>CM050168.1:147714323-149061823 GCA_027410445.1 Discoglossus pictus
TCCTCCGACAAAGAACAAGGGACAATATCCTCTCTGCTGCCAGAAATACTCCACAAGTGGTTGGCCCAGATGGATCCCAACTACAGATTTTTGCGGATATTGCCCCATCCACTCTGCTCAAACGCAGGGAAATGAAACCAGCTTTAAATGTTCTTATAAAGAACAAGATCCCGTACAAATGGGGTTTCCCATTCCGCTTACTGTTCCAAGCCGGAGGAGCCACTTATTTTGCTCTCTCTTTGGATGACTGCCAAAAACACTTGATCCAGCTCAAACTGGCCACCAGCGAAGAGTTTCGTGTACAACGAGCAGAGAGGCCAAAAGACAGACCATCAAGGCAGTGGACAGATATGCCGGTTCACAAAAAACAAAGAAACCAAAGAGAGACTGCATGTTCGCTACAATCCGAGCCTGGGACTTCCGGCAGGCTCACCCCAAACACTCCCCCCTTACCGGTGGATGAAGGGTGAACTTTAGCAATATTTAGAAATGTGAGAAATATTAAATCAAAGTACAAAAGGTTTAACATTAGTTAGTAAGCCTAACAGTGTATACAAATATCATTGTATATTGTGAGTTGAAACACATACGTTTAGATATTACCCTAGAGAAGAATGAGTTCATGACAAAAAGTTTATAGATCTAGATACATTTTCTTCTTACATTGCTGGTGTTTTCCCAGGTACAGGCCTTGTCCAGGGTTATTGTTTGGTAGTGTAAAGTTATTTCTTGCCTATTAAGGAACTACTCGAAGGTATACTTTTTCCTCATACTAGGGACTGGGAGAGGACTGTTTTTCCTCTCCACCCTAGGCACTTAGGTGCAATCGGTAAAGTTTAATGAGGATCACTGTCTTTGAAATGTTCTCATGTTATCTTCATTTGTTTTTTTGTTATGTCTTATTATTTACTTACTGTTTTACTAGCTTGCTGGCTGTTCCTTACTCTCCATTCCTGAACGTAAAACAACCCAAAGGTAATTCCATCAGGTTAGAAAACAGCCGTCCCTCAGACGATAGACTCCCAGGGGGTATACCCGCCGGGTCAGGGGGCGATCCACTCTCCCAGCATATCTCTCCAGGCCTCAGGGCTTTAGGGACTCCTCCTCTGGATTAGGGTAAGTCAAAATATCGCTGCACTACTCCACACACATGGCAGAAAATCTGAATAATTTAGATATAATATTCCTAACACACAATGTCAAGGGTTTTAACTCACCATTTAAACGTCGCAAGGCCTTTCTATCCTATAAAGATAGTAACCCCTCTGTCATATTCATGCAGGAAACACACTTTGTCCACAATAACCACCCAAATTTTCTCCACAAGAACTACCCAACGGTTTTCCTAGCCAACCAAAGAACTAAAAAAGGAGGGGCGGCTATTCTCCTTCACAGGAACTTCCCTTTTGCGCTAGAACACAGACAGACAGATCCGGCAGGTAGTTTTGTAATAATAACAGGACTAATACAGGGCATTAAGACAACCCTTGTCTCTATCTATGCCCCCACATCTAACCCACATCAAACGGTAATAAACGTGCTAAAAATGCTAGACAAGCCAGGGCTCGGAAAAATAATAATAGGGGGGACCTGAACCTGGTGATGGACCCGACGCAAGATAGGACGGGGAAGGGGGGTCAAGAGAGGTTCACAAAGAAAATAAAGATAATTAAATGCTTACTCCTTAAGTTAAATTTAACAGACGTCTGGAGGGAAACACACCCTACGGCTAAGGAATATTCCTTTTTCTCCCAAGTACATAATACCTATTCCAGGATAGACTACATATTGGCAGATTCCTCACTTTTAGAGAGATCAGAACATACTCCCTGTACATGGTCTGATCATGCCGCCGTAAAGTTGGCATTGAGCTGGGCTACAGGGGGGGAGGCCCATATTCTCTTGGAGACTGAACGAAAGAATTCTAGCTAACCCAGAGAT
The DNA here is from genome assembly GCA_027410445.1 of Discoglossus pictus. Lineage (NCBI taxonomy): Eukaryota > Metazoa > Chordata > Amphibia > Anura > Alytidae > Discoglossus > Discoglossus pictus. The sequence continues at coordinate 147,716,265 of CM050168.1, forward strand.
CAAAAACCAAATTACCCAAGATCTGGATCTTTTTTTCCAGATTAATCTCACCCCAGAAGTAAGGGCAAGCATTGTATGGGCCACACACAAGGCCTATATCAGGGGATCCCTTATTAAAATCGCCTCTCACCATAAAAAACAAAGAAAAGCTAAAGAAATTGAACTTCAAGCAGAACTAACAAGACTAGAAAAACTAAACCAAGCCAAGCCGGACTCCAAAAACAGACAGGCAATTGAAAAGGTTAGGACGGATCTAGACGCTGTCCTTTCAGACCAAACTGAGAAAGCCCTAAGGTGGACTCAGCAAAAATTCTTTGACAAAGCAAATAAACCGGGCCCACTCCTAGCCAAAAAGTTACAATCAAAAAATACACAGAATAAAATCCACCAAATAAAAACACGGGAGGGCGAGCTCACAGCAAACCCAAGTAAAATTAAGTCTACCTTCAATTACTTTAATTCCCTCTATGAAGGATCCCCATCTCTCAACCGTAATGAGATGAAATCATTTCTCAATTCAATTGATCTCCCCACCATAACGGGGGAAGAACTGGGAGCTCTTAACGCCCCAATATCGCTAGACGAGGTGCGTAAAACGGTTCACAAACTTAAAGAGGGTAAAGCTCCGGGACCAGACGGTTTTACCAATAACTATTATAAAACATTTATAGAAACGTTGGGACCACACCTAGTTACACTCTTTAACAACATTTTAGCAGGAGAAAAAATACCTGCAGAGCTTAACACTGCTGAAATTGTTCTATTCCCCAAGGAAGGGAGGGATCCCCTAGAAATGAAAAACTACAGGCCAATTTCACTCCTAAATTGTGACATGAAAATTCTATCCAAAATTATGGCAGACAGATTAGCTTCTTTCTTGCCAAGACTGATTCATAATGATCAGGTAGGCTTTGTAGCCCACAGACAAGCGGGAGACAATATTAGGAAAGTCCTTAATCTCATACACGAAGCCAAAATCTCCAAAACCCCTGCATGTCTTATGGCCTTTGATATAGAAAAGGCTTTCGATACTCTAGAATGGCCTTATCTATTCGCGACCCTAAATAAATTTGGCATCAGTGGACAGTTCATTAACCTGCTGAAATCTTTCTATAGCTCCCCTTCGGCGAAACTGAAACTCCCAGGTCCTGTGACTCCGAACATAACAATAGGAAGGGGGACTAGGCAAGGATGCCCGCTATGACCTTTACTTTTTGCTATGGCTATGGAACCCCTAGCCAGGGAAATCAGGGCAAACTCGGAGATCTCCGGAATTAAGGTGGGACATCACCACTTCAAGATTTGCCTGTTCGCAGACGATCTACTATGCGTAGTAACCAACCCAACTAACTCAATTCCGGAACTCATTAAAACACTGGAAAAGTTTGGCCGACTATCAGGCCTAAAACTAAACTTAGAGAAAACAGAGACCCTGGCCATAGATGTTCCGGCAACAGAAAAAAATAGTCTACATGATAAGTATAAATTTAATTGGGACATAAAATACATAAACTACCTAGGAATAAGGTTAACGGCAAACCTGGGGGATCTTTACATTGAGAACTATTCTAAGCTACTAAAAACCTTGATTACAGATTTAGGTCGATGGACGAAATTTCACCTCTCCTGGGTGGGGAGAATTAACACAATAAAAATGAACATTTTACCCAGACTCCTTTACTTGTTTAGAACCCTCCCGATCCCGGTAAGAAATAAAGAGTTGTCTAATTTCCAAAGGCAGATCTTTAGATTCATTTGGAACCAGGGCCCATCAAGAATCGCGAAAAGAATCATGTATTTGCACAAACTAGATGGAGGATTATCCTGCCCTAACTTTAAACTTTATCACAAGGCCGCTCAACTATCCTGGTTGCCAATCGCCCATTCAGTATCACATCAACCAGCGTGAGTTTATATAGAAAACCAGTCAATGAGACCATTGACTTGGGACACAATTATGTGGCTACCAGATATTCCCCCCAAATTGAGAAATATTCCCAATCCTATGATAAAACACACGCTCACTTGTTGGAAATGGGCCCACATGCACACGAAATTATTTCCCAAACCTTCTTACATGATCTCACTCCTTAATCACCCTCAGATGTCAGTTGGCCTAAACTCGGCTTCCCAACACTGGTGGAGGAGCAAAAAACTAGATAGGCTGGGAGAGTGGATTGAGCAGGGGCAAATTATCTCGTTCGAAAAATTAAGGGACAAACACGATCTACCCTTGACAGAACACTACAATTTCTGCAGGCTTAAACATCTCGTATTAACCTTGTTAGAGAACCATAAAATTCCGGAAATGAACTGGCTATCAAAAATGTGCCAAGTGGCACCTCTAACGAAAGGCACCCTAGGGATGCTTTACAAAACATTTAATGCTAGACCGGTAGGTCTCAAATTTAAACACATGGTAGACTGGGAATCTGACATGAATACGAATTGGGATTTAGGTAAATGGAGGATAGCTTGGTCCAACATATATAGGGGCTCCCTGAACTATAGCATTTTAGAAACTGCCATCAAGGTGTTACACAGAGTATACATAACCCCGGAAAAACTCGATAAATGGAAAAAGTCAGAAAACCATTTGTGCTTTAGGGGATGCCAGGTAGTTGGGACATTTCCCCATATATGGTGGTCCTGCCCCAAAGTAGCAAAGATATGGGACCTGGTTTCGGAACTAGCCTCGGACTTATTCCGTACCCAGGTGGATAAGTCTATAGACAACATGCTGCTGGGGATCCCCTTTAACACCCTTACACCTCCCCAAAACAGGCTGCTGCAATACATAACCCTGGCAACCAAGAGCCATATTGCTAAATCCTGGAAATCCAGTAACCTAAACTTCCAGCTGATCAAACATAAGATAAATTATATTGCCATCAACGAAGGAATCACACACCTACTGGATGACTCTATGGACAACATCAGGAAAATATGGGACCCATGGATAGTATACATAGGCCTAGCCTTAGGCTGTTAGGACTAATGTCTAGCTAAAAAGTAGAATCTTTCCCCCAAATAGGTCGGACTGAAGGCCAAGGGAGGAAGTATGGGAAGGGAGTGGGGGACATCCTCATTATAAATTACCTGTATTAGGGGATTCTATAAGGGACAGGACAGGCCAGCAAGCAGTTTAAGTTTGCAGTTTTGAAACACGTTTTTAAAAGATTTATGTTCAAAATAAAATGGAAAAAAAAGAGATAGTCACTTTATATGTACCATAGCCTTAAGGCTCGATTTGCAACAGGTGAACACTCATCTTGACTGTACATGCTGCGGTGTTACATAGTTTTCTTTATGTTGCTGTTTACAAATACATGTATGTTGGGATTCATGGATATACGAAAACCAGAAAGGCCTGCGAGCCAAGGTACAATGTGTAAATTGATATATGACATGTGGTGACAATAAAACTCATTGTTATAAAAAAAAAAAGGTATCAGTCAGGAGAAGGGTACAAAAGAATTTCCAAGGCATTAGATATACCATGGAACACAGTGAAGACAGTCATCATTAAGTGGAGAAAATATGGCACAACAGTGACATTACCAAGAACTGGGGCTCCCTCCAAAATTGATGAAAAGATGAGAAAAAAACTGGTCTGGGAGGCTACCAAGAGGCCTACAGCAACATTACAGTAGGTGCAGGAATATCTAGCAAGTACTGGCTGTGTGGTACATGTGACTAGAGATGTCTGGTTCGCCCGCGGACTATTCGCGGCGATTTTGGCTCGTTCGCGTTTGCAGCGGACGGCGGACACATGCGTTTTTCGGTTCGCCCCCTATTCTTTATTATTGAGGAAACTTTGACCCTGCACCTCACAGTCAGCAGACACATTCCAGCCAATCAGCATCATACACTCCCTTCCAGGGCCTTCCATCTGAAGGACAGCATACATTTTAGAATCATTCTGAAGCTGCATTCGTTGTGAGAGGACAGATAGTGTAGCTGCTGGAGATTTAATAGGGAAATAGATAGCCAGGCTGTGTATTTAGCTTCCACTACAGACCTGAAGGACTCATCTGATATCTGCTGCAAGGACAGCAACCCAAAAAGCCCTTTTTAGGGCTAGAACATCATTTATTTTATTTTATATATTTTTTCTGTGTAATCTAATTGCATATGCCTGCCAGCGTGTGTGTGACAGGCTAACACCTAACAGCTTATATTGTGCTTATTTTCACTACTCATACCTGGTGGTGAACCATACATTGAAAACAACCATTTTTTTCCTGTAATCTAATTTCAGTTGCCTGCCTGTGTCAGGCTCACAAGCTTATATTGTGCTCAGTGAAATAAAACAACACTTTTTTGACTGTAATCGATTGAATATCAGTTGCCTGCCTACAGGCGTGTGTGTGAGGCCTACAGCGCCTACTCTGCCAACTTCAACTTTTGCCAGTGCACAGTGACACTCATATCTGGTGGCACCTTAGATTGCAAGCGCAGTGCCCCAAATTTGAAGTGGGAGGACCGACCAAGCATCTTTTTCCATCTCCCGCTTCCAAAAATCCATGCCATATACACGTCCCCTGATAGGTGACGTAACAGGTATCAAACTGATAGGAATAAATAGTACAACTTAATACACCACTCCTATCTGGTGGCACATTACATTGCACGCACAGTGCCCCAAATTTGAAGTGGGAGGGCCGACCAAGCATCTTTTTCCATCTCCCACTTCCAAAAATCCATGCCATATATACGTCCCCTGATAGGTAACATAACAGGTATTAAACTGATAGGAATGAGTAGTACAACTTAATACACCTCTCCTATCTGGTGGCACATTGGGGCACTGCAAGTGCAATGTAAATTCGAAGTAGGAGGTCCGACCAAGCATTTTTTTCCATCTCCCTGTTCCAAAAATCAATGCCATATACACGTCCCCTAAAAGTGGACGTAACAGGGATTAAACTGATAGGAATAGTACTACTTAACAGTACACACCTTATAATAACGCAGACAGAGGCAACGCAGAGAGAGGAGTCTGAAGAAGAGAAGTCAGAGGAGGAAGGTGGCTTTGAGGAGGTGGAAGACCAAACACAGCAGGCGTCCCAGGGGGCTTGTTGTCACCTTTCGGGGACCCTTGGTGGCTGGGTGGAGGAAGAGACCTTCAATGACATCAGTGAGGACAAGGAACGGGACATGGCTAGCTTGGTATCCAACCTTGTGCAAATGGGGAGTTTGCGGTTGTGCAAAGGCACTGTTTGCGGTTGTTTGCGGTGCATTAAACGGGGGGATTGGTCTGTTACTGTGAAGCGGGTGTAACCCTTACACTACCTGATCGATACAACATCATACCTGATGTTTTAAAGCATGTTATTCCAAACAATTTAGGAATGTTAGGTGATTTATGCCCTTTATGGCTTAAAACCAGACTCTGCATCAACTATGTAATTTTCCGTGGGAGTTTTGCCATGGATCCCCCTCCGGCATGCCACAGTCCAGGTGTTAGTCCCCTTGAAACAACTTTCCCATCACTATTGTGGCCAGAAAGAGTCCCTGTGGGTTTTGAAATTCGCCTGCCCATTAAAGTCTATGGAAGTTTGCGACATCACTACATGTGACAACAATCTCCCGTATTCTTCATATGTCTGGGCTATGAGGTAGAGTGGCAAGACGAAAGCCTTTTCTTACGTAGAAAAACATCCAAGCTAGGCTACATTTTGCAAAAACACATCTGAAGTCTCCCAAAAGCATGTGGGAAAAGGTGTTATGGTCTGATGAAACCAAGGTTGAACTTTTTGACCATAATTCCAAAAGATATGTTTGGCGCAAAAACAACACTGCACATCACCAAAAGAACACCATACCCACAGTGAAGCATGGTGGTGGCAGCATCTTGCTTTGAGGCTGTTTTTCTTCGGCTGGAACTGGGGCCTTAGTTAAGATAGAGGGAATTATGAACAGTTCCAAATACCAGTCAATATTGGCACAAAACCTTCAGGCTTCTACTAGAAAGCTGGACATGAAGAGGAACTTCATCTTTCAGCATGACAACGACCCAAAGCATACATCCAAATCAACAAAGGAATGGCTTCACCAGAAGAGGGCTGTGCACAGGAGATGCCCTCGCAATCTGACCGATTTGGAGTGTTTTTGCAAAGGAGAGTGGGCAAATCTTGCCAAGTCAAAATGTTCCATGCTGATAGACTCATACCCAAAAAGACTGAGTGCTGTAATAAAATCAAAAGGTGGTTCAACAAAGTATTAGTTTAAGGGTGTGCATACTTATGCAACCATATTATTTTATTTTTATATTTTTTCTTCCCTTTACCTAAAAGATTTCAGTTTGTTTTTCAATTGAGTTGTACAGTTTATAGGTCACATTAAAGGTGGAAAAAGTTCTGAAATGATTTATCTTTGTCTCATTTTTTTACAGCACAGAAACCTGAAATTTTAACAGGGGTGTGTAGACTTTTTATATCCACTGTATATATATATATATATGTATATATATATATATATATATATATATATATATATATATATATATGCACAGTGTGTATATATATATATATATATATATATATATATATATATATATACAAACTGTGTATATATATATATATATATATATATATATATATATATATATACAAACTGTGTATATATATATATATATATATATATATATATACAAACTGTGTATATATATATATATATATATATATATATATATATATATACATACACTCTTTTAGTCATTCACTCGTGTCGACTCTCTGTGACCTTATGAACTGCTGCAGACAACTCTGAGCTTCATCAAGTTCATGTTCATTGCTTCTGTGACCTCATCTATCCATCTCTGCCTCTGTCTTCCCATTCTTCTTGTGCCTTAAATAATTTCCAGCATCAGACTCTTCTCTAGGGAATCGTGCCGTCTCATGATATGGCTCAAATATTTGAGCTTCAGCAACATGGTCATACCTTCTAGTGAACAGTTTGTCTTGATTTCCTGAAGTACTGATTCATTGGATCTTCTTTAGGTCCAAAGGACTCTAAGCAGTTTCCGCCAACACCACAATTCGCTCAGACTTCTTTATGGTCCAGCTTTAACATCCCTATGTTACTACTGGGAATACCATAGTTCTAACAATGCGGACCTTTGTTGACAGTTTAATATCTTTACTTTTTACATATACAGTATATATATATATATATATATATATATATATATACTAGCGTATTGCCCGTCAAAAAATGACGGCAATGAGATGTGTATGTTTGGAAAGTTGTTTAGTTATTAATATACATATGGAATTGTAAGGTAGCTAATGTTGTTTTGTGTGTACTACTGAAATATATCATACAAATTAATAAATGAATATACTTTACCTATTTTTATGCATTGTGTTGAAGAGCTGGCAATCTGTGTTGATGTTGCTGCAGCATTAGTGGTGTGTAGGTGCTGGGTAAGCGTGATGAACGTGTGCAGTGTAATAGTGTGCGTGCGCGAGCCGAAACCGTTAGCGTAGTTGTGTACTTCTGCATTATCGTAAAATGTGGGGTATGCGTCTTAGCGGATTATCCGTAAGTGTTTTTCGTGGTGAGAGTTCTGTAGCCTCGTTTTCATTTTGTTTGTCCGCCATTTTTTCTCTCACTTAGCGTTTTTTTTAGTGTCTAAATTTTTATATTTTGAGGTAAATCAAGGTGTAACTTGCTTTTTTGAGGTCGTGGATGCTCCCTCTTGCTGTCAGTAAGGTTTATATGTATGTCCTGTGTGTATTTATTGTGTTTTTTTTTTTTTTGATGTTCGCGAGTTGCGGACGTATTTTTTTGTTATGTTTTAACGGCTCGCCTCGCTATGCGAGGCTTGCCTGCAATGAGCACCTGAGTCGCTCATTGCCAAAGTGCTCCTTGTTAACGCCTGCGGCGCTCATCGCTAAGCCCGCCAAAGTACTACGGTTTAGCGGCCCGCTAAATCGTACGGACCACACAAACAGCGTGGCGACGACTTGTAGCAGGACAATTATAATATGTGATATTTACAAATACATAGATATCAGGAGGTTAGGTCCCCTCGCTAGTGGGCCCCAATAGTTCTGATAGCAGGGCTGCTCACATATACATATAAACACTCACACACTTACGCTTAAGTGTGTGGTAGCTCTTGTATGAGGACAAAAATAAGAAGAAAAGAGGAGGAGTAATAGGGGAAAGCACATCTATTATTAAGTCTAGGCCTGCACAGTCTCTAAATTTGTCAACCAATACGGTCTAACTTTCATAGTGTCCTTTAGTGAGACAATGATTAATTATTTATATCTGTCATTGGCAGGTTGCCAATAACAGGTAAATAGAGCAATGACACATTTAGAAAATCCAGGTCAGGTCAGCTGGTATTATCCTTCAGGCAAATGTGTGCGGAGGCAAACATCTAATTTATTGCATTCCAGAGAGAAATAAAAAAAGTACTTTACAAGCGACATAGCAGGCCTATGTTATGCAACAGCATTCTGCTGTATTTTACAGTCAGCTGTATAATTTTTTATATATATATATATATATATATATATATATATAGGCTTGTGTGTCAGATTAGACAGGCAAAACAGAGTATACCAGAGAACATTATGTATGTGAGTGTATATATGTGGAACTTGAATTGAAGGAAGGATCCTTTTTTAATATTAAAATATATTACCTACAGTGAGGGGAAAAAGTATTTGATCCCCTGCTGATTTTGAACGTTTGTCCACTGACAAAGAAATGATCAGTATATATAATTTTAATGGCAAGTGTATCTTAACAGTGAGAGATAGAAAAACAGGGAAAAAAAGAAAAACAAGAAAAACGCATGTCAAAAAAGTTATAAATTGATTTGCAGGTCAGTGAGGGAAATAAGTATTTGATCCCGTATCAATCAGCAAGATTTGTGGCTCCCAGGTGTCTTTTATACAGGTAACGAGTTAAGATTAGGAGCACTCTCTTAAAGGGAGTGCTCCTAATCTCAGCTCGTTACCTGTATAAAAGACACCTGTCCACAGAACCAATCAATCAATTATATTCTAAGCTCTCCACCATGGCCAAGACTAAAGAGCTGCCCAAGGATGTCAGGGACAAGATTGTAGACCTACACAAGTCTGGTATGGGCTACAAGACCATCGCCAAGCAGCTTGGTGAGAAGGTGACAACAGTTGGTGCGATTATTCACAAATGGAAGAAACACAAAATAACTGCCAGTCTCCCTCGGTCTGATGCTCCATGCAAGATCTCACATCGTGGAGTTTCAATGATCATGAGAACGGTGAGGAATTAACCCAGAACTACAAGGGAGGATCTTGTTAATGATCTCAAGGCAGCTGGGCCATAGTCACCAAGAAAACAATTGGTAACACACTACGCCGTGAAGGACTGAAATCCTGCAGCGCCCGCCAGGTCCCCCTGCTCAATAAAGCACATGTACAGGCCCGTCTGAAGTTTGACAATGAACATCTGAATGATTCAGAGGAGAACTGGGTGAAAGTGTTGTGGTCAGATGAGACCAAAATTGAGCTCTTTGGCATCAACTCAACTCACCGTGCTTGGAGGAGGAGGAATGCTGCCTATAATCCCAAGAATACTATCCCCACCGTCAAACATAGAGATGGAAACATTATGCTTTGGGGGTGTTGGTCTGCTAAGGGGACAGGACAACTGCACCGCATCAAAGGGATAATGTACGGGGCCATGTACTATCAAATCTTGGGTGAGAACCTCCTTCCCTCAGCCAAGGCATTGAAAATGGGTCGTGGATGGGTATTCCAGCATGACAATGACCCAAAACACACAGCCAAGGCAACAAAGTAGTGGCTCAAGAAGGAGCACATGAAGGTCCTGGAGTGGCCTAGCCAGTCTCCAGACCTTAATCCCATAGAAAATCTGTGGAGGGAGCTGAAGGTTCGAGTTGCCAAACATCAGCCTCAAAACCTTAATGACTTGGAGAGGATCTACAAAGAGGAGTGGGACCAAATCCCTCCTGAGATGTGTGCAAACCTGGTGGCCAACTACAAGAAACGTCTGACCTCTGTGATTGCCAACAAGGGTTTTGCCACCAAGTACTAAGTCGAAGGGGTCAAATACTTATTTCCCTCATTGACCTGCAAATCAAGTTATAACTTTTTTGACATGCGTTTTTCTTTTTTTTGCTGTTATTCTGTCTCTCACTGTTAAAATACATCTACCATTACAATTATAGACTGATCATTTCTTTGTCAGTGGACAAATGTTCAAAATCAGCAGGGGATCAAATACTTTTTCCCCCTCACGGTAAATGTTTATTTGCTTATATAAACATAATTTTATTGGCAAGAGCTTAAAACCTCTGTTTTTACTCGCTGAGCGCTTCCAAAAAGTCCCTGCAAAGCTCCGCCCCCAGAAGCTCATGCGCACAGGTTTCCTATTGGTACTAAATGTACTAGCCAATTGTAGACTGTTTCTCAACAGCATGTTTTGAAATTATGCTGAGAAACAATCTATGATTGGTTAGTACATCTAGTACCAATAGAGGTACAGTCTGCGCAGGGATTTGTTGGGATGATTTGGAAGTTTAATTGAGTAAAAACAGAGTGTTTATGCTCTTACTAATAAAATGATGTTTAGCTATGCAAACAAATACTCAGGTAGTTTATTTTAGTATTAAAAACAGGGAAACTTCCATATCCCTTTAAAGTTATTCTTTAAGTGTCACAAATCCCACTTTTTTTGTTTTATTTACTGTTGGCACATAAGCCTATTATATAGAAGCATATATGCTAACGCCTAGAACACAGTTCAAATATCAGTCGTTACAAGCTCTATTGATTTTTCTCCTTAAATATAGTTAGATTGCTATTCAGTTATCACAGGGGTGTGGAATTTGTGAATACTGCTCTATATCAGAGCAATGAAAGCCTAGTGACAAAAAACTTTTTGAAATGTTTTAATCCAATTAATCTTTACACATTTCTAATTAACTGCTGTACAGAGCTGCCTACACTTGGCTGGTCGTACAAGGACCACAAAACTAACACAAAAATAGCAATGCACTGTTTTGTTTTTGCTTTGTGTTCTTTAGGCATTCTAACACTGAAGTGAAAAAGTGTCCAGCAAAGACAATTATGAGCATTAGAGGAAGCCTGTAATTTATGGTCCATTCAGTACCTAATGGAACATGCTTATAAACTAAATGTATCTTGCAGTTTTGTTGTTATTATTATTATCCTTTATTTGGAATGCACCAACACATTCTGCAGCACAAGACTAAAACAATTTTAACACATTGCAAAAGAATGGAGGGCGCTGTCTTTAAGTTTAAAATCAAACATACATGGTGCTCTCCATAGATCATCTTACAAGATTGAAAACTCGCAAACTTACATTCTAAAGGGTATTTGTGTGGTATAAGAGGGCTATAGATTTTTGCATAGTAAGGCTAAAGGTGATAAGCTTCTTTAAACAGATGTGTTTCAGTGACTTTTTAGGGTTCTTGGAGGTTTTAAAGCAGAAAGATAGTCTAGTGTAGGGAGGCAATGAGTTCCAAAGAATATGGGCAGCATAAGAAAAGTGCTGAAGGTGGGTGTGAGAGGAGGAGATAACAGAGGACAAAAGATGGATTTTAGCCAAACTAAGAGGGTAGTTAGGGGAGTATCTTGGATGAAAGCAGAGATACAAGGGGGTGCACTGTTCTTGAGGGCTTTATACGTTAGGGTCATGTTTTTTAATTTTTTTACTGGAGGCTATGGGAAGCCAGTGGTGTTGCAGAATCTAAGTGTTGAGTAGGGTAGCAGAGGCATTTTTTTATGGATTGGACTGGAGACAGATGGGCCAAATCTGAGCAAGTACAACACGTTCAGAGAAATCCTCAAGAGGCTTAGGCTCCAGAAGAGAGGGACAGTGGTGTAGACAATGCAGCAGTCATAGGTGTTTTCAATGTGTCCAACACTGACCGCCAAGGATTTTCTGAGCTAGAACTTGTTCAGAAGGTGGCTGATGGTTTAAAACTCCTTGTTGAAATAGAAAATTGTCTCTAGAAGAATCAATCCTGATGACCTCATCACAGCTCAGAAATAACTGCACTTCCAATTGCCATACTTTCTAATGTTTTGGAGAGAGTTGCAGTAGTCAAGATATGATGAGAGAATGGATTAGAATTTGAGTTATGTCTTGTGTAAGATAATGACATATTTTGGAGATGATTTTTAGATTTAATGATTTGATGATTGATTGTATGTGAGGAATGAAAAGAGAGGGCAGACAACAGGAGTGATTATGGCATTTCCAACAGTGAAAGATATCTGAAGCGTAGAAGCTGTGTCCAATCTCCTAGATGTGATGTGAAACATGATAGAGAGCAGTGTCATGGATGCCAAGAGAGTAGAGAATTTGGCTCAGAAGATTGTGGTCAACGGTGTCAAAGGTAGCAGAGAGATCCAGGAGAATTAGAACAGAGAAGTGACCCTTTGGCTTGGCCTTGAGCAAGTCATTAGTGACTTTTGTGAGAGTGGTCTCTGTGGAGTGTTGGAGTAGTAATTCAGATTGGAAGGGGTCGAGTGATTGTAAACGAGTCGCTCAAGTAGTTTTGAACCAGGGGAACTAGAGTTACAGTATAGGGGGATAGGTAAATGCAGAAGCTGAGTAAGATGAGGATTTCTTGAGAATGGGTGTAATTAGGGCATGTTTTAAAGATGGTGGAAACTTGCCAATGTTTTGAAAAAGGTTGAATATGTGTGTGAGAGCAGGAATAAGTGTTGTAGAGAGGGGAAGGATAAGCTGTGATGGAATAGGGTCATGTGGACAAGTTGTAAGGCGTGAGGATGATAGTAGTCTAAAGACTATTAGCCTTATTCAATTAGCTACTTGCAAATGTCTTGAACTCACAAATTTGGCTTTGGGTGTTTTTTTTATAAATGTTTATATGCATTCTATTGAAGTAAGAATTCATTAGTGTCAATAACTAATATTTGCTGAATATGTAGCAATATTAAGAGTGATTTTAAGTGTGTATAAATGTACGTATTGTGCCCTATATCCTCAGTTATAGAGTCATAGGAGTTCATAATATATATGGGATTGGGTAAATGTGAAGGCAGGATGTTATCAATTTGTTGAGAAGCTGATGTGTTAGATCCACATTGAGAAAATCATTTATTTTGGATATTTTCAATCTTTTTTTTTTTCTTTAAGTGGTTGGCAACGGAAGGGGCAGGAAATGGAGGTGGGCAGAGGAGAGTGTTGAATGTAGCATACAAATGTTTGGGGTTGGAGGACAGATTTGATATTAAGATGAGAAGTAGTGCCAATTGGCAAGACTAAGGGCAGAGAAGAAGGAGCGCAAAGTAAACTTGTAATGGAGGAAGTATGCCAAAGTGATAGATTTCCTCCATAGTTGTTTAGCAGGAAAACCCTTGGATGTAGTGTGTTTGTGTAATGTGCCATGTTTGTGGATGAGAGCGAGGGGGTCTGCCGGTCGTTATGGGGGCAAGAGTGTTAAGGATGGAAGTTAGAGTCATGATGCACTCTGAGGTGGCAATGTCAGGGAAGGTGAGGGCTGAGAACAGGTGTGACAACCTGTATGTTGGATAGGGTATGATAAGAGCCTATTGCCCAAACCTCTCCCCACAGATGTGTCTAGTTCGTTTTACCTCTGTACAGCAGGAAGAACCTTTAGCCCTTGGGTCAGACTGAGGTGTCTGTGGTCTTGTATAGCATACAGATCTTTCTAAGTTCTGAAAAGAACTTACTCCAGGAACCAGCATCAATAACGAAATTCACACATTAATTATGTGAACCAGTTATAGTATATTTATTACTGAAACAGACATATTTATACTGCACTCTTAGCAACAAAGAGGCCAATCAATTCAAATGTGCATCCATTGTTACCTCAATCACCTTCTAGCTCACATTACCACTCATGCCCAGGTGGGTTTGATTGACAGGCTTCGCTCCTACCCCCTTTCTATATGACATCATGCCTTTCAATTACCTCCCTCGGCTAGGAGCCTGAAAGTCTAAAATAATCACCCATTCTACTGTAACAGTACACCAATTACAGTAACTGCATTAACAACAATCCACAGTCTTGATCCACACCAGCCCTGGACTGAAGAATAGCCATATGGCTGAGTGTTATGTGACTCATAGGGGTCAGTTATATCCCTAAACTGGTTAATAAGGAACTAGTCAAGTACTAGGAAATGTTGGGCATATACAATATTTCCCTTGTAATTACTCCTATCCTGTTCTTACTCACACCCCAACTATAAACATGGGAACCATATTATGGGCCTAGTGGTATCCAAGCAATATCCACTATCCTATGCTTCTAACAGGCATAACAAGGAATAACACACAAATCACAATGTCCCCAATGTTAACCCATATCTCAGTGGGCCCCTTTCCCCTGGGACAATATGCCTTGCATATAAGGCTGAGAGCATCAGCCTGTAAGGTATTGCACAGCTGGTACCTTGGCAGGCTACAGGCATAACAAGTTTTATCCCATTGGAACGTTTTTGTGGGTAATGGGGCGCCCTGCACAGAAGAAGGGCAGTGAGTGAAAGGTGTGGTGACCTAGCATTCTAGACGGGCAAGGTGGATGGTTTTTGACAGGTGATGGGTATAGAGTGATGGGGGTTTTAAGTGTTTGTTGCCCTGGGGGCTATGTATGGCTGACAGCGGGTGGAAATAAGTGGGTGCAACCATCCCCTTCTTAGTCTCATATTAAATAAACTGAATTTTAAAACAATTATAAAAAGTTGAAAAGGGCTTGCAAATAAGGTTTGTACACATTTTTTGCTGTACATCATGGAGCAGTGCAGTTTTATTGATCTCCGTGACCCTTTAAAGGACCACCCCAGTCACATATGTTTAAATAATGTTTTGGATAACTAAATAACTTGATAGTGAGCAAGTCTCTTAGAAAATAAAAAGTGAAACACAGCCTTGCATTTTTATTTTTTATACCAATTTATTGTTTACTGCAGGTATTCATTTTCTTTATTACTCTGCTTCTTGCAGCTTCTGTGTCGACAGGGTGTGTCCCTGAAAATGAATGAACATTGTATTAGCTTTAATGAGAGCACTGGCAGTTGCAGATACCACATTACCATTGCACAGATAGAATTTCATCTCTGCATTCAAAATCTCCTCCTACATCAGGAAAAAGAATGGAAACTAAAATGGTAGATGCCACAGTATACAAATAATAATTCAGAGGATACATTACAGTTTTTTTTAAGAATCCATGGTGCATTGTGGAACTCGTGTGTAACAGTATTTACATTTGTGGTGCATTGGGGTGGTATAAATGCAGCATTCCTGCTTCTGGGACTATGATATGGAAACAGTGTGGTGTCCAATTATCTAACAAAGTGTTTTTGACCTCTGCCTATTCCCTTCTCTTTCACGAATAGATACATAAAAACATAACCTCATGGTCTAGGTCTCAGGATGTGTAACAAACACAAAATTGATTCTTTACTCATAAACAGCGTCTTCAAAGATTCAGAATTTCCCCCCAAAAAAGTTTCTATATCCATGGTTTACACAGCTGCTAATGTTGTTAGTTACACATTTCACAAACAAGCATCTTTTTCTTGAACTGCAGGGAGCCTTTAACCCTTCCACTGTTAATGACAAGTTAACTTGTCCTACTGTAACCATTTTCTAGTGGTAGTGATGAGTTAACTCATCAATAATAATATTACTCTCCTGAGGGAGGTGCAAGTGAGGCTGGGGAATGAACAGGGTATATATATATATATATATATATATATATATATATATATATATATATATATATATATATATATATATATATATATATATATATATATATATATATATATATATATATAGTATAATAATAGTACTGTCACATTTGGACATCTACAAAAAAGTTAACATATTTGCACTGCACTCTTGCATGTTCCTGCCCAGTTTCCCAATGAGTCCCCCACGCATTTTCATTATTCATCCAATATCACTTTATACATGGTTCCTTTTAGCATCTACCTGTCACTATAACACACTTCCATGCCTGGGATTGATTTTGCACGAGTCAGGCCACCTACCCACAGAGGGTCAATATTTCGATCTTAATGGATCTCATCAGAGTGGGGTTGGTTCCTTTTAGATACAGAACTAGATATACATACACATACATAGAGTTTAAATTTAAGTTGGAAAGTCTTTTTTTATTAAAAAATTGCATTAAAAATGTTTTGCCACTGTAAAGGGGATATTACATTTTTTATTTACAATTTAAAGTATTACAAAATATATCGATTTCATAAACAGGGCAATGATCAGCAAATACTTTGAATTTCCCTCGTAGTCAATGTGTTAAAGGTACACCCCAATGTATATCACCCCCATGACCAAAAACGCACGGTGCAGTGCCATGATATAAAGAGACGCATGGGCTAAATGACTATCCCAAAGTAAACACCAATGGAACGACCATCTCTGCCAGCTAGCACAGCTGTGCTGATAGGCATCCTGCCACTGACATGTTTAGACCCTGTTTATTACCAAGTAGAGGGGACATACAGGTCTGAACCATAACACTTAAGCATCATACTGAAGTCCAGAAGTATTTGTGCCCATTAATGGTTTGACAGACTAACAGGTGCCGGGGACAGTCATATCTGGAATGCATGTATGTAATGGAGAGCTTGTGTGATCGAATAGTCTATTATAAATATAGAAACACCTGAATGGGACATAAATCAAATTCTGCTTCTTAAAACAGAGCATTTGGAATTGATCATAAACCTTCTCTATATTGCAAGTGATTTGTCTTACTGAAGTAACCAGTTTTAATTGTCAAGTTCAAGATTTATATATAAAACTAGTAATTTACCCATCATAAATGACAGTATAAAATTACGTCTTTCCCACCCCCCATCTCCCACCCCTGTGTCTCTTCCACCCCCCCCCCCCCCCCCAGTGTCTCATTCACCCTCTGTCTCTTTCCCCCCTCCTCCCTACTCTGTCTCTTTGCCCTCCTTTGGCGCCGTGCATGCGCACTGCGGAATATACGTAATTTGTACAGATAGATTCTATAGTGCGCATGCGTTCACACTGGAGCGTTACACACTCTTTAGAAACGTAATTAGTGATTGTCCGTATACTAAAGGGTAAACAGAAATACGTTTGTATAGTGTATATGTATAAACCCATATTATATGCACCCTTTCTACCTTACAATTTGATTTTTTTGAAGAACTACACACTCCAATTATGTTTTTGTTTAATGGGTCACTGTAGAGCGAAAAAAATAAAATATAAGGCGTGTTGTTGCTGTAAGGGAGTAGGGTGTGACATCAACTTCAATCTTATTAAGTTATCTTGAAAAGACTATGACCTCTTCCTGCTTCCTCCTCCTCCTACGAATTGATACATAAACTCATCACCTATAATAGTTGTGGAGATATGGGCCGTTGGTCATGCCTTGCGAGGCCAGCGGTTGAAGCCTGCAGCCTGTGGGACTTGGGCTGCAATGACCGCCAAAGACACTCATTGCACTGCGAGCCTCACAAAGCGAGGCGAGCAGTTGCAGCACGCGGGACTGAGGCTGTGGCACTAATTGCAAAGCCCCTGGACTTAGCGTCATGCACAAAATTACGCACCGTAGGCCTTAGGAAAACCAAAGCAGGTAGATGGAGTTTGGACCTTGGAAAATTACGACTAAGGGTCGAACCACAGAACTCGAAAGACCTGCTAAAAACAACAAATATGCCTCAAATTATCTTACACACTCACACATAGCACAGGGGAAAGACAGGGAGCAAGGTTGCAAGTTAATTTGAAGAATATTTAGCCATTATTCATGAACGAAAATCGGCTAAGCAAGAAAAAAAGATGGTGGCCAAAAGAAACGTAAACTTGACAAAAATTAGGTTGATGGACGTAAAAACGAGTTTAAAGAAGTGACACTTAATGCAAGCCAGTAACATTTAATCCAAAGCAGTAACAATTAACTCAAGGTAGTCACAGTCATCGCGAGGCAAAGGCGCTCATCCCGGGGCCTTTAAAATACACGGGGGAAGAGGCTCAGTGTGGGGCTCGTGATGAGCACCGAAGGGGCACAGAGCAGCCATATTCACGCATTGTGTGGCAAACAACATTGACAGACTTACAATTTTACACCAGTTTACTCGTTTTTAATAGGCAAGTCGCTAATCACATCTATAGCTGTGGATCTTAGTGATGTTCGTAATGTTTGAAATGTTGGTAACACACTTGTTGCTCTCTCACTTGTTGCACATGCGAGCCGTTGAAGCATGCAGGACTTAGGCTGCAATGAGCGACAAAGGCGCTCATTGCAAAGCGAGGCAAGCAGTTTAAGCACGTGGGACTTAGGCTGTAGTGATTGGACTTAGGCTGCAATGAGCGCCAAAGACGCTCATTGTGTTGCGAGCAGTTGAAGCATGCAGTTGGTCCAAATGCGTAACTCGAAAAACAACCAAAATAATAATAAAAAAAAACAAACACACAGCACAGGAGGAGAGCCAGGAAGCCTGGGAGTGAAGTTGCAAACGAATTGGAGCCACATTTTCAGCTTTTTGCCACTAGAAAATAGGCTTATGGAGTGAAAAAATGGCGGACGAAAAAAACATTAAAATTCTAAAACAGGATGAAAATGAGGGTCTGCAATGCCAGGCATGCAGAACTTAGAAAATACACAATACCAAAGACAGTAACACTTACAACGCCAGGGACGTGGGACTTTGAAAATAAAACTATCATGCTGCTCAGAGGAGCAAAACCCTCACATTGTGTGGCAAGCCTTACAATTAAATTCCTGTCATTTTTGACGGGCAATTTCCTAGTCCTTGTAATAGTAGTTATGTAACAAATATGAAAATGAATTCCTCTATTCATAAACATTCTTCAAAAGTTTTGATTTTCTCTAAAAATGTTTTTATGTCTTTGGCTTTCACAGCTAATTTCACAGAAATGTATTTTGGTCTTGAACTACAATGGTCCTTTAAGAACTACACTTGATAATGGC
The DNA here is from genome assembly GCA_027410445.1 of Discoglossus pictus. Taxonomy (NCBI): domain Eukaryota; kingdom Metazoa; phylum Chordata; class Amphibia; order Anura; family Alytidae; genus Discoglossus; species Discoglossus pictus. The sequence continues at coordinate 147,735,262 of CM050168.1, forward strand.
AACTGGACCAATATTAAGATTAGTCCTGAGAATAGGTCAGTAGCCTATTTTATGGGAAAGAAAAACAAAAACATAAAATGAACACAATAATGAAAACATAAAAAATTTGAATAATAAGCTAAAATAGTACACCAAAAGTCATATTTGTTAAATGTATATAGTCAAGAAACAAAAGTATATATAGAAAACCGTGCAAAAATGTTGAACAATAATGAAAGAGCATTGTAGAACAAAGTACATCTGGAAAAATAACCATTTTAATTAAATAACATATACCTAATGTCACCGTTGGATAATTGTTTATTATATATCAATCTAATTATAGATGAATATATTTAATTGCTTGTGGTATGTTTACTTAATGAAGGTGATGGGTGTTAAATGTGATTTTGAGTACAGTATTTCCTATTTTATGTAACCTTTCAGTTCCTACCTTTCATAAGCAGTAGAAACCATCACATGATATGCTTCTACAGGGGAAGATGGAGAACTTGAATGGAAATGTGGAAAACCAATGTGCCAGCTCAATCTATATGACTATTGGAAGCCTCAATAATTTACAAAAAGATACAACCAGGTTTAAAAACCAACAGAAACTTGTTGAGTTTTATACACTACAGAAGTTTTTCCTCCAAATGCCATGGGTGTATTTCTTAGACCCAGGCCTTGCGCAGCACATTTTTTAGGGGGCAGGTGTCTGCCTTGTGATATAGTACATTGAAATAACTTTGTATTTGCCCAGAACATATATCTAAGTACTGGGGCTCCCACATCTGAATGGTCTAGGGCATCATAAAACCTAAATACGCCCATGGCCCCTGACAAATAAATTATACGGTAATTAAAACAAAAAACGTTCAAGTGACAAACTACCATTAACTAATGTAAACGCTGCCAGTTTTGCTGCCCCATCCATATATTCTCCAGCTGCTGCCAGTTTAGGTGGCAGAGCACTGATAGCCAATAGCGAACTGAGGATCTGTAGCGGAAATATTGATAATTTCCTCTGGACCTCCACCATATTATTTTTGGTGTATCATCTTCTGAATCTTGTCCATCACATAATCCAAGGTGGAAATACAAAAACCCAGTAATAGTGATATGTTTAACAATGGACTAGTTATATTTGTTAATTGTAGCTGTTGCCATTGCGGCTCTTTTCTCTAGGCATGCTTACCTTTGTTACCCACAAGTGCTTTTCTTCTTAACATACAGTTGACTAATTAAGTGTTTAACTAGATTATTTTAATTTTCCTCCTGATTGTAATTGTTGAAAATGTTACATTTCACTCACCTCTAACATTTAGTGGAAACTTCCTATTTTCCTTTTCCGACTCTGCCATCTTGTACGGCTAGGACTTGTAACATTACACTGGTAGCATGAACCGTTATGCAGATACACAGCATGACCAGGCCGGGGCTCAGGCTGCAGATGGCAGGATAGATGTTATTCTGTCCAGGGGCTCGAAGGGACAAGTATTTTGAAGCCCTTCGCCATGAATGTGGCTTTAGGTCACAGTTGTACAAATGGCAACTCACATGAGAGAACATGAAGAAAAGGGGAGGTTCCAATGACAATGTTACACAGGGGGCTTTTTTTTTCTCCTATAAAAACACCCAACTTTCAAGTTTCCCACGTTCCACACAAAAAAAATCCTTTTTTTTCTCTTAATATTCAATAATTTAGACTTTTTCTGTCACGTATTTACAGTTATAGACTTTGACTCGAAAAATGTGTGGATTTGGAAAACAAGGATTAAGAACTACCTGGCTCCAGCAATATAGCTTTGTTATTTAAATCATTTTTAGATTTAGACCACAGCTTCTCTGTGGCTCTGTGTAATAGTTTGCAGTAGTGCCATTACCTGTGTGGTAATATTGTTTGGACCTCTCTTATCAGAACGCAATATGCCCCAACTTGTGGGTATCTTAAGAATTCAAATATAGTAAAAAGTAGTATATATACATACCCGCCAAGATTTTAATGCACTTTACTAAGGAAGCCCAGTTGGTTTAAGTAATATTGTACTAGAGCATGGTAATGTAAATGTGTAGGTAATTAGAACATACCGAATAAAAAAAGAAGACCTTTAAATAGCTTGGAAAAAAGAACATTACTGGGCAGCGGATCTATTGGGTCCTCAAGTTTATTTCACTTTACATGTAACCTATTTGTTCCAGTTGGTTTGTTTTATGTAGTTAAAGTTTGCTTAGGACAAAGAGCAGAGGAGTTGATTCGCCCCACATCACTTCATACACACATTACCAATAATGCAGGTGATTGCAAAAGATATTAAGAGAAAAAATAAACCACAGAACGAGAGTAACAAGTGTGCGGTAGTTTTCAGAACTCAGAGAACAGAAGGCAAAAAATAAAATCTGACTTAAGAGTGACAGGTGTATTGGTAAATGACCCTTGTATCAACTGTGTTTAGATAGATCGATATAGATATCCCAGCCCCATACATAACTTTAAAGGGTTCCTTTAATCATACATTTAAATATGAGTAAGGGTCAAAGCATGGTTTTCGCACACTGCCTCTGTATACAATTATGCTGTAGTGGAAGCATTTTAGTTTCCACAAACCTACTTCCTGAAGTTAGAGGAAACTTTTCTACAAACTATGGAAATGTAGCAGTTATCTGCCAGTGCTTTCAGCAGAGCCTAAAGCTCAATATTGTACATGGACACATTCCCAAGACAAAAGCTGCAAGAAGAGAAGCAGCTCACTAAAGAACGTGGAAAACTGCAGTAAAGAATACATTGTTAACATATTTAGTAATGACTTAGAGGTAGGATTGGAGTGTTGTATCTCCATTTTCGCTGATGACATGAAGTTGTGCAAGGTAATTAAATCAGATAATGATGTGTTTTCCCTCCAACAGGATTTACATAAAATTGAGGAATGGGATCTAAATGGCAGCTGAGATTTAATCCGAATAAATGTAAGGTTATGCATCTGGGAAGGAAAAATAGCCATGCAATTGATAATCTTAATGGAGCAAATCTAGGGGTATCAGATATTGAAAGGGATTTGGCAGTGCTTGTGGACAACCACCTAGGTAACAGTGCTCAAAGCCAAGCAGCAGCTGCAAAGGCAAATAAAAAATTAGCATGTATTAAGAAGGGTATAGAAGCCAGGGAAGCAAATATAATTCTGCCACTATACAAATCTCTAGTACGCCCTCATTTGGAATATGGAGTACAATTTGGGGCACCACTTCATAAAAAGGACATTTTAGAGCTGGAAAAGGTACAGAGAAGGGCAACAAAACTAATAAGGGGAATGGAGGGGCTAAGATATGAAGAAAGACTAACCAAATTAAGCTTTTTTTCTCTAGAAAAAAAAAAAGGCATCTAAGAGGAGATATGATTACCTTATATAAAAATACATCCAGGGTCAGTATAAAGATTTGTAAAGGGAGCTTTTTGTGCCAAGAGGTTTTCAACTGACAAGAGGACATCCCTTGAGGTTAGAAGTAAAAAGATTCCACCTTAAAGAAAGAAAAGGGTTCTTCACAGTAAGGGTGGTTAATCTGTGGAATTCTCTACCAGAGGAGGTGGTGACAGTGGATTCAATAGATAACTTTAAAAGGGGACTGGATTTATTTCTAAATAAAAAAAGGAATTCAGGGTTATCATGGATAAATTAGAGGCAGTATTGATCCAGGGAGAAGTCCGGTCCCCGGTGTCTGGGATCAGGAGGGAATTGATTTTTTGTTTTTTATACAACTAATTAATAGTTATTCCACATATTGCAGATCAGAGGAGATCTTAAAAGTTTGAACTTGATGGACTGAAAGTCTTTTTTCAACCTTAAATACTATGTAAATGTGTTTTTTTATTTGAAAAAAACAAAACAAAACAAAAAAACACATGTTTGCCCAATATCACCCTTTGTTAAGAATGCTGCCAAAAATGTATTACAGTACTCCTTGAAAGTCCAACAATGTCTAGCATATATCTAGACAATAAAGATTTAATCATTTGCATGAAAAAGTGATCTATGGGGGTAGAAATAAAATAACATAACCAAGTGTGGGATTATTGTATCCTTTGCCCTAAGGTGTTTCAGGAAACAGGACAGTGAGCAATGTGGATATCCTTAGGCACCATCTTGTGCTTTGGTTCCCTTTAGTATCAATGGGAATCTGATAAGACAATTGAGAGTTTCCATGAATCCTTGTTTCAACTTTCCTCAACTCAATGTTAGGAAAGTTGGATCAAAAATGTTTTGTTGCGAATTTTGTTCAATAAAATACTTTATTTTTCATGGTTTTTTTTGTGTGATGTAAGAAACAGGACATTTTTAAATGCATGGCAGAATATTTTGGACTACAGTGGCCCTTTAAGTCTTGAATGTTTGGTTGCATTTTCTGGTTATTTTCCATTTTTGGCAAGCAAACAGATCCTTAAATAAATTTTATAAAAAATATATCAGCAGTTTCATTCAGTGGCCATTCTATGCTATTAATCCCCAATACAGGGACATAGTGCTGATGCATTGGTCTGTCGCCTGTGAATGGCACCAAAGCCATTCAGAATACAAAAGCAGCACATTTCATTGTAATTACCTGGACCCTTCCTGTATAATCAAGTAACAAACAGCTAAACATAGAAACATCTGTTTGTGCAAAAATGTTTAATGATAAAAAGAGAATATTTAAGCTTTATACAAATGCAAAACAATGTTACTAGCTTATATAAAAAATGCTTTAAAAAGTGAGTGTAGCTTATACCATCAGTGGCCCAAACACAATCTAAAGTGCTTTGGAGATCTTTAAAATTATTGACAGTGTAAAAAAAAAACACATGACTGGTCAGTAATGAAATAAGTACAAATTAATTTCATTTAAAATAATTTTAATACAAACTAAATATAAACTATATCAGCTCTTAACATGTAAGACACTGACTTAATATACTTTAACATTTTTATCAAGTATTGCACAATTTAGATACAAAAGTTACAATTACATATCTCCATTTTATAGCAAAAATCTTAATTTGTAACAGAAAATACAACTCTGAAAATACAGATGTCCCCAATATTAAGTTTACAGTGAGGAATATTCTGATAAACTTTTTTTTTTTTTTTTTTTAACCAGTACTGCAAAACAAAAAAAATATATATATATAGATTACTTTATAATTTAAAGGGGGAGAGGAAAGAACTACGTAATCAGACCAAAATGTACAAATCTTGAAATGTGTATTTATAATTTCCCATACACTAATATTTCCCCAATTTAGAAAACAAAATTCAAACCCTATAAAAAATGCTTTGTAGCTTCAAAATACTGTAAGACAATATTTTTTTTTTTAAAAATGTAGTGAACACAAAAATAGCTTTGCACTTAACAAAACGGAAAAAAAAAAAAAAAATTCTGCATGTGCTTATGCAACCAACCTTGAATGTATAAGAGCTACAAGCGGAGGAAATAAATCTCAAGGAATAATAAAAAATAACCTTGGGTTCATGCATCCAGCTTGCACAATACTTTGGATACGTAAGCAATTCGTAAGCACTACTGGCTAGTTTGCCATAACTGGCTGGAATTGCTGGTTTGAATACTGCATGTTACTTAAACTGTAATTTAAGCCATCCACTAGGGATTTCTCGTTAAGACCACCATAAGCTGCAAACATATCAAATGCATTACTGTATTGTAGAGGGCCAAGGCTCAGAGAGTTGTCACCAGGACAGCTAAAACTGGCCCTTCCTTGATCTTGTACACTTGGGAAGATAAATTCCTTTGCATTCGGGGAAAGAGCAGAGGTCTTCTGCTGAAGGTTTGTAAGGCCAAGTCCATACAGAGAGTGCATTGAGGAAGACATTGCACTCTGCTTTAGCAAGTTATTGGAGCCAAACTGTGTGGGAGAGGACCGTGCCATCTTATTACGGCCATTGTTCTTCATTTTGGTAGATCCAAATTTGGTGGCAGCAAAAGCGGCTGTTGTGAAGGTTAAAGGCTGGGCAGATCTAGGCATAAAAGTTGGGCTTACAGTAGCAGAGTCACCGAATGGTGGTGATGGAGAGCTGGATACTGAAGAGGATTGGTCGGTAATTGGCATAAATGCCTGTGCCTCTGGATTAAAGCTGTTTTTGATTTCTTTATCCAGCTCCACTGCATTTTCATTGTTGTCATCAACAAACAGTACTTTCACCTGTCCTTTTTCACCAATCTGATAGGAAACTTCAGAAGGGTCTATCCAAACATTGAGATCCTGAGGAAGGTTTCGACGTATATCCTCAATGTCCAAACCACTCTCGTTCGCTGCCTGCTCTATTACGGGCTCCACCTTTTCACCTACATGTATACATCTAAATCCAGATCCTTTGTAAGGTCTGTCAGGATACCAGTGACCTTCGTACTTTTTCTTCAAAAGTCTTTCAAGTTCCTCTCCAAAAATATTCACACGTCGTCTGGGCAGTTTGTTGTACAAGTATGAAATAATAAAATTTAGTGCTACTTGGATCTCAAGCTGCATAACTGCAGAACAGAAACGTCAGTGACAGGTCTTGAAAAATCCAGTCAGAAGCAGTCTCAAAAATACAAGGAATGCAATATCAAAAAAAAAAAAAAAAAAAAGTGGTCACTCGTATTGTTCCTGTAAAACAGAAGCAGAGGCCTTAGACGTTCATTTATCTAGTAGTACTGTAAATATAGACAAGTTTTTTCTTTTTTTTTTTTTTAATAGCGGTATAATGTTCAAACAAAACATTAAAAACAAGAAAATCTTGCTGTAGTTATAAATAACAGTCTCCTGATCAATCACCTCTAGGGAACACTTATTTAGCGGAAATACCAGGTGCAAGAATGTGTTAATGTGGCAAAAGCCCCTGTTCTGTTAAGATCTATTGACCATATCCACTGCAACAAGAAAGGACTGTCCAAGGGAAGAGTTTGAGAGGCATCCATAGACACATTAGTTTGAAAACAGTCGGCCCCCTCGAGTTTCAGAATCTATTAATACACAGGTGGGTAAATACTAGCAGTAAAATCTCCTAAAATGTACTTGTGGCGAGTTATAGGACTATTCCCAGCTCTTACGTTCTAGTCAGGTGTGCTGGGATTCACAAAAGTTTTAGTTCTGGGCGAAGGAGAATATATTTTGTACATTTTTTACATATATGTTCATATTTACAGTAAGTGCCACATCATTAACTTGAAACATATGGAGGGGGGGGCGAGCAAGCTTAACACTAGAAAATATATTTATCCACTACACATTTTAATACTGGATACATAAAATAGGTCAAACATGATACAATTTAAAAAATGTATAAAGTGTCATTTAAACCCCAGCCAACCAAAAGCCAGAACAGTTTCAATCTACCGTACCCATATGCTGATGAGCTCCCTTCCCCCTCCGTGAAATACAATCTAGGAGTCTGTATAAGTCGACCTTTAAACATTTGCTAGATCAGCAAGGGTGGGGTAGAGAATAAGATCAAGGGACAACCAAAGATATCATAAAAACATACCAGACATGTCATAATGTAATGTACAGGAATAGATTGGACTCTAGCATTAAAGATATAGGACATACATCATCATAAACAAAACTCAATGTAATTTCCTTTCTCATTCTGCAATAGCAATGTAAACTTACATTTAGATAAAATTGAGAATGAGTTATTTACAGCACTCAGATATTAGCATGTGGGATTTGGGGCCTGTGAGACACCCACTAACCTCTGTATTTATCAATATACACACACACAACTGGATAAGTTGTAATGATATTTCAGCAAAACAGCCATTTGCTGTCTCCTGATATATAGGTCAGATCTATAGTCCAGTCTACCTGTGACCTTAATTTAATGTTAGGTCATACTGATAGATCAGTATAAAAAACGTTGCTGATATTGATACCACATAGATCAGACTTGTTGATAAGATCTCCAATGTTATTTGTGATCTTAAAATATCAGTGTAGGCCTTAACACGTAATACAAGCCTATAAAGCCACATATATAGCAGGTGGCATACGGGGCCTAATTGAAGGACACTAAATACATGTATTTATAGGAATTATTATATATTTAAGGCCTGCACATATAGTTGAAAGGTAATAATGACGGACATTGATAATCTATTGATAAATAGAGGTTATAATTAGCAGACACATTATATAAAGTGCGTACACGTCATTTGTATGTGGAATTTTCCACGTAACCAATTCGATAACTACACACAGGGCGATATACTCACCCTCTGAGACAGGACCCGCTAAAGGAAGCTAGTTATTCACTGAATTTGGGCTTCTGCCTCGGCTTTAAGACTAGCTCCGTTCCAAACGACACACAAACACTTCTGCGCCCAGCCTCCTGTCACATACAAATCATTTATACTGAGCCTCCGCCATTCTACGAGCAAGGGGCGGGCTTGATGCACCCTCACAGCCAATAAGTACTTGCGGAGAGCGAAAAGTCGAGTTATCATTGGAGCCTGGTGCAGTCACTCTGCGATTGACGTCACGCCGATGCCCCAATTCGCAGCTGCTGATTGGTTGCTAGGCTCGATAATGGCCGCCCTGGTTGTTAGATGTGGGTCAGTCACTGACAGGTCATTGGGTTCAGGAGCTGTCACTTAGTGTGGAAATGGAGGCTCTATTTATATCAGTGTTGTGGGCTGCCCCGTGCAGTCTGACGTGTGGACATGTTAGGAGCAAGTGTGGAGAAATCAGTCAGACACTATTATTATTATTTCCCAACAAACACTACTCTAAGAGTGAAAAGCAGAAATTAATGTAAAATAATACACTTCCAAAATTAAGAAAATACCATTACTAACACTGTGACATATTATTAGTCCGATAAGTATTCATTTCTATTATTATTAATAATAATAATACCAATAAGGAATCACATATTATAATTGACAAACTGCGATTTGTCGTACGCTTGCAAGCCTCTCAAAGCGAGGCAAGCTGTTTGCGGCTCAGAGGGCGAGGCGAGACGTTGAGGCATAGAAGCCTTCCAAGCTCGGAGGACTAAGGCAATGAGCGCCAAAGGAGCTCATTGCCCTGCAAGCCTCGCAAAGCAAGACGAGCAGTTGAGGCATGGAAACACACGGGACTTAGGCTGCAAGCAGTTGAGGATCAAGGGTCCTCAGGGGCAAAAAAAAAAAGAACTAAGAAAAATCCGGATGTAACGTCGGAAACGCGGAAATCGAATAACATGAAAAAAAAATAATAATAATTAATTAAACCACACTCACACACAGTACAGGGGGACAGTACGCCTGGGAGTGAGGTTGCAAGCGATTTTACTCCGAATTTGCTGTGTTTCGTCACTCGAAAATCGGCTAAGCAAAAAAAAAAATGGCGGCCAAAAAACTTAAACAAATCTGAAAACGGAGTGAAAACAAGGCTAAGCACATTTAGACCTTGGAAAAATACAGAACTCGGAAAAATACGCAGGACTAAGAAAATACACGACGGCAAAGACACTAAAACTTGTATGAACAACGCCAGGCACGCGGGAGAAACACACAGGGAAGGGGGGGGGGGGGGGTACAGGGGGAGATGCTGGAAAGAGACACATGGCATTCCCAAGCACAAAACTTGCAGGTTAATGAACCCTGCAATAAGCAGCCCGTACAGTAGGCAGGAGAAAAGGTTCACAATGAGCATCGAAGGCGCTCATTGCGAGCCCCACGATGAGTGCAATAGGCGCTCATCTTGGGGATCGGGATGAGCGCCTAAGGTGAACATTGCAAAGCAGGAAAGTTCCGAGAGGATCGCAAGGAGTGCCAAAAGAGCTCACGATAAGTTCCGAAGGTGCTCAGAGGGCCAAAAGACTTAGATTGTGTGTCAAACAGCATTCCCAGGCTTAACATTTTATTCCCATCATTTTTGACGGGCCAGTCGTAGTCACTAATATAGTTGTCGGTGATGGGAGCTCAAGGCCCATGGGGCCTGAATGAAGGGTTTACTTTTAGCCCATTCATCTAAATCCCTATCTATCGAATTGATAAATTAAGCAAGTAGAATATCTTATAAATCTCTATAGGCTTAATGGCTTATTCAGTGCAAATGAAATAAATTCATTTAACGATCAATTAATCTAAAAGCCTATACTAATGATCCCTACATTCAATAATTCAAAGCGAAGAGAACCTAAAAGCTCACAGATAAAAATGAATAGCTATAACTCCTAAAGTTCAAAAATCGAAATACCTCTTTATAATAGAAATCATTCATAATGTGTTTTTGAATATTTATTATCCCCTTTTCTTGCATGTAAGCCTCTTCTTAATTCCTCTTAAAAAACTATTTTTCATCATCGTTCAGTTTCCCTATTTAATGTTCCTCGTTCCTTCCCCTTTTTCCCTTAATTTTTAAGTTTGTAAATACCAGGATATAATAGGATCTTAAAAAGGTCTAAAAAAGGATATAAGTTGAAATCTAGAACTATTTTGAATACCTTTCCCTACGTTGAAATGGTCAATAAAGCTTGTTGAAAGAAGAAAATCTCGGATACCCTATGAAACTTGCGTTATTTACGTTATTAGCAAGTTCTGGCATCATTGCCAGTAGTCTATAGTAAGACGTATGACGCGATTGCGCAACTAGCATCATTACGTCATAGACGTCACTATGTCATTACGCTTTTCAATAAACGACCATTAAGACATCGCTAAGCATTACAAAGACACGCCTTAATAGGCAGAGCCAGTACAATAAATAACCTGCGAAAAGGGACAGATTTTATACACCTATGGAGCCTTGAAAAAGATCGGATCTATTGAAACCGGTCAGCATTTTTCTTTAATTTATTTTTTCTTCATAGCAGAAGTTGCATCTCCTCTTTCTCAGAAGAGTATCAACGTGTAATGGATTAAAGAGTTAAGGTAAGAGCCTTATGAGTAGGACACTTTTTCCCTCTATGAACTAGCTAGTGCACTGTAGTGCTATGCTATGGTGTACTGTTCACCATGTTATAGAATACAAACTCTTCCATAATACACCTGAGATGCCTACTGCTTTTTTCTATAATGATTATTTCTTGATAATAAATATATAGGGCCTCATTCTATTATCGGCCGTAGGAGCTGCGGGGCCGCAAGGACCGGCTGCAAGCTATTCGGCTATTCTATTCCCCTCCGGCCGGGGGTTCCGGCAGGCTTGCGGCCGGCGCCTTGCTATCTCTTGCGGGCGCTCGCGCCGGAGGAAAGCCTTTGATCTAAAATGTCCGCAAGAGTTTCGGCCGCAAGAAAATCTCGGTTGCTATTCTATTGCTCCGGGAACCTTCTCTGCAAGGCTAAAAGCGAGCCGCAGCTTACTTGCAGTAAACAGGTCCCGCTAGCACCAATTAAGCACATAAAATAGCCCAAATAAAGCCATCCTGCACTTTGAGGAGACTATAAAGGGATTGTAGGTGTTAGCAAAAATAGCACAACATTCCCCTATACTCAAATCCGTAAAAACAAATTTTTATTAAATATGTCAAATATCCATGTAAAAAGTCCAGAGTGCTTGGAGCACCTGAGACCCGGCCATGCTGCGGCCGGAAAATAAACAGTTAATGTAAACTCGGATTTGGGCTGATGTGCAAGCTTGAGAGGGGGTTGCTATTAATCCTCATGTCCCCCAATATGATCCCTAGCATTTCCAAAGATTTACAGTGCAGTCTTCAATTTATATTTGACTTTAAAAATTTTAAGGGGAGATCCTTGCGGGGCCGTATAATAGAATTGCGAGGTAACAGAACCCCCGCAAGGAATCGCAGCCTTACGGACGATTTACGGCCGATAATAGAATGAGGCCCATAGAGTGTATTTCACTTATTTTGGGGGTTTTCTTCTTGTTTTATATAGTTTACACCATTTTTTCTAATAAATATAGTCCTATGATTGCTAGAACAGTATTATGAGGACTTACACATAAGGGTACATAGGTATATAAGTATTGCTTAGCTATACTTACCTTGTAGTCCCTTTTTATATATATATTGTTCTCACATACTAGATTTTTTATCCTGGTTTCTCCTACTTAAATATTTATCTTTTTTTGTTTTATTATTCTTTAATATGCATACATAGGTGCTAAGCACCATTTTTGGGCAAAGTTTTTTATTTTTTATTTTATATATATATATATATATATATATATATATATATATATATATATATTAATATAAAAATTGTAATAACAAAATACAATGGTACCTCGGCACTTGTCAGCTTGAAAGCTCGACAAATTCCGTATTTGACGCATTATAGTATGGAAAAAATGCTTTAGCACTCAAAGCTTGCTTGGCACTCTTCGCGCTTGCTAAAACCTGCTTGAGGTTTTCTAACATTATACAAAACAATAAACAATTTTAAATATCAAGGAAATACTTGGGCACTAACACAGAAGTTTTGTTTCATAGTGACCTCCTACTTCTATTTTTACCTTTCACAGCCTTCAGATTGGGAGACACTTCACTACGCTCGCTAGCACTTAGGGAGAAAGCTGCAACCAATCTCTCACCTAAGGCCTGGGCCTAAGTTTTAAGGGCAGATGCTGGCACATAATTACTTTTATTATTTTTTTTTGGCACAAGACTTTTGGGCAAGAATACAGACTGAACATGGTTCACAAGTGAACAATGCACACTTTATATACTTCTTTTTTTCTTTTTTTTTTTTACAGACTCGCAAAAATACGACCTTAATGGAAAACCCGCGCACAGCTGAAAACATTCGAAAACACAAAAATAAAAGAAAAAACCTTACTCACAGGAAGGGGGGACACCCAGGACCTCTGCATCACAAGTTAAACTTCCATTTCAGTCAAATTTACACACAAAAATCACCTACGCAAGAGAAAAAATGTCCGCTGAAAAAACCCTAAACAAGGCTTCACGACCCCTAAAGCCGCAAAATACCGCAAAGCAAATACGGCTTTTACAAAAACCTGTACGACCTACAGCATACAACATTAGCAAGGACGCTACATCATACAAACCCGCCTACCACATACACATTCCACCATTTTACAACACTAACTTCAGCTACACTAACTGCTTCCCCTCGCGCACGCAGCCTATTTACACTACACACATTGCTGGCACTTACAGCTTAGCTCAACAACAGTGTAAATCTACATTGTATGCTGCAGCAACATCAAAACAGATTGTTAGCTCTTCAGCACATTCCTCGCTGCATATATTAATTACAAAGAGGTAACGTATATTAATTTATAATTTCATTAATTAATTAATTAGCATAAAAAAAAACAATAGAAGAAAAAACTAAAAAGCACACTAGCACAAACAACCACAAACAACTTCACTGCACCACCCACAAGAAGCGCCAACGCTGCTCATAGGACACAAACTACACCAGGGGAGAGCCTTGCAATAAGCAAAAAAAAACAGATCACTGCGGACCTTACAATAACCACAAAAGCGCCTATCATAACAACAACCCAGAGGCTCGCAATGAGCGCCAAAGGCTGAAAAAAAACGAGACGAGGCTACACGCCCCCTAAAGCCGCAAAATACCGCAAAGCAAATACAGCTTTTACAAAGACCCGTACGACCTACAACATACACCATTAGCAAGGACGCTACATCATACAAACCCGCCTACCACATACACATTCCACCAGCGTCGCATTGAGCGCAAAAGCATCTCAGACCACCAAAACACTTACTCTCTGTGGCAAACAGCATTACCTGCCTTGCAATTTTATTGCCATCATTTTTTGATGGGCAAGTCACTAGTATATATATATAAATATATATATATATATATATATATATATATATATATATATTGTATGTATGTGAGTGTGCGCGCAACAGCAATATCCAACTTAGACAGGCATGAACATCTACATGTAGCAATAATAGTTAACCTTTTTCACTTGTATCGCTACCCTTGAGCCTTTCAGAGCTATACACCTTTTTATTTTAGCCAAAGCTGTAGGAAAGGATATAATTGGTAGAGATAAAGATAATGAGAAGTATTTAGGAATACAATTTGGTATTATTTGCTCGCTTTATAGAGGTATAAACGGATTGGAGTATTGTTGAAGAGATTCATGCACTTTCACTCTAGAGAATAAGTGGGGGGGCTACATGGGAAGTGAATGGGGCTGCTAGCCGCCTGTTGCCCACCACAACAAGGTATAAATAAGCGTGTGCATTATCAAATGAAATGACGAAAAGGCAGCACACACACAGTTCATTCCAGCTAGTAGACTTTTATCAGGGTGAGTGAGATTATATATATATATATATATATATATATATATATATATATAGTAAATAAATAGTACATCTGTGTTCACATTTGAACGTCTAAAACAAGTTAAAAAAAACCTGCTTCCAGCTGCGAATTCCAAGAAAAACAGTTATTACACTGCATTCTGGGAAGTTGAGCTGGGACTTGCAAATGTGCACACATATGTGTGTGTGTGCGCTATAGATGTGCGTCTAGTGATAGGGCTAGGGACACACTTAAAGCAGTTACATGAAAGGGGTATATAGTGATAAGGTTAAGCAAAAACTAACAGCCCTATTAAATTCCCCCAACGAGTAAAACCGTAGCCCGTAACGGAGCCGGCAAGACTTGCGGCTATTAAATTGGCCTCGTAAAGCTACCCGCAAACGACCTGTGGGTTACAGGCGAAAAAACCCTATGGGCCGTCTAAGTCTGATCGCTGTTGCCGCAAAGACTTTGATCTGTCAAGCCCTTAACCGTTATGTTCGCAAGTCGCTATTAAATTGCTACGAATCGACTGGCGTTCAAACCAGTAACCCACAAATGGAGCCAAAAAGCCTACGGGTACTAGAGAAGACCCACAAGGAGGTTAAAGTCCTATCCGTAAATGCAAATATCAACACAATATTGTACTTATAATTAAAGGGAAAGTGATGTTGGGTATTAAAAATAAAAGCACAAAATTCTCAAGCTTGCAAATATGCAATATAAAATATTTGTTTTATGTTTAATTTCTGTTTAAATCGATCCAGCAATCAATGTGTTAATACATAATATGAAACTCGAAAGGACTTGAATATCATATTTACTGATTTATTAATAATGCATTATTTCTGGAATGCGGGTATGATCATAACTTGTAATTGAAACCCGTAAAGGATTGAAATCTAGCCTCCATTTTTCAGTGACGTAATGATGACGATTTCTTTTGCGATTGGCTCCGTCTAAACCCGTAACTACCGGTTTGACTAATTGATCATGTTTACATACACACATGCAACGTGCGCAAGAATGGTTTATGGGTTTCAGTCTCCGTCCCGTTGGTCGCGGCATGGTGGAATGTAATAGCTCTGTAACACAGCTGAATTTCAAGCCCGCAGGCATTGAATGGATTCCAGTAAAGATGCAATTGGACACAATGGAGAAAGAACAGAGTAGCGTGAACTTTCAATTTAATAAACAAAGTTACGGACTCATTTTTGAACATTGTATTAGGTTGATTTAGTTGATCTTACAAATCCTTTCCAAACATAATGTTTTATTAAAGATTCTACACAGAGGGATTTCATCATTCCACAACCTAAAAATACCAATATGTGGATAGGTAGTCCTATAAATGCAGCAGGAACTGAGAGTCCCAAAATATCTTGAGTGAAAGCCAACATCATTACTCACAGCTCAGCTATTCAGTTTCCTTCACTGTACTCCAAGAATACTGCCCTAACAGTTCTTATTTTGAGTCCCACACTTAATACCATCTACAACTATTGTAGCTATTTCTAGAGCCAACTCTAGACTGTTGCCTCATGTTATGGGGCCTGGGTATCACAAGGATTAGTGTAACTGTGTCTGTGTGTTAATACTATGAAATTTATAATAGTTATATTTAAATGGACAGTTGCACCAAATACAAAAGAAGAAGTCATTTGGAAGAAAGTTGGCAAAACATGGTGGATTCACATTGAATCCTATGTATTGCCAAATACATAGGATAATTCAATACTTGCTAATAAATGTAGAAGGCTATGCTGAGAATCAACTAACCAAAAGCTTTAAAAAAAAAAGAGGAAAAAATCAAGTAGTTCTTAGATTATGCTTAAAGAACATGTAACACTTTCTGTAAGTTGTGTTATCCATTTTTTTCTAAATTGAATCAATCTTTTGAAATTCCACGTAGTTGCTGATGCATTTATATGCAAATGAGCAGCTCATGCATACTATTTAGCGGTTTTGATGTACTAATTCGGATTACAGACACTTCTGGTGCTGATGTAGAAATAATGTAGACATGGGAACATTATTAGATGTGTGTGTCTCTGGGCAGATAGTCATAACATTGAAGTTAGTTTATTGCCCTCTGGGGTTGTAAAGCAAACTAGGCTTGGAGTCCAAGAGAAAAGCAACCCCCCCCCCCACACACACCAAACCATATCAGGAATACTGGAAAGGGGTGGGGAAGGGGTGTGTGAAATCTTTTTGTGTTGGCTCAACATCTGTGTAAGAAGAATACAGCTGTCAGTCAGTCTCTGCACTAATTAACGATGTGATCTGATTTTATCTAATTAACGATGTGATCCTGCTTCATCATGAATGATGTCCTGAATTAAATTGCTGGGCGCTGAGATGAATATAAATTCACAACCTGCAGATTGCTCCTGTAAGCTAAGGCAGGAGAATAGAGGTACGTGGAGCCCTCGTCTCTGGGTCGTGACAGCCACCTGTTAGGATACAAATCAATTCTAAATATTTAAAAATTTATTGTAGAGACAAACTGCTAGGACAAGGTAAATTCAGGTTTTCATGCTCTTTAAAATGAATCAACTTCATGTTGGGGTAAAAAAATAAATAATTTTAAGTAGACAGAATGAGCTGTACTAATAGGCAGATGCTTGATTCTTATCTACATCAACATCTCCAGGGATATCTAGTATACTACTGCACTGTATGTCACATTTTTTTTTTGTAGCCGTAAATTCACTGTTATATAGGTCCTCATCTCACAAGATGTACTTGAAGCTCATTTATGCTAATGTGTGGTGCAATACGATAATATGAGGCTCAAAGTACTTGATATGTGTGGGGGAGGGGATCTAATTGCATGGTTACTTTGGAAGACATTGTTTTGCCCATTACTAAGTCAGACAGATTGTGATACTAACTACCACATCAGCACAGTTTATTAGAATTCAGGAGCTGCTCAAACATTGCTGAATATCTAAGGAATGATTCACTTAAAAATGTGTTACAGATTGCCTTTAATAATAACTACAAAATCATCAACATTTGGGGCCTTAGTCTCAGAAAGGTACCACGATTTGGCTAAAAATAGTATGCTATCACAACTACGGGTCCACTTGGTATTCATGGCAGAGATACTGGCCAGGCCCAAGTACTTGCTTCATGGTGGTGTGACATCTTGGTTCCCTGACTGGATCCCATATAGTACATTATAACAGCAAATAATATCCAACTGTACATCTGCATAATTCTACTTATCTATACCTCTAATTAGTTCACTACATTAATTAATTAATTCACTACACATTTTTACCATTTTGCTTTGGGTAAGATAAAAAGGTTTAAAGTACCATGAGGCCATTTTTAAGAACTGCATACAATGCCAATCAATTGAAAGAAGTTACCCCTCATTGGCCTAAAGGCCCCTCCTAGGAGGGACAGAGAGAAAGGTGGATATCGGCTAAACTCTAAGGCCCTCATTCAATTGCAATATGGCCAATTGAATAGGGCTCTAAATAAGCACATAACATATATTTTTTAAAGAAGTTTTTAGTTAGTGAAAACCTTGCTTTTGGATAGATGTTTACTAACTAAAAGCTTCTTTAAAAATATATGCTATGTGGTTATTTAGAGTCCTATTCAATTAACCAAATCGCAATTGAATGAGGCCCTAAGAAACTAGTATATGGTCAAAGAGACTCTAAACCCATAGGCATTGCTCTGCACCCTCATGTAGAGCAGTCAAAATCAAGTGGGGAAGCAATACATTTTTTTTTAATTTAACACTGTTTGCACTATGGTATATTTGTTTTCAAATGTTGCAGTGTTACCTTTTAAAGCCACTTATCTTTGTTGTAAATCGGTATATACTCTCTTCATCACAGTATGAAATTTGTGATTTCCCTCTGAATTATTATGTCTAAGAAACCAAAGGAAAAAAAAGCTGACATTTTTACTTGCACCAGATATCACATATATAGTTGTGGATCTGTGTGGTTGTTCGTAACGCTTACAATGTTGGTCACACATTGCGAGCCTTGTGAAGCCAAGGCAGCAACTTTTACACCAAGGCAGCAACTTTTACACCAAGGCAGCAACTTTTACACCAAGGCAGCAACTTTTACACCAAGGCAGCAACACACACCAAGGCAGCAACACACACCAAGGCACCAAGGCAGTGACACTTCCACCAAGGCAGTGACACTTCCACCAAGACAGTGACACTTCCACCAAGGCACCAACACACATCAAGGCAGAAACACTTACACCAAGGCACCAAGGCAGTGACACTTCCACCAAGGCAGTGACACTTCCACCAAGGCAGAAACACTTCCACCAAGGCACCAAGGCAGCAACACACATCACGGCAGAAACACTTCCACCAAGGCACCAAGGCAGCAACACACATCAAGGCAGAAACACTTCCACCAAGGCAGCAACACACATCAAGGCAGAAACACTTCCACCAAGGCAGCAACACACATCAAGGCAGAAACACTTCCACCAAGGCAGCAACACACATCAAGGCAGAAACACTTCCACCAAGGCAGCAACACACATCAAGGCAGAAACACTTCCACCAAGGCAGCAACACACATCAAGGCAGAAACACCTCCACCAAGGCAGCAACACACATCAAGGCAGAAACACTTCCACCAAGGCAGCAACACACATCAAGGCAGAAACACTTCCACCAAGGCACCAAGGCAGCAACACACATCAAGGCAGAAACACTTCCACCAAGGCAGCAACACACATCAAGGCAGAAACACTTCCACCAAGGCAGCAACACACATCAAGGCAGAAACACTTCCACCAAGGCAGCAACACACATCAAGGCAGAAACACCTCCACCAAGGCACCAAGGCAGCAACACACATCAAGGCAGAAACACTTCCACCAAGGCAGCAACACACATCAAGGCAGAAACACTTCCACCAAGGCACCAAGGCAGCAACACACATCAAGGCAGAAACACTTCCACCAAGGCACCAAGGCAGCAACACACATCAAGGCAGAAACACTTCCACCAAGGCACCAAAGCAGTAACACTTCCACCAAGACAGAAACTCTAATCTTGAGGCCCTTAAAGTACATGGGGGGGGGGGGGGAAGCTTGCAATGAACGCCAAAGGCGCTCATTGATAGCCACGTGATGAGCAACGAAGGCTATCAGCACAGGGCTCGCGATGAGCGCAGAAGGTGCTGAAGCACAAGGCCTATAAAGTGCGCAGGGGGGAGAGGCTTGCACCAAAGGCGCTCATTGTGAGGCTTGCGATTAGCGCCGAAGGTGATCATTGCAAAGCAGGACAGTTGAAGTACACGGGGGAGAGCTTCACGATGGTCGCTGAAGGTGCTCAGAGGGGCAAAACCATCACATTGTGTGGCAAACAGCATTGCCAGGTTTACAGTTTTATTCCCGTCATTTTTGACAGCCAATTTCCTAGTGGTTCTTACAATTATGGTCCTTCCATTACATGAAAAGTCAAACTCTCTGCAGTGGCAGTGAAGGAGGATGGTTGGAGAAATAAATGGGTTATACAAAACAATTTGAAAAAAGCTGAAATATGGTTTATAAATGTCCTAACGGACTGGGTAGGTCAGCACTGATGAATCCCATAAACTACTGAAGTATGCTATTTTGAAGAACTAGAATTGACAATGTGCATAATGCTTTAAACAGTTTAAATAAATAATTATGGCCTTTAATTTTTAACTTGTATATACAATTTTGCTATAATGATGACAGACCTTTTGTCCTTTCTCCTAAAATAATTAAATGCTTGGGAGCAGTGAGTAAATGTGGATTAAGATAAGATCTGTATTTGATTCTGTTGAACTCTATCTCCTCAAAAAGCTCACCCAAAAGCACACTTAACAAAAGAACTCTATGCTAGAGTAAGCTTCTGTGTGCTAATCTTCCCCTCAAGCTACAAAAAGACTACTGTAGTCAAAGATACAGTCCTCAATGAAACAATCATAATCATCTAAACATTACTTTTTCCTAAAATACTTTTCCTCTCTTGCACACGTGATAATGTTGTTAATTAGTTACATACTTCACAAACATGAGAAATGTTTACCAAACTACAGAATTTCTATGAATTAGTAAAACATTAGCTACATTTTGCATTTATTTCCTTAAAAAAAGAAGATTAATATGATTTATCGATATTAATGTAAAACCATAGTGGAGAGTTTAAATTAATAAAAATATTTGCATTTTACTTTGTTAAAATTGAAATAACTTATATTTATATATTTTTTAACATGGTGGTACATCCACAAACTATTTTTATTTTGATGTACACACGTTATTTTCAGACAGAGAACATTATAATATATATATATATATATATATATATATATATATATATATATATATATATATATATATATATATATTTCCCCAGGTTGGCCAATGAATTTATAGTTATTTTCTATACAGATCACAGTTTTTCTTTTTCTACATTATTATAGGTAAAAGTGTTATTATAAAATACATGGTAAGGTAGGCCTGGACAGGTTTCAACTTGCCTTAGGTTGTAAAACATTACACAATGTTTCTGTCATGGAAACCAGAGGTTACCTGAAAAAATAGATATTTTGCTCTAAATACCATACATTATTTAGCAACTTATTTAAAAATAGTTTTTTGTTATATTTCTGCACTCCAGGTTAAGGTGTTTATTGATTACTAGTAAATTGCCTGTCAAAAATGACGGGGTAAATTTCCCATTTTTCCCTCCCTTGTGTCTCCCCCCGCTCCCCAGTACCTCTTTCTCCCTCTCCCCTCCGTCTCTCCACCCCCCTCCCCTGTGTCTCTTCCCCCACCTCTCCCCTGCCCTGTGTCTCTTCCCCCACCTCTCCCCTTTGTTTCTCCCCTTTCCTGTGTCTTCCCTTCTCTCCCTTTCTCCCTCTCCCCTCCGTCTCTCCACCCCCCTCCCCTGTGTCTCTTCCCCCACCTCTCCCCTGCCCTGTGTCTCTTCCCCCACCTCTCCCCTTTGTTTCCCCCCTTTCCTGTGTCTTCCCCTCTCTCCCTTTCCCCCTCTCCCCTCCCTGTGTTGCTCCCTCCCTGTGTCTGCCCCTCGTCTTCATCCCCCTTCTGCCCCGCCTCTTCATCCCCCACTCTCCCTCGGCTTTGTCTTTCTCCCCCTCTCTCTCCTCTGTGCTCCTGTTTGCATTTATGGGTTTGAAACCATTTGGGGCTTGGGAAATTGTTAATTTCCCCCAAGCCTGAAATGTATTTATGATTTACGGGCTTGAAAAAAAGTTTCATATTTATGGCCGTCATTTTTTTCCTCGCTAAGCTATTTTCAGACCTCCCAAAAACGCCAATGAAATATCAAATTAGCTTGCAACCTCACTTACAGGCTCCCTGCCTCTAGCCCTGTGTGAGGTTGTAAGTTAATTTTTTAATTACCTGTTGTTTTTTCGCTGTCTTCTGACGGCTTCCGAGTTACGGGCTTGAAAGAAATGGCGGCCGTTAAAGCCGTAATTTTTTAAGCTGGTAACTCGTAAGCCGTTTGGAGCCTCTCATTGCAGGCCCTTATTGCAGCCCAGTCAAGCCAGTCACGTGCAGGCCCCACGATGAGTGCAAGCCCGTATTTTTTAACATTGCGTGACCAACACTCGTAATTATATATGTGATCGATTGACTGAGTTTTATTTTTCTAATTAAATTAGCATATTTATTTAAAAAGGATGCCCTTTAAAACATTCTTAGATAATATTACTATATTATTCAAATTTTAAATGTATTTTTAACATTTATCTTTAAAGCAGACAACTTACAGTAGATGGTGACAGCCTGGCGCACGGTTTGCTACTTACTCCGCCCATTAACTTCCTGTCTCTCCACCTCTCTCACATAGAAACAGGAAGATGGTGGGTGGAGCTAAAAAGCCAACAGCCTTCTAAAATGTTTAAGATAAATGGTAAAACATGTTAAAAATGTTAATATATTAGCTTATATATTTAAAAAATAAAGCCCAAACAATCTCAATAATATTAATAGGCACTCTTCTATTCTTACCCGTTTAGGTTTTCCTGCGATAGCGACGGTAGGAATGGAGGCAGATAAAGTTATCAATACAACAGATAAAAAGCGAGCATCAGCAAAGTGCCGCTGGGAAGATCAGCTCCCACCCCTTGGGCACCCGACAGGGGGTGGAGAGCAGCATATCTGTTGCAGTCTAAAATACTAAGCTTTACATTCAAATTGTAAAAGTTATACTGAATTAATTTTATCGCTAATCAGTACCTAAGCAAACAAGTGAAGCCCTGTTGTATAAAAGGTAGTTGGGAATATACTGCGGAGGGATGATGTCAGTGATAATAGGAGTACAGTTTGGGTATTGTCTGTGAAGAGAGTACTTTTGGTGTAACAGAAATGTATAACTAAGGCTACGTAATTTCTCCCCAAGCAATAATGTCAGTGACATGTTGAAAGATATGTATCTAGGTGAGTGACATAATTAAGTATTTTTAAACAACAAACTTGTGTTGGGAGGGGCCGCATATTTCCAGGCTTCTCCCTCTCCTATCACGGATGACTCAGTCACCATAAATTTTACTTATGTGCAAATCCACGTTTAAACTGTACATTTATAGCCTATTGTGTATGATATTCTTTATATTGGTTGCTTAGTTATATATACACAAAAGCATTTTACGCAAATGAAAATGGAAAGGCTTTATGGAGGCTTTACAGACTTTCAGTATTCTTCATTTCAACTCTCCCCATTTCAAATGTGCTGTTAAAAGTAAAATTACAGTGTTGATTTCCCATAAAAAAACTTATCTTTAAAGAATCACTGTGGTCATATTTTAAAAACTTTCACTCTTTTGAAGAAAAAACTTCCACAAATATAGAGTATGTAATTACAATGTAAAAAAAAATTACAGCCTCTAATTTATTAACTTTTATATGTATTTTCAGTATGTAATTTTTAAATTAGCTGCCTTTCATATAATTGATTTAAATCCTTAAAAGGACTCTTAAGTACAACTATTTATATAAAGGTTATTAATTTTAACCACCTCAATGTAACTGTCACATAAAATGTACATTTCACTTACACTAAGAGTAACAATGGTCAGCGTCTGGGACTGCCCCTTCTCTTGTATGTAGGTGCCATGTTTCACAGTTGTGACCTAAATCCACACCACAGACATAGCATGTGCTTTCTGTTTGGTAACAGCATTACACTGCTAGTGTGCAATCCTCACTGTTGGGAAAATGTAAACCCTTACACATTATAAATCACATCTTCCATAAAATCTTAAGAGCACAGAGAAAACTAAGAATATAATATTTTTAGTATGACCAATGAAACAGTAAACAATACAGCAGATATTTGAAAATGGATATACCAGTAAATTTAGTACAATCAGTTATTATTAATATAAAACTGTAATTAAACCACATAAGTTCTAACTCCTGAGTTATAGTCACCCATCAGTGTAATAGATGGATTTTCAACACTATACGATGGTACAGCCAAGCATGCAGCAGATCGCTAAAGCATGACAAAAAGCTGTTATTGTTCTGAGCATATAAAAATCCTATTATCTTTTCATGACATCACGTTTACTCTCACTATTGCTAATATAATGTAACTGTGTCTGGGCTTGTAGGAATGATGTTGAATAATCAAAAATTATAATATGATGTCATCTGCATATTCTAGAGTACCAGTGACATCATGATAACTCGGTTACATGGCCTGCTCACAAAAAAAAAAAGTTGACAAGAAACTTCAAATTGTGCCAATTGTGCTATGAAAATATGGCTAATTAAAACCACATTTTATGTATACAATTTTTGTTCTGTTTTACCTTTAGAGCACTGTTTAGCATATTCTGCAGCAGTAGGAGTACAATAAGCAATGGATAGACATTTACATATTTTAGAAGGCAGATAAAACAATACAGCATTTGTACATGCACAAAGACAGCTTAAAATCTAAACGGAAAAAGAGGATACAAACATGAGGTATGGCGAATGCTGGATGGATTAATGAGGGAGTGGTACATAATCCAGACCAGGTAACCAAGTATAGAAGTTGTGGATGATTTAGTTAAGAAGGAAAGTTTTAAGCTGCTCTGAACAGGTGGGTATTCAGAGAACACTTGAAGACTATTGGACAGTCTTAAAGAAAGACATGGAGGATTGAAAAGGAATGGGGCTGATCTAGAGAAGTCCTGCAGGTGAATATGTGAGGAGGTAATGCTAGAGGATGGGAGGAATCTTGGGGTGAACGGAGGTTGGAGGAGGAGATGCAGAGAGGTGCAGTTTTGCTCAGGCCATGTAAGGGAGGTTAAGGATTTAAAAAAATATTCTTGAGAAAATGGAAAGCGAGTGTAGGAACTGGAGGGGTGGGGGGAAGCAGATGGGTGAAGAGGGTGATATGGGCAGAATATATATAGGCAGTGTGGCCATTTCTTATTTGAATATATATATATATATATATATATATATATATATATATATATATATACACACACACACACACACAGTCAGGTCCATAAATATTGGGACATCGACACAATTCTAAACTTTTTGGCTCTATACACCACCACAATGGATTTGAAATGAAACTAACAAGATGTGCTTTAACTGCAGACTTTCAGCTTTCATTTGAGGGTATTTACATCCAAATCAGGTGAACGGTGTAGGAATTACAACAGTTTGTATATGTGCCTCCCACTTTTTAAGGGACCAAAAGTAATGGGACAATTGGCTGCTCAGCTGTTCCATGGCCAGGTGTGTGTTATTCCCTCATTATCCCATTTACAAAGAGCAGATACAAGCTCCAGTGTTAATTTCGAATGTGCTATTTGCATTTGTTGCTGTTAACTCTCAATATGAGATCCAAAGAGCTGTCACTATCAGTGAAGCAAGCCATCATTAGGCTGAAAAAACAAAACAAACCCATCAGAGAGATAGCAAAAACATTAGGTGTGGCCAAATCAACTGTTTGGAGCATACTTAAAAAGAAAGAACGCACCGGTAAACTCAGCAACACCAAAAGACCCGGAAGACCACGGAAAACAACTGAGGTGGATGACCGAAGAATTATTTCCCTGGTGAAGAAAACACCCTTCACAACAGTTGGCCAGATCAAGAACACTCTCCAGGAGGTAGGTGTATGTGTGTCAAAGTCAACAATCAAGAGAAGACTTCACCAGAGTAAATACAGAGGGTTCACCACAAGATGTAAACCATTGGTGAGCCTCAAAAACAGGAAGGCCAGATTAGAGTTTTCCAAACAACACCTAAAAAAGCCTTCACAGTTCTGGAACAACATCCTATGGACAGATGAGACTAAGATCAACTTGTACCAGAGTGATGGGAAGAGAAGAGTATGGAGACGGAAAGGAACTGCTCATCCAAAGCATACCACCTCATCAGTGAAGCATGGTGGTGGTAGTGTCATGGCGTGGGCATGTATGGCTGCCAATGGAACTGGTTCTCTTGTATTTATTGATGATGTGACTGCTGACAAGAGCAGCAGGATGCATTCTGAAGTGTTTCGGGCAATATTATCTGCTCATATTCAGCCAAATGCTTCAGAACTCATTGGACGGCGCTTCACAGTGCAGATGGACAATGACCCGAAGCATACTGCAAAAGCAACCAAAGAGTTTTTTAAGGGAAAGAAGTGGAATGTTATGCAATGGCCAAGTCAATCGCCTGATCTGAATCCGATTGAGCATGCATTTCACTTGCTGAAGACAAAACTGAAGGGAAAATGCCCCAAGAACAAGCAGGAACTGAAGACAGTTGCAATAGAGGTCTGGCAGAGCATCACCAGGGATGAAACCCAGCATCTGGTGATGTCTATGCGTTCCAGACTTGAGGCAGTAATTGACTGCAAAGGATTTGCAACCAAGTATTACAAAGTGAAAGTTTGTTTTATGACTGTTAATCTGTCCCATTACTTTTGGTCCCTTAAAAAGTGGGAGGCACATATACAAACTGTTGTAATTCCTACACTGTTCACCTGATTTGGATGTAAATACCCAATCAATACCAAATACCAAATCAAATACCAAATCAAATTAAAGCTGAAAGTTAAAGCACATCTTGTTCGTTTCATTTCAAATCCATTGTGGTGGTGTATAGAGCCAAAAAGATTAGAATTATGTCGAAGTCCCAATATATATGGATCTGACTGTATGTATATATATATATATATATATATATATATACACAGTATATTGTAATTGAATCATACAAGGGGTGTATGTAAGTGCAACCTGGGGGAACATACGTACCACTGCAATATGATCAACCTGGTAGGAGTGGCTGGAAAACTACATCAGTTCATCAAAGCCATAAAAGTGAATGGAAAGGAAACCATAGCTTTAATTGACTCTGGGAGTGCGGTGACCCTATTTTCGGCCAAAGTTATAAAATCCAGCAAAATACAAAACTCAAGGAAGGTGGGCATCACCTGTGTACATGGGACAGTGAACCTGTACCCTACTGGTACCGCAGCACTGGAGGTTCAGGGGAAAAAGATGTTGCTCACCGCTCCTGTAATAGCCAATCTACCCTACCCTGTTGTATTAGGCAGGGATTTTCCACAACTTGAAGACCTCCTCCAAACAGGAAAAGTTGAAAACCAAAGACAATCCGAACAGAGTGGCCCAGAGGCCAAGGAAACTCTGTGGTCACTCCCACCGTTTGTGGACCAGGATCTATTCTACGGATCCGGGAAAACCCACAAAACGAAGCGTGAGAGAAAGAAAGCTAAGCGCTTAGGCACAGAGTTTAGAAGGAAAGCCGTTGAGAAGGCTTTAGCAGCCTGCCAGACAGGAGAAAGGAGGGAGACCGTCCAGAAAGGTCCCACAGCTCAACCTGATGAAGAAAGGCCCAAACGGGAGAACATGTAGAAGAGGAACTTACTCCACTGCAGTGTTTCCCTGACAAGTATGACTTTGCACGTGACCAAGCTGTGGATCCGATCCTACAGAACATACGTCGTCATCTTGTGAATGTGAACGGGACTCCGGTCACCGGGAGAGAGAGAGGAGACAGGGCCCTTATTTCATACTGCGGAATAACTTGCTGTACAGGGTCGTTCCTTCGAAGGAAGAAACACTGGAGCAGCTCTTAGTTCCCCGAGCACAAAGGAAGAAAGTCCTTGATCTGGCCCACCGTAACCTCCTTGGGAGCCACCTTGGGAAGGATAAAACCCTGGGAAAGATATTGAAACGTTTTTTCTGGCCTGGCATATTTGCTGAAGTAGCCCAGTACTGTGCATCTTGCCCTATATGCCAATTGACATCTCCCCGCTCCGATCTAAGAGCTCCACTGGTATCTTTACCCATAATTGAGGAGCCGTTTTCAAGAATAGCAATGGATCTGGTGGGTCGACTAGAAAAATCAGCACGAGGGCACCAATACATCCTCGTAATAATGGACTATGCCACCAGATAACCGGAGGCCATACCCTTACGCACCGCCACCTCGAAAAATATAGCAAAAGAGCTCATTCAACAATACTCAAGGGTGGGGATACCCAAAGAAATCCTAACAGACCAAGGGACCCCTTTTGTGTCAAAGCGGATGAGAGACATGTGCCAACTTTTACAGGTGAAATCACTCAGGACCTCGGTTTACCATCTGCAAACAGACGGACTGGTAGAACGGTTCAATAAAAGAGAGAGTATGCTAAGAAAAGTTGTAGCACGAGATGGGAAAAAATGGGACTTACTCCTACCCTATTTACTCTTGGCCATAAGAGAAGTTCCCCAAGCTTCCACAGGATTTTCTCCCTTCCAACTCCGCCATCCCAGAGGAATTCTGGACATATTAAAGGAAGAATGGGAAGAGAAAATCGTGCCGGGCGAAAATATTGTGGATTATGTAAGGAACATGAGAGAAAGAATTGCCAAAATTATCCCTCTGGTGCGAGACCATATGGAACGAGCTCAACGTAACCAGCAAACCTATTACAACAGCACGGCCCAGGTGAGGAAGTTTCAACCCGGAGACAGGGTTCTAGTGTTAGTGCCAACAACCGAAAGCAAATTACTGGCCCGATGGCAAGGCCCCTACGAAGTTATTGAAGCTATCGGTGATGTGGATTACAAAGTCAGTCAACCTGAACGTCGCAAGAGAGAACAAATATATCATATAAACCTTCTAAAACCCTGGAAAGAGCAAACAAAAGTGATGGATGTCACTTGTCTGGCTGAGGAGTCAGAAGATGCCAGAGAGTCCAAAATCTGTATTGAACCTCCGAAAGCCTATGTATCATAAGAGTTGTCCCCTGCACAAACAGAGGAAACCTACAAAATGCTGAAGCGGAACGCGGTTGTGTTTTTCACCAACCCAGGTCACACCACTGCCATTTACCATAATATTGTCACTAAACCAGGCGTGAGAATAAGGATTAAACCTTACCGCATACCTGAAGCGAAGAGAACCAAAATAAGGGCTGAGGTGAACAAAATGTTAGAACTTGGAGCAATCGATGAGTCTCAAAGCGAATGGTGCAGCCCCATTGTCCTGGATCCAAAACCTGATGGAACTGTCAGGTTTTGCAGCGATTTTCGTAAGCTAAAACGCTGTATCCGAGTTCGATGCATACCCTATACCTAGAGTAGACAAACTAATAGAGCCACTCAGAAAAGCGAGGTTTGTAACAACGTTGGATTTGACTAAAGGGTACTGGCAAATACAATTGACGCAAGCAGTCAAGGAGAAAACTGCCTTTTCAACACCCAACGGGCTTTTTCATTACAAGGTACTACCATTTGGATTGCACGGAGCACCGGCTACTTTCCAGAGACTGATGGATAAGCTGTTATGCCACCATTCAGAGTACGCAGCCGCTTATCTAGTTGACATAATCATCTATACTGACGACTGGGAGACACATCTGCTGAAAGTGGAAGCAGTTTTGGAAGCCCTAAGGCGCGCACACCTTACAGTAAACCCCGGCAAGTGTGCCATCTGTCTGAGTGAGGCCAAATATTTGGGGTAGGGAGAGGAGTTGTTTGACCCCAGCTCAACAAGGTGAAGGCAATTCAGGACTGGCCATAACCTCTGAATAAGAAACAAGTAAGGGCCTTCTTGGGGATAGTAGGGTATTATAGGAGATTCATACCCAATTTCTCTACAAGAGCTGCCCCCCTGATATACCTAACAAAAAACAGAGCGCCCAACATGGTTAAATGGAGTTCAGAGGCTGAAGCAGCGTTCACAGATCTAAAGTCGGTCCTATGTCGGAATCCTGTGCTAGTGACCCCAGATTTTGGGAAGGAATTAATCTTGCAAACGGATGCTTCGGGAGTAGGACTGGGCGCTGTGTTGTCGCAAGTAGTGCAGGACGAGAAACATCCCATTTTATTCCTGAGCCGTAAACTGTTGCCACGAGAGCAGAAATATTCCATTGTGGAAAAGGAATGCCTCGCCATCTAATGGGCCACTGAGGTGCTTCATTACTATCTCTTAGGGAGGAAGTTCACTCTGGTGTCTGACCATGCACCCCTGCAATGGATGCAGCAGAATAAGGAAAAGAACAGCCGGGTAACGAGATGGTTCCTGTCCCTGCAGCCCTACTGTTTCCGTGACCTCCATAGAGCCGGCAGCCTACATGCTAATGAAGATGCTTTGGCTCTAATTCATTGCCTCATGGCGTTGGCCGCTCCACCCTGTGGTGTCGAGCTGGGGAGGGGGATGTGTAATAGAATCATACAAGGGGTGTATGCAAGTCGCAGACTTACCACAGCCCTTTTTCCCCATGGGAGTGAAAGAGTTAAGCCTCCTGCAACAGACTAATCAAGCCCAGCTGCATTCTGCCTTTAAAAGGACTACTGAGCACTAAGCAGGGTGGGTTCAGTCTGGACTGAGAGCCAGGAGAGACTGAGCCACAGACTTTTGCAACAGAAAACTTACAGGCCTGTATACATGAACTCTTTATTTTTGCATTAGTTGATGCTAGTGAGGAAAACTGCTATTTCTGTTTAGTTAGTGCTTCAAGGAAAGCTAGGCTTTGTTTTGTATTCTTTTTTGTTTGTACCTGCTGACAAAGTTTTCAGTAAAGCTCCTTAAAGCTACAACGCCTCCTGAGATCCTTCATTACAGAGACGGTCAAGAGGGCATTGACCCTGGAAGTGGCAGCCAGCCTGTCACAATATATATATATATATATATATATATATATATATATATATACACACACACATATATACACTGCTCAAAAAAATAAAGGGAACACTAAAATAACACATCCTAGATCTGAATGAATTAAATATTCTTATGAAATACTTTGTTCTTTACATAGTTGAATGTGCTGACAACAAAATCACACAAAAATTAAAAAATGGAAATCACACTTTTCAACCCATGGAGGTCTGGATTTGGAGTCACCCCCATTATGAAAGTGGAAAAACACACTACAGGCTGATCCAACTTTGATGTAATGTCCTTAAAACAAGTCAACATGAGGCTCAGTAGTGTGTGTGGCCTCCACGTGCCTGTATCACCTACCTACAACGCCTGGGCATGCTCCTGATGTGGTGGCAGATGGTCTCCTGAGGGATCTCCTCCAAGACCTGGACTAAAGCATCTGCCAACTCCTGGACAGTCTGTGGTGCAACGTGACGTTGGTGGATGGAGCGAGACATGATGTCCCAGATGTGCTCAATTGGATTCAAGTCTGGGGAACGGGCGGGCCAGTCCATAGCATCAATGCCTTTGTCTTGCAGGAACTGCCGATACACTCCAGCTACATGAGCATTGTCTTGCATTAGGAGGAACCCAGGGCCAACCACACTAGCATATGGTCTCACAAGGGGTCTGAAGATCTTATCTCTGTACCTATTGGCAGTCAGGCTACCTCTGGCGAGCACATGGAGGGCTGTGTGGCCCCCCAAAGAAATGCCACCCCACACCATTACTGATCCACTGCCAAACCAGTCATGCTGGATGATGTTGCAGGCAGCAGAACGTTCTCCACAGCGTCTCCAGACCCTGTCACGTCTGTCACGTGTGCTCAGTGTGAACCTGCTTTCATCTGTGAAGAGCACAGGGCGCCAGTGACGAATTTGCCAATCTTGGTGTTCTCTGGCAAATGCCAAACATACTGCACGGTGTTGGGCTGTAAGCACAACCCCCACCGGTGGATGTCGGGCCTTCATACCACCCTCATGGAGTCTGTTTCTGACCGTTTGAGCAGACACATGCACATTTGTGACCTGCTGGAGGTCATTTTGCAGGGCTCTGGCAGTGCTCTTCCTGTTCCTCCTTGCACAAAGGCGGAGGTAGCGGTCCTGATGCTGGGTTGTTACCCTCATACGGCCTCCTCCACATCTCCTGATGTACTGGCTTGTCTCCTGGTAGCGCCTCCATGCTCTGAACACTACGCTGACAGACACAGCAAACCTTCTTGCCACAGCTTGCATTGATGTGCTATCCTGGATGAGCTGCACTACCTGAGCAACTTTTGTGGGTTGTAGACTCTGTCTCATGCGACCACTAGAGTGAAAGCACCACCAGCATTAAAAAGTGACCAAAACATCAGCCAGAAAGCATAGGAACTGAGAAGTGGTCTGTGGTCACCACCTGCAGAATCACTCCTTTATTGGGGGGGGGTCTTGCTAATAGCCCATAATTTCCACCTGTTGTCTATCCCATTTGCACAATAGCATGTGAAATTGATTGTCACTCAGTGTTGCTTCCTAAGTGGACAGTTTGATTTGACAGAAGTGTGATTGACTTGGAGTTACATTGTGTTGTTTAAGTGTTCTTTTTATGAGCAGTGTATATAAATAAATAAATTAATTAAATTAGATAGATTGAAACAGACGAGAGTCCAAATATTATTTTTATCGATTTAATAAAAAGTCCCCAAAAATAAAGAAAATGGCTTACTCCAGCAAAATAAAATAAAAATCTGCACATACACCCTGACTAGCCCTAGTCACTTCTCGGGTCAAACAGACATAGTTTTCTTTATACAGTCCACTTTCAACAATACATTATTTTCAGGTCTTTTTCTTCAGCCCACATGAAGTATTTATTTTCAAAGAGACGGGTGAGACACTTGCCCACCTTTCTCTCCAAATGTCCCACTCCAGGAACCCTTAACACTCTCTTTAAGTGAGTGTTGTATTTTTTTTATACACCACATACTTCTCCCTGGGGTAAATTAAACAGTCTCTTGTAATGGTACCTTTTTCACAAACAGTCTCCAGGCTGTTTGTATCAGCTTTTCTCCCAACACAGGTACAGCTATCTTGGCATCAAAACTTCTCTCTCCAGAGTCCTGCTTCCAGAAGGTTGAAAACACTTTTTCTCCCTTTGCCAGTTCCAAAGCAGCAGCTCACTTCTCTTGTGTGCCTCTGCTACAGAATCATCATCAGCTTCGCCGTCCATACAGCCACACAGAAGCCTTAGACCTCAAAGCCTGAAAGACTTACTGACAGCTTGCCTCTCACTGCTACCTCAGCAGTGCATAAAACGGGGCCCACCCATTTCTCCCCCTTCTGCCCAGTGTCTTCCTCCCCCTTCTGCCTCCTTTCTTCTCTCCCTTTCACCTCTCTCCCTCCCGTGTGCCTCCACCCCTCTCCTCTAGGTCTCATCTCCCTCCCCGTGTCTCCTCCTCTCCCCTCTTGTCTCCTTTCCCCTCTCCCTCCCCTGTGTCTCCTTTCCCCTCTCCCTCCCCTGTGTCTCCTTTCCCCTCTCCCTCCCCTGTGTCTCCTTTCTCCTCTCCCTCCCCTGTGTCTCCTGTCTCCTCTCCCTCCCCTGTGTCTCCTTTCCCCTCTCCCTCCCCTGTGTCTCCTTTCTCCCCTCACTCCCCTGTGTCTCCTTTCCCCTCTCCCTCCCCTGTGTCTCCTTTCCCCTCTCCCTCCCCTGTGTCTCCTTTCCCCTCTCCCTCCCCTGTCTCCTTTCCCCTCTCCCTCCCCTGTGTCTCCTTTCCCCTCTCCCTCCCCTGTGTCTCCTTTCCCCTCTCCCTTTCCCACCTCACCCTCCCCTGTGTCTCCTTTCCCCTCTCCCTCCCCTGTGTCTCCTTTCCCCTCTCCCTTTCCCGCCTCATCCTCCCCTGTGTCTCCTTTCCCCTCTCCCTCCCCTGTGTCTCCTTTCCTCTCTCCCTTTCCCCCTTCTCCCTCTCCTCTTCCTCCTTTCCCCCTGTCCCTTTCCCTGTGTCTCCTTTCCCCCGTCTCCCTCTCCTCTTCGCCTTTCCCCCTCTCCCTCCCGTCTCTCCTCCCCCCGTGTCTCCTTTCCCCCCTCCTCTTCGTCCCTTGCGTCCTCCCCCCTTTCCCTTCATGTCTCCTTTCCCACTCTCCCTTTCCCCCTCTGTTTCACCTCCTCTGCCTCTGCCTGGTCTCCTCCACCCCTTGCAAAAAAACATGGTTTAAGACACTGCTTGTCCATAAGAGTTTACACAGCAATGGTTGAGACAAGCAGCAGAGAACAGAGCAATTGTTGCCACTGCAACAATGGCTGAGACAAGCACAAGATGAGAGAGCCCATATGATCCAAGGTTTGGCAGCACAACAGGCCCAGCTGCAGCACTTGAGGCCTGCAAAAGCTACAGTGACTACAGAGACAAATGGAAGAATTAAACCTAATCTTTTCCTACAGAAAATACATAGTAAGGATGACATGGAAGCATACCTTCACACCTTTGAAAGAATTGCCACTAGGGAAGCTTGGCCCCAAAGTCACTGTGTCACAGTCATTACCACTTACTTATGTGGTGCAGCTCAGAAAGTCTTCACGGTCATGAATTAATTATGCAGTTCTGAAAGCAGAGATCCTTTGCAGAGTTGGAGCTAACCGAGGAATTCATAGAACAGAGATTCCACTCATGGAAGTTTTTGGACAGGAAGAATCTGCATTGTTATTGCAAGGAAATGCTATTGGACATAAATTAACTTCTGTATTCTAAACAGCGACATTCCAGCACATAAATATGACTGTGATGGCTTATGTGATCCTGCGAAATGGCATCCTTATCTATACTCAAATTCAGGGATGAAGCTTCCCTATCAAGAGGTTGTGAAAGGAACCTGTTGCAAAAAAAGAATGTGGTGCATATGTGGCTTATGTTGTGAGCAAAGGTCAATCAGTAAAGGGTAAGGTGTTGTCATTCACTGGTTGAAAACCAGCTTCAGTATGAAGGATGATGATCAAGACACTGGGGAACATTTGAACCTAAACCAATGCAGGAACCTTATGGGAAAGAGCAATGGACAGCCTTCCATAAGAAACCCAGAGAGACACAGCCACTTGTTCCTGGTGAATGCTCCAGAGTTGGAGGATGATACTATAGAAAGGAAATGTCTGACAAAGGATGAGGTCAAGCAGATGATTGCAGCCAATATCCTTTCAAAGGAAGAATGTCCTGATTTTGATGTGGAAACTGGAATCCTTCCTAAAGTGGGTGATGACGAAGATGAGAATCTGGAAATTGAGCTGGTGGAAGAGAAACCACCGTCCCTGGGTTGACGTACAAAGCAGAGCATGCACATGAGTATCATTAAAAATGTGAAGTATCCCGACAGCTTTCTGTATCAGATGGCCATAATACAGAGCATTCTGGCCAAGGAGAGGCAAAAGGGGAAACAAGCACAGTGACAAGATGGACACAATGCTAATGGGAATGAAAAAGCCTGACATTGAAGACAGGCAAACGGCTTCTAATGTGTGGGGTATAAGCATGATGCAAAATTACATTCCGGAGTCTAAGAAACATGCATTTGGGTGCAACGCAGTGTCTTTTGGGAACAAGATACAGATGAATGTCCTGGAGCAGTGAGTGGGTCCTCCTTTGCATAACCTTAAAGAGCAAGTTGTGCAGAAGCAGCAGCATAATGGCAGCAGGAGGAGCAGAAAAAAATGATGCAACTAAAATGAAGAAATAAGGACTTGGCAAGTAATTGAAAAGAGAATAGAGGGTTAATACGTTTTTACGTCTATGGGTATATCAGCAGTGAAAAATAAAAATGATAGTGCTAAACCTGCACTATAAAATAAAATAAATCATAGGTGGGGGCATATTATATGGGTTCAGAGGCAGAAGAAATGTGGTGTGTGAAGCTCTAGGTCTGGATGTAAATGAAACTAAGGTGAATGGTGTCAGTTGGTTAGTGCTTCTGCTCAGGTGGATGGTATGAAACAGAGTGTCAATGGCTGAGCACCTCTAGAATTGACTGCATAGAGCAGAAGCTTGTACAGGAGAGAAAGAGAGGAAGACAGTCTAACTGACACTTACAGTTATTCAGGGAGGACCTAATGAACAACAAAGAGAAGATTCATCAGCTGAATATGCAGCAAAAGATCCAATGCAAGCACTGTGAACTGGATGTGCAACAGTCAAAGAACAGTTGAGGCTGAAGGAAGCGAAGAAAAATTAAAAGCTGGAAGTCTCAGAGGTAAAATGAGAAGTGCTTAAAAGAGAAGGTCAAGTCGGTGAAAGCTGACAATGCTGAAGTCACAAGTTTTTTTTCCCCACAAATCCCCAAACTCAAAAAGCTCCTAATACTCCTAAAAATGCACCAGAGCAGAAGCCAGTTGGTCGTTTCAAGTGGATACAATTCTGTAACAACAAGCTTATTGGGGAAGAGCCAGGTTGTTAGAACCCAGATTTGAGGGGCTATGTACCACCCCACACTACCTGCCTTAAACTTACAGGAATTCCTCTAGACCGTGGATTTGCGGTTAACTCTCCGTGCCCAGCCTTCATGATATAGGAACACAGGAAAGCACTGCTGCCCCCAGTGGTTAGGAGCAGAGTTGCAAGCAGAGTCCACAACAATTATTTCAATGGTTAAATTATTATATACCCTCAGAATGAAACACACACCTCAAATTATGTATGCTCAACTGACAACCATTTATTGATCTGACACAGTATTTAACCACCCTCAGTCTCAGCATGTCTCATCCAGTATAGTATTTAGGTATTTTTTTCTTTGGTGTAGAGGAAGCAGTAAGAAGGTTCTTGTTCGTCAATCGTACACGATGAGAGAGGGAGAGCAAAGATGGGGAGCATAGAGAGAGAGATGGTGCACTGCGAGAAAGAGGTTTGTTGTTTAGTTGTACAGTCGGGTTTGACTCTCTGTCACTCTATGGACCACAGCACGCCCGGTACATCTCTCAGTTACTGCCCCTCTGAGCTCCATCAAGTTCAGGTTCATTGCTTCAGTGATTTGATCCATCCACCTCCGTCTTCCCCTTTTTGTGCCTTCAATCTTTTCCAGCATCAGAGACTTTTCTAGGGAATCCTGCAGTCTCATGATATGGCCAAAATATTTTAGCTTCAGCCTCATGATCATACCTTCTAGTTAACTGTTCATCTTGATTTCATGAAGTACTGATTTATTGGGTCTTCTTGCAGTTCAAGGTACTCTAAGCAATCTTCTCCAACACCACAATTCAAAGGCGTCAACTTTACGGCGCTCAGACTTCTTTATGGTCCAGCTCTCAAATCCGTATGTTACTACCGGGAATACCATAGTTTGAACTATGTAGACCTTTGTTGATAGTTTAATATCTTTACTTTTTAATAGCTTGTCCAAGCTTGCCACAGCTTTCCTCCCCAGAAGCAAACATCTTTTAATTTCATGACTACAGTCACTATCTGCAGAGATCATGGATCCAAGGAAAATAAAACCTGTCACTGCCTCCACTTCTTCCCCATCTATTTGCCAGGAAGTGAGATTGTTGTTTGCCATGTTATTCGTCTTTTTAATGCAGCAGGCCAACTTTTTCACTCTCTTCTTTTACCTCCTCACTTTCAGCCATCAAGGTAGTAACATCAGCGCATCTGAGGTTGTTGATATTTCTTTCAGTAATATTGATTCCAGCTTTGGATTAATCCAGTCCAGCCTTATGCATATTGTCCTCTACATACAAGTTGAATAAATAGGGTGACAATATACAACCTTGTTACACTCCTTTTCCGATCTCAAACCATTCTGTTTTCCAATGTTCGGTTCTCGGACTGTGGCTTCTTGGTCCACATGCAGATTCTTTAGGCGGAGGATACGATAATCTGGTACTCCTGTCTCTTTAAGAACTTGCCATACTTTGTTGTGATCCACACAGTCAAAGGCTTTAGAATAGTCTATGAAGCAGAAGTATATACTTTTCTGGAACTCTCTTGTTTTCTCTATTATCCAGCGGACATTGGCTCTTGTGCCTCTACCTCTGCGAAACCCAGCTTGCACATGTGGTAATCCCCGGTCCATATATTGGAGGAGTTGAGCTTGTAGAATCTTAAGTATTACCTTGCTGGTATGTGAAATGGGTGCAATTGTGTGCCAATTGGAGCACTTTTTGTCACTGCCTTTTTCTGGGATTGTGATGTAGTCTATTGGCCATTTTTGAGTCTTCCAAATGTGTTGGCATAAGGAGAGCAACACTTTCACAGCATCAGCCTGTAGAATTCTGAATAGTTCAACTGGGATTCCATCACCTCCTGCAGCCTTATTACCAGTTAGGCATCCTAGGGCATCCTAGGGCCCATCTCACTTCGCTCTCCAAGATGTCTTGCGTCCAGTTCATTGGACAAACTATTGAGGTCATCACTGCTGTTAAGATTGTTGTATAGGTCTTCAGTTTGTTCCTGCCACCTCTTATTTATCTGATCTTCTTCTGTTAAGTCCCTACCATTTTTGTCTTTTATCACCCACACTTTGGCATGAAAAGTGCGTTTTAAGTTTTTAATTCCCAAAAAAGAGATTTCTGGAGGTTACTGGAAAGTGAATGTCAGTATCTACACTTGGAACAAAAGTCACCACCCTTGGCATTTTTCGGGTTTTGTTGCCTCACAACCTGCAATTAACATGGATTGTTTGAGGATTTGCATCATTTCATTTACAGAACACGCCCACAACTTTGAAGATGTGTTTTTTTTATTTTTTATTGTGAAGCAAACTACAAATAGGACAAAATAAAAGAAAAAGTGCATAACTATACACCCCCCTAAAGTCAATACTTTGTAGAGCCATCTTTTGCTGCAATCACAGCTCTAAGTCATTTTGGATATGTCTCTATGAGCTTGCCACATCTTACCACTGGGAATTTTGCCCATTCCTCCTTGCAAAACTGCACTAGCTCCAAGTTGGATGGTTTGCGCTTGTGAACTGCAATCTTTAAGTGTGACCACAGATTTTCTATTGGATTTAGGTCTGTGCTTTGATTAGGCCATTCCAACACATTTAAATGTTCCCCTTACACCACTCAAGTGTTGCTTTAGCAGTGTATTTGGGGTCATTGTCCTGCTGGAAGGTGAACCTCCGTCCTAGACTCAAATCCCGCAGAGAGTGGTACCGATTTTGCTCAAGAATATCCCTGTATTTAGCCCTATCCATCTTTCCCTCAACTCTAACCAGTTTCAAAACATCCCACAGCATGATGCTGCCACCAACATGTTTCACTGTGGGGATGGTGTTCTTTGGGTGATGTGATGTGTTGGGCTTGCGCCAGACATAGCATTTTCTTTGATGGCCAAAAAGTTTAATTTTAGTCTCATCAGACCAGATCACCTTCCTCCATACATTTTGGGAGTCTCCCACATGCCTTTTTCGCAAACTCAAAGTGTGCCATTTTGGATTTTGATGAAAGTAATGGCTTTCTTTGGGCCACTCTGCCATAAAGCCAACTCTATGGAGCATACGGCTTATTGTCATCCTACTATGTACAGATACTCCAGTCTTTGCTGTGTGTTACCTTAGGTCGCTGTGCTGCCTCTCTGATTAATGCCCTCCTTGCCCAGTCCGTGAATTTTGGTGGGCGGCCGTCTCTTGGCATGTTTGCTGTTGTGCCATGTTCTTTCCCTTTGGTTATGATAGATTTGATGGTGCTCCTGGGGATCATCAAAGATTTGGATATTTTTTTATAAACTAACCCCGACTTCTCTACAACATTGTCCCTTACTGCCTTTCAAAGAATGTGTGTATATGGAATAACAGATCATGTGACACTTAGAGTGCGCACAGGTGGACATCATTTCACTAATTATGAGACTTCTGAAGATAAATTGTTGCACCAGAGCTTATTATGGGTTTCATAACAAAGGGGGTGAATACACATACGCACATGCCAATTTTCTGTTTTCTATTTCTAAAAAACAGTTTGATGTATATGTTTTTCTCATTTCACTTAACCAACTTAGACTATTGTGTTCTGATCCATCCCACAAAATTCAGATTAACAAAACATTAAACTTAAGGCTGTAATGTTACAAAATAGGTAAAAAGTCAAGGGGGGTGAATACTTTTGCAAGGCACTGTACATCTGGGGTTTGCCATTACTCCTGTTCAGGGTAGAATTGCCTGGTATTTTGGGTCTGGGTCACTCTAGTGAGTGGGATCAGACTGATATACTACAAGATATTTCTCCCTGAGGAGGACACAAGTGAGCTAAAGGAGGTTGCTCTCAGAGTGGGTTACCATGTCCGTAGAACTAACCTATTAGGTTATTCCATCCTCTGACTTTGTTGTTGTATCCAGCACCACAATGGAGTACTTAGGAGCCCTTTTTAAAATATCAGCAGTTGTATTTATTTGAGTACAGCAAAACCACATAAACGGTGCAAAACAAAATCCTAGCTTCAAATAGAAGAAGTTCCCTGACTATCAAAGATAAAGTCCACACAAAACAAAAGTCCAGACAAAAGCTTGCTGGATATCAAGTCTCCCTTGTAGCAGGGGATTTCCACAGCCGACTCTGGAGTCCTCTGTCCAGCTCAGACTGAGCTCTCTCCCTCAGCTGGGTGCTAATCAGACCTTTAATGGTGGAACCCAGCTGGGCCTGCTGTGTTAACCCTGTCATCCCCTTGTGGACACAGGGCTCTGTTCAGTCACTCTCCCACGTATACTCCATTAATGACTCTGTTACATATCCCCCTCCCCAGCTCGACACTATGGGGTTGAGCGGCCAACGCCGTAAGGCAGTGTAGGATAGGGCATCTGCATTGCCATGGAGGCTGCCAGCTCTATGAAGAACACGGTAGTGGAAGGGTTGGAGGGACAGGAACCATCTCGTCACGCGGCTATTTTTCTCCTAGTTCTGGTGTATCAACTGTAAAGGGGCATGGTCCGAAACCAACAGGTAATACCAGAGGGCTTCAGTGGCCCATTTTATGGCCAGGCAATCTTGTTCTACCACAGAATATTTCTGTTCCCGTGGCATCAACTTGCGGCTAAGGAACAAGACGTGATGTTCTTCACCATTCACCTCCTGTGACAATACGGCCCCCAGTCCTACTCCTGAGGCATCAGTTTGTAGGATAAATTCCTTTTCAAAATCAGGGGCTATTAACAAGGGACCTTGCCACAGTGTAATCTTTAGGTCTAAGAAAGCTTCCTCAGTGGCCTTGTTCCACTTGGCCACGTCAGGTGCATTGTTCTTAGTGAGTTCTGTCAACGGGGTGGCTCTTGTGTAGAAATGTGGGATAAACCTCCTGTAATAGCCCACGATTCCCAGAAAGGCCCTCACTTGCTTCTTTCTCAGTAGGTGAGGCCAGTTTTGGATTGCTTCCACTTTGTTTAGCTGCAGCTTGACCATCCCTCGTCCAACAGTGTAACCCAGATATTTGGCTTCACTAAGTCCAATGGCACATTTCGCAGGGTTCACTGTGAGGTTTACCCATCTCAGGATTTCTAATACAGACTCCACCTTTGGAAGTTTGTCTCCCAATCTGTGGTATAGATTACTATATCATCTAAAAATGCAGCAGCATATTCCAAATGTTCACGTAATAATCTGTCCATCAGTCTCTGGAAGGTGGCTGGAGCTCCATGGAGTCCAAACGGTAGTACTTTGTATTGGAAGAGCCCATCTGGGGTCAAAAAGGCAGTTTTTTCTTTTGCTTCTTGTGTCAAAGGAATTTGCCAATATCCTTTTGTCAAGTCCAGGGTTGTTAAAAATCTTGCTTTCCCAAGCCGCTCCATTAACTCATCCACTCTAGGTATGGGATATGCGCAAACTCTGATACAGAGCTTAATTTGAGGAAATCGCTGCAGAATCCGATGGTGCCATCAGACTTTGGGATCATTACAATAGGACTACACCATTCACTTTGTGATTCTTCAATAACCCCAAGATCTAACATCTTTTTTACTTCTGCTCCGATTTCTTCTCTTTTAGCCTCGGATATTCGATAGGGTTTCATCCTTACCCTGATCCTGGGCTTTGTGATGATATTGTGGTAAATAGCGGTGGTGCGACCTGGTTCTGCAGAGAAGACATCCCTTTTTTTCGGTTTACAACTTTGTAAGTTTCCTCCTTCTGATCAGGGGACAGATCCTGTGACACAAATGC
The DNA here is from genome assembly GCA_027410445.1 of Discoglossus pictus. Classification (NCBI taxonomy): domain Eukaryota; kingdom Metazoa; phylum Chordata; class Amphibia; order Anura; family Alytidae; genus Discoglossus; species Discoglossus pictus. The sequence continues at coordinate 147,776,740 of CM050168.1, forward strand.
TTCTACTTGCATTGCCTCTGTGCTCGGAATAGTTTCTCCGACATCATCCAACTCTTCGTCAAGACAAGTAATATTTACCTCTGCTATTTGCTCTCTCCAAGGCTTTAGCAGTTTTACGTGGTATATTTCTTCCGTTCTTGGTTGCTCTGGTTGCCTCGCTTTATAATTCACGTCTCCTATGGCCTCAATAATTTTGTAGGGGCCTTGCCATCTGGCCAGTAGTTTGCTTTCGGCCGTGGGTACTAGAACTAGTACTCTGTCTCCCGGTTTGGACTTCCTCACCTGTGCTGTGCGGTTGTAATATGTTCGCTGATGTTGGGCTTTTTCCATGTGCTCTCGTACCAGGGTGCCGACTTGGGAGATTATTTCCCTCATATACTTCTCGCAGTATGTCCAGTATTCCTCTGGGATGGCAACCAGAGGAGTTGGAAAGGGGAAACCCCTGTGGAGGCTTGCAGTACCTTTCTGACTGCAAAGAGCAAATAGGTTAGAAGTAAGTCCCAATCTTTCCCGTCTCGGGCTACAACCTTTCTGGGCATGTTCTTCAAGGTTTTATTAAACTGATCAACCAATCCATCCGTCTGAGGATGGGAAACCGAGGTTCTTGGTGTTTTCACCTGTAGGAGCTTGCACATTTCTTTCATCAATCTAGACACAAAGGGTGTCCCTTGGTCAGTCAAGATTTGCTTGGGTATCCCCACCCTTGAATACAGCTGCATGAGCTCTTTAGCTATATTTTTAGAGGTTGCTTTGCGTAGTGGTATTGCTTCTGGATATCTTGTGGCATAGTCCAGTATTACCAGTATGAACTGGTGTCCTCTGGCTGATTTTTCGAGAGGGCAAACCAGGTCCATTTCAATCCTCTCAAAAGGCTCTTCAATTATGGGCAAGGGTATCAATGGGGCCCATAGGTTAGGTCGAGGGGCAGTTATCTGGCATTCTGGGCAGGTTGCACAATACTTGGCTACCTCAGCATGTATACCAGGCCAGAAAAACCTTTCAGGATTCTTCCCAGTGTTTTATCTGTTCCAAGGTGTCCTCCAAGGAAGTTACGATGAGCCAGGTCAAGGACTTTCCTTCTATGTGCTCTAGGGACTAGGAGCTGCTCCAGTGTCTCAGTCCCTGACGGAACAATTCTGTACAACAGATAATTTCGTAAAATGAAATATGGTTCTCGTCTCCTTTGCCGGTCAGGCACAGGTACACTGTTTACTTCCGATTCATTTCGTACATTTTGCTAAATTGGGTCTAAAGCCTGGTCACGTGCAAAATGATTATTGTCCGGGAAGCACCACAGTGGAGTCAGCTCTTCCTCTCCAGGTTCTTCTGTTTCCTTCTCTCTTTCATTATTAAGAGCTGTAGGACATGTTCTGTGTGCCCCTGGCCTTTCCTTATCTCGGCTTGTGGCTAAAGCTTCTTCAAAAGCTTTCCTTCGTATTTCCGCGCCCATCCTTTTTGCTATTTGCCGTTCCCTCTTTGTTTTTTGGCCTCTCCCGGGTCTGGAGAATAAGCCATCCTCTAAGCATGAAAGATGTGAACATATGGAATTGTTAGCAGTTTGGACACTCTACACAGGTACTTTTTTGCTTTCCCATCGGTCAGTAGGAAGAAGATCTTTGAAGTGGGGAACGTCTCTGCCTAGTACTACCGGATAAGGCAGGGTAGCTACAACGGGTGCAGTGATAACCATCTTCTTCCCCTATATCTCCAGTGTTGCGGTGCTGGTAGGGCAGAGATTGACGGTACCATGTACGCATTTTATGCCCACTAGTCTTGAGGTTTTTATTTCACTGTGTCTTATGAGTTTTTCTGAAAAAAAGAGTCCCAGCACTTCCTGAGTTTATTAGGGCTGTCATTTCTTTACCATTAACCTTTATGAGTTTGGTAAACTGATGAGCCTTTTCTGTCACCCCCACCAGGTTAATTAGGTTACAGTGGTATGGACTTTCTCCCATGTTGGGTTCCTCTTTACTTGGACAGTAAGCCGCTATGTGTCCTGGTTCGCCACAAAAAAAAAAAAACAACACTTCCCTTGCTTGCGGGGCTGCCTCTTTGACAGGGTTCTTCAGGAATCACCCTTTCTGCGTTGTTTTGAAGCAGCCTTTTTTTCACTTCCAGGTTCAGGTGTCTTTGTCCGGTTCCCGACCTTCTCATCCAGTTAGAGGTTTGAGCCTTTGGGTGATTAGGCCGCCTTTGAATACTGTAGGTCTCCACTTTTGAAGGACAAGAAAATTCATTCATAGCCAAATATCTTTCTGCCAACAAAATACATTCATCTGGATTCTCCGGCTCATTTTGTCCCACCCATTCTCTTAAGCCTGGGGGTAGACTCCTCAAATAGTGATCCATTACCAGTAGTTCCATAATTCTCCCTGGTCCATTAGTTTCAGGGCGTAGCCATCTTTGGGCTAAGTGCAGCAATTCAAACATTTGTGCGCAAAGGTTCTTGTTCTCCACAAACTTCCATGTGTGGAATCTCTGTGCCCTAACGCTTCTGGTAACTCCCGCTCTGGCCAGGATCTTGGCTTTTAGACTGGCATAATCCATTGCTTGCTTTGTGTCCAGGTCAAAATATGCTTTATGAGCCTCCCCATACAAATACAGAGCAACTATACTGGCCCAGTGTCTTTGGGGCCACGCTTCTCTGACAGCAATTCTTTCAAAAGTCAGGAGAAATGCTTCTACGTCTTCATCTGGGTTCATTTTCTGTAGAAACCAATTTGGGTTAATGTTTCCACTGGTTTCCGGCATAGGTGTAGGTTTTGCAGGTATCAGCTGCTGTAGCTGGGCAAGCAAGATTTGGTTTGTTTCCGGCTGTAGCTTTCGGTCTTCTGCCGCTTGGGCCTGTTGTTCCGCAAGGACTTGTGCTGCCTGGGCCTGCTGTCTCAGTAACTGCTGAGTAGTCTCCTGCTGGCATGCAGTGGTTTGTATTAAAGCCTTCACTAGTCCCTCTGTTTTTCGGCCTCTCACACAGCAACCTTACACACAGCAAGGGCGACACCCAGGACGTCTGGAAGTAAGGTTACACCCTTTAATTTAAGTACAATTTACTGAGTTTAGACACTCAAAAATCGCCTAAGCGAGAGAAAAAATGCCTGCCGCAAAAAACGAAAACAAGGCTACACGACCCCTAAAGGCGCAAAATACCACCAAGCACATACAACTTTTACAAAAAGCCGTACGAGATACAAGATACACTATTAACAAGGACCCTAAATCATCCACACCCGCGTACCACATACACATTCGACGCCATTTTACAACACTAACTTACAGAATGCGGAAGTACACAACTACACTAATGGTTTCCCCACGTGCACGCAGCCTATTTACACTGCACACACTGCTGACACTTACACCTCAGCTCAACAACAGTGCATATCTCCATTGTATGCTGCAGGAACATAAAAACAGATTGTTAGCTCTTTGGCACATTGCTTGCTGCATATATTAATTACAAATAGGTAAAGTATATTAATTTATGATTTAATTAATTATCATGAAAAACTACATATACAAAAAAAAAAACACCACAGTATCGCAATAATCGGCAAAGCACTTCACAGCGCGCCTCACAAGGAGCGCCAATGGCGCTCATAGGTCACAAACTACACCAGGGGAGAGGCTTGCAACAAGCGCAAAAAGGAGATCAGCGCGGACCTTACAATGACAGCAAAAGCGCCTCTGAACACAAAAAATACACCAACTGAGAGGCTCGCAAAGTGCTCCAAAAAGGCGCTCATTGCAAGACACTCAATGAGTGCCAAAGGTGCTTAGCGCGAGGCTTCCAATGAGCACCAAAAGAGCTCAGCACAAGGCTCGCAATGAGCGCCAAAGGATCTCAGACGACCAAAACACTTACTGTCTGTGGCAAACAGCATTACCTGCCTTACAATTTTATTGCCCTGTTTATATATATATATATATATATATATATATATATATATTTTTTTTTTTTTTTTTTTTTACAGGGTCAAGTCATATTATTATGACCACCACCTACTTTTCAGCCGCAGCACGTAGCCAATGAAATACGGCACATGTCGTGAGCTGGCTTGGAGGGTTTATAAAGGTGACATGTAGGCATGCTGCAAATTTATCAACCATTGAGGTCATAGGTAAAATGTGCAATTTATCGGACTTTGAAAAGGGGATGGTCACTGGCTTTCGGGCCAAGGCTGGCAGTATTTCTGAAACTGAGCAGTATGTGAATTGTTCACATGCTGTTGTGGTTAAAGTGACTGGATGAAGGGTACTGTTGCGAAAAAAACGACATGGAAAATGGGGAGCACCATGTGCCTTTGATGTCAGAGGTGTTCGTCGGCGGGGAAGGTGTGAGGGCCAACCAACATGCTACAGTTGAGCAACTCACCGTCCAAATGAACCAGTGGGCTACCAGAAGTGTGCCTAAAGCGCAGTACAGCCAACCCTGTTGCTTATGATGCTCCAAAGCAAACGGCTGGTCACTGAACCCATGCGGATGAGGATTCATCTGCAGAAATGGCTTTAATTTGCACTACATTACTGAAACTTTACTTCTGATTGGCAAAGGGTTGCCTTCTCTGATTAGTCACGTTTTCTACTCCATCGACTGAAGGGATGTTGGCGAGTCAGGTGCGAAACCTGAGAACAAAAACTCTGCAACCATTGTTGAAAGAACACAAGCTGGTGGCAGCATCTATTCATCCTTGAAAATCAAGTACACCCATACATGTTGACTGTCTTCCCTAAAACGGATGGGTTCTTCCAGCAGGACAATGCAACATGTGATATGGCCAGAATGGTCCGGGAGTGTATTGAGGAGCACGATGAAGACTTCAAAGTACTTCCCTGGCCTCCATATTGCCTGGAGCACCTCTGGTACCACCTCAATCACCATGTTCTCAGTATGGATCCTGCAATCGCTCACACTTTAGCAGCTGTTGCATGTACTGCAGTCTGCATGGCTCCAGATATCCTTGCCGACCTTCCAGCAACTTGTCTCACTTCTACGCCGTCTAGCTGCTGTCCGTGCTGCACACGGTGGTTATTTGCACAAGGATATTAGCTGGTGGTAATAACAATAATGTGACTGGGCTGTGAGTATCTATGTGTATATTATATAATAAATATATAAATATATATATATATATCATTTCAGAACTTTTTCCACCTTTAATGTGACCTATAAACTGTACAACTCAATTGAAAAACAAACTGAAATCTTTTAGGTGAAGGGAAGAAAAATAAAAAATACAAATAATGTGGTTGCATAAGTCTGCACACCCTCTTATAACTGGGGATGTAGCTGTGTTCAGAATTAAGCATTCACCTTCCAAATCGTGTTAAATAGGAGTCAACATACACCTGCCATCTGATTAACCCCAAATAAAGTTCAGCTGCTGTAGTTGGTCTTTTTTTAAACTTAGTCGCATCCCACAGCAAAAGCCATGTTCCACAGAGAGCTTCCAAAGCATAAGAGAAATCTCATTGTTAAAAGGTATCAGTCAGGAGAAGGGTACAAAATAATTTCCAAGGCATTCGATATACCATGAAACACAGTGAAGACATCATCAAGTGAAGAAAATTTGGCACAACAGTGACATTACCAAGAACTGGAGCCCCTCCAAAATTTATGAAAAGACGAGAAGAAAACTGGTCTGGGAGGCTACCAAGAGGCCTACAGCAACATTAAAGGAGCTTCAGGAATATATGGCAAGTACTGGCTGTGTGGTACATGTGACAAAAAGGTGGAAAAAGTTCTGAAAGGATTTATCTTTGTCTCATTTTTTACAGCACAGAAACCTGACATTTTAACAGGGGTGTGTAGACTTTTAATATCCACTGTGTGTATATTATATATATATATATATACATACATACATACTGTATACACACACACATACACATGTGAATTTACTATATATTTACAGCTCTTTATGTGCCACTTACACTGGCCCTTAAATTCCCTTTAATAAAACAAAAACATTATTTATTTACTTATGACCAAACATATCAGACACTATTGAATCATGACAATTTATGGTGCACAATATTCCATGTTTCAATTCAGAAATATCCTTACAGATATAAAACTATTTTTGTTTTTGGTATTGCACTTTATCACATTTATTCCGGTCGTAATTAGGTATCGTTCATTAATAAAAATGAGTATTCAATTATATAAAAAGCAATGTTTAATAACATCAAACACCAGCTGCTTGTTGACCTCATGGGGGAGAATGCTGGTGTGCCAGACCATATAGCACTGCCTTCCAGCAGAGATGCAAATACTAATTTTATTGACAATCTGTAAATAAATAAACGAATGAAACCGTATTGTAAGACTGCTAAGGTGGACTTTTAAGCTTTTCCCATTGGTTTGCATAGCGGTTGTTAAAAATATCACTGTATTTTATGAACAATGTCACTTTGGTGACGCATGTAACAAAATAACATTAGTAGCTGTGTAAGCCATGATAATACTCTGATGGCTGAAAGTGAGGAGGACCTAAAAGACCTATTGATGAGGGTGAAAAAAAAAGAGTGCAAAAGTTAGCCTGCTATTCAAAGTTAAAATATAAAGATCATGGCAATTGTCAATCTCAGTTCCTGGCAAACAGATTGGTAAAAAGTGGAGGCAGTGGCAGATTTTCTTTTCCTGGGTTCTGAGATCTCAGCTGTTGGGGACTGTAATAATGAAAGTAAAAAAATATTTGCTTTTGGGGACGAGTACTATGACAAATTTAGAAAAGCTAATACAGAAAATTATTAAATTATCAAAAAAGGTCAGCATAGTTAGAACTATGGTATTCCCAGTAGTAACAAAACGGATGCTGGACTATAAGGAAGGCTGAGCGCCGTAGAATTGTGGTCCCACGAACTGCAAGAAGATCCAGTCAATCAATACTGCAGGAATCAAACCAAACTGTTCACTGGAAGGTATTATCATTAATCTAAAGCTGAAATATTTTGGCCATATCATGAGAGGACAGGATTTTATAGAGAAGACTGATGCTGTAGGAGATTAAAGGTAAACAAAGGAGGGAACAACTGAGGCGGAGATGGATAGATGGGATTTTGCAAAAAATGTACATGAGCTTGAGGGAGCTCAGAAAGGCAGTGACCGACAGATGTGCCTGGATAGCTGCGGTCCATAGGGTCACAGAGAGTTGGACAACGGAAAGACACAAACCATAAACATTCACTTTTAGGGGAAATCTTTTTTTGTATTTTTTATTTTTGCATACAGAACACTTCCAAAGTGTCTGAATGGAGTAGTTCCTAATAGCTTTGAGCCCGAGTGCAATGGGTATCTACTGAACAGTTGAGGGAAGGGTGGGGGTGAGGGAGGGGGGAATAGGATCTTTGAAATATGACACCTACACCATTCTTCCACACAAGGAGGCAGCTTGCATTAATTAATGCAATCTCTATCCTGCAAAACTGTAAACACCCCTCTCACACATGCTATCTAAAGCAAAGTAGAATGGATGCCTCAAGGATACAGTAAAGGCATCTACTTTTTTTTCTAATTTCAAAACTAGTTGAACTCATACTGTTATTAAAAAAACAAGACAAACACCTGAGAAAGGTCAGCCGCTTAAGTAACCTGCCCTGTGGATGGTCCCCACGAAGGGTGCAGTCTGCAAAAATGTTGCTTGTTTGTGCCACCACAGAAGAGTAATATCCTGAAACATTTTAGACTGTACCTGCCCTAAAGGCCATGCCATAACGGGAATGCCAGGCAACTTTCCACTCCACAAGATAAAATCTAATCTCCAGACATATAATTCACCCTTCTATCTTTTGGCAGTGGGAAGCTACTGATCTCTCTGAAGAGCAACAAGACATGGTGGCAAATCAGTGTTGCCCCATAACCCTTTCAAAGACCTCAAGCTTTAAACTAAAAACACACACCTGAGAACTGGCAGCCGCTAAATTAATCTACCTTGTAGGATGGTGCCCACTCAGTTTTAGCTTACATGTGCTAGTACAAGAAAAGAAAGAAAATCGCAAGCATATGACACTGTACTCTCCAAAAAGGGCAAGCTAGAACTGAAATGCCAGGCAAATATAGGGAGAGACAGTGGACCCTCACTGACAAAAGTTTATTTTGTGCAGAGGAGACTTGCCTGGTATTTTGGTTCTGGATTGCCCTTTTGAAGGGACAGAGTCTGATAAGCTTTAGGAAATGTCTCTTCTGTAATTGCACAAGCAAGCTAACGCTAGACACAAGTGGGTGGTCATCCTACAACAGGGCAGGCTCTCCATCGGTTGCCCGTTGCCAGGTGTGCGTCTCCCTCTTTGTCCCCTCATAATACTTAGAAAAACTAAAAATATTAATACACTAATTAAATAACAGCTATTCAACACCATGATGAGCAATACTGCAGCACTTTATTTATAAACAAAAATGTACCTAAATTACATAAAATCTGTACACACCATGATACAGGGGTGTTTTATGTGAATGTGTTATTATTCACAGGGGAGACGAGCTACAAAGCCAATACTGAGTAATATGCCCCTGTTAGGTTAGGAATAATGTGGTTAATAACAAACTAAAGAGTCAGTCAGGAGGTACATATTAGGAATTAAATTAAATGGCACTGAAAGCAGATTTCTTAAACTTATTTGTAATACTTATAGGCAACAGGCAAACTTGCATACTTATTTAAAAAAACAAATAGATTAAAAACTTAATTTAAAATAAAAATCACTGTAACTCCCTAATAAGATGAAGTAGTTCATTAATTATGCATTGATCATTAATACAATCCCTATTTAATAATGTACAGTATTGATCTCAAATTCATTTTTAAAGATTAGAATGTCTGCCCTCATCTGTTTGTCTCCACCCTAATAATATTATTAAGGGAAGTGAGGGCATTTTAGCCAAGAGACAGATTTAACGGGTTTTAAGAACAGTCATATAAGAGAATAAACAGTCATTAATAGTCTTCATCAACAGCAAGGGAAATGGCATATAGCCAGTGGAGATCATTGTGCTGGTAGTCATGGGGTCTGAAAAATTAGCAGCTTCCTGGTATACAAAGCCACCTACCCCGGTGGATACCAGAAGCAGCCAAGTCTTAAATCATCAATATGAATTGTATTAATGATCAATGCTTACTTAGAAAATCTAGCTCATATAGTTGCAACAAAACAGTGGTAAAGTAGGAGAAGCTTCTTATCCAACCCTCGGCATGTAACACTTTAAAAACATCTAGCACCTGCTGAGGTCATTGATCAAACTGGTAAACTGAATACACCCATTCAAGTGGAATTTTGAGAATCAGGAACAGTTGTCTAATGTTTTTTTTTTGTGTGTGTGTTCTTTTGAATTATGGAACTTGATAATGTATTTAAAATGAATACAAACAAATACAACCTTACGTGTTTAACTTTAGATGCAATTGTTCTTTTGCAAAAGGTTAAATGTTCTTCTCTCAAGTGATTTTGTCTTTTACTTTCTCAGGAGAGTGTGTCCATGTTCTCCAAGGAGCTTTGCATTAGCCCTGTTGAAAGCACTCTCCTCCCACTTCAGAAAGTTGATCAGAAAAATCTAAAATGGTAGATGCTGCTTCAGTATAATTGCATATAAAAAAGGTAATAAATTAGAGGCTGTATTTATTTACATTTATTTAGCATATTTTAAATGTAGTTAAAGAAAAGTCTGTATTTTAAATGTAGTGCCACAGCGGCCCTTTATGGCTAACAGGTCTAAACAAATGCTCATACGGAGTCATTTCACTTTGCAGAACACAACCCTTGAAGGAGAATGTTCAGTCTTCTAGTACTGACTTGAACAATATGCACAGGTGATACCAATATCTGCAAGTGTTGTATACCAAGGATCAAATGAAGAGTCTACCTTGTCTGTAACACATAATAAAAAGCAAATACTGATAAAAGGGCCATTGTAGTCCAATAAATTGTAGCATGCAGTTAAAAGACCAAGTAATATTTGATACATAGTGTAGAAAGATCATGTTAAATATTGAGTGTGGGATTGCTTTCTCCTGTGTCCGGAACCTTATGGATACTTGAACTGCAACATATTGTGCTTTTTCCCCAATTGTTAACTCGGTTAATGAAACACAAATCAGACTGTTAGTTAAAACTTCCTCTTAAACAATGGTAAGATAAAGGTGGATCAAACTAATGTTTCCTCTGCCTATCTGTTTATTATTAAAAATAAAAATATATTCTTTTAAATGCAACACAGAAAGTTTTGGACTACAGGGAACCTTAAAGTCTGCCAAGAAACAACCAATAAAAACTATATAGGAAAATCTTTTACGGGTGAAAATAAATTAGTATTTTTTTTTCCTGTTAGTTTGTGCTTCTTGAAACTATTAGCAATATATTGTTTTAGTAGCATTGTGTTTTGCTATATTTACTGTTAAATATTTTCTTTCTATTTTCAAAAAACACTTGTTTATTATGTGTAAAGTGCAAAGTGTTGCCTTGTTGTTAGTATGTAAGGTGAGAAGCTATTTTGTTGAAGCAAGGTCGTTCAGTCAAGGGAGCCGATGTCCTGAAGACGCTGTTTTCATTCTTCAGAACCAGTTCCAGTTCTTGGAAGTCTTGAAGCCGTGCAACATCTCTGTCCTTAAAAATGAAGAAAAAGACATGTAAATAATTATTACAAAGTGCCTTTTTTTGATCATAGGTCTTATGTATTAATACATAACATATCCGAGTGTGGTTATACTACTGCAAGCATCTTATCAGCTTCAGGGTGTGTAGGCAGTGCATACGTACAGATTTTGTCAGGGGGAAAAAAACAGGGGGAGGTTGAGGATGATGAAGGGGGAGGTTGAGGATGATGAAGGGGGAGGTTGAGGATGATGAAGGGGGAGGTTGAGGATGATGGAGGGGGGGTTGAGGATGATGGAGGGGGGGTTGAGGATGATGGAGGGGGGGTTGAGGATGAGGAGGGGGGATGGAGGATGAGGAGGGGGGGGTTGTGGATGAGGAGGGGGCAGCACATTTTCCAACCTTGGCTTATACTTGAGACACTAAGTTTTCCCAGTATTTTGTGGTAAAATCGGTGCCTCAGCTTAAACTCGGGTCAGCTTATACTCGAGTATATACGGTATATAAATTTAAAAACAAAAACAAACACCCAAGAGCCCTTTCAATGGAATAATTTAACAGCTTATCATGCTATTAGATATAGAGATACAGTAGATACATATATCTGGATCTCTCTAGGATATCTAAAATCTATCTATAGAGGGGCAGAGCCAACTTACAGGGAGAGTGGCTGTGCATCATTTGAGGTTGGGCTGAACATTTTTTTTTTTTTTTAACAATTCTAATATTGATACCAACTAATCACCCTATATACAATCAGATGCACTGGGCTTGATCGTCACTAGTAGCGGAACCATCTACAGGCCTTAGATCCCGAACCTATGACTATATTCTCCCGAGACTGTTGTGGGGCCATCTGGGGCCTATAATCCTGTCTTTATAACTCCTATTGTGCCAACAAACCCAGATCAGTCATTCGGCCACCAGTGCAGGAGGCTTGCATGCTTCTAAGGACTGACAAAGAGGAGGATATGACTACTGAGGAAAAGATCAAGGCCCCTGCACTGCGTGGCTGCCAGAGTTCGGGACCTGCCAACCACTGTTATGGGATTTGTCTCATAGCCAGCTCTCAGATCTCACCCAGTCATTTAGACACCCATTCTCATGGGTCAGGTTATTCATTATCTCCTCAGCTTCCAGGAGAAAAAGGGCCCTCTGGAGACTGAGGAAACAAGACACGCTACAACGTCGCCACTAGCACTAGCCCTTAAAACCCATGCTTTGGCCTACCTTGCAAAACGGCGATAAGTCTTGGATGACTATATCCAGGATCTCGACATTTAGGACGTCCAAAGCCAAGAAAGGAATGAAAAAAGCTCAACCTGCTTAAAGCGGAGAATAAAACACAGTCCCCATACCTTATGCTCTGTCCTCTCGCTTGAACTGGGCGACACCCAGATAGCTTCACTCTCTACTGGACAACAACAGTGGAATATATTGCTAAACACTACTGAGACTTCCAGACTAACATAGAGGCGCGTCTATCTCACCAGGTCCCAAGAGACCCGATAAGCTTGAGAAGGAAAATCCTTGAGCCCATTGAGGACTCTTATTATATTGACACTTGGGGTAACACGCTGGAGCTGCAGGCCAGATCCTCGGTGGATATAACAGAATTGAGCCTGTGTCCAGAGGACTAACGATAGCAATCAGCCATTCAGCTTCACTGCCTCGCTACAACTGATACAGCACTACCCCAGCCTTTTGGAAAGAATATAATGGGTAGGTCCAGAAGAGCGATCGTATAAGCTACCAACATAAGACTTACCAACACCCTATTAAATTCACACACCATCATCAGTTTAATTTAACAACAAAAGTAGACAGATCTTATTTGAGCCTGCTTTGTGCACTATTTTAGGCTGAGACCCAGCACATATTCTCAAAAATAAACTTCTAATTGGAACTTTACTACTTACACTCCTTTCCCAGCAATCAAAGCAATACACATTCTTTGGAAATTCAGAGACTGTAATTTACTCTCTCCTGCGACACCACAAATTTCTATGCAGCTGTAAATAAACAAGGTTTCTCCCTACTTTACAAGCGTCTTTGCCATCTTGTGGACATTTAACAGAAAGCAAGATTCAAACCTACACAACAGCTTTAAAGGCATATCCAAGTTTCATGGATTAATACATTTCTGCAATCCTTAGGCAAAAAGCATCTTATGTGTATGGAGCACATCTCATAAAACATTTTATTTTTATTAATATCTAAAAATCCCTTGATCATGTTGATACCTCCAGGGGGTGTCTACACAAGCATCCGACCCCCCCCCCCCCCCCCCCCAATCAGCATGCAGCATCAGGGTAGCAATATTAACACACTATTTACCTGCTGTTGCTTGCTCAGCCAATCTCCTTGCAATTTCATGCCTTTATGTCAGCAGCAATACATCGCACATATTCATAAACTACATATTCCAGGCTGCTATGCAGCACAAACAGGAACCCCAGAATTTAAATCAAATGTTTCAGCTAACATTATTGGCCAAAGCAAATCATTTTAAATTTGATGCCAACTTAGCCTGGGTTAGGAGGGTGTTAACCCTAATTTGCAACAGTCAGAAATCACAAGAGATTTTGCTGACTTCATTGCAAGTGTTTAAATGTTTTATTTTCATGCAAAAACATTTTTTGCATACAATACTAATTGTCCACTTTCAGATGAATTCATAATCCAGCAAACATAGATATGCCTTTAAAGCAAATTTATTAACAGGATTATATATCTTTGAGAATTTAATTACAAACGGGATAACACGACCGAATCTCTTACTGGAAAAACTTGGAAAGCTTCTCAAGTCTGAATTATCCTCAGCAGTTCAAGAGATTAAAAAGGAAATCCACAACCTAGGGTAAAGCACACATGCCTTAGAATAGCCTACTGATCAAATGATTGACACACAAAAGATAGAGTTGTTCCAGAATTACTGAATGCTTAGATAGTCTGGAAGAAAAAGCGTGAGGATTTAGAAATTCAGTCCTGGCTTCATAACATCAGGATAAGAGGTTTACCTAAGTTCATCAACATATATCATGCCATATCGGACTAAAATTATAAGCTAAGATATCCAAACAAATGCTGGAAATAGAAACAGCTCATAGGGCTTTGGGTACACCTACAAGAACCGATAAACCTAAAGACATTGAGCCTCCTTCAATTCCAAGCCCGCAAGTCGCCGAAGTCTGCGGGCCTGAATCATCCTAGACTTAGAAAGCTATTCAGTTTGCCAAGCCCACAAGTCCTGGCTTGATAGCGTGGTTTATGATGTGTGCTATCATATGTAGCATTTTCGAGCTTGAACATGATCAATTAAGCAAGACAGTAATTCCTGATGCAGAAACCGAAAATAGAAACGGAGCCCGTCAACATTACGGCGTTAAATAACATGAAGATGACATGTTAATCAACTAGCTATTCGGGGTACGATATGCGATCAGAACCGCAATGTACAGATAAATAAAAATGAATTAAGCCAATGCTATAGTCCTTGTGGGTGGCCTGATATCTATTAACTCATTGATTCCCGAGATTTATATAACCCCGAAAATTACATTAAAAAATTTAATTTTATATATTCCATATTTACGGGCTTGAGACTGTTGTGCAAATAATTCTGATGTCTTATGTTGTGTTAACCATCATTTACAGTGAAGTATTTAATTTTTGATTGCATTTAAAGTGCTCCTGATATGTTTTTAAGCCCTTTGCGAGTCCTCCTTGGTACCTGTGACTTGTGGTTCGACTTTTGCCATTTGTGGTCTTGACGGCTTGCTTTGCAAAGGGGAATCTGATCAATTGAATAGCGATTTGAGATTTTAGCGTTCAGAACTCTTGCGGCCATGAAAGATCAAAGGCTTGGAGGGGCATTAACTTGCGATGTTAACAATTGTAGTGAATCGGAGGCCGGAGCTCGTAACCCTATCGGAGCATGCAAAAAGCCGCCAATGAAATAGCAAAATAAGTTACGGCCTCTGCTTCCGAAGCCCGGATCTCCCGATGCCTTAATTGAATGAGGCTCATTATCCTTAGATTTTTATGCCAAAACAGCAGAGGTATGGTCTTTGACTCTTACAGGAATACGGGAATAGGGTGACTATTAATGGACCAGATGAGTCACAACTTTACTGATCCAGAGGGTCATTATATAATTTTAAACAGGTCATCTCATGGACACAAATTATCACTAATCACATATTATAATTGTCCAACTACGATTCGTCGTCACGCTGTGTTGCGTAGTGCGTACGACTTAGCAATGAGCGCCGCAGGCGCTCATCGCCCGGGGAGCGTCGTGCAGCGAGGCGAGCCGTTAAACCGTACCACTTTGCCAATCGTACGACTTTGCAATGAGCGCCGCAGGCGCTCATCCCCGGCGAGCCTCGCACAGCGAGAAGAGCTGTTAAACTGTAGTACTTTGCCAATGAGCGCCATAGGCGCTCATTGCAGGCGAGCCTCGCATAGCGAGGCGAGCCGTTAAACCCTAGCAAAAAAATACGTCTGCAACTCGCGAACATAAAAAAAAAAAAGACAAACACAATAAATCCACACAGCACATACATAAAAAAGCTTACCGACAGCAAGAGGGAGCATCCACGACCTCAAAAAACAAAGTTACACCTTCATTTAGCTCAAAATAAAAGAGTTTAGACACTAAAAAAATTCTACAAGCGACAGAAAAAACGGCGTCCGAACAAAAGGAAAACGAGGCTACAGCACTATAACCACGGAAAACACGTACGGATAATCCGCTAAGACGCATACCACACATTACCCGCCATTAAACGACGTACGGATGATCCGCTAAGACGCATACCACACATTATCCTCCATTTTACGATAATGCAGAAGTACACAGCTACGTTAACGGTTTTGGCTCGCGCACGCACACTATTACACTGCACACGTTCATCACGCTTACACAGCACCTCCACACCACTAATGCTGCAGCAACATCAAAACAGATTGCCAGCTTTTCAACACAATGCATAAAAATAGGTAAACTATATTCATTTATTAATTTGAATTCTATATTTCAGTAGTACACACAAAACAACATTAGCTACCTTACAATTCCATATGTATATTAATAACTAAACAACTTTCCAAACATACTTATCTCATTGCCGTCATTTTTTGATGGGCAATACGCTAATATCACTATAATAACCCCCAACTTCTCCTGATGATATTCTTCACATTCACAACCTAAAAACCATGGACGAAGGCAAAATAATAAATCAGCGAAGACTTCCACTTAGATCCTAGACTTGACAGTTCTTCCTCTTAGTTAGACACATGCAAAGGCAAAATTAAACTAATCTCTATGCTCTTCATGTATTCTTAGACCACTGGCACCCTCAATCTCATCTCCTGATTCAAGAAACCATCCCTTTAACAAGAGCAACCATCCATTCAACACAAAGTATCTTCTATCTTCTAAGCAATGCCATACCTCTCCTTGCCCCCCCCCCCCCCCCAACTCTTTAAACAGGGTGGTTGCAAACCGTTTTCTTCTCGCCTCTTCCTGTATTCTCAGACCACTGGCACTCCTCAATCTTATCTCCTGATTCAAGAAATCATGCATTTAAGAAGAGCAACTATCCCTTTAACACAAGATATCTTTCTAAAATCAACATTTGCAGATTATATTATCTGACCACTAGGCGGAGATAACATTATGTACTACTAGAGCCATTAACTTCACAATGCTTTTCTATCAGATCCCTTCTATCTCCTACTAAATGGAAACCTTTTCTAGCTTTGCACACCTTCATACCTTAGTAAACTTTCACTTCCTTCCTGTTCCATTCCAATCCTTATTTGTTATTCTTGCCCAGGTTTCTGTCTCTTCCTTTGCCCTTTAGATTTTAAGTTTGCAAGTTTTAAGTCTTGTAAGGCACTTTGGGAAAAAACATTTCCTACATAAGATTCTAAGCTCAGAGATATGACCCTCCAAACGTTTATAATCTGTTAATATTTTTTTTCCTTCTCGATCTCTACCTTATAAATGTGAAGGGGGCTTGTGTACTTCAATGAATCTGTGACCTATACCATGTAGGGTCACCCAAGATTGGCAGATCATAAAAGCGGTCAGACAAATCACGTCCACTAGAGAAAGAACTGGCAACCACTTTCAGTATCTTTTCCATGAAAACCTTATAGATTAGCACACCCAGACACAATATGTGCCTTGTTTGCTGAGGTCCATAGGATCAAGGAGAGTCGGACACAACTGAACAACAACAAAATATTGTTTTACCTTATACTTAACCCCTGTATAGTGCTACAGAGTATGTTGGCTTGTTACAAATAAAAGATAATATTAATCTCAGCTGACCTGCACCTTGTGGATGCCTGGAGATCATCCCATCCTCAGGACTGAGTATACACATTTTCCTTACCCACTGACAGAACTTACTCAAGGATAGATACATTCTTTATCAACACCTCTTTATTAGACTGGATGAGATCTACAGAGATAATTCCTTATCCTTGGTAACAATACTTTTAGTTAAAATTACCTTAGATCTAATAACATGCCTTAGGTATCATAGATCAAAGAGACTCAACAAATCCCTATTAGTTAACCCTCTCATTCAAAATCAGATATCTTTTGATACTGAACTCTATTTTAACATTAATACTACCCCAGAAGCTAACATAGGATGGGTGTGGATAGAATAAAAGGCCTACATTAGAGGCTCTTGAATGTATTTATCCTCTACTCCCAAGACAGCACAACTCCATAGACAAAGACAATTACAAGAACAATTAACACAACTAGAAAAAAAATCAATCAAAATAGGCCAACTGCCAAACTAGGCTAAAAATTGATAAGCCCCGAGCAAAACTGGACCCGATCCTCTTTAACCACAATGACACAGCCATGAGACTGAACAAACATAATTATTTTATAAAGGGAAATAAACCACACTCCCTTTTAGATGGAAGACTTAAATCCAAAATCTCCCAATCAAAATATATAAATTAAGAACTAACTCAGGGTCAACAAAAATAGTCTGAATACAGTTAAACAGATCTTTCATACATACTACCAAAAAGTATACTCTGCATACAAAGAAAATACAGTCAACAGGATGTGCTCCTATCTTGCACCTTGCAATTTCCCAATTTACCTTTAAACTCAGAAATAACAACTAAGGAGGTCCTGTATACTCTACATGGGTTAGAAGTGGGCAAATCTCCAGGCCCAGATGACCTAACAAATATCTATTTTTTATATTGAAAAATGTATTTATCTACTCTCCACGCATTTACCCACTTTTATTTAACTATATACTAGAAGGAGGACCAATAACCCCTGAGATCAACCAAGCTGAATTTATAGTCTTCCTAATGGAATAGAGAGAGAGCCTCTGGAATCTAAAAAAAACAGACCGAGATCTCTAGAAAATGGAGATATTAAAATACAACTGAAGATTATGACTGATAGAACAGCTCTGCTCCTTCCAAAATGAGTACATACATATCAAGTAGGGTTTATCCCCCATAGAAAAACCAGGGATAATATCAGGAGAATTATCAAAATCTCCCATATACCGGTAATTCATAAATAAAAAATAAAGCCTGTTTTTTTGCATTCAACTCTTTGTAATGGCCCTACCGATTTGAAACTTTCTCAAATTGTGTCATTAAAGGAACTATCTTAAACATGATCATGCTCATTACCGACACCCCAAAGATACTCTAAGATGTCCAGGTCAGGGTACAACCAATATCCAAAGAGAAAGAGTAAATAGACATTAATGTCCCTCCTTCACCCCTTCTTTTCGCCATAGCAGTTGATCCTTTTGCTCAGGCCATTAAGGCAGACACGAAAATACACTGACTATAATTAGATTCTCAATACCTGAAATGCTGCTTATTTGCAAATGATTTATTTGGACACAAACCCCTCACTTCAATTTCTCTTTGTATGCATATCCTATGCACTTTTGGACAAGTTTCAGGTCTAAAAATGAATATAGATAAGAATGAGGCTCTTCCTTCAGAATTAGTCAAGCTTCTTAAACTTAATTATAATTTCTCCTGGCCTAAAACATGAATTAGAAGTCTGTATTGCATTACTCCCCACTGGATAGATCTATATGAAGCTAATTATCCTGTCTATAAAGAACTAAGAGACTATATGCAGAAATGCTCACAATTCCAAATTTCATGGACAGGACACATTAAATCCATAAAAATTAACAGTCTCCCCCTAATATTATATCTATTCTACACATTACCTACCATCAACTTCAAATAATTGTATAACACCTAGACATACAAATGTACCCAAATTTATTTGGCAAAATAAAGACATCCAAAATAGCAAGATCTACTATGTACTGCCACAAATTCAAAGGGGAACGCTCATGTCATAAGTTAAAACTTTACTACAAGGCTGAACAACTAGCCTTCATACCACAAGCTCATTCAATAAATCCTCAACCAATCTGGGTATCAATGGAGAATTCTCTCATATCTCACTACCCATGGGAAATGATTACTTGGCTCCCTAAATTCATAACCTCTCTACCCCTCAAAGCTAGCTTTTTAACCAAATTTACGTTAAGACACTGGAATTGGATGGCAGATCATCCCCAACTAAAAGCTTGTTTCCCTTTAACTCCTATTATCCCCCACCCACAATTCCTTACAGGTCTACATGAAAGAAGATGTGTGTGGTGGAGGAAAAACAAACTAATCAGAATTTCTGCTTGGACTTCAGATGGATTTATGTCATCATACAAAATTCTAAGCGATAAAATGTAACCTTCCTTTACATGAACATTTTAGCTAATGCCAAATAAAGCATTTCATCTCCTCTTTAGTGTATACCTTAGGATATCCATAATACGCCTGGTTTTCACGTATCTGTTGGGATAATCCATTAACACTGGATATTCTAAGTATGATTTATAAATATGTAACCTCCTGGGGAAAATATATAAAATCAGACTTGGTATCAGGACACCTGGTTGGAATCCTGGAGCTCCCTCTCTAAACATTCTTTCAAATATAGCATTCTAGAAACTTCCATCAAAGTCCTTCATCAGATATATGTCACCTCTGTTAAACTGCACTAATGGAAACCCTGGATAAGCCCACAGTCATTCAGGGCATGCCCAACAACAGGTATATTTATCCACAGTAATGCAGCTAACCAATTCAATTCTAGAATGTGATCTATCCCCAGAAATAGGAACATGCCTCTTAAATATATCAGACCCAGGCCTCACCAATGCTCAAAACTAATTTCTACAGTTCATTATGCTAGCAGCCAAGGGCCATATCATGAAGAAACGGAAATCTAAAAAACTAAACATCACAGTTGATAAAAATACAGTTGTGCTCAAAAGTTTGCATACCCTTGCAGAAATTGTGAAATTTTGGCATTTATTGTGAAAATATGACTGATCATGCAGAAAAAACTGAAGGATAGTGATCATATGAAGTCATTTATTATCACATAGTTGTTTGGCTCCTTTTTAAATCATAATGTTAACAGTAATCACCCAAATGGTCCTGATCAAAAGTTTACATACACAGGTTCAAATGATAATTAAAAGGTTAATATCCCACACTTGTGGCTTTTTAAATTGCAATTAGTGTCTGTGTATAAATAGTCAATGAGTTTGTTAGCTCTCACGTGAATGCACTGCCACATCTATGATATGTGTGATCTGTCATTTATGAGTATATCATTGAATTTACAGTTGTGCTCAAAAGTTTGCATACCCTGGCAGAAATTGTGAAATGTTGGCATTTGTTTTGAAAATATGGGGAAAAAATGTTTTTATTGAAGCATAGTGATCATATGAAGCCATTTATTAGTACATAGTTATTTGGCTCCTTTTTAAATCATATTAACAGAAATCACCCAAATATAATTCGCTCCACATCTTGCAAAACATTGCAGAACATAATTATAGGGCAGAAATAGGTAAATAACACATTGTCATCATACCCTGAAGCTGCCACTCCTATATTTAGCTTTTGGAAGCCCCTGGAATAAATTACTTATGAAGTAAAACTTACCTTCCTGAGCATAGTGTTTGGTAATTTTCTTATTCTCTCCACTTGTTCTGGATTAACACTTAGTTCACAACAACACACTCGCAGCAGTTCTCGGTAAGTCAGTTCTTGTCTATCCATTTCAACTTCAATGAAGTCATTATCACCAGGGGAATTGCTCTGAATCCTCACTTTAAGCACCAATTCTGGCAACAACAAAAAAAATAATCAGTTTTATTAGTATCAAACCCCTAAGGAAGCGACAGATCACATCATGAACACAGTACACAATAGCTCTGGGCCTCACTCTCCCTCTCTCTGATCCTGGAACCACACACACTGCCTGCAAGCGTTTACTGAATCTAAAAACACTGGGGAATAATCTCAACAATATATGCACTTAATAACAATATTTAAGATAAAAAAGTACAGGGTTGTATGACCCTGTAATATTCTGTAGCGCTCCTCAGGTGATCTAGTTCTTAGGGGATTAGTTATCAATCTTTAGATGCTCTCATTTGTCTCTGAATTAAGTTGGTGTATTCTCAAATCCAATGTGATGGTTATAGCTAGGTGTGCTTCTTCTCTCGGATCACAGTTCACTGGTGTGTCTGTATGGTATGCAACAAAGAGAAGAGGGGTGGGGAGAGATAGCGCACCAATTCCTAGTGCAAAAGAACGATATATTGTAATCCCAAACCCTTGTTCACAGAGATCAGTAGGTAAAGCTCTCACCTTTCCTAAACTCTAAGTCTATGAGGTACCGTATATACTCGAGAATAAGCCGACCCGAGTATAAGCCGAGGGACCTATTTTACCACAAAATACTGGGTAAAATGACTCAAGTATAAGCCGAGGGTGGGAAATGTGCTGCCCCCTGTGTACCCCCTCTCCCTTCCCAGTGTCTCTTCTTCCCTCCCTTATCACCCTCCTCAACCCCCCTCCTCATCCTCAACCCCCCTCCTCATCCCTACCCCCATCCTCAACCCGCCTCCTCATCCCTACCCCCATCCTCAAACTCCCTCCTCATCCCTACCCCCATCCTCAACCTCCCTCCTCAACCCACTCCCTCCTCAACCCCCCATCCTCATCCTCCCTCATCAACCCCCCATCCTCAACATCCCCGCTCCTCAACCCCAACCCCGCTCCTCAACCCCAACCCTCAACCCCAACCCCGCTCCTCATTCTAAACCCCCCAAATACCTCCCCCTCTCCCTTTCCCCTCACTTACGTGCTTCTGCTCCGGCCTCCGCTCCTCCTTGACCCGGCGCGCATGTGACGTCACATGCGCGCCCCGTCATTAGCATATACCGGGTGAGGATGAGGAGGGGGGAGGGAAAGAGACACGGGGGATAGAGAGACACGGGGGGGGGAGTGACTCAAGTATAAGCCGAGGGGGCCCTTTTTAGCCTTTAAAAAAGGGCTGAAAAACTTGGCTTATACTCGAGTATATACGGTATATTATAGACTTCCCAACACTTGTTGGCTTGTAGGTTGGTACTTCTTTCCTCCATGAACGTCTTATTTCATATTCTTCCAATAGAGTGTGGGTATCAGGGTAATGTATATGTGTACTTTTCAGAGCATGGGGAATATTCTCTTTATTAACAATATTTAAATGAATGTTTCTCCAATATATGCTTTTTTAGAAGGTAGAAATTGTCACTAGGCAAATCTGTACCTATGCTTTCTCTGAAACCCATCTTAACTTGCATGTGTTCCCAACCCAATGCCTGGTTTTATAGCTTATTTTCTGTGAAAAAAACAATTGCCCATCCTTCTTATATTCTATTACAGTACACAATACCTCAGGGTCTTACACTCTCTCTGATCACACACATTCCTTACAGCTGATCAATTAGCAACACCTGCTAACTATTCCTAATTAATCCTTTACACAATGTTTCTTCCTGCCTTCTCCTTCCTCATAACCTCCTTCCTTTTCCTCACACTCTTATTCTCAACTTTTCTACATAATTTCTCCAACATAACCATCCAACCTTCCATGCATCACTTCTGCAAGTCCCACTTCCATCTCCACTCTCTCTCTACTTCTGCTGGCTTCTGGATATATATCTCCTAACCCAGGCCCCTCGCCTGACATTCCCATTTGCAGCTTATACTATCTGACCACTAGTGGCAGATAACATATTACATACTAGAGCCACTCACCTCAAATGACTTTCAATCAGATCCATTCCTTCTCCTACTAAATGAAAACCCATTCTAACTTTGTATACCTTCCTACCTAATTAGACTTCACTTCCTGCTGACCCTTGCTATTCCTTATCTGTTTATTTTTGCCCAAGCTTCTGCCTCTTCCATAAATAATAATGAAACATTTGGAGGCAAATGTTTGATTTTTGAGCTAGTGATCTACTTTACTGACTTAAAGGCTATGTGGTATCCATAGAAATCCATATGCATGTTTTTACATTTGTTGTTGTATTTATGCTTGTGAGCTTATTTTTTATCATCTTATCACACTATTAGTGTTCTTTCATATGTTTTGCTCTTGACTTTATTAGCAGACTAGTAAGGATTTTCAAAAAGACCTGAAATTATGGTATGAAAGTTAGCAACAGGATATCCCCTGTTCTTTTCATCCATCGTCCTTCCCTCATCTATCTTGACCCCTCTCTCTATTCCTTTTTTATTATTTCTGCTTTTTCCACTTTTCCCTCACTATGTTTAAAATGTAATTGTCCAGTTTTCACTGCGTTTAAGTTGTAAACATCAGTATACATAAACAAAAAGTGAGAGATACACACCTAAAAATGATCACCACTGCGGGATAATTCCTGCTGAGGGTACAGACTTGTGCCATTACAGTGTAGTACTCTCCCATAGCATATCAGACTGTACCTAATCCTATTGTCGAAATAGAAGCCAAGTCTCCCCTGCATGGAAGAACTAGCCCCCCTTTTCATACATTGCAGCCATAGTTGGCTTATTCATTTGGAATCAATTGAGATACATATGCAGTTGCTTGCAATTAAAAATAGTTAATATTTCCCAAGTGTAATTTTCCTTAAAATGTGCAACAAGAAGGGAGAAGCAGGGAAGTGCTACCACACTTTGCTACCAATGCTAAGCCTTCTGTTAAAAAAATGGGGGAGCTCTAGCCCAAAAGATGGAAGGAAGGCAGCTATGTTAACAATTTTCTCACAAAATATTAACTTTTTTAGTAACAATAAGCTGCAATTTAAAAGTTATGAAAGCTGTACATTGGACGCAGTAGGGGACACCTTTTAGGCAACCAAATGAGACTTTCTTCCTAAATGACAAGCAGTTTTCAATACTCCATTTTATAATGAAGAAACCAATGTGAATCTGAAAGCCTTCTAAGTCTAAAACAGTGTTGCAAGGTACAAAAAAAGTATTTTAGGATATACTTGATTTTAATATGTACAGCTTAGAGAAAAAGGGGTTATACATGGGATAATGGGCAAACTGTTTTTGGAAAGCAAAAATAACAGTAATACTGCCTTTAAATACCTATTATTACCATAATCGTTTCTGTTCGCCTGCTTCTAGAGGTCGGAAACCTTGAATGCAGAGGAAGTTTTTACTTTTACAGTAGAAATGTGCCAGCTAATATCCTTTCCATACGAATAAAGGAAATCTCAAATAGTTTCAGTGTCCCTTTAACATATGGTGATGCAATCCCTCTCTCTTTCCTTCATTTCCGACTGTGTCTGCCTCCCATTTCTTCGTTCTCTTTATCTGCCTTCCCCTCATCCCATAATCATATAGCTTTCTTTCCACATATGTAAAGGGTACTTCACCTCTGTGTGATTCTGAAACCTAGTTTAGGCCAAAAAATCATTTAAAACTCATTGTTGCTGACAAATGATCAAACTTATGGGAATACAAAATAAAAAACGATTTAGAAATTAATTCTATCTTTAGAAAACTACAGTAAACCAAATCCTTACCAATGCATCTATTTGGGGGGGGGGGAGTATAACATTTGTGTTATAATTAAAAGAAAATTTTCTTACCAACAGAAATGTCTTTTTCCTGATCCATAGCACAGAAACATATTAACAAACTGAGATAACACCTCCTTTTTAACACAAGAGGAAGAGGGTTTGTTTCACTGAACTATGTACCAGGAAAATAAAATGATTGCAGGTAATAATTGATTTTATATGATCCTTCTCCAATACACTCACTGATCTTTGCCAAGAAATGATAAGCATATTACAAAAGATTATGTGAAAAGGAATTATATTGCATGCATTTCTACCTGGAAAATGTTATAGTTACAGAAAGTCTAAAAGTATGGTCATTCCCAGATACAGAGCCCCTTTGCGACTTCTCAATAAAAAGTTAGGAACCTATATGTGTCAGTAAAAAGCAAAACAAAAATGTTCTACATTTACTCCCAGCTACTGCCAGTAGCAGTGGGCCTGGTAAATTGCACCGGCACTAGCTCCGTCACTGCCAGAAACTGAATGAAATGATAATAAATGTAAATTCTAAAATGTAGAAACAAACAACATTTTATGAAATCAATTACAAATGAAACAAGTAACATGTAGGCCTGGTCTACAGGCAGACCACTGACCAATATTTCCATACTTTTCCTATTTACATGGACTCAAATAAGTTTCTAAATATGGCAAAACGTAAATCTAAAGGGAATAAGAAGTATACGCTCAGTTTCTATCAATTGATTTCAGACGGAAAATCGGGCATGCAGAAGCAATCATTTGATGGAAAAACAGACTTTGTATGCTGGACATAAAGGTTGATTGGCAAGTATAAATGATGAACTTCAATGTAAGTGTACTGTAAGAAAAATAGCTTGGATTGTCGACAACCCAGCAACCATTCTACTCTATCTTTACCTGCTATGTCACCATGTGCCCATGACCATTATACAGTCTCTGGCCTCCTGCACCAGTTCAGCAACAAATGTCTGCTAACTCTCCATCTGTGCCATAACAAATTATATTGCTTTTTTTTTTTTTTAGCAATTTCGCAAACTGCTTTGGATTAAAGTACTATATATATATATATATATATATATATATATATAATAAATTTGGTAGAAGGCTACAAGATGAGCAACAGGGGACGAACTCCAGGTTTTCACCCAGAGCTCCCTCACCATTCCCCTTCACACATCAACATAGGTAGAACTCAAAAGAACACTGGGCTTCAATGGACGCTTGCAACCAAACCGATTTTGGTTTAGTATTAAAGAGCACAGAAACTAGCTACACTTTGTACTGGCCTCAGTTCTCTCCATAAATCATTCCTGAGAAATACATTTTGTCAGTTTAGTATGCTAATTTGCGTTTCAGAGTACCTGACAATGGTGGGAGAGGGGACATACAGTAACTAAATCACAGTATTGGAGGACAATATTTTGACTAGCCAGGAAAGAGACAGTCAAGCAGACTGTGCTTAATTAACACATCCAATTTATACATCAAATCAGCTAACTGGTATTCTGGCGCCACTCATTTGCATACAAATGGTGAACAATTCTTTCTAGATTTTTCAGGAATAACCCACTTTGTGGAAAAAAAATACAATGTATAGTCATCTAGTTTTTAGAGTGACAGAGACCCTTTAAAAAGAGACTTGAAATGTATTAATACTATTCTAGATAGATAGAATAACATTCACTTGATAAAGTACTTGTAATTGCCTATAGTCATAAACTATGCCATATATGGAATCTCCTCTGTGTTAGTTACTTCCACACAGAAGTAAAAGTAAATTTTACACATAAAATGGTGAAAGTGTGGATGCAATATCAGAGATGTCTGAGAATGAACACAACCATAAAGTACAGTATGTTCAGTGGGAGTATAACCCACTAATGCAGTAGCCTGTCTTAGCTGTAGTATATCAGCCTAATGTATACAGTAGAACAATGTGGCCCTGAAAACAAGGCAGCCAAATGCAGATTAATGTTATGATGTATGTATGACGGCACTTGACGAGTGCGAGACTGTAAAGCTCAATCAGGTTTTTATATGTAGGAGCTATAAAAATAAAAAAACAGCAAAAAATAGCACTAGAGCAGATTGTTACGTTGAGAAGCTGAGCAGCATTATATCAAGAGGACCACTGTAACACCCTAACAACATGAGCTAGATGTTTTGATTTAGGAGTCAATCATTAATAAGCAGCATCCAACACTAAACTTATCTTCAAAGTTTACAGGGCAGGTGGCTTTCTCTAGCTGGCAGCTGCTACATTTTCAGACGCATGGTGTTAAAACACAATTATCTCCATTGGCTGAGGATTTGTTGTATTAAAGAGGTTTCCTTTGGCAGCAATCTTTGCCTTTAGACAAAACCTCCCTCCCCTAAGTTACTTTATCAGGGTGGAGACATACACTAAGCAGGAGGCAGAGACTCTGAAAATTTATCTAAAAATGAATATTGCTGTTATAACTTATTAAATATGAATGTTTCATGTTTTCTAGCTATAGCATTCCATGGTTTTAGTCAGACTCATCTTTTTCAAACATTTCTTTTAGCACATTGTTTTCCTTTGAAAAACAGTTTAATCAACTGTAGTATACAGCACCACAATAACTAAAAAGTATAAAAATCCATGTATTTACCTTTCATGTTTGATGGAAAGGCTCCAGTAAAGAAAAATGGCTGGAATACTTGCATAGGTCCAGGGTGGACACCGTTATGTTGTAAGTTTGACTGGACAGATGAAAACATGCTTCGGGTTTGAGACACTGAAGGCTGGCAAAAAGGACTGTTCTGAACCGGGGAGGGGGTACAGTCCTGGGGAATCTGCATGTCTCCATTATAGAACAGAGCAGGGAACGGGTCCTCTTTCTTTGACGAGGTAGATATACATATATTTTCTATTCCATTCGCTAGCACGGGAACATTTGTTGCAGTAGGAGGCGCATTGGATATATGATTATTTTCGATGTATGGTATTGCTGGCTCTTCTTTCTCCTTGGTTTCTTTGCTATAACTATATGGAAAAGGTGGATTTGCTAAATAGCTTGGAACAAATGGTAAATCTAAGGCAGGTTTCACATCTTCACTTCCCAAATCTTCCACTGCAAAACAGAAAGACAAAATGTTCTGTAATAAATAATATTTCTTTGGTATATAAAGTATTGAATAATGAAAGTTATTCACTTGGCACACACAGATTGTGCATAGATGTTCACATTGCTGATACCAATATTTTGGTGTCTCTATTACTTCTGTATTCTCATCAAATTCTCATCTCCTCCTCTTCAATGTTTCCCATCACCACTTCTCCCATATTCTCCCCTTTCCCGTATCCCCCCCTTCGCTTCCTCTCCCGTATCCCCCCCCCTTCTCTTCCTCTCCACTTCAGTATCCCCCAACTCTTCCTTATCTCCACCACATTAACAAACATGAGACATAGGGTACAACAGAGTTTGGGTGGAGACACACTCTAAAGCTAAGACTTCTCAGACTCCTATCTTCACCTCCCTCCTTCCTATTGTTTAACCTCTTCTCTTCATCCATTACTCCACCCTATCTACCAACTAGGTCCTCTATCAAATGCCCATACCCTCACTATCTACATTGCTCTTTCCATTCCTCATCTCTCATCATCACAATCAGTCTCCTAATGCCACAAGCTCTTCCATCCATTCTTTATTCCTTTATTTGCCCCCTGAATGATGGAAGAAATATAGCAGATGATACATAATTAAATTATTTTTTATTTTCTAATAGAATGTGGCCCATTATTATATACTAGTATCGTGCCTGTCAAAATTGAAGGAATAATATTTGATGTGTGTCTCCCCTCCCATCCCTTTTGTCTCTTTACTCCCCCCTCTCCCTCCCGTGTCTCCATCCTCCCCTGTCTCTTTAACCCCTCCTCCCTCCCCTGTGTCTCTTTCCCCCTCTCCCTCCCACCCATTTCTCGCTCCCCCCGTGTCTCGCTCCCCCCGCACCCCGTGTCTCGCTCCCCCGTGTCTCGCTCCCCCCCCGTGTCTCGCTCCCCCCGCCCCCGTGTGTCTCAATTCCCCCCTCGTGTCTCGCTCCCCCCCCGTGTCTCGCTCCCCCCCCCCGTGTCTCGCTCCCCCCCCCGTGTCTCGCTCCCCCCCCCGTGTCTCGCTCCCCCCCCGTGTCTCGCTCCCCCCCCGCCCCCCGTGTCTCGCTTCCCCTTCTCGCTTCCCCTTCTCGCCCCCCCCCCCCGTGTCTCGCTCCCCCCCCCCCCCCATGTCTCGCTCAGAAAGGTTAGGGCAAGCTTGAATCAAAAAATGCAGCTACCTGTGATATGGAGAACGCTTTATCTGTTCAGATAGATAAAATGTGGTGTAGGTAGACCTACTGTTTATGTTTTCCAGCTCAGGATTTATACAGTATTATACTGTCACTGATAATGTACATGCCATGGAGAAGTGATTTTCATCTTTAACAGCTGCATTTTATCCAAATCAATTTTATTAATGAAAATGTTGTTATAATATAACGACATTAAAACTACATATTAACAATTCATATACACATTATCATGAGCAAATCAGTAATAAAATTCATATTGAATGATTTAGAAAAGCAATATTTAATGCCAAACTTAATTTCAAGTGTCAAACTCAGCTGCTGCTAGTATCCACCCACTATAAGGTGAATGGGGGAGGTGGCTTTGCCTCGCAGGGAGTGCTGAATTTTCACACACAAAATGTACCATCAACACAATGATCACCATTGGCTAAATACTTGTGTTAGATGTTTCCCTTGGCAGTGAGCTTTTCCTGTGGGGATCTATGATTAATGGTTATTATCTTAACAAACCATTTAGACTAGTCTGTCTATTAGCCAAACCCCCAACCACTCCTTTATGTCCTTATTCAGGTGGAGACTGATATTGGCATATCGTTTTTGCCACCAAAGGAAAAAAAAAAACTAGGCACTGTTACTACTTAGCTCAATACAAAACCTAGTTATCATTCTGGAGCAGCTCATTTGCATAATATTGCAAATCAAATAATGCATAATATCCTAAGAATTATGTACTTTAGAGAATAATGGCTAGTAAAATGTATAACTGAAGAAAAAACTCATTTGATTTTGGGGTGACCGAGACCTTTTAATGAAAAAAATAAATAAATACTTACCTCCCAAAAGTTTCTTTATCTCCTTTCTTGATGTCAATTGCGCTGGTTCCTCTCCTTTGTTTGTAAATATATTTGTATCTGCTCCTGACTCCAACAGATACGATACAACAGGGAAGTGATTCCTTTTGCATGCCCAATGCAAGCAAGTCCTAAGGAAAATAGTAGAATAATAGAAGTGTAAAGATAACAAGCATAATTATAAAATCTGCTTCTATTTCACATCAGAGTCTTCATTGACCTTTAACGGAGAGAGAATTGAATTAACTTAATACTCATCATCCAAAATACAATAAAAGACAGAAGAGTGGAGCTGACAAGTGAATGCAATTGGTCAATCTTTTTAGATTGGGGTACTATACCCATTCTTAAAGGTACCCTGCAAACACAGAAGGACTTTTGGGGTGTGATTGTGGGAGTTGGGTAATATAACTGCCTAGAACAGAATAGAATAGGAAGAATACAGAGGTTAAGTAAATATTGGCTGATATTGTTCTATGGAATTTACATGTAATAAAAAATACCTTTTTTGAAGAAGTAGGACTTTATATTTCTTTAAAAAAAGTACTGTAACAAAAAAAATAAAGCCTTTTTTTTCAATTATTATATTCAATACTATTTTAATAAAAGTTGTTTACTTTTGTTGATAAGGGTTAGTCACCTGGGAGGGACCCTGGATGCAGATAAACTCACTATTCAGTTCTACTGAGTATAAGGCTCTACTAAGTTGTGACCGTTAAATTACTATTGTAGTTCAAGAAAAAAGGCACTTAATCGTGAAGTATATACAAACTAACATTAGCAGCTGTGTAAGGTGTAGATAAAAAAAAAAAGAAAACATTTTTTGGAGAACTAGTGAAAACTACTGTCTTCATAGGCTGCATATGGGAAAAAACAATTAGGAACTATTTGTAGGAAAAAAACAGGGCTTTTAATCACTTTATAAAATAAAGGTCACTAAAGTAAAAAGATAAACAGGTATATTATATACCTAGTACATCCAGAAACCTTCTATGTACCTTTAAATGTACTGTCCATCAAATGAGTAGCTATGAGAATAGCAAACTGAGTTTTACAATAGAGACAACAAGATGAATTATATCTATCTCTGAAACAAGAAAGAGCACTTGTGCAAACTCCTTTGCTGTGGTCTTATATGTCATATACTCTGAATGTCCTGTAATTCACAGCTGTCTTCACTAGTTATGTAACATTGCGGTTGACTCACAACCAGCTTATGGGCCCCTGGAACATTTTTATTTACACTTTTTAGTTAAAGATAAATAAGACATTTTAATTGTTTTGCTTAAATACACTGCAAGTTAAAAGACCACCTACTGACATTTAAAGATCTGCATTTGATAATGGTAAAATGTTTTTAGAAAGTAAGTAATCCAGCTTTTAATGATTTTTGTTATTATATACAACTAGCAACTTGCCTGTCAAAAAATAACGGTCAATAAAGTTTAAAGCCATGGTAATGCTGTTTGGCACACAATGTCAAGCTTTTTATACTTTAAGGACCTTTGGCTCTCATTGCGAGCCTTGCGCTGAGTGCCTTTGGCGCCCATTGCAAGCATCTCCTCGCGTGTCCTTTGGCTCCTCTCTATATTTTTTATAAATACTAATTAATTAATTAATTGAATAACAAATTAATATAGTTTACCTTCTTCTAATTACTATATGTAACAATCAATAGCCTGAAGAGGTAACAATCTATTTTTATTGTCCTGCAGCACACAATGTCCAGTTGGACTGTTGCTGGCCTGAGGAGATAGTGTTATGAATGTCCCAACCGTGCACTAGAAATAGGCTGCGTGCCGAGGGCAAACCGTTGGTTTATTTGTGTAAAGCGCTACTGTAGATGCATAATGTTGTTAGTTGCAAGTTATGGTTTTAAAATTGTGTCGTTTGTCTATTGCCTACGCGTTTCGCAAGCATTTGCCACCCTTTGTAATAGTGTATTTTGTACCTCGTACGTTCCTGTGAGAAAGTGGTATGCGGTTGGCTGTGTTTTGCGCAGTCCAGGGTCGTGTAGCATTGTTTTAATTTTTGGGGGCGCCCATTATTTTTTCTCGCTTAGGCAATTTTGAGTGCCAAAACTCATCAAAATCGACTTAAATTTGCATTCCACCTCACTCCCAGAAGTGTTTGGTGGCTAAGTACCACGTGTTTCAATGTGTGATCGGCTCGCCTCACTCCGCGAGGCATGCAGGAGCACCTCTGGCGCTACTTTCTGGCTCAGTCCTGCTGGTTTCATTGCATCCACTGCTCGCGAGGCTTTCGGCGCTGATCTCCTAAGTGCTCCAAATTAACAGTCATACCCACCACGAAAAGCATGACGACGTCTCGCAGTTTGACAATTATAATATGTGATTACACAGCAGATGAAAGGGAAGTTTTATTTACTGTAAACATGCAATGATATCTCACAGCTGTTATAAGAGAAATGTATTTGCAGGGCCATTCCCTCTTAGGAAACCAGTTCAGCACGCAGCTCAATCAAGACAATGGTTACTAACACTAACAACTAACTGCACATAGAAAATAATGAAATAAAAGCATGATACATATCAACAAGTGATGGTATCACTATAATAGTTGTGGATCTGCAGGGTTGTTCAGAACGCTTACGATGTTGGTCATGCTTTGCGAGCTGTCGACTGCGCGGCACTTAGGCTGCAATGAGCGCCAAAGGCACTTATTGCACTGCGAGCAGTTCAAGCACGTGGGATTCGTAGGACGTAGGATCAAAACCCACACATACACTGTGCGAAAACACTGTGCAAAAATCCGACTTTAACAGCCGAACCACGGATGTGGAAAGACGCCAAAAAAACAACAAATATGCCTCAAATTCACTTACACACTCACATACAGCATAGGGGGAGAGGCAGGGAGTCTGTGAGCGAGGCTGCTAGTTAATTTGAGCCATATTTGTCGTTTTTGCAGAATCTAAATTCGCGAAGAAAAAAATGGCTGCAGAAAAAAACGCAACACAACAAGAACAAGGACAAAGGAAGTAAAAATGAGCCCTAACCAGTAACACTTAACGAAAGCCAATAACACTTAACGAAAGCCAATAACACTTCACCCAAGACACAAACACTTCACCCAAGACACAAACACTTCACCCAAGACACAAACACTTCACCCAAGACACAAACACTTCACCCAAGACACAAACACTTCACCCAAGACACAAACACTTCACCCAAGACACAAACACTTCACCCAAGACACAAACACTTCACCCAAGACACAAACACTTCACCCAAGACACAAACACTTCACCCAAGACACAAACACTTCACCCAAGACACAAACACTTCACCCAAGACACAAACACTTCACCCAAGACACAAACACTTCACCCAAGACACAAACACTTCACCCAAGACACAAACACTTCACCCAAGACACAAACACTTCACCCAAGACACAAACACTTCACCCAAGACACAAACACTTCACCCAAGACACAAACACTTCACCCAAGACACAAACACTTCACCCAAGACACAAACACTTCACCCAAGACACAAACACTTCACCCAAGACACAAACACTTCACCCAAGACACAAACACTTCACCCAAGACACAAACACTTCACCCAAGACACAAACACTTCACCCAAGACACAAACACTTCACCCAAGACACAAACACTTCACCCAAGACACAAACACTTCACCCAAGACACAAACACTTAACCAAAGACACGAACACAACCAAAGACACGAACACTTAAACGCGAGGCCTCTAAAATACACAGGGGGAGAGGCTTGCAATGAGCGCCAAAGGTGATTATTGCAATGCAGATGAGTGCCAAAGGTGCGCAGAGGGCACATAGCCTCGCATTGTGTGACAAACAGCATTACCAGGCTTACAATTTTATTCCCGTCATTTTTGACGGGCAATTTTCCTAGTTCATAAGAGCATTGTGTAAATATAGGTCACAGAATAGGTTTCACATTGAAAGGAGCATGCCTGAAATACTGCAAGCGTTTTATTTTCCTTTTTGTTTAACACAAAAAAATGATTGTAGTTTTGGTAAGTAGTGTAATGTGCAAAAATTTGTTAACATGATTTGCTTTTAACTAGGGATATAATATACCTATGTATCACTTTACTTTTATGTACTTTATATTATTAAAAAAATGCTTAAAAGATGTGCTTTTGTCTGAATAAAATCTTACAAAAAGTTCCTAACGGGTTCCTCCCCTCTGCAGCTCTTGAAGTGTACTTCTAAATACTATACAGGGTGTGCAGTATCTCAAAGTAACCTACCAGTGTTAACAATCTGTAAAATGTTACTTGAGAGGTCAATGACAGTCTAATATTAAACACTGAATTTAACCATTTGTGTATTATAATTATTATTGCTATTTATTTGTAATGATCCAACACATTCCGTAGCGATAAATATTATATTCACGAGCTGCGTGAGCTACGGATTGCAGGCCCAAAGAGGTGCTATTTTAATAATTTTAGGCAGAACAACAGAGCTTATAAGTACTTTTTAATCAAATAAGTTACAGAAAGATACATAGGTATATTATATTCCAAGTGAAATTCGCAAACCTCCCATACCCCTTAAACCCTTTAATAGACAACTGTTAAATTTATGATCACTTGCCACAACTTCCTCTGCAAAGAGAGCTGCAAACATTTTAGTCACAGGCATCTTTGTGTTTCTTTAGTGTAAGTTTTAAACATGCAGACCTTTGACTTCCTGTGTTTTAAAAAAAACAAAAACAATTTTCAATGTTTAAAATACGATCTTTTAAATAAAAAATTGGAATAGCGTCTGTTTTACTAACTAGCTACATAAATGTACAGACAAGTTTGACTATTGCTATCCTATATACATACATTTGATGCTATGAACACCTTTGTTTGTATAACATTACCAATGTACACAATGCTTCACTATAGTAACAAACAGCAATACAGAAATGGGTGACATGCAATAAGAGTAGACAAAAAAAAGTTATACTAAGTGGCCAATGAGGATGTATGTTTAGGTAAATATTTTATATATAATTTAAAAGAATATATATATATATATATATATATATATATATATATATATATATATATATATAATGCCTGAACTTTTCTAGAGGATTTTGAGGCGCGTCTGCAAATTTAATAACAGTAACGCCTGCGCACAACGCAGGCGTTACACACACACACATTACTCATTATTATAGGGCATACATATATCGGATTTAGAAGCCCCAAAACTTACCATCCATTGATCTCATTCTGGGAGTTAATATCAACTCCACTTTTCAGAAGTTTCTGCACCTCTTCCAAATCTCCCAAAGCAGCAGCTTCTCTCAGTCTTTCTTCCATGTATATTTATATAAAAAACTCATACACCTATTCCAAATAGATGCACACAGTGTTTTACTCCTTAATACCTGTAGAGATAACCTATATAATATATAATATTGCCTATTTACATTTCTAACAAAAATTAAAGCAAAAATATAATTTAAAAAAACTGGTATTACATTAAAAATAAGATTTTGTTTACTAAAAAAGGTTATTAATTTAATTTTCTGAACGAATTGTGTTTTTAATTTGTAATATATGTTGCCAATATTGTATGTATATGGTCAATGTATGCTTCCGTATTTAAGAAGTGTTAATATGATGTTTCTATTTAAAAAATAAAATATTAACTAGATAAAAATAGGAATATTACAGTCCTGTGCTCAATATAAGTCTAAATATGTATTTAACTAACGTGAAAATGCAGCTTATTAGATCTACATGGAAGCGTCATGTCCCCAAACAAGGTGCTGGGGGACACTATTATGTGAAGCACTTGTAGCCCGACACTTTAGTTCCGGGGAATTAACAGTCCCCTGACCAATTGTCCTACAGTGAAGGAAAGCTTTTCCTGTCATTTGCTTAGTCACCATCTTCCTGTGGATGTTTTCTGTGGAAATAAAATAAATTGCTTTTATTTAATAGCCAGTTGGCTCTTTTGTACTATGTAGTCATATTTGTTAAAAATGGGTTTGGCTTAAAAGGGAAGGAGCATTAATAGTATTAGAAAAAAAACATATACCAAGAGTGTGTG
Source organism: Discoglossus pictus (assembly GCA_027410445.1). Classification (NCBI taxonomy): domain Eukaryota; kingdom Metazoa; phylum Chordata; class Amphibia; order Anura; family Alytidae; genus Discoglossus; species Discoglossus pictus. Next base: position 147,812,547 of record CM050168.1, read on the forward strand.
CACAGCAGGCAGAGTGTTTCCAAAGGATCTCTCTCTCTCTCTCTCTCTCTCTCTCTCTCTCTCTCTCTCTCTCTCTCTCTCTCTCTCTATATATATATATAAAAATATGTATCTATATAGTTATCTAGATAGATAGATGTATGTATATATATATATATATATATATATATATATATATATATATATATATATATATATATATATATATAAAGAATGATGCAAAGAGAGTGGAGACAGCATCTGACGTCATGAGGTTAATATGTAGGAGAAACCAACATAACATATAGGAAAAATACACACACATACTATATACCAATATACAAGGAAAATCTGATTACTGGAGTCCACAGTGATATCCTTCCTATTGAACACCTTGCTGAGAGTGACAAGCCTGTTACAGTAAAATGAAAACAAATAAATAAAAATGCATGAGAATGAGAACCATAACAAATTGTGACAATTTGTTAAAAAACGTCCATGTTAAGTGTTTAAGAATGTAATCATCTTCATTTCAAATGTTATTTTCTCCTCTGTGTTTTTGAAATTCCCTCTGAACATTTAGATTTTCAGGTTTTGGATGTGGATTGGTCATTTTGTGTAAAATGGTTCCAACTGGGTTACATTGTGCTTTTTAATAAAATGTCTATACAGATATATCTATCTTATAAATATTGTTTAGGAGCCAGAAAGGCTGTTTTCTAGGAGCTCTTCATAGAGATGAATATTTAGGAGTCAACAGTAGCAATTTTTTAGGGCCCAGGCTCATGGAATTTTTAACTCCTGTATATATATATATATATATATATAAAGAGAGAGAGAGATAGAGAATATATATATATATATATATATATATATATATATATATATATATATATATATATGTTATGGATTGGGATCCGTACAAAATGCATAACTGGATTCGTGCACCTACTTATATATCTTATATTTGCAGTATTATCGTATAACCTAAGTTTTATTTACAATGGGAACTCTAAGATGGAGGATTCATTACTTCCCCATACAAGATGCCGGCGGCACTACTTCCGGTCTAGCAAGGATGACGACAGCTACCACACCTTGGACACTAGAAGGAGAGCGCCATCTTGCCTTTGTCTCAACTTCTCAGCCAATGGGAAGATAGACTCATCCCTTGTGGGATGAGACCTGAAGACTCCCTAAACTCCTGACCCAATACATGTCCAAGATCCCGTAAAAGCGGACACCTTAGAACCAATGAAGTGCTTAATTAAACCTGATGTTTTGCTTAGTTGCAACTTTTATCTGATTATTAAAAACTATATAAATGATGACAGATGTAATAAAATTTAAAAAGCTTTATACCAGAACTCTGTGTTGGTGTATTATTTCTCTATGGTGTGCACACTAAATGTATATTGGTAATTTGGCCCGGGGCAGATATCTCTGAGGAATACTTTTGTTCTCCCAAAAGAAAATGGCGCCTGAACAGGGACTTGAGGTTTAACCAAACCGCTGCGGACGAGAGGAGTTCGGACGGACTTCACGGGAACAGGCGGAGCCTGATCACCTCCGGTACACGGTAAGGACATGATTAGTACCTTATCCGCGTAGACCTGTTCCTGGGACTCTGTCGGTTGTCCGGTTCCGCTGTAGGGGAGGTTACAAAAGTACAGGTACTAGTTTGCCTCAAGTCCATTGTGAATTCTGTACAAGAGATAGTGATATCTGTCGCCTGTGTGTGACTGTTGGTAGCGTGGTTGAGCGATTGTGATCTCTTAGATATTGTGATTCGGGGGGCATACACGTGTATGTGCAGCAGGCTGTGGGGATGGATGAGTTGTGCCGAGAGTCGCACATAACCCCGAGAAGTTGCACATACGGGCGTGCATATACGTAGCCCGGGGATTGGGATTGCTTTGCATACTTTCCCGGGGAGGGTCTATGCATGCTGGATAGATGAATATCTCTCGGGGGTCATGATGGTCGCGCCTTAGTAGCGTGGTAACCCCGAGAGACGTCTATCATACACTAGGGTGTTTAAACGTGTATGTGGGACACCGACTTCAGTGGCAGATTGATAGTGTTGCAAAGCACAATAAGCCCTGAGGGTGTCGATTCGTGAGCACGTAGTGGTGCGAGACCCCGAATTGATATATATCTTTGGATCTGAAGTTTTCTGCAGAAATGGTTTGATGATTATTATGCTATGTCAGTACTGGTTATTAGTGCATGATAATATGAAATGTGATGCGATTATGTCTTGTTGATTCACATGTCTCTGTCCACTGTTCTCCTTGCTATCCCTTGCCAGCAGTGAGTGGTTACGCACTGCAAAGGTATAGTCCCCGGAGGGCGGTAACAACGGTCTGAGTTTAGAGAAGACGTACGGAGTAACCCTTCGTAGCAGTCGAACAAATCAGACCTTCTCTTTCAGACAGCTGGTCTCTCTATCTCTCTCTATCGCTCTCTCTCTGTTACTACCTCATTGAGCTTTTATTGTTAAATACGTATTTACTTAACATAGGGATATGGGGCAGAATCAAGCTAAATTGAGTGAGGGCATGTTAGCCTGGGATATAGTCAAGAAGAGGGGAGGTGAAGCTGTGGTGAGCCGGTGCAAGAAGATGTTTAAAGTGTGTGGGATTACTGATGTTGTTGGAGGACATCTGAGGGCAAAAGAATGGCGTAGAGTGTTGAGAGACAACAAAGGGCAGCTACAAGATTGTGGTTTGTTGCCGAGTGCAGAAGCATGGCACAGGGTGACTAAAGCGATTGCACAGGAAGGTTGGATAGAGAAAAAGATTAAAATGAAGGGACAGAAAATGTATGTGTATCATTCTCCATGTGAAGCAGCCAGTCCCCCTTCTTCGACCATTGTCCCCTCCACACTACAAACACCCTGTAACCTTAACGCACCACAAACACTACCCTCTGCCAAACAAAGACACTCCATCCAGCCACAGCCCAAAGATGGCGCACACACACACGAAGGAGTAGCCATGCTCACCCCCGAACACTATCCATCATGAAATGATGTCACCCGTTGCCCCACCCATCCAAGGGGGTCCGCCCATCACACCTACCGCCCCGATGGCAAATCCCACTCCTCTGTATCCAATATTGACTGCAAATGGAACCATGTATTCCCCATATCCGATGTTTCCATCTGTAGCGGCACCGAGTGTTGTAGAAGGTTCGACAGGAGGTGCTGGGCCCCATAGTGTACACAGTGTGTCCAGCTCTGTCGCAAGTCCGCCGTTAGTTCCCCTCCCCGCCCCTAGAGCACCGTTGGATGCGCAAGCTCCACCCATATATCCTCATCAACAGGATAGTTCAGAAGAGGAAGATGACGATATCAGGGGAGGAGAGGGGGCGGAGGAATGGAAAGATAGAAGAACCAACCCAAAAGCGAAACCTAAGAGGAGGGACAAGAACAGGGGAAGTCTAATTTACCCTGACACAAGCCACCTCCCTTATAAACACATTGCCCGACCCCGAAAAACAACCTATGCCTTTCTATAGGAAGATGGCACAGATCCAAAAAACTTACTCTGCAGCTTGGAAAGACCTTGTTAGCCTGTGTGAAATCAGGGCAGGAGATTCATACTGGCCTATTATGCGGAATGCAATAGATCCGTATGATACAGATCGCCCAAAGGATAACTTTTCATCGGGTGTACTGTTCTGTGAACTGTTAAGATATTGGGCGAAGGATAAATTAGCAGATCAAGCAATTAATTTACAAGATATCAAACAGGAAAAGGACGAATCACACAGGTGTTTACAGATCTTGGCTTCAGCCTACATAATAAAACACACACGCAGATGTTAAGTACAGCCTTTGTGCTGGGAATAAAGGAGACACTTCAGAAGGGCCTGTTGACATCCAGACCAGAATATAGAGTGTTACCTTTAGACACCTTACTGCTGGTTGCTAAAGGACTGGAGACAGCAGTGGCTAAACAACCTACATCATCAGCGTCTAAAAAGACTGCTGTGCTTATGGTGAACTCTGAAGAGTCACCACGGAAAGAAACAAGACAGTGTTTTAATTGTGGGAAACCGGGACACCTTAGCAAGAATTTTAGGGCACCCAGGAAGATGAGACCTAAACAGCAGGGAGATGATACAAATGGAGCGCCTGTGGTCCAAGCTACAGCATAGGACGGGGGTGAGCCTGTGTCAGTGTCCCCTATTCTGGCAGTTTCTTCAGGGGATGGCGGAGTGGGACCTCAAGCTATTGTGACACTACCAATAGAGGGAACTCCCACAACCTTCCTAGTAGACACAGGTGCAGCCAGAAGCGTCCTAAGAAAGCAAGATCTGCCCGATACATCTTACCTGTCCGACATTGATGTCGCCTGTATAGGAGTGTATGGTGTCCCCACCTCCAACCATTTAACTCAACCTATGTAAATAGGCCTGTTTCCAGACCTGCTTGCGAGGTTTGTAGTATCTTCTACATGCCCTATAAACTTGTTAGGAGCAGATGAGCTTTACCGACTGCAACCATCCATCTCATTCACCCCAGACGGAACTGTACAGGTGTCTTCACCTCTACGAGTCACTGACACGTCAGCACTCTGCTCACTGCCCATATTACTATACATAGAGGCCAATAGTAGCCGTGATTTAGGGCCAGCTCATATCTTGGACAAGATTCCAGCAACACTCTGGTCGCAAGGACCAGAAGATATTGGACATCTGAAGGTGCCACCAGTCATAGTAAAATTGAAACCCGGAGCAGAGTTACCACGGAAGCCACAGTATCCTCTGAAGCCAGCACAAATAGATGCAATCTCTCAGCAGATAGAGAGATTAGTACAGCAAGGGGCGTTGGTTCTGTCACCATGTAACACGCCCCTCTTCCCAGTAAAGATGAAATCCAAAAAGGGAGAGTCAGTAAAATATCGTATGGTGCAAGATTTGCGAGCAGTCAATGAAGCAACCATATTAGACACTCCTATAGTGCCTAATCCGAACACTTTCCTTTCTGGAATACCTCCAACAGCTGCATACTTTACTGTGGTGGATTTAGAAAATGCTTTCTTCAGTATTCCCCTTGACCCTTCTTGCCAGTATCTGTTTGCTTTCACGCATGATCATAATCAATACAAATAGACTGTAATGCCCCAAGGAGCACAAAATTCGCCCAGCCAGTTTGCCAAGGCTATGAGCCACATCCTTGACTCCTGGCAACAAGCGAATCCTGACATTGTATTGCTGCAGTATGTTGATGATCTCTTGTTGTGTGCTGAAGATTTTCCCACAGCTACAAGGACATCAGAAAGCCTGCTGAGACACTTGGCAGAACAAGGATGCAAAGTATCCAGAGACAAACTACAATGGTGTAAGCAGACAGTCATATTTTTGGGACACTGCCTGTCAAAAGGTGTGCGTCATCTTACACGCGCCCGTGTGCAAGCAATAGAAGACATGTCAGTCCCAGAAGGACACAGACCTCTGCATGCTTTTCTAGGTCTAATATCTTACTGCAGAGCGTGGATCCCAGAAGCATCCCTTCTGATGCAACCCTTGTAGGACGTGTTGAAGACTGAACCATATGAGATGACACAGACAGCCCTGGATAATTTCTACACCCTGAAGAAAGCTATCTCATCAGCACCAGCACTAGGATTACCAAACTATGATCTCCCATTCAAGCTGTTTGTCTCAGAAAGAGAAGGACATGCAATGGGAGTCTTGACACAGTCCCATGGAAACAGACAACGACCTATCGGCTATTTCTCATGTCAATTAGATGCCGTGGCAAGAGGAGGACCGTCTTGTCTCAGAGCAGCACTGGCAGCACATGCCTTACTGGACAAAACAAGTGACATAGTCCTTGGTTATCCTTTGACAGTTCTTGCACCACATGACATTGCGGCCATCATACAGCAGACTCAACCTAAGCACATGACTACAGCCAGACACCTCCGTCTGCAATGTTCCCTCCTTCTGCCTGACAATGTTACTTTGCAGAGATGCTATGTTCTCAATCCAGCCACTCTCTTACCATTTCCAGAGGGGGGAGATGAGGAAGATGGATACTTTTGGTACAGCTTGATTTTGAACCCAGAATCAGGAATAACCAATGTAAAAAGACGTCTATTGGAATGTGGAAACAGCCAGACGCTCACAGATGAGACACAAGACCCTTTATATTGCAAACTGTGGAACAAACAATCTCCAGGCAGAGATTTCCAATATGAAGCAAGTTTCACTAAATTGAAGCAGGTCACCTTAAAACCAAAGACATTGTACAACAATGCAGCAGGTGATTTACGGTGGAGCTCCCACAAGAAGCAGAAGTGCTCTACAAGCATTGGGATACAGAAATTCCACATGTTGCATTATCAAAGTTTGCACCAAATGGATGGAAATCATTGGGAGCCGCATTAAAATGGTGGGAATCTGCAGATGAAGAAGAATTGGAAGAGGAAGGAGTAGGGAAGAAAACTTTTGACTGGCAAGCAAACAGCACTCCCAGTATACAAGCTAGAGATTCATATGCAGTCCCAGGACTCACAAATCCACCTCATGACTGTCTCCAACAGATGGAAATGGAGACCTCACACCTGGCTAATGTGAAAGAACTTATTCTAACAGACCCAGACATTACCTTGTATGTAGATGGTTCGAGATATGCTGATGAACATGGGAAGTACCATACAGGATATGCTGTGACCACAGAGAAAGATGTGATACAAGCTTCCTCGTTACCTCCCTCCATGTCAGCACAAGAAGCAGAATTGATTCCATTGACCAACGCTTGTGAAGCTGCAGCAGTAATCCGAGCCAATATCTATACAGACTCAAGGTATGCTCTGGGAGTGACTCAAGACTTTGGGATAATTTGGAGAGCCAGAGTACTCCAGTTAAGCATGCTAAAGCCATCCGTGAATTGTTAGAAGCTCTAACACTCCCAAAGGAAGTGGCCATACTGAAAGTAAAGGCACATGGGAAGCTAAACTCGGATGAAGCACGAGGAAATCATCTAGCAGATCAGACAGCTAAACAGGCAGCAATGACCTCACAGGAAATGGAAAGGAGAGAGGTGGACGGGGACATAAACATTTATACAATGCAGACTCTGCCAACAGACTTAAAATTGCTTAAAGAATTGCAGAAGACGGCAGGTCCAGAAGAAGTGAACAAATGGAAAGCAAAGGAAGCAGCCCTGAAAGATGGACTATATGTTGATAATCTGAGATTCTGTTTGCCAAGAAGCTTGTACCCAGCAACAGTACAATGGGCACATGGACCAGCACACCTGTCAAAGACTCTCATGAATGCATTAATAAACAAGTATTACATGGCCCCAGGCATCACCACTCTGACAAACACTTAATGCAAGTTGTGCAATATTTGTGCCAGGTGCAACGTAGGCCGCACTGAGAGACCACCACAGAGACATTGGGCAAAATCATTGTATCAATTCCAGAGGATACAAACTGATCATATTCAGATGCCAAAGAGTGGACGGTATGAATATGCATTAGTCATCGTGGACATGTTCTCAGGATGGCCAGAAGCCTACCCAGTTGCAAACATGACAGCAAAGACAACTGTGAAACGCATGTTAACAGAGGTCATCTGCAGATATGGTGTTCCTGAAGTAATTGAAAGTGACCAAGGACCAGCTTTTACAGAAGTATTGACCAAGGAAATATGGATAGCCCTAGGAGTGACCCTCTCCTTTCATACGCCTTACCATCCTCAAAGTAGTGGGAAGGTGGAACGTATGAATGGTACCTTGAAATCTAGGATGTTAAAAATGTCACAAGAAACTGGTATGCCATGGCCTGAAAGTCTCCCCATAGCCTTGTTCAGTGTCAGGTATACCCCTAGAGGGAAACATGCATTGTCCCCCCATGAAATCTTGTTTGGATCGGCTCCCTGACTAGGGTGCTACTTTTCTCAGCAGCTCCAACTAAAATCTGATGTACTTGTTGACTATGTGATTGCACTGTCCACTGCACTGACTAAATTCCATGCACAAGTGTTCTCTTCTATTGCAGATTCGGAAGTAATCACTGGTACTCATCAACTACTTCCTGGAGATTGGGTCCTGGTCAAGAAATTTGTGAGGAAAACCCCTTTGGAACCCAGATACGAAGGCCCATTCCAAGTACTACTGATCACAGCTACATCAGTCAAATTGGAAGGGAAAGCTACTTGGGTCCTCGCATCACATTGCAAAAAGGTTCCTCCCCCTGATGACCAGGAAACAACACAATGAGTACAGCCCAGTGGTTTATTCTGTTCCTTGTGGTATATGTGAGCAAGGCTCAACATGTAACCATTACAAATTTGAGGATGGCATTACACTTTGGTACAATTCACATACTACACATGTTGCTACATACACCTTTGACTTCTGTGACATTGTTCGTTGCCCTCCAATCCCCGAACAATGTGATTTATATAAGAAAGATATATATATATGTGTTACTGATGAAATTGTTGGAAGACACTGTAACACATTGAAGGCGGTGGGATGGAACACTGGGACACATTGGGATTATAGGCCTCAGAGTGCTGCAGATAAGAAAGATGACCAGGGTAGATCCCTCCTTGACCGAATGACTCTAATAAAGACTGGTAGATGTCTGAATAGTGGGGTATCTTATTCTAATATGCAATTGACTCTGACCATACAAAACCCTTGTCCCATAGATGCTGACACATATCTACTGGGGACTTGGATTAGAGGACAAATTGCTAAATTCACAGGCAAATTTAAGATAGCAGATCTATATAAGCCCCCAGACTTACCTCTGGCATTACAGATACTGAAGCCAGGGCCTCAGATCATTGGAACAATGACTGCTACTGGTGACCCAACATATGAGGACACGTTAGCTACTGAAACTGGATTTTCAGATCTTAATGTGTGGTTGGAATGGATGAAATACAATGTACAGGAAAGTAATAAGACCAACTGTTATGTACGCGGCCATGCTAGGCCTCATTTAGGTACTGTTACACTTACTATACCTTTGCAGGAAGAGAAATGTTTTCTGGGTTTGTTCAAGTACAAATATAGTTATACAGACAAGTGCGTACAATGGAGAAAGACTTACCCTGTGATAACTAATAATCCCCATCCAGGGAAAGGTATAACCATCTCCCCCGGAAATTATACGTGTTACAGGAGGAATGTTTCTCATGGGTTCAATTTGCAGAACTTCCCAAGTGGATTTTGTCATACATACAGAGATGGTTCATCCACACTGCTAGTCAATCAGACCCAATCTTTAGGGGACATATATTGGTTATGTGGGGATATGAAACTTAGGGTAAGACTGTCAGGAGGATGGCGTGGGGAATGTACCTTGGCTAAAGCCATAATGGCGTTACACATTGTCCTAACCTATTACGATGACAATCTACCTAATGTCTCCCCAGCGAGGTCCAGAAAGAGAAGACAAACTTCATCATCTGAACCTCGGGAAAGTTTTGACCCACATGTGTATATTGATACTATTGGAGTCCCAAGGGGGGTGCCCCACCAATTTAAGGCCCGAAACCAGATTGTAGCAGGATTTGAATCACTGATACCAATGATTGGTGTAAACAAGAATGTTGCCTGGATTAATTATATCTACTATAACCAGCAACGATTTGTTAATTACACTAAGGATGCCTTAAAAGGCATTGCAGAACAATTAGAGGCTACATCACACATGGCCTTCCAGAATCGTATGGTATTAGACATGATCCTTGCAGAAAAGGGTGGAGTTTGTAAAATGCTTCCTGACACTAGCACATGTTGTACGTACATTCCTGATAACAAAGGTCCAAATGGTAAGATCACACTGGCAATCCAGAAATTGGCTAATCTTGGTCAAAAATTAAAAGAAAATTCTGGCACTATAGATTATTGGGAATCATGGTTTGGTTGGATGAATGGCTGGCAGAAAGTGTTGTTGCAAATAGGGATGGCTATCTTTATTGTCATAATTTTGCTAGCCTTCCTTTTATGTTGTATTATTCCTTGTATACGCAACTACCTTCAGAAAGCTGTGGACAAGGCCTCCCCTACCTTTATTCACCAAGATCTAGACACAGATCTACATGGACAGAATGATGATTGTAAGACATCCCATCTTCTGATGCAGACTTTAACTGGCTCTAAGGTGAGTGTTCTGTGAGCTGAGCTACACTATATCTGAGTCCTATGGTCCCTATCCAAGCCTAGCTACACTATTAGAATATTAGAGGCTCGTTAGGTTTTCCCCATGCAGCATAGGTCATAGGGTAGGTGTGACGTCAGGTCATGGCAAGCCCGATCGAACGAAGATATGTACCTATGACTTACACACATGCAATGCTTTCAACATCCGGAAATAGAAGACATAAAGAATAGTGCTCTGGAAGGACCATAGTTAAGAAGTATCTATATATAAGACAAGATACTTAGCTCTTGACACCCGATACTAGATCAGGGTGTTATAGTCAGTAAGCTTTATTAAGAATTGTGAGTGCTACGAATATAATATGCCATTTTAGGGGGGACTGTTATGGATTGGGATCCGTATAAAATGCATAACTGTATTCGTGCACCTACTTATATATCTTATCTTTGCAGTATTATCGTATAACCTAAGTTTTATTAACAATGCTGAATCATTGGGAACTCTAAGATGGAGGATTCATTACTTCCCCATACAAGATGCCGGCGGCACTACTTCCGGTCTAGCAAGGATGACGACAGCTACCCCACCTTGGACACTAGAAGGAGAGCGCCATCTTGCCTTTGTCTCAACTTCTCAGCCAATGGGAAGATAGACTCATCCCTTGTGGGATGAGACCTGAAGACTCCCTAAACTCCTGACCCAATACATGTCCAAGATCCCGTAAAAGCGGACACCTTAGAACCAATGAAGTGCTTAATTAAACCTGATGTTTTGCTTAGTTGCAACTTTTATCTGATTATTAAAAACTATATAAATGATGACTGACGTAATAAAATTAGGCGAGAGAAAGCTTTATACCAGAACGCTGTGTTGGTGTATTATTTCTCTAAGGTGTGCACACTATATGTATATTGGTAATTTGGCCAGGGGCAGATATCTCTGAGGAATACTTTTGTTCTCCCAAAACATATATATATATATATATATATATATATATAGAGAGAGAGAGAGAGAATATATATATATATATATATATAGAGAGAGAGAGAGAGAGAGAGAGAGAGAGAGAAAGAGAGAGAGAGAGAGAGAGAGAGAGAGAGAGAATGAGTGAGTGTATTTTTCACAGCTATTCCCACCAGACTGGCAACATGAAGGAGGGCCCGGGCAGGCACACAGTTCTAAAATGTGACCTTACCTGCTTCTCAAGCCAGTTGGCACCCTAGATAGGCAGTCAGAGCACCCTGTACACTGGGCTAGTGAGAACATTGTGTGTGCATGTAGGTTACTTTGTGTGTATATTTATATATATATATATATATATATGTATATATATATATATATATATATATATATATATATAAATATTTAACTGCAATCCGAGGCCCGCAGTTGTGGGGCTGCACTAACTTACGAATTTAACAGCCGAACCACAGAACTGGAAAAACCAGCAAAAAAACACATATTTGCCTCATATTAACTTACACACTCACACACAGCACATGGGGAGAGCCAGGGAGCCTGTGAGTGAGGTTGCAAGTAAAATTTGAGGCATATTTGGCATTTTTTCCTGATCGAAAATGCCTAAGCAAGAAAAAACGCGGAGGCCGAAAAAACGTAACAGGATGAAAACGAGGCCGAAGGCAGTAAAAAAGACCCCGAAGCCAGTAACATTTAACACAAGCCAGTAAAACGTAATTCAATCCATTAACTTTTAACCCAAGCCAGTAACACTTAACCTAAGTCAGTAACCTAAACTACATGGGGGGGAGAGGATCACCATGAGCGCTGAAGGTGATCATTGCAAAGCACCAAAGTTGCATATTAGACGAAGCCTGCAATGAGCGCCAAGGCCTGTAAAGTAGACAGAAGGAGAGACTCGCGATGAGCACCGAATGTGCTCAGAGGGAGCAGAGCCTCGCATTGTGTGGCAAACAGCATTAGTACATGGGGGAAGAGGCTCGCGATGAGCGCTGAAGGTGCTCAATCGCAAGCCCTATAAAGTACACAGGGGGAAAAGGCTTGCAATGAGCGCCAAAGTCAGTCATAGCGAGCCAAGCGATGAGGCCCAAATGTTTTATTTAAATATATATTTATGTATGTGTATATATATATATATATATAAATATATATATATATTTGTACAGAGTGAGGGGGGCCTCCATTCTCTACCTCTGCCACTGGTGAGAAGTACTGTTTTTCCTCTTAGGAAATAGTGCATAGTAAATCGAGAGATGACATGTAATGTCATTTTCTGTCTGGCACCTAGAAAATGTCCCTAAGTACATACAGAGAGGAGAGAGAGAGCTACATAAAACCTTATAGTGATACATTTCTATTGGGCTAAAAATATATTTTCAATATAATTAGACATGATTTTGAGAGGTTTGATCTCCCTTTATATACTCTGAAGTAATATTGACACTTATCACTTAATGGAACTTTCATTCAGAATCTTAACAATGATAATAAAAAAAAAAGTGGAAATAGCTTGTAATAATATCAGAAACATTTTAATTAATACCGGACACTATAGGAGACATACACACACTGCAATACTCAATCTTTATGTATCTATGTATCTACTACATCATTGGACTAAAACTGCTATTATATATATATATATATATATATATATATATATATATATATATATATATATATATATATACAACCTTGGCTTTGCATAAGCTTAAAGGAAGCCATGTTTGAAAATAGCTATGGATTGAAGAACAAGGCATTTGTGGGCACATTTGCATGTACCAGCTCATCTTCCCAGAATGCTGTGTAATAACTGTTTTTCTCAGGATTCTGAGCTGGAAGCAGGTTTTTCAACTTGCTTTAGACATTCAAATGTGAACACAGATGTACTATTTATTTACTATATATATATATATATATATATATATATATATATATATATATACATATATATATATATATACATATATATATATATATATATATATATATATATATATATATATATATATATATATATATATATACAGGAATACCCAGTTTAGCTCTATAGATAGGTCAATAGGAGTGTTAATTGTAACAGGGCTAAACAGGGTCACTTTAACATAGGGAAGATAGGGGAACTCGTTGAAAAAAAGACACAAAACCAATAGAAATTTGAAAAAGCTACATTTCTCATGAACTATGAATGATCTGCAAACATAATAAAAATATAAATTTGTTTTTAAAGGAACAACACACAACAAAAAAACAGTCCACTTTAAGTGGCAGATGTTGACGCTACACGCTCATCCTCCAACCTGGCTTTCTTGGTCCCAAACAGGTCCAGGGACATTTGTCTTTTTTTCTGTGGCCATCTAGCAGACGCTGGTAACAAGATATACCTCCGAGAACTAAGCACATTTTTGTCCTCAGCATCTGGATCATTTGCCACTACATCATCCATAATGTCATTGATTTGATGCAAAGTCTTGCTGAGGAACTCGGTTAACAGCTCTCTTTGTTGCTGTATGTAAGAATCACTGCTGTCCTGGGCTTTCTCAACAGTTGTTTGAGGTCCTCATTGGCAGGCTCTTGCCCGAAGTCTGGGTAAAATCCCTTATGTTCTGAGTGTCCTCATCTCCCAGTCCAGCCGTGGTTGCAATGTCCACTATCTCCACTATGATGGGCTCTTCTAGTTGCACATCTCCACACAGCTCTGGACAGATCTTCTTCCACACAGCTTTTAATCATTACTGTGTTACCTCCGTCTAGGACAAATCAATGTTCGTGATGGCCTGCATGATTGTGTACTTCTTCAAGAAATCCATCATTGTTTGTTTGTCCTGGCTGTCAGTCTGGTCAATGAGCTGGCAGAGTGTGCGGCAAAGATAGTAGGGTGCGAAGGTCGCAATGGCCCCCCTGGTCCATAGGCTGAATGAGTGAAGTAGTGTTGGGCAGCAGGAACACCACCCTATCAACTTGACTGAGCTCCACTGCTGCATCCACCAATTTAGCAATGCCCTTCATGGCTCTAGGTGTCCTTGAGTGGTAGACCAGCAATGGCTTAATTTTTTCACCACTGATGTTCCCACCGAGAAGAAGGATTAGCCAGTCTTTGGCTGCTTTGAAGCCAAGTGCTCTCTTCTGCTCCCTTGATATGAATGTGCGGCATGGCATCCGCTTCTGGAAGGGGCGGTCTCCATTACATTGAACACCAGTTTTGGTGGATAGTTGCCATTTTCCACAATGTCCTTCAAAGTTTCTCTTTCCACAATGTCCATTGCTGCAGCCCCTCAGGACCACTTTGCATAGCTGCCCCCCCCCCCCCCCCCCCCATCCATCAGAGGAGGGCCCTGGTGCCTTGCCCCGGGTTGTAGAGGTTGTTCCTCTTTTTGAATCGGTCAAACCAACCTCTACAGAGAAGCTCTCTGTCACAATTGATGTTTGGGTCTTGATATTGCAGTAAATGCTTCTCGCCTTCTCCATTATGATAGCCTGGCTGAGAGGCATGTTACGCCCCAGTTGTTCGTCTATCCAGATGGACAGCTTCTTTTCCATTTCCTACAGGGCGTAGCATCTGGAGCGGGTAATCTTTGCAGAAGATGCAGTTGCTGAATACTTTATCTTTTATTTGTTCTTTAGGATGGTGCAGATGGTGGAGGTTGGCAATTTCAGATCCACACTCATATCCACTTCCTGCTCCCCTTTCTCCGGGTGGTTCAGCACCTGCATTTTGACAATCTGTGGAATGATCTGGTGCTTCAAGTTCATGATCTTTGCGCTCAGACATGATCTGTAAAATAGTAGAAAAAAAATAAAATCAATGTAGATTTTATTAGACAATTAACAATCACATTATAGTTACATAGTTACATAGTATTTGAGGTTGAATAAAGACTGTTAGTCCATCAAGTTCAACCTTTTTAGATCTCTTCTGATCCTTTTAATATGTGGACTATTTGTTAATAATTGTTAATTGATCCAGAGGAAGGCAAACAGAAAAAAAAATATTAAAACTTTGCCAATTGTCTCATAAGGGGGAAAAAAAGCAAAATCCCAGCCTGACCCCAGAGACTGGCGATCGAATTCCTCCCTAGATCAATATTCCTTTGATAGTTATCAAGTATAACCTTGAATGCCCTCTTTATTCAAAAATATATCTAACCCCTTTTTAAAGTTTCTATCAAATTCGTTGTCTCCACTTCCTTTGGTAGAGAATTCCAAAGTTTAACCACCCTAACTGTGAAGAACCCTTTTCATTCTTTAAGGTAAAATCTTTTTTCCTCTAACCTCAAGAGATGTCCTCTTGTCAGTTGAAAATCTCCTGGTACAAAAAGTTCACTTGACAAAGCCTTATATTGACCCTGGATGTACAGTATTTAAATAAAGTAATCATATCCCCTTGTAGACGTCTTTTTTCTAGGGAAAATACGTTTAATATTGTTAGTCTTTCTTTATAACTTAGCCCCTCCATCCCCCTAATTAGTTTTGTTGCCCTTCTCTGGGCAACAAAACTAATTAGGGGGATGAAGTGGTGCCCAAAACTATACTCCATATTCCAAATGAGGGCATACTAGGGATTTGTACAGTGACATAATTATATTTGCTTCCCTTGCTTCTATATCCTTCTGAATACATGCTAATATTTTACTTGTCTTTGCAGCTGCTGCTTGGCATTGAGCACTGCTACCTAGGTGGTTGTCCAACAGTACTCCTAAATCCCTTTCAACATCAGATACCCCTAGAGGAACCCCACTTCCCACATTAGTCTAATCTGAGTATGTTCCATTTACAACAACCCTTTGCTTCCTGTCGTTTAGCCAGCTCTCAATCCATGAGCAGACATTAATTCCTGTATCCCTTAATTTGCTCAAAAGTCTCCCATGTGGAACTGTATCAAAAGCCTTTGCAAAATCGCAAAAAGACTACATACACTGAGTTGTCCTAATCCAAGTTCCTACTAAGCTCCTCATAGAAACTGATTAGATTGGTCTGACATGACCTATCCTTCATAAATCCGTGTTGACTGCTACTTATGTTCTTGTTTAAATAGACATATTCTTGTATAATGTCCATTATTAACCCTTCTAAAAGATTCCCAACTACAGATGTGAGGCTCACTGGTCTATAATTCCCAAGATTTAAATATAGGTATCACCTCTGCTTTTCTCCAGTCATCTGGTAGCGACCCTGTGTTGAGTGAATCTTGAAAAATTAAATGTAATGGTTTGGCTATTACCCTTGGATGTATTCCATCCGGACTCTGGGGCTTTATTAACATTTATTTTCTCCAATCTCTTTTGGATTTCTTCCTGCGTTAACCAATTATTTAGTGATGGTAGTGTAGCCCCATTTTGTTGTAGTGTCCCAACCACTGGCACCTCCCTTGTATATACCGAAGAAAATAACATATTTAGCTCATCTGCCTTTTCCTGGTCACTAATTATCAGACAGCCTGTTTCACATTGTAATGTTCCTATAGCTTCATTCATCACCTTCTTCCCATTAATATATTTAACAAATAGTTTAGGGTTAGTCTTACTTTCCTTTGCAACTGACTTCTCTCATTTTATATTTTATCCAGTCTAATAGCCCTTTTGCTTGCTTTGTTGATTCCCTTATAGTCACATAAAGCTGCCTCTGTTCCCTCCTTCTTGTATAATTTAAATGCATGTTTCCTTTTCCTTATCATGATCTTTAAGTCATTGTTAAGCCCCATGGGATGTGATTTACTCCTATTCATTTTATTTCCACATGGTACATGCCAATGAGTATGTATATTTAGTAAGGATTTGAATGTTGTCCGTTTATTTTCAGTATTTTTCCCTTTAAGTACTTTATCCCAGTCTATATGTTGCATTGCTGCCCTTAGCCCATTAAAGTTAGCCCTTTTAAAATGTATAGTTTTTGTTGGCCCCTTACAACTCTGTTATTTGTGTTCAATCTCAAATGAGACTGTGTTGTGATCACTATTCCCAAAGGGTTCCCCTATTTTAACATTTGATATTATATCAATATTACTTGTGATGACTAAATCCAAGATGGCCAAATTTGGCATAGTTTCTTGTATTTCCGGGGGCCAGATAATGATTCCTGAGTGTGCTCAAGAACCTGCTCCCTTTAGCAGAACTGCTGGTCTCATTCATCCAGTTTATTTCAGGGTAATTAAAGTCTCCCATTATTAGAACTTGCCCATGCTTAGCTGCAAATCCAATCTGTAACAATAATTGTATTTCCACACTTTCAATTATATTTGGGGGTTTATAGCATACTCCCACCAATATGCGTTTAGAATTAGCTCCTCCGCTATTTAACCCACAAAGATTCAATGTTGCCGCTTGTTCCACCATAAATATCTTCTTAACATACAGACAAATCCCTCCTCCTCTTCTACCATTACCCCTATCTTTCCTATATAAGGTATAACTATCCAAATTATTTGTCCAGTCATGAGATTCATCCCACCATGTTTTAGTAATGCCTATTAAATCCCAATTTTCTTGTAATGCTACTAATTCTAGCTCACCCGTTTTTCCAGGCAAAATTCTTGCATTAGCAAGCATACACTTTATGTTGCTATGGCTCTGCCATTGTGACGTGCTTGCCACTGTATTTGAGTCACCTAGTAATACCTCCCTACTCTCTATTGTAACCCTCCCCCTTTCTCCTCTCCAATGGGTAGATAATTCATCCCTTTCCCCTTCTACCCCAATACTTCTATCTAGTCCCTCCCCCCCCACCTACTAGTTTAAAAACTCCCCCAGCCTTTCTACCATCCTATCCCCTAGCACAAAAGCTCCCTCATCATTAAGGTGTAATCCATACCTGCTATAGAGATTGTACCTAAGTGAGAAGTCAGCCCAGTGCTCTAAAACCCCCAAAAACTCCAAAACCTCCCTAATCTCCTTCAGTCTCCCTGGGCTAGCACGTGGCACTGGTATTATCTCAGACAATTCTACCTTGGAGGCCCTTCCCTTAAGCTAATTCCCTAGTTCTTTTAATTCATTCTTTAGGACACTCCATCGTCCACTTACTTTGTCATTGGTACCAATATGTACCAAGACCGCCGATTCATTTCCAGCCCCTCCCAATAATTTATCCACCCGATCCACAACATGTCGAACCCTAGCACCCGGGAGCCAGCAAACTGTTTGATTGCTGGGATCTGGTTGACAAATCACCCAGCCTATCTTCCTAATAATAGAGTCCCCTACCACCAAAATCTTTCTCTTGCTCTGCCTATGCTGCCCTCCCACTCCTCCAGTAGAACTGTTCTCCCGGCTGTTAGAGGGAACAGCTCTATCTGGCATTATGAGAAACAAGGAAGCAATGAGACTGTTCAACACAATACCACTGGATCTTCTGCATAATTACTTTTGTTGTGGAGAAGGGGCTTGTGTCCCTCAATAAAGCTGTGAGCTATACCATGTAGGCTAACCCAAGATGAGCAGGTCATAGCAGAGAGGTCAGACAAATTGCAGTCAACTGGAGGACAAAGGAGCTGGCAACCTACTCCAGTATCTTTGCCATGAAAACCTTTTGGATTGGCACAACAGGACTCAAGATGGATCTGACATACTACGAACCACAGGGTCACGGAGAGTCTAACTCGATTGAACGACTAAACTATATGTGTGTGTGTAATTATATATGATTAAGATTGCCAGGTGGTCCCCCTTAAACTGATATAATTACATTGTTCACACCCCTCATTGAGTTGAATAATGTAAGAGAGGAAAAGTGGGTTTAAGAGGGGTGACAGAAGGGGACAAGATAGAGGGAGAAAGGAAGAGAATATAGACAGGGGAGGAATGATGGGGAGAGTGAAAGGGAAAATGGAAAACAGAACAGGGGGGAATCAGACGAGGAATAAAGATGGTGGAGAAGTAGTGTATTGGAATGTTGCATCAGTTCAATGTTTGGAATATACAGCTCATTTATGTTTCTTGTGGTTTCTCAAGTTTTGAACTAGACAGATTGGTCAGTACTAGAGTGTCCTGTTTTTAAAACGTACACCTATGTTTTTTGCATACAAGAGTTCATATGTCCACCCCAAGTAGAGGCTTTGTCCCTTTTCCTGATAGCATTCTGCCAATGGATACAGTATTCTGTGGTTTCTACAGTGGGGGTTTCCATTTGACCCTCCCCCAGTGAGTGCTGGATGAGTGGGGCACATTGATCCAGAATCCAGTGAAAAAAACATTGTGCTGTGCAACAATCTTGAAATGTGACTCTCCACAAGTGTTGGGGCATTGCATTAGATGGATTCCATATGCATTATTATAATCGTTTATGTTTAATGCACCAACATATTCTGTAGCGCTATTCATAAGTTAATTTCCAGGCAAAGAGAAATACAATATTAACACATTGCAAACAATGGGGGGCTCTGTCTTTGAGCTGAGAATCCGGTGTCCATAGTGTTTTTTCCAAAAGTAACCTTGCAGGACTGAAAACTCGCAGACTTACAACGTACAATCTAAAGGTAGGTCCATGCATGTTACCATCTGCTCAGCAGAGGTTGACCATAGTAGGGTTGGCAGCAGGTATGTAGGCATCATCTCTCTGATGTTCTTTCAGATTGCAGCTGATTGGAACCTTAATATTTAGGCTTTGACTCTCACCATTTTATCTGCTAGAGCGGAGCTTGACAAATTTGTTGTAAATGTTGGAGCTGGCCGCAGAATTTAGGAGTCAGCAAAAATGTTCATAATAGTATGCATTTGTTTGTGTGTTTTCTAAGTAAACAAGCTTTATGTCTCCTGTGTGATCAGATCCCTGCTGATAACAGAAAACAAACAAAAACAATTATAATTATCCCATCTGGGTAGAATTGCTATTTGTATGATTTAAGTAAATATACAAAAAAAAGAGAAAAGTCGTACAGTTGAGAGCTCTTCGTTTCAGAACAATCTCCTGGGAATTCGATCAGTGGCGGAACTAGTGAATGGAGGGTCCCAGTGCACAAAAACATTTTGGGCCCCCCACCAAATGTTTTTGTTTTGACCCTCCCCTGGCCCCCCTCCAGTATATATATATATATATATATATACTATATATACCATATTTATACTACCGTTACATAGATGATCTGTTCATCATATGGACAGAAGGAGAAAGCAAACTCAGAGACTTTCATAATTCATTCAACGCCTTCCATTCATCTATAAAACTTAAAATGGATTTCTCCACAGAACAGGTAAACTTTCTAGACACTACTATATCCATCACCAATGGCACTCTCCACTCATCTATATATAGGAAACCTACAGACAGATGTAATTACCTACACAGCTCCAGTTTCCATCCCTCTTACACCAAACAAGCCATCATCCATAGTCAAGCTATTAGATACCATCGGATTTGCTCAAACACTGGAGACCGTGATAAAAATTTAAAAACTCTGTCTGAATCTTTCAAACAAAAGGGTTACAAACCCCGTATTATTACCCAAAAAATATCAACTGCCATCAAAATACCCCGAGAACAACTATTAAACTACAAAACAAAAGAAACTACTTCACGTATACCTCTAGTGACCACATACCATCCAATTTTAGAGAAAATTCGGAAAATAATTAAAGATTTACAACCATTACTAATTGAAGATACTGAATTAAAAAATATATTCCCAAAACCTCCCATCCTTGCATTTAAACAACCACCAAACCTGAAACAAAAACTTGTCAGCAGAAAATTGGCCAATGAACAACTGAATACAAAAAATGGAACTAAACCTTGTAACAAACGTGCCTGTAAATTATGCCAACACATTTGTAATGATGATACAGCCACACATAACAACAAAACCTATAACATCAAAGGATCATATTCATGTACATCGTCAAATGTGGTTTATATGATACAATGCACTTTATGTGACACAGGCTGTTACATTGGAGAAACTGGCCAAAAAATGCATTTAAGGATGAATTTACACAGGCATTCAATAAGAAAATATAATGAAGACAGTTATTGTAGCCCAGTAGGACACCATTTTAGCCAGAATGATCACTCCATCCAAAACTTAAAAGTCAAAATACTCAGAGGAAAATTTAAAAGCATCCAAGAGAGAAAAGCATTTGAAATAAAGATGATTACATTCTTCAACTCTAAAAACACAGGACTTAATATAGATTTGGGCTTTCTAACACATTATCAGAATTTCATGTGATTTTTTTTCTTTTTCTACAATAACAGACTTAGCACTCTTAGTGAGGTGTTTGTCCAACAGGAAAGATATCACCGTGGACTACAGTGCTCTGCTTTTTCATGTATATATTGATGTATATGTGTATATAATATGTGTATATATGTTTCCTTTGCTATGTTGTGTTTATTCCCCATATATGTATTTACCTGATGGTGTCAGATGCTGTTTCCACTCTCTCTGCATCTGCTGTTATTATTCAAACTGAGGGTTCCATCTCATGTAGTATTGCTTGAGACTTGATAAAGGGAGGCTTAGCCTCTCGAAAGCTCGTCATTATAAATATAACGTTTATCCAATACAAAAGGTATCAAATTATATTGCAATACTCATTATTAATCTATATTTATATGGATTAATAATTACTAAATTACTAGATTACTGGACATTCACGACTGCTTCACTCTTCAATTACTATGGAAGATACCGCATTTAGCCGAATCAAGAAGCTACTATTTAAAATAACAACAAAAATAACACAACTCAACAGTGACATTTATTTTTTGTCACAATGCAAGAAAAGGAATATTATACCAAATGGACTTAAAATCAAAAATCCACTAAGATCTACACATAACTCAATATATGCTGAAAATGTATGCAGACGCACAAGTGAAAAACTAAGAAACCACCTAATACATCAACTTTATACAAAGAAACATCATCTAAATCACCAAAGAGTAAGCCTCTTTCAACAACTAAAGGAGAGCAACATATATGAAGCTGAACATGTAGAAAAATAAATACAACATCTTCACAAGAAACAACAACATGAATTTATAAAAAATAAAAATAAAAAACTCAGCTGCCTCTTCCAGCAAAACAACATACAACAGCGAATGGAAGAGAGAAGAAATGACCCAAATTTAGTCCTAAATTCTACTAACACCACATCTAAAAACCTACCAACTCAAACAAATAGTTTTTCGGAAAAATATACAGAACAAACAGGAATTGTAAATCTCTCAGACCATCAACTATCACAAGCAGAGACCTCTGTTCTCTCCAAAGGATTGTCTTTCTGTCCAGACATAAAACTAGATAAAATACAACTATACTCGGACATAGAAGAATTCTTCAGGAGATTAAGACTGGCAGAATTTTTCTACAACAAGGGACATACCACAACATCATTAGACTGCAGTAACAAGAAAAAAAATACATATTTCAACCCACAACCTGGTCGTAACATCAGACTGGACAGTTATATAGAAAGCTTTCGCCTGAGAACTGCATCCATTATAACAACACAATATAAAAGAGACTTGCACAATCTTACTCCATCAGAAAGAACTGCCATAAAGTTTTTAAAAAACAATCCCAACATCACCATCAAACCGGCAGACAAAGGAGGTGCAGTTGTTATCATGAATACTCAGGACTACATAAATGAAGCCAACAGACAACTGTCAGACAACACCTACTACAAGAAACTGAACCAGGACCCTACAGAAATATATACTCTTCAACTTAAAAAACTCCTCAAAACATTCCCTAAAAATATACATCAGGAATTAGAACAACTAATCCCCGACAATCCTACAACTGGGACTTTCTACTTACTGCCAAAAATCCATAAACCAGGCATCCCAGGGAGACCAATTGTTACAGGTATGGACACACTGACTGAACAGATATCTGGATTTGTTGAAAACATCCTTAAACCATTAGTTAGTAACACCAGTAGCTATATACAGGACACCCCTGACTTTCTCAACAAACTCAGTCAGATTAAAGGCCTACCTGCTAACACACTACTTGTTACCATGGACGTAGAGTCTCTTTACAGTAATATCCCACACAAAGATGGCACTGAGGCATGCTTTAGGTTTCTTTCAACAAACAAGCAAAACAATAAATATGGCCCTGAAGTTATTGTTAAACTAATAGAATATATCCTTACCCACAACTATTTTACTTTTAACCAAGATACCTACCTACAGATGATGGGGACTGCCATGGGTACCAAAATGGCTCCACAATATGCAAATCTATTTATGGCCAATCTAGAAGAAACATTCTTATCTGTATCCATTTACAAACCATACAAATACTACCGTTACATAGATGATCTGTTCATCATATGGACAGAAGGAGAAAGCAAACTCAGAGACTTTCATAATTTATTCAACGCCTTCCATTCATCTATAAAACTTAAAATGGATTTCTCCACAGAACAGGTAAACTTTCTAGACACTACTATATCCATCACCAATGGCACTCTCCACTCATCTATATATAGGAAACCTACAGACAGATGTAATTACCTACACAGCTCCAGTTTCCATCCCTCCCACACCAAACAAGCCATCATCCATAGTCAAGCTATTAGATACCATCGGATTTGCTCAAACACTGGAGACCGTGATAAAAATTTAAAAACTCTGTCTGAATCTTTCAAACAAAAGGGTTACAAACCCCGTATTATTACCCAAAAAATATTAACTGCCATCAAAATACCCCGAGAACAACTATTAAACTACAAAACAAAAGAAACTACTTCACGTATACCTCTAGTGACCACATACCATCCAATTTTAGAGAAAATTCGGAAAATAATTAAAGATTTACAACCATTACTAATTGAAGATACTGAATTAAAAAATATATTCCCAAAACCTCCCATCCTTGCATTTAAACAACCACCAAACCTGAAACAAAAACTTGTCAGCAGAAAATTGGCCAATGAACAACTGAATACAAAAAATGGAACTAAACCTTGTAACAAACGTGCCTGTAAATTATGCCAACACATTTGTAATGATGATACAGCCACACATAACAACAAAACCTATAACATCAAAGGATCATATTCATGTACATCGTCAAATGTGGTTTATATGATACAATGCACTTTATGTGACACAGGCTGTTACATTGGAGAAACTGGCCAAAAAATGCATTTAAGGATGAATTTACACAGGCATTCAATAAGAAAACATAATGAAGACAGTTATTGTAGCCCAGTAGGACACCATTTTAGCCAGAATGATCACTCCATCCAAAACTTAAAAGTCAAAATACTCAGAGGAAAATTTAAAAGCATCCAAGAGAGAAAAGCATTTGAAATAAAGATGATTACATTCTTCAACTCTAAAAACACAGGACTTAATATAGATTTGGGCTTTCTAACACATTATCAGAATTTCATGTGATTTTTTTTCTTTTTCTACAATAACAGACTTAGCACTCTTAGTGAGGTGTTTGTCCAACAGGAAAGATATCACCGTGGACTACAGTGCTCTGCTTTTTCATGTATATATTGATGTATATGTGTATATAATATGTGTATATATGTTTCCTTTGCTATGCTGTGTTTATTCCCCATATTTGAATTTACCTGATGATGTCAGATGCTGTTTCCACTCTCTCTGCATCTGCTGTTATTATTCATACTGAGGGTTCCATCTCATGTAGTATTGCTTGAGACTTGATAAAGGGAGGCTTAGCCTCTCGAAAGCTCGTCATTATAAATATAACGTTTGTCCAATACAAAAGGTATCAAATTATATTGCAATACTCATTATTAATCTATATTTATATGGATTAATAATTACTAAATTACTATATATATATATATATATATATATATATATATATATATATATATATATATATTATTTTTTTTTATTTGTAATGAGCCTACAAGGGTTAAGTACAAAAAAATACAATATTAAACATGGCAAAGGATGGAGGGCATACAAGGGTATGTAAACTTTTGATCAGGGCCATCTGGGTAATTTCTGTTATCATTATGATTTAACCAGGAGCCAAACAACTATGTGATAATAAATGGATTCATATGATCACTATCCTTAATAAAATACTTTTTTTTTTTTTTGCGTGATCAGTCATATTTTCAAAATAAATGCCAACATTTCACAATTTCTGCCAGGGTATGCAAACTTTTGAGCACATCTGTATATAAACAATATATAACATATTATAATAGATATATATTATAAAAGTTATGTTTTATAATGTAATTCCCAGGTGATAGTTATGAAAAGGAAGTGCTCCCAATTGTATATCCTTTCTCCTTTTTTTTGTGTACAGATAGGATACCGATTATCAAGTATCGGATATTCTGGCACCTCCTAATTACAGCATTCTCCTCCCCACTGTGCGTTGACACCCAATCACTGCTTTCGCTGTCAGTCTGCACACAGCCCCGCACAGCCTCACCTGCTCTCATCATGCCCTCGGGTGGCTAAAGGAGCTCACCGCTTTAGTGGGCAGTGAAGGGAACTGGTGGATTTGCCCAATTAACGGATTGTTGGACCATCGCTTGCCACTCAAATTGGTTATTCTGGCAAGGCGCTGGAACAGAGGGTGCAGAATAATCGGTGCCTTACCTGTATTAACTATTTTCTTTATCAAACAGCATTCTTTAACCAATGTAGCACTCTTTTTCCATGCAAAGAAAAAATGCTGTGATAGTTAGAACCAGCCAATTTAAACTCTTGATCGAAAATGTGATTGTTTCCTTTTAACATGTCTATATCAGTACTGTATTATGGCGCCATCTATCGGGTTATGTACATATGGATGCAGCTTGAAAACATCACCCTAAAATGATCAGCAGGGCATCCCAGTAAATACCCTGAAGTGCCAAGCTTAACTCTTTCAATGCTAGGGGTGCAAGACATTTTCCTGAACCAGCAGGCGAGGCACATTTGCCACATTTTGCTATGCAAATGTTTATACAAAAAGCCTGTCTGCTTATTTATATTTACATATTGTATTTGGTTGTATACATATTGTGATTGAAAGAAATTATAGTAACTGAAGCTAGTAATTAAGTAATCAAAAATATGTTTATTTTATTTGGAACCTTTGTGTCGTATTCTCAGTAGTAACAAGGATGTAAGAGCTGGACCATGCGGCTCAGGGTGCTGGATAAGGTGGGAGAGTGGTCTAACCGCCAGATTACATTGGGGATCTTTATTTTTGGCCACTATAGAGACAAAAAAGCAGCTCTAATCCTAATTAGCACATCAAAACAGATAATTAAGATGTATCTCTTTTTAGCATATAAATGCAGTAACAATAACATGGAATCTCCCAGGGCTGAAATACTTTAGAAAAAATGGATAAAACAACATATAGCTAATTTTGCATGCTTTTTAAGAATAATCTAAAAAAACAATATCTTGATTTTGGGGTGACCGAGTTCCTTTAACATGTACTAGATTGAGTACTGCATCTCACTGCTAACCGGCCATCCCCTCTCTAGACTACCCCACTCCAATCCAGCTAACTTGCCTATGCTAGGCTCAGGTATCTCACCAGTTGTTTATCATCTGCTGCCCCATTGTTATTTATTATTATTGTTATTATTAGAGGTTTTTATCCTAATGAACCAGTCCCCCAAGTGACTAATCCTATGGAAGTCTTACTATAGTAGTACTGAAGTGCAGTAAAGCAAAACTGAACATTTTATTAAAGATATTAGCTTAATTTTGCAAAATAGTCTTACTGGTTTACATCTATATATCACCATACAAATATGTTTGAGTAAAGAATACATTTTAATTTTCTACTATCAAGTTTAATTCATGGCAGTTTAGCCTTTGTTGATTCATCAAATGGAACACTGTATTTTGGGGAGAAAAACTTCACATTTTTGAAGGATGTAATGAACTATTATTATAATAGTTGTGAGCGTACGAGTTGTTGCTAACGCTGCGGGCTCGCGTAGCGAGCCCGCGGCCCTCGCGAAGCGAGGGCCGGGGCTCGCGCAGCGAGTCGCGGGCCTCGCGTAGCGAGGGCACTGTGCCAGGTTCTCAGTTGCTGGCATGGAGCGCCGCAGGCGCTCCTTGCCAGCAACTGAGGACCCTCGCGAAGCGAGGGCCTCAGTTGCTGGCTTGGAGCGCCGCAGGCGCTCCATGCCAGCACCTGAGGACCTCGCAAAGCGAGGTCTTCAGTTGCAGCAACTGCGACCCTTGAAAAAAAAAAGTTTACGTCCAAACACATTACGACACTCGCAAACAACATACGACACACGTTCAAACACATTACGACACTCGCAAACAACATACGACACACGTTCACACACATTACGGCCTCGCAACACTCGGACGCAACTCGCGAACATTACAAAATAACAAACACAATACATACACACAGCACATACATAAAAACCTTACCTACACAAACAGGAAGCACCCAGGACCTCAAAAATGCAACTTACAACTTAATTGCACTCAAAATAAAAGAGTTTCGACACTAAATAGTTTGTTAAGCGACAAAAAAAATGGCCGACGAATAAAACGAAAACGAGGCTACACACGCAAACACCATACGAGACACGTTACCACACATTACGACTTCGCAAACATCGGACGCAACACGCCGACATACAAACATTTAAAACTTAACAAAGACACACAACAAACACATAAAAAGCTTACCTACAGCAAGAGGAACCAGCCAGCACCTCAAAAAAACAAGTTACACCTACATTTAAATCAAAATAAACACTTTAGACACTAATACCATCGCTAAGCGAGAGAAAAAATGGCCGACGAACAAAACGAAAACGAGGCTTCAGACGTAACTACACTACACTTACTCGCAATAATGAAACACATACTATGCGGAACGTATCACAATCATATTAAACACCATTTTGAACAGTAATACGCCTAAAATGGCGGATGGAACGCAAATTGTAAGCTGGAACGCAAATAGCGCATGCGTATTGCGTTCTAACGGTCTCACTTTCCAGAACTTTCTACAAGTTTATAAATACTGGCTATTTCCAACTAAAAAATACATTTCTCCTCAGGTGATCAACGGAGTGACTTCTGAGATAACTGCTGCTTTTACTTGAGAAGACAATTCTTTACTAATTTACTACTTTAGATTGTGCAAATTACAACTGACAGGTAAGCTATAATATATTACATTTTATTATCAGGTCAGGTCAAACAAATAAAAAAATAAACTAGGATTTATGTAGTCATCATGTATGGCACATTTATGTGTATAGGCTCACAAAAAAAATTAAACAGAGCTTTATGTATAGTGACATCTGACACGCACATAAATGTCTATAATGTATAGTTACATGTGACACGCACATATATGTCTATAATGTATAGTGACATTTGACACACACATTTCTGTGTATTGCCCCTTCATAGTGACATGTGACACGCACGTATATGTGTATAATGTATAGTGACATGTGACACGCACATATATGTCTATAATGTATAGTGACATCTGACACGCACATTTCTGTGTATTGCCCCTTCATAGTGACATCTGACACCGACATATATGTCTATAATGTATAGTGACATGTGACACGCACGTATATGTGTATAATGTATAGTGACATGTGACACGCACATATATGTCTATAATGTATAGTGACATCTGACACGCACATTTCTGTGTATTGCCCCTTTATAGTGACATCTGACACCGACATATATGTCTATAATGTATAGTGACATGTGACACGCACATTTATGTGTATTGCCAATGCAACAAAATTAGCTTACAACAAAATCAGTAAACAACTAAATTTTAATGACATTATATCTCATGTATACTGATATGTCACACGCACATATATGTGTATCATCTATAGTTACATCTCACACACACACATTTATGTGTGTTGGAAAAAAAAAAATATAAGGTTAATTTAACCATTTAAATTTGACTCATGTATACTGATATGTCACACGTACACAAAATAATTACATTAAACTATGTAATGTGCTTCATGTATGTGACATATGTGTGTAGCCCCCAACAAAAAATAAGGTTAATTGAATTAATTTACTGCAATTCAATACATCAGATAAAGCTGAATCTTTCTATTTCTTTTCATATTCAAACAGACTCTGCATCAACAGCGTCTCTCAACAATTTGCACCGTGCACTGTGAAGCACAATCCCTTTTAAAGAACACCAACAAATTTGAAGAGGTAAGATACAACAACACATTACATGCTCAAAAGGCCATGCTTTGCTAGATGACAAATTATAAATATACAAATAACTATTTCACTTTCTTTTTCAAACAGACACTAAAAGAAGACCGGCGGATTAAGATTGGCAGGAGGGGACCGTCTGTCATTCAAAACTTCTATCAAGGTAAAGTATTAAGTATAAACAAGAAATAACCATGAGCCTTATTCAATTGCAACTTCCTCATTTGAATAGGGCTCTATATAAGCACATAACATTTTTTTTATACAGAACTTTTTAGTTACTGAATTTCTAACCACAATCAAAGTTTTCAATAACTAAAAACTTTGCTCAATAAATATGTTATGTGATTATATAGAGCCCTCTTCAATTGGCAAAATTGCAATTCAATGAGGACCTATATGTCTTTAATGGCCAAGGGCCTCACTCAAATGTGATTTGCCCATTTCAATAGGGCTCTATATAAGCACATAACATATTTTTGAAACAGAACTTTTTAGTTACTGAACTTCTAACCACAATCAAGGTTTTCAATAACTAAAAACTTTGCTCAATAAATATGTTATGTGATTATATAGAGCCCTCTTCAATTGGCAAAATTGCAATTCAATGAGGACCTATATGTCTTTAATGGCCAAGGGCCTCACTCAAATGTGATTTGCCCATTTCAATAGCGCTCTATATAAGCACAGAGCATATTTTTTAAAGGAAATTTTTCTTTTGTGAACACGTTCCTTTTGGATACAAGTTCACTAAATACAAAATTCCGTAAAAACATATGCTCTGTGCTGATATTGAGCTCTATTCCATTGGCCAAAACACAATTGAATGAGGAGCTCACAATATAACAAATGCAGTAACCAAAGGCCCTTATTCAATTGCTATTTTGGAAAATTACATATGGCTATAAATAAGAACTTTTAGGCCCTTACTCTATTTTAACAAATATATGTGATGTGCTTATTTACAACCCTATTCAAATTTCTACATTGCAATTCAATTACGGCCTTAGAGTACTATTACATTGTAAAAAATGCAATTGAATGAGGGCCAAACTATGCAACATATGGTACACACAAAGGCCCTCATTCAATTGCAATTTGCCCAATTGAATAGGGCTCTAAATAACAACATAACAATTGCTTAAAACTAAGGTTTTAGTTAATAAAAAAATATCAAAAATACAGTTTTTCAATGACTACAAAATTATTTTAACTAATATGCTATGTGCTTATTTAGGGCACAATTCAATTAGCCAAATCGCAATTCAATGACACACAAACTGCTACACACAAAACAGAATTTCTTATTAAATTTTTAACAACCTATAAGCCTTACAAATAACCAAAAATAAGAATAACAAAAGTGTTGTGCACCTAATAGCATTGTATAAAAAAGCACACAAACTCATAGCAAACTATATTAACATTCTTCTTTAATGTTTAACAACCTATAACCTGTACAATCAAGAAGAAATTAGTTTTGCACAAGTGATGCGCACCAAACAGGATTGTCAAAAACTAACACAAACACATAGCAAACTACATTAATTATATTATTTCATGTTTCACTAACTATAACCATCCAAATAAAGGTTAAATAAGTATACCACAAGTGGTGCGCACAAAACAGGATTGTACAAAAACGAACATAAACACATAGCAAAATAAATTCATATTCTTATTTAATATATCACAACCCACAAGCCTTACTAAGAACCTTAAATAAGAATAACAAAAGTCTTGGGATTGTACAGAAAGTTTAAAAAAAAAATTTTGAAAAAAATAACCATAACTGATACAATACAGCAAAATTAATACATTTTTTACTTATTTAAAAGACATTTCACTCAAACAACATTTTCTATTTTACATTACAACAGATACTGCGTGAAGACAATCGGACGAGGACTTTTTCCACAGGACCGGACCATCGGACGAGGACTCGGACCAGACCAGCAGACGAGGAATTTCAACACAGGACCAGACCAGCAGACGAGGAATTTCAACACAGGACCAGACCATCGGACGAGGACTTTCACCAACGGACCACAACATCGGACGAGGGATATCGCCACAGGACCACAATATCGGACAGGGGCTATCGCCACAGGACCACACCATCGGACGAGGACTTCCGACAGAGGACCACACCATTGGACAACGATTTTGAAACGAGGACCAACAAACATTCGGATTTAAATCACACTTCAACCAAGGTAAACTATAATAACTACTAAAGTATAACACTAAAGAAACTGCTTTCAGTTGCATCCGTCTCAACAGAAAAATAAATTAATTAATTTACTATCTCCCTTATTTTATTTAAATTGCTACTATGCAATACATAGCTCAATAACCACATCACTTTTTTTTTCAGCAAAGAAGTTTTGCAGTGGTAAATATCTATCCACAAACAAAGTTTTTAATAAATAAAACCATTATTTTAAATAAATATGTTACATGCTTATTTACAGCAGTATTCCATTGGACAAATTCTGAGCCACTGAAGACAGGAATTATAAATTTAACTAAATATCAATGATACATTCATGATTTGCCTTTTATTTCAACAATTGTGCACAATAATCTTTAACAGGAATTACAAATTTAAATATACACAATTACATTTATTTGTTTCCGTTTACAGATTAATATGGCTGATAACGAAACCAAAGAAGAGAAGAAAAGACGTCAAACTAGAGAAAGACAAGAGAGATGGGCCGCCCAGCAGACACCGGAGGAGAAAGAAATTAGAAGAGAAAAAGAACGCAAAAGACTTGCAAATAAAAGAATATCAGCTGCAAAAATGAAAGATACAACCAAAATAAATAAAAAAATAATAAAGCATTTACAAACTGTTCCTAAAACATCAGATGACATTTTACAACATACCAGTCAAGACAGACCAAAAAAAAAAACTACAAAAAAAAAGCATTTACAAACTCTTACTAAAAACTTACAGGACATTTCAACCAAACAAGTCCAACATATACCAAGAAAATCTACGAAAAAAACTAAACATTTAGAACCTGTTGTTGAAACATTTCATGACTTTTCATCTGATGAATATCAAAGTCAACATCCAATATGCGTTGCAAATTGTCCTTTAATGAAGTCTTTAGCAGTAGAGGTTCATAGTTGTGGGGACATGACTACTCAATGTCAATTTTGTGAGGCTTATTATTTTAAACAGGAGAGACCCCGAGATGGACAATTTATTAGTTGTTGTCAAAAAGGAAAGTTCAAACTTCCACAAAGGAAACAATTTCCAACCTATTTACTAAATATTATGACTGAACCTACTTTTCCAAATTACAAAAATTTTAAGACAAACATAAGATCCTACAATAGTGCCATATCATTTGCATCTATGGGGGCAACATTGGCTGCTAATGTACCAGGACATGGTCCTTACTGTTTTAAAGTCCAAGGACAAATTTATCATCGGACTTCACATTTACATCCAGAGGAAGGAGAGCAAAGAAAATTCGCTCAACTATATGTCCTAGATACAATGGAAGCTGTTGACCAACGTATGCAGATGGAAGAAAATAAAAAATGCTTACCCAGTGTTTTTATAGAGCTAAATAACATTATGGACAACAATCCCTACAGTAAAGCTTACAAAAAATTGGCAGAAGTAGAAAATGAACAACTACTTCATGCACAAAGACATCAATTACCCATGCCAAAGGTTAATATGGTGCTTAAAAGAGACAGACATACTGATAAACGTCGTTATAACTTGCCAACATCAAATGAGGTTGCAATGGTCTTTCAGAATGATGAAGGAGAACCACCATTTCAAAGAGACATTAGAGTATATCCCAGAAATGAGGACCAACCATTTATTAATATTAATATCTTAAGTCCAAATTTAGATCCAATGACATATCCCATCTTTTTCCCACACGGAGAAGCAGGTTGGCAACCAAAATTAACCCTTCCCAGTTACCCAAATGCTAAAGCCAGAATCCGAAATAATGTTTCTATGCTTGAATTTAAAGTTGCTCAAATTGCCATTAGAGATGAATTTAATCCCATTTTATGTGGTGGAAAACTAACACAACAATGGATTATTGATTCATATTTGCAAGTTGAGGCAAATAATTTAAACTTTATAAAATATCAACAAGATAAACTACGTGTAGAACAATATTGTGGACTCATGGACTATGTTGCTGACGTGGCTACAAGCAGAGACATGACAGCTGGCAAAGCCATCATTTTACCATCTTCCTTTCAAGGATCTCCTCGAAATATGAGAGAAAGATACAATGATGCTATGGCTATTGTGACAAAATTTGGAAAACCAGATTTATTTGTGACATTTACATGTAATCCACAATGGCCAGAAATTATTCAAAATCTACTTCTTGGACAAAGTGCTTCAGATCGACCAGATTTAGTAGCCAGAGTTTTTAAGATCAAATTAAATGAATTAATACGTGACTTTACTATAAATCAGTTATTTGGCAAATGTCTTGCTTATGTATATACCATTGAATTTCAAAAAAGAGGCCTTCCACATGCACATCTTCTCATAATACTTCAAGAGAAAGATAAATTAGATACTTCGGACAAAGTGGATGCAGTCATAGTTGCTGAACTACCGGATCCAGAACTATATGGTAGACTATATGAGATTGTTACTCATCGCATGATTCATGGACCCTGTGGAGACCTTAATCCACAATCACCATGTATGGAAAATAATCAATGTTCAAAAGATTTCCCAAAAGATTATAGAGACAAAACATATGCCAATTGTGATGGATATCCACTTTATAAAAGAAGAGAAGGAGATAGTGCCATTATTCGTGGAAAAAAAGTGGACAATAGATATGTAGTACCCTACAATCCACATTTACTCATGAAGTACAACGCCCACATCAACGTAGAAGCCTGCACTTCCATCAAATCCATTAAATATGTCTACAAATATATTTACAAAGGTTACGATGCAGCTACTGTAGTCGTCAAAAGTGCAGACAACCCTGAAAGTAGTGAGTTAGTACATGATGAACTTGCATCTCATGTAGATGCTCGCTATGTCAGTGCGCCAGAAGCTATGTGGCGGCTTTTAAAATTTGAAATGCATGATAGATCACATGCAGTATATAGGTTAGCAGTACATTTGCCACAACGACATTTAGTCTATTTCCATTCTGGAAATGAAATGAATGCATTGGCCCAAAGTGAAGATCGTCACACTACACTAACTGCATGGTTTGCATTAAATTCCACTGATGCTCAAGCAACACAATACTTATATATTGAAATTCCATATCACTATGTTTTTGTGAATGGATTATGGAGAGCAAGAAAAACCAGAGGCAATAAAATAATTCCACGAATTTACACAGTCAGTCCAAGAGATGTTGAACAATTTTGCTTACGGATATTACTTTTAAATGTTCCAGGAGCACAAAGTTTTGAACAATTAAGAACTGTTAATGACATTGTATATGAATCCTTCCATTTAGCTGCAAGAAATAGAAACTTACTCGCTGATGATACAGAGTGGGAAAGATGTTTAGAAGAAGCAGCACAATGTCAAATGCCACGACAGATGAGAGAACAATTTGCTTTTATTTGTATCTTCTCAAATGCTCCAAATGCATTAGCTTTGTGGGAGACTTTTAAAAGTAATATGGCTGAAGACTTTATGCGACGATACAATGAACCAATTGCACACTTAAAAGCCTTAATGGAAATTCAAGAAGTCTTTTTAACTCATGGATTAAGTTGTGCAAGTTTTAATTTGCCTGATCCAGGTCTAATAGATGACATTAACTTTGAAGACTATGACATTCAACTACAAGCAGAAAGAACACAAGAAAGACTTGCAACTTTAAATACACTACAATTGCAAGCATTTCATGCAATTAAAAATGCTATAGATGATGACATGGTGACAGAGCGTTATTTCTATCTTGATGGACCTGGCGGATCAGGGAAAACATATTTGTACAATTTATTAATGAGTTCAGTACGAGCACAAGGACAAATAGCAATGGCGTTTGCCACTACTGGAATTGCTGCACTTTTATTAGAAGGTGGAAGAACTGTTCATAGTGGATTCAAACTGCCAGTGCCTATTTTGGAAAATTCAGTGTCAGATATTCGCATGACATCCTTACAAGCAAAGAAATTGAAGAAATGTAAATTAATTATAATAGATGAGGCCACAATGATGTCATGCTATGCCCTCCAATGTATTGACCGTTTGCTTCGTGAAGTCATGGATAATATTTTTCCATTTGGTGGAAAGGTAATTTTGTTGGGTGGCGATTTTAGACAAACATTACCTGTCGTTGTACATGGAAATCGAACAGACATTATTGAAACATGTATAAAGTCAAGTACAGTATGGAAACATTTTACCCATCTTCAACTGCAACAAAATATGAGATCAGAAGGCCAAACTGATTTCAATGATTGGCTTATTAAAATTGGAGAAGGAAGAACAGAAAAAATACTACATTTACCTGACGACACTGTAGAGATACCACCTCATATGATTTGTCAACAAGATATTATATCGGCAATATTTGAAGGGAGCATAAATAACGAAGAATATTCTGAGCTTGCCAACCAAGTCATACTGACGTGTAAAAATAAAGATGCATTAATACTCAATAATGAAATCTTAAAAAAAATTAATGCACCACAAAGAAATTATCACAGTGCTGATTCTGTACTTGCTGATGACAATGAAAGTCAGGCAAACTTTTCAACTGAATTCATTAACTCTTTAACTCCTTCTGGAATGCCACCACATATTTTGCAGCTAAAGAAAGGTGCAATTATCATGTTACTGCGAAATATGAACCCCAAAAAAGGCCTATGCAATGGCACAAGATTAATTGTTCAACAATTAAAGGACCATTTTATAGATGCTGAAATTTTAACTGGGACCCATAAAGGAGAGAGAGTTTTCATACCAAGAATAGATTTAGCACCAAGTGAAAGTAGTCTCCCTTTTATACTTCAAAGAAGACAATTTCCCATTATTATGGCATTTGCCATGACCATTAATAAATCACAAGGTCAGACTTTCAAATCTGTGGGTATTTACTTGGAAGAACCAGTTTTTGCACATGGTCAATTGTACGTTGCGTTGTCACGGTGCAAAAATCCACAGGCTATTAAAGTTTACATTGAAAACAATGAAAGTCAAGGTGATTTATTAGAAGATGGACGTATTTTTACTAAAAACATTGTCTACTATGAAGTACTATAACTTTGCAGGATACAAATTCAAGATGCCAACATTTTTTAAAAGCATTGCAAAATACTTAACAATTGGTTGTTTAATTCAGTCATAATTAATGAAAGTACTGTTTAGGAATGATTCGCCTCACAAAATACTTGCCTTGCATTGTTAGTAAAAATTATGTTAAAATGTTAAGTCACTATGTTAATGTTTCTAATGTTACAAGTTTAAAAAATATATTTGCAAGTTATTTCATTCAACAGATTACAAAGTGGATGTTAGGAGGTCAAGCACCTTTTAAGTCACAATGTAAATATTGTCTGTTATCTTAAGATTACTAACTACATTAATGTTTATCGCCAGTTTATGTGCTCAGTAATGAATTACTTTAATTACGTACGTTTTAAGCAGAGTTTTACTGTATGCCTTCCTCTACATTCAATGTATATTCAAGTTAACAATTATTGTGATAGAAATTGCATGTTAATACTGATTAATTTAAAGGTCAATTGTTTTTACATTCAAATGTTAATACTTTTAATAAAAAATTAGGTTACAAAATGTATTCGCTATGTTCCTGTTTATAATGTTCAAAATTATACAAATGTTTTGTCAACTTCTAAACTTACATAAAAAATAAAGTTAAAGTTTCAAAATAGATACTTTGAAGGTTATTGCTTACATATATTTTAAACTTCATGTTAAAATTCACAACGTTTCAAGAAGGCTTTTTACTTTTTGCTTTCCTATTCATTCAATGTATATTAAAGTTAACAATTCTTCAGATACAAATTACATTTTAAAAAACCATTACATCAACATTTTACAAAAATACACGTTCATATTAAAATACTTACAAGTATCAAAAATATATGTTAATAACTAAACAACTTGACAAACATATACATCACATTGCCGTCATTTTTTGACGGGCAAGTCGCTAGTAAAGAATAACTGTGTAAACAATGAGCATAAAAGCATCATTAGAAAAGCATCTTATTTTAGCACATCCTACTTGTGCCTATGACCTTCCATAATGAACCGCTGGATCCTCCCTCAGGAGGAGTTATGCCTCTGTGAACTTCACTTCCATTTAATCATAAATGTTACAATAATGTGGCAGCTTTCAACAGAATGGAAGAGAGATCTTCTACATTCAATGTATTTATATGCTGAATTGTGGAGGGGTGGTTAGTTTAATCACTAGGGCTTTTATTACTTGACACCTAGCAGTTTATCTTGCTCATGCTTAAAAGCAGGCAGATTGCAAGGATAAAAGAAAGCCCTGTAAACTAGGCCCTCTTATAGAGGCATCTGCATTTAAAGGTAAGTTTCCGGATTATGAATGCATCTGATAGAGAAAAATCAGCAGTGTATGAAAAATATTTTGCATGAAAAAAGATACTAAAATAAACATTTAAAAACTTACCTTGAAGTTAGCAAAATGTCTTCTAATTTCTGAAAGTTAAAAATTAGAGTAACCCCCCTCCCCCAAACCCAGGCTAAATTAGCATAAAATTCATAATTTGTTTTGGCCAATCAGGAAGCACAGGCAGCTGAAACATTTGTATCAAAGTCTGGTGTTCCTGTCTGTGCTGCAAATCAGCCTGGGATATGTAGTGTGGGACCATGATAGAAGGTGCTATGTATTTTAGTTTGATTCTCTCTGTGCAGCAGTATTTTAATATGAGTATCTCTGTGCAGCACATTCATACTTGATTAACACCCCTGCAGGTACCATTCACAGTATCAACAACCGCTGCATGTTTTT
The DNA here is from genome assembly GCA_027410445.1 of Discoglossus pictus. Classification (NCBI taxonomy): domain Eukaryota; kingdom Metazoa; phylum Chordata; class Amphibia; order Anura; family Alytidae; genus Discoglossus; species Discoglossus pictus. Next base: position 147,850,780 of record CM050168.1, read on the forward strand.
TTTCCCTCTCTCTTTCTCTAACTCACCACTTACCCACCTCTCACTCTCTCTCTGGTGAAAGCTGCAGGTCTCACACAGACACAGCAGCTCTGCCTGTGCTGACCTCTGGTGCCCGGCATGCACTGTAAACACAGGAAGCAGCCGGGCGGGTCACATCCCAGCAGTGACTTTGGGACTGACATCAGTGCTCTCTGATTGGCTGAGACACAGCAGGTGAGTAATGAGTTAAAATTCTCCATGCTGATTGGGAGGGGGCGGGGCAGTTGCCTATGTAGACACCACTGGGGGCATCATCAAAGTCATTAGAGAAATTGTTAGATATTAATAAAAATGCAATGTTTAATAAAATGTGCTGCATATATCAGGGATGTTTTTTGCCTAAGGATGCAGAAATGTGATAATCCAGCTACCTTAGATATGCCTTAAACATTCACACATCTCACACTGGTCTATTAAACTGCTATCTCAAGCAGCAGAGTAAAGGTAATGTTTCAGATGAGAGAATGAGATATGATTAATGGCATATTTAAGTTTCATGGATAATGAGTGCATCTGATAGAGGCAAATCAGTTGCGTATGCAAAAAAAAATTTGCATGAAAAAAATACTAAAGTAAACATCATAAAACGTATCCTAAAGTTAATTATCAGTGTTAACACCCCTCGAAATCCCTGCTAAAATGAGCATAAAATCCATAATTCATTTTGGCCAAGCACAGGTAGCTACTACATAGTATCAATCAGTGATGTCAGTTTGTGCAGGAAAGTATTATGGGATGTGTAGTCCCCTGCACAAAGAAGCAGCTCAGACATTGCCATGTAGATCTCTGCACCATGTTGCTGTTGGCTTAAAGGTTAGTGAAGGGTTAAAATCTGTACCCTTGTATATCAACAGAAGATATATTCATGATTAAAATTTAGCAGAGCCTAACCCTCTAATGAAACTCTTAAAATACTTGTTTCTTTAATAAAGGAATTTTTAAAGCAAATAACTTCCTCTTCTTTTCTTTGATTATTTTCTCTCTTTTCTTAGTTTCTGTCACAACATACATAATAACATACATACTCAAGGCTACCAAGGATTTTCCCTTGTAATCTTTATCTTTCAGGGCTAATATGTCAATGGTAGAAATGACAGGCTATTATAATTAAAAGATCCAATGGGGAAGGCATAGCAAGGAACAACCTATATTATCTATAATAATTGTGGTAAATGTGTAAAGCTCCACACTTACCACTTCTTAAGTCCGTACGTGATGCGCGCGCATGCGCAGCTCACGGCAACAGGCACGAGCTGCAGAGTAGGAGGAGGAGGGAGGAAAACAGAGGGGGGAGGAAGACACAGGGGAGAGGGGGAGGAATACACAGGAGGGGGGGAGACACAGAGGGGCGAAGAGACACAATGGAGGGGAGGGGGGAAGAGACACGGGGAGGGGAGGGGGGAGGAAGACACAGGGGAGGAAGACACAGGGGAGAGGAGGGGGAGGAAGAAGACACAGGGGAGAGGGGGAAGAAAACACGGGGGAAGGGGAGACACAGAGGGGGGAAGAGACACAAAGGAGGGGGGGAGGAGACACGAGGGGAGGGGAGAGGGGGAGGAAGACACAGGGGAGTGGGGGAAAGACACAGGGCAGGGGGGAAAGACATGGAGGGGAAAGAGACACAGGGGAGAGGAGAGGTGGGGGGAAGAGACACAGGTAGAGGGGGAAGAGACACAGAGGAGGGGAGGGGAAGAGACACAGGGGAGGGGAGAAAGGGAGGAAGATAAGGGAGAAGGGGAGGAAGACACAGGGAAGGGTAGAAAGAAAAAGGGGAGAGGGGAGAAAGACACAGGGGAGAGGGGCAGGAAGACAAGGGAGAGGTGGAGGAATATACAGGGAGGGGGAGAAAGACACAGGGGAGAGGGGGGAGAAAGACACAGGGAGAGGGGGAGGAAGATACAGGGGGAGAGGGGGAGGAAGACACAGGGGAGAGGAGAGGGGGGAAAGACACATGGGAGGCGAGAGGGGGAAAGATACAGGGGAGGGTGGAAAGAGACACACGGGAGGGGAGATGGGGGAAGAGACACAGGGGAGAGGGGGAAGAGACACAGGTGAGAGGGGCGAAGAGACACAGGGGAGAGGGGGAGGAAGACACAGGGGAGAGGGGGAGGGGAACGACACAGGGGAGGGGGGAGGAAGACACAGGGGAGAGAGGGAGTGGAAAGACACAAGGGAGGGGGAGGAAGACACAGGGGAGAGGGGGAGGAAGACACAGGGGAGGGGAGGGGGAGAAACATAGGGGGAAGAGGCACAGGGGAGGGGAGAGGGAGGAAGAGACACAGGGGAGGGGAGAGGGGGAAGAGACACAGGGGAGTGGGGGAAAGACACAGGGCAGGGGGGAAAGACATAGAGGGGAAAGAGACACAGGGGAATGGAGAGGTGGGGGGAAGAGACACAGGTAGAGGGGGAAGAGACACAGAGGAAGGGAGGAAAAGAGACACAGGGGAGGGGAGAAAGGGAGGAAGATACGGGAGAAGGGGAGGAAGACACAGGGAGGGGTAGAAAGAAAAAGGGGAGAGGGGAGAAAGACACAGGGGAGAGGGGCAGGAAGACAAGGGAGAGGTGGAGGAATATACAGGGAGGGGGAGAAAGACACAGGGGAGAGGGGGGAGAAAGACAAGGGGAGAGGGGGAGGAAGATACAGGGGAGAGGGGGAGGAAGACACAGGGGAGAGGAGAAGGGGGAAAGACACATGGGAGGGGAGAGGGGGAAAGATACAGGGGAGGGTGGAAAGAGACACAAGAGAGGGGAGATGGGGGAAGAGACACAGGGGAGAGGGGTAAGAGACACAGGTGAGAGGGGCGAAGAGACACAGGGGAGAGGGGGAGGAAGACACAGGGGAGAGGGGGAGGGGAAAGACACAGGGGAGGGGGGAGGAAGACACAGGGGAGAGAGGGAGTGGAAAGACACAGGGGAGGGGAAGACACAGGGGAGAGGGGGAGGAAGACACAGGGGAGGGGAGGGGGAGAAACAGAGGGGGAAGAGGCACAGGGGAGGGGAGAGGGAGGAAGAGACACAGGGGAGGGGAGAGGGGGAAGAGACACAGGGGAGGGGAGAGGTGTGGGAATAGACACAGGTGAGATGGGGGACACAGTGGATGGGAGAGGGGGAAGAGACACCGGGAGGGGAGAGAGGGAGGAAGACACAGGGGAGAAGGGGAGGAAGACACAGGGGAGTGGGAGGAAGACACGGGGGGAAGACACAGGGAAGAGGGGGAGGAAGACACAGGGAAGGGGGGGGAAGAGACACAAGGGAGGGGAAGAGACACAGGGGAGAGGGGGCAAGAGAGACGGGAGAGGGGTGAAGAGACACAGAGGAGGGGAGGGGGAAGAGACAAAGGGGAGGGGAGAGGGGAAGGAAGACACAGGGGAGTGGAGAGGGAGGAAGACACAGGGGAGGGGGGAGGAAGACATAGGAGGGGGGGGAGACACAGAGGTGGGGAAGAGACACAGGGGAGGGGAGGGGTGGGGGGAACAGACACAGAGGAAAGGGGGGAAGAGACACAGTTGAGGGGAGGGGGAAGAGACACAGGGGAGGGGATAGAGGGAGGAAGACACAGGAGAGGGGGAGGAAGACACAGGGAGGAGGAGGGGGAAGAGACACAGGGGAGGGAGGGAAGACACAGTGGAGGTGAGAGGGGGAAGAAACACAGGGGAGGGGAGAGAGGGAGGAAGACACAGGGAGGGAGAGGAAGACAAAGGGGAGGGGGAGGAAGACACAAAAGAGGGGAGAAGGGGAAAAGACACAGGTGAGGGGAGAGGCAGAAGACACAGGGAAGGGGGAAAGAGACACAAGGGAGGGGAGGAAGAGACACAGAGGAGGGGAGGGGGGAAGAGACACAGGTGAGGGGGGGAAAGGGGGAGGCAGACACAGGGGAGGGGGAGGAAGATACTGGGAAGAGGGGAGGAAGACACAGGGGAGGGGAGGGGGAAAAGACACAGAGGTGGGGAAGAGACACAGGGGAGGGGAGGGGGAAGACACAGAGGGGGAAGAGACGCAAAGGATGGGAGAGGGGTAGGCAGACATGGGGGGGGAGGAAGACAGGGGAGGAGAGTGGTGAAGACACAGAAGTGGGGAAGAGACACAGGGGAGGAGGGAGAGACACAGGGGAGAGAGGGAGGAAGACACGGGAGTGGGGGAGGAAGACACAGGGAGTGGGGAGGAAGACACAGGGCAGAGGGGAGAATAAGACACAGGGGAGAGGGGGAGGGGAGATGAAGACACAGGGGAGAAGGGGAGGGTGGAGGAAAACTCAGGGAGGGGAGGAAGACACAGGGTAGGGGAGGTGGGGGAGACAAAGTGGGGGGAAGAGACATAGGAGGGGAGAAGAGGAAGAGACACAAGGGAGGGGAGAGAGGGAGGAAGGCACAGGGGAGAGGGGGAGAAAGACATGGGGAGGGGGAGGAAGGCACAGGGGAGAGGGGGAGGAAGACACAGAGGAGGGGAGGGGGGGAATTACACAGGTAAGAGGAGAGGGGTAAAGACACAGGGAAGGGAGGGAAGAAACACAAGGGAGGGTAAGAGACACAGGGGAGTGGAGGAAGAGACACAGGGGAGAGGGGGGGAGAGAAACAGGGGAGAGTAGGAAGAGACACAGATGAGGGGAAGGGGGAAGAGACACAGGAGAGGGGAGAGGAAGACAGGGGGAGGAACACACATGGGAGAGGGGAGGAAGACACAGGGGAGGGGGGAAGAGACACAGTGGAGGGGAGTGGGCAAGAGACACAGGGTTAGGGGAGAGAGGGAGGAAGACACAGGAGAGGGGGAGGACGACACATGGAAGGCGGAGGAAGACACAAGGGAGAGGGGGAGGAAGACACAGTGGAGGGGGGGAGGAAGACACAGGGGAGAGGGGGAGGAAGACACAGGGGAGGGGAGAGGGGGGAAAGACACAAGGGAGGGGAGAATGGGGAAAAAAATAGGGGAGGAAGGAAAGAGACACAAGGGAGGGGAGGGGGGAAGAGACACAGGGGAGAGGGGGGAAGAGACACAGGTGAGAGGGTGGAAGAGACACATGGGGAGAGGGGGAGGAAGACACAGGGGAGGGGAGAGGGGGAAGACACAAGGGAGGGGGGAAAGAGACACAAGGGAGGGAAAAGGACCCATGAGAGGGGGGGAAGAGACACAGGTGAGAGGGGGGAAGAGAAACAGGGGAGGGGGCAAGAGACACAGAGGAGGGGAGGGGGGAAGAGACACAGGGGAGAGGGGGAGGAAGACTCAGGTGAGAGCGGAGGAAGAAACGGGGGAGGGGGGAGGTTGACACAGGGGAAGGGAGAGGGTAACAGCCACGAGCTGCACAGGGGATAGGGGGGAGGAAGACACAGGGGGAGGGGGGAAGACACAGGGGTCGGGGGAGGAAGAGACACAGAGGGGGGGAGACACAGGGGAGGGGGAGGGGGAGGCAAACACAGGGGAGGGGGGAGGAAGACACAGGGGAGAGGGGAGGAAAGCACGGGGAGGGGGGGGGAGACACAGGGGAGGGGGAAAGACACAGAGGTGGGGAAGAGACACAGGAGAGTGGGGAAAGACACAGAGGGGGGAAAGGACACGGGGAAGGGGAGAGGTGGGGGGAAGAGACACAGTGGAGGGGAGGGTGAAGAGACAAAGAGGAGAGGGGGTGAAGACACGGGGGAAGGGGGAGGATGACACAGTGGAGGGGAGAGGGCAACAGCCACAAGCTGCAGAGGAGTAGGGGAAAGAGGAAGACACAGGGGATAGGGGGGAAGAAAAACACAGGAGAGAGAGGGAGGGGGAGGAAGACACAGTGGGAGGGGGAAAGACACAGGGGGAAAGAGACACAAGGGGGGAGAGGGGGAAGAGAAATAGGTGAGAGGGGGAAGAGGCACAGGGGAGGGGGAGGAAGACTCAGGGGAGGGGGGAGGAAGACACAGGGCAGAGGGGAGAAGAAGACACAGGGGAGAGGGGGAGGGGAGAGGAAGACACAGAGGGGAGGGGGAGGAAGACACAGGGAGGGGGAGGAAGAGACACTAAGGAGGGGAGAGGGGGAAGAGACACAGGGGAGAGGGGGTGAAGAGACATAGGTGAGAGGGGGAAGAGGCACAGGGGAGAGGGGAGGGGGAGGACGACTATGTGGAGAGGGGGAGGAAGACACAGGGGAGGGGGGAGGAAGACACAGGGGAGGGGGAGGAAGACACAGGGAAGGGGAGAGGAAGGAAAGACACAGGGGAGTGTCGAGGGGAGAAATACACAGGGGAGGAGGGGAAGAGATACAGGGGAGGGGAGAGGTGGGGGGAAAAGACACAGGGGAGGGGAGAGGGGGAAGAGACAAAGGGGAGAGTGGGGGAAGAGACACAGAGGAGGGGAGAGGGGGAAGAAGACTCAGGGGAGAGGGGGAGGAAGTCACTGGGGAGGGGAGGAGGACACAGGGAAGGGGAGATCAGCGGGCCGAAAACTGCAATCTGATGACGCTCTGCGCCCCAGCCAGAATTCCATCTGCCCCATCTCATATTTACTGCACATTCTTGCTGGAGGCTGCCAAGGCTAAGGTAAGGGGCTGACAGTGTGCCATGTGGGACAGGCATGTGTCACTAGGAGCATATTGTATGTAATGTCACACAGGAAGAGACACAGGAGAGGAGAGAGGAGGAGGAAGACAGAGGGGAGGGGGGAGGAAGACACAAGGGGGGAGAGGGGGAAGAGAAATAGGTGAAAGGGGGAAGAGGCACAGGGGAGGGGGAGGAAGACTCAGGGGAGGGGGGAGGAAGACACAGGGCAGAGGGGAGAAGAAGACACAGGGGAGAGGGGGAGGGGAGAGGAAGACACAGAGGGGAGGGGGAGAGAGACACAGGGAGGGGGAGGAAGAGACACAAAGGGGGGGGAGAGGGGGAATGGACACAGGGGAGAGGGGGTGAAGAGACATAGGTGAGAGGGGGAAGAGGCACAGGGGAGAGGGGAGGGGGAGGACGACTATGTGGAGAGGGGGAGGAAGACACAGGGGAGGGAGGAGGAAGACACAGGGGGGGGGGGAGGAAGACACAGGGAAGGGGAGAGGAAGGAAAGACACAGGGGAGTGTCGAGGGGAGAAATACACAGGGGAGGAGGGGAAGAGATACAGGGGAGGGGAGAGGTGGGGGGAAAAGACACGGGGAGGGGAGAGGGGGAAGAGACAAAGGGGAGAGTGGGGGAAGAGACACAGAGGAGGGGAGAGGGGGAAGAAGACTCAAGTGAGAGGGGGAGGAAGTCACTGGGGAGGGGAGGAGGACACAGGGAAGGGGAGATCAGCGCGCCGAAAACTGCAATCTGATGACGCTCTGCGCCCCAGCCAGAATTCCATCTGCCCCATCTCATATTTACTGCACATTCTTGCTGGAGGCTGCCAAGGCTAAGGTAAGGGGCTGACAGTGTGCCATGTGGGACAGGCATGTGTCACTAGGAGCATATTGTATGTAATGTCACACAGGAAGAGACACAGGAGAGCAGAGAGGAGGAGGAAGACAGAGGGGAGGGGCAAGAGACATGGGAGGGGAGAGAGGGAGGAAGACACAGGAGAGGGGGAGGACAACACATGCAAGAGGGAGGAAGACACAGGGGAGAGGGGGAGGAAGACACAAGGGAGAGGGGGAGTAAGACACAGGGGAGGGGAGAGGGGGGAAAATACACAAGGGAGGGGAGAGGGGGAAGACACAGGGGAGGGCGGAAAGAGACACAAGGAAGGGGGAGGGGAGAGACACAGGGGAGAGGGGGGAAGACACACGGGGGAGAGGGGGGAAGAGACACAGTTGAGAGGGGAAGAGACACAGGGGAGGGGAGAGGGGGAAGACACAATGGAGGGGGGAAAGAGACACAAGGGAGGGAAGAGGGGAAAAGAGACCCAGGAGAGGGGGGGGGAAGAAACACAGGTGAGAGGGGGGAAGAGACACAGGGGAGGGGATGGGGCAAGAGACACAGAGGAGGGGAGTGGGGAAGAGACACAGGGGAAGGGAGTAGGGGAGGAAGATTTAGGGGAGAGGGGGAGGAAGACACAGGGGAGCGGGGAAGACGACACAGGGGAGGGGATAGGGCAAAAGCCACAAGCGGCAGGGGAGTAGGGGAGGGAGGATAGGGGGAGGAAGACACAGGTGGGAGGGGGAAAGACACAGGGGCCGGGGGAGGAAGAGACACAGAGGAGGGAAGGGGGGAAGAGACACAGGGGAGGGGAGAGGGGGAAGCAGACCTGAGGGGGGGAGGAAGACGGAGGGGAGGGGGAAAGACACAGAGGTGGGGAAGAGACACAGTGAATGAGAGAGGGGGAAAAGACACAGGGGATGGGGAGGAAGACATGGGGAGGGGGAGGAAGACACAGGGGAGGGGAGGGGGGAAAGACACAGAGGTGGGGAAGAGACACAGGGGAGGAGAGAGGGGGAAAAGACACAGGGGAGGGGGGAAAGTGACACAACGGAGGGGAGAGGGGGAAGAGACACAGAGGAGAGGGGGTGAAGAGACATAGGTGAGAGGGGAAGAGGCACTGGGCAGATGGGGGAGACACAGGGAAGGAAAGAGGAGGGAAAGACACAGGGGAGGGGGGAAAGAGACACAGGGGAGGGGAGGGGGGAAGACATGGGGAGGGGGGGAAAAGACACAGGGGGGGAGAGGTGGGGGGAAGAGACACAGGGGAGGGGGGAAGAGACACAGGGGAGGGCAGAGGGAGAAAGAGACACAGGGGAGGTGGGAAAGAGAGACAGGGGAGAAAGAGACACAGGGGAGGGGAGGGGGAAGACATGGGGAGGGGGAGAGAGACACAGGGGAGGGAAGGGGGGAGGAGACACAGGAGAGGGGGAGACACAGGGGAGGAAATGGAAGAGAGACACAGGGAAGAGAGGGGGGACATAAGGGAGGGAGAGGGGCGGAGGGAGAGAAAAATTAAAAATCATACCGTGATTTTTGACGGGCAATTTTTTAGTTTTACATATAAAACCCTGTATATTGTGCTCTAATAGATATTATTAGAAAAGAAGAAAGAAAAAAAAGCCTTTCTATATTAAAATATTAACAGTTCCACAAGTGATATATATGTTCCCAAAGTGAATTACATTAACCTGAGCAAATTTTCATATCAAAACCATATAGAAATCCTCTATAATTTTATCTCAATGTGATCCAGTTTAGTTAATGAAAGTGTTTAAAAACAAAAAAAACGTTGTATCCTCATTCAACTGTTTTGAGATGGTATTAAATCTACTGTACACTATTGTGTGAATACATAACTATAATGTGAAAAAAAAAAAAAAAAGAAAGGATAAAAATTAGTCTTGAATCATACATATGTCAAGATCCAAGTAAGTAACTAGTCTAACTGGTGGCACGTCTTTCGCGCGCTGGAGACCAGCGCACCAACAACTGCAATCTGATGACACTCCATCTGCCCCATCTCATATTTACTGCACCTTCTTGCTGGGGACTGCCAAGGCTAAGTTAAGGGTCTGACAGTGTGCCATGTGGGACTGGCATGTGTCACTAGGAGCATATTGTATGTAATGTCACTGTCATTGTGTGCAGGTGCCACTAGGAGCATGTTGCATTGCATGTTTATCACTACATACATGATAAACCTGCAATGCAATATGCTCCTAGTGACACTTGCACACTATGCCTGGCTCATATGGCACACTGTCAGACCCTTACCTTGCCAAGAAGGTCCAGTAAATAGGAGATGGGGCATGGGGGCCTCTGTGGCAGATGCGATGCAGGCTGGAGCGACATCAGGGCGCAGTTCTTTGCGCCCTGATGACGGTGCGCTATTCTGCAGCGTGCGATGGTCTGCGTGCCAGTCTAACTCTATCTAATATCTAAAATTGGAGTTGATATATTGTGGCTTAACTGATATATAGAACAATTTTGAGTGTAATTATAATCTAATTTTGGAAACAGTGTAAAATACATATTTCAAATATTGTTGGTAAGGGAATTCCTTATAGTCCAGAATTTATAATATTACAGCTTGAAGTTGTTACTATGTTTCCCCAATGTAAATATTTGATATCTCATATTTTGCTGGCAGCAAAAAAAATTTTATAAAATTCTGGAAACTTAAATGGGTCCCCTCATGGTCGTAGGTTCTAGATACCGTCTCTAGAAACATAGAATTGGAAAAAGACTGGCCATCTTATGGATCTTAAAAAAAATGTCTACCTCTGAAATGGCAACTTTGGGTTTCTTATATAAAATAATAACAGCAATATTTTAAAATGCTTAGTTTCCTTATCTTTGTGTTGATATTTTTTCGTTAATATTTGAATTAATGTGGTTTGTTGTATTTTTCCTTTCTGTATATACTTTAAAAAAAAATAAAAATAAATAAAAACAATCTGTATTTAAATGAACTGTTTCTTTCTATTGGTAGGACATTTCAGAGCTTTGTGACAAATTAGGTATTTTAAAAATGTTTTGTTAATAAATAGTTTTGTTCCTGTCCGAGGCTTAGCTCTGGGTTGATGCAAAAACTGTACTTACCATACTTTTGTTTAGTCTAAGGGTGTAACCTGACTGTTTAATTACATTATACATCTGCTATTCACTCAGTAGAAGCAGGTTAAACAAAAAAGATGTTAATTAAACCCCTGTGTTATGCCAAAATCTAGCTGGAAAGAAAATAATTCTCTATAAAAGCCTAGTTTACATACAAAAAATATATACATTTATGTGAAAATGTTTCAGTTAAATAACTGATGTTTTGCTTTAAAAAAATAAATTAATAAAAACATAATTTTAAATATGTGTATATATATATATATATATATATATATATATATATTTTTTTAATTTTTTTTTTTAAGGATCTAATGCTCTATGTAAAGGGCAATGCGTCAAAGAATAAGAATTGAGTATATTGTTAAAAACAATAAACTTAATTATATTTAAATATTGTTATTTTTATTCTAGACTACGCCAAATTGCAGCCCACAGTGTACAGCATTGCAGTGTGTTTTTAATGTTAAATATTCAACCTTTTTACTTACTTTACTACCTTTACTTTTGATGCTGATAATTTTGCTTTTCTAACAACTTTCATATGCACTTATATAATTAACAGTCTTATAAATCAATTTGCAATACTGTTTATTCACTTAAACATGGACACCACAAAACTAGATAATTTATTTACAATAATGGATTTTCCTAATTTATGCACATATCTAAAACAACATTTTAAATTCGATGCTAATTAACCCTGGGTTTGGATGGTGTTAACCCTGATATCCAACTGTCAGAAATTACAAGAGATTTTGCTGACTTCAATGTAAATGTTTGTTTATTTTGGGATTTTTTCATACAAAAATGTTTGCATACGCTACTAATTCTCCTCTATCAGATGCATTCATAATCCAGCTCATTTAGATATACATAAATCCATGTAAATTAGAAAGCTACTATATTTTGCAGATTACTGTAGCGTCAGATCATGAACATAAATAGTTTTAAATAAATCAATGTTCTATTCTCAAGTGGCTATGTAAAGTGGCTGTCTTACAGCAAAAGTGAATAAATATTGTATCTGAATCCACAGCTTCTCCCAGCTTTTTTCTGTTTAAAAACAAAGGCAACATGTCTTATGCAAAATGTAATACAATAGTTAAAAAATGAAAGGCTCTATTTTCATATATTTCACATTTTATAAGTGTTGCCCTTTATGAAGTCAACTTCCTCAAAAATAATTTAAAACATATATGACAATGTATTGGCCCCAGAAATATGGGACCATCCTCACAAGACAGGGATACCTGAGGGGCTTGCAGAGACAGAGGAATTTTATAATAAAAGAAGGACAGCAAGGAAGTATGAACCATTACTGTAGCCCTTTAATCATCGGTTATCTCATTTGTTAACTAATTATTTAAATATTTATCAAGGGCACACTGCAGGCTAGAGGCCTAATGGGAGACATGGAGAGTAAAGGGAGACCCCTAATTTGGCCAAAAAGGAAAGGTGTTTCATTTATTGTCATATAAAAATATATATGTACAGGAGTGGACAAAATATTTAACGCAGTTAAGACACATGTAGGAACAAGACAAGCTGTTTCTGGCAGCCTGGAAGGAAGCCCACCATACGGACACATTATACTTTAGAAGCCAGAAGTACAACTTTCAATAGCCCAGACTCCCATGGAATTAGCATTTTATGTGTGTTTTATATATATAAATATAAGTGAGTTGGTCGTGATTGTTCAGTAATCTAGATGAATAATCGGAGTATTGCAGTATATAGTGATACCTTTTTTATTGGACAAACATATACATAGTTTTCATGACTAGCTTTCGAGAGCAACCTCTCTTTTTCAAATCTGAAGCAGCTCTCGAAAGCTAGACATGAAAACTATGAATATGTTTGGCCAATAAAAAAGGTATCACTATATACTGCAATACTCTGGTTATTCATCTAGATTACTGGACAATCACGTCCACCTCACTCTTCATATATATATATATATATATATATATATAGATGAATAATCAGAGTATTGCAGTATATAGTGATACCTTTCTTTATTGGACACGCTTATTCATACTACTGAGCTTTCGAGAGATAAACCTCTTTTTATTAAGTCAAAAAGCAATACTAGGGTTTGGTGCTAGGGTTAGGAATTGACTCAAATGTCGCACCTATATATATAAAAAAATCATTGCCGATTTGCAAGCTTCGTGTGTGGCTTTTATTCGTGAACGTAAAGTTACTGGCGATTTGCGCAATTGCGAGTTAAGGGTGCCGATTTTTGTGCTTTAGACTGCGGTATTGAATAGCGATTTACGGTTTTAGTGATTCTAACATCCTGTAAAGCCTGTAACCTGCAACAAAAAGCTACAGTGCTAATTAGAACGCCTGTTTTTTGCAATGGCTGATCACTTTGAGAGTCTTTTTCTCTCCAATTTTAAGGGTGCAGCTTATTAGAGTACGATCTTCTTTCTATTTTTTCCCCTTGAACTTTAAGGTGCGGCTTATATTCGGACCAATACAGTATATATTATCATTTATTTGCAATGCATTAACATATTCCAGGCCCTATACAGGGGTTCCGACCAATACAAATGACATACCAACACATTGCTAAATAATGGAGGGCTTGTCTTTGAACTTATAATAGATACATAGATGCATCATGCTTCGGAACATTATTTAGGAGACATTGTAGACATTGAGTGTGGTTTCACCCTGGTATCTTCCCCAGTTTGTCATGTGAACAGCTATATCCCCTCCATCCCCACACAGCCTGTCCTCGCTGGCCTCCATAGTAACAGCTGCGCATTGAGCCTGAGGCGGCCCCTCCCGCTGCATTGTGGGTAAACCGCTGCTCGCGGCGCCATTTTGTTTTCCAGCAGCGCCGAAGTGGGTAGCGTGCGGCCGCAAACAGCATACCGACACCAGACCGGTAACAACATGCTTTCGGCGGCTCAGCTGCTGGATGAGCTTATGGGTAGGGACCGTAACCTGGCCCCAGATGAGAAGAGGAGCAACGTGCGCTGGGACCACGAGAGTGTGAGTGTACAGCGGGGGATATGGCGGGGGACAGGCCGGCAACCTGGGCCAACCTGTCCTACACCGCACGTTATTACTAGTGTTTGTAATATATATGTGTATAATATATATATATATAACGCACCACACCGAGTGTTTATAGTGTTCTATAAGGATATTTACCTCAGGCCTCCTACATATATGTAGCTTTGCAAGGATATGTCTCATACAAGCTCATATTAATAGGTTTTATTGCTGTTAGAGGATACTTACCTCAGGCCTGTTCTTTGTATAGTTTTATAATAATATTCTACCGGCTACCAAGTGCTTATATGACTTTATAAAGATATTTACCTTACATTGTGTTTATATAGTTTTAGAATAGTGGTTGACAAACCTATATGAAACTTAGGAGCCAGTTAAATTAGTTAGGAGCCAACCAGCATTCTTAGATCCAGGTTATGGTGTGTCTAGGTATATGTATGTGTGTGTGTGTGTGTATGTATGTATGTATGTGTATATATATATATATATATATATATATATATATATATATATATATATATATATATATATATATTAGTCATTTTTAATATCGCTGACTGTTGGGAGTTGTGAAGCACTTTGTTAGAAGAATATTTTACCTTTATTGCAAAGAAATATTAAGTTATCATTGCTTTTTGTGCATGGTTTCCTCATACCATGTGTTTATATGGCTTCATTTGCCTCATTATTGATAATGTCTGTTAAGTTATTTTTCCTTTTTTATTAAGTATTTTACATTGCTTTATAAGGATATTGTACATCATAGGAGTTTTACTTAATATATCTAGTGTCTGTCTTTACTCTGATATGTTATCTACTATTTTGTGTGTGTGTATATATATATATATATATATATATATATATATACATATATATATATATATATTAATTATACTAGCGACCTGCCCGTCGGCAATGATGGCCTTAAAATTGTAAGGCTGGCAATGCTGTTTGTCACACAATGTGAGGCTTTTGCTCCTCTGAGCACCTTCTGCGCTCACTGCGAGCCTCTCCCTGTGAACTTTAACTTGCCTGCTTTGAACTGAGCACCTTTGGCGCACATTGCTAGCCCCGTGCTGAGCACCTTTTGGCGCTCATTGCAAGCCTCTCCCGATCGCAGTGCTCATTTTGAGCCCTGCGATCAAATGCCTTTGGCGCTTAACTCGTGGCTCACTCGTTCGGCGCTCATTGCGAGCCTTTCCTCCCGCCTACTGTACTGGCCGTTAATTGCAGGTTTTGTTAACCTGCAAGTTTTGTGCTTGGGAATGCCATGTGTCTCTCTCCACCATCTCCCCCTGTCCCCTCCCTGTGTGTTTCTCCTCTGTGTGTCTGCTGTATGAATGCGTGGCGCACTGACTGCCGTTGGTTTTATTTTCTAACTCCCTAGTTTTCGGTATCATTGCCGTTGTGTATTTTCTAAGTCCAGCGTACCTGGCTTTTCCCAGCCTCGTTTTCATCCAGTTTCAGAATTTTTTACGTTTTTCGGCCACCATTTATTCCCCTTGCTTAAATGATTTTTGGATTGACGAAAACCTACAGATATGGCTCAAAATTGCTTGGCTCTCCCCCTGTGCTGTCTGTGAGTGTTATTATATTTGTTTACTGTATTCTTTTGTTTTGAGGGTTTTTAGAGTTACGTGCTTGGCTTGCAGTTGCAACCCTTACAATGCAGCCCAAGTCTTGCGCCATACACGGCTCTCCTCGATTCGTGAGGCTTCGCAGATGAGCTCCTTTGGTGCTCATCCAGCCTAAGTCCTGCGCCATACACAGCTTGCTTTGCATTGCGAGGCTCGCAAAGTGTGATCAATATCGTAATCGTTCCCAACACTGACATATAAATGTAGCCTCTTACTGCTATAAGATCTGTATATTGGGTAATGTAAGTTGCAGAAGAGCCCAGAAGAATGATGGTAAAATCACTTTACATGTTCCTAAAAGTGTGTGTTTGTTGCTTTAGTACTTTTTGCTGCTGTTGGATCATTAAAAAAATATTTCTGGATTTCTGTAGGTGAATATAATAATTATTATCTTTATTTATATCGCGCCAACATATTCCGTAGCACTGTACAGGGGTTGAGTACATGTCAAAAAAAAAACAAACTTAACACCTTTGTAAAGAATGGACTGTTTTTGAGCATAAAATCAAATGTACATTGAGCTTGTTTCCAAGGCACTGACACACGATTGAAAACTCGCAAACTTACAATCTAAGTTGTCTCTCTGGCGTAGTAGATTCTAATCCGTACACAAGATTTAAAACAAAGCCCACATATACTGAGTATTTGTTAATCTGTACACGGTATGAGGTCATTTCTTTGAATTGTGGTAGGTGACAATGTCATTCGACTGTTGCTATGCAATACCAGTCATTTAAATCAGAGGATATGAATGGTAAACCTGGGTGTGACTAAACTTTTTTGAGCGTGTATTGCTTGATTTTTAATAAATAGTTAAAAGGGACATCAAACACTTCTGGATTTCACTTGGAATTTAATATACCTATGTATCTCTATTTTATGTAGTATATTTTAATAAGTGCTTCAGCTTTAGGGTTTTTTTCTCTAAAAAACTTACAAATAGGTTCTAACTGGTTTCTCCTCTCTGCAGCTCATGAAGACCAAGTACTTATAAGTACAGGAGTTGCACTGTCTCATTGCAACCACTCAGTGTTAACATTCTGCAACAGCTACTTGAGCAGGATAATTGACAGGCTAGTTTAAAACTCTGCTTTAGTCTGTTGTATGCATGAGCTACAGAGGTCAGACCCAAACAGATACAAATTGTTTGATTTGTAGGCAGCAAAAACAGTACTTTTAAACATTTCTTAATAACAATGTACATGATCGTAAATAAATACACATGGTTATTATAGTTCTAGTGAGATCATTTTAATATATTTTAAAAGGAAATGGGGATCACGTTTGGCAACTTGTAACAAAAAATGGATAAACACTGCAAAGTAGGATAGAATAGACAATTTCCTGAGAGAAGAGCAAAACCTACGTGCTGTATATAGGAGCAACTTTCCATAGTATTTGACATTTTGGAGAGAGAAGCCCTGAATGATTGCCACAATCTAACATTATTTCTTTCTTTGTGCTTGACTGTTAGTTACAAGTCTCTCTCTTATGAACAGCTTCTGTCTGTAGTTTTTCATCTTTTCAGCTTAGTCAGTGCTGTTGTGTTCATTTTGTTCATGGATAAGTATCTACAATACCACTCCTTTTTGTTGCAACATGTATGAAAGTCTTGAACTTTAAACAAGGGAGCAATATAACATCCACCATTTCTGCACAAAAAGAAATATATATTTGTTTAGAATAGGACTGAATCAGAAGTAGGAATGACAGGTGACACAAGATTCAGAATGACTGTCCACATACTCAATATTACATTTGTTGAAGGAACACTGTAGTTTGGGAAAAGATCCACGTTTGAAGAATGCAATAAAGTAACATAAGGCATAAGTGCAACAGATTTTAGAATAAATTGTTGTATTGCAAATTTGTTTAATCTCTTGTCATTCTATATTAATGACTACTTGTTGGGGAGGGTATCCTATTAAGTTGATTTTACAATTAATTCTATTAAATGACTCAAAGCTGACAGCCTTTCAAAAGAACTCTTATCTATATCCAAGGTCCCTGCTGAGCTGAATAATTGTTAGGAGAAAAAGCAAATTATCTTCTTCTATCTCCCCATTAAACACAATTTAATATACTATTTAGAAATGAATGGCTGTATGTCTTATAGTGTTCTAAAGCATTTTGTCCATTATCAAATTATGGTATTTAAAAGCTTTTATAACATGGTTGGGCTAACTCTGCAAGCCAGATCACCACAGAAACTGCAAACTAACAGTTATTGCCTGTGGTGATCTGCAGAATAATTCCTAAAATAATCTTGTTGCATGGTGGATATTTCCCTCCATGCAGGAATTTTCCTCTGAGCCAATAAGGGCATGACTGTCAAATTGCCTGTTTCCCATCACTTGCTCATTCCTGTCTGTTGCAAGGGCAAGTAGTGTGCCAAGGTATAGAGGGACTGTGTGTGTGTGTGGTCAGAGCCAAGGATTGCAGCTGAGACTGCCTAATGACCATTATGCTATTGGTGGCTCTATGGTGGTGAGCATTAGTGCTTACACTCAATAATTTGTGTTTCTGAGTGAGAGTCTGCCTGTGTGAGTTTAGGTTAACACGTTAAATATTGATTTTATACACTATAACACAGCAAAAAAATCTTTGCGACATCTCCACATTCAAAGGCAAACAGAAAAATAAAACCTAAGACACCAAATTTATAAAATATGTAAATTCTGTGTGTGTGTGTGTGTGTGTGTGTGTATATATATATATATATATATATATATATATATATATATATATATATATATATATATATATATATATATATATATATATATATATATATATATATATACACACAACACTAACCTACAGAATGCAGAAGTACACAGCTACACTAACGGCTTCCCCTCGTGCACCCAGCCTATTTACACTGCACACACTGCTGACACTTACACCTCAGCTCCACAATACTGCAAATCTACATTGGCTGCTGCAGCATCATCAAAACAGATTGTAATTAATATATGCAGTGTGCTGAAGAGCTAACAAATAGGTAAAGTATATTCATTTATTACTTATCATTAAAAAAAAAAGACAAAAAAAAAACAAGTGCCAACAGTGCTCATAGCACACAAACTACACCAGCGGACAGCCTTGCAATAAGCGCAAAAAGGAAATCAGAGCGGACCTTACAATATACATACATACATACATACATACATACATACATACATACATACATTAGAGACTTGCCCGTCTGAAATGACGGGGCAAAAATTTTTTAAGGCAGGTAATGCTGTTTGCGACAGACAGTAAGTGTTTTGGTCGTCTGAAATCTTTTGGCGTTCATTGCGAGCCTCTTGGTTGGTGTATATTTTAATAGAGGCGCTTTTGCTGTCATTGTAAGGTCCGCGCTGATTTCCTTTTTGCGCTTATTGCAAGGCTGTCCGCTGGTGTAGTTTGTGTGCTATGAGCACTGTTGGCACTTGTTTTTTTTTTGTCTTTTTTTTTTAATGATAAGTAATAAATGAATATACTTTACCTATTTGTTAGCTCTTCAGCACACTGCATATATTAATTACAATCTGTTTTGATGATGCTGCAGCAGCCAATGTAGATTTGCAGTATTGTGGAGCTGAGGTGTAAGTGTCAGCAGTGTGTGCAGTGTAAATAGGCTGGGTGCACGAGGGGAAGCCGTTAGTGTAGCTGTGTACTTCTGCATTCTGTAGGTTAGTGTTGTAAAATGGCGGTGAATGTTTGTGACACGCAGGCGTGGATGACTTAGCGCCTTGCTAATAGGGTATCTTGTACCTCTTACAGCTTTTTGTAAATGTTTTATGTGCTTGGTGGTGTTTTGCGGCTTTAGGGGTCGTGTAGCCTCGTTTTCGTTTTTTGCGGCGGCCATTTTTTCTCTCGCTTGGGGGATTTTCGAGTGTCTAAACTCGGTAAATTGGACTTAAATTGAGTGTGCTTTTTTTTTTTTTTTTTTTTTTTTAATGTTTTCAGCTGAGCGCGGTTCATCCGGTAAGGTCGTATTTTTGCGAGTGTAAGTCCGTATTTAGTAATTCAGGCATACATATATTAATACATATAGTAATTAATGTATTCAATTACATGAAAAAGTAGAACCTTTTGTTAGAGTGAAACACAAATTTGAAAAAAAAAAAGGGATCTGAAGTCTTGTAAATTGTCTTTATAGTATACTAGAAACACCGCTTTTCAGCTTGAGTAGGCATCGTTTTCCTTGTCTTCATAGTTTGTGGATTGGGTAAACTGTAAACCATTCTCCTTTTACTTTCATTCAAAATCAATTTGATTTGAACCGTTTTTTAGTAGGTGGTGTGGTAGAAAACGATGGAAGACAGGAGGTATAGCTTTCCACCAGAAGCTTGAGTTGACATGCTCCACATGTCAAAATTGTTGCAAGATTCAGACACTTGCAGTACAACGGTCAGTTAAAGGAGTATATGTAAAATAAGTTATATTTTGCCCCACTTCCTCCTTTCTTGACTGCTGGTTGGACAACCCTTATCTTAAAAAGAATAAAAGTAACCAATCAATTTGAGGTAGAGTAAATTCAGTCAATGGAATTTGCGCCTTCTCCCTTGGAGCCAGGAAAATGCACAGAGCAGTATTAATTTGTGCAACTGATGTGCGCATTGTAGAACTTGGCACTAGTAAATATCGCAAAGTATAATCCATATGACATGTAAGGTTTGATTGTGAAAATAGTAGTGATACTAATATGTGATACTATATATTTTGTATCCGTACACTGTGTGGAAAGGATGAAACTACATAATTAGAAAAGACAAATTATTTTATGCATGCTTTTTCATGGAAAATTCAGTTCATAATTTTTTGTTTTCAGCGATATGAAGTGAAATACAATTAATATTTAGAAAAATTGCCACAGTTCATGGATTGTACATTTTACTTTTATGAAAGTTTTTGTTTAACCTATTTGATATTCTAACAATTTATTCCTATATTTTACCTAGGTGTGCAAATACTATCTCTGTGAATTTTGTCCGGCAGAACTGTTTACAAATACGCGCTCAGACTTGGGTAAGTAGAAGCAAGATATGTATCTGAAAAAAATCTTTCTGCAAATATGGAAGAGGATAAAGGAACATGGAAGGTTTCTGGATTTCACTAGGAATATAATGTATATATGTATTTATTTACTTTTTACATACTTTGTTTTAATACATGCTTATAAGCTGTGTTTTTTTTTCTCTGCCTAAAATCAAACCAGTAGTTCCTGCTTCCGTCTACACGCTTTACTTCATAAATACACAGACTCTGCTGTACTTGCTATGCATGGTCTTATACTAACCAGTGACTATTGATCATCAACATACTTCTCAGACATGGTCACTGATTGTCTAATTTTAAAATCTGCACTTGCGTGTCTTCATGTACTACAGTGGGCCGACTCAAGTAGGTACATTTTGTTTGGTTTTAGGCAACAACAAAAAAAACCAGAGCTTTTAGGCACTTAATAAAATAAAGTACACACAAGTAAATATACACAGGTATATTATATTCCTTGTGGAATCTGAAAACCTTCCATTATCCTCTTATTTCATTTCTGTTAAAGGAACACTGTAGTTTAGGAAAAAATACTTTTAAGGAGTTCATAAAATAACATTAGGCACTATCTATGCCAAGAAAATTAAAGCATTTTTAGAGTAAATATTACATATAACTGACCCTGCTTGGGTAATGAATGCTGCCTTCTCCTGATAACTGTAGCCTGAGGGGAAGGTATATTCTACTAAGGAGTCTCTAGCTAATTCTATTCTCAAGTGGCAGTCTTTCAGATGAACTACATAGTGATCTTGTCTGAAGCGGTGGTTCTTCTAAGGTGCCTAATCTTGTTATAAATGTAGTCCAAAATACTGCTATTAACCCAAAATATAATACAAACATTTTGTCCATTTTTCTGCCCGTTATGAAGTCGAATTAAGTTTTAAATGTTGATGTATGCATAAAATACCTGCTATAACAACCCTCTAAAGTAAATCTATCCACTAAGCCGTGGAGAGTGATAAAAAGAGGATCATGCCCATTTGAATAATGGTATGACTTTTAACAATGAATACAAGCAGCAACTGTATTTGTCTAAGGACTGCTGCATAATTAAAAAGTTATATAATGGGCTTGCAGAAATTATCACATGTTCTAGCATTGTAAACAACCTTCCACATCTGCTACACCCCCTTGAATTAAAGAAACGGGTGTGGTGTTTTCATCCCTTTGTAGAACCTTTCCTTAAAAACTACAATTTGGGAAACATAATGGTTCTATTTTTGCAAACATTGTTACGTGTTGACACAAAAAGTTTGAATTAAGTGTTTCTGTAAGCAGTCATAGGGTTTCTGCCACATGACTCTACATTCCCTTTGATATTTTCAGTTTCTATGTAACTTGAAAAATATTAACCTGAACTAAAAAATATACTTCAGAAGACTTTAATGGACCACATGATTGGTGCCACTCTGTCCCTGTATTTCCGGAATGTTCTAAAATGCAGTAAATATAAGCGTTTATTTGTGTGTGTGTGTTTGTTTTTTGTTTTTTTAGAATTTAAATTTTGCACAAAGAATATGTATAAACTTTTGCATTCACAAAAAGATTGTTAGTGAGAATATATTGTAGAAAAATCACTTTCCCATAATCTTTAATGTGCATCTCCTTTCAGTTAGCTGCAGACGGTAATGAGACGTTTGGTTATTTGGTGACTTACAAAATGTCTCTTACAGCAAAACTGAATTTAAAACCCAAAGTGTATCTGCCAAATGTAAACTCTGGGATAGTGAGGGGCTAGACAAACATTAGGAGCAATATAAGGTATATATATATATATATATATTTTTTTTTTTTTTTTTTATATATATATTCTATTAATCCAGCAGTTATTTCAGTCATTGCTCCATGGGGCCTGGCTTTGTCGTATCAGTTTACATGTGCATTTCTTTTTTCTAGCGTGTGTGTATTAGTCACTTTACATTACAACTTCACTTATGTTTAGTTCCACTTACTAAAAAAAACTGGGTTTCCCAAAACGAATACAATACTAAATTCATTGAATATCGTTTTTGGAATATGAATGATTAAAATAATTTTTCTGTTTTTTAAGGTCCATGTGAGAAAATTCATGATGAAAATCTTCGCAAACAGTAAGTGTGTTTTTTTTTTTTTTATTTATATTTATTTGATTTATTCATAGGACAGACATAATGTTAACATCATCTAAATCTTGTCATGAGTTTTTCTTCAATTACTGATTTTATTGCTAATCGGTTACTAAAAACAAATTAAACCTCTAGCTTGACATTGAGGTGGTCCTTTAACTCCAGTCAGCAGATATTCCTTAAACCCCTTGTGTGTGTGTATATGTGTGTATCTAGCTATCTATCTTTGTAGCCGTAAGTGTCCAGTAATCGAGATGAATATAATCAGTATATAGTGATACTTTTTTTTTTTTTTTTAACAAACACTTTCATAGTTTTTCATGACTAGTTTTCGAGAGCGAAACTCTTTTTCAAGTCTAGATTGTTAATTTTAAAGGAACACTAACTATGCTTGGTGAATAAGTGTAGGATTATTTTAGGTGATAATACCTTGTTATGTTTGCATTTTTTCCAGCACTGTAATATTATGGCCTTTGAATTATATCATAAAGAAATATTTGGAAAGTGCATGTTTTTAAATCATAATATGCTTGTGAATGTATTCATTTTAAAGAGATCTTCAATTTTAAACCTCTCAAATATATTCTCCCTCCCCCTCATTATTAAAGGTATGAAAAGAGTTCACGCTACATGAAAGTTGGCTATGAAAGAGACTTCCTGCGCTATTTACAAAGCCTACTCGCAGAAGTGGAACGTAGAATTCGCAGAGGTCATGCTCGACTAGCATTGTCGCAGAGCCAACAGGCATCTGGCGTGAGTACCACTTTTTAAAATCTTCAAATTGTACTTCTGTGGAAGTAGGTTTGTGGACCCTGTTAGCCAGGTAAGTTGATGCCCAACACTGGGTTAGGATGTCTTCATATTTTTGAAGGGATATTAGTATAAGCGAAATGAGGAATTAATATAAGGAATACCCTATAAGGATTCATCTTGAATGTCTTACTTTGCTGTTTAAACTTGTACTGAATACACAAATAAGTAAAAATACTGGAGACTAGTGTAAGTGGGTTAGTCTGGGGGAGATTCAAGGTATAGAGAATGGTCAAATATCACATGTGACAATTGGAGGAAGGATGGTGTGCTGATTATGGATCGTTGTGACAATGAATGTATGGAATAGGGAATAATACTAAAAGAGGAATCTCCTAATTCTCTGTTTACCAATAGACAGGAAAACCAGTAAATATATTTACAGGAATTATGTTGGATTATTTATGTATATTCTATTTATAAATTTGTTCTTGATTTTCAGGACAGTTGAACGTCTGTTTTGTATCTCTAATCTATTTGACGCGCTTTTGTAGACATGCTGTATGATTAAAAACTCGCATTTTGAATGCATTAAGAAATTATTTTTTGAAGAGATTTTAATTGTCAGATTAAAAAAAAAAAAAAGCTTAAGTATTCTCAATATGGTTTACTCAGATTTCTTTAACACTATTTGTATTTAATAAATATACTTATTTTTGTAGCGGGTTTGTGGAGGGAACGAAAATAAACTTTCTTTTTTTTTCTTTTTTTTCTCAACAGTCAGTTGGACCAGCTGGAAAAAATGAAGAGAAAGTTCAAGTGTTAACTGATAAAATTGAGGGGCTCTTACAGCAGGTAAATATTTCCTATATTGTTGTTTAAAGGTATACTGCTAGGGGATATTGTAAGTCCATATACTGATTGTCTAATCCAGTGGCACCCACATCTCTCCTCAGGGACCCCCAGATGGGTCGGGATTTTGATTGAACAGTGTGTAAAGACGTGTGCGGAAATTAGAGGCTCCATGGCCTGTTTAATACTAAATGCATCACCGGTGGTCAAATTAATTTATTGGAAGTAGAAAATTAAATATAATTCCAAACTATAGTTTATTTTTGCAAAACTAGATCTCTTTATTTTATATACAAATCAGATATCGCATACAAAAAATATTTTTATATAGTACAAAGTGATTTCCCAGACGGATATTAATTTAGTGCATTGAAAACATAACTGCAAATAGGGGCATAAGTTTCTCCTACCTTCCACTGCACTTTATAATTTTTAAATACTTTTATCTTCCAAATACAAAATCCTGTTTACCTCCTGCCTGCAATTACTGAAGTCTTTTTTTTTTTTTGTCAATTCTTATTCTTTAACATAAACAGATTGAAGAACTTGGTACTGAAGGAAAAGTAGAGGAAGCTCAAGGCATGATGAAACTTGTTGAGCAGTTGAAAGAAGAACGTGAACTGATGAAATCTACAACATCGGTAATTAATACAAAATATTTTCTATTTGATAAACGTATTGCTGTAAGTGAACAAACAATATGCACACACAAAAACATATTTACGTGGACAAAAACAAATAAAGCAAAATAACCAGACGGAGACACACACATTATTTATATAAAATAACAAAAAAAAGCCATTTTGTAATTCTTAAAACTTACTCTTTTAAATGCATGTTGAAACCAGTTGTATCCACTGTCTCTCTTTAAATAAACATGTAATACTTTGTAATATTTAGAATGTGTTTAAATGCATAATTGAACACAAAGATTGTTGATTGATTGAAATAGGAATTTTTTTTTACATTTATTTTACACTTCTTTAAAAAAGGATGTACAGCTATATGTAGTTCTTATTGGTGTGCAAGTAGCACTCCTACAGATATATTCCTGCACATTGGCTATCAGGGTACAAAGGGATTTGGAAACAGTTTATTCTGCTGTAGGACATTCATTTCAATAGGAAAATCGGTATTATGAAACAATGTCTCACAGATGCAGGTCGATAGCATTGGACCAGCGTTTGCACTACGCCTTTTTGTATACAGGCCAAGGGGTCAAAGAGTTTTTGTGCAAACAGCCAATCTGAACTTTCTAATATTTTGTAGATTGTTTTGAAAAACATCCCAATTCAGAAATGGAATAGAAAACGACCATTGTATGAAAGGAACAATGCACGCACATAATTTACATAGAAGCCTCCTAGAGTTATCAGAGCTGCAAATGGAGTTACATGGAATAAAATGGTTTCTATATAAAATCACTTTTCATTAGGCATTTGTGACATGAGAACAAGATACATTAAATACGGTTTTCTTTTATTATTTTAAATGTTTTGTTTTATTTTAAGACCATTGAAAGCTTTGCTGCCCAAGAGAAACAGATGGAAGTTTGTGAAGTTTGCGGTGCCTTTTTAATTGTTGGAGATGCTCAGTCTCGTGTAGATGACCACCTTATGGGAAAACAACATATGGGCTATGCCAAAATTAAAAATACAGTTGAAGAATTAAAGGTAAGTTATGAAATGTAATTGATAAATGGGGGCCGTTTACATTTTCTGAAAGTAAACTGCACCTATTTCAGTCAAAACCTACATTTTTAGTTAATATATTCAATCACGTAGTTAAATTATTTGTGGGTTACATCCTCATATTGTCAAAATACAGTAATAAAACAGTGTATATATTGATATTGTCAAGAAAATGTCATGATTATTTATATTGAAAAGTTTGCTTAAAGCTACCCTTTAAAAATATAAGTTGCATCCAGAATAATGGCAGCCATTTTTAGGCTATACTGTCTAGAGGTATGAATTACTATTTTGTTTTGTTTTTCAGTATGCCTCACTGTCCTGCTAAATTGTAATGTTTTATTTAGGAAAAAATGAGAAAAAAAACAGAGGAACCTGAGCGAGAAGAGCGGTTAAAAAAAGAAAAAGAAGAAAAAGAGAAGGAAAAAGAGAGGGAGCGTGAAAAGGAAGAAAGGGAGAAAAAAAGACGTAAAGAAGAGGAAGAAAAAGAAAAGGAGAGAAATAGAGAGAGAGAAAAACGCAAAAGAAGCCGTTCTCGTAGCAGAAATTCAAGTAGAACATCAGACAGACGGGGCAGTAGATCACAGGACCACCGCAGATCAAGAAGCAGAGAGAGAAGACGAACAAGGTATATGAGTTGCTTTCTGTTGTATACCTTAACATCTTAATGAATTTGCATGGTATAGTTTAAAACAATGGTTCTCGGTACCCTGTCCTAGGACCAATGCTTGTCTATAAGACCTTATCTGCCAGTGCTCGGCGACAGGTTTTGTCTCATCCCTCTAATACGCTAAACTTAGCACTATCACTATTGACAGTTGTAGATAAGTTTGCGAGTTTTCAATCTTGTGTCAGTGCCTTGGAAACGAGCTCTATGTACATTTGATTTTATGCTCAAAAACAGGGCCCTCCATTCATTACAAGGTGTTTAATTTGATTTCTGCTATGTACTCAACCCCTGTACAGCGCTACGGAATATGTTGGCGCGATATAAATAAAGATAATAATAATAATAGATAAAGTTATTTATTTTGTTAAAATAACAATTTAGTGTGCCACAAAGATTCACTCCTATAAGCAATGTTCTAGATCTCAGATACGGTCCCCAGAAGCACTGTATTGTAACAAATTGATTTTAGTTTCTCTTTTTTTTGTTTTGTTTTTTAATAGCCTAATTTGTTTTTGTTATGACGGTCTATTTAAAGAGCATCAAGTACTGTGTGTGTGTGTGTGTGTGTATATATAATAAATAAATTTATATATATATATATATATATATATATATATATATATATATATATATATATAATTTATTATCGCTTTTTGACTTGATAAAGAGAGGCATTATCTCTCGAAAGCTCGTCCCTTTATTATGAATACGTTAGTCCAATAAAAAAAGGTATCGCTATTCATTGCAATACTCTGATTATTCAACTGGATTACTGGACATTCACTGCTACCTCACTCTTCATATTAATATATATATATATATATTTATTTTTGTGTAGCTCAGTGCAGTCAAACTTTTGTGAAGAGGCACAGATATATAAATTAATACATTTATACATATTGTATGAAATATTGTAAGTTTTTTTTTTTTTGTCAATGAAATCATTTGTGAGATACTTTTCTTACATTATGCTGCTGTGGCATCTACCATTTTCATTCAACCAAAAATATGAACAATTGTCCGACTCTCTACTCCCCATCGGTCTTGTGTAATTAATATTACAGGTGCCTCCCAGGGAATCTACCATTTTGTTCTCTGGTAAACAGTTTGCTGAGAGATCTTGACTGAACAGGAGATTTCTATCTACACAATGTTAATTTGGCAACTGCCAGAACTTTTGTTAGCAGTAACAAATAACTCTGGTTTTGTTTATTTGCATTCCAAAATCATTTTGCTCATCATCAAGTTTAGTATTCAAAAGACCAGTCATCCTTTTCTAAAAAACAGACCAGATATCGGGACCAAGTTAACAGGCTTTTCTCCTGGACAGTGGCATTAGTCAACTTTGCCACCTCCATGTAGCAATCTGATAGCCTTGTGTACTACAACATCCCTTCCAGGCAGGCATAAGACTCTACTGTTGTGGGATGTTGTCATGTTCATTACAGCAGTAGTTATACAAAGTATGACAGTACACAATAGAGTCCTAAGACTGCCTGGAAGTAATGTTGATTTATTATTTTTTAACTTGTTTTCATTTTTACTCTGTAAGATTAGTTTGACTCCGGCACCTTTTTGTTGCTGTTTTTCTATTTCATAAAGTAAAAAATTAAGCAGTGAAAGCAATTAAACTGATACCTGCAGCAAGAATGTGAAAGAAGATACTTGTAACAAATAAATCAAAATGTGGCATATAGAATTTGGCTCTTTGCATTTCCTGTGTCCACAAGCATCTTACACTATTGCTGTAAATATTAGTATGCTAAATTTTTAATGTTATACTATTTGTTTAATATCTAGGAGTAGAGATCGCCAGAGAAGCCGAAGCCATACTAAAGCAGACAGGAAGCACAGATCCCGAAGCAGAGACCGCAAATCGTACAAACATAAAAGCAAAAGCAGAGAGAGAGAACGTGATAGGAAATCCAGGGAAAAAGGTTTGTTGTTGAATTTTTATGTAGTGTCAAACGTACAGAATTCTAACGTTACCTTCCACATGTCTTAATTCTCTTACCTATTCGGATGACAAGGTGGCAGAGAGAAGTTACAATGGACACAAACACAGCAATAATTTAGTTTCATCTTCAAAAAAGTATTTTGTACCATTGGTTTTGCAATTCAGTAAAGTACATTGTATGCAATTGTGTATCTTCATTATAATAATTTGTATCTTGGAGTGCTGATAAAGGGTGCCACAGGAGATCTACCGGCAAGATAACATTGGGGCAAAGTGTTTTTGCCTTCCCATAAATTTAACAAGCAGAATGCAAATTGGTATTAACATACTGTATGAACATACTATACAACATATAAACAATGCCTCCTATCTCTGGAATTATTTATCTTAATCATTGGCTAGTACAGAAAACAGCTAGATTTTAGTGCTATCTAAGACTACATCTGAATTGATCTAGAGAATAATACATCACTGAAGTTTGTCCTTGTTGTAGATTTTTTATGTAAATGACAACCTAATGAATTTCTTGTAGATAAACGCAGCTCTGATAAGAAAAGTAGGAAATCCAGTAGTCGAGAAAAACAGAGCGAATCTCGAAAAACTGATTCCAAGGAGTTGGCTTCACCGATGGAGGTTAATGGGGCCAATGAAGGCATAAAATCTGAAGGTGACACTCAGTCCAATTAAAACTGATCTGATTTGACCTCTGATCAGTCAGAGGTAAGTGCATGATTTCTCACTTTTATAAGTCTTTTTTGATAGAATTTAACCGTGCAGAGTAAGTATGCACAGATGAAGAAGATTGGTCAAAACTGATTTAGAAGACACAACAGCTTCCAATGAAAGAAAAAACTAGTCCTGCAAACTATTTGGAGGTATACTGTTTTCTTTTGGCTATATTTTTGTAGTGAACACATTCATCCAACATTTTCTCCCCTTTTACACTTCAGAGTGCCTTCTTGGAACATAAGAAATTACTGTAAAATAGCATATGATCAGAAGTTTACTTTAAGTTACTTGATATTATCTGTCTTAATATATAAATGTATACAATCTTTGTGTGTAAGTCCATTTTGGTTCATTGGCAGTACCATTTATTTAATAAGCTTGTTAATTTAAAGGCACGTTGGGGATTAGGCTTTATTTTTTTGTAAAACTACAACTATTTCTTTGTCAAGGATGTTTCGAGTATTTTGCTTTATTGCCTTGCATTCTAATGCAGTTTGTTCTATAACTCGAGAACCAGTAGCATTGGATTGATGGAAGTGTAGGGTTTATGAATAATTGCAGCTGACTGCCATACCTCAATCAGCGTTGGTGTTGTAAGCGGCCCATGAAAAACCAAATTAAAAATCAAGGATTCAGTCAAACTAAGCAGGTACTCATGCCAGGTACTCCTTTCTCTACCGAAATCCATGTTTGAATGATGTTACCTGTAATATTGTAAGCTTACTTTTGTGTATTTTTTTTTTATTTTTTTAATATTATTTTTTTGTCTGTCTACAAAAGAAAGCCACAACGCTTTATTTTCTTTTCTTTTTTTTGTTTTATGTTTTATTATTTTACATAATTTTAGTATTAGCAATGTTGCCATTACCATTTAACAGTTTGGAATTTTCTTTCAACTGTGTGTAGGGAATGCAGTGATGCCCCATCTTAGGTTTCTTTAAAGATTTTAAATGCAATAAAAACTCGGTTATATCGCCTTGTTACATTCAGTGCAAGCTTTTACGAGGTATGTGTTCAATTTTTCCTACGAAGTAGGAGAATTTCCAGACCGTTATCATTGTACTTCATTTTTTATGGCAGTTACAAAGAAAGTTATTTTGTAGAAAGCACGGACTGAGAAATATTTTAATGGTTTCCCTTTCTGTTCAGTGTAGTTAACTTAGTCCCCCCTTGCATGAGATTTGATAAATAAGGGGAGGGGGGAACTAGTTTAAACAAATATACTTTTCTGAACTTTTCTCACTCCTAAATGAGTCGGCAAGTAATTTTTTTTTCTTTCTTCAAATCTTGCATTTTAGGATCGTTCTGAAGAATTGGGAGCTCAACAAGACATCAACTGAACATCTTCTTTAAATGAGGTGACAGAAACCTGTTATGAAACTAAAGCTCAGTTAGAAATGGTTTTAAGCATTTAAGCACAGGACTGATGTAAATATATAGTGATAATTTAGTACAATTGCCATTATTAAATGTCAGTCCTTGCTTTGGCCCTAGGTCGTTCTATAATGCTGCAGTACACTGGGCTTGCACATTGTTTAATTAAAAGCTTTTTCGGACTTGGCAACACAAAAATAATCTGTTTGTGAACCACGTTAACTTTTTTTCACAAGTAGTGGTAGTTATGATGAAATAAATAAATAAAGCATCTACTTATTTCTGTTGTAAATGTGCTTCATTGTCTTTTGAAAGACTTGGTATTAAATATCTTTTTTTTTTCAAATAAACCTGTGGCTGCAAGTTGATTTTTAATTTTGTTTTCTATAAAACTTTTTTTTTTTTGTTTGTTTGTTTTTTTTCTCTTGGTTTTGAATAGGCGCGTTGCTTTGAATGTTGGAAAGTGGGGATAAATCTGTATTTCTGGCAATCATCACATTAATTTTTTTCTATACATTTGTATTAAAGTTGTAGTTGCTTTTATTTATGTGCAAGAATGTAATCCTAGCTAATCATTGCTAATTATTGTCCCGGGGTCTTTAAGTGGTTGCCAGAACAATGTGAACACGCAAACTGAAAAAGTCTGCAGATCCTCTGGAGCAATTGGCAATAGTTAGTGATATTTACAATCTACACAAATGTGAAAACAATGGTATGGTTGGTGGGTCCTTTTGGTTAATGAAAAGTAAATATTGAAAAATGTAAAGTCTGTGCATGGTCAGAAACCTTCACTGTTTTTTCTTTTTTGTTTCCTTTTAAAATCATATACTTGTGTATTGTGCATTTGCTGAAGGTAACATTGGATATAAATATTTAGGTGAGAGGACTAAAAATTTTAACCGAGCAGTGAAATGGCAATACAAATCAGCATAAATATGCGGCATTGTATTTTATCGTGAAAATAACGCCTGGCTTACTAATTATAAAACTAGCATATAAAAGAAAAATGTGTAGGTTTTTCTATATTCTGGTCTTTTTGTCTGCAGTAGCCACTGCTGGCAATGCTACTAATATTTGGACATTGTCCTGAGCAGGCACCTAATAATTGTAATAATTCCAAAAGCAAAGGGGAATACAAAGCACCCGTCATCCATCCTCTAGGAAGTTCACTGTACTTAAATTAGTTTGTGCATACAACACTTTGCCCCACTTGCCAAAGAAGAAATTGTCTTGTGCAGAGTAACGTAAACTTTAAAGAGTAAAGGCTGAAAACATAAGGTGGGGGAAGAAGTTACAGATTTTAAATTCTAGTTTTTGACAAAATTAATGCAATTTACTTACTGCCTGTTCAAGTGCTGGTGAGGGCAATTTAGTGACAACTATGTAAACATGAGCACTTCTGAATCTTCAAATGAATACAGATTATTGTATTCAAGCTACAGGTACCCTGTCTTTGGTTCCGGTACATACCCTGTTAGCCTCTTACTCCCAGTAAACCTTTTTCTTACACCTGACATGGACATGTGGCAGCCAAAAGAAATGCACACTGCTAGAATCCTGAAAGGACCACTGTGGTCATTTTTATAATGCACATTTTAAAGTGTTGTTGTTCAAAATAGTACAACATGTTTTGTTTTTAAAACATAATGAAAAATACAACCTCTAATTTTATTTTATTATGCAATTATGCTTCTACTGCATCTCTCCATTTTGCTTTCAACAGATCAACTTCCTGAAGTGGGAAGAGACTTGGAGGATGGATATTCTGCTCCATAAGCATGCATTTTTCAGCATGTGTTTGCGTGCACACAGGTATACTGACCAATAGGTGTACTTTGAGGAGGGCTTGTGTACTCTACGTCAATGGTTTTCAATTAGCCTCATTTAAAGCATTGACATGCTTCAATCACCTCCCAGTTGTATAAGCACAGAAACAAAAATAAAGTTCAAGAGAATAGATGTATATTAGTAAATTAAAGGCTGTCTGTTTTTGTTTTATTTTTTTGTCTTGTTTTACAGTAAAAAAAACAAAAACAAATTCTGCACATTGTACAAATGGTAAAATTCTAGATATGGCACAGCAGAAATTCTTTAAAGTTAATGGAATTAAAGGAGGATGTTAAGACCAGTAAATACATGCTAATGTTTGACAACAATTAGGCTGAACTGTACGTCTGGGGTTTGCGGTTTTCCCTGTTCTGTGCACATGCCAGGTATTTTGGGGCTGGATCACTCTGACTGAGACAAGACTTGTCTACTACAGGATATTATCCCTGGGAAGGGGACAAGTGAGAATAAGACGATGCTCTTAGTAGCTGCGAGAGCCGTGCGTGCGCAATGCACAGTGATGGGAGAACGAGAAACGGGGGGCAGAAAAATAAAATATACTGTCATTTGGGACTGATAAGTGTGTGTGATTATGAGGGCTGAATAATTTTATATTAAAGGGCCAGTGTGTTTTTATTGACTTTGACTTTCAGTTCATTTGTAAGGCTAAGTATAAAAATGGATGAATCCATTCACTTGTAAGGCTAAGTCCCCAAAACATCTCTACCAGGGAAAAACTTGATTTTTTTTTTCTTTTGTTTGCGTTAACAGAAATTATGGTAAAAGCATGTGGGTCAGGGAGCCGTGTGAAACTCAGAGCTGTAACATGTCAAGATAGAGGAAAAAAAAACAATCTCTCCCTGTCTCATTGTTGTTGTTTTTTTGTTTACTCTCTAGTCCACACCTTTTTCATTAATTACAAACAAACATTGTTTGTTTAAAGTATTCCTTTAATGCAGAAATGATATGCTAGAAAGGCCCATTAAAGATCGCAAATAAAACGTTCGCTGTACCTGAATTCTATTGCTAAAAAAATGCTGTATTTGCATGGAGGCAGCCATCTTGGAATGGGGGTTGTCATATCCTCCTCCCTCCCCATGGGCCTTCCAGAGTACTAAAAATTATAATATAACTCCCATTTCAGCTCTACTCTGCACATTTTACATCAAGAAAGAACTGTTACCTTCTCCCCAACATGTCCCTCATACAAATGCTGGAGAGGAGCTGCGGGAGCAGAGCCGCACTTTTGTGTTTTTCACCCGCAGAATGACCTCATCAACTGTACTTTCAATCTCTTGTATCCTCCGAACGGAAGATATTTAGAACATAGTGTAACGGGGCAGATATATAAAGTTCGTAATAGTGTCTTGATTTTCTGTGAAGTGGTTACGTCTGTGATTTAAACAAAATAAAAAAGTCAAACGAGCGATGATGAGGTAAAAAAAAAGTACTTGTTGCTCATGAAACTTGATTCACAATAGCAACACTGTGCGGTAGCGTACCAGAGAAACCCCCAAACATACACTATATAACATCTGTTGTATGTTATATTGTAATAGTAGTCATCTATTCCCTTGTGCACATAGTGTAATACAGAGAGCTTTGTATTATTGTGATGGTTAATCCAAACAGTATATCAATGTGAGATTTGCTGGTGCAAAAAAGGTTGTGCCAACTTTCTTCCATTCTTGGCCGGTATTTAGAGACAACAGGCCCAACATCCACCTGTACAGAATATCACAAATGGGCAAGATCACGGACACATTAAGTCCAGACGGGAGCAACTGCTAGTTAATGAGTTCAAGCATGCTTGGGATAATCTTATGGCTATTCTAAAAATTAAGCTATTCTTTTACGTGGGTGAAACAGGCAGGCTAGATAGGCCTTTTGTTTCTTACCTGCAGTTAAATTTGTATGACATTTCTGTACTGTGTCCTCATGTTACTTGAAGCAGTTTTATTCCTACTATGGGCCTCAAAGTTAATTTTTAAAACATATATTACATATCATGGAAATTTGTAAAGGTGTTCTTCACGCCTCAAATTATTCTCTCTGGGCACTTTAAACTGATTAAAGTGTTAAACAGATCTGTGCCCTTGTCCTCCATCTGAGCAGTAATATAGATTTACTTCAATTCTACCACTGTTTCTATTCAATAATCTCCTTCCTTGATGGCCATCTTCACATTCTGACACTCTTGGCTCCTCAATCTCTTGAAGCTTTTAAAAAAATACCTACCGTACTTGTTCCTGTATGGTTTAAATCGCGGGGTGTCCAACTTCAGTCCTGCTGGGCCGCACACAGGCCTCGGTTTGAAGATATCCCTGCTTCACCTCGGTGAGACTATAACTTCTTCAGGCATCCCAATTGATTCACCTGTGCACAAAAAGGAAATCCACAAAACCAGGCTTGTGTGCGGCCCAGCAGGACCGAACTTGAACACCGCTGGTTTAAATTCTCTTAAAATCGGCAATGCTTATTTTCTTTTTATGTATCACAAATCTTGCATATATGATGAATTGATAATGACCTTAACATCTTTTTTTTATGAAACCAAAACAAATTAACATCTGAAAATAATGACCTAAATTGTGGTCTGTGAAAGGCTATGTACAAATGTTATGAATACTAATGTACTAAGAACAAATGTTTTATTTAGAATTAAATCTTATGACTTCGATTATTTGTCTGGAAACAGATTAGTCTTTTTGGTGCTGAACTCCGCTTAAGCTCTAAAGGGCATTAAATTAATAAGAATGTAACAATGCTGCCAAGAATGTTCTATTCTCATGCCAGTTTAAAATGCATGAAAGACAATTGACAATGAGGAATATACTGCGTTCGAATATGGCAGTATCTTCAATGTATATAAATATATTTATTTAAACTCCTTGTGTAATTTTACAATTTACTAACCAAATGGGACATTGAAGCCTTTTCCATGTTTTCAGTCCAGTGGTTTATGAATGCCTGATGCCAACTTGAAGACTGTTGGAATGTCCTAATGCTGTGCAGTGGACCAGCTAGTGGTCAACAAAATCTGAGCTGTTGATACATCTTAACCAGTGTTTAGGTCCCAGAGAGAGAAGCACAGTCGACTGGAGTGCAGTGTTACCTATGTGCACAAAATGTAAGACATGTAACGTGGTTCCAGGTGTGTCTCACAGAAGACAAATCCCTTTACTTATCTGGAAATGTGCTGGTTTATTGACAGCATATGGGGGAGGAGTCTATGCATCTTATGCAAGACTGCAAGTTTGTGCCACCTGTATAACATTTATTTTAGCTTAAAGGTGCATGCAAGTGAGCTGGATTATGAATACATCTGATAGAGAATTAGTAGTGTATGAAAACATGTTTTATAGAAAAGTTCATTTTACTTAAAGTTATTTTCACAAAAGTCAAAACCAGCGGTTCACACTCACAGGACGCTTACATAAGCCGGGTACATACAGGAGATACAGCAAGATGCACATTTTTACCTTTCTGGTACAGAGCACAGGAAGTAACTGTTGCAGTTCTTATACTGAGCACAAGCCACTGAGATGAAGAATGATACAATGTATTATCCTGATTCTGAATTTGAATGTTATGCTAATTGAGGTGGGATTTTCTAGGGGTGTACACGATAAAATGCGAACAGCAAAATTTCCTATATTTTTTGGCAATTTCAAGGGAAGCTAATTAATGTTTATTTTGGGATGTGTTCATGCAAAAACATTTTCATACACTACTAATTCTCCTTTGTCAAAGGGATTTGTAAGTGAGCTGGGTTATGAATGCTTCTAAGTGTTACAGATATTTAATTATTTCCCTCTCCATATATATAAGTAGTATTACAAGAATAGTTTCAAGTTATGAATAAAAGTATGAGTTAACATTTGTTTTGGTGACTGGGTAGATAATGTTATATGTTAGGAGACCGTCCCACTCCCATATTGAGATTGGGCAAATATCAAAATAATGTGAAATAGGCAAATGTCTGCCTTTATTTGGTCATAATGAATGACCTGTACACATAGAAAGACTAGTTACAACCATATTTATAAACACTGGGAAGTTTTTAATTCACAGTCCTGGAGGAGGAAAGATGTTTACAGAGGAGAGAAAGCAAGAATTATGTTTTCAAATAAAGTTTCCTTGGTCATAAACATCACAGAATGATTTTGAATATCTGAGCTGGTTTGTGTTTGCTCCAGAGCCAAGTCACTGCACTCTCAGGGAGAGCAGGAAGCATCATGGTAATGGCATATATCACTGATGACAGACTGTTGAATTCTCTATTATCTATAAATTAAATCTATATATTATCTATAAATTAGTATATACAGTATCTCACAAAAGTGAGTACACCCTCACATTTTTGTAAATATTTTATTCTCTTTTCCTGTGACAACACTGAAGACATGACACTCTGCTACAATGTAAAGTAGTAAGTGTACAGCCTGTATAACATTAAATTTGCTGTCCCCTCAAAATAACTCCCCAGACAGCCATTAATGTCTAAACAGTTGGCAATGAAAGTGATTACACCCCTAAGCGGAAATGTCCACATTAGGCCCAAAGTGTCAATATTTTGTGTGGCTGCCATTATTTTCCAGCACTGCCTTAACCCTCATGGGTATGGAGTTCACCAGAGCTTCACAAGTTTCCACTGGAGTCATCTTCCACTCGTCCATAATGACATCATGGAGCTGGTGGATGTTAGATACCTTGCACTCCCCCACCTTCCATTTGAGGATGCTCCACAGATGCTCAATAGGCTTTAGGTCTGGAGACATGCTTGGCCAGTCCATCACCTTTACCTTCAGCTTCTTTAGCAAGGCAGTGGTCGTCTTGGAGGTGTTTTTGGGGCCCTCATGTTGGAACACTGACGGCAGAGTGCTGGGGCGGAGGGGTAGATAGTGCTGGTTGGAGAACAGGACTGAAGGAAGGGAGAAAGAGTGCTGGAGACAGGGCCAGCCCAGGGACAGGGGCATAAATACAGCCATAATGTATGTGACAAGATCCAGTGGGCTCTAATTGTTACTTTTCTC
Organism: Discoglossus pictus; assembly: GCA_027410445.1. Taxonomy (NCBI): domain Eukaryota; kingdom Metazoa; phylum Chordata; class Amphibia; order Anura; family Alytidae; genus Discoglossus; species Discoglossus pictus. The sequence goes on from CM050168.1 coordinate 147,887,987, forward strand.
ATTCAATGTCGAGCAGCTGGAGGAGCCACAAATGGGTGTACGTTTCACCGCTAAATCATAAAAGTTAGCCCTATGACTCGTTCTTTCCCCCCTCTCTCAGTCCCCATTTTTATCTATTCCCCACCCCTCTCGTTCTGTCCTCTTTTGTTCTGCAACATGCAGAAAGCAATTAAAGACGCACTACCTGATTAAATAGAAACACAAAAACATAAAACTCACGCCATATTAACCCTTTCTCACTCACTATTGTGGACCCTAAAATATAAATATAATAGCATATACATCTCTCATCAAATCTACATTGGTAAACAAATAGTGGCCATATTTGACCGTCCCATCACATATATCAAGTTCCCCGGTGAACATTTTATCATTTGTTGTTCAGTCCTTCAGTCGTGTCTGACTCTCTATGACCCTATGGACTGCAGCACATTTAGCTAGGTCTCTTCCTGTGCTGTTCCACAAGGTTTGCATGCCGGTGATACTGGTTGCCAGTTCCTTCGCTGTGGACTGGGATATGTCTGATCTCTCTGCTATCACCTGCCCACCTACAGTGATGCTACATGGTATAGCTCACAGCTTCATTTCTGTAGACACAGTTTTACACAGTGAGGGAATTTCGTAGGGCTGATTGGCAACAACTAATTATGAATGTTATGCAAATTTAGCTTGGCTTTTTAAGGGGATTCCTTCTCAAAATCAACTGTGGTGAAGGGGCTTGTGTACTGCAATTAATCTATTGCATTGTAACTAGGGCTCATTAGTTCACATATATACAAATGTGATCTATGTGGATGCCCCATAACCCCAACCATCGACAACACACTGACACGGTTAGAACAGTATAACAAAGTTTTATTTCAAACACAGAGTACAATCAGAAATGGACCTGCTATTGTGCAACCGAAGGCTGGAGAGGTGTGAGCTGCCATCTGCCCTGAATCGCTGTTCCTTATATCTCTCCAGCCTTCGGTTGGGCCTCCTCACCTCAGAATGGAGCGATCTTGTGCTTGCCAGGAGGGTGTGTGTGAGCCTACGCTGCAACCGTAGCCTCTCATTTGCTTTTTCCTCCATGGCGAACCAGCCCATGATTTCCTGCAATGTCGGGTGGTGTTTACGTCAATGAGGCCACAGGTGACAACAGCAGGGTTGGAGGTGTTGCATTGGTGGCCAAGGTGACAACATTGGTGGCCAAGGTGACGACAGCAGACCCTGAGGTGGCAGAAGGGCTTGAGGTGTTGGCAGGAGGGCTGGGATGCTGGCCCATGTTTGGGGACCCCATTGTGTGGGAGTGGTTGTGGGCTGCTATGGCCGCAATGTTGCTGTAGCAGGTGGCAGCTGTGCTGATGTCTGGGGCCAGACATGGTCGGTGGAAGGGGCTGGAACAGCTGTGCCTGGCTGTATGATGCTGTTGAGGGCCCAGGCTGTGGTTCCCATTCCTGATATGCCGCTGAATGGCCAGCTTGTGTGGATGGTCCCAGCCCTCTTTAATGTCCTGGCCTTCTTCAACCACTCCCACCTCCATTGAAGCCTCCCCCTGTTCCTCTGTGGCTGGCCTTGTCCTCCTGCGTACTGAAATGGAAGAAAAACAATATTTGAGTTGGTTTCCTTATACAATTGACAGCTATGTGTTTCCATATCCCTGACATCATGGTCACATGTGATTGACTGTGGTGCTTGTTACACAGATGAACCAATGAATATATGTACTGTAGGTGCGGTGTGCCATCTGCATGTGCATCAGACACGTGCTCTGCTGGATCTGCTGTGCAGTGTATGAGACTGACCAATCTGTGACATGTTCCCAGCAATGGTTGTTAATATGCAACTGAGACATGGTCCAGGTCAGGACAGTATATGACACGCTCATGCAGCCACACAAAGTCTGTATATATATAATAGCAAATTGTACTCAGAATCAGTTTGAACTGCAGGTATTGTCCAGACATTTCATTGATACAAATTATGAAAATTATATGTTTGCTACCAGGATTTACATGGTTAATGATACTCCATATATCTTCAGTCATAACCATAGGGCTTACAGTGCTATTGTTTGTCACTTATCTATGCGTGTGGGCAGGGTGTAGGAGGCAGAATAATTCTAGCGGGATACAGCTCATTGTATACACCAGCTCATTTATACATACATACAAACATCATGATATCTGGGAGGTATTTGTTCACCCCCACATATTTGTCCACCCCCAATTTCATACACCAATGTGTGTGGTGTGATATGATACTCACTTTGCATAGTTCTTGGCACACCCATGTTCACCTGACCTGTTAGGCCCACCACTGCCCCTGGCTGAATCCACTCCCACAGGGTTTGCTCCCATGCACAGGATGTAATGTTTGCTGGAGGCCTGCCACCGGTTGCACATGCTCTCAGTGTAAATAATACCAGACCAAGAGATAAAAAAGAGCTGTAGGATGAACCAGAGGGGGTTTGGCTAAATAAGGTGGGGAGGGGGCACATGTGGTTTTTATTGTTTTGGTTTTAAATGTGTCTGAAAGAAGAATAAAGTTAGTCTTTGAATACTAATTGCCGGTGTGCTTCTTGAATGATGGGCTATCCTAAACAAAGAGATAGGAAAAATAGGTTAATATTTATTTCATAAGTTAGGAACCTTGGGCCTGAGCTTGCAACCTTTGCTATTCTGATTTTCCATGACTGATATTTCTGGATTGTCATCCTGGGTGCTGAGATAAACACAAAAACTCACCACTTTCAGGGAGTTCATGGTGTACATTGTCCCCTTATCTCTGGGTCGTGACAGTGTGTGTGACAATACAGGATGGGGAAGTGCCACCAACAGGAGTAGGATAGAATCAGAGGAGGATACATTTGGCTGCTGTAAGAGTTGTGCTGAGGAAACCATATCCACCATAGCTCTCTGCATAGTAACAAATCTAAAATAAATATTATCACTTTAGGAAAAATAAATACAGCTCAAAGCATCTATCATCCACAAATGGTATCGAACTTTATTGTAGCAATGCAGGATTTTTCTCCAGAAACGGACAATGAAATCCAATATATTATATGCTAAATAGAACACATTTCCCTAGACATCAATAACAGCAACACATAGAAGGCTTATTTCCTGTGTACACTTTTATTTAGTGGGATATCGCTATCATATTATTTAATCAATAAAGTTGAAATGGCAGTACAGGAACTATCTGTCATCTCATACAGATAACAATTCATTTTAACTGATCATATAATACACTGAATTCACTATACAGAGAAAACATCCAAAATCTTAGAACTAACTAAATAACTGCCTGACAATCATCTACTGTATCTTCCTGTCCAAGCAACATCAAAAATAAATAAAAGGCAACTGGCAGGTGGGACATTAGTTGAGATGTTTTTTTTTTTAAGTTGGTAAGATCCAAAGGAGGAATGTGAACCACCAGTGTCTGAAACAAATTGCTCTATAGGGTATACATTTAATGTACTTACACATCCTATTTACAAAATAGCATATTTCTTCAGACTCCATTTGTTGACCTTGCAATTTCATCATATGCCTAGTTTCAGGTAGCAGGTGATTAAGTGAAGTAGTGAAAGGCTTTAGGTATTGAAGGGCACCCCTAAATAATTATATTTCTGATTGTGAATGGGAATATTTATTGGTATTGGTATTTTAATAGGGCTCTATTTAAGCACAGAGCATATTTTTTTGCAGAAGACCTTGCTTTTGGATAGAAGTTCACTAACTAAAAACTTCTGCAAAAAATATATGCTCTGTGCTTAAATAGAGCCCTATTCAATTGGCCGAATCGCAATTTAACAAGGCTGTAAATCTGCTGTAAAGACGCAAACATAAAGGGGGAAGAGGCTCAATCGAATATTTTTTCCTGCATAATGGGAGGAGTGCTCCCCCTGGCAGTGGCAGTGCTACTGATAGTGAAGAAGATGCAAACCACTGGCTCCCACAACAGCCTCTCTTCTGCTGGCATAAAGGTAGACTCTTAATTTACTTGAGACAGAGATATAAAAAGTTATTTTATTGACAGTTGATCTACATATATACGTACCCTACATATATATTTGGCCTTTTAATTTATTCCTACAGGCGCCTTTCCTTATGAATCAACATTATCCAGTGGGCCTCTATGCAACAGGGTTCAATACAACACAATGTCTCTCTATGTTTCCAATTTATCTGCTGGACTTTTTCCTCAACCTGGTACTCTCCCTTTTAATGTTCCACCCCCTTTGCATGTGCTGGAAAGAAGAAGATATTAACATCTTGAGGGACCTCCTTATTGGAGTCGGGTTCTCCAAATATTGAGGACTTCTCCTTAAAATGTCCAGCTCTTGCAAATTATGTATTCCCTTTTCTACAAATTCAACACATACCACCTATAATCCAAGCTCTTCCCCTCCAAATTCTTGATCACAGTTTGAGATCCTATGCACCGGTACTGCCCCATAAGACAAAGCACTCATATTCAAATTATATATTTAATTCATACCACATTTGGGCAAACCATCACATGTCTTAGTTTGAGAATGGTAGGAAGTTTAGGATGTAATTGCTTCTTCATAAATGAATGCAACCATCAGATAGAATGACTACAAACTCCTAACCACATGGCAATTACCCAAGAAATACTTCATACAAAGTCTCTCCCCATTGCTTGAGAAAGTACAGAGAATTAGAGACCTTATACCACATATTTTGGTTTTGCACATCAATTGCTATGCCAAAAACTCCAATGACTCTCCTCATTATCAACTGATGATATGCCAAGGCAGAAACAAAAACTGATACAACACATACAGCTGGGAAATGTACGATATCGGCAGCTAGGAAAAAAATGCCCCTAGTTCTAGCTAGATTATGAGGAGTCTCCATTATTATCCACTTTGCAAACACTTTTGCAACACATTGTCATAGTGGGAAGAATACCACATTTCAAGACCAATTCATAAACCTACCCCTACCATTCTGAGAGCCAGTAAATCTCAGACTGGCAAGTTACCACTTTCATGTTACCTCCCCATCCCCAGCTTGGCCCTCCAACAACTCCAGGATCGCTAATTTCAGGTGAGGCAGGAATATTCTTCTTCCAGTTACATATATTCTCTCTTCTTTAGGACCCAACCAGAATACCTCATATTTTCTTGCTGACAAGCTTACAATCACTAATATAGTTTTCAGTGTTGGGAACGCTTACGATGTTGTTGACGCTTTGCATTCCTCGCGAAGCCTTACTTGCGTGCCTCACGAAGGCAGTAACATTTACACCAAGGCAGAAACCTTTACATCAAGGCAGTAACACTTACACCAAGGCAGTAACACTTACACCAAGGCAGAAACAATTACACCAAGGCAGAAACCTTTACATCAAGGCAGTAACACTTACACCAAGGCAGTAACACTTACACCAAGGCAGAAACAATTACACCAAGGCAGAAACAATTACACCAAGGCAGTAACACTTACACCAAGGCAGTAACACTTATACCAAGGCAGTAACACTTACACCAAGGCAGAAACAATTACACCAAGGCAGAAACCTTTACATCAAGGCAGTAACACTTACACCAAGGCAGTAACACTTACACCAAGGCAGAAACAATTACACCAAGGCAGAAACAATTACACCAAGGCAGTAACACTTACACCAAGGCAGTAACACTTATACCAAGGCAGTAACACTTACACCAAGGCAGTAACACTTACACTTACGATGTTGGTCACACTTTGCGAGCCTCAGAAAGCCTTAATTGCGAGCCTCGCAAAGGCAGTAACTTTTACACCAAGGCAGTAACACTTACACCAAGTCAGTAACACACTAAGACAGAAACACTTATACCAAGGCAGTAACATTTACACCAAGGCAGAAACCTTTACATCAAGGCAGTAACACTTACACCAAGGCAGTAACACTTACACCCAGGCAGAAACACTTACACCAAGGCAGAAACACTTACACCAAGGCAATAACACTTACACTTACGATGTTGGTCACACTTTGCGAGCCTCACAAAGCCTTAATTGCGAGCCTCGCGAAGGCAGTAACTTTTACACTGAGGCAGTAACACTTACACCAAGGCAGTAACACACCAAGGCAGTAACACTTACACCAAGGCAGAAACACACCAAGGAACCAAGGCAGTAACACTTACACTTACACCAAGGCAGAAACACTTACACCAAAGCAGTAACACGCCAAGGCAGAAACATTTACACCAAGGCAGAAACACTAATTGCGAGGCCCCGAAAGTACACGGGGGGAGAGGCTCACAATGAGCGCTGAAGGTGCTCATTGAGAGCCACGTGATGAGCGCCAAAGGCGATCAGCGTGCGGCTTGCGATGACCGCTGAAGGTGCTGAAATGCAAGGCCTATAAAGTACACAGGGGGAGAGCCTTGAAATGAGCACCGAAGGCGCTCATCGTGAGGCTCGCAATGCGCTCCGAAGGTGATCATTGCAAAGCAGGAAAGTTGGAGTACACAGGGGGAGAGGCTCGCAATGAGCACTGAAGGCGCTCAGAGGGGCAAAACCATCACATTTTGTGGCAAACAGCATTGCCAGGTTTACAATTTTATTCCCATCATTTTTGACGGACAATTTCCTAGTTTTTATATAATTGATGAGACCCTTTACTGGGATCACTTGCTCTTGCACTGTGGTGTTTACATACCTTTTATGTTCTGCTTAAATAAAGAATGAAGAAAAACAACAGGGTGCATTCTGAATATGTTAAATCCTCATCTTCAGATTACAAATGTTTTTACATAGCAGCTCCACATTTTTATCCCTATATTTTTAGTAATTTAAGTAGACACTAAAATCTCTTCTTTACCATATTCATTTCTAAAGAACTGAAATACACATAGACACATTTTTTGGGCTGATTGTTCATATGTTTTTTTAGAAAGTGAATGAAATGCAGTCTGTAAATATGTGTAATTATTTATTTTATTGTGGGTTTCCATTTTCTTTTCTGAACTGCTTTCTCATAAGGATGTATCCTTGTCTACTAGTCTGATTTGCATTAGCTTTATAATAAGAACTGATCATTAGTTTTTACACTTTCATTGTAGCAAATGGAAAATTCTTCTGCATTTCAGTTCTCTTACAATCTATGGAAGTACATCATCAGAAACTGCAATGATTGATTCTACAATATGATAATTGCATTAATAGGCAATACATTGAAAGTTGTATTCTTTTTTTCACTTTCTAAATGTTTTTTGCCCATACTCCTATTTAGTACTTCAGTAACTACAATAACCATTTAACTTTTAATAAGTGGCATTATATAGATAGAAATATATTGTTGCATTTGTAAATGAAATATTATATACCAGCATTGTTCTTTTAAATTCTATTCCCTACTTTGTGCATAGTATAATTTCTCCCATAAATGTGTAACATGTACTCATATACTGATCAGTAATCCGCTTGTCCTGTGAGTTCCCTGGTGATCCAGTAGGATTCAATGTCTTCACTGTTAAACTGGGTTTGATTCCAGTCAGGCAACCAAGAGGTCACACCAACCTGATGCAAGAAAGACATTTAATTCTCTATTCATAAAAAGAGGATGTTATTGTTGGTTTGTTACACAACACAAAAACTATATTGTGTATGAACTACAGTGATCCTGTGGTTAGGATTCAGTGCTTTCACTGCTGCGACTTGGGTGTGATTCCTGTCAGGGAACCAAGAGGTCACATCACCCTGAAGCCGAGCGGGGTTGGGCCTGTTCAGTACCTGGATGGGAGACCACCTAGTAATACTAGGAGCTGTATCCTGTGGCCCCTGGAGAAGGAACTGGTAACCCACTCCAGTATCTCTGCCATGAATACCAAGTGGATCAGCATGACCATGGACATAAAGATGTGCCTGGTGTGTTACAGTCCATGAGGTCACACGGATAGTTGGAAACAACTGAACAACACAAAAAATTCAGTTTGTCCTGTCCATCTACAACCATGGCATATGGATCTTCAATTATTTCTTTAACTAAATCTGATGAATACAGATTATTGTGCTCTGTTACAACATATATACATTTCAATAACAAAAAGAGATGGTTAGCTCTTAGAGTAGTGTGTGTCAAATAATACTACATTGCTATCTATTACCATATGATAGTATTACTGTTTCCTCATAAATGAAGAATGAGCTAAGGAGTAACAGTTTGAGATTCGAGACCAAGTTAAATTCTAATAATCTGTGCTAAAATAAAATACAAATTTATTGCATTTCAGATGACTAATTTTTCACGCAAAAAAAAACCTATTGGCAACATTTAAATTGTACTCAACATAAATGTCTAAATTCTGGAGTTTTTTTTTAATGAATCACTGGAAACTAGGCCATATTTCACATTGTATACACCAACTCACAGTCAAAATACAGTATATCCTAATACAGTCTGTTCATTATATTTTTCACAGTTTATTATCCTGTAACATGCCAGAATAGTTTAACAAAGAACAGTAGGCTTATGTTGAGTAAGGGAGCACTGGAATTTATTAAGCTTTCTGGATTTCCTTTTTAAATCTTAATTATTTATAAAAAAAAAAAAAAACAAACAATTAAATATATAGAATATATTTTTATTAAAATATTTCACTTACAGATTTCACACAATAAGTTATTATCTAATCTGCATCTGTTTCGTTTCATAAGTCATTATATAATTCTTAAATCACTGATGCATAAATAAATAAGACTAACTGGCTATTAAAGTACTGTGACACATGAAAGGTTTTGCCAACATTTTTTTTTTTACCCCCAAAATCACAGGATAAACCCAGTACAAAAAAGCATTTGTCAAAGGGAAGTCATGATATCCTGAATTAATTAATGAAGTGATGAAATAATTTAGACAAATGTTAGAACAGCCCTTCAATTAAAGTTCTTTTTTATAAATCTATTAATCCATTGCAGTCTTGGCTGGACTGTATTATTCAACCAGTCTCTATCCATTTCAGAAGCAGGTATATTCTTACAGTTGAAAAACTAGAGCGAATTATTTGGTGTTATACAAGAAAATTGAAAATGTGGTGGATCTGGATCTTGGCTCAAAAGATCACATTATGTTTTTTGCTTTTGTTACCTTTACAAATCGATGCTTTGCCTCAGATCCGATACTCCCATGCTGGTATCTGCCCTAACGATGTGAACCCAAATCTGTGGGTAGATGCTCAAAGTACGTGCAAGAGAGAATGTGAAGCCGACCAGGTGAGTGTGAAATATTACTCTATAACTTTATTTTATAAATAAAGAAATTGCAGCATATCATATATCTAATATAACTACAAATGTATGCCACCAACATAAAACCATTGATTTTTAACTGCAGTATCAATGGACCATGGAGCATATCCAACTGGGAGACACTTCAATATATCTAAGGATCTATAGGGTGAAGCTAATAACTCTCATCTTTCTTCTGATAATTACTTTTCCAGGCATTTTTCTTACTTTTCTGAAGTTTTGTTACTTTTGTATCAACCGATATATTTCCCAATATCTCTCTTTTATATTTACTTTTGTTGTTATTATAAAAGGACATTAAAGTAATCAGATAAAGACTTGAAAAACATAGGAAATTGTTTAGTTATTGTTTGTATAGCTCATTAAACCCTCCCACAAGAAACTGAAAAGATAATAACATTGGAACATATAATTATGACATATTCTGTTTTAGATATATTTGCTTTTATACTGATCTATCTATCTATCTATCTATCTATCTATCTATCTATCTATCTATCTATCTATCTGTCTGTCTGTCTATCTGTCTGTCCACAACTGTAATATCTATCTAACAAAAAAAACTACAAAAACCTCCCATTTACCCTTGCTTTATTATATAACCTATTCACTAATGTTTCATTATATAACCTAAATAAGATTTTCATTATTTAAAAAAAAGTGGATTTAGAAAGAATTAATCCCATAACCTCAACCCCATAAGTTTATGGGGTTTCTACTTGATATACTATGTGCTAAAAAGTAGTTACCTATACATATAACATATGCAGCACAAATTTAAAAAAGAAAACACTTTTTCCACCTGATTTTTCACCTCTTGATGAGGCAGAGCAGAAATTGCAACTTCAGTCATCATTTTATTATATATTTTCCCTCCATCTGCTATTGCTGTCAAAGTAGATACCACTTCTGCAAACCACTTTGTCTTCCAACTTCATATTGGAGCCTCTTGTTCCAGTGTTTTTCTTTTTCTGAAAAAATATATGTCTCCTGATTATGCAAATCCCTAGGATAATAGCCTTCTGCCTACTCTACTTCAAGCTATATCTTATAGGTTACATTATAGAGCTGATAGCCAGCGTGGAAACTATATTATTTAACAGTTTTGTTAAAACTAATATACTTGTGTGTATTTTTATAAGCTGACTGAAAAGAAAGTATATCAAAGACCAAGTGAAAAAGGCCAATTTATCCTAATTTCAGTAATTGTACTAATACACCAGGGGCAGATTCCTATTGAGTGAGAGAAAGTATATGTCTAAAATTTAACTTTTATGAATTATTCTTTAAAATTCTTACCTAATGTAAAATAACAGTAAAAAACCTAGTCTTGACCATTGCAAAATAAATTTATGGGGTACACATTAGAATATATCTAGAGGTGATATGTCTTATAATAATTTTTGTATAAAAGTGATAATCAAGGGATCTGTTCTTGGTGTTTTGGGTACATTAATTAACCCTATTGTATTGTGTATTGAGGGTTGTTCAACCGAGAGCCACTACACCTGTTTCTGCATTAATTTCAATCATTCTTTAACTTAGTATGATTGATAAAGTTAATAATAATAACAGAAAACATCCACTGTCTCCATAAAAGAGGATTTAAGGTTTACGATTTTCCTGTCTCAAAAAGTTAACACAAGTTTTAATCTATTTTTGTGTTATGTTCAGAATATACTATAATCAATTTAAACATTTTGTAATGTTAGAGTAAATGTTCATGAATTCCCGTGCATAGATACGGTAACTCCATTTTGCAGAACTGTTGAATATGCTATTTCTTTTTTCTTTTTTTTTAATATAAGAAAAATACCATTACTACTGCTTTAAACTACTTCTAATAAATCTAAGGCAACAATAATAATTTACAATTGTAAAAAAATTTTTTTTATTATTTATCACATATAAGAGTTCAAAATATGTTGATTTTTTATTTCCAGATATTTAACATGGAACAAAAAATCCACTCCTAGGTTCTATAGATCCCAAACAGACGCATTTTACCACAGAATTATTTTTTCCACTAAAAATTATAGTGAGGAGATGCAAAATATATTATCTTTGTGTCTCCATCCCACGTATATACTTGTAATTTATCAGACATAAAAATAATATAGACACAGTAATTGTACTAGTTGTTTTATTACACTTTTTATACACACCAAAGTCTGTGGTTTTGGAGGCTTATTTAGTATGTCTAATCCAGAGCGTACACTCTAACAATTCAATGATTTGAGGTTGGTTATACTTTCATTATAGTATTTCTGAGTTTTGCTGATAGCACCACATACCTATACAGCACAACAATAAATCCATCAGCCAGATGTACTAAACAGTGTATGTAAGGTTTGAATTCTCCAAAATCTGTGCAAATGGCCCAGACATAGTAATCTTTTGGTGGGAGATTTGTCATATCTTATCAGTATTATATTTATGTATGATATAGCTGACATTCCTTGTCTGTGACCTAAAGACAAAAAGCGCCTTACTACACATATTTAAGCTAGAGACCATATATCTGGAATCCTAAAGATATATATGCTCTGATCTGTTAGTGAAAAAAATATTTAAGTCAAATATTATTGAATAAGTGGTACATGTCCTATATTGCTTGTAGTACAGATGTCTCAGTGTCGCAGTTATTCTGAAGAAAACGAAAATGGTTGCTTTTGGTGTCACTTGTTGAGACCTCTTTGGGTTTTTGAAGCTCTGTACTTTGAAAAAAAAGTGGTTGCCAAACCATATGACAAACTTCATCCAAAATGTTTGGTGAGTTCTTACTATTGATTTTAACAACTAACAATCATTTGTTATTGTTTGATAGGAATGTGAAACCTATGAAAAGTGCTGTCCAAATGTCTGTGGAACAAGGAGTTGTGTGGCTGCTAGATACATGGATGTAAAAGGAAAAAAAGGTCCAGTAGGAATGCCAAAGGAGGCTACCTGTGATCTCTACATGTGCACACAGCAAGGCTCAGAATGTGACATTTGGGATGGACAACCTATCTGTAAATGTAAAGACAGATGTGAGAAGGACCCTAGCTTCACTTGTGCATCTGATGGTCTTACCTACTACAACAAATGCTTTATGGATGCAGAAGCTTGCACTAAAGGCATTACACTTGCTATTGTCACTTGCAAGTATCACCTGTCCTGGCCAATCACCAGCCCCGTTCCGTCAGGAACTACAGCTAACCCAACTGTAACTTCTCCTGAAACTATGATTATCAATGTTGTACCACCTATATTAGTTAACAACCCCGTACACAAGACTGTCAATGTAGGGGAAACAGTGAGCTTTCATTGTGATGTAACAGGCAAACCCAAACCAGAAGTCACTTGGGAAAAACAAGTAGAAGGAAAGGAAAATGTTGTAATGCGCCCAAATCATGTCATAGCCAATATAGTAGTAACCAACATTGCCCAACTAGTGATCTACAATACACAGTTACAAGATGGAGGAATATATACATGTACAGCCAAAAATTCCGGTGGACTAATCAAGGTCAACTTTCCATTAACTGTGAAAGAGGCACCACCTAAAGAAAAAACTCACAACAAAACTTTTTTTCCAACCGATGAGTGTTTGAAACCTCCAAATAGTGAAGATTGTGGTGAAGAACAGACAAGATGGTATTTTGATGCAAAGAAAAATAACTGCTTTATATTCATATATGGAAATTGTAACAGTAATTTGAACCACTTTGAGACATATGAAACATGTATGTTAACTTGTATGAACGGGCCAGTCAACATTTGTAATTTTCCAGCCCTACAAGGTACCTGTAAGGCCTATGAACCAAGATGGGCATACAACAAACTGACAAACCAATGCCAATCTTTCATTTATGGTGGATGTGGTGGAAATGAAAATAACTTTGAAAGCAAAGAAATCTGTGAAGACATGTGTCCCTTCCCCAAGAACCAAAAGTGTAAAGTCTGCAAACCACGTCAAAAGTTAGTAACAAGCTTCTGTAAAAGTGATTTTGTAATCCTTGGTCGCATTACCGAACTAACAGAAGAACAAGACTCTGGTCATGCCTTGGTTTCTGTGGAAGAGATTTTGAAAGATGAAAAAATGGGACTCAACTTCTTAAGAAAAGAGCCTCTTGAAATTACACTTGTTAATATGGACTGGAGTTGTCCATGCCCCAATGTAACTTCAGTCAGTGGTCAACTAATAATTATGGGTGACGTCCATAATGGCATGGCAGTATTGCAGCCCCATAGTTTTGTTGGCATGTCCAGTGCCAGACGCATAAGAAAGCTCCGTGAAGTCCTTCACAATAAAACTTGTGATCTTCTCAAAGAAATTTTAGGTCAACCGTAACAATTAAACCTTATTAAGATAATATTATGTAAATTGTATTATTAATAGGTTAGAAATGTTTAATATACAAAAATCTGCATCACTTTACTGAATTTGTTGGGGCTGTATACATCATAATTCTAATAATCATTTAAAATTTAAATAAGCACTTTGGAAAATTGTTCACCAACAGCTCAGAAATCTACTAATTTAATTTTAAATACTAATATAGTTGCCAAATTTTGCATGATATTAAAAAAAATCTATGACCAATTATTTTACCAGAAAGTATAATATAGCAAGATCAATTCAATGTGTTGATTGATGCCTAGGAATGAAGATTGATTGTATAGAATGTGTTTTATTGGGCCAACACTAGTGTTGTCTTCATATACAGGATAACCCATTCAAAATCACCAAATGAGTCCAATACTGTTATGTTTTGAATGCTCTCAAACCTTAATGGCAGATCCTTAATTAGAACGAAGTCTAATTTAGAATCCCTTCTTCCTACATAGGCACCTATTTGTTGTTTGAACCATTGTTTATAAGATCATGATTTATACAGTTAAACTGATATATATATATATATATACTGTTACAAAAATACTTGTAATATCCATTTCTTGCATTTCTAGTCCTAATCTTGTGGTACGCCAAGAATGACCTAATTTCTGTTTATTTTTTATTTACTTTGTATATATTGCCACATTACATCATTATTTTAAGGTATAAAGGATTGCATACGGCAAACATAAAAGACTGAGCATAAATTGAAGTATGGGAATGTTGGTGAAATAGTGCAATATTGGGGTCATAGACACAATAAGTCAAGCCAAGAGATCGGGAAATTAAGTTGTAACAGGGATGGTAAGAGAGAGGAAATAGGTCTTCAAGAAGATGCAAGATGTTCATAGGTTATACAATATCTTCATAGTTGGAGTTTATTCCAGTGAGAGGATGTGAGGAGGGAGAACAGAAGCAGAAATGGGCACAAAGTAGGAATGAAACTGTGAGTGTTGTGAGGTGTTCATATCACATAGAGAGCAACATGGTATATATGGAGAGATTAGTGAGGCAAGATATGGAGGAGCAAGAACATGTGGAGATTTGTAGACAAGGTTTATTAATATGAAAAAAAATAGGTAGACAATAGGAAGCTGTTGAAGGTGGGCCAGGAGATTGGCGTTCTGGATTGTGTGAGGAACATTGAATATAATACAGATGGATTTATTTGGGATTTGTATGAAAATTTAAGAATAAGTACATAAGGTGCACTTTGTGGATAGAGGAAATTGTGAGTAAAGAAAATAAGTTTGTCAGTACAACTGCTAGTGGAAGTTTTTTAAATAGTATATTCTACTTTTAAAGATATTCCCTATCCTATCATTTTAATACTAATGTCTCTTTAAACTTCAAGTAAAATAAAAGTTACAGATGAGCAATAAATAAATATAAATCTTGCCCTTGTTGACTCATTTATTCAACCTCTCTTTGAGTGACTATGTCTGACAGCCGGCTTGGTTCTTGATATTATGTGGCTTGCCCATCAGCCATCAGACAAATCAATATAGATATACCAAAAGTACATTAATTATTTATAAACTACAGTTACAGTTGTAGAACCTACGTCACACTTAAATTGGAAAATTGTATTTTTGTTGTCTTGATATATCTTGCAGGTTGCTCTGAAGTTTCCATCACTTCTAGATGAGTATTAATCCTATCTTGGAGATCAGGTTATTTACAATTTAAGTATACATTGATATGCCCAAGAGCATTTAACCTCCTATTTGGTGCTCCGACAGTCCCAACACTGTTTTCCATCATTACTATCTTGCTTTCGGGTAGCATAAGGTTATGTCCATGTATAAGGGGAAGTCAAGGCTACCATTTAGCACTAACCATAGCAGTCTGAAAGGAAGGAAGCCTGTCTGTAATTATCCTTTACTGTATGGTTCCATTTTCCTTGCTGATCTGATTCTTTCTGCTTCTTCCTCAGGAGGGTGTATCTTTGCAAAACAATGAGCTTCCATGAAAGCACTGGCAGTTCTAGCTGCCACATTTCCTTTATATAGGCAGATGTATCCTGTTAGATTCCACAGTATCAAAATTGCATATAAAAGGCAACAAATTGAAGGCTTTTTAAAAAAAAATCATAATTGGCTTGGAGCCTGCTGGTCGCCACTGAAACCCCTCTATGAAAGAATTAGGTGATCTTTATCCCGGCCCCATCACAGTTTTCACTCCCTGCTAATTCACCAGATACAGGACATTTATATTGAACCATGGACGATGTATCTTGATAACAAACTGCCTGATGGGATTATCTAGATGTTGACTGAAAATTCAAATAGTGTAAGTGTGTTAACTAGTTTAGAAGGGAACTTTGTGTTTACATTACAAGCTCACCCTGTGATGGTATTACACCCCATAGATTGGCCAGTGAGGTAACACAGAGGGCTGAGTGGGATAATTGGATAACTGGTTATGGTAATTTAATCCTGTTTGTGGGTTGAACCAAAGTTGTATTTTTCTGTTTGCCTAGAAATGTTCCAACTTTTTCCAATAAAGACTCTTCCAGGGAACACAAGCAAGGTGTTGGTTCTTTTATTTAAAGGTTATAACCTCTGTTTTTTTATTTTTAACCCCTTGATGCCTTTTCTGCATTCTGATGGTCCTGTAATAGAAGCCAGTCACAGAGAAGCCCATTCACTCCATGGTCCAAAAGAGAAATCCCGGAGCCAAGGCAGGAGGATTCTGAAGCTGAGTTGGGCCCCCTCCCCTGGGTCATGACATAAATTCTAAAATATTTCCCTATTAAAATATAGAACTACAGTGGTGCTTTAATTAGGTTGTTGCTAAGAAGACACTGAAAAGAATATGCATCAAGGTCCTAAAACAATCTTTGGGCTTACATACGTAAATATTTAATTTATGCCTGGTCCTCCACCCATAACCCACTGCCAGGTAAAACCTTAAATGCCAGTTTGGTATATTCAAATAGACAATGCATTCCTGATATGAGGTATGAACACCACTGATATCTTTATCTTTTTTTATATACACTTGAGAGGCTTTCCTGAGAAAGGCTTGTGGGTTGAGCAACCAGCATGAATGAAATTACTTGTTCACACAAATGCAAAAGAAATGTTAATGATGTTTCACAGTTTTTTCTTAGAAATTTACACAAATATCCTGCATCTCATGACATGAAAAGATCTTGGATTTTGTGTGTCCATTTATCTTTTGGTTCGGCCTTTCCAAAGCTCTTTGGCAACATGCTGAACATCTGGAGGAAATGTGACTTTTTCTTAATTTAATTTAATCTTTTTTATTTTCAAATATATTTTTTATTGGTCACTTTTGA
This sequence comes from Discoglossus pictus, assembly GCA_027410445.1. Lineage (NCBI taxonomy): Eukaryota > Metazoa > Chordata > Amphibia > Anura > Alytidae > Discoglossus > Discoglossus pictus. The sequence continues at coordinate 147,904,929 of CM050168.1, forward strand.
AAATTGTTCCTCTACTTATCAGTAGGCCATGACACGCAGGTCAGGCAAAATCTTTCTATTTGACAACTTGTATAAATGCATACTTTAACTTAGTGAATTAAGCAACCTCTCCCGCAATCTTTTCCGTTTTCTAAATATTAAACATTAATGGATTTCTCCTTAAAGCTTATGTAATAAACATCTCAGTAGTCCTTAGCTCGCAGGCTAGGTTTGCAAGGCCTATATTTTATTCAGTGTGTCATCCCCCAATCAGTGCAGGCATATTCACATAAAACCTCTCCTCTTCCTCACTTCCTTGTTTCATACTCACACTAGCCCTTTGAGCTAAAGCGCCTAGCTTTATTTAACTAAACAGATAACAATAAGTAACTTTGCCTATATTCTGGAGTATATAGTCCTCTTTTTCCCTTTTGAACCTAATACTCTCTGCTAGGGCTATATTTGTCTTTTAAGCTCTCTGATAACACATAAACCTTTATACAGGTCCCTTGAAGTATCCATCCTGGTGGAAAGAGAGAAAATAAAAAATAAAAACACAAGAAAAAGATCTCTCTCTTTTCATTGTTTTTTTACCTTGTCTCCTCTTTGCGCTTTGGCTCCCCGCCGGTCCTCCCGACTCCTCCACCGCCTCCTCCTCTTCCCCCCTCTCTCTGTTGTCTTTTCCCTTTCTCTCTCCTTTCCCTTTTTTTCCTTCCTCTCTTATATGATCCATCCCCCTTCTCTCTTCCTTTCGTTGTTCCCCCTGTTCATCCCCTATTAGCTAGCCAAGAATCCCAGATGTCCCTGTATTTCTGGACTGCATCTATTAATATATGTGTCATGTGTTCGTTCACCGCTATATAATTTATTTTGCTCCTTATTGCATGGAATTCCAGATTGTCTGATTTCCATTGCTTTGCAATGTGTGATTTGGTGGCTAAGTACATATACTGAAGTAGCTTGTTTTGAGGGGGGGAAAGCCTAGAGACCGGGATTCCCAGTAAGCAGGATTCCATTGTGCCTCCTATTTGGGTTCCCAAAATCTTAGAGGCAAGGTCTGACACTGTTCTCCAAATCTGTGCTACTTTGGGACATTCCCACCACATGTGTATAAAAGTTCCTGGGGTTCGGCATCCTCTAGAGCAGTTTCTCCCCTCTGTTTTACTCCATTTTGCTAGCCTCTCTGGGGTCAGGTAGGTCCTGTGGAGTACTTTTATGGCTGTTTCTAGTAGTGTTTGGTTTAGCGAGCCTTTGCTTATACTACTCCACGCTTTCTCCTATTTCTCTCCTTCCCATTGTTCTCCTAAATCCTTCTCCCATTCAACTATATATTTGTCTTTCGCTCCCTCTGGGGGTGTATTGTATGTTTCATATATTCCCCCAATAATTCCCTTTGCTAAGGGGGTTTTCTGGCAGATTGTTGAAAGCCAAGTTTTCTTAGGGTTCCCCAGTGTTCTAGCAATCCTATTCACCAGGTGTTTGATTCTACAATAGTTGAAGTGTTGGCTGATGGGAATATCGAAATGATCCCTTAAATATTCAAATGTTATGGGGGTCTCTGTTCCTATCCATGCCCCTAGTCTATCTAGATCCCTGGATTTCCACCACCAGTTAGCTTCTAAGCCCAGTCCCAACGGTGACTGTGGGTGATATAGTATTGACATCATAGGGGTGGGATGTTTAAAGAGGTTTGTATGTTCTAAGGCCCATTTCCAACTTTGTAATGTGTTGGTGATAACGGGTGTCTAATCTTTCCCACTTTATCTGGCACTTTGTCTAGCCAGACCAGAGTATCCCATGTGTAGGGGTATAGCAAGTGATCCTCCATTGTTTTCCATAGTGGGTGATGGGTCCCTGAATGTATTATAGGAATGAAAGATAACTGCTCCTCTATAATATTTCTTTAAATCTGGGCATGACAATCCACCCATCTTTTTGTGTTTAAACATTATCTACTTTTTAATTCTGGGGGGTTTGCCCTTCCAGATAAATTGGGACACCCTCCTCTGAAATCCTTTCAATTCTACCTGAATGACAGGGACTGGCAGGGTCCTGAACAGGTACAAAAGCTTCAGAAGGACAGACATTTTGAAGGCGTTAATTCTTCCCAGCCAAGAAATAGGGTATCTAGCCCATTTCATCAAGTCTTCACTGAGTCTTTTATAGATTGGGGGATAGTTAACCCTGTATAAGGTTTCTGTGTGCGGCGTGAGTCTTATCCCGAGATAGTGGATGTAATCCTTGGCCCACAGTAATTTAAATTTCTCAGTAATTGCTTCCCTAGATATAGCTTCCATGTTTATTGCTAAAGCCTCTGTCTTCCCGACATTTATGATAAGGCCCTATCTTTGGCCAAATTCTGTTAAAGTGTCCATTAATAATGGAATAGATTTGTTAGGTTCTGATATTGTGCATAGCATATCGTCCGCAAATAGATTAATTTTAAAGTGTTGTTGACCCATTATAAGCCTCTTAATTCCTGAGTCCGTCCTAATAGCCTGGGCAAGAGGCTCTATTGCGATAGCGAACAATAAGGGGGAAAGAGGACACCCCTGTCTGGTTCCCCTCCCTATTTTAATGGTCTGAATGCGTTTGTTCGGAAGTTTCAGAAGGGCTTCTGGGTTTTTGTAGTATGTATTTATTAATTTAAAGCCAAATTTTTTAAGGACCTCCCTAAGGTATGGCCACTCCAGAGAATCAAAGGCCTTTTCAATGTCTAATGCCAGAAGGCAGGCCGGGGTCTTGGTAGAATTAGCATGGTGTATTAGGTTCACGACCTTCCTAATATTGTCTCTGGCCTGTCTGTGAGGAATGAACCCAACTTGATCCTTATGGATGATCCTTGGGAGAAAATTTGAAATTCTATCTGCCATTATTTTTGCCAATAGTTTAATATCCCCGTTTAGTAGGGAAATGGGTCTATAATTTTTGATTTCTGAGCTGTCTTTCCCTTCTTTAGGAAATAGGGTTATTTCTGCTAAATTCATTTCTGGGGGGATCGTGTGTCCTTGCAAAATGTGGTTGTATAATTTGGTTAGTCTGGGAGTTAATTGTTCTTTGAAGGTTTTATAATACATGTTTGTGAACCCATCTATGCCGGGGGCTTTTCCATTTTTCATTGCTTGAATACCCTTTCCAACCTCTTCTAATGTGATCTTAGCGTTCAGTGTTTCTACCTCTATTTCCTCCAAGCGAGGTAGGTCATACCTATCTAACCAGGATCTAATGCTATGTTCTGTTTCCTTGCTCGATGGTGAATATAGTTTTTGGTAAATATTATAAAATAGTTCCTGTATTTTAATGGGGTCAGCCGTTTTGACATTTTCCCTAACCTTTATACAATAAATTTTAGAGAGTGTTTGTTTAGATCTTAGTTTTCTCGCTAGCATCCTAACAGGTCTATTCGCTTGGAGAAAGAATTTGTGTTGAGATCTCCTAAGGATATTATCCGCCTTTTCCGAGTATAACTTGTCTAACTCTAATCTCACTCTCTCTAGTTCCCGCCTAGTCTGCGTTTTAGGGTTTTGTTGGTTTATTTTCTCTAATCTTCCTAACTCCTCCGTGAGTTTTTTTTCCTGGGCTCTCTGTTCCCGTCTAAACTTGGATGACTCCTTCATGCATATACCCCGAATGTAGGCCTTGTGTGCTGCCCAGACCCAGCCAGTCCCCACCTCCGGTGTTTCATTTTTCTCGAAAAAAAATTCGAATTCCTGGGCAATACGTTCTTTGACTGTCGGGATCATCAGTAATCTTTCATTAAGTCTCCATCTATAAGGGGGTTTAGTCATAGGACCGAGATTTATGGTCGCCTTGACAAGGCTGTGATCCGACCAGGCGCAAGGTACTATGTCTACTCTCTTGGAGTCATGGAGGAAAGTAGAGTCCGTTAACAGGTAGTCAATTCTGGAGTATGAATTATGGGGATGGGAATAGAAAGTGTATTCTCTGTGTCCTAAATGTCTTTCCCTCCAAAGATCCACTAGTTCAAGTTCCCTTAGCAGTTGGTTAATTTGTTTCAATTTTTTAGAGAATTTGTCTCCCAGGTCTTTCCCTGTTCTGTCATTTTTTACATCTAGTGCCAGATTAAGGCCCCCCCCCAGGATGATCCTGCCTTGCTTTACTATTGTCAAATGTTTCAAAGCCCTGATGAGGTGCTTATGAGGAGAGTTGGTGGGAGCATAAACCACTGCCAAGGTGACCGGGATGTCTAGTACCCTTCCCAATAAAAATAAATAGCTTCCCTGTTTATCTGCAATCTTTTTGTCCAATGTGAATGGAAAGTTTTTATGGAGCAGGATTGCCACCCCTTCCCTTTTGGCACTGCTACTAGTCGTGTGGAACGTGGGAAATTTCTCGTTCATAAACGATGGGATTTGTTTGTGTTTAAAGTGAGTTTCCTGGAGGAAGATCACCACTGGATTATGTGTTATATACGAATGGAATGCCTTGCTTCTTTTGGTGGGGGTGTTGAAACCTCTAACGTTATGTGTAATGCAAACGTATTCTGCTTCACCCATTGTCAGTGATGACGTGTGTATCTGTTGTCTGTAGAGACTTACCGCCCCTAGAGATGGAGGTTTTGGAGTCAGCGGCCGAGGTCCGGAAGGGCCAGCGGTGGAGCCCGCCTATCTCTATTCCACCATTCTGGATGTGCAGAGAACTGAAAGAGAAAAGTGCTGCCCAAACAATAAAACATATAACTTTTCGGACCCTTGGTCCACCCCCCCACCCCCTCCTTTTCCTCATGCATCCTTTCATCTTGCACCTATCGTGCCTAGGGAGTGGCGTCTACAAAACCCACTATACTTCCCTAGAATGAGGAAATTCTTATTATCGGTCAATACCGCACTCTACTTTACGAAAACATAAAAGTATAGACCTGAAACAACTCTCCCCCTCAATACTGGGAGGGTCAACAAGCGTTGCAAATTGCGGCTAAGATTCTCCTACATTCATACCAAGCTACCTTCACAATATTTTTGGGAACATTGCCCCAACTCCAACTTGAGCATTATTTAAATTGTCCCTGTGAAATGCATTGTAGTCAAGCTTTACAAACTGTGTAATTGTCTTTGAATCCTTGGGTAACAATAGCAGGGATTATCATTCCCCTGCTGATGTACTCGCCAGTTCGGCTTCTTCAGCTCCAACTATTTGGTCTCTTTGTCCCTTGCTGCTGTTATTCCTTTGCTTTTTCTTGGCAGAGACGTCTATCCATTCTCTGGCTGGTCTCTCCCTTGGTTTAGGCGGCTGACCCAGTAGAACCGTGTCCTCTCGGAGCAGTTGCAAATTAATAAGTCTTTTCTGAAGGGTTTCCAGCGAATGAGCCACATATGTTTGCTCTTTCCATCTAAATTGTAAGCTGAAGGGAAAACCCCAGCGATATTGGATTTTGTTCTTTATCAGGATTTCCAATGCCGGTCTCATTTCTCTCCTCTTTGCTAGCGTGGATGGGGCTAAGTCCACAAACAATTGCAGCTGCGTTCCATCCGGGCCTACGATTTTGGGCAATTTTCTGGCTGTAGTCATTAATAGGTCCCTGGAGCTTTGTCTCACAAACCGTACTATTATATCCTTAGGTTTCTCAGGGTTGATTGGGCCTCCAAATGCCCTGTGAGCTCTCTCAATGAGCAGCATCTCCTCTGATTGATTTGGTAAGATGGAAGAAAACACCGCTCTGAGGTAGGACATAATATCCTCAACATTTTTAGGAACACCTCTCAGGCGTACATTGTGTCTTCTGGATCTGTTTTCCAAGTCTTCTATTTTGTTTTCAAGTACCTCTATGCGGGATGCGTTGGCACTGATTCCGATTCTATCTTCCTCTTGTGCAGAGACAATCATATCTGATCTTTTTTCTAGCTCGTGTGTTCTCTGCCCTATTGAGCGAATCTCTTCTCTCATCTCTTTTAGTGCCAGCGCAAGCTGGGTTTTCAGTAACATTTCGAATTTAGCCATTGCAGAAACTGGGAAGTCTACATCTGTGATGGTATTCGACCTTTCCCCCTCAGACTCCGACATCTCTGATCTCTCTGGGGAGCTTTCCCCTGCTTTAGTTGTCGGTGTGGACGCTACCTTGAAAAGCTCAGGAATGCCTTTGGAGGTTGTGCTTCTCTTTGTCTTCTTCATCTTTGGCCCTGCTACCTCACAGGCTCTTTATCACTGGTGTGTCAGTTTTGGAGTATATGTAGTTCCCCAGTACTCGTTGTTGTGGCTACGTGAGAATGCGCGATGTCCCTCTCTAGGTGGGGCTTGATAGTTTCAACTTTAGGAGATGCTGCTTGCGTTGGGGCAATTTATAGTTTCATCCTTGTGAAGGCATGTATAGACAGTACTTCAGTTCACTCTGCCTGTTGCTCCCCCCATTGCGCTATCTCCTGATTTGCATCTGGATTTCTCTTATCAATTTAATTTAATCTAATACTTCATATTATAATTTTTCACAAACAAATTGGTTTTATTAAATGTTGTAATCAAATCATCTGAGAATGTTAGTGTACAAAATTACAAAATTAAATACATAATAAAGAGGTGTTTGAGATATAATTGTGCCTGTAAAATTTGTTTTATAGTAACATTCTTACAATCTTACATTCAGTCTTATTACACCTACACGTTGAACGTCATGTGATATTTTCATCTGCTAGCAGTCATTATAGGCTTTTCTTTCTACCTCCCATATAGTGTAGGTCCTTTCAGTTGACTTAATCCCTTAAATGGTCTGTCTGTGCCTTTTTTTGTTTTATATGAATGTTCTTACTAGGTTACTCAATGAATTGTATCCTCCTAAACATAATCTGATATAAACTTCACTAAGAAGTGACCAGTTTAACAGATTCTTACCTTCCCGCTCCTCCGGCTTTCTTCTTGTTCTCCCTCTTGAAAGCTGCTATCTTGCTTTGTTGTGACCCAAGGGCATGAGAGCATGTCCACATGGAGGAGCTTTACAGTATCAGTATCTCATGCTGTCCAGAAACAGCATGCCACTGTCGGTTTGTTAGCAGCATGAGACGCTGGAAGGTAAAAGGGGTTTGTGATAGGAGAAAGGTAGTTGTGATATTGGCTAAGAGAATTATGGACATTTAAAGACAAAGGGTGTTTAGCAGGGAGAATATATATGTATGCTGTTACCCAATGAATCCATAACCTTATTAACCTTTGGGGGGGGGGGGGCATATCCTTGTTCATACTTTCAGTGTAGACCAGAATGCTACTTCCAGGATTTTCTTAACTTAACTGTTACATATTTTAATTTCCTCATTATGAAATAATTAGGTAAGAATATCATGATTATAAAAAGTATATCAGCTCTATCTCACTAGAATGTTTAAGTGTGTCATCTGTAGAATGTTTACGTTAATGTTCTTTAAAACATCTGTATCCTGTTTCCTCCCTTTGTCTCTGGGTCTACGGAGCACAAATATCTATAGGAAGCCGGAAATAGATAAGGATCGTTTTGCTGACACTTTTGTATTTAACACTATTTTCAAACTATGTTATTAGCTATGACGTGTTTTATGCTATATAATGGGCTGCCTGCCCAAAATTAAACTCAGAGATTATTCTGATGACACTCTGACTTCTGTGCATTATTTTCTCTCATTATATCTTGGTACTCAGATATAATAATATACACACATCAGAATACATGATTACTCACTAATCTGATCCTATCATTTTGGTCCTTCGAGCGGTGGTTGTTTCCCTTATCATTCCTCGGACGAAGCAAAACTCCTTTTACCGTGCACGGGGGGGGGGGGGGGGGGGGGGGGGGTAAGTCACTGAGGACTCCCTTACCTTGAGAAAGACCTCAGGCCTGATATATACGATCAGTTGGACCACAGAGGCAAGGTGTTTTTCCGAGGGATGACAAGGCACAGCTTACAACGAACTGACAGTGAGTATATGAATTTCTGCTGCATTTTGCATGTGTGTGTATGTCCCAGGTCCTTGCCTAACAGTGATATTAGGTAAAAGAGTTGTACAACTAGGTTTCTAGCCTAGTAATAGGTAGAAGGGTTGAAACTTACCCATAGGGAGGTAAAAGAGTCATTATCCTGAGGAAAAGACTATAAAATAAGTTCTCCGTACGTAACAATATTGAGAATGCTTACCATGAAAAAGGGGTTAATGAGTCTGACTTTCACATGAGCTCTTGCAAGAAAATATGTATGTGTGTGCATGTTACCATTTTGTATGATTTAAATACCGGTACCGGGTGTATGTATGTTTGTGAGGGGTGTAACACGGATAACAGTTTCTTGGTTATTATATATACCTGTAAACATTCTGTATATTTCTGTGTACTTGTGAGTGTATGTATCTATACATGTATTCTTTTGTGTTGTTCTCAAAATTCTTACCTGAAACTATCCACTTTTGGTAGTGAGTGGTCACACATTACCCACCTAGTCTCCGAAGGGCTAATCCTGTGACTTGCCTGTGTTTATGGAAGACGCACAAACCAAAATTTGTGGTAGTTGAGCACGACAGGCATCTATAACTGCTTGAATTTCCATCTTTCTCATTCTTTACTTGGTTATACAATGTTGAAATATTTTGTCTGCAGTTTCTGTGTATTCATAACTTCTTACTAAAATACTCTGTAAGATTGTGTGTATGAAGCCCTGGGTGGGAGCTATACTTGTAAGGGATACGTCCACAAAGGCACCACCCGGTATATGGTGAGGTTGGACTTTGAGTGGTCTACCTGTCGGCCCTGAAGGTTGGGTGGCAAGGTTTACACTAAAGGGAACTGCACAACAAGACTTCCCATCAGAAGCTACGGGCTTTATGGGTCCTTGATGTGCCGAGTATATGTGGTGGTATTTGAGGTGTGGCGTGCGAGAGGTAGCGTGAACGACTCTCTCTCTATGTGAACCAGGTTTCCACACTCAGGTGTGGAGAAGGCGGATGGTCCAAGGTGTGGGAGATATACATATTATTTCTGGAAAATGTATAAAAGGTCTGTTGGTTATTGTATGTATATGTAATGCTATGTATATTTCCAGGTACCTGTGATATTATTTTTTGTGTATATCTATTAACTTTAATTGATACTATAGGAGTTCAAGATATGTATATATGTGGGTATATATATATATGTATATATATATATGTATATGTGTATATATATGTATATGTATAGGTGGATAGGCTCTCAAGGGCATAAATCGCACTGCCAGGAGTGTGGTTTCTAGACCCTGCAGTTTTCAATGTTATCTCTAAAGACATGTTTAATATGCAAAGGGTTTCTGGTGTGCATCTGTAACTTATGTCTGGTAAAAACACACTTATGTGTGGGAATTGTGCACACTGTATTCTAGACTTGTTTTCTTATGTGTATTTGTGTATATATATAAAGTTTCTGTGTCTTTGTAACTTTACTCAATGCTTTACCTTTGGGCAGGGAGGTGACTGATCTGTATTATGTGAAGATGTGCAGGGTCTGGCCAACCCCCCACAGTCAGCATAGCAGACCACTCCCCTTTCTACTCCAATTTTCTCTGTGTGTGTGTGTTAGTTTTTTTATGTAAAATATGTCTGTCTGTAACCTTAAGGGAACACAGCAGAAGGGAGGAAGTGTGGTTGCTGTAAAGAGAGACAACGGCATGTTATTATAACCCCTTTTAAGTGATGACAATGCTCACCGCACCCACTGGATACACAGCATCTACTATACTATCTCTGCTGGAATCAGTGCCCTGTATCCACTACTTCTTGGCAATATTAATCCTTATTACAAAAAAGGAATAGGAGACGTTCAAACTTTATTGAGCTTTACTATATACAAAGAAGTATAGGAAAGGAAAAGTAAACACAACGTTACTTAATTAAGGAAATAAAAATAAAAAGTAAAAAAAAGTAAAAACATTTTCTATACTAAAAATAAAAAATTGTTGAAGATGAAAACAAAAAGGCAAATGTGTATCACAATGACGGAGCCTACGGGGGGAGGGACATGTAATGTTAACCACCTCTCTCCTTCGGAAGAGGATATGTTTATGTGTACACAGAAAAGACTTCCACGACTGACCGCCCCTCCAACTCCTGGGAATATGGTCACTTATAGTGATGATGTAGAGAACGAATTTGATGATGCCCGCAAATACCTGCTTGCCGCCACCGCTCCAAATCCACCTCCTCCAACGCCACCACCTTATGAAGGACGGCCCGCCAGCACCAGGCGGGCACCAGATCGTCAATACGGAGGTAAGGGAATAACATCTGTGCCATTTTATCCCTTAATTGAGGTTCCCAATCCTAGAGGGGGGAAATGTGTTGCCACCCACAATGCTAGTATACCGAGCATGGACAGATGCAGATGTGAGGAGAGCTGTAGAAGGAGTCCCCCACCCAAATGACAATATGGGAATTTGCAGACTTAAGTTCCAGCGATTGCAGCAAAGTTTTAAATTAAATGGTGTTGAGGTTGTACGGTGTCTGAGGCAGATATTAGGGTCCGATTGGATCCTTAGTGAAGGTGACTGGAATCCACTGGACCCAAAGGGGGGAGCCATTGCAATATGGATCACAAGAACTGACCCAACGAGTAGACACTCTAATAGGCAGAATAGCTGACAGACGCAGACTGGACTAAGATAAATGAGTGTGTACAGAAAGATGATGAAAGTGTGGAACAATATATGGGGAGGTTGCGGGTAGTATTTGACAGCCATAGCGGGGTAGCCAGACCTAACCCATATGATGATGCTGGACCATATGCTCAGCAGCTAAAAAAATAAATGACTTTGTGATACAGCACCAAATTACTTACAAAACATGTCCCCTTAGGGAAACCATAGAATATGCTAGACATGCAGAAGAGCAGTGTAAGAGAGCAAATGAAAAGAAACAGATAAAGCAAGATAGTAAACCAAAGGAGGTGTATTTGATGACTTCTGTTGATGGGAAAGCGCAACCTATAACTTTTGCTTTCTTTTCTGGTGATGGTGGAAATAACCAAAAACGTGGAGAGAGAGGAGGTGGACGAGGTCGAGGTGGAAGCAGAGGAAAAATTTTATGGAAATTGTTACGTATGTGGCAAGGCCGGCCACTTAGCACGTTCCTGCAGAAACAGAAAGTACCAGGAGGAAGAGGGAGCGGATGACGATGACCAGACCGACAAATGACTAGAACCAGGTTGTACCCTTCCTTTACAAATATTTGCTGAACAAGAATTGCTTGAATCTGAATTGTATGAGTATGGTAATAATGATGCAAATTTGCCAGAAATAAATGATGTGTTGAATTTAGAATCATGTATAGACTTAATAGCTCTAGCAGAACAACCAGTCATTAAACTAGATGTAGAGGGAGCATGTAGGTCAGTATTGAGCGATGATGGCACATGGACTAGTTACACGTCGTCACAAAACATACTGGTTAGGTCAGCAGCAGGACAGACAAATAGCGAACATATATCATGCCCACTCACAGGGAGATTGTTCAACGGCCAAACATTTGAGCATCCTTTTATACTCTCCCCTAGATGCCCGATAAATCTATTAAAGAGATCTGATGCTGAAATGCAACATTAGAGTGGTTCCCACAGAGAAAGGCATGAATGCATACATGGGGGACATACCTGTCGATGTAAATGTAGTGCAGGGGATGGGTGAACCACATTACTTCTACACATTAGACATGGTGTTGAAAGGGTCAGGACAAGTATCCAGCACTTTGGTAGCCATGGCTAATGACCTAGCTCCATCTTCCAGTATAAAACAAAGCACAGGGTCATCACACTGCACTATGAAATTTGAAAGTACACCGGGGAGGGATGTGGACTATGAAAAACATTTTTCAAACACACCAATACCAGAATAACCTTGGATTACATATACTGGACAGAAAATGGGTATACAGGGGTGGGAGTAAAATTGAATGATCAAGACCAGTTACTCTATGCAGGAGACACAGTGCCACACATATCACTGGCTATGAAGGTGGGTACAGGTAGGAGGGATGGTAGAAGAGGCTCAGACAGATAAAACACCATGGTAGTACTTGCCCTATGACCTCGGAGTGCAGTACTCACCGAGCACGAAAATATATCGGAAAAGCCTAAACTGGGTAACTGAGACAAAGAAAGGAATACACTTACAGTCATCCAGGTGGGAGAAAGTTCTTCTGTTAGAGGAACCATGACACAACACACAGATACTGTTCACTCAGGAACAGGAGGCAGCATTAGAGAGCCTTCCGGACACCTTATGGTCCACAGGGCCCGCTGATGTAGGCCTTATAAAGGGGGTAGAGCCAGTAAAAATCACCCCAAAAAGTACTTTTCAGCCACATCAGAGACAGTATCCTCTAAAACCTGAAGCAGAGAAGGGCATAGAACCTATTATAAAAGTTTTGATTGAGAAAGGGATTATAATAGAATGCCCAGGATCCCCATGTAACACCCCACTTTACCCAGTCAGGAAGACAACCGGAGCTTGGAGATTAGTGCAGGATTTAAAAGCAGTAAATAAAGCTGTAATTCCCCCGAGTACCCACGGAGCCAGATCCACATACACTCCTAAATGACATGCAGCCAGATAACACACATTCCTGGCAGAAAAGGGACATAAGGTTAGTCGGGATAAATTACAGCTCTGGAAAGCAGAAGTGAAGTACCTGGGATACCTAGTGAGCAGAAAGGGACGATCACTAGACCCAGTTAGGAAAAGGGCCATACTAGAAGCCCCTAAGCCGGTCACAAAGAGACAAGTTATGTCTTTCTTAGGGATGGTAAATTTCTGCAGGAGTTGGATTCCCAACTATGCAGAACTTACAGGGCCCATACAACACCTTATTTATGCACAATCAATGTCAGTTAATGAAAAGGTAGCGTGGACACATGAAGCTGAAGCAGCATTCATTCAGCTTAAGAACACAGTAGTGGGAACATCTGTATTGGGATTGCCAGATTACAGCAAGCCATTTGTACAAACTGTTGACTTTACAGGCTGTAGTGGCGGCTTCCATGGCAGTTCTGGTGTCAGCAGCCTTAGTCCTGTTCCACCCTTTGACTCTAAGAGTACCACATGCTGTATCTGTCATTCTACTACAAAATAAGGTTTCATACCTTTCCCCTTCAAGACACTTATCATGCATGACTATACTTCTGTCACAACCACACTTGCACATAGAAAGGTGCACAACACTGAACCCATCAACGTTAGTTCCCATCCAGGAAGATGGCACACCACATGCATATACTGAAATCATAGAAAAAGAAGTCTCACCAAGAGACGGCCTTAGAGATGTTGCATACACCGAGGCTACACTAACTCTGTTTGTAGATGGGTCATCAAGTAGAAACAAAGATGGTACAAATGCAACGGGATATGCAGTAGTAATACAAGAAGAAACTATAAGAGCAGAAAAACTTCCATCACATTTTTCAGCACAGGCAGCTGAGATTGTGGCCCTTACTGAAGCCTGTAAAATAGGACAGGGACAAATAGTAAATATATACACCGACAGACAATATGCATTCTCAACTGTACACATATTTGCACAATTGTGGAAAAATAGAGGCATGGTCACATCTACTGGCGGGCAAGTCACTCATAAACAACTCCTTTTGCAGTTACTTGAAGCCATTCAACTGCCCTTGAAGATTGCGGTATGTAAATGTGTGGCTCATACCACGACCAAAGACGTAATTTCAATAGGAAATGGCAGGGCAGATACAGCTGCAAAGCAAGCGGCTCAAACGGGAAAAATACACATTTTTCTCTTACACAGCTACACATCTGTGTATTTCGTAAACCACATTGACAAGAGTATTCTACAGCAACTACAGGCAAATGCACCCTCACAGGAAAAAACATACTGGTTGAAGAAAGGGAGTAAACTGAATGCTGATAATATTTATGAGAGTATAGAAGGGAAAACAATTTTACCAAAATCACTATTCAGATATGCAGCTATGTTGAGCCATGGCATTAGTCATGTCTCAAGAGGGAGTATGGTAGACATGGTCAGCAGAATATTTTCAGCCTATGGATTAAACACCTATTTTAAATTTTTTTGTGCAGGGTGCCTTGTTTGTGCACAACACAACCCTCAGGGTAACTATCACCCCATAAGAGGCACATTCCCAGAACCAACATACCCCTTCCAGACAATATGTATGGATTTCATTGAACTAACAAAGTGTGAAGGGAAGAAATATTGCCTAGTGATAATTGATGTATACTCTAGGTGGGTGGAAACGAAACCATGTGCACACCCTGACGCAATCACAGTGGCTAAAACCTTAGTGACACAAATAATTCCTAGGTTTGGTATACCAGAGAAAATATATAGCGATAACGGCACACATTTTGTGAACAGAATTATCAACCACTTGAGTAAAGCATTACACATAGAGTTGAAAAACCACTGTGCGTACCACCCACAGTCAGCTGGATTAGTGGAGAGAACTAATGGTACCATTAAAAATAAATTGAGGAAAACGATGGCAGCAACAGGGAAAAATTGGCTTTACTGTTTACCATTAGTCATGCTAAACATGCACATGCTTCCAGGCAGGAAGAAGTTAACCCCGTTTGAAATATTGTATGGGAGACCATTCCTACTACCAGAATTTAGACCATTTATCTCAGAAGATGAGAACATGAGTGAAAACTTAGCAGACTATATGAGAAAAATGTTAAGTAAGAAAGATATTACCTCCATCTCTCTCTCTCATCCACAGCAACAGCAGGGACACTGCTTGGTACAACCAGGCCAGTGGGTCCTAATTAAAGTAATCAAGCGTAAAAATTGGGCATCGGCCAGGTGGGAAGGACCGTACCAAGTTCTGCTGTCAACACCCACTGCCTTGAAAGTTGCCGAACGAGCCACCTGGATACACCTGACTCACTGCAAGAGAGTAAAAGTGCCAGAGCTTGGGCCAGTTGATTCCTAAAACCTGCTAGCTGACTCATTGCGAGTCAGGCTGGGCTACAAAGGGGGGGAAACTCGTCTCAAACCCAGTGAAGAACCGAATGGTGCCGGTTTTTGGGGTTCTCAACTGGCCCAAGAAAATGTCCTGGCACCTGTTCAAAAGACCTAACTGGTGTGGCCTAAGAATCTCACTGACATGCCTCATCTTGATAACTCTTTGCATAGTAGCACCCATAATCATATGGGAAGAAGTAACAAGACCCAGAGGCAACCAGACGCAATCTATTGGAGAGATGTGGATGCACAGAATGAAAAGAGACATGATGGAAGTCAATTTAACTGGCCAAGTGACCCTAGTGTTCAAGGAAGAGCAGATAGGAACCAACCAAATAGACCTATGTCAAGTACTAAGATGTGGACTTTCTGGAGGAAGAAGTAGTGGAGGGGTGAGAAAAGCGCCAGTATACTTGTGTATAGCCTCTCCGTATGGAAATGAGAGATGTCGTAGCTGGAAACTGACCTTATGGAATCCAGGAGCTGACAGGGGTTACTCCCCACCTAATCACATGAAGTGCAAAAGTACAAAGAGACGCTTAAAGCTGACACGGGGTGTGGAGCCATCCTCCTGCAGCCAAAATCAGCTATACAAAAGTGTGATGAAGGGAGACATACTTTTGGAATCTACACCTCAGGCAGAGGTAACAACATGGAATATTTGCATATTCAGGTACTGCAAAAAGAGGAGCCCAGAGAGACTATTGATCTCACCAAGGTGAGCCCTGTGAATAGGACTGTGCCCTCACAGATCATCTATTTGGTACCTGTTCCACTGCCAGACCGTCAATGGCAATGTTACCATTTAAACTGAACCTTGCTTTAAGACCTTTGTTTAATACATTTATAAGAGGAGGGACTGTTACATATTTTAATTTCCTCATTATGAAATAATTAGGTAAGAATATCATGATTATAAAAAGTATATCAGCTCTATCTCACTAGAATGTTTAAGTGTGTCATCTGTAGAATGTTTACGTTAATGTTCTTTAAAACATCTGTATCCTGTTTCCTCCCTTTGTCTCTGGGTCTACGGAGCACAAATATCTATAGGAAGCCGGAAATAGATAAGGATCGTTTTGCTGACACTTTTGTATTTAACACTATTTTCAAACTATGTTATTAGCTATGACGTGTTTTATGCTATATAATGGGCTGCCTGCCCAAAATTAAACTCAGAGATTATTCTGATGACACTCTGACTTCTGTGCATTATTTTCTCTCATTATATCTTGGTACTCAGATATAATAATATACACATATCAGAATACATGATTACTCACTAATCTGATCCTATCATTAACCATCAAGGAAGAATTTGTTGAAGAATGTGTTGTATTCTAGTATAATGGTATTGAGAGTTTAAAGAAACCAACCAGCCAACAACTCTACCCACACATTATATCCAATAGATTTGAACAGGTCTGTTTGACTTACCACAAGAACATTTTATTTATCAGGTGCTCACAGCATGCATGTTATGGTCTGGACTTTTGTGGGTGGAGAAATTAGTTATGTGCACACAACCTAGTTAGATTTGCTCTTATTATTAGATGCTCAATTCTTAAATGTATTACTATTTCCTGTTGTTTATGTTTCTCAGTTTTATATGGAATTATTCTTTGAATTTGCAATGGAAGTAAGACAAATATATTTAAGAAAAATGTATATAATTTATTTGTTTTTGGTCAGCAAACATATTCAGTAATCACATGCAGACGATCAAACTTAAACTCTGGTTATTTTTGTTTAAAATATTGTTGTTTTTTTTCTGAAAAAAAAGCATAATTTACAAAATAGTTTAAAGCCATATGACATGATTGCAGAAGGAATAAAGAATAAGTGTAAAAATAAACTAGTTTATATACATTGTAGAATTGTAAAAAAACATAATTCATTTAAACAGTTTGTGATATAAAATACAGTACATCAATAAGTTTTTAGGCTAATCCAGCATCCTTTGCCATTCCGTAAAAGATCCCTCTTGAAGCTAAAAGATTGGTTGGAGTGTCAAATTCTGCAATTTGTCCTTTGTCTAGAACAAGCACCCTGTAAAGAAAAATTGACAATTATTAGTTTTGTAAGTATCTTGTTTTGAATTATGCATTTACCATTAATACAATTCTTATTTAATTATAGATAAATACAATATTAAATATTGTAGCTTAGAGTTTTAGCTTCCATTTACACCTATTGACTCCACCCTGTCAAGGTCATCAAATGAGGAAGGGTAGGTTAATCTGAGAGACAGGTGTAAATGGATTAAGGAAGAATGTTAGATAAGAGACCAAACAAACTTTCAAACAGAAATAACTTGTTGCCTGCTAGACAAGCCAGACCCCAACTGGCTTCAGAGATCAGTAGCAGCTGACTCTTAAAACTGCCTTTTTAATAATTGAATATGAATTTTATTAATGATCAGTGCATAATTAAAATATCTAGCTGGTGTTAGGACATTACAGAGGTCCTTTAAGTTTTTTTTTTAAGTTGACTGGATTTGGATCTTGAACTTTTACTCTCCTGTGGAGTGATGATATAGGCAATAGACAAATTTTCTATGATGAACTTTTGTTTATACATTTGCAAAGAAAGTCTCAGCACTGGCAATGTTAATAGAATAACAGCACAGGGTATGTCGGAAAAAAGTTGTAAACACAGATCAGGTTGCCTGTGCACCGAGGAACAAGATACTTGTGCCAAATATGTACTTGTTAAGCAAGTCATTTTTTTGGTTTCAAAAATCTAGTAGATTAAAATCTTGAAGACTTTCATAGGTGTATATTTACCCCACTATCAAAAAATTGTTTCCTAAAAGACCATATAGTATTTAGCAGTATTTTGCCAAGTATTATCAAATTACACACTGCTTTCCTAACAAAATTAAAGGGCCACTGCTCAATGAAAAAATATATATGCTTGACAACTTTGAATCACAGAGAAAGGATATTTAAGCCTATTTTATTAAAAAAAAACAATGAATGTTATGCTTCTGCTGAACCCTGGATGTATGGCCATTGTGTGTGTAAGAGGGGCTTTTACATTTCTGGGGAGCAATGCTTGTATTTTCTGATGTAAGCAATCTGCTTCTGGGTCTGTGGTGGGGAAGAGGAGGGGTGTCAATTCCAATCAGATCTAATTATCTAACAAAGCATTCAGGCCTCTCCCTTGTTCCAACCTAACCCTATATTTAAATGAACTCACCCTGATGACCAGCGTTCAGAAAATTAGGTAACAGAAACAAAATGTATTCCTCCCCCCTTAAAAAGTATGCAAAAAATCACATTTTGCCAAAAAAAAGTTTTTCTGTTCATGGTTTACACAACTGCTAATATTGTTAGTTAGGTACATACTTCACAAACTAGTGTCTCTTTTCTTGAACTACAGTGCTCTATTAACAAGGATATTTCCTAGTTGTTTGTGTACCTTGATAGAATATGCCTATGTTATACTTTGAACCCCTTTATTTGTGCACATATCTAGATTGCAAAATAATTATTTAATTTTAATTTCCCAATGAAATATAGCCAACAAAGTATTAGACTTGGCATTTTATGTTCATTATAGTACATCTGGATGATTGTTTTTATATGCCCTTGTCTTAAACATGCTACTTTTACTGCCCACCAAAATTGGCTAGTGGGAACGGCAAACTATAGTATAATATCTTAATAAATGCAGATGATTGTTTATCCATAAAAAGTCTAACTTTCAAAATCACTCCCAAATTGTTAGCATTCGTGTTATATGTCTTCTAAAAATTAGTGTTGTTTCAAGGTATTGTGAAATTACCTGGTATAATCCATTATTGTATTCAGCCTGTGTGCAATGGTTAGCACTGTGCAATCTTCAAACTGAGTTCTTATTGTCATCTGTATCAGGTCATCAGTTTCAAGATCTATAGCTGCCGTGGCTTCATCCAAGATTAAAATTCGAGTCTTGCGGAGAAGAGCTCTCGCTAGGCAGACAAGTTGTCTTTGGCCAACACTATGAGCAAAAAGATATTAGGAACAGATTAAGAACACAATTACTATAAAACTTTTGTGTATTGTAAGATGATTAGGGGTGCTCAGAATTTAGTCAATCTTAGAAGATCTGTAAAACACCAGTATGGTGGCAACTATATCGCACATTGTATGTCTTTGCCTTATCTATCATACCTGCACTAAAATCACCACACCTCCACAAATCTCTACAAAACCATAGTATGCAGCCGCCACACCATCACAGTAATCTTAAGGTGGCATCATTAGCTGCAACCAACCGAAGATACTCAATATTTGGGTTTGTATTTTCTGCTGACACAATTTTAAATTCCTTCATGCTACTTAAAGATCCAGTACAACTGTCCAGCTTTTCAAGTAATAGAGATCAGTTCAAACATTCAATGTAATGTCATTTAATAAAATGTGGGAAAACTGATGCTGAAAATAGTTTGTTTTGCCACTTTCTTTAGACGTGAGTGCATATCATCTTTTAAAAACTGCTCACATTGTTGGTGTATTGCGATTAAACTGCAGCTGCCACTTCCCTGCATAACACAGCACATATGAAAATCCTATACATTTATTTTAAAAATAGTGATTTGGGACTTTTATCTCCAAATGCCAAAGGTGTACCATATGAGAAGGAACAGTATGTGATTTTATCATAAGCGAAGAGGAAATAAGCTCTATAGTGGGTGAAATGCATTTAAAAATATTATCACAAATCTGAATGCAACACCACCTAAAGTGGAAATATAGTGGTGATAGAGAGCTGCAGCTACCAACTTCCAACTAGATGGAGCACAGTTTACCTAAGGACTGCAATAACTTTGCTTTGCCCCAACAATTGTTTTTTTTTTAAATATTATTTAACAAATCTTCTTATATGCTTATACGCTTCCACAAGGAAGAAAATAGTCAACTCAAGCTCAACATGTCAAAGACTGAGCTCCTAATCTTCCCACCCTCTTCCTCAGCCTCTATTCCTCACTTTTCACTCTCTGTCTAAAAGGCCATCATCACTCGTACCTCCCAGGCTGTTGTCTTGGGTGTCCAATGGACCCTGCCCTCTCTTTCATTCCTCATATACAATAAATCACAACATCTTGTCATTTTCCCCTAAAAAACATCTCCAATATCTGTCACTATCTGACACACGACACAGCTAAAATTCTAATTCACTCTCTCATCATATCTCGCCTTGACTACTGTAACTTGCTCCTTGCTGGCCACGCCTTCACCAACCTGTCCCCACTCCAATCCATATTAAATGCCTCTGCTAGACTCATCTTCCACACTAGATGCTCAGTGTCTGCAGCACCTATCTGTCAGTCACTCCACTGGCTTCCCATAGTCTCCAGAATACATTCAAAATCATATAAAGCTCTCAACAACAGTGCATCCTTTTATGTTAGTGCTCTCCTCTCAAAATACTCTCCCAACCGCCCTCTTTGCTCTGCTAACGACCTTCTTCTATCCTCCTCCCTTATCACCTTCTCTCACTCCCTCCTCTAGGACTTTTCTTGTGCTGCCCCTATTCTTTGGAACTCCTTGCCTTGCTTAATCTGTTTAAAGAAGCTTATCACCTCCAGCCCTAATATACACATCACATCTATTATCCTTCTATACCTCTCCCATATCCTTTAAATGTTAGTGAGTTTTACATATTTTGGTGCTTTGGGGAAATATCTATGTATGTTTGATTTTAAACTCAATAACAGGGACCTCCATTATTTTGCAATGTGATAAATAATGTTTTGATTTGTACTTAACCCCTGTACATCGCTACGGAATATGTTGGCGTGTTACAAATAAAGTCTAATAATAATAATAATAATAATACCTCTGGTTGTAATTTGATCTTGCTACATGGCCATTCCCAGTAACAAGATGGGAAGATGTAAATCTGAAGAACCTAAAGATGATGTACCAATGCATACATATGTACTATCTATCAGAAAGTAACATACCTTAGATTTTCTCCTCCTTCAGAACATTCATAGTCTAGTTTGTTAGTCTGGCTGGCAACAAACTTTTTCAAGTGAGACAATTCGAGAGCTTTCCAAACTTCATCATCTGAGTATCTATCAAAAGGATCAAGGTTCATCCTTAATGTTCCTGAGAAAAGTACTGGGTCCTGGTAAATGCAAGGAAAGAAAAATCGTGTTGAGGTAGAGGAAAATAAACTGTGTCAAAAAATTATATTATTACACATGTTTTCGTACAAAAAAACTAAAATAATTTGTATACCAGGCATCTATTTATAGGCTATGTTTCAGTTTACCAGGGTCAATCCAAATGGCAGAGCACCTGTACCAAGAATATATATTCTTCTCCAATTATCATCTTCTTGCAGATATCAACATCCTGTTGTTTCTCCCATTACACTCACCTCTCAAACCTCTTTTTCTCCTTCTCCTTTCTATCAGCAGCATAACTATTCTCCCCAAACCTCTTCCTCTAAATTATCCTCACCTTTTCCAGTACTTCTCATTTGTTCCTTCTATCATACTCATTCCAAAACGACCTAATTCCTTTTACATTTTAGTGTGGCTTGAGAGCTACAGTATAAGCACATTTCAAACCCATTACATGATAATTTGAACATGTGATGTAATGCTATACCTATAAGCTACATATAAATATATGTATAAGAAGGGTGGCTACCTGAGGAATTATGGTAAGCATGGATCTTAGATCATGCAGTCCGATCTCTGAAATATTTACACCATCTATTTTAATTACTCCTTCTGCAGCTTCTATAATCCTAAAAAGGCACAGTGTCATCGAAGATTTCCCTGCTCCCGTCCTTCCAACAATTCCAACCTGAAAATATATAAATATAGTGTTAAAACAATTAAAATTAATTAACAAAAATGTCAAAGTTAGGTTTAAAAAGTTATATGTATGTGTTGTCATTTATTAAGTGTTCTGGTTATGTTACTAATGTTTTATTTTTGAAACACTTGTGTTATGGAATTAACCTTGTATTCTTAATAAAAAATATATTTAAAAAAATAATAATTAATTTGGTAAGTAAAAATCTTACAATGTTAATATTACTTTCACTCCTAACTTTCTTTTATAGGATCTAGGAAATTAGGAAGCTCAGTATCCTGTGATAATGGTGTGTTCTAAGTCCTGCTTGGGTCCTAACTATGATTTTGTCAGCAATTAAGGCAGATTCCCTATGTTCTTTCAAGACAGGACAGCACTTGCATTGTCTTCATTACTATTTTTTATATTTGTAACAGACTAGTCTTAACTCCATGGTACAGTGGTATATTTCCCTGCCCCTGGGTTGGATATTTTTCCAATTCTGCAAATAACTGAGTAGTTTTAAGCTTGTTAACTCAGTGTACATTCAAGTTATGAGAATTATTTTAAGTGTAACTGGCCAATGCTTCCTTCAGAGTAGCAAGTGAGGAAACAAATTGCAGGTGGGCATGGTCCAGTACAAGAAGTAAATGGCAGTAAAACTGTTGGCCATCAGATCTAAGGCTTCCTTGTCTTAGAGACTGAGTAGATGATCTGGAGATCCTCCAGAGTCCTTTAGAAGGATGCTATAAGAACTTTTATCTTTACCCTTGTTCTGTCAAGACTGTGTAAGACCAATCACCCCAAGGTTTTTGGGAGAGAATATGTGTTATTTATATATTTTTATTTTGAAAATTTGTAAAACAAGTGCAATTATAACTATGATCTTTAGACTGACGTGAACATTTCAAGTTAAAATGGAGGGGATCTCCTCAAGTTTTCTTTCACAATATGGAGGATTCATATAAAAAGTTCTATGTACCTTTTCTCCACCTTTGACTTTCAGGTTTAGGTTCTTCAGCACCAGATCCAACCCAGCTCTGTACCGTACAGCATAATTTGCTAATTCAACTTCACCTTTGCTTGGCCATTCTTTTGGTGGTCGGTTACCTTCAATTATCCAAGGAGCCTTAAAAATACATCAGTAATGCATAGTTTTAATTTAGAGTTGGTATGTTTTAAATTATGATTTTTATTCAACTAATATAAAAAAATAATTCTTTAAAAAACACAGTATTTTTTCAAGTAAAAACATCTTTGGAAATCAAGTGAGTTTTAACTTACCAATGATATACAAGTCGAGTAATTAAGATATATTGACTATAGTTGACATATTTTGACTATAAATTTTGAAAAGCATGTTATTGGACTGTGTTCTATTCAAGTACAAATTTAAAAGGATGGCATTGACATTATTTGCCAAAAGAACCTAGGTCAGGCTCCCATTAAATACATTCAACTTAACCATTGCACAAATTTATAACATTAGATTAATTATTAAAATGAATAAGCTTTCTTCCAAATGACTTTCAGTGGAATCCTTGCAGGATATTTCGTAATAATTCCGAAATTATTGCAAAATGCTGCAGTTTCTACTAAAATGTGGATGCAATCAGTTCTTGCAGTCAGAATTTAACAGGTCACTTTGTGTCATTAATACTTTAACAAAATATTACCATATTATTAATACAGCACTACACATTAAAATGAAGATGCACTTGCGTAATAAAAAGATTCACTAAAAAGATGGCAGCCATTTGTTGTAGCTAGTTACATGAGTCAACCATGGGCACCTTCACTGTGTTACTTAAGTTGTTTTTCTACTGAGTCAACTATATTTTAGTCAATGTGCACAATAAGTTCTAATATGAACTCCAATATATTTGATTAATTTATCAAATGTGTCAGTAGCAACAAACCTCAGTTTCTGTCTCAGAATATTCTTTCACTCGTTCAACAGCAACAATGTTTGTTTCCAAATCTGAAGTCATTCGTACCATCCAGTTCAAGGACATGGTTACCTGGAAAGCAAAAGGTTAACAAATCAACATTACCTGTAAGTGTATTTTAAAAAAAACCAACAATAACAAAACTTGAATTTTAAATTATTTGTAGAGTGGTCTTAATCCAAACCAGTCGTATTTTGTATTTCCTGCAACACTCTAACTTAAATTCTGAACGCAAATTAAGTTATTGGGATTATCAAAGCACAATAGAAACACCAAGGGCCTTATTCAATTGAGCAATGGTAAGTTTCTGGAGCTCATAATGGAGCCCGTAAACTAATTCGCTATTCAATTGGTGTCCTTTGGCGAGCCACAACCGAAGCTCAAGTCCTGCGTTTGTTAAAATCGGAACTCTAACCCATCTAAGCCTTTGATCTTTCAAGCCTGTAAATGTTACAATTACAAATCGCTATTCAATTGCTTAAGCCTGCAAATGTTTTCACACCCATAAATGGCAAATGTAGAAGAAAATCCTACAGATACCAGGATAGGACTTGCAAGGGGGTTAAAAACCTGATCGTAGCACTGTAAATGCAAATAAAAAAGCAATACTGCACTTTAAAAGACGGGAAAGACATTAGAATTAATTGCACAAGAGTATCAAGCTAACAAATCTGCATTACATTTTTTTTTATGTTTCATTTCGGTGTCATATGAATCTCAGGAACCAAGGAGTTAATACATATCAGGCCACCTACATGGACTAGAACAGTATCGCCATTCATTTTTATTATTTTGTATATTGCCGGGTTGCGAGTCTGATCACATATCAGACTTCTAAACGCTAATTGATTGACGTTTAACCTCCATGTGTTACTGATGACGCTCTCGTTTACTATTGGCTGTTTCTAAAGTGGAAGTTATGGCCTTGCTTAATTGATCATGATCGCACTCTGAAATGCTGCTTACAGGTGCATGGTTTACGGTTTCGGCCCGTAAATTGTGGGCTTGCACAATTGAATCGCTCTGTAAATGTAGCAAATTTCAGCCCGCAGACTTATGGCCGGTATAAAGGAAACAGCGGGCTTGCAATTGAAGAGGGGGTTATGTCACCCAGACACAGTCACATTGGCTCACCCAGATTATATATATAGTCAGGTCCATAAATATTGGGACATCGACATAATTCTAAACTTTTTGGCTCTATACACCACCACAATGGATTTGAAATGAAACAAACAAGATGTGCTTTAACTGTAGACTTTCAGCTTTAATTTGAGGGTATTTACATTCAAATCAGGTGAACTGTGTAGGAATTACAACAGCTTGTATATGTGCCTCCCACTTTTTAAGGGACCAAAAAAAGGGACCAAAAAAAGCAGGGACCTGCTTGTTATTGGGGCATTTTCCCTTCAGTTTTGTCTTCAGCAAGTGAAATGCATGCTCACCTGATTTGGATGTAAATACCCTCAAATTAAAGCTGAAAGTCTGCAGTTAAAGCACATCTTGTTTCATTTCAAATCCATTGTGGTGGTGTATAGAGCCAAAAAGTTTAGAATTGTGTCGATGTCCCAATATTTATGGACCTGACTGTATATCTATATATTTATATATATATATATATATATATATATATATATATATCGAGAGAGAGGGAGAGAGATTCTATCAACATTTTTATATACACGTGTTTATATGTTTTATACATTTATGCTTTAAATTGCACGTTTTTGCTATAAATTTGTTTTCACTTTTCTAAACAGATGTAAAAGTATTTTTCAACTATTGATCAGGTAGCATGCTAAATTGATAATCAACTACACCAGGGGTGGGCAAGTTCGGTCCTGGAAAACCCCATACAGCCCTGGATTTGAGTATTTCCTTCCTGTGCACAACTGAGTCAATCAGGATGATGGAAGAAGTGATTGACTCACTTGTGTGCAGCAGGGATATCCTCAAATCCAGGCCTGAACTACACTATATTCCATTTTTATGTATTTTTTATTTTCTTGTATTTGATTTGTTTATATGAAGAACAAATTCCATTATTGATTGTTTGATGCATAGCCTTTTTTCATTAAAATTACCTGTAGAGCATATGATACAGAGAGGCCAACAAGACCGGCGCTGAGATGTTCTCTACCAATTACAGCAAACAGAGCAGCAAAAAGGACCACACAGTTTCCAACAAACTCAACTCGAACACCCAACCACCTAAGGAAACAAGGATAAATATAAGTAAACATTTACACCTCTCCATAACAGTTCAATGATTTGATTTTTGCATACAGGTATGGTAATTCTTTCTGAATAAATTACTGACTGAGGCAAAATGTCCTACTGAAAAGTATTTTTTCTTTTGAATAACTAAACTTGATAGTAAAAAACAAACACATCCTTAATATTTTACTATTTTATCCCAAATTCCTCCCATCTCAGGAAGTTTATCATTTTTGGTACTTTCTACGGACATTTTATCAAATATAGTTATTCAAAATATCAACTGAAAAGAAAATACAAAAAAGGGACATATGAGATATTTGTAGAGAAATGGAAACAGATGTATCATAAGAAGAGATGGTGGGCTTGAGAAATGGGAAGGGAAGACGAGAAGGTCGAGGCACAAATGAGACAAATGGAAGGTAGGAGAAAAAGAGGAAATAAAAATGGGAAAGGGAGGTAAAATTATTAAAAAGAAAAGGGCTGCCCCTTTAATTTCTACCACCCTATGCTACAGCCTTGTTAGCTTGTTTGAAGATCAGGTCTTAAAAGCAAACATATGATTATTTTCAACTGTGACATGGTTGATATCTATTTTAATGATACTTGTGAAAATCTTTCTCTTCCAAAGGCTTTCTGAAAATACTGTTTTAGTAACACTATGTATTTTTTTAATTTGGTGCAAAACTCTGAAAACAAGAGTCTTCTTCTACATCAATTTCATCAACCAATATTTTCCTAATGAATAGAGAAAATGTTGCCAGGATTCAGCCTGCTCGCACCTTGACACAGTAAGTGTCAAACATTGGCAACCAGATTTTCCAGTTCTTCTGGAAGCATGCTACATCAAGACATAGACGTTACTATTTATGCTGTATAGTATATGGCATGCACTAACTACTATATCTTCCTTAGGATTAGGAGTTACTATGAGCACAAGCGCTGCTTAGATGCAGCTTTTTGGAGCTATTTAAGTTATTTTCTCTCTGTCGTCTTTGCAGGTGTCACGTCCTCAGCGCGCAGGGCAATTGTGCAACATCACAGACACGCCGACACACGCACGTATCGCCAACTGCACACAAGACAATTGAGCGCCGCTGAGGTAAGGTGGCCGTAGTGGTGCTAGGCTTGGTGGTTGAAGACTTAGGGGTTTTAGGGTTAAGCTTAGGGGTGTTAGGGGTCTTAAAGGTTAGGGTAAGGCTTAGAGGTATTACGGTTAGGGTTAGGCTTAGGGGTCTAAGGGTTAGGGGTCTAAGGGTTAGGATTAGGTTTAGAGGTCTAAGGGTTAGGGTTGGGGGTCTTAGGGTTAGACTTCGGGTTGCGAGCATTAGGGTACATAGATAGTTCAAACTTGCAAGCTTTTAATGGCGCGCATTTACTGTCTGCATTTCTACAGCGAGCAACTGTCGGCGCACTGTTAATGGCGTGCTATGTTGGCGCGCAATTGTCATGAACACACAGTTCGGGGTGCTGTTTTTGCATGTTCAGGGGCTTAGTTCTTATTCCTGGTGACTAAATTCCTGGCAAGGGACTCGTTAGGTGTTTTTTTGTTTTACATGAATGCTTTAACAATGTTAATGAATTCATTTTATACTGATCAACGTAATTGTAATCCAAAATGTACACTTCACTGTACTTCACCTACCTATAAGAAGTAAAGCCATGCCAAAGAGAAGGGTCTCCACACTACACACTTCTCATGCTGCTATCAAGCACACAGTGACATGCTATGTGTTGGAGGAAAATGAGACACTAGTAGTGTGAAGCCCCTCCCATGTGGGCATGGCTTTGGCCAAAGCTGTGCAAGATGTCAACTTTCAAGAGACAGAACAGGAAGAAAGGAAGTGTCCAGGAGGTAAATAATCTGTAACTCTGTGAGTTTCTTAGAAGTTAAGTTTATATTTTTTCATCATAATTACAATTAGGAGAAAAAATAATTAATTAATTGAGTGGAAAACATTTAAATAAAGCAACATTTGTTTTTGCTGCAGAGTTTAAACTCAGTCAGATCAACTACCGCTTACCTACATCCTGATCTTGAAGGCCCTTCAGTTATCTAGGACCAATGTCAGCCTGATATTACTTTCCGCTTCTTATACTGAAGGTTAGATATACCTCTAAACCAGTCCTGATCCCAAGTCATTTTTCCATCCTGCCAAGTTCAGTCTATACCTTGGGGTTCAGGTTAAACCCAATCCCATTAATGCTTACTGTACTCCCAGAGTCACAACTTGTGGGGAGCTTTATAGTTATCATATTATGGGTATATAACAAATACTGTAAATACTGCCTTATGTGATCGGACCAAACAACAGAATATACTCTTATTTACCTTACATAAATTCTAACAAACCAATCCCAGGGTTTTGGAAATTGTCCAACAGATATGAGCAGTTGCAGAAAAAAGAGGAGCAGGGACAGAGATTCTGTAATCCACAGAGTAAAAAAGACATAGAAAGTTACAGATTGAAAAAAGAAGAATGCAAAGTCAGAAAAGAGGAATATACATTTGACACAAAATAATAGTTTTTGTTTAGCTAGAGCATGCAACACAAAACATAGTGAAAAATAGAGGGCATGGCAAGAAGTTCGGACATGAATAATAAGAGAGTAAACATGCAAGTTATGCCATGTACTTTTTATAGAATACATGAGATACTGGCAAAGAACTGATCACATTAGTAAAGCAGTAGAACATGTCATAATATTCCCATCAAGTATGATTCATCATATATGCATCTTCACATTACATAGTACCAGTGCTACCTTGTCTCATAGCGAGAAGATTCACATTATTTTTAAAATGTGTGGGTGCTTGGTTCCTGATGAGAATAGTTATTATTTATCCAGAGCTCAATACAGCTTTAGCTAAAGTATTACTTTTGGATATTCATTACTGGATAAACTACTGAACTCTGAGAACTTCAGATGTGACAAACAAACTGCTTTTTATCGACTCCTGGTTTGTTACATTTATTACCCATACCAATTGTATAGTTGTAAATATTAACATTACAAATCCTTGATAATCACTCCATTTCAATATAAGTGAAACCAATTTCCCTATTTTGTTTAATTACTGTTATGATCAGAAGGGCCCACTGGACTGTTTGTGGTTCATAAGTTATTATATGTGTGGTTAGAAGGTACTAACAACTTGCTTAACAGTTATATCATGGGTGTAATGAATACATGTAGTTATATCATGGATGTAAAAGGTGCATATAGTACTGTCATTGATTAACATTAAAATACTGTATCTGTATTAGAAGTAGGATAGTAGGCAGTCATATCTGGGATATTTAAAGGGTTAAGGAATTCTAAAGAATTTATATGGCTTTGAGAGGCAGCCACGCACAAATCCCCTGGCTTTAGTCTGGAAGAGGGAAGTTTAGTTTTATAACCCTGTAAGTTGAGATCTGGCAAGTAAGATATGGGGGTGTATCATGGGATAGACATCTCCCAGGTGGAGAGAGTGTAACAAGCTATTGCCCACAAGAGGAGGGGTTAGGCATGTTGGGGGAAAGAGATCTTTGTGTGCTTTTAGATATCTCTGTAACAATAAAGAAGTGCCATTTTGATTTTGGACACACGAAACAAAGGTGTCGGAGTCTGCTTGTACAAATCAAAGGTACATGGTGTGTGATTCTTAGATCCTAAGAAAAGGGGTCTGATGGTCCCTGTCTCTTCAGAAATTATGCTGTCATCTGAAGTGTCTGCTGGTGTTGAGATCTGAACAAACAGTTGCGACCCATAGAGAGCGAGAGAATTGGGGTGAGTATAGTCGCCCAAATCTGTGGGGCATAACAATTACATCTTGTAAACCAGGTTACATAGTGGTGTATTTTCTGGGGGGTTTCAGTGTTTAGAGGAGAATCTACAAAAGGTAGATACACACTGCTCCAGTCATAAATCCAGTCTCCTACCTGTTCGATACAATTCCTGGGTAATAGCTTTTCTGATTGTCATCCACTTTGTTATCACTTATTGTAACAAAGCTGTTTTGCCGTCCGTAAGCTCTGATAATACTGGCCCCTGTTATTGTTTCTGAAAAATGTGAATAAACAGGAGATCTGCTGACAGATTCAAGTCGTTTTAATTGTCGAGACGTAGCAACATAAAATCTCTAGAGAGATAAAAACAAAATGATTAATTTATTTGAATTTTGAAATTAACAGAAAACATTCAGATTATTTTCCAGAAAATACAGATGATAAGTGGTATTATTGGCTTGTGCTGCAAGTGAAATAAGTTGGATATGTTATGTATAGAAAGTATTTCCTACCTGATAATCAAAGTCAGAGCATTGTACTGTGTTTATAGATAGATAGATAGATACTGTTGATAGATAGATAGATAGATAGAGGGATAGATAGATAGAAACACAGATATACTAACACATCATGTTTTCATTGTCACTCTTTTCTCTTCTACTATCTCTCCTTCCCTTCCTCTACTCCATAGCACTGGCTGACGTTCTCTGCCATTTCCATGACTATCTCTCCTTCCTTGCTCTGGCTGTCTCCTTCCCTTGCCTTGGAGTACTCTCTCCCTTGCCTTAGTGGACTCTCTCTTCCTTTGCCTGGCTGCCACTCATCTCCCTTTACATGGACTAGCACCTAGAATTATCCATAATTCATTTCAGAAACCCCAAAATAATGCTATTATATAGAACTCTGATTGTAAGTTGAAGTGTACCAGCATTTCATAAAGTGTATTACATCAATGTGAGAAAGGGGAATGTGAACAAACCACACTTGTGTAAACAAAATCATCTAGGTATGTGGTGGTTAATCAAGGTTTTGGTCTTGGCAATTCTGGTGATGTTCTTCCTATAGGATCAAAACATAATCTGCCCTCCCCATTACAGTATGTAATGTATCATTACTTAGCTCTCCAGTTTATGATAAACTTATAATGTGTATAAATACATTTTTCTTCAACATGTTTTCAGGATAATATTGAGTGTAATTTGCAAAAATGCAGTAGCCTCCAACATAATAAAATATACATTATTCATGTACATATAGCGGACTTACCTGCACAAAGACATATGCAAAAGCAAGTGGTATTATAACCACAGCAAACAGTGGAGTACTGGACACAATAACGATCATAGTTGACAACGATGAGAAAAGGGTTGATAGAAACATGAGGATGGTTGGTGGTATCACTTCATCAATTACATAAATATCCTTGGAGAACCGATTGATGATCCGACCAATGGGCGTTGTGTCATAGAAAGCTTGTGGTGTATGCAATTTGTTTTCCAATAGAGAAGCATGGAGCTTTCGGGCGGCACCGATACCAGCGATGGCAAGTGTGAAGGAGGAAATCATTACAAAAAAGCCTTGGGGGAAAAAAAATCTCATGAACTTGAGTTATTTGATAAAATACTAAAGCTGGTTATAGGTAATACTTTAGAAGAACAACTAAATATGTCATCATAGATGACATTCGTAGAGTAAAAACCAAAACGTTGAAAAAGATAATTTTGGTTTTCATCTATGAAGAAGTTTTTAGTATGATAAATAATACAGTTTATAGTTTATTTTCTATCATCCCCTGACATTCAAAAAGTTAGTTTGTGAGATATTAGAGAGAACTCTCAAATTCCTATAAGTAGTCTATTGAAGTAGTCTGAAGAAATTAGAAGTTAATGACTTTAAAGGTGGAAAGAAATAAAGAAAATATATATACCATATACTCTAAAACAGGGTCGTATTTCTCCAAATATGACCAAAGTAAGAAGTTAGTAACTCAAAAGGATAAAAAAAATAATGGATATAAATTTACTATACAAAAAAGAAGGGGAGGAAATCAAAATGTCTGATTAAGTATCTTGTTTAATTTTAATCTTCTTTTCATACACTTTTTTACTCTTATTAGCATTATTTTATATCTGTTATAAATGGTTGTTTTTACTTCCTAATTTTGTTTTTTGGCCTCTCACCTTGTAACAATCCAAGGGCAGCATAAACACCTAAACGCAACTGTGTATTTTGTTGGGTGCCGTTAATAACAGGTTCACTGGTCCAGTCACTAAGCCATATGTTTGCTCCAATTGCAGATGCATTTTGACAGCAGTACAGACAGCAAATGAATAAGGAAACTGCAATGCCAACGGCCCTTGTATATTGAATGAAGACTTCCATTTTTACCTGTAAATATGAAAATAAACAGTGTTATAAGGATTTGTAAGTATGAGATAAAGATCTATATTTTGTAGTTGACCTTTCTTCTGGTCTACTGTGCTTGTGTACCAATAACCGTATGTTATGGAGCACTGTGCTATGAGAGTGCTTTACAGTACAATGCTCCTGTTACTCCCCAGTTACGCACACCTATCTGCAAAAGCGCTTCAATGGCTCATTTCCAAATATTCAGTGACTGTTATTAGGTTTTAAAAAGTTTTTTTGATTTTGATTAATTGTCTATAGTTTTACAACATTTGTTTTCACATTAAAACCTACAGACAGGTTGATCCCAAGAAAAGCCTATAAAATATAAATCTTTCGGACACTACAAAACAATGGAGACTTTTCAGTCAATTGTTATTTTTATTATTATACTTTATTTGTAATGCTCCATCATATTTGCTAGCACTATACAGTGGTTAATAGGGATATGAAAGTTTCATGGATTAATACATTTCTGCACTCTATAGGCAAAAAGCATCTTATGTATATGTAGCACATCTCATAAAACATTTTATTTTTTATTAATATCTAAAAATCCATCTGATGATTATATTGACACCTCCAGGGAGTGTATACACAGGCATCTGATACCCCCAATCAGCATGCAGCATTAGGGGAGCAGTATTAACCCACTATTTACTTGCTGTTGCTTGCTCAGCCAATCTCCTTACAGCTTCCTGTCTCTATGTCAGCAGCAATACATAGCACATATCAGTGATACACTACGTATCCCAGGCTGCTTTGCACCACAACCAGGAACCCAGAGTTAATTCAAAAGTTTAAGCTAACCTGAATGACCAAAACAAATAATTTTAAATTTGATGCTAATTTAGCCTGGTTTTGGAGGGTGTTAACCCTGATTTACAACAGTCAGAAATTTCAGGAGATTTTGCTGACTTCAAAGTAAGTGTTTACATTTTGCATGCACTACTAATTCTCTATGAGATGCATTCATAATCCAGCAAATTTACATATCCCTTTAAGTACAAGGCAAAAACAATATTAACACTGCAAAAGAATGGAGGGCCCTGTCTTTGAGCTTAAAATGAAACGTTCATAGTGCTTGTTCTCAGAGCACCTTATAGGATTGAAACAATTTTTTAAAATGCTGGTGAAGCAAGATACACATTTGTAGATATAAGAGAAACTCACCCGTCCTGTTTCTGCTGCCTCTGTTTGGATTAACTTTTCTATTGGTGGCCTCTTTGCCTGTGTAGTTTCTGATGTTCTTCTTTCACAAACCTTCCTTCTTGTTGACATCATATGTGGAGTTTCACCTTCTGAAAGTACGCTAATTTGCCTGAAAATAAATTGGTCAGACTAGGTCAGATTAAAACCATGTAACACTCTATTTACTCAAAAACATGCTAATCCATACTAGACACAAGCCAGATGATCTATATGTTAAGTTATGCCCTTAACATGATAGTGGGCAAAATAGTTTTAGAATGGTAAAAAATAAACGCTCTTTAATATGTAAATACTGTATTCAGTTTTGCTTTACTGGAACTGACATTTGCTTTTTGAATGACTTAACGATATTATTACATACACATACAATCCCCAGTAGAAGCCTAGTCCACCAAATTTAAACCAGATATGAGAACGCTAAAAGATCCAAAATGGAAGCTGCCAGCACAAGCAAGATTATCAGACCTATTAAATTCCAGCCCTGTAAGTCCAACGTGAAGCACGTAATGGCTGCGGGCTTAAAATTTGGCAGCGTTACGGTGCTATTAAATTCGAAAGGCTGCGAGCTACGAGCTGGAGATGCTAAACCGTAAACCAGTTGTCAGTCGTCAGAGTTGAGGGCTAGAACGCAAACAGTTAAGCAAGCCCGTAGTTACGGATTTAGACGTTGCGTCACAGGAAAATGGAGGATGGATTTTAAAGTCTTACGGGGTTCAATTACGAGCTACGAGCGAACCCACATTCCAGTCATAAAGCAATATTATTAAAGCTGCAAATATGGCCCGTGCAAGTTACTGTATATGTATTAACACATTGATTGCTGGGATCGATATAACACAAAAAAGATACATGAAATTAAATATTTTTCTGAGACGATTTGCAGGCTTGAGAATGTTAATATATATAATTCTAAAACCTGACATCACTTTACAATTTATTATCAGTAAAGTAATGTGTTTTCATTTGCTCTACAAGTTCTACATATTGGACTTTACCCCCTTGCGGGTCCTCTTGAGCACACGTTGGGCTTTGGGCTCCATTTGGGTGTCACGGACTAGTTGCAATTTAATAGCTAATTTGAAGACATAGCGGTTACGGGCATGACGGATCAAATAATTAACGCCCGCGAAGTTCAACATTGCTCAACCCATAGGCTTTGTTCGCAGCTAACTCGTAAGTCATCTGTGGCCTGCGTTACGGGGCTTCTTCACATGCAAATAGACCTAAGATCAGAGCTACGTTTTAACACGTAGCCCGAATTTAATTCAGACTGTAAGATTTTATGTCTCTGGCTTTCATACTTAACCTATAATTCTACTTATAGCTTTGACATTTAATATTTCCTTATTAGGCTACTAATAGTAAGTATTAATTACATGTGGGCATGATTATATGGTGAGTTACATGTTAGGACTATAAAAAAAAAGTGTTTTCTTCAGAATAGTCCACACCAAATATACAAAAAAGTATCATAATGTAGATAACACCCACATCATGTCCTGTTGATTGGACATCACTCACCTCCTCAGTTGGGGCCCAAGATTGACTAAATTAAGGCCATTCTCTGCAATTGTTGATCCATAATATGCAGCTACAAATGGTGAGTCAATCAAAGGACATTTAAAAGCTATAAGCATATTTCTAATAAGGAGTCAACCTAAAACAATAGGTTGTACATTTTAGGAATTCAGTGAATGAACCTATTGGGGCTAAAATCTAAAGAATAAAATCTAATGAAATGTATTTAGGTAGTTAACTGATGATTGGGAAAGCTGTATAGTTCATAAATCGGTCAATGATGAACTAGAACCAATCGGACCATGCATTTCTTATTCATTGACCAACCTTATATTTCTCTATAGACTACAATTTTCAACACTCTCCAAGAATCAATGTTATTTTATGCCTCACTCACGAGGTGGATGATCAACTGAATGCTATGTTGGTCCGGCTCTGGATTAACCTTTAGCTCACAATACCCTCAACACACCATATTCATAGATATATTAAGAAACCGTTTATATTAAAGAACAGTCTTGAAAATGAATGAACAAAACACAGAATTGAGATAAATAGATTAGTCACCTAATGAATTTCTTACGGGCTTCATGAGCAACTGGTTCATTGTCAGTTAGATCTGTGATGTTACTCAGTGTTTCTTCAGCTAATAAAACTTCTTCCTCATCTAATACTGAAACAAATATAAAAAACATGTATATTAAACAAAATGAAAAAAAAAAACTTGGATTAGATTTACAATAATTACAGAATATTGTCTTCTTAAAGAAGACTGGGGTAAACCAAGCAATGTTTAGCTAGTAACTGATTAGCAATAAAATCAGCTTTTAAAAATTACAGTTGAAATTCAGTGTCCCACTCAGGATTTGGTGTAGAGGGAGTGTAAGAGGATCTGCCTGGGAGGGTATTCTATTTTTTTTTACTTGTCTATGTTGGTGTGGAGTGACCACAAATAAATACATATAATTGCACATAAAATTTGAGTGGATGTGTTAAATAACTTACCGGTAGCTTGAATTAAAGGTATTTTAATAAATCAATATAGGACCCTTTTAGAGTCCATTAGTGAACTTGAATAGTGGAAATGATAAAGAAGAAAAGCATGTCCAGTTAGATAAATGATAATAATCGTAGATAGTTTTAATTTTAAATGACTATGGGCCCTATTCTATTGCCCAATTTGTAAATTTATACACACTTAAAATCGCTCTTAATATTGCCACATATTCTAATAGCTGCTCGCAATCCGATTACGAGATACCCACCCACAATCACTACAGGCCAGCCAGTCCCGCAAAACCGGCCTTAGAACTCCATTGGTTTTAACACAGCTCGAATATTATGAGTGCTAAATAATTAAAGTTACACATAATCGATATTCTATTAGATCCGCAGCGGTAGAACGCGAATAAAGACTAACCCGAAACTGAAAAAAGTATCAAGTTTCTGTCAAAAATATTGCTAGTAGTAAATAGGACTCACAAGGGCTTTTTCAAGCATTTATTAGAGCTGTAGCAGCACTTAATTATTAATTATTACTTTTAACTGTTATTTCTAGGTAATATGGATCGCGGGGGACACCAGGTTAATACATATCATGAAACCCAAATGGACTAAAACAGATGATCTAATGCATTTTACAGATTGCTAGATTACGAGCCCGATTGGCAGATATTACTTATTGGCACTAATTAATTCTTTGCCTCTGATTGCAGATTATGCGTAAAGTCCATGTTTTACTGGCATCATGATCACAGTCTCGTTTACTATTGTAAATTAAAGGCTTGCTTAAATATTGTTAGATCATATGATCACACCCCCTGAAATCCTACTTAAAAACGCAGGGTTTGCATGTTTAGGCTTAAGGAGGCAAATTGCTGGCTGTAGTCAATGGAATACCTCTAAACATTTAGAGAAAAAAGCACCTGCAGCCAAAATTATGGGTTAGAGGCATTTGCAGGCTTCTGATAGAATAGGGCTCAATGTCATAATACATATACATACCAACAGGACATGTGTGTCTTCGCTAACAATTAATGAGAATGTGATAATTAATTTATGACCCTTGATAAGAAGACTTAGAGAGAGACCTTGCATAGATGACTTATGTTTAAATACCCAACTTTCTAACACGCCCACTCAAAATGTTTAGGACCACTGCAGTTCAAGATTTTTGAAGACTCTAGAATCCACTGTTTGTTTATTAGATCCCATTCTAAAAGCTGGATGATGGGTGTGTGTGTTTGTTGTGATCAGTGGAGGGAACAATCAGAAGTCCGGAGTCTTTGTTTGGCAACTGGATAAGATTGAATTTGACACCACATCCCTTCCCCCCTCAGTTGCCCAGAAGCAGGATGTTGCAACACAGTATGCAACCACAGTTTGCCAGAATTGTAAAAACAACCCTCACACATACAACTTCCCCCAAGGTATCATGTATTCCTCCAGGGCTCTGCAGAATCATCAAAATTATTTTTGTCAAACTAAGCTGTATGAATTTTTCTTGCTTAATTAAATTGACATAATGTTTCAAACATATATATTTACAATGTGCAAGGGTAGTTTAATAACAACCAACTGCATTTATATTTATTATATGTGTACATTCCATTTCTGCAATAACTGGATCCTTTGCGTTTTCCATTTAAACACTAAAATTCAACTATAAGTCTTAATATTTTTCTCAAATACTTATTTATTACTATTAAATAAACTCTGTTGCATGAGATTATGGGGGTACTTTACGAGTAACTGTTGAGTTAGTATTTTGTATAAAATAAGTTAAGCTCTTGGAGAGAGAGCTGTTATGAAGACTGTGCCTAGGGCTGTAGGGCTGCTATGACCCAATACTATTTCACCTACTTGGCAGGTGGAAAGTCACAGCACAACAATGCAGAACTACAAGAAAATACAAGACCCAAGAACAATGAGGTTCTCTTATCTCCAAACTGGGTCATAGTGGTTATGTGCCCCATTCTGTGGCATCTAGAGTACTCAAAAAAAGTTTGATACATTACATATGAACTTGTGCCATGTGGTTGTCCCTTGGCCAACCTTCTCATGGCGGGTACATCTGCAGAATTCTTGAGTTAAATCTAACATCATCTAAGAGAAAGAATATGTTATCTATACAATAAATGGATAATCAGTTTTGATATATTTACTGGTTAATTGTTCTTCCTCCACGTTGTCATCAAATGCATAGTTCCTGAGAAATTCAGAGAAAGCACCATTTTGCTTCATAAGCTCTTGGTAGGATCCCATTTCTGTCACTTTACCATCCACAATAACCACAATGTGGTCAACTTGGGGCAAGAAGCTGATACCGTGAGTGACCAAGACTCGTGTCTGCAGAAATAATATATGTTATTTCAGAACTGTTGAGTAAAATAATTAGTTCAATAATTAAAATTAAATGGCATCCTATTTATAAAACACTAATATTTTGAGGGCAAGGGAAGTGACACTAGAGGTTCCAAATGTGGTATAATAATAATAATGTATACTTACCTTAAGGAAATACTGTGGTCAATGTTTTGCTATTCTATATCAGCCTTAGCTTTCTATGCAACACCATTCGCCAACTATCAACCAAGACACTTTACACAAAGGAGAGACTATTCACATTCAAAATAACTATTCTAACTGCCTAATAATATGAGCAAGATGTTTTCACTAGTCATTGACCATTAATAATATAATATTCATATTCAATGATTTGAAACAATATTGAAAAATTTAACTTACATTCAAAAATAAGTCTCAACAGCTGGTAGCCTCAATTGGGGGACTCTGGCAGGCAGATAGTGTGAAAATGTTTGGTACAAGATTGTATCAACACATTGGTATTCATGTCTGAAGTGGACTTGCTGTGATTACGTTTTTTCTAATGTTAATAATTTCTGGTTGGAACCCTGGTAATCTAGACTTAAGTTAGCAATTGTCTAATCACATTGTTCGTTAAGGCCTTTACACTTCCAGACAAACAGCACTGAGGCTCTTATAAAGGCGGCGATCAACAGGACTACTGGAAGCGAATACTATAATCCTTGAGAGTATGATTAATATTGTTTTTTTTTAAAAAATCACTGAATATGAATTTTATTAATGACCGATACATAATTAAAACAGTTACTTCTCCTTGTTATGGTGTTATAGACCACTTTAGTGATCTTATAAGTGGCTCTCTAAAGAATATTAAGTAGGGTCTAAAAAGAAAACACTTTATTAAACTTTTTTTTGTGCATTTACACAATGAATTACTATTTTTCAATCATGCCACGGCCAATAAAAATTCCTAATCTATCCACCCTATGAATTATTGTGCCTGGAGTAAAGCCACCCAGAAGGGAGGGCTATCTAAATAGGCATACCCCAACTACAGTAGGATAGTGACCAGTGGCTAAAAGTGTGTGTACATGGCTTGCAGCTCAGCAGAGAGTGGTTTTCAATTTGGCACTTCCCCACTCCAGCCACAATACTTCACGCAGGGTTGGTATCCTTGCAAAAATAGTAAGAAATTATTTTAACGCACAGTAGCAGTTTAATAGATTAAATAAAGCCTTACCTAACTATACTTTAAAGATCTCCTTTAACCAAATTCTTCTTGTAAGGTCCATTTATAAGATCACTAAAGGGGCCCTTTAGGTAACAACAGCTTGAAGCTTGTGCCTTAGTAGTTTGCAATATTTTCTATTGATCAAGGTAGGGATGGATACGCTTGTCCTATATGCTGATGTAAGTCACTCTAGAGTGCACTATTAAGTAGCCAGAGCAACTTGTTGGTGATAGCTTTTATGGGCTTTGTGAGCTGATGTGATCTCGGAGTTGCTGTCTATACCATTTATATTCCAAATACCTGAAAATGTGTTACAATAATTGCCTATTTTTTTGTTTCAAAAATGTAATTGCATAAAAATATAACTTACTTTTCCTCTGAGTAAACCATCTGGTCCAATGACATTATCAAAGATGTGCTTGGCCACATGAGCATCCACGGCAGATAGAGGGTCATCCAGTAGGTACACATCAGAATTACTATACACAGCACGGGCAATGCTCACTCGCTGCTTCTGACCACCAGATAGATTAATACCCTGCAGAATAAAATTGGATGGTAGTTATTTAATAACATACTAAACAAAACATGAAATAAACAGATCAGTGGCTCTGAACGGAGGTTCTGACTTTGTTGCAAAGCTGCATTTTCAGTTTTAAAAGTGTGTTTACAGAAACTTAACAACTCTTACTTCATGCAAAGTTACACTGTTGTAATGTTAAAAACCTGGGCCTCAATTTCAATTACAGAGCGATTCAGTTGAAGAAGCTCGCAACTACCTGGCCGAAAACTGAAACCGTAAACCATGCAATCGTATGTAGCATTTCAGAGCGTGATCATGATCAATTAAGCAAGGCCGTAACTATCCATTTAGAAACAGCCAATAGAAAATGAGACCGTCATCATTAGGTCAGTAAAACATGGAGGCTACATGTCAATCAATTAGCGTTTAGGGGTCCGATAGGCGATCAGACTCGCAATCCTGCAATTTACAAAATAATACAAATGAATGAAGTCCATGTGGGTGGCCTGATATGTATTAACTCATTGGTCCCGGAGATTAATATAACACATAACAAAAAAATATTTTTGATTGCAGATTTAGGGGCTTGAGACTGTTGTGCAATTAAATCTAATGTCTTTCTTCCCTTTCCTTGTCTTTTAAAGTGCAGTATTGATTTTTTTAATTGCATTTCAGTGCTAGGAACAGGGGTTAAACCCCCCCTGCGAGTTCTAACTGGTACCTGTAGGATTTTTTTCTACATTTGCCATTTATGGGTGTTAAAATATTTGTGGGCTTGAGGAATTGTAGCAATTGAATAGCGATTTGAGATTGTGGTTTTGAAAGATCAAAGGCTTAGATCAGGGGTGTCCAAACTCGGTCCTGGAGGGCCGCACCCAGGCCTGGATTTGAATATATCCTTTCTGTGCACAGGTGAGTCAATCAGGATGAGTGAAGAAGTGATTGACTCACCTGTGCACAGCAGGGATATCATCAAATCCTGGCATGTGTGTCGCCCTCCAGGATCGAGTTTGGGACACCCCTGGCTTAGATTGTATTTTACGGTTGTAACAACCGCAGGGATTTTCAGCCCGTAACCCGTAGATCGTTTTCAAATCGCAAAAAGACGCCAATTGAGTAGCAAATTAGTTTACGGGCTACATTACGGACTCCCGTAAGCTACAATTTCTCAATTGAATGAGGCCCCTACTCTTTTAAATATTTGATGATAAATGCACTTCTCTCTCAGTTGTCAAACTTCCATCCATTTTTTACTTCTTCAACCATTTGCTATTGACTTAAAGGGCCACTTAAAGGTCTTACAAAAGCATTCTCTAAAGGGACGGTATGATGCAAAAAAATCTCTTTAAACTTTTATTATACATCTAAACATTGAATTACTATTTCATGCCAAAGGTTGTATAAGGTCCAGATCTCTCCACCCTTTAAATGAATTATTGAAAACCTTTTGAGACTACTCTGTAAAACACACATTAGTAACAGTCAGTATTATTATTATTATTATTATCATTTATTTGTAACGCGCCAACATATTCCGTAGCACTGTTATGGATAAGGATCAGTACAAAATGTATAAATGTATTCGTGCACCTACTTATATATCTTATCTTTGCAGTATTATCGTATAAGCAAGTTTTACTAATAAATGCTGAATCATTGGGAGACTCTAAAATGGAGGATTTGACACTCCCCTTTTCTTACAAGATGGAGACAGCACTATTTCCGGTCTGTTAAGGATGACGGGTCTTAACACACACAGGACACGAGGAGGAGAAACACCATCTTGTCTTTGTCTTCAACTTCTTACCAATGAGAGTAAGACCCATCCTCTTGTGGGATGGGTCTTGGAGACTCCTTAATGTTTTAATCCAATGTCTGATCGTAACTTTGTATAAGCAGACTTCTCAGAACCAATGAATTACTGAATAAACCTGATGTTTTACTTAATGTAACTTTTTATCTGATTACTAAAAACTATATAAATGAGGACTGACTTAATAAAGACAGTACCGAGAAACTTTATACCAGAACTCTGTGTTGGTGTATTATTTCTCTACAGTGTGCACACTATATAGATACTGATAATTTGGACAGGGACAGATATTTCCTGGTAAATACTTTGATAGTTACTCTTACAAATGGCACCCCAGATGGGACTTGAGGTTTAATCGAACTACAACGGACAAGAGGAGTTCGGACAGACTTCATGAGAACAGGCGGAGCCTGATCACCTCCGGTACACGGTAAGGACATGATTAGTACCTTATCCGTGTAGACCTGTTCTTGGAATTCTGCCCGTTGTCTAGCTCTGTTGTAAGTGACGATTACAAAAGTACAGGTGATATTTTGCCTCAAGTCCATTAAGAACCCTGTACAAAATATAGTGATATCAGTCGCCTGTGTATGTCTGTTGAAGTGCGTGTCTGTCGATATTGTGAGTTTAGATTCTTTGGACATATGGTTCAGGACCCACACACATGTGTGTTTGTGACTATCTGGAAGACGGATGATTTGTACCCAGTGTCGTACAGATACATATAAACCAGAGGTCGCAAATACGAACTTGCATATGTGTGCCCTGGGGAAATATATATATATTTTTCCCTGGGAAATGTCTATGCATGTTGGATAGACGATATCCGTTAAAGGTCATGATGTTCAGGCCGGAAAAAGTAGCTTGAAAACTTTAAGGGACGTCTGTCATTCACTGCTGGTGGTTAAAAACGTGTGTGTGACCATAATGCGCATGGTCTTGAAATCATATGTCTTTTGAATCTTAAGTTTTCTGCAGAAAAGGTTTGATGATTATAATGTTATATGCTATGTCACTGCTGGTTGTTATGCATGTTTTGATAAGAAATGCAGTTTAGAACTTCTCTCCCTAAAGAAAAAAACTACAAGCTGATCTCTCTCTCTCTGTGTTTTTTTGACCTTGATCACGCAGCTGTAGAGAGAGAGAGAAATTCCTCATCCACCCCCTCCCATCTGGTTTAACTATTTGAAGGACGAATCTTAGAATTCTTCCTACGCCAATGCTAGGTTGTATTTGAAGGTGTTAACATATTTTACTGTATTGCTATGCTGTTTAAGGTATGAACACAGAAATATTAAGGAACTTTTCCTTACATACATTTATATAATATTCTGATTGCTTTTGTTTATAAAATAGATGGATTATCTTGTGTTTTGCTGCAAGTAAATGTGTGAGTATTTGCTGTAATTCCTTTATTTGCAATACAATTGAGGAATGCAGGTTAGAGAATTTGTGTCCACCACTGAAATCAGTGGAGGATTTATAGTTTATCTTGTTTGTAAGTGTAAGACAGGTGTGTTTGTGAAGTACATACGTATGCGTGTATTCTTTTGAAATATTTTGTCTGAAGTTTCTGTGTGTTCGATACTGTACTCTTTGAAGAGGGAGGTGACCGGTTTGCATTGTATGAGAGGGATTGGCCACCCCATCTTATGCCAAAGCAAAGCAAACCACTCCCCTTCTCTCCTCCCATCTACTCTGTGTGCGTATTAGAGTTTTATGTGAAAATATGTCTGTCTGTATTATTGAGAGAAGAATGGTGTTTGCTACATTTTAGTGGTTTGTGGAACAAAGACACCATGAAATTCTTAATACACAGCCACCGCCCCATCATGGCTCCCAACTTAAAAATGGGAGTTGACTAACTTTAGGACCAACCCCTTTTAAAACCTATGACGAAGCATTTACTATGCTATCTCTGCTGGAGTCAGTGCCCTGTATCCACTACTCCTTGGGAATATTAATCTTTCTTAAAAGGAAGGTATAGGAGACATTCAATGTTTTATTAAGCTTCTTAAGCTTTTATTAGCAATCTCCGCTCATATAAATCAACTCCTACATGCCTGTCTGCAACGCTGATACAGAATTCTGTGAGTTATTAATAGCATGCGCTCCGGATGAAACAGTAAATCAGGCTATTAATTTGTCAGATATTATACAAGATAAAACAGCCAGTGGTAATATATCATTCCTGCTGGGAGCAGCCTTTGTGGAAGGATTGAAGAGAAGGGAAGTTTTTTCTCTGTCCCCTCAGGAGATCCTTATTATCCTCAGCAATTGAAGTTTAAATCTGATGTATTTATTGATTATGTGATTGTTTTATCTCAAGCACTGACTAAAATACATGCACAAGTGTTTTCTCCTATTCCAGATCCAGAAGTAGACACTGGTACTCATCAACTACTTCCTGGAATTTGGGTCCTGGTCAAGAGATTTGTGAAAAAGAATCCTCTGGAATCCAGATCATGCATCTCATTGCAAGCAGCACCAGACCCACAGCAGCCAACATCATGATGATCATAACACATATCCTTTTCTGTCTGTTCTTAACTAAAGTAGAACCTTCTGCATTCATTAGTGAGAAGAAAGATGGTATTACATTTTGGTACAATCCATCTAAACCACATATGATCACATT
This sequence comes from Discoglossus pictus, assembly GCA_027410445.1. Taxonomy (NCBI): domain Eukaryota; kingdom Metazoa; phylum Chordata; class Amphibia; order Anura; family Alytidae; genus Discoglossus; species Discoglossus pictus. The sequence goes on from CM050168.1 coordinate 147,949,255, forward strand.
GTCCTTTGATTATTGTCATGTTGTATGTTGCCAACAGCTAAGCGTGACTCAACAATGTAACTTGTACAAATACACTCACAGCACATGTATACACATATGTGTTACAGACCAGACTTGGGAAAAGATTGTAGTCATTAGGAAGCTGTACGATGGAACATTGGGACAGCTTGGGGCTACAGACCACAGAGTGCCTCAGATAGAACAGATTTGAGTGGAAGCCCTTTACTTGAACGTATGACTCTAATAAAGCCAGGCAAATGCTCGCCAAATGGCAAGACTGGAGCTAACATGCGACTCACCCCCAGACCCACAGACGCAGGTACATACCTAATAGGTGGCTGGGTTAGAGGAGAAGCAAAAGGACGGATTGGTAAATTTATGCTCAGAGATCTAAATGCACCACTCATATCAGAAGGACTAATGCAAGTACAACACACTCAGGCATTACCCCAGATGACTGATATCAGTGAACCTAGGTACGAAGGAACCCTAGCAAATGAGACTGGGTTCACAGACCTCAATTTATGACTGGAATGGACGACATATAACGTAGAGTCACATAATAAGACTAATTGTTATGTTTGTGTAAGTGCCAGACCTCACCTAGGCACTGTTCCACTTATGGTAACTATGAAGGAAGAAGTGGAGTGTTAGTTGGGAATTATTGTAAGTTAAGTACGGGACTGAAGCGAATAGTTCCTAGAATGTTATAGTAAGTGATTTGGAAGAAAGATTTTACAAGTGAATTTGATCCAAAATGGAGTTTGTAGTTGAATAGTTTGCAAATATTAAATACAGAAAAAGAAACAGGCAGCCCTTAACCCCCGAATTAATCCTTCTACACATATGATGTATATAGTCCGTGGCTATCCTCTGACAGTTCTGGCACCACATATTATTGCAGCCATCATACAGCAGACTACCTAAGCACATGACTACAGCCAGACACCTCCGTCTGCAATGTTCCCTTCTTCTACCAGACAATGTTACTTTACAGAGATGCTATGTTCTCAATCCAGCCACTCTCTTACCATTTCCAGAGGGGGGAGAAAGGAAGATGGGTACTTTTGTACAGCCTGATTGTACAACCTGATTTTGAACCCAAACTCAGGAATAACCAATCTATATGTAAAAAGACGTCTACTGGAAGGTGGTGGAAACGGCCAGACGCTCACAGATGAGACACAAGACCCTCTATATTGCACGCTGTGGAATAAACATTTCCAGGCCGAGATTTCCAATATGAAGCAAGTTTCACTAAATTGAAGCAGGTCACCTTAAACCTAAAGACATTGTACAACAATGCAGCAGGTGATAGTGCATTTACGGTGGAGCTCCCACAAGAAGCAGAAGCGCTCTACAAGCATTGGGATACAGAAATTCCACATGTTGCAATATCCAAGTTTACACCGGATGGATGGAAGACACTAGGAGCTGCATTAAAATGGTGGGAATCTGCAGAGGAAGAGGAAGGAGTGGAAAAGAAAACTCTCCACTGGCGAGCAGACAGCACTCCCAGTATACAAGCCAGAGACCCATATGCAGTCCCAGGACTCACAAAGCCACCCCATGACTGCCTTCAACAAATGGAAATAGAGACCTCACTCCTTGCGAATGTAAAAGAACTTGCCCTGACAGACCCAGACATCACTCTGTATGTGGATGGATCAAGGTATGCTGATGAGAATGGGAAAGATCACACAGGATATGCTGTGACTACAGAAAAAGATGTGATGCAAGCCTTCTCACTACCTTCCTCCATGTCAGCACAAGAAGCAGAGTTGATTGCATTGACCAAGGCCTGTGAGGTTGCGACAGGAGTCCGAGCTAACATCTACACAGACTCAAGATATGCTCTGGGAGTGACTCAAGACTTAGGAGTAATCAGTAATTTCTTTGCCTTCTCTCTCTTTCTTTTTTTTTTTTTTTTTTTCTCCTCCCTCTTTCTCTCTTTTTTTCCTTCCTATTCATAGGAAATATAGCACTCACGGCACGGAGCAACACAGATAGTCCAACTAGTCTCTCCTCCCCTGAGTCGAAAGGCGCATATAGTGAATCAGGTAGCCAGGCAAGTCAAAATTTATTATCAATAGTAATATCTTGATTAAAGACAACTCTCGAGAGCAAAATAGTGAGTCTCTCTATCCCCGCCATGTTCTCTATGGAGTTATGGGGAACCTATCCAGCCATTTTCTACTATCAGGTAGTTGCTTTGCTAAATGTAATGTTATTTGTTTTGTTTGTATTCACCCGTCAAGAGTATTTAGGAGGGTCGGTAAGAGCAGGTTTCTGTTCTTTAGACTCCCATATATTCAATACAGGTGGGGGATGTATGTTGTAAACTCGATTGCCGTGTGGGCAGTATATGGATTATGGGACGTACCGTGTAAGATATATGAATTATCAAACTTTGACCTATGCTTAAAGGTTTAAAAATAGTTTCTCATAATGTTAATGGACTGAACTCCCCGACCAAAAGGAAAATAGCCTTCCTTAACTATACGAAAATCAAAGCAGACATATTGTGCCTGCAGGAAACTCACATGAAGAAAGATTCATCTAAGTATTTGGCCGATAAACAATACCCCTTTAATATACACTCGACCTTCACAAGTAAATCTAAGGGAGTTTCTATAATGTTTAATAAAAGACTGCAGGTCTCCGAATTATTCTCAAAAATAGATCATCTAGGGAGATATATAATATGGTCAGGGTATATCAATAATAGTCTGTGTACTATTGCGAATGTCTATCTGCCCAATAAAAACCAGATCAGCTATCTAAAAACCTTTTTGAAAAATCTACATAAATTAAAGAGAGGACTGCTTATTCTATGTGGAGATTTTAATCAGATTAGGGACCCCCATATGGATAAACAGAGGGCCCACAAGATCAAAACTGAAGTCAAAGAATGCAAAAATGCCATCGACTTCTCCAATATTTTGAATAGCTATGAACTATTCGACATATGGAGGGTCTTTCACCCTAATAGTAAAGATTTTACATTCTTTTCGAATCGGTTTGAATCTTTATCCCGCATAGATTATATATTCTCTGACTCAAACACACTAAAATTGATAACGAAATCAGATATAATCTTAACAACCTGGTCAGACCACAGTATGAATTCTATCATTCTTATGGATTCATTGGAATCGAAAGTATCAAAAAGATGGAAATTCAATCCTATACTGTTTAAAAATATAGACAATCTTAACGCTGTAAAAAAGGATACTCTGGAATTTTTTGAGCTTAATAAAGACACTGTATCTTCCAGTAAGACATTGTGGTGCTCCTATAAAGCATATATTAGGGGTACTATAATCTCAAGGATGGCAGTCTTAAATAAGCAAAGGGGTCTACCTCTTAAAACCCTATATATTGAACTAGAGAAACTCCATCAGCTTAACAAAAGGAGCCCGAATAAAAATATTGGACTCCAAATAAATACATTAAATAATCAAATAAATCATATCCTACAATCCCAGGCAGACAACCTCCTTTGGAGACTGCAACAATCCAACTTTCTTTTTGGTAATAAAACAGGTAAAATTCTCGGGTATAGATTAAAGAAACAGCGTAACAACAATAGGATCCTAAAAATAGTAGATAACGAGAAAAGAGTTCATATGAACCCAGACAAAATTGGCGAGCTCTTCCAGGGATTTTATGAGAATCTATACAACTTAGATAAAGATAAAAATTTGGTGTTACCAGACAGGGCTGCTGTTAACTCCTTCTTAGATAAGATCCAGATCCCCAGGATCTCGGATCAAGAATCCCTAGATCTAAATAGGGAAATATCCAGTGAAGAAATTACTATAGCAATAAATTCAGGCAAAACAAATAAAGCACCAGGTCCAGATGGGTTCGATCATATGTTCTATAAAATGCTTCATTCTGAGCTCAAACCGTTTATGTTTAGTCTATTCAACGAAATTAAACAATCAGGCCATATTCCGTTAGAAATGACAGAGACAAAAATTATAAATATTTTGAAGGTGGGGAAGAACCCTGAGGAGTGCAGTAGCTACAGGCCAATCTCACTAATAAACATAGATGTTAAAATTTATTCAAAAATCTTAGCAAATAGATTAAAGAAGATCATTGTCAATCTGATCCATCCGGATCAAACTGGATTTATCCCTGGCCGCCAGACGTCAGATAATACAAGACGTCTTTTGGATATACTATCTTATGTCAAAAATAAAGATATACCAGTAATGATACTTTCATTAGATGCTGAAAAAGCGTTCGACAGGGTTAACTGGGAATTTCTACAGTGTGTACTGGTGAGATTTGGTCTGGGCGACTTTGCTTTAAAATCAGTCAAAGCTCTGTATAGAAACTCTTTCTCACGTATTGTGAATCCTGACTTTGAATCTAAACAATTTAAAATTGGGAATGGCACCCGTCAGGGCTGTCCTTTATCCCCGCTTCTATTTACACTCTTCTTGGAACCTCTAGCTATATACATTCGCCAGTGCAATGAAATCAAAGGGGTTTGTATAGGTAAAGAAGAATTCAAATACATGGCCTTTGCCGATGACATTATAGTTACCATAACAAACCCGGAATGCGCTTGCTATAAACTCCAAGAACTAATTGAGGACTTTGGCAGGCTCTCATTTTTTAAAGTCAATCAGACAAAGTCAGATACCCTAACAAAAGGTATACCACTGGAAACTAAGAATAAATTAAGGGAAGATTTTAGGTTTAATTGGGATTCCAAATATATAACCCATTTGGGAATAAGATTCTCTTTTCGGGTGGATAATATTCTCAATGACAACATCAATGAGGTTATGAAGCTAATTAGACCTTTATTAACTGATTGGAGCCACCTAAACCTATCCTGGTCAGCCCGAATAGCATCAATTAATATGAACATACTCCCCAAAATCACATACTGTATGAGATCCTTACCCAATATCTTGGCCAATAATTATCTCAAGTGCGTACAGGATCAATTAGATAAATTTATGTACGCAGGGAAAAAACCTAGAATCCGGAAAAGCATAACCTACAGTAAATTATCTAATGGTGGCTTAAATGCACCAAATTTAAAAGAAATCCATCTTGGGATAATTATTGCCCAACTCATTGGGTGGCATATTACTAAAGATAAGCCAAGATGGCTATCGCTGGAAGAAGCGTTAGTTAAGGACCATCCCATTCAAATTTTGATATGGTTACCCGCATATGACAAAGCTCTATATAGCGATCTCCCAAAAAACTTAATCAATATCACTAAAATCTGGTATAAATATAGTAGAAAGATGCAGTTAACAAATTTACCCTCAATCATAGCTCCTCTGGAATATTTGAGTTTGAGGGCGCAATGTCCCTCAATAAAGATGCTAACTGATAAGGGGTCAAGATGTATCTCCTACCTATATAATAAAGGTAATCTTCTTACCATTCAGGAGCTGCAGCAGAAATTGGAGTTAAATAATAAATTCAACTGGCTAAACTACGAAAGTCTTAAATTAAATCTAATGGGGAGAGGATATAAACTCTCAGGGATGAATAGCCCTACTAAAATAGAGGAAATAATTCTAAAAGGAGATTTTTCACATTTAATCTCTAAGTGCAGTAGACCTATTGATGACTTTGTCCCCTTTATTAAAAGCCCAGGGGTTAAAGGATGGGAAATGGATCTTGGAATCTGCCTAGATGAGACAAGTTGGAAGTATAGTCTAAAAACCACAAAAAAGTCCTCGATTAATATATTATATACAGAGCTATTCTTCAAAATCATTCATAGATGGCACTTAACTCCAGTTAAATTGAGGAAAATCAACCCAGAGGAGTCAGATTGTTGTTGGAAATTATGTGGCTCACGAGGGACATATTACCACATTTGGTGGGAATGCAACAAAATGCAGAAGTGGTGGTTAGACATCTTCCAACTAATATGCAAATTGCTTAACAAACAAATTGTATGGTCTCCCCAAGTTGCCATTCTCCACCTGAACTTAGAGAAATTCTCGTCCACTGAGAGGTATCTGATTTGTCATATCCTATTAGTAGCCAAATACCTTATTGTCAAATATTGGAAGCTACCTATAATCCCTGCCTTTAGCGAATTATGCAATCTTATCTCTACAAATAGAGAGCTAATGAATAACAGTAACCCTTTTCCGCTGGAGCGCAAGGTCTGCCATTTTAGCTGGCAGAAATGGGACAGTTACATGGAATCCCTATAACCATAGCAAATTCGCTCTTCTATTCTGTATGGCCCTCCTTATTTATGACATGGTAAATAAGTTCCATCAGTCTGATTACGAAATGTATCTAGATTTGTTTCCACATTGCTGTCGGGTTTAGGTTTGATTGTACTCTATGTACTAATCCAGATACTAATGTATTTATTGTACTCTATGAGTTTTTTTTTTTGTTGTTGTTTGTCTTCTGTTCGATATCGTTTTTGTGTCAAATGTAAAAAAATCAAATAAATTTTCAAATAAAAAAAAAAAAAAAAAAGACTTAGGAGTAATCTGGAGAGCTAGAGGATTCATGACAGCCGCAGGCACTCCAGTGAAGCATGACAAAGCCATCCGTGAACTACTAGATGCTTTAGCACTCCCAAAGGAAGCAGCCATACTGAAAGTAAAGGCACATGGGAAGCTAAATTCAGACGAAGCACGAGGAAACCATCTAGCAGACCAGATGGCTAAGAAGGCAGCAATGGTATCACAGGAAATGGAAAGGAGAGAGGTGGATGGAGAAATAAACATTTATACAATACAGACTCTGCCAACAGATTTAAGATTGCTCAAAGAATTGCAAAAGACGGCAGGTCCAGAAGAAGTGAACAATGGAGGAAAACGTACCCTGTGATGACTAGTAATCCCCACCCAGGGAGAGGTATAACTGTGTACCCTGGAAGTTACACGTGTTACAGGAGAAACGTTTCTCAGGGGTTCAACTTACAGAGGTTCCCAAGTGGGTTTTGTCACTTCAGCCACCATGCTAGTCAATCAGACACAATCTTTGGGGGACGTATATTGGTTGTGTGGAGATATGAAACTCAGGGTAAGACTGTCAGGAGTATGGCGTGGGGAACGTACCATGACTAAAGCCATAATGCCGTTACACATTGTTCCAACCTATTATGGTGATCTAGATAATGTTCCTCAGACACAGTCCAGAAGGAAGAGACATACATCATCATCTGAGCCTAGAGAAAGTTTTGACTCCCATGTGTACATAGATTCTATTGGAGTCCCAAGGGGGGTGCCCAATGAATTTAAAGCCCGTAACCAAGTAGCAGCAGGATTCGAGTCACTGATACCCATGATTGGAGTAAATAAGAACGTTGCCTGGATCAATTATATTTACTATAACCAGCAACGATTTGTTAACTACACTAAGGATGCCTTAAAAGGCATTGAGGCTACATCACACATGGCCTTCCAGAACCGCATGGCATTAGACATGATCCTTGCAGAAAAAGGTGGAGTATGTAAAATGCTTCCTGACACTAGCACATGTTGTACATACATCCCTGATAACACAGGTCCAAATGGTAAGATCACACTGGCAATCCAGAAATTGGCTAATCTTGGTCAAGAATTAAAAGAAAATTCTGGCACTATAGACTATTGGGAATCATGGTTTGGTTGGATGAATGGTTGGCAGAAAGTGTTATTGCAGATAGGGATGGCTATCTTTATTGTCATAATTTTGTTAGCCTTCCTCTTATGTTGCATTATCCCCTGTATACGTAACTACCTTCAGAAAGCTATGGACAAGGCTTCTCCCACCTTTATCCACCAAGATTTAGACATAGATCTACATGGACAAAATGATGATTGTAAGACATCCCGTCTTCTGTTGCAGACTGTAACTGGCTCTAAGGAGAGTGTTTTCTGAGCTGAGCTACACTATATCTGAGTACTATGGTCCCTCTCCAAGCCTAGCTACACTATTAGATATTAGAGGCTCGTTAGGTCTTCCCCATGCCGCATAGGTCATAGGGTAGGTGTGACGTCAGGTCATGGCAAGCCCGATCGAACGAAGATATGAACCTATGACTTACACACATGCAATGCTTTCAACATCCGGAAATAGAAGACACAAAGAATAGTGCTCTGGAAGGACCATAGTTGAGACATATATCTATTATAACAAGATATTTAGTTTTAGACACCCGATATAAGAATAGGGTGTTATACTTATAATCAGTAAGTTTTACTAATAGCTGTGAGTGTGACGAATATATTATGTCATTTTAGGGGGGACTGTTATGGATAAGGATCAGTACAAAATGTATAAATGTATTCGTGCACCTACTTATATATCTTATCTTTGCAGTATTATCGTATAAGCAAGTTTTACTAATAAATGCTGAATCATTGGGAGACTCTAAAATGGAGGATTTGACACTCCCCTTTTCTTACAAGATGGAGACAGCACTATTTCCGGTCTGTTAAGGATGACGGGTCTTAACACACACAGAACACGAGGAGGAGAAACACCATCTTGTCTTTGTCTTCAACTTCTTACCAATGAGAGTAAGACCCATCCTCTTGTGGGATGGGTCTTGGAGACTCCTTAATGTTTTAATCCAATGTCTGATCGTAACTTTGTAGAAGCAGACTTCTCAGAACCAATGAATTACTGAATAAACCTGATGTTTTACTTAATGTAACTTTTTATCTGATTACTAAAAACTATATAAATGAGGACTGACTTAATAAAGACAGTACCGAGAAACTTTATACCAGAACTCTGTGTTGGTGTATTATTTCTCTACAGTGTGCACACTATATAGATACTGATAATTTGGACAGGGACAGATATTTCCTGGTAAATACTTTGATAGTTACTCTTACAGCACTATACATAAGTTATGTTACAAATGACAAGTTCAAGATTCACACATTGCAAAGAGTGGACGGCCCTGTCTTTGAGCTTGGAATCCGGTGTCCATATCGCTTTCCCTAAAGCACTGCGCAGGATTGAAACTCGCAGACTTACAATCTAAAGCGAGTCAGTAATGTAACATGAGCTGATAGCAATGCACACAAATGCAATTTATAGTCCCCTCCCACTATCATGCTGCAAGTACAGTATGCCTATTTGGAGAGCATTCCCCTCTGGGAAAATGGACATTGTACATATATTTAATATTTTATATAACCGTATACAGTACCTTTTCTCCTATTTCAGTTTGGTCGCCTCCAGGAAGAACTTCCAGATCAGTAAGTAATGCGCAGGCTTCTAAAACCTTCTTGTAGTTTTTCTCATTTTCAGGACGACCAAATAAAATGTTACCTTTGAGGGTGGAATTTTGTATCCACGCTTGTTGGGGCACATATGCAATAGAGCCCTAAAAATAAAAAATCACACAATGATAACAGATATATATATAATACATTTAAATTAATTCTCCAACTGTATATAACAATCCTACTAAAGAATATGCAGACATTGTTCAAGCTGAACAAAAAAGTTAGAGGTGCTCATCAGAGAATGAACTAACCCTAATAGGTTAGTTCTATGGACATAATAACCCACAGGGAGAAATATCCTTTAGTATATCAGTCTGGTCTCACTCAAAAGAGTGACCCAGCCCCGAAATACCAGGCAATTCTCCCTGAGCCGGAGAAACAGCAAACCAGAGACGCGTTTCAGCCCCTGTGGGCCTCATCAGTGAGGTGCAGCTGTACTCCCTAAAGCACAGTGAGCATTTTTCAATCTGGCTGGGTGTGTGCTTCTTAAAAAAATGCTTAAAATCGATAAGGTGACATATATTCTGTGCCACAATCCAATCTGCCTGTGCCACCTTGTTTAAACTTCCATATGGACAAAAGTCACTGTACGTTGAAAAAAATATGACTGAAAACTTTAAGCAGGGAAAAGCCAATTTTTTTTTCCTTTTAACTTTTACTTATTTATAGAAGTTTCTTACAACATAAGTTAATAGTGATTTTTACAGAAACATATTAATTACATTTTACATTCAAGTGAACAAGGAAAAGACAATTTTAATTAAAACCAATGATGCCTCTGCTGCACCCTCCATCCCCTGATGGATCATGAGTGTGTTTTTTGTTTGTATCTATCAGAAGGTGATTTAATGAACATAAAATGCATTCTGATTTTCCCAAAAAGTGTCTTTATGTCCTAGGAGTTCATGTTGTTAGTTGGCTACATACTTCACATACAAGTGTTTTTTTCTTGTAGTACAGTGGGTATTTTATTCTTTCTTAGTAATAACTAAAAGTACTGCAGAGATGCAGCTGCTTCATTCAGCTGCATTAAATGAAAGATGCATTTTAGGATGCGTAAACTCCTTAATTCAAACACTATCTCCAGTCTGTAACTCTGGTAATCCCTTATAACAGTTTTTATTTATGTCACCAAAATCCTGTATGTGTTAAAACAAGTTGTTAAAACATAACTTCTCATTTACTATTGAAAACTGTACGAATGATCCAGAAAAGTTAGCACAATTTATTTATTTGGAAGATCTCCTCTTGGCTCGTACAAAATATGTGACTGAGGTAGTATATTGCTACTTCAATGCTGAGCTGATAGAAAAATCAACAACAGGACCATTTATGTTGACTATCACATCTACCAAAAAAATTACATTACACTCACTGACTACAACGCTCAATGCTGTGTACAACAGAGACTAGTTAACATTTTATCTAAATTTTGCACTCAAATTTCCAGTTTATTAAACAAAATATCCACTGAGATAATTCATATTAACAATTCACTATTAATTAAAATATTTCTGTGATTCTCTACGGAAAACTGTAGTTATATACTCTTAATTCTATACCTTAGAGGCATGTGGTAGGTCATAGTTTCTTCTTAAGAAGAAAGAGTGTTTATTTAAAAACCAAGGTAAAACAAATCTGATAACAACTCAATGTAACATTGAATGGGAGGACACCTACCCGTACAGAGACCTCGCCTTCTATCTTCTCCATTTCTCCAAGAAGAGCAGACACCAGAGAGGACTTCCCACATCCGACATGGCCAACAATGGCAACCAGAGAACCAGTTGGGACCAGCAAACTGATACTATATAAAATATAGTCTGTTTTAGAAAATTATTTGTGCAGACAAAGAATGAATGCCTACATTGGAAATTTCAATTGCAATATTTCATTAATTAAATGACTGGGGGTCTCCTTTCAGTGTACAATGTGCTTGCACTATCAAACCACATGTAATGTTTTTTGTCTGAAGGTCCAGGAACCACCAGCCATCACATGCCATTGCAAATAGTCAGGCTGTAAGTGCAGGAGAAGGGTTCCCTACATGGGAGGATATATACTAAAGAGTGATTGGAGAACTCTTGGAGATAAGTAAATATCAAAGACAAATTGTATTGTAGAAACAAAATGTTCAAAAGTTATATTTAATTTTATATGTAACCTATTTGTAGCAGTCAAGGGGGTATTAGGTACTTATTCGGCCATTTCTTTTTAGGATGGGGCAAAGCTCTCTCTGCTTTCATACAACTGGTACTACAGAATTTTGATGAACAGTGAACTGTGAACATGAACATTTTGCCTCTGGGGAGTTTTATTTATATTCTTACTTTTGTAGTATAGGTGCATCCTGTTTTGCCCAGCTGAATGTCCCATTCTGCACAGTTATAGCATTACCTGTAAATTAGAACATTTGTCAGAAACACAAACAATACGCTTGGGAAATAGTTTATAACTTGATTCTATAGCCCTCTCTCTTGCCCGGAAGATTATGGACAAAGTCTCACACTTCAATAGACTTCCTTCACTACAAGTTTATTATACGCTACTATCACAATACCCTCAATCTTGCCAAGCAGCGCTGATTCTAATCATTCATTTCCAATTGGCCTCTAACCCCAAACATTTCTTCGCCACATTCAACACTCTCCTCTTCCCTCTACCACCTCTCGCCCTTTCCTGTCTCATGGCTGAAGACTTTGCTAGCCACTTTAAAAACAAAATTGAAAATAGCCGTAACAAACTCTCCTCTCAATGTGGCGCTAACTAACATTTCCTTCAACAAACCGATAGCACCCTGCCTTTGACCCAGTAACCGAGGATGAAGTCTCTAGTCTTCTATCAACCTCTCGTCTTTCAACATGTCCACATGAACCATTTTCCATCACAGCTAATACCTCCCCCTCTACCACACATATCCCTGCTCTTACACATCTATTCAACCTTTCAACAAAACACTAGCAAGTTCACATCTCCTTTAAAACACACCATAATTAACAAACCCTCATCTGACCCATCCTCTCCATCTAACTATCGCCTACTTCCCCTGGTTTCTAAACTGCTGGAGCGTGTAATATAATTGCCTTACCCAATTTATGTCCTCAAATCCCTCCTTGGGCCATTCCAATCTGGCATCCGGACCCAACACTCCACAAAGACAACTCTCACAAAAGTCACTAATTACTTGCTCACCACCAAGTTAAAGATGTATTTTCCCATTCTAATTCTACTGTATCTCTCTGCTGCCTTTGACACAGTTGACCACCCTCTTCTCATAAAGCTCTCAACAACAATGCACCCTCTTATATCTCTGTTCTTGTCTCAAAATACTCTCCCAAACACCGCCCTCTTTGCTCTGCTAATAACCTTTTTCTTTCCACCTCTCTCATCACCTCATCTCAATTCGCCTAAAGGACTTTTCTTGTGCTGCCCTTATTCTTTTGAAATCCTCGCCTCTCTCCACAAGACTATCCTCCTGCCTCAAAACCTTACTAAAACACATCTGTTTAAGAACTTACCACCCTAAGCCTCAAAATGCACAATGCATCTATCATCCCTTACATTTTAGACTGTAAGTTTGTAGTATACAATGGAGTATTCAATCTTGTTAGGTGCTCTAGGGAAAGCACCAAGTACATTTGATTTAAAGCTCAATAGCGTGACCCTCCATTGTTTTGCAATGTGTTTAAACTGTCTTGATTTGTACTTTACCCCTGTATAGCGCTACAGAATATGTTGGCGCGTTACAAATAAAGGATAATAGTAATAATAATAATAATAATAATAATATTAAAGGCTGCTACAGTGTTGTAGAACTTAACAGTATGATTAACTTAAAATGCACCTGACAGTAGAATTACCAAGGTGGCAAACAGAAATGGAATGGAGTCGCCCACACAAAAGCATAATATGCTAAAACTAATTTTTTTTTTAAATAGCTTTTATGCTCTTGGTTTACATAGCCACTAATTTTGTAACTTGAAGGTTCTCCTTATTGTTGGTGCCAGAGTGTGATAAAGTTACTCTTAACTAAATCAAGATGGCCGTTAACATTAGACACTAAAGAGCATTTTGATAAGAAAGTTCAAACCAGTGACAAATCTGTTTATATTTGTTTATATCTTGTGGTGCCATTAAAGAATGGGAGGTCGAACTAATCAAAGATGTGTGAAAACCCTTACCAGGTATTGTTTTATCTTTATTAACAGCGTCTGGGTCCAATTCATCATTAGCCAAGAAATTCTGTATTCTCTTAATTGAAACACTTGCCTAAAATAGAATAATATGTAATATGTAATATATAAGTAATATTTAGTTTTTTTTACAAATTTGTTCAACAAATATCTTCTATTTAATTAATGATGATACAAAATAATACATTTATAGATGCCACATAAAATGACAAAGTTACATACAATCACTGATAACAGTTAAAAAATATGATTTTCAAGTATGATTTAAAACTAAATGCATATTTTAAGCAAAGTTATCTTTTTTGTCCTGTATTGCAGCATTATAGTGGTCTTTAAATGAACACATGTACAGAATATTCCCACTATCTATACAAAATGAGGTGGATTGTTTGAGAGAGGTGCAATTATATCCTCAGCAAAATAATCAAATTCGTAATGCAAAAATGGCCACCTAATTTATCTACCTGGTAAATTAATATTATGTGTAACCACAGCTTCACATTAAAAATTCACTGTTAAAATCTTGTAAGGCTTTGTAATGTTTAGATGAAATGCTACTATATATTGAACAAGTGACCACACTATAAAAAAACAATGTAGCTTGTCTGATTTCAATAGCACACTAGTAGGACACAGAAGTTATTTTATTTATCCACAGAAATTAATGAGCTAAAGGAAGCATTGAGCTTTCAATATATAATTATGATTAAAGGGACATGAAAATATTTTTTTGTTGCATTAGATAGAGGGTATTTAATAATGTGCCACAGTGTTGTTTTCTTTTTTTCAAGTAAAGGTCTCAGAGAACAAAAATATATTTAGAAGTTTATCTGCTCTTGGGGACTTGCCATCTGCCAGCCAAATAGATCCACAGATTTTTCTCTGCATTTCTTGTTAGTTTCAATGAACTTTAAACAGGTTTTACATAATATTTTTTCATTAAAAAACAACAACTTTTGTAATTTTTAAGACATGCTCTTTTAAATGCATGAAAACACTGTTGTATTCCATATCCCTTTAACATCATGAAACAAGCACCAGTTAAATACTTTCGGTAAGAATGTGAAGCTAGTAGTTGATGAAAGTTAATTCCATATGTGCAAATCTAACAGCAGGGCACAAAATAAGAAATATGTTAAATGTGTAAATCTGCCACTTAGTAAATATAGTGAGGATCTTGTATGCTTGATTTTTGGACCTCCCCGCTACCTAGCCATTTTGTGACTCTAGACTTATCAGTACTCAGTATTGCTATGTAATAGAGATATGCTTGGTTACTTACCTGTGCAAGGTTGCTTATAACCTGAGGCAGCATGTTCAGAGGGAATCTTAAAATATTAAATAAAGAGAGAGACACAAATGCTGTCTCTGCATCAAGGATATTTTTTTCATCAGTCGTGACATAAACAGCAAATGTGGTCAAAGCAACCTAAACATTTTGAAATAAAACAAATTAAAAATGCATTACAAGATTATTAAAACAAACACAGTCGCTGCCAACTATAATATCTAAGTATATTGTTTGGAATATTATTCTTTGTCTTTTGTCGGTCAGTATAGAGGCAGTACATTACTTCTTCATAGAGCTCCATAACTCAGCTGGTGCAGTGCCCTGACAAACCAATAATATTTTGTTAGAAGGAGCTGCTCATATTGTTGTAAATGCAGTCCGTAGAAAGATTAAACATTCAACTTAAAGTCACATGGTGATGCAATATTTCTAGGGGAGGCTCAATGATTAGAAGGAGCTGGTGGTACAATATATCAAAAATAAAACTTTAGAAAATGTATGTTATTGAGGGCTATCAGTATGACATTAATAAAGATGTAATCTTGTTTATAGAAGCAGGAGAGGCCACAACCTCACTGTGGTTTCTGTTTTCAAAATAAAAGATAGGAGGCCAACTGACTACATAATTTAGATGAATGCCTGAAGCTTAAAGGAGCACTTTAGCTTCTTAAACAGGATTCTCTAAAGAATGGTTAGATATGACTTTTTAAGAAAAAATAATTCATTTAAATGTTACTGTGTATTAAACATTTTTAATGATCGTCCAGCTGTATAAGCTCTGGAACTCTCCATTCCCTAAATTAAGTGTTTGGCTTGAGTGGGAAAGAGCCAAATTAAAGATAATTTTCTAAAAAACACATTAGTAGAAAGAAGCTGCTAGCCATACACACACACACTTTCTAGTCACCACACTCTATCATGCTGCAGTTGTGGTATGTTAATTTAAATAGACTTTACACCTGGGTGTCTCCACTATAGATACAATACTTCGTTAAGGGTGTGGAGATATCTGGAACTTATACACTCTGGGGACATTATTGAACAATAGTAATTTCACGTTTTTGTTTTTCTTCTTAGGCCAAACCTAACTATTCTTTAGACACAGCTTTATATTTGTATGAAGCTGGAAAAAGACAAAGACAGATATACAGAAGCAGGGAGCTTATGAGCAAGCCGCAGAAGAAGAGTGGAAGTGTGGACTTTGTATTCAATGTACTGGCCTGTATCATTTAAAGTATTGGGCTGGTTGTTTTGCTTTTGCTCCATCCAGGTTTAGCTGGATGAAAGCTCTATTAGTGCGGGATCTGTCTAACAGCGAAGGTAGTGCTCTAGTGGGAGCTAGGCCTGTTATTTTCATTCATTTATTTTTGCTGTGTCATTTTTGTATAACTGGCAAATGTTTGAAAGTAAAGTTGGAAAAGCATTTTAAGCCTCCTGTAATTGTGTTCCTCTATCAAGTGCTGGAAACAAGGGCACAGACCTATTG
This sequence comes from Discoglossus pictus, assembly GCA_027410445.1. Classification (NCBI taxonomy): domain Eukaryota; kingdom Metazoa; phylum Chordata; class Amphibia; order Anura; family Alytidae; genus Discoglossus; species Discoglossus pictus. The sequence goes on from CM050168.1 coordinate 147,965,464, forward strand.
GCAGACAGATAGCCTGTCACAGTATATATATATATATATATATATATATATATATATATATATATATATATATATAAATATATATATATATATTGCAAGGATATTTTTTTATGAATTCTATGTCGTCCTGTTCAAACTATCGATTTCTAGCGGTTTATTGGCTTTATTCTACGAACTGAACTTACCAAAAATGGTGCACTGGTCCAGGCAAAGGTTGATAGTGCATTGAGATAAGCTGCTTTTTTCAAGACATTTAATTCTTTGCTGCGTATCTCCAGAACTTTTTGTGCAAAAGATGGCTCCCATGCATATAGCTTTAAAACTTTAATGCCATTTAATATTTCATTCATCAATTTGATTCTGGCATCTTTATATTGCATTTGTTCCACCTAGATCCCAAAAAACAAGTAACAAGAAAAATTCAATGTGGATTGTCAAAGTAAAATAAATCAATAACAAAACGGCTATTTTGATTAATTTTGGGCAACGTTTATAAGAGCAGTAAAGTCTCAAATTTTCTGCCATACATGTTGTAAACATCACAAAATAGTTTTCCAGTGTGAAAAAAAGTTTCTGGAATCCCCAAACCTTACAGTTTATCCTGCAGCACAACTCTACTTTACCTAAAATAGATCTACAAATCGATCTACAGATTGGTCTCTGCATTTCTTATTAGTCTTAATGACGTTTAAACCAGGTTTTACATAATATTTTTTTCATAAAAAAAACAACTTTTGTAATGTGTAAGACATGATCTTTTTTATATGCATGAAAACACAGTTGTGGACGTTATTTCATTTTTTTCAGCCAGTCAGAATCTGCAATGTTTTAGCCAATCAGTTTTGTCTATCAGCCATCGTAAGTTTTTTTTTTATGCTCACAATAATGATGTATAAGCCACACCTTTTTTTAGAGACTGTGTGTCTCTCTCCCCCTCCCTCTTCTGTATCTCTCTCTCTCTTTTCCCTGTGTCTTCCTCTCCTTCCTCTCCCTTCCCTGTGTTTTCCTCTCCCCCTCTCCCTCCCCTGTCTCACTCTCACTCCCTTGTGTTTCTCTCCCCTGTCTCCCTCCCCTCTCTCTCTTTCTTATCCCCTGTCTCTCTCTCTCTCTCTCTCTCTAACACCCTCTGCCTCCCCTGAGTCTCTCCCCCCTCTCCCTCCACTGCAAGTCTCTCTCACCCCTCTCCCCTGTGACTCTCTCCCACCCTCCCCTGTCTCTCTCTCTCCCACCCTCTCCCTACCCTGTGTGTCTCTCCCACTTCTCCCTCCCCTGTATCTCTCTCTCTCTCTTCCCTGTCTCCCTCTCTCCCTCTCCCTCCCTTGTGTCTCCCTCTACCCCCTCTCCTGTGTCTCCCTCTCTCTCCCCTGTGTCTCTCTCTCCCACCCTCTACCTCCCCTGTGTCTCTCCCTCCCCCCCTTGCTATGCGTAATGCGAGGCTCACGCTGCGCATTGAGCATGCAGCTATTGTGCGGCTACTACTGCTGCAAATATAGAGCCCGATTCAATTGCAAGCCCGCATCTCATGTGATACAGCCCGTATGTCTGCGGCCCTGCTGCGGGATCGCAGTCTGCTACAGTTCCGGTGCTATTCAATTGAACAAGCCCACAAGTTACGGGCAGAAAGTGTAAACCATGCACTTGTCCGTAGCAGTTCAGGGCTCCAAATTAGTGAAATAGTGAACTTGCATTGTAGTTTGCATTGTTTAGCCATCAGACATCAGCATTTCTGATTTAAACTAAAAACAAAATTGTTACTGAGACATCATTGCCTTAAGGCTTTGATCAGCTCTTAAAGCATTGCTTCTATTGTCTTTCGTGTCATCACCTGGGTCTGAGCATGCCATGTTTGTTTAGGTGAGTGCATGGAAGACAACAGAAGCAAAGCTAGACATGTGCAGAACCAGGTGACAGAACAAGACAATCCACCAAACGCACCAGGCGCTAAACAGCAATTCATGACAATGATCTTTCATTGTATCTCTGTTTGTGGGTAGATCAGAAAGGTTGACCAATAGCAAATTATTGAAAATTGATAAAGTACTTGTTATAACCTATAGTTTTAAATGATACCATATTTTAAAACCTCCACTGTGTCATATTAATGTACATAAAGATCTGTGTGGCATTACCCTACATGTCCTACAGATTTGATATTTGGCCGATTGATTTAATTGATTTCAAATTATTAACTACATTCTATAAAAGAGAATAATTATCTCATTGCACACAGTACATTGTAATGATGTTTTTTTTTTTACTTACCTGAAATGCTCTTGTTTTCATAGCAATAAATGCATTAATAGGAATTAGCAGAACCATCACTGCGACACCAGCTAGGACTGAAGCACCTAAATTCTAAATAAAGCAAAAACAAAAAAAGAAGCATAAAATTTCCTGATTATCCCACATCCTCCAGCAATTATTTTTTAATGCGATGGTCACTTCCGTGTCCATCTATCTTGCATCCATGGTGACAAATATAGGGTTTGGGCCTATCTCTCACCACCAGCAAATTAACAAATGTATCCCTCTCAGCAAGATTGTGAGGAGGCAAATTGGCTATATGATTAGGCTAAAATGTGAGAGTAATTTACCTGTATGTTCCCTTGGGTCTGCATACATTCATTCTTCTCAATGTCAGTGACTTAAGACTGAAAACAATGCAGGCAGACCACCAAGGTATAATTAACAATTGTTGACAATCATCACCATGCAATTCTTAGTTGTGGAATATAGAGGATGATCGACAGGTAAAAAAGACGTAAAATAATTATATATTTTTTAATAAAATTAAACTGACAAACTAATAAATAATTTAATACCAAATGTGAAACTGCCACTGTGACATTTAATATTAAGTGTCAGTTTTTAATTCATGTTTATCCAGGAGGTATAATACCTTCCTTATGCAAAATTAATAATTGCTAAGTAAATTGCCTATGAGCACCATTTGCAGAACTTCTAATGTCTATAACAGCTCATCTAAGCTGCTTACAAATAAAATATTTAGGAAGTTGTATTGCTATTGGGGTTGGTATACCAAAGCTTCTCTCTGATTGGCCAGTCTGTGCTGCTCAGCTACCCAATTCCTCACTATTGCATTGCATTTTGGCAGTTGTAGCCTTGTTTTTATATCAGTGATCTCAACGACATTCAAAAGAACCACAACCATTCCTTTGTAATTTATGTCATTATTATGATGTAATCTCTGCTTATCTGATCTGAGTTTCTTCATATAGGATAACCTGAGCCACTGCATTTTCCAGCAAAGGGTGGCATTTTATAAGCCAAGTGAGGAATTTTTGCCTAGGACACCTAAGATATAAATCTGGTCCTGGGTGCATGGCCTATATTTTTCAAGGCTTAAGATTTTCTCATTCTAATGAGATAGTTTAATGGCAGTTAAAAGTTCACACTTCACAACCATCTAATATTAAAAACATTGTGGTATAAAAGTAGATTTGTAACAAGTAAAATAAAGTCTGGACATTCAGTACAGCTCCATATTGTTGTATGGAGTTGGTGATATATACAGTGGACCCTCTGTACTGAACTACCTCTAAACTCATTGATTTCTGTATTTGATGTGTCTGGATGAGGACAAAACCTTGGTTTTTGGCATCAGGTGTAGGGGTGAAGGAGCCAGAATAATTCGGGGGAGGGGGGATACAGCTCATTGTATGCACAGGCCGTAAAATAGCTGATATATACATACATGCAAACATAGAAAAATCTGGGGGGGATTTTGTCCCCGTCCCCCAGTTCCTACACCCATGGGCATGTGCTAAAACCAATTTACATTACTCCTTACGGGAGTTTGGTACTAGTCATTCTCGCCACTCGCCGTGCCTTCTGGAACCAATTAAAAATAAGTACCAAGGGTCCACTATATCTGTTTGTGTTCACCAACTAAAAAAATATGTCATATATTTGTTAAAAATGTAAAAGAAGCGATTTAGTGAGCCTTCAGGCAAACTGACAGCCCACAATTGACGAAATCAGAGTTTACTAAATGTAACATTTTCTCTACAATACTTTTATTCTCCTGGCTTACAGAACTGTTAATGTTCTTAGTTGTTACATAATTCACAAATGTGAAGTTTTTCACAAACTACAGTGATTTCTTTTTATGCAACATAATCAATGTCAAATTATAGAAGTCATAAATGTCATAAATGTATTAAAATTAATAGTACCAGCCAAAGGAAATAGAGCGCCAGGAAGATTTGCAGCGGTGCAGACCACAGCATATTAAGGAAAGTGGTCAGGTCCTGGAAACGCTGGGCATCTACAGACATCAAGTTCACAACTTCTCCAACAGTAGAAGATTTTTTGGCCGAATTTGTGATAACCAAAGACTATAAAAAGAGAGATAAAAGCACTTAGAAGAGATGAAAGACAATAGAAAAATATGGAGAATGAAATCCCATATTTATATATCTACTTTTTAAAGCGTAATATGAATAATGATCTGAAATTTAGAAAACATATGCTAAAGCCACACAAAAAGCTGCAGAGGGAAAAGATTGCTCCGCCCTATTCAGATCTGTTAAATGAAAGGTAGAGAAGCTGTGGGAAGAGACCATAACATTTGCTTAGAGGGTTTTATATTTAAAGGGATGGCAATTAAACAAAGCTCACTGAATGTATTATATATTCCCAAGAGTTTCTACAACTTGGCTATGGAAGCATGAGATACAACTATCTGCAGTTTTTTGTGCATGTCTAAAGTCTATATTTTCTGAAATTCAGATCAATACAGAGCAGAGTAGGAGTACTGCATTTCTGTGGAAAAAACATGTTATTGTTAAAAAAGTAGTTATAATAATTTTGACTGTTTGTTTCAACACAGGAGTGGTCGTCATTCCCAAATGTAGCTAGTTATGATTATAAGATTTATTGCAGGCACCTTCATCAGCCGCGCTTACCTTTCTGTATATTATACCAGTGATGGCGCTCCTGACTCTCATTCCTGTTACAAAGCAGTATTGGAAATGTTGATGGAGGATTAAGGTTTGCATCACAGAAGAAGTGAACATCAAAGCAGCTATTGAAAAACCCCACCAAGCTGGCGTATCTTTGTCTTTTGTAAATGAAATCAATATTCTGCAAAACAGATAGAGTAAAACATAGTTTTATGTTGATGCACAAGCACCTGACATCCCCAAGTCTGTGGCAATTTCAAAAGCTGTAATTGTACAGAGATTAAAAGTATTGTTAAAGCTTTGCAATAATTATTTTCTATGCAAAACATGTGCAGTTTTTGTTTTGCATAAATGAAGCCCATTTCAATATGTTATGGAAAGTTAGCATGTACCCTGACATAACAGCCAATGCTGCAGGCAGCCAATCAAATGCTGCCTTCTACAAATCAGGAGCTGTTCTATTCTTTAACCTTTCAGTTACATTTCCTGCGCTTCCATGTATGCTAGGAAGTTGAGCAGCACTCGTACTTATATGCCAATATGAGTAGCTGTAGCTTCATCTTCGATTCACTCTCCTCTCTTAATCCCTCTCCTTGTCTCACTCTCCTCTCTTAATCCCTCTCCTTGTCTCACTCTCCTCTCTTAATCTCTCTCCTTGTCTCACTCTCCTCTCTTAATCCCTCTCCTTGTCTCACTCTCTTCTCTCCATCCCTCTCCTTGTCTCACTCTCCTCTCTTAATCTCTCTCCTTGTCTCACTCTCTTCTCTCCATCCCTCTCCTTGTCTCACTCTCCTCTCTTAATCTCACTCCTTGTCTCACTCTCCTCTCTTAATCTCTCTCTTTGTCTCACTCTCCTCTCCTCTCTTAATCTCTCTCCTTGTGTCACTCTCCTCTCTCCATCCCTTTCCTTGTCTCACTCTCCTCTCTTAATCCCTCTCCTTGTCTCACTCTCTTCTCTCCATCCCTCTCCATGTCTCACTCTCCTCTCTTAATCTCTCTCCTTGTCTCACTCTCTTCTCTCCATCTCTCCTTGTCTCACCCTCCTCTCTCAGTCTCGCTATCTTCTCTCCGTCCCTCTCCTTGTCTCACTCTCCTCTCCTCTCTTAATCCCTCTCCTTGTCTCACTCTCCTCTCTTAATCTCTCTCCTTGTCTCACTCTCCTCTCTTAATCTCTCTCCTTGTCTCACTCTCCTCTCCTCTCTTAATCTCTCTCCTTGTGTCACTCTCCTCTCTCCATCCCTCTCCTTGTCTCACTCTCCTCTCTTAATCTCTCTCCTTGTCTCACTCTCCTCTCTTAATCTCTCTCCTTGTCTCACTCTCCTCTCCTCTCTTAATCTCTCTCCTTGTCTCACTCTCCTCTCTCCATTCCTCTCCTTGTCTCACTCTCCTCTCTTAATCTCTCTCCTTGTCTCACTCTCTTCTCTCCATCCCTCTCCTTGTCTCACTCTCCTCTCTTAATCTCTCTCCTTGTCTCACTCTCTTCTCTCCATCCCTCTCCTTGTCTCACTCTCCTCTCTTAATCTCACTCCTTGTCTCACTCTCCTCTCTTAATCTCTCTCTTTGTCTCACTCTCCTCTCCTCTCTTAATCTCTCTCCTTGTGTCACTCTCCTCTCTCCATCCCTTTCCTTGTCTCACTCTCCTCTCTTAATCCCTCTCCTTGTCTCACTCTCTTCTCTCCATCCCTCTCCATGTCTCACTCTCCTCTCTTAATCTCTCTCCTTGTCTCACTCTCTTCTCTCCATCCCTCTCCTTGTCTCACTCTCCTCTCTTAATCTCTCTCCTTGTCTCACCCTCCTCTCTCATTCTCACTATCTTCTCTCCGTCCCTCTCCTTGTCTTACTCTCCTCTCAATATCTCTCCTTGTCTCACTCTCCTCTCTTTATCTCAGTCTCACCCTCCTCTCTTAATCCCTCTCCTTGTCTCACTCTCCTCTCTTTATCTCAGTCTCACCCTCCTCTCTTAATCCCTCTCCTTGTCTCACTCTCCTCTCTTTATCTCAGTCTCACCCTCCTCTCTTAATCCCTCTCCTTGTCTCACTCTCCTCTCTTAATCCCTCTCCTTGTCTCACTCTCCTCTCTTAATCTCTCTCCTTGTCTCACTCTCCTCTCCTCTCTTAATCTCTCTCCTTGTGTCACTCTCCTCTCTCCATCCCTTTCCTTGTCTCACTCTCCTCTCTTAATCCCTCTCCTTGTCTCACTCTCTTCTCTCCATCCCTCTCCTTGTCTCACTCTCCTCTCTTAATCTCTCTCCTTGTCTCACTCTCTTCTCTCCATCCCTCTCCTTGTCTCACTCTCCTCTCTTAATCTCACTCCTTGTCTCACTCTCCTCTCTTAATCTCTCTCTTTGTCTCACTCTCCTCTCCTCTCTTAATCTCTCTCCTTGTGTCACTCTCCTCTCTCCATCCCTTTCCTTGTCTCACTCTCCTCTCTTAATCTCTCTCCTTGTCTCACTCTCTTCTCTCCATCTCTCTCCTTGTCTCACCCTCCTCTCTCAGTCTCGCTATCTTCTCTCCGTCCCTCTCCTTGTCTCACTCTCCTCTCCTCTCTTAATCCCTCTCCTTGTCTCACTCTCCTCTCTTAATCCCTCTCCTTGTCTCACTCTCCTCTCTTAATCTCTCTCCTTGTCTCACTCTCCTCTCTTAATCTCTCTCCTTGTCTCACTCTCCTCTCTTAATCTCTCTCCTTGTCTCACTCTCCTCTCCTCTCTTAATCTCTCTCCTTGTCTCACTCTCCTCTCCTCTCTTAATCTCTCTCCTTGTCTCACTCTCTTCTCTCCATCCCTCTCCTTGTCTCACTCTCCTCTCTTAATCTCACTCCTTGTCTCACTCTCCTCTCTTAATCTCTCTCTTTGTCTCACTCTCCTCTCCTCTCTTAATCTCTCTCCTTGTGTCACTCTCCTCTCTCCATCCCTTTCCTTGTCTCACTCTCCTCTCTTAATCCCTCTCCTTGTCTCACTCTCTTCTCTCCATCCCTCTCCATGTCTCACTCTCCTCTCTTAATCTCTCTCCTTGTCTCACTCTCTTCTCTCCATCTCTCTCCTTGTCTCACCCTCCTCTCTCAGTCTCGCTATCTTCTCTCCGTCCCTCTCCTTGTCTCACTCTCCTCTCCTCTCTTAATCCCTCTCCTTGTCTCACTCTCCTCTCTTAATCCCTCTCCTTGTCTCACTCTCCTCTCTTAATCTCTCTCCTTGTCTCACTCTCCTCTCTTAATCTCTCTCCTTGTCTCACTCTCCTCTCCTCTCTTAATCTCTCTCCTTGTGTCACTCTCCTCTCTCCATCCCTCTCCTTGTCTCACTCTCCTCTCTCAATCTCTCTCCTTGTCTCACTCTCTTCTCTCCATCCCTCTCCTTGTCTCACTCTCCTCTCTTAATCTCTCTCCTTGTCTCACTCTCTTCTCTCCATCCCTCTCCTTGTCTCACTCTCCTCTCTTAATCTCTCTCTTTGTCTCACTCTCCTCTCCTCTCTTAATCTCTCTCCTTGTGTCACTCTCCTCTCTCCATCCCTTTCCTTGTCTCACTCTCCTCTCTTAATCCCTCTCCTTGTCTCACTCTCTTCTCTCCATCCCTCTCCTTGTCTCACTCTCCTCTCTTAATCTCTCTCCTTGTCTCACTCTCTTCTCTCCATCCCTCTCCTTGTCTCACTCTCCTCTCTTAATCTCACTCCTTGTCTCACTCTCCTCTCTTAATCTCTCTCTTTGTCTCACTCTCCTCTCCTCTCTTAATCTCTCTCCTTGTGTCACTCTCCTCTCTCCATCCCTTTCCTTGTCTCACTCTCCTCTCTTAATCTCTCTCCTTGTCTCACTCTCTTCTCTCCATCTCTCTCCTTGTCTCACCCTCCTCTCTCAGTCTCGCTATCTTCTCTCCGTCCCTCTCCTTGTCTCACTCTCCTCTCTTAATCACTCTCCTTGTCTCACTCTCCTCTCTTAATCTCTCTCCTTGTCTCACTCTCCTCTCTTAATCTCTCTCCTTGTCTCACTCTCCTCTCTTAATCCCTCTCCTTGTCTCACTCTCCTCTCTTAATCACTCTCCTTGTCTCACTCTCCTCTCTTAATCTCTCTCCTTGTCTCACTCTCCTCTCTTAATCTCTCTCCTTGTCTCACTCTCCTCTCCTCTCTTAATCTCTCTCCTTGTGTCACTCTCCTCTCTCCATCCCTCTCCTTGTCTCACTCTCCTCTCTTAATCTCTCTCCTTGTCTCACTCTCTTCTCTCCATCCCTCTCCTTGTCTCACTCTCCTCTCTTAATCTCTCTCCTTGTCTCACTCTCTTCTCTCCATCCCTCTCCTTGTCTCACTCTCCTCTCTTAATCTCTCTCCTTGTCTCACCCTCCTCTCTCATTCTCACTATCTTCTCTCCGTCCCTCTCCTTGTCTTACTCTCCTCTCAATATCTCTCCTTGTCTCACTCTCTTCTCTCCATCCCTCTCCTTGTCTCACTCTCCTCTCTTTATCTCAGTCTCACCCTCCTCTCTTAATCCCTCTCCTTGTCTCACTCTCCTCTCTTTATCTCAGTCTCACCCTCCTCTCTTAATCCCTCTCCTTGTCTCACTCTCCTCTCTTTATCTCAGTCTCACCCTCCTCTCTTAATCCCTTTCCTTGTCTCACTCTCCTCTCTTAATCCCTCTCCTTGTCTCACTCTCCTCTCTTAATCCCTCTCCTTGTCTCACTCTCCTCTCTTAATCTCTCTCCTTGTCTCACCCTCCTCTCAGTCTCACTCTCTTCTCTCCGTCCCTCTCATTGTCTCACTCTCTTCTCTTAATCTCTCTCCTTGTCTCACCCTCCTCTCTCAGTCTCACTCTCTTCTCTCCATCCCTCTCCTTGTCTCACTCTCCTCTCTTAATCTCTCTCCTTGTCTCACTCTCCTCTCTTAATCCCTCTCCTTGTCTCACTCTCCTCTCTCCATCCCTCTCCTTGTCTCACTCTCCTCTTTTAATCTCTCTCCTTATCTCACCCTCCTCTCTCAGTCTCACTCTCTTCTCTCCGTCCCTCTCATTGTCTCACTCTCTTCTCTTAATCTCTCTCCTTGTCTCACCCTCCTCTCTCAGTCTCACTCTCTTCTCTCCGTCCCTCTCATTGACTCACTCTCCTCTCTTAATCTCTCTCCTTGTCTCACCCTCCTCTCTCAGTCTCACTCTCTTCTCTCCGTCCCTCTCATTGACTCACTCTCCTCTCTTAATCTCTCTCCTTGTCTCACTCTCTTCTCTTAATCCCTCTCCTTGTCTCACTCTCCTCCCTTAATCTCTCTCCTTGTTTTACCCTCCTCTCTCAGTCTCACTCTCTTCTCTCGTTCCCTCTGCTTGTCTCGCTCTCCTCTCTTAATCCCTCTCCTTGTCTCACTCTCTTCTCTCCATCCCTCTCCTTGTCTCACTCTCTTCTCTCCATCCCTCTCCTTGTCTCACTCACCTCCCTTAATCTCTCTCCTTGTCACACCCTCCTCTCTCAGTCTCACTCTCTTCTCTCCGTCCCTCTGCTTGTCTCGCTCTCCTCTCTTAATCTCTCTCCTTGTCTCACTCTCCTCTCTTTATCTCAGTCTCACTCTCTTCTCTCCGTCCCTCTCCTTGTCTCGCTCTCCTCTCTTAATCTCTCTCCTTGTCTCACTCTCCTCTCTATCTCAGTCTCACTCTCTTCTCTTAATCTCTATCCTTGTCTCACCCTCCTCTCTCAGTCTCACTCTCTTCTCTCCGTCCCTCTCCTTGTCTCACTCTCCTCTCTTAATCTCTCTCCTTGTCTCACTCTCCTCTCTTAATCCCTCTCCTTGTCTCACTCTCCTCTCTTAATCCCTCTCCTTGTCTCACTCTCCTCTCTTAATCCCTCTCCTTGTCTCACTCTCTTCTCTTAATCTCTCTCCTTGTCTCACTCTCCTCTCTTAATCTCTCTCCTTGTCTCACCCTCCTCTCTCAGTCTCACTCTCTTCTCTCCATCCCTCTCCTTGTCTCACTCTCCTCTCTTAATCTCTCTCCTTGTCTCACTCTCCTCTCTTTATCTCAGTCTCACTCTCTTCTCTCCGTCCCTCTCCTTGTCTCACTCTCCTCTCTTAATCTCTCTCATTGACTCACTCTCCTCTCTTAATCCCTCTCCTTGTCTCACCCTCCTCTCTCAGTCTCACTCTCTTCTCTCCATCCCCCTCCTTGTCTCACTCTCCTCTCTTAACCCTTCTCCTTGTCTCACTCTCCTCTCTATCTCAGTCTCACTCTCCTCTCTTAATCTCTCTCCTTGTCTCACCCTCCTCTCTCAGTCTCACTCTCTTCTCTCCATCCCTCTCCTTGTCTCGCTCTCCTCTCTTAATCTCTCTCCTTGTCTCACTCTCCTCTCTTCATCTCAGTCTCACTCTCTTCTCTCCAGACCTCTCATTGACTCACTCTCCTCTCTTAATCTCTCTCCTTGTGTCACTCTCTTCTCTCCATCCCCCTCCTTGTCTCACTCTCCTCTCTTAATCTCTCTCCTTGTCTCACCCTCCTCTCTCAGTCTCACTCTCCTCTCTTAATCTCTCTCCTTGTCTCACTCTCCTCTCTTAATATCTCTCCTTGTCTCACCCTCCTCTCTCAGTCTCACTCTCCTCTCTTAATCTCTCTCCTTGTCTCACTCTCCTCTCTTCATCTCAGTCTCACTCTCTTCTCTCCAGACCTCCCATTGACTCACTCTCCTCTCTTAATCTCTCTCCTTGTCTCACCCTCCTCTCTCAGTCTCACTCTCTTCTCTTCGTCCCTCTCATTGACTCACTCTGCTCTCTTAATCTCTCTCCTTGTGTCACTCTCTTCTCTCCGCCCCTCTCCTTGTCTCACTCTCCTCTCTTAATCCCTCTCCTTGTCTCACTCTCCTCTCTTAATCCCTCTCCTTGTCTCACTCTCCTCTCTTAATCCCTCCACTTGTCTCACTCTTCTCTCTCTATCTCTCTCCTTGTCTCACCCTCCTCTCAGTCTCACTCTCTTCTCTCCATCCCTCTCCTTGTCTCACTCTCCTCTCTTAATCTCTCTCCTTGTCTCACTCTCCTCTCTTTATCTCAGTCTCACTCTCTTCTCTCCATCCCTCTCCTTGTCTCACTCTCCTCTCTTAATCTCTCTCCTTGTCTCACTCTCCTCTCTTAATCTCTCTCCTTGTCTCACTCTCCTCTCTTAATCTCTCTCCTTGTCTCACCCTCCTCTCTCAGTCTCACTCTCTTCTCTCCATCCCTCTCCTTGCCTCACTCTCCTCTCTTAATCTCTCTCCTTGTCTCACTCTCCTCTCTTTATCTCAGTCTCACTCTCTTCTCTCCATCCCTCTCCTTGCCTCACTCTCCTCTCTTAATCTCTCTCCTTGTCTCACTCTCCTCTCTTTATCTCAGTCTCACTCTCTTCTCTCCAGCCCTCTCATTGACTCACTCTCCTCTCTTAATCTCTCTCCTTGTGTCACTCAGGTTCGAGAAAGTGGAAAATGGTTACTCTTTTCTTACATGTAAGTGAAGTGAATATTGTATATGACAATTACACTGAAGAGGATATCATTAATTAATTTGCCTAATTAAAACATTTATGGAAAATGAAATGAAGTTACATAAAGGGCCTATTGAAGCTATTCCTAAGAATCTGAGTTACCTCAACCATGTAGTGAGGTCTAAGGAAAGCTCCTTTAACTGGATTGATATGTAGGTAGTATATTTTTTGTAACCTTTACAGTTCCTAAGGAATATGTAATTGAGCTGGATTATGAATGCATCCGATAGAGGAGAATTAGTAGTGTATGAAAACATTTGTTACTACTAAATCTTGTCTCTTCCATCTAAAAAATATCTCCAAAATATGTCACTACCTTACACAAGACCCAACTAAAATCCTAATCCACTCTCTCATCATATCTCGCCTCGACTACTGCAACTTCTTGCTGGCCTCCACTCAAATCCTTAATGATCCTTGAACGCCTCCACTAGACTCATCTTCCATAATCGCTCAGTGTCTGCAGCACCTATCTGTCAATCACTCCACTGGCTTCCTGTAACCTCAAGAATAAAATTTAAAATCACAAAGCTTTCAACAACACTACACCCCCTAATATCTCCACTCTCATCTCAAAATACTACCCCACCCGCCCTCTTCGTTCTGCTAATGACGTTGTTCTTCTCTCCTCTCTTATCACCTCTTCTCATTCCCGCCTTCAGGACTTTTCTCACGCTGCTCCTATTCTCTGAAACTCCTTGCTTCGCTCCACCAGACTATCTTCATGCTTCAAAACCTCACCATCTCATTCCATTGTAAGTTTGTGAGTTTTCAATATTGTTCATGCTTCAACGAAAGCTCCACGTACAATAGATTCTAAACTCAAAGACAGGGCTCTCCATTATTTGCAATGTTTCAATGATTGTTTTGACTCATACTTAACCCTTGTTCAGTGCTACAGAATATGTTGGTGTGTTACAAATAAAGATAATAATAATAATAATATTATTAATAATAATAATAATAATCTAACCATATTTAATAAAGTTCAATTGGCAAGTATCATCCAGTAAAAAAGGAATACTAGACCACAGCATCAATAATGGGCTGGGGGAGCCTGAGGGTGGTGATGCCCCACCCGCAGCTTGGACACTAAAATATAACACCTTCTGTACCTTTATTTACAGCATAACTGGCTCAGATCCCAGAGTAGATTATAATCTCTTGGCTGTTTTCCCCTATCATCTGTTGTGCATCTGGAGGGCAAAAGGATACCACACCAATCTATTATTTACATTATATGGTGGTCCATTGCCACTTACTAATTACCATTGTAATTGTACACAAACACAGTATGCCTCTTTAACTTGTGAAGGGACTAAATAATAGGGGGATGTATTTTAGATAGTTAGGATTTATTGTATATTAAATAGATTCTATGTTAGATAGATAGGGGGTACTGTATTTTATTTGTATTGTATGTATTGTATTGTATGTATTGTATGTATTGTATGTATTGTATGTATTGTATTGTATGTATTGTATTGTGTATGTCTTTCCTTTTCAAGTGTGTAATTTTTTTTTTTCTGTAGTTTGGGCGGTTGTAATGTATTTTTTTTATTTTCTGTAATGTTCCTTTTTTTATTTTTTGTGACAGTTTTTTTTTATTTTCTGTAATGTAGATTTTTTATTTTTTGTGACAGGTTTTTTTTATTTTCTGTAATGTAGATTTTTTATTTTTTGTGACTTAGGTTTCTTTATTTTCTGTCATTAGAGTGGTGGGGGGTTATTAGGGTGTAGGTAGGTAGTATAGGTGTCAATAGATTAGTGAAGGGGGGGTTAGTTTAGCTTTAATGGTTTATTGGGGGTATAGTGCAGTGTAGTGTTTGTACTTAGTGTCATGATGGTCCTTGAGGACCATCATGGCACTTATGTGGTTAATATTAGGGTTGTAACAGCCCCATAAGGGTCATTATATACCCTTATGGGACTGATGGGGTTAAATAGAGGCTTATGGGGGTCTGCATTGACCCCCATGAGTTATGGGCTTAATTAAGTGCTTATGGGGGTCTGTATTGACCCCCATGAGTGACAGAGTTAATTAAGTGCTTATGGGGGTCGGTATTGACCCCCATGAGTGACAGGGTTAATTAAGTGCTTACGGGGGTCTGTATTGACCCCCATGAGTGACAGGGTTAATTAAGTGCTTATGGGGGTCTGTATTGACCCCCATGAGTTATGGGGTTAATTAAGTGCTTATTTGGGGTCTGTATTGACCCCCATGAGTTATGGGGTTCATTAAGTGCTTATGGGGTCTGTATTGACCCCCATGAGTGACAGGGTTAATTAAGTGCTTATGGGGGTCTGTATTGACCCCCATGAGTGACAGGGTTAATTACATGCTTATGGGGGTCTGTATTGACCCCCATGAGTTATGGGGTTAATTACGTGCTTATGGGGGTCTGTATTGACCCCCATGAGTTATGGGGTTAATTTTAGTTGCCTGGGGTTAATATTTTTTAGGGCAAGTCCTTTTAGGACCTTTACAGTCCTTTAATGACCAGCGAGGCGAGAAATTAAAAAATATAAATGCAGCGGGGTCACAATCGGTGCCGATTGGGGCCCCCCGCTGCAAGGGGTTAATGTGGGGGGGGGGGGGCTGCGGGAGTCCCTATGGACCCCTGCAGCAAGGGGTTAATGTGGGGACACTTTGGGGGTCCTGATGCGGACCCCCAGCATAGAGGGGTTAATGTGGGGGGGCTGCAGGGGTCCTGATAGGGACCCCTGCAGCATGGGGATGTGTCTAGGGCCGAGGTGCGAGATTCACCTCATAGATTTAAGGCTGCGTGTGACTCCGTAGCTCTCTCTGAGCTTATTCTCGGCCATTTTTCGGAGTTATCTCGCAAAGCAGGCTGCGAGGGACGTATTGGGGATTCGGTCCTCACAAACAGCAAAAATCTGTCTTTTGCTGGGACCGAGGGAACTACGAGGGCTAAATTACAGCCTTATTAAATTGCGATTCGGTAAATTTAAAAGGGCTCTATTTAAGCACACAGCATATTCTTTTATCCAAAAAGCATAGAGTCTTCACTAACTAAAAACTTCTGGAAAAAAAAATGCTGTGTGCTTATACAGAGCCCTTTTACATTTGCCAAATCACAATTTAATAGGGCTGTTATAAGGCCCAAAGTGTTTAAGACTAATTGTTATCCAATCATCCAAAGAGGTTGTAATACATGTCATATAGATTGTATTGTAATCTAACTAAATATCAAATCACAAGTTTTATTGTTTATCCTTGGTATTTACTGTTATACCAATAAAAGCAATTTTTGCACACAGTGAATACTTGTCGATAACTTGATCTTTGAACTTAATCAATCTATACACTGTAATAGTTTAAGAAACTATATTAATCCACACAGTGTAATATTTACGTCAGATCAATTGCACTGACTAAAAGATATCCCTCCTCTCTGCCAGCAATTGGCAAGTAATAATGCTGCACTTACAGCCTTATTAAATTGTGATTCGGCAAATTGAATAGGGCTCTATTTAAGCACATAGCATATATTTTTTACAGAAGTTTTTAGTTAGTGAACTTCTATGCAAAAGCAAGGTCTTTACTAACTAAAAACTTCTGTAAAAAAAATATGCTGTGTGCTTGTATAGAGCCCTTTTAAATTTGCTGAATCACAATTTAATAAGGCTTTGAATGTTTCAGGGAATAGCAGAGCTGCTTCAGGTTTTATTTGCTGTCCAAGTGGTGAAAGAGGATTTGCATAGGAGGCTGCACTGATATTTTTCTGACCTGTTGAAATTTGGCTGCAGTGGACATGGCAGGGAAGGAGGCAGATAAATCCTACTGTCAAGACAGTATTCTAAGCAAACTCTCTCCCACCCCCTGAACACATAATTAGGGGATGGAGAGAAACAGAAATCGCAAACACTAAAATTCAAATATCAATTTTAAAAACTACTTTTTTAATTTTGTTTATTTGAATATTGATTTATTGCTAAACCGTTACTAAATAAATAAAATGAAACCCTATTGCACAAGTAGTTCAGCGATCCTTTAGCTTCTTAGCTATGTTTTTTAGAAAGCCATTATGTTGAAATATTTGGGTATTTATTCACCCAATCTCCACTTTATTTTTCAAATACATGTGGACTTGAGAAAGTTTCTGAGAAATAACTAATTACCACTGACATAAATCACCAACCTGCATCTCATTTAATCTTAATACTTTGATCATTTATTATATTATATACACGACTAGAACATTACGCACCTTAATAACTGTGGGTTAACAAATGAGAGCAGATCCTGGAAAAGCTTGAAAAGAGATCCAATTAAAAAGAAAGGTCCAAATGTAGTCAACAGCACTATCAGGAAGGACGGCTGCTTTTGCTTCCTATTATTGACAATTAAAACTTCTGATTCATTTGGCTTTTCGTCTGTATGATTTTGCATGTTATCATTTTTCGTATTAAATTGCACCTGATTGTTGACCCTGGGATATAAAACAAACAGCATGTTACCTAAAAAAAACACAAACTTAAAATAATATATTATGCACTATAGCAAACCATATCATTTTTTTTTTCATATGGCTAGTGGTATTGAATTAATCACATACAAAGACTTCATGTACAATCATTTTTTTCTTAATACTAGAAATGTTTTAGACCAAGATAAATGTTTTAAGTAGGTACATGTTAGCAGCATGAGACACTAATAGAACAAAGCCACTCCACAATGGATGTGAAACATGGCACACTACCTCAGAGAAAGACAGGAAGAATAAGACGGTTCCAGAAGGTGGGGATTCTTAGAAGTAAGTAAAGTGTAAATTGTATGTGACAATTACATTTAACAAGATTCAATGAATTAAATGAGTTGGGCAAATATGTATATAAAACAAAATATGTTGGCTAAAAGAGTTCCTTTAAATATAGCTGTTGTTCTTCTGCAGCATCTGACTTCCTGTTCTGGGGACTATAAAAACAGCAGTCGCTTTCCATCTGCCGGAATTACAAATTGTTAACAAGGGAAGCCAATGAGAGGTGGTAGGAACTAAGATTGATTTCAGTGCAGAGTTCATCTATGCCCCTTAAAGGATAAACTGCAATCTGATGCCAATAAATTAACTTTGCATACAACTCAATAACTCAGCTATATTTTATCCAAACTTAAACTTTGCACACAGATGTATGCTTTGGCCAAGAAATAACTTTTTCATTTATTTAATGCTGTCTCGAATAGTGGTGTGTTAATGGCTGGAAAATGTATCTGTCTCCTTAATAACAAGACGCTTGTGTATGTGTTTTATGTGGATGGATATTTCAGCATTTAACCATTCCTATTAATTTCAACTCTGTTTTAATTAAACAAAATGTTAAAATAAGCATAGCAATTATATAACACTTATTATCCGCTCTCTCAATTACTCTCCAAACTACTACAAAAGAAGCCTTTACACAGTGATGTTAGTTAGTTATATTAATATTATAGTAACCTTTAGATTGTAAGTTTGTGAGCTTTCAATCTTGCACAGCGCTTTGGGGAAAGCACTATGGACACAGTATTATAAGCTCAAAGACGGGGCCCTCCATCTTTGTAATGTGTTAATATTGAATTTGTCTATGCCTGTATAGCTCTACGGAATATGTTGGCACGCTACAAATAAACAATAATAATAAAATAGTAATATTTTACCTTTGTTTACTTTTTTCTTTCTCCCACGCCTTAATTATTTCGGTAACAACCACTTTAGATGTATCTGATTCATTTAGCACCCAGAGATCTTTATCTTCCAGAGGTCTCTTGTACCCAAGAACAGCCATTCTATAGAGACAAAAAAATATCAACTATGAGATAAAAAAGGAGGATTGTAAATATATATAACAATGATTACACTTATGTTATGAATAGTACATTTGTGATTCCATTTCAATGTCTAAAAAATACGTTAATAAACATATTTCTTGCTCAAGTTTCTAAGAAATTCAATTGTTGCATAGCACTCTGGGAAACTGGGCAGGGACATGCAAATGAGACCACAACACACTCTCACACTTTTAATCCAAAAAAACATTTTATACATGGCTCGATCAGTCTGCCTGTCTGGCTATAGCACAAAATCATTTAACTTATGGTGTGCAAAAGAGTCATAGAATCCCTCCAATGTGCAGAGCAAGGTAAAAAAAATAGCAAGTTTGTGTTCACATTTGGACGTCTGCTCAAAATTCCCAGAAATTAAGTTATTCAACTAAATTCTGGGAAAGGTGAACTCATTGGCATGTGTCTGCTTAGTTTCCCAGAGTGAAGTGCAATAACTATATTTTTGAATAACTTTATTTCTGGTGAATCTGAGCATAAATAAATGTTTTAACTTATTTTTTATATGTTTAAATATTTATTTACTAGATAGATAGATAGATAGATAGATAGATAGATAGATAGATAGATATTGACACCAATACTAAGTGGTCTGAGAAAGATGAGAGTATCTTCATTCGTCTATTTTTTAAATAAAGATCAGCTATTTTAAATAGTATTTACTAATTGTTACTAATTAAACACTATAAAACCTTGACCAGTACAGCTGCTATTTAACTGGATTTTTTACTGCTTTTGAATCACATTTTCCATTGAGCATTGCACTCGCAGCCACCCTAAACAGGAAAGCAATAATCACTACAGACCACTTACACATGCAAAGTACTTGTCTGAACTGTATACAGTTTATTAATCCACCTCCTTCTGCAGTTTGGCATCTTCCCTCTGCATTCCATAGAGACAGCTCAGATTAAAGTGACTAATGACTTCTCTGCTAAGTCTAAAGGTCACATCTCTGTGTTCATTCTCCTGATCTCCTCATAAATATATATATATATATATATATATATATATATATATATATATATATTTTTATTTATTTATTTTAGTATACACATATATATGGAATTTAAAAATACCAGCATAAATTAAGAGTTGAAGTGTAGAAACACAGATCCTTTTTGTTTAACTTCTTTGGATAATAGAACATTTTAGTAGTGCTTAAAGATACATATCTAAAATCAAAAACTTGTGTTGATAAAACAATCATAAAATATTTTAATCATTAGCTGATATATTAATTCCAATTATAATTGCATTGAACACTTACTCTGTGAACCACCAAAATGTTAATCTTGAAAGAAAACTGGCATCTAATTCTGGACATGGATTCTGTAGAAAGAAATGTAATACTTAATATGTGGAAGAAGGAATGTTATACATATAAAAATGGAAAGTATCCCACATTCTAAATAATGTATTTGCAATGCTTAATAGACATTATCTTGAGGTATAAAACACAATCTGTCTTATTTCAGTCGCCAGGATACAGGAGTATACAAGACGTCGGGCAGCTGACATCTTGTATAATCTTGCATTCTTGTATTCCTGTGTAGAACCCATCCCTTTCTACTCCTAAAAATGTACCACTGAGTTCAGCTGCCTAATCTGTGTGTAAAAAGGTGGGAGGTGCTCCAGTGTAAAAATCAGCCATTTTCAGTGTAAATGTTCCCATAAAAATATCAACTTTTCTAGAAAAGTTGGTTATACAGATATTTAATATTTAAAAGTTAAGAAAGCTTAAACCCCTACCAGTCAATTATTTTTTACAAAATCTAGCAAGGGTCTGAATGTTCTTATAAAAATGAAGTTAAGGTCCAAAATCCAGATTTTGTTTATCTATACACATACAAATATTTCAATATAACGGAATTCAGAAAAAAGTTAAAAAAATGTAAAGAATCTTAGGAAAGCATCTGACAGCTTACTTAAGAATTTTGGAAGATTCAGTTTAGATACATGATAAATTTAAAAATGCATGAGAGATCCGGAAGAAATGAGCTGGAGGTCCTGATTTGGACGAAGGAGGCGTATTGACAACCCCTGGCTTAAACCATTACAGTGGCCCCTTGATTTCTCCATTAACATATTTTGGACCTTGGTATTTGTCCTGATTGATATCCACACTACTGAGCATTGATATTCGGAACAACATATTTCTAATTTTCCATAGACTGCCATTTTGTTTTAAATTGTTGCCAAATGTAGATCATCGGCAAGTAGCTTTTTATATAGAAGAGTCATTGATATTATTTTATAAAATTCACTTTTTAATTAATTAATTAAAAAATATATATTTATACTTACAATTTCTGAACTCACTGGAGAGAAGAATGGACGAGCTTCCTTAAAACAGGAAAGAAGAAACTCCACCACAAGTAGGGCAAAGTAAATATAAAATGTGGTAAACCTGAATTTGTCTTTAATCTCGCCCTAAATTAAAAAAGGATATACAAGTTTAAGAACCTGCCTAAAACAACAACTACAAATATGCACAAAATTCTCCCCCCACCCCCACCCCTTTAAATAATCAAATAAAATCTATTTGTATGAGCAGTACAGTAGTCTACTAATGGTAAGGTAGCAACCCAACCCTTTGTATGCAACATTTGCAGATATGTAATGGGCGTAACCAACTACTGCTGAAGTCATTGATCAAACTATAGTGGCTAGGATGTGTGTACAGAAAATATTTCGAACAATATTCTTGAAAACAAAACAGGAAGTTGATAGTCATGTGAGCAGAATACTCTCCCGGCAAAACACAGGAATCAAGTCTATATTACTTAATGCACTTTACTTTTAAAGGGACATGAAGTTAATAACTTAAATAAAATGTTTGTTATTAAAAAAACCTTAAAAAACTGTAACTTAAATAAAATTATTGTTATTAAAAAAGCAAGTAATGAGATTTGTGCTCACAACCTGAGTTCAACCTGTCATATCAAAGACAATTGCTTTAATCTCTGTATGTGAATGTCAGTGGGTAAAAAATAATAATATAACTAATATAGAAAATGGACCTCCATGGTCAGTCGGCCCAGCTGCTTCTAATTACTGCCACCCCACAATGTAGTTTATATGTATAAAGCAGTTTCAGAGGCCAGTGCTATGACTAAAAGCATGCCCTCTTTACCTCCTGTACAGAAAGGAGTATCTTGGAGCGGAACGGGATTATCGCACATATAATTGCTAAGAACCAGAAGATGGTGAGTACACCCGATGATTGCACTCCTCGCAATCTTTCATACTGAATAAGTATCGTTGCCATAACCTGCCAATAGAGAAGTAAAAACTTTTAGAGTAACATCCTCCACAATGCTAAATGTATATAATCTCTGAGACACATTAGAAAAAGACAGATTACAGCAATGGACCGCACATTACAAGCTCTTTTAAACATGGCAATGATCATTTCAAGCTTTTTGGAGGTTGTTTGTGTCATTCAGTCATGTCCGACTCTCCATGACCCCATGGACCACAACACACCGTGCTGATCCACTTGATATTCATGGCAAAGATACTGAAGTGGGTTGCCTTCTCCAATGGGCCACAGCATGCAGCTCCCCCACAAGTACTGATGAGGCCCAACCCTGCTTGGCTTTAGGGTGGTGTGACCTCTTGGTTTCCTTACTGGAATTGAACCCAGGTCACAGCTGTGAAAGCACCGAGTCCTAACCAATCGACCACCAGGGAACACGCTTTTTCAGTTTAGTATGTCAGAATAAGGGTTCCCTGGTGGTCCAGTGGTTAGGATTCAGTGCTTTCACTGTTGCAACCCGGGTTCAATTCCACTCAGAGAACCAAGTAGTCACACCATCATGAAGCCAAGAAGGGTTGGGTCTGGTCAGTACTTAGATGGGAGACCACCTAGGAATACCAGGAGCTGTATGCTGAGGCCCACTGAAGAAATAACTGTCAACCCACTCCAGTATCTCTGCACTGAACAACATAAACACATGTCTGAATAGACTAAAGAAAAATCAAATTTTTGGATTGCTGCGTGAACAGAATGTATGGGTTTTCACTGGGAACAAGAGATTATGGGTCCTGTCAGAATTTGTATATATGTAGAAAAGTTCTTATACAATACTGAAATATGTATCAAATGTAAAAATTCAAAAGAGGGAGTCTAAGATGGGCATAGACAATTTCCCCGAGAAGAAGAACTGTTTATCCTAAAGAAGAACAGTTGAGAAGTGTGGTATTATACAGGAAAAAGACAATATAACAACCATATGATAACATATTTAATAAACTTATTGACTCAAATGGTCTAGAAAACTCTGGATGTGAGAATATTCTGTCTTATCAAGTCATAATTTTTACATGAACAATTAGAAAATTCTTCGTATATATATATATATATATATATATATATATATATATATATATATATATATATAGTATAGAGCTTCCAAAAGCATAAGTTTCTTATTCACTTTTCTTCTGAAGTAGACTAAGTACTATTTTTGTTGTTTGGAAAGGTCTCCAAAGAAATTTTCAGTCAATCTTCCAGAACTTATCATCCAACTGGAAGTATACTCAACAAACGTTGAATCTTATATACTCATTATAAGAAATTTGTCAACCTAATGACAAAAAAATACTGACCATTGTGATCCCGAGTATAAGAGGAGTGACAAAGTAGACAGGAGGTGGACTTTCATTATTCACTAATTCATTAAAAGAGAAAAATAGGTCCGCCCAACAAACAAACCAAAGTAGGGCACCAATTACCTGTAAAAGAAATGAAAAGCTGTTAGAAAGTTATATATATTGTATACTTGTACCCTTACCCAATGCTATGATCTGAAAGCTTTCAGAGAGCAGTGCACATACACCTTAAAGGATATCTTGTCAAACTGGCATAATTAATTAATTCATTTGATCCTTCTCAATGTATAATTTCAAAAGAGACCCACAAAGTAAGGGTTTCTCAGCTTCTAGATCCTACTTCTTCTATCCTGTTTTCTCTTATAGGCTGCCATCTTGGACACTTGTGATCTATAGCACTACATTGTGTGAGCTAATGACAATACAAACAATCAATTATATGGTCATAAATTGACAAACGTCAGAGTGCTTAACACTAATGATTACAATAAAGTAATACAAATAAAAACTTTATTTCATAATTTTTGTTAAAACCAGAAAGAATGCAATAAGCTATAGGCTATAGAAGAAGTACCTTGTTAGTATACCATAATGGAAATACAATTCCCAAGAAAAAGAGCAATAATAGAAAAGGACTAGAGAGACAACTGAGGACAGTCCTATGTCTCAGCTTATATGCCTTAGCCTTTAACAAAGCCGGTCGCTCGGCGAAACTGTCAGGTTTTTCTTTTATACTAGCGACTTGCCCGTCAAAAACTGACGGCAACAGAATTGTAAGGCAGGTAATGCTGTTTGGTACACAAAGTAAGTCTTTTGGTTGTGTGAGTACCGTCGGCGCTCATTGCGAGCCTCTTGGTTGGTGTATGTTTGGTTATCAGAGCTTCTTTGGCGCTGATTGTAAGGTTTTGGCTGGCATTGTGAGCCTCTCCCCTGGTGTAGTTGTGGTTCTGTAAACAACGTTGGCGCTGCTTGTGAGTCTTGCGCTGATCGCCTTTATCGTTTATTGTGATTCTGTAATTTTTGTATTTGGCTTTCTCTGTGTATGTATTTTTTTATGTAAATGAATTAATCATTAAAGTTATAAATTAATATACTTTACCTATTTGTAATTAATATATGCAGGAAACAATATGCTGAAGAGCTAACAATCTGTTTTGATGTTCCTGCAGCATACAATGTAGATTTTCAGTGTTGGTGAGCTGAGGTGTATGTGTCAGCAATGTGTGCAGTGTAAATAGGCTGCGTGCACAAGGGTAAACCGTTTGTTTAGCTGTGTACTTCCGCATTGTGTAATGGTAATGTTATTCGTTTGCAGTTAGTGTTGTAAAATGGCTGCAATTGTGTAATTTAGTAGCTCGTAGGGGTCTGTGTAAAAGCAGTATGTACTTGGCGGTGTTTTGCGTGCTTAGGGGTCGTGTAGGTTTGTTTTCGTTTTTTTCAGCTGCCATTTTTTCTCTCGCTTAGGAGATTTTCGAGTGTCGAAAATCTTTAAATTCTATTTAAATTGGCGTGTAACCTCATTCCCGGATGGCCTGGCTGTCCCCCCTTGCTATGTGTGTATTTTGTTTTTTATTTTATTTTGTATTTAGTGTGGTTTTCTTATTTTTCGCTGTGCGTGTTGTGGCCGTTAAGTTCTTATTTTTTGCGGCTCGTATTTCCCCCCCCCCCCTCAGTGGCGGTTTTATATTGTAAGTGTTACGGGCCATAGGTGTTACAGGCACTTTGAATTGTGTTTTTGAATTGTATGTTGATGTGTAGTCCCGCGGGTTGTAGGTATGATGCGCAAGGCGTGCGGGATCGTATAGATGAGCGCCTATGCATGAGAGCGCAAGGAGCGCTTTTGGCGTTTTTTGCCTGGCCGCAATCGCGGCCCTTGCTTTGCGTTAGCAATGGATTTTGGCAAGCCCGCGGTGCTGAGAACTATATATGTGATTCCACTGCCATCTCTCTCAGCGCCCTGATCACATATTATTTATGGCACCTTACTGTAGGTCAATTGACCCACCTGAGGCCTTGTGCTGATTGTTTAGAGTGACAATGGATTTTAGTACCCCCTTGTGGGTATTATACTAAATAAGACTAATTGTTTTTAGCAGTGTTATGTGATTATGTTTTAATTTAATTAAGCTTATAGTTCCATGGTATTCATGTGTTGAGCAGATATAATAGGACATTATGTTGTGAGACTATCTGAGTGTTGACTTCATGTTACAATACAATACCCCCTTCAATAATTGTGTCTAGCCTGTCTGTGGGGCATTTTTTGACCCCAAAGTGGTCTTTTTTTGTGGTGTCATTGATACTTTTACTTGAATAGCTAACTTGTGGGGCACACCATAGCCCTCAGACAGGAGGTCTCCACGATTGAGACATAGGACTGTCCTCAGTTGTTGTCTCTACGATCCTTTTTTATTATTGCTCTTTTTCTTGGGAGTTGTATTTCCATTATGGTATACTAACAAGGTAATTCTTCTATAGTCTTTCTTATTTTACCTACAATGATGAAATAAAGTTCTTCTTTTTATTATTTCAAGCTAATGACAATACTAGAGTGGAGGGGGTTCCCATTATGAGTGTCATGCTGTCCGAAGCTTAAAAGATACTAAAATAAAAGGATGTTAACATTTAGACACCTCTTTTTTACATTCTATATCAGCATAGTGCTATTATAAACAATTACATATCAGGATTTTGATTATATATCCTGTCAATACAGTGTTTTAGCAGCTTCTAACACACAACATGGCACTGTCTGATTGCTGTCCAATAGCATGACCCTAATATTGGGAATGCTATCCCCTGTGCGAGTGTCCTTAGCTCACAAAATACGGTGCTGCACATCACAAATGTTAAGGTGGCAGCCTGCAATAGAGAATACAGGGAGAAAGAGGAAGGTTACAGAAACTAAAAAAAATGTTTTACTCTGTAAGTCAAGTATATAAATGTACATTTTACGTTAAAATTAGGATAAAATTAGTTAAGTCTAGATAAGACATTTAATATAAAACAACATTTTATAGCGATTGTCTGATTTATAAAGGCCAACAACCATTTGTCTCATTTCATTTTGTGTACTACCACATGCAGACTAGGGTTTTTTGGTCTTCATGTCATCCTTATGCCACAGAGAAACAGAAATTCATAGGTAACCAAAGAAGAATTCCTAAAGACTCAGATGATCTTAAAAATATAAAATGGGAATGGGAATGTATGTCATTAGATTTTGTACATAAGAATTTCTAGGTATGTCCCAATAATTATGTCATGTGGCTCTGAATAATAAAAAAAAATGTGCGTGTGGTGTGGTATATTTGTATATATACAAAAATACATACAATTATTACCAATTTACAAAAAAAATCTATTAAAAAGTAATAAATTCCAGGCTCAGCCCTATACACATAATAGAATATGGATGTCATACATGGGCCTATTTTTAAGACCATTGCAATAATTCCAGTAGCCAGTAGAGGGAGC
The DNA here is from genome assembly GCA_027410445.1 of Discoglossus pictus. NCBI lineage: Eukaryota > Metazoa > Chordata > Amphibia > Anura > Alytidae > Discoglossus > Discoglossus pictus. The sequence goes on from CM050168.1 coordinate 147,991,787, forward strand.
CAAATGACCACTAAATATTTTTAAATTCTACAATAGAGACAGAACTTATATACATTTCCCTGCTTAAAGGTAGAATGACATTTCACATTTTCTAGGATCCATTTAAAAAAGCAGAATTTAAAAATAACAGTAGATTGTTTTACATGTTTACTGAGTGAAACAAAGGTTAAAGAAAAAGTATGTGAGTACTTTGTCGACTGACACCTCAAGTCCCAGAGAAAGTGGGACATTATCAGGGCAAAAAAATAGGGTTTTACTTTTAAAGTGAAATGGCAATGTTCACACACAAATTAGCAAAATTACAATTGGTTGTGGGTAAAACTTTTAAAAGGAAGTTTTAAATAATTGAGCTTGAAAATTGTGTACTTAAGCATAAGTTATCTATAAAGTTATTTTCCTCTTGCTATCATTGATGGCTACTATCTCTGAGATAGCACAAGGAGCCTGCACCCCTTCCCTCATATCTGGATCTAATGTTTTGATGGGTGCAGCCTCCTTATATACAACAGTTTTAGGAGGGATTCAAACATTTTACCTAAAATGACTTTAACACTAATCAATTCAGTAGCAATTTCAAAAAGGAAAACACTTTTTAGGAGCCATCCAACACTATCATAACACATCTATTTAAAATATAGAATATATAGAATAAAATATTCTTATATATAAATATTTAAAATATAACAAAATATAAAAACATGTTTACACTTAAAATATTCTATGAATAAACAAACCTATATAACTTTCTGTATATATATATATATATATATATATATATATATATATATATATATATATATATATATCACATTTTGCACAGAAGGTCTCAACGATTTATAACAGGAGGGATCCAAATATTCCAAGACCTTCTAACTAAAATACCGCTAACTCTAATATATCAGCAGCAATTTCAAGAAGGTAAACACATAAAGCGAACAAATCTAGTTCAAATGTATTTTTAGATAATGTTATTTGTAATCAGGTGAAATAATAAAAAGTGAAATCTTACCGTTTTTATCTTACTTAGCATAGACAGCACAATATAGCCTCTTCTGTTGTATTTCAAATAAATATAATAAAAAGGTAAGGCAACCCAGAGGTAGATACAAGGAACCCACGCAAGGACTGTATTTTGGAAGCATAGCGTTAGATCTGGAGTGTCCGTGTATAATGTAAGGTTGGAATCCTGTAAATAAGGACAGAAAGTGAAATTAGTGAAAAAGTTTAAAAAGCATATAAGCACACATTGAATAATATATATTTTTAAACTCTTTGTGAACACTGTAGTGCCATATTTATAATACACTCTTATTAGTAAGTTGGCTTGATACATACCATTAATAAAAACACCCATTATTAATATGTTGGCACGTTACAAATAAAGATATTAATAATATTTTTTAGCCATTCTATTAAATGTTGCTTTAATGAAATATTTCATACTTTTCCTTACATTATTAGACAGCTGAGGATTCAGATAAGATCCCTATTCAGTTTAGTTGACAACAGAGCCAGCACATGGAATCTGATATGTATGTGTGCGTTGTTCAGACTTGTCCGACTCTGCATGACCTCATGGACAGCAGCACACCATGCTGATCCACTTGGTATTCATGGCAGAGATACTGGAGTGGGTTGCTAGTTCCTTCTCCAGTGGGCCACAGAATACAGCTCCTGGTATTCCTAGGTGGTCTCCCATCCAAGTACTGACCAGGCACAAACCTGCATGGCTTCAGAGTGGTGTGACTTCTTGGTTCTCTGAATGTTATCGAACCCAGGTCACAGGGGTGAAAGCACTGAATCCTAACCACTGGACCACCAGAATCTGATATAACAGATAATAATTGCTGTATTTTGTATGAGGGGTCTATTAGCCGAGACCCTAGTACCTGCTTTCAGTGTCTTACTACCATTTTATAGACTAAAGGACTATGGGGAGTTTATGGCACTAATATACCAAGATTATTATTTGTGTAGAAAGCTAATTAAAAACACAATTTGTTTTAAATATTTAACGTTTATATACATTTATTCTTTACTGTGGAGTTCCATTTTCTTTCTGCCGCTGTCTCATGAGGATGTGTCTTTATAAATGAATGAGCTTTGGATTAGTCCTGTTAAAAGCACTAGCAGTTTTAGCTGCCACGTTCTCACTGGGCAGATAGAACTTCCTCTACATTCAAAGTCCCCACCCATCTCAGGAAGGTCATTAGTAGAAACTAAAATGGCTGATTCCACTGCAGCACAATGGCAAATAAAAGGTAATAAACAGCATATATAAATGTTGCCTATTTTCAAATATAAGGACACATGTTTTTTAAACTCATGCTGCCTCTGTAAGTATTGAGCATATTATTTAAAAAAAGTACTTATAGGCAGCTCTGATCAAGCACTGCATGTCATCCTTTGCTGGTGAGCCTCTCTAGGAGACTTCCATGTAAATTATGCGGAGGGTGGGGGGGTGAGGGTTGCACAGAGTTGCATTCACTGATAAAGCCTGGAGGAACAGTGTGCACTAACACCCCCTATAATTTATATAGAATCACCCTAGAGTGACAGCAAAGGAGAACATGTCATGCTTGATCAGAGCTGCAAATAGTCACATAGAATACAAATAAAACTTTTTAAAAATAATAACTTTGAGTTTTTTTTTTAAATAATATGCTTAATTCTCTTTCTTTGGCGTCCTATCTACATGAGTAGTATGCCTTCATACAGCGTTCCTTAGCTCTCACTTTGACGCGACATACAGGTTGGTAAGCTTGTATCAAATCTCATATAATTACAGTGACTGTATACAATTGGCAGACACGCTTTCCTGCAATTATGTTGTATAATTTCACTTGAGTTTAGGTGTTTCTGGCATTTAGTAAAGAACTGTAATGTAACATGTGCTGGAAGTAATATTACGCTAGTGTCTAGTGAATTAATATATTGTTTCTCTTAATTACAGGAAATTGAATTTATAAATCTTAAACAGTTGTAACAAAGAAATGAAAAATGTTGTATACAAAACATAGTGGTACATGTCCCATAGCGGAGGTAGGCCCAGGTGCAAAATTCACATTTGAATGTCTAAAGTTAAAAAAACTGCTTTTTGCTTAGAATTCAGAGAAAAACAGTTATTACACTGCATTCTGGGAAGCTGAGCTTTTGTCACTACTAAGCTGTAATATAAGATATGGCACCTTGATTTTAAGCAAACAAAACCTAAGCTTTTAGGCACTTCTAAATAAAATAAAGTACAAAAAAGTAAATAGATACACAGGTATATTATATCCCTAGTGAAATCCAGAAACCTTCCCAGTTCCATTTGTTTCAATTTGTTAGAGGGCTGACAATTGCTTCACAGTTAACCCACAAATCCCAGGTAGCGAGGACCATAAGGAATACAGTTTATTATGTGTGTTTTTCCTTGTATCTGATGTTATGCCATTTCTATTTCTATTAGGAACTACAAAGGAGCCATTTATTTTATCTATGCTTATTTGATGTTAGTGGAGGTATGATCCCTAGATTTAGTGACTGTATATATAGTAAGATATTTATTTTCACAACTCCCACCATTGTCCCTGGGGTCGTGAACACAGTACAGATTTCAGCATTTCCTGATGAACGTAGGACAGGAACTTATATTAGAATTATATAAATGTATATATATATATATATATATATATATATATATATATATATATATATCACATATATAGTTCTCAGCAGTGCGGGCTTGTCAACGTTAAAACTGTGGGCTAGTTGCAGCCAGGCAAGGAGCCCCGTACGACTTAGGCAGGGAGCGCCAAAGGCGCTCAATGCACTGGTGGAGATGAGCACCGCACAGTTCTATGGATGGCCCCTCCACTAGATGACATTATCTGTGCATATACCGTTGTAATCATCAGCCAAACAAGATGAAGGAAAATATAAATGAGAAGGAATGTGGAAATGGCAGCCATATACTGAACAATATGATTGGGAAAAAGGCAAATAAACTCAAAATATTACACTAAAATGTATATAAAAAGTATTGAACGTGTTAATCCTTAAATGTAAAAAACATGCTTATTTAAATAAAGCTAAAATGCCTGATTTTACATGCCATTTTAAAGAAACAGTGACATAAAAGGGAAGGTCACAAGTGATGCATGTAAAACAGAATATTACATTACAAACCTTCCTCCGCACATGTACAGCAATCCATCACATTAATTCTGCTTGTGCCTGATTGCTCTCAGGGGTTAGTTCAGAATATAGACATGTACTGTATTTTATAATTATTTGCTGGATGTGTGCCAGAAAAAAATGGATACCTTATTTTTTTAGGAAATACTAGATCAAGTCATATAATTGCGTCTGGGGTAATAAATATTATGACCCAGATCAGATATCTTCTCTCTGTGCGCACATAGATTTTTAAAAGAGGACAAGGGTGTCACGAAAAAATACTGTGCACCATCAGGTAGAGACTTAAAACTCACTTAAGAATGTTTTTTTTCAAATCCACAACTCAGTTTCAGTACAGAAGCAGGCTAAAAGCACTATCTACATTCGCTTATAACTCAACCAAGTTAGTAATAACTTCAAAAAGAAAAAAAACACATTTTCCACAATTTTATATTTATTATCAGAGCACATATGATGAACTCAGTACCCCTTTAAACTTGATTAAACTATGGCAGTATTGGTAACATAATACACACGTGTGTCAACAATTGTCTTCCGGGATTGTTTCCATCCATCTTTTTTCTCTCAGCCAGACAGAGAATGATCCTGAGACAGGCATTGATGGGTGGTAAGAAGACTTTACCATCAAAAGTGGGCTGTAAGTATTAAAAGGTTGACAACCCTTGGTCTAGAGGATATATATATGTTCCTATGGTAAAGTAAATAAGTAAATAACATATGAGGTGTTATTAAGGGCTTTTTTCCCTAGTCTGTGACTTTTAGATTTGCCTTTCAAGGCATTGATATTTATTCTGGGTATAGTAGTTTACAGTCTATATATCGTTATAGGGTCACAGATCTGCTATCTGCTAGACACTGAACATGCCATAAATAGAGTGAGCAATAAAACATCTGTTTTAATGCTAAGTTTGTACTATAGCACTTTTTTGAACTGTAGTCTACCACATTTGCTTGTGCTTTTCACTTCAAAAAGAGGGTTACATCTCTCCAATGCTCATCTCTTTGTCCAATAAGGGTAGAAACATATTTTGGCAGATACAAACCAAAAAGCCCCATTTAATTTTCCTATTCTATCGACTTAAATGTTTGGCTTAATTAAGCCAAGGATAGCCTTTTCCTTATCCCACACATTCTTAAGTCACCCAACCATGAAGGTGATTTAATCTTAAAGAGCAATAAAAACTGGCTATATATTGCACTAGCCTTTTTTCTCTACAGTAAATAATCCCTGATATATTTAGATTTTATTTTGTTGCCCCTATATGCTAATATGTGGCTCAGAGTACTTGATAAGGGTGGAAAAGGGATCTGTCTAGCAGATAACATTGCAGGTCTTTCATTTGGCTACTTCGTTGACAGACAAGCAGTAATTCTAATTAGCATATCAAAGCAGCTAAATAATATGCATGAGCTGCTCATTTGCAAATAAATGCAGAAACAATAACACAGAATTTCCCATGATTCATTCACTTTAGAATAAAATGGATAACACAAAATATAGCCAGTACTGTATGCTCTTTCACCCAAGCATCCTGTTGGCTTTTCCTGCAGCTTTGTTGCATTGCTTGCCGTTTAAATCATGCAATATAGTAACTTAAACATGGTATCACTATATATTGCAATACTCTTAATATTCATATAGAATTATAAATCCTTTCCAGATCTCAGACCTCGCCCTTTAGCTTATTCTAAACGCATGATAAATGAATTGAGTGTCAAGCCTGATTGATTGTTACAGTGCGCAAAGCCTCAATCAGCAGACCGAAGACGAAACGCGTCGCTAAACAAAGTTCTTATTGTCCCATTGCCAGGTTCCCCTCTCTTGGCAGCTCTGAGCTCTCTTGGGATAACATTATTTCAAATATTCACATTGCTGAGATTCACTGCACTATGTAGCACCTCTGGGCGCGCTCTGTGTCCAGTTATTTCAAGTGGCCAGAGAGAGAAAACAGGAGGTAAAATAAACTTTTGCATAAAATACATATGTACTAGAGAGTGTGATCTCTTGGAAACCTTACTTTTAGCAGATTCTGCTAGAACATGACCACTGGATTAAGGTGTAAGGCAGGGGGGTGGGTGCATTGCAGTATTGCAATTTCATTTGCTCTGATTCTGAGGAGGGGGGGTCAAATGCTAAAAGGGTATAGGAGTTAACAAATATCCCTCCCTCTATAATAAAAATGAGCAAAACATTCCCACAGTCTCCAAGCTTGCAGGGAACATGTAAGGTACAAATAATGAATGCTAAAATTAAGATACTTTAAAACTGAAACCTTTGGATGTATTCCCATAATATTGGAACCAGGAAAGATTTTACTTTAGTACATCTTGCCCCCAGACCTTAAAGGGCAAATTCCACATTAACACAGGCTTTTTATTATTAAAGTGCCCACATAGCAATGACTATCTATAGTGATTAATTATTTTACAGACTTTAAAATAAATATGTTTATGCCATGGTTTACTTAGCAAATATGTGAATATTTTCTCAAACTATTTATCAAAAATAAAAAGTTGCAACTGCAAAACTGCTTGTGTGACTGGATCCATCAGTGATCGTTCAATATATTAATAAACTCAAAATATATTTTTCTTACTCTGGCCAGACTTCACTAAGCTTTGCCTTGGCTGTAAACGCTACAATGGATGCCATCACAATCTCAGCAAAATGCTTATTAATTCCTGCACAGATTACTATATTTTGTCCTACTAAATAATATTGATGATTAACAGTATTTTAAATAAATAATTAAAATACATTCTTTATTCCATGCATTTTTAAATGAAAAAGTGAAACAGATCCCCTTTTTTGACTACTCCAGACATTTGTTGTCTGAGGATATTATAACATTAAACATACATTTTCAGAGTAACTGATGACAGATTAAAAACAGACTTTAGTCTCTTCTATGGAAAGCCTGTTCCATACATTCACTGTTTGTACTATAAAATATTTCATACATGAGCAGAACTGAGAACTTTTTATGTTTATTTTATTTATTTGCATCGAATCAACATTAATTTATTCTATACTTTTTATAAACATTTTAGTAAACATTTTAGTAAAATATAAGAGATATTTTGAGCAAACTTATTATTAATATTACTCCTGACATTCTCCACCACTGAGATTCTCCTCCATCTTTTGTATCTGCAGCTTGCAACAGAATATGCAAAGATGATGCTACTGTTGTTTGCAGAGCCATCCTAATAGATGGGCAGGGTCCACTTACAACATAATAGGGGGAGACTTCAGCTGGTAGTGTAATTCATCCATAGCGGGAAAGGAACAGATTATTAAACAAATAAAGTATAAGCTATTTTATTGTGCAGCACACAAAACTCATTCATAAATAACATTTAAATAAATATAGAAGGCTGGGTTCCAAACTGACTATCATATATACACATTAGATGTACATTTTTATGTATACTTATATATTATGTAAGTATAATGAGTTGTCACTAAAGGAACATATTTGTGTGCTGCACAATAATATATATTACACTTTGTTTAATAATGTCCTCCTTTCCTGCTAGGGGCATGGTTCACCCCTGTCTAAAGGCTCCCTGTGTCATGTTGTAAGCTATGTTGATGATTCCACCCTAAACAGTAACATCAGCACTGCAGCTAGAAAAGAGGGAGGAGGATAGCAGTGAGGGTGATTGTTAAGTGAAAAATGGCAGACCCTATACTGAGCAATATGAGTTGTAAAATAAAGCAAGAAAGACCAAAAAAATCTGATATATTTCACTATTTGGTTTATAAAAAAGTAGAGACAAGATTAATTTTGATTAAATTTGAAGTCAGATATGTCTAACATGAAGCAAAAACTCATTAAAGAGCTTTTGAACTAATGCACATTATGTAGAGACAGCAAAATCAATGTGTTCATATGCTGTACAGTGTTAGTTTTTAATGCTTTCAAAGTGACAATTACCCTGATGTTATCTCTAGTTTAGCTAGATAGATAGATAGATAGATAGACAGACAGACAGATAGATAGATAGATAGATAGATAGACAGACAGATAGATAGATAGATAGATAGATAGATAGATAGATAGATAGATAGATCTCTGTTTTAAACGTTGTAAAAGCTGTTCCACATAAAAGAAAGATCAAAGGTTTAGTAAACCAATAGCAGCAGCAAAAACAAATCCCCCTTCAGCTTTTTCTTCTGAGCCAATTTAGTATATATTTTCTACAATGACAGATGATAAAGATGGCTCATTTGCCTTTGTGAAAAGTAAACATGTATTTATCGCCTACTCCCGTGTATCTCCTGCTCTGACATCTGTGACGGAAACAGGTGTGAAAAGGTGACCCTGAGTTCATTGGCCTTTGGATCACTTCAAAATGGGAATTATCTATACAAAAAACTCCCTTCATCTCCCCGTCTCTCTCTCCCTCTCTTTCTCTCCCTCCCCCTCTCTCTTTCGCTCCCTCCCCCCTCTCTCCCTTCCTTTTTCTCTCTCCGTCTCTCCCCTTCCCTCCCTCTCTCCCTCCACCTACTTCTCTCTCTCCTTTTCCCTCCCTCTCTTCCTCTCCCTCCCTCTATCTCTGCCTCCCTCTCTCTCTCCTCCTCCCTTTCTCTCTCTCCCCCACCCTCTCTCTATCTCCCTCTTTTTCTTTCTCTATTTCCCTCCCTCCCTCTTTTCCTTTCTGTCTCACTGTCTCTCTTTGCCTCCTCCCTCTCTCCCTTCTTGAGCTGTGCGCATGCCCAGTAGCGCGGCCGGCTTTTGCATGCCCAGTAGCGCGCGTGCGCAAACGCACGTGCAGTTTTGTGATTGCCCAGGAAGGTTTATGCAATCAGCATGTGAGTAATGCAGAACGCATCCTACAGGCTATTAACTATTGTAGGTGATATATATGTAGGTCCTATGGACCGCAGAACGTCAGGCACATCTTGTGTCTGGTTGTGCTCATAAATAAGAGTTTCATGTCAAAGATACTGGAGTGGATTGCCAGTTTCTTCTCCAATATATAAATAGCATAGCATTAAAAGATTAGGTGACATAATTTATCCCACCATGCAACTCAGAGCTAATAGAGTCAGGAAAGGCCATTAGCCAAAACCATAACTGCATCTGAATGTGTTGAGCTCCGCACTGTACAGCTATTATTAAAGGATCGCTGTCTAAAAGTTGTCTTTTTTTTTAAGTATGGGAATTGAGCATAATATAAAAAAATAAACATACTAGTTTTTGTAATCTTTATTCTATTTGTAGCTCTGACCAAGCACTACATGTCCTCCTTTGCTGCTGAGCGGGCATGCTCCAGGTTACCCACACTGCCTTATTAAGTTATCTCAGCTGAAATGTTTTTTTGTTTTTCCAGCAGTGCTCAGGACAATGAGAAAGGGGGTGAGGTGTACAGCAGCAGCAATTAGGAGGTAAACTATTTTTAAATTAAATTTTCTAGATAAAGTTTTAATATTTTAATGTTAATTAATGGTGAACTAAAATATAGATTTACAATGAAAAGAGCTTACATTGGCCCTTAAAATACAATAATAGTAGATGGATTTTCTGCAAGCCTTAGATTCCCAATAACTGCAGTTATCTAAATCCAGCACCATCTGTGTATTAGAGTAATGTATTCATAAGACATCTGCTGTCACTAAACAAACAATGGAAAAATGGTCAGCAGACAAGACAAAAAAACAGCAAGCGGTTGCGACACACAAACAGTACTGATAAACATCTACAATAATATCCCATTGTTTATATTAATATATATATATATATATATATATATATATATATATATTTGTATATATATATATATATATATATATATGTATATATACATATATATATATATATATATATATATATATATATATATATATGTTACTAAAAATCTTCATGCTGGACACAGTGCATACCTTTTAAATCTTCCAACCGGACCTAGTAGATCACCCTATACTACTCAAAAATCTTCACCCATTATCCTGTAGACCCCTCAAACATTTCACTTGGGCACAGAAAAAAACCCTAAAACATCTTCAGCCTGTATTCAGAATACCATTCAAACATCTTCATCCTACACAAAATACACCCTTCATTTTGGACCCATACACCCTTCCCTCTTGATCTAGTAGACCCCTCAAACATTTAATTTGCACACAGAAAAAAATACTAAAACATCTTCATCCAGGATCCAAATCACTTCTGAAATAACTTCACCGACCCAAATAACTTTACCTTCAAACATCTTCATCATCGACACGACACCCCACAAATATCTCCACTCTACACCCAGAACATCCAAAACCCATCATTTTTCTTGGATACAGAACCTAATTCAAACATCTCTATCCTGCACCCTGTAAAACATCTTTACCTTGGGACTAGAACAAACCTAAAACATATTCACCTGGACTCGGTACACTCCTCAAACACCCTTACACCACCCTTGGGCTCAAACTAAGTTTTTGCCCTGGCCCTATACACCCCTCAAACAACTTCTAGTATACTTCTCATAAATCTATACACCCCTCAAATACATACTCCTTGGATTCAGTACACTTTTCAAACACCTTTGTCTGTAGCCTTAGTATGTTGCTTAAATGGAGCACTAGAGTGATAAAATAAGGCAGAGCTGTTTAAATGTATAGGTTACACCCAGCATTATAAAATTCATGCTAGCCCAGTTATACAAAGTTATATATTATAATTAATTATTCTAACTAACCTTTCCGATCTACAGAACTTAGGACCTCAAAATAGTTCCCACAAAATATCACATTGCCTCCTTGGCACCAAAAAATAGCTCCCATTGAATATAACACGCCCTCCATGGCACCACAAAATAGCTCCCATAGAATATCACATTGCCTCCCTGGTAGTACAAAATGACTCCCATAGAATATCTCATGCCCTCAATGGCACCACAAAATAGCTCCCACAGAATATCACATTGCCTCCCTGGTACCACAAAATAGCTCCCACAGAATATCACATTGCCTCCCTGGTACCACAAAATAGCTCCCATAGAATATCACACGCCCTCCATGGTACCACAAAATAGCTCCCATAGAATATCACATTGCCTCCCTGGTACCACAAAATAGCTCCCATAGAATATCACACGCCCTCCATGGTACCACAAAATAGCTCCCATAGAATAGCACATTGCCTCACTGGTTACTACAAAATGACTCCCATAGAATATCTCATGCCCTCAATGGCACCACAAAATAGCTCCCACAGAATATCACATTGCCTCCCTGGTACCACAAAATAGCTCCCATAGAATATCACATTGCCTCCCTGGTACCACAAAATAGCTCCCATAGTATATCACATTGCCTCCCTGGTACCACAAAATAGCTCCCATTGAATATCACATTGCCTCCCTGGTACCACAAAATAGCTCCCATAGAATAGCACATTGCCTCCCTGGTACCACAAAATAGCTCAAATAGAATATCACACGCCCTCCATGGTACCACAAAATAGCTCCCATAGAATATCACACGCCCTCCATGGTACCACAAAATAGCTCCCATAGAATATCACATTGCCTCCCTGGTAGTACAAAATGACTCCCATAGAATATCTCATGCCCTCAATGGCACCACAAAATAGCTCCCACAGAATATCACATTGCCTCACTGGTACTACAAAATGACTCCCATAGAATATCTCATGCCCTCAATGGCACCACAAAATAGCTCCCACAGAATATCACATTGCCTCCCTGGTACCACAAAATAGCTCCGATAGAATATCACACGCCCTACTGGTACCACAAAATAGCTCCCATAGAATATCACATTGCCTCCCTAGTACCACAAAATAGCTCCCATAGTATATCACATTGCCTCCCTGGTACCACAAAATAGCTCCCATTGAATATCACATTGCCTCCCTGGTACCACAAAATAGCTCCCATAGAATAGCACATTGCCTCCCTGGTGCCACAAAATAGCTCCAATAGAATATCACACGCCCTCCATGGTACCACAAAATAGCTCCCGTAGAATATCGCATTGCTTTCCTGGTACCACGAAATAGCTCCCACAGAATATCACATTGCCTCCCTGGTACCACAAAATAGCTCCCATAGAATATCACATTGCCTCCCTGGTACCACAAAATAGCTCCCATAGAATAGCACATTGCCTCCCTGGTACCACAAAATAGCTCCCATAGAATAGCACATTGCCTCCCTGGTACCACAAAATAGCTCACATAGAATAGCACATTGCCTCCCTGGTACCACAAAATGACTCCCATAGAATATCTCATGCCCTCAATGGCACCACAAAATAGCTCCCACAGAATATCACATTGCCTCCCTGGTACCACAAAATAGCTCCCATAGAATATCACATTGCCTCCCTGGTACCTCAAAATAGCTCCCATAGTATATCACATTGCCTCACTGGTACCACAAAATAGCTCCCATAGAATATCACACACCCTCCATGGTAACACACAATAGCTCCCATAGAATATCGCATTGCTTTCCTGGTACCACAAAATAGCTCCCATAGAATATCACACGCCCTCCATGGTACCACAAAATAGCTCCCATAGAATATTGCATTGCTTTCCTGGTACCACAAAATGGCTCCCATAGAATATCACATTGCCTTCCTGGTACCACAAAATAGCTCCCATAGAATAGCACTTGTCCTCCCTGGTACCACAAAATAGATCCCATAGAATATCACATTGACTCCCTGGTACCACAAAATGACTCCCATAGAATATCACATTGCCTCACTGGTACTACAAAATGACTCCCATAGAATATCTCATGCCCTCAATGGCACCACAAAATAGCTCCCACAGAATATCACATTGCCTCCCTGGTACCACAAAATAGCTCCGATAGAATATCACACGCCCTACTGGTACCACAAAATAGCTCCCATAGAATATCACATTGCCTCCCTAGTACCACAAAATAGCTCCCATAGTATATCACATTGCCTCCCTGGTACCACAAAATAGCTCCCATTGAATATCACATTGCCTCCCTGGTACCACAAAATAGCTCCCATAGAATAGCACATTGCCTCCCTGGTACCACAAAATAGCTCCAATAGAATATCACACGCCCTCCATGGTACCACAAAATAGCTCCCGTAGAATATCGCATTGCTTTCCTGGTACCACGAAATAGCTCCCACAGAATATCACATTGCCTCCCTGGTACCACAAAATAGCTCCCATAGAATATCACACGACCTCCTGGTACCACAAAATAGCTCCCATAGTATATCACATTGCCTCCCTGGTACCACAAAATAGCTCCCATAGAATATCACATTGCCTCCCTGGTACCACAAAATAGCTCCCATAGAATAGCACATTGCCTCCCTGGTACCACAAAATAGCTCACATAGAATAGCACATTGCCTCCCTGGTACCACAAAATAGCTCACATAGAATAGCACATTGCCTCCCTGGTACCACAAAATGACTCCCATAGAATATCTCATGCCCTCAATGGCACCACAAAATAGCTCCCACAGAATATCACATTGCCTCCCTGGTACCACAAAATAGCTCCCATAGAATATCACATTGCCTCCCTGGTACCTCAAATTAGCTCCCATAGTATATCACATTGCCTCACTGGTACCACAAAATAGCTCCCATAGAATATCACACACCCTCCATGGTACCACAAAATAGCTCCCATAGAATATCGCATTGCTTTCCTGGTACCACAAAATTGCTCCCATAGAATATCAAACACCCTCCATGGTACCACAAAATAGCTCCCATAGAATATTGCATTGCTTTCCTGGTACCACAAAATGGCTCCCATAGAATATCACATTGCCTTCCTGGTACCACAAAATAGCTCCCATAGAATAGCACTTGTCCTCCCTGGTACCACAAAATAGATCCCATAGAATATCACATTGACTCCCTGGTACCACAAAATGACTCCCATAGAATATCACATGCCCTCCCTGGTACCACAAAATAGATCCTATAGAATATCACATTGACTCCCTGGTACCACAAAATAGCTCCCATAGAATATCACATTGCCTTCCTGGTACCACAAAATAGCTCCCATAGAATAGCACATGCCCTCCTTGGCACCACAAAATAGCTCCCATAGAATATCACATGCCCTCCATGGCACCACAAAATATCTCACATAGAATATCACATTGCTTTCCTGGTACCACAAAATGGCTCCCATAGAATATCACATTGAATTCCTGGTACCACAAAATAGCTCCCATAGAATATCACATTGCCTTCCTGGTACCACAAAATGGCTTATAGGCTACAAAACAATTCCACAGAATCTCAGAATTCCTCACAAAGCCTCTGGGGGATTTGTTAAATCATTAGACCAATTGGAATGCAGCTCAGATAAATAAATAAATAAAAGCTCTGTCCTGCAAAACAATGTAAATGCCCCTCTGACACATGATCAAAATATCATTGATGCTCTAATTAAAAATGCTTATTGTTATTTGTTTGCTTAATTATGCTCTTCAACATTTCTAAAACATATATATTTTCCACCATATAGTTGTCCTGTATAATGCAATTTTGGATCCCACCACCATTCTCACATCTGTATCTGCCTATGTACCTGTCCTCCCCCACCTATTTTTACTGACTCATTGTCAAATATTCCTCACACAACTTTTTGTTCCTCTCCTGACCTACAACACGGTTCCTCTTTCATAACCTCCTCCCACTCACAAGACATTTTTGTAGTACCCTGTTGAGAAATCACTAGAAGGAGGTGACTCAGCAACTCTCCAAAGAGAAACAATCTTCAAATACAAAGGGCTGATGGAATAAGATACTTTGCTTTTGACTTTAAAGATTGGAAGTACATAAATCAGTTTAAAGCATGGGGGGGGGGGGGGGGGAGACAAATCCCCCCCCCCCCAAATGTTATGAGAAATGGTTACAGAGAGTGGATATGACTCCCTTTCCTTCCTCCTCTGTCAGACACTATGTCTGACTCCCCGCCCTCTCGCTTCCTTCCCTGTTTCTCTACTCACCTCCCCTCCACCTCTCTTCCTCCCCTCCCATGTCTCTCCCTGTGTCAGTCCTCCCTCCCTGCCTCTTTCCCCTCCCAGTGCTGAGCCGGCAGCCTACGAGGAGCTGCAGCAGTATGGGTGGGTGAGTATGTTCCTCACCTCCCTGACTCTCATTCTCCCAGTCTTTTTCCCACATATGACTGTCCAACCACTTATTAAGCTGAGTGTAACCTATAAGATTAAACAGTTCTGACTTATTTATACCACTGTATTGCTCTCCCCCTCTATCAGTTCCCTCGACCTTCTAACTATTCTCTCCCCCTGTCTCTCTTCACCCTCTTACTCTCTCACCCTACCTTCCATCTTTCCTCCTGTCCTACACCTATATGTCCCCACTTTGTCAGTCTCTCTAATCACTGCTCTCTTGCCCGCCCCATCCTGTCTTTCTCTATCTCTCCACTCTTCTGTTTCTCTCTCCCTTTCATCTCCTTATCTTCCCTCTTCAGTGTGCCTCTCTTTTGTCTCATCTGCTTGACCAACCCCTGTCTATCACCCCATCCTATATCTTTCTACTCCTCCCTCTCTCTTCTTCAGTCTCCCTCACTCTGTCTCTCCCTTCCCTGTCTGTCACTATCCTCTCAATCTCTCTCCCCTCCTCTCTAAGTATCACTACTCTCTTCTTTCCCACTCTGCCTCTCTCTTTCTCTTTTCTATTCCTTCCTTTACCTCTCCCCATCAGTCACTCTCCCCTCTCTGCCCAGAACCTATTCAGTCTGCCCCTTTCTATCTCTCCTTTGTGTCATTCTGCCCATTCTCTGCATCTTTATCTCCCTATTCCTGTCTGCCTGTGCCTTTCTCTCCCATCTCTTCTCCCTCCCCTGTCTCTTCTCTTTCACTATCTCCTCCATGGTGTCTCCCCCCTTTGTCTCACTGCCCCTCTCCCTGTATCTCCACTTCTGTCAATCTACTCCCCTCTCACTCTCTCTCTCTGTCTCTAACCCCCATCTGTTTCTCACCCCTCCTTTGTCCCTCCTTTTCCTCTGTATCCCCATTATTCTTCCTGTCCCTCTTTCACCTCCTATCTTTTCCCCTTCTGACCATCTCTAATTCCACACTGCCTCCTCTTTCCCCTTGCCCCCCTTGTCTCCCCTTCTCTTTCCCCTGCTCTATCTCTCTAACCTTCTTTTCTTCCCCATGTCACTCCCTCCAATCACTCTGTCTCTATCCCTCTCCATTGTATTCTCCATTTTCCCACTGTCACTTTCTCTTCTCCCTCTCCTATCAATCTCTCCCCTATCTCTGACGCTAACACCTCTGACGCTAACCCCTTTCTGCCCCATTTGTCTCTCCCCTGTCTTAATCTATACCCATGTCTCTGTCTGCCCTTTTCTTTCTCTTTCCATCACCTCTGTTTCTTTCCTTCCCTCACTTATCTCTCTCTCTGTCATCCCCCCCTTTTATGTTTTTCCCCTCCCATGTCGCTCACTTGTCCCTTGTCATTTTCTCTCTCTCTATTTTGTTCTCTCTCTTTTATTCTCTCTACATATGATCTTTCTTTTTGTCTCTCCCTTATTCCTCTTTCTTGTCTTATTTCATTAGATCTTCTCTCCAACCCTATCGGCTGTTTATGGGGTGGAGAAGATCTGCCCCAGAGGCTATCCAGTGCAGATAAAGTGACCACTGTGATCAAACGTTCACTGGTCTAAAATACATTTAGGATAACCTCCTTGGGAGATCCTCCCCCATACCCTGGTTACCTAATAGGTGGTGAAGAAAAGCAGCTGTGATAGTCTCTGCAACACTAAAGTTGGAATGAAAGTTTTTTTAAGCTACATTGAATTTATTTATTTTTTCAAATATTAATGCTAATAAGTTACTAAATGTATAATGCACATTTTAACAAAATAATAGAGAAAATCTTTTAAAACGTGTGGTCACAATTGAGACATTTTGAAAGGCTGCCTCCTCCCCCACAAGCCGAACCTCCTGGAGATAGAGGAGGAGTGGAAGTGTATAGTAGGAAACTGATGATTTGAAATAGGGAGTGAATGCATTGTTTAAGTTAGTAGTGGGTGCTTAAACAATGCATGCCCCTGTTGGGCTGGACTTAGGTTTCTCCTACATGTAAAGGACATGGAGAGGGGGAAGCAGGAGGCCTGCATAGTGAGTCACTAAGGCTAAAATGGCAATTTTCCCATATGAAGTAGAAAACACAAACTTTATGCAAAAAATGCTAACTTTAGTGAATCTGGGAAATGTAAACTGAGAAATTGTATTAACATTTGCTATATTCAATTTAAAAGGGCTTGTCATTCAAAAAAAATCTTTATGAAAATCTTTTAACTAAATTAATTAATTTATTCACATGATATAAAGATTGCACTGCATTTACTTTTAAGAAGTCCCAAGTACAATATTCTTACATTCTGGAGACTCCTCCTTTTTTCCTGTTCTCTTTGTTGTAAGTAAAATGTTTCACTAGTATGATCTAAGGTCAAACCCACAGGGGAAGGGCTTCCACTACCAGTGCCTCATGCTGCTCAGGCACACCATATATCGCTGACTGTTTGCTAATAGCATTATGGTAGAGTCTATCCCCTCCCCTGTGGGTGTGGCTTTAGGTAACAGATGTGCATCATGGTATCTTCTTATGAGAACATAAAGAAAGGAGGATACTCCACAAGGCAAGTATCTGTTACTTTGGATGCCTGTTATAAGTGAAGTGTACTTGTTATATCATCATTACACTGATTAGGATAAAAATAGGTGAAGCTACTGTATATACTCGAGTATAAGCCGAGTTTTTCAGCCCTTTTTTAAGACTAAAAAGGCCCCCCTCTGCTTATACTCGAGTCTCTCTAACCCCCCCCTGTGTATCTCTAACCCCCCGTGTCTCTCTAACCCCCCCGTGTCTCTCTAACCCCCCGTGTCTCTCTAACCCCCTGTGTCTCTCTACCCCCCTGTGTCTCTTTCCCTCCCCCTCCTCATCCTCAACCCCCCTCCTCCTCATCAACCCCCTCCTCACTTTCTCCCCTCTAAATACCTCCCCCTCACTTACCTGCTTCTTCTCCGGCCTCTGCTCCGTCTTGACCCCGGCAAGCATGTGACATCACATGCGCACCGCGTCATTAGCATATACCGGGTGGAGGGAGGTTGAGGAGGGGGGTTGAGGAGGGGGATGAGGATGGGGGGGTTAAGGATGAGGATGGGGTGGTTGAGGATGGGGCTTGAGGATGGGGGTTGAGGTTGAGGGGGGGTGAGGAGGGGGTTGAGGATGGGGGGGTTGAGTATGAGGATGGGGGTTGAGGGGGGGAGGATGGGGGTTGAGGGGGGAGGATGAGGATGGGGGGGTTGAGGAGTGAGGTTGAGGGGGGTTGAGGATGGAGGATGAGGAGGGGGGTGAGGAGGGAGGTTGAGGATGAGGAGGGAGGTTGAGGATGAGGAGGGAGGTTGAGGATGGGGGGGGTTGAGGAGGGAGGTTGAGGATGAGAAGGGAGGTTGAGGATGTGGAGTGGGGTTGAAGAGGGAGGTTGAGAATGAGGAGGGGGGTTGAGGAGGGTGATAAGGGAGGGGGGAAGAGACACAGGGAAGGGAGAGGGGAGAAGAGACACGGGAGAGAGAGGGGGGACACAGGGGGCAGCCCATTTCCCACCCTCGGCTTGTACTCGAGTCACTCATTTTACCCAGTATTTTGTGGTAAAATAGGTGCCTGGGCTTATACTCGGGTGGGCTTATACCCGAGTATATACGGTAAGTCCAAAAATCCATATAAAAAATACCTATTAAGCTCATATAAAAGAGCAGGTCTTAACCATCTATTTGCATGAAAAATTAGTGCTAAATGTTTTTTTATAATTTTTTAAATCTAAATGAATTTATTTTCAGTGCTAAGTTTATAAGGAACACTTAAGCTCTGTTGGCTCTTACAGTGAAATAGACAATGTGCCATTTAAAACAAATGAAATGCACACCATATAAATAAAGATACCGTAATTAGTATTTTTACAATTAATTTAATTTAGTAATTTTTTTAAGTCTAAAACCATTAATTCTGACAGTGTTTGTGATAAGCTTATAAATAACTCTTGAACTCTTAAAGATTATAAGTAACTCTTAGCAAATGTGCAATTTATAGCACAAATGAATAGTATATGTATGAATAAAAATGATTGTGGCCTTTGCTGCATTCCTCAGCTAATCTTATACTTGTACATAAACGTGCACACACACACACACACATATATATATATATATATATATATATGGTATATATATGTGTGTATGTATATATATATACATACACACATAGAGCCTCATTCAATTGCGAGTTGGCCAATTGAATAGGGCTCTATATAAGCACATAACAGATTTTTTAGACAGACATTTTTAGTTACTGAACTTCTAACCACAATCATGGTCTTCACTAACTCAAAACTTCTGTCTAAAAAATATGTTATGTGCTTATATAGAGCCCTATTCAATTGGTGAAAACCAAATTGAATCAGGACCATATACTTTATATATATATATATATATATATATATATATATATATATATATATATATATATATACTATAGTTTGTCAGCAGTACACAGGCAAAAGAAATAGTAAGTCATAAGAGTGTAAGTTACATTCCCTTCAGTGGCCTAAATAAGGTCATCGAATAAGATTAGATCTTAGTATTTGGCTCTTATTTATCAGTAATTCATTTCTTATGCTTTTTTTCCTGTGGTTCTGATTTACTTGCAAGTCTGAAAAAGAATGCTGCTTCAAAAATGTGTCAAATTAGAAAAACTCAGGACGAAATTTAATTTTTTCACACACAATAATATTACTAGTATGTAAAGAACACTGTAACATTTGTATTATGCAAGAGAATGTAAAGTTTCTTATTTTAAACCATGTATAAAACATTCTTTTTTTTAAGGAAGATTAGCAATTTGCAACTGCACTGCAAAACCTCCAATTAGTAAATAACCCCCACAGTATACAGTCCAAAAAACTATAATGAATTTAGATGAGGTATAATATTAAAATTATTTTAATACACAGTAGAATAATATTATAGACAATGTTCACTTACTATAATTTTATAGGCAATTTATAATGTAATAAGATAGTAAATGTATAACTTAATAAGATTGTGGGTATATATATAATATTGTTGGGGAAGGCGCTCATTGCAGGCTGTGCGATGAGCGCCACGGGAGCTCATCGCCAGTGGAGCCGGCCTCTCTCATCCCCCTCTGCCTCTCTCTCATCTCCTCCCCTGCCGCCGTTACGGCCCACAACCGCAAGGCCCGTGAGACTTAGGCCTCTCTCATACCCCTCTGCCTCTCTCTCATCTCCCCCTCTGCCTCTCTCTCATCTCCCCCTCTGCCTCCCCCTGTGCCCCATCCAGAAAGTAGTTCCGGACGAAGGACGGGAGCAGAAGAGGAGGAGAAGACTGTTGAGTACGGGACGCAAGCTACTGGCAGGGTTTGGAACCAGGTAAGAGGCACAAAAGTGGGGGAGGAGGGGGAACAGAGACACAAGGGTGGGAGAGGGGGGGCAGAGACACAAGAGGGGGGGTAGGAGACACAGGGGGAGGAGACACAAGGGGGTAAGGGAGAGGGGGAAAGGAAACACGAGGGGCAAGAGGAGAAAAGGAGACATAGGGAAAGGGAAAGGGGAAAGGAGGAACAGGAGATGGAGAGAGGGGGGAAAGGAGACACAGGGGAGGGAGATGGGGAGAAAGGTGATCCAGGGGAGGGAAAGGGGGGAAAGGAAGTACAGGAGAGGGAGAGGGGTGGAAAACAGCATTGCCAGCCTTAAAATGTAATTCCCGTTATCTTTGACGGGCAATTTCCTAGTCACATATATAGTTGTGAGCATGCAAGTTGTTGCTAACACTTGCGGGCTCACGCAGCGAGCCTGCGGCCCTCGCGAAGCAACTGCGCACCTCGCAAAATTTACGCCATTACGCAACGAAAATACGAGACACATTACGACCCATTACGACCTCGCAAAAATGGTCCGCAACACGCGCACATGAAAACATGAAAAATACAATAAATACACACAACAAATACATAAAAAGCTTATTTACAGGAAGAGGGGGCATCCAAGACCTCGAAAACTAAACTTACACCTCAATTTAACTCAAAATAAAAGAGTTTAGACACTGAAAAATTCTCTAAGCGAGAGAAAAAATGGCCGCTGAACAAAACGAAAACGAGGCTAAAGGTCCCTAAACACGCAAAACACCACCATAAACACGCAAAACCCCACCAAACAGCTACTGATATTGCGAAAAATTTGCACGACATAGAAAACGAAGGACGCTAAATCAGCCACATTATATATACCAAACACCATTAGCTCACTTACAATTTCATTGCCGTCATTTTTTGACGGACAATTCGCTAGTTTTATATAATATTCAGTAGTATTGTATTCTAGAAATTTTATATAATAATATTACAGTGAATTTAATTTAAATTCATATGTAGTATACTATTACATCAATTTAACCCTAAAGTACTATAGTAAATGTTGTACATGTAAACTCACAATAATATCATAGTGAATGTATATATAAAATAATATTGGCAATAGGAAATCTACTAATGCTTAAAAATGAAATACAATAATATTATAGTGAATGTATACCTTATATAACATTATAATTAAATTAGATTTACATTATTATAGTAGGTTACATAGTAGCAATAAATATAGTTGTAATATATATATCCATTAAGTGTTACTTTTAATAAAATGTTGACTGTTTAAGCTAATTACTGTGGCCCTTATTCAATTGCAATTTGGCCAATTGAATAGGGGTCTAAATAAGCACATAACATATTTTTTTTAAAGAAGTTTTTAGTAAGCAAGCATCTATCCAAAAGCAAGGTTTTTACCAAACTAAAAACTTCTTTAAAAAAATATGCTATGTGCTTATTTAGAGCCCTATTCAATTGACCAAATCGCAATTGAATGAGGGCCTGTGTATTTATAGTTACATTGATGCAGGAAAAGATAAAAAACCCAGTGAAACATCTGCCAGTTAGAGAAATCTAATAAGAGGGAAAGTCCTTCCTGATTCCAGTAACAGTGGTATTTCTGTCTCCATATTACTTACTAGAATGCACTTTGGTAATTACACAGGAGAATAAATACAATAAAACAGATTGCTGATATTTGTTTCCTCTGCACTCAGACATTTCTGGAAGAAAGTTATTTTTAGTAAGGAAATAATATGACAATCTTACATTTGTGAGAATGAGGATAAAGTAATGGAATTATAGGGCCAGTTAATTCAGCACAACTCGGAGCACACCACTGTAAAGTACTCCTAAAAACATGTTGAAATACTTTTAGAATTTTTGAAATAGGTGCCTTTTTCACAGAAAAAAATCATAAAGGACGTGTCTGTTTACATGAGATTCTGACAAGTCTGCCAGGCAGACTGACACCAAGAGCTACGTGCAGAGCGCAGAAGCAGAAAGAGGGTTAACCCTTCCCAAATTCATCTGTACAGGGAAATGACTGCTGGAAACTCCTAAATATGTTACTTGTGGGTAACACATCATTTTAACATAGAATCTTGTGCTCTGAAGAGCACTTATAGTGAGGTAAATTGCCCTTTAAGAACCACTGCATGATGTGCAAAAATAATATATATATATATTTTATATTATTTTTCTTTTTTCTTTTTGAGCTTCAGGTTCCAGGAGACATGGTAAGCTTTCTTATAAATTATGATTTTTATAACATTTTCAAATTACACAAAAGAAAGAGAAAAAGTAGCATCAAATGGATGTCACTGGATTCATATGCTGGTATTTGATAAACTTTCAGCTCACTAAGTTTTAATATATGGCAATATTGGCGAAATCAGATTCTGCCGTTAACAAAATTAACAAGTTTAAGCTCCCATTGATGGATTGACTCGTTATGACATGGCCCCCGACAATCTAATGGTATGGTCCAATGGTACTATGGCCGCTCGCTAATACTAGTTTTTGACCAGTCTCTAAGGCCTACCTCTTCATGGTACCCCTGAATTTTAATTTATATTTGCCCATGTGGGTTGACTAAGTGAAGGGGATCATGCACCCCACCGGATAATATATTTTATATATTATCCCCTTCCCAAATAGGTGTTGACAATAAGTTATGACTAGTATATTGTTAACGTACACATTGATTTTAAGCTTTCTGATTGGCTGGTTAGGTTAAGCAAGCAGTTGGGCAGTGAGATGTTATTTTGTGAGGTAGCGCCTCTACTGTTCGTTAGGGAACCTGGTGCAATGTAATAGTAATGACCTTGAATTAACTATTGCTAAGCAAACTTGCCTTTGCAAGTGAGGCTTGTGTGATCTAGCTCTAAAAGCATTATTACTGGAAAAAAAGGACACGCAGATAGTTGTTAATGAGAAATAAGCAAATTTGATGCTGTTGCTGGACCCTGGAGGCATCCATGATACTTTGGTGAAGGTGTCAAATTCCAAACTCCTATAGTGTATATGAAGCAATTTCAGAAATGCTTTTGTTAACCTGTATAATACATTTGTAACCCTATTGAGCAAATTGAAATTTGGATGAATGCAATTGAGGGATTAAATAAAAAGTTGGATGTGTTTACTTTTCTTCGCTCAGCACGCAACAGTGATGATTGATAAAAACAAGCACAATAATTCCTAGAAAAGCAGTGATTTGAAGTGAGGTGGTGGCTCTGACTTTTTAACTCTGATATCTATTTTTTTTATGTAGCCAGGAAATCCTGAAACACAAAGTTAATCCAACTATTTGTCTTTGAAGCAGCGGGTTATTTACCTTGAGTCACTCGAACACCACAGGAGTTACGCCACAGCGTGCTGGCAAAAATCCAGATTGGGGGGTGAGGATAAAGAGAGGCATTCCCAGTTAGGTAGCAGTCACAGAGACTTTATATCATTAAAGTCTTATCATTCTTCTAATCTATCCACTGTAGCCCCAAACTTTCTGTAACAGTGTGTTATATTCATTACAAATTATATAACTACTAGCGAGTTGCCTTTCAAAAATGATGGCAATAAAATTTGAAGCCATTGCAATGCTGTTTGCTATACAATGTAAGGTTTTTGTTCCTCTAAGGACCTTTGGTGCTCATTGTGAGCCTCTCCGCTCATGTACTTCAAGTTTCCTCCTTTGCAACGATCACCTTCGGCGCTCTTCACGTAGACAGATATATAAGTACAGTGTAAAATATAAAATGTATTTAGTATTAAAAAAAATTGAATTAAAAAAAGAATATACTTTTCCTACTTTTATTTAATATGCAGCAATCAATATCCTGAAGAGCTAACAATTTATTTGGATTTTCCTGCATCAGAAAATGTACATTTGTATTGTTGATCACCTGAGGAGAAAGTGTCAGCAATGTGCCAAGTGTGCAGTGTAAATAGGCTGCGTGCGCAAGGCCAAACCGTTTGTGTAGGCGGGTAAAGAGGCATTTTAGAATCGTAATGTTCTTATTTGCAAGTTAGTGTTGTAAAATGGCAGCTTTTTTGTATGTGTTACTTGGCTTGTGAGAATTTTCCGTCCGTTGTAATGGTATATTTTGTATTTCCTAGGTTCCTGGCTAACTCGTACTGCCTGGCGTTGATTTCCGAGCCTCAGTCTCCTTTAGCCTCGTTTAGATTTTTTTGTGGCCGCCATTTTTTTTCTCGCTTAGCCGATTTTCGAATACCGAAACTTGGCTTAAATTTGTGTGCAACCTCACTTCCAGTCGTCCTAGCGTTCCCCCTGTGCTGTGTGTGTTTTAAATTTAATTTTCATTTTTTTTCGTGTTTTTCGATTTCCGCGGTTTGGCCGTTAATTAGTATTTTTGCGCTGTTTTTTTTTTTCCCACCAAGATTCCGAGGTCATTCCTGTCTAACTCGTAGGTGCGTGGTGGTGTTTTGCGCGCTTCGGAGTCGTGTAGCCTCGTTTTCATTTTTTTCGGACGAAACTCAGCAAATTCGTCTTAAATTCGTGTGCAACCTCACTCCCAAACGTCCTGGCCATCCACCTGTGCTGTGTGTGAATTTATTTTTTTTTAATTTTTTTGTGTTTCTCGATTTGCGCGGTTCGGCCGTTAACTTCGTATTTTTCCGATCTTGGATTTTGTTTGCGAAGGGTTTCCGACCTCACAATTTTTTTTTTCTAAGACCCGTGTTCCCTACGGCAATGCCGCGTTTCCTAACTGCTTGGAGGCTATGCCTCAACTGCTCGCCTCGCTTTACGAGTCTTGCAGGAGCGCCTTGGGCGCTCATTTCTGCCTAAGTCCCGCGTTTTTTAATGCCTCAACGGCTCGCCTCGCAGGCAATGAGCAACCTTGACACTCATCGCCTAAGTGCTCCGAGCTTATATGCCTCAACTGCTTGCATCGCTATGCTAATGGGTGAAAAAGAACTATATATATACCAGGATAGATCCAACACTATTCCACGTGCTCTTCCACCCTGTATCTGATGGTGCAGAGCACTTACAGTAATTTCACTGTCACTTTAAACATCTGTAATTCTTCAGAAGAGAGTATTGACGGGGGGGGGGGGGGGTAACTAATGATAATTATTTGCCCTTAAAGTGATACATACTTTGTGGCTCATTTGAGGTTAGATGATTTTTAACACATTTTTCCGTAGCTGAAAGGTTCACTCAGGTAGGAGTCTTGTTTGTTCTGCCTTCCAGACACATTTAATCTGAAAATGTAATCTGAGCTAACTCTTTTTATTTAAATGGGACACACCTTGCACATTCCTGTGATATAACAAAAGGTTTGAGGAGGTGAAAAAATGCCATTTATTGCATGGTTTGTGATAAGACACAATGGCACAGCGGGGCCAGCTTGAAGGCTATAGCAGGGTTTTAAATAATTACAAATGTTATGAATTTTTGCCCATCATAAGCTTAATTATTTTATGGTTAATAAGCTTCCCACAAAATATATAGCAGGATTTAAGTCCATTGATGAATTTTTATCAGGAAATGATCTTTTTTTTACTTATTTTTAGACGTTCAAATGTGAACACAAATGTACTAAGAAAATAAGGAAAATAAAAGACACAAAATCCAGTTGGGTTACACATTTACAGGCATGGTGGAGGTAGCACACAAAATAAGGGTGTCTAGTTTTGTATAAAATGATTATATTTAAGTATAACCAAGTTTATTTCTCCCCTCGGGTGTCGATATAATTACATCAAATGCCCTAGAGGACTGGAGTATTAAATCACTTATAGGGCTAAAATATTTGTCATACATATAAAAGAGCATGTCATACACATTACAAATGTTTTCTCCACAAAATAAATGATATTAATTGAAGAAAAATTAGCACTAAAACAATAGATAGTCAGATATAAAAAAAATGTGTCTGACCCACCTTTAACTTACCAGTGAGTTACAATAAAATAAAATGACAAATGGACAAATTGAGTTTACTTTTCTGATTTATATTAAAAACAGTGAGGAGAAAACAGCCCCACTATGGTATTTTGTCTATGCTATAAATACATTATTTCTCTTACAAAAAATGTTTTTCTAATGTTTAAATGCATGCTAGAAATTTCTGGAATGGAGTGGCCCTTTAAATTATTACTGTAGTCCTATATGTAATATAAACCTTTTTCCAGAACTTTCTGAGGTAGAAAAAACAGAAAAAAATATGTCTGCATAATTAGAATGGCAGCTAAAATGGCCAGTGATTATATTAGCAACAACAGAATGCTCATTAGTTTACAAGGACACACGCTGCTGACAAAGTAACACAATTAGCTTACAATAGAAAATTGATTTCTGCAGTAATGAATAAGTGGGTATAAAATATAAAAATGTAAAGGCTGAAAATGTAGTTCTTCAAATAACTGACCATTGTGCTCCTTTTAAAGGGACTCTTTAGGCACATTTATTTTTTATTTTCTATAAGTATTTTAACCAATTAGTTCAGTTTCAACACCTCAGTACAATTGTGATATAAAATGTACACTTTGCATTCTCCAGAGTAACAGATTCTCATTTTCTGGAGCCTCCCCCATTCTTCCTGTTGTTTCTTATGAGACCTGCAAACTTGTGCGTGCTACACCTACAAAAGGAGGGGCTTTACACTACCAGAAGACAGTGACATGCTGTACAAGATGGCAGCTCTCATGAGAGTCAACAGGAAGAAAAGGTGAAAATTCTAGAACTGAGAATCTGTAATTTGGGGTGCTTGTAGGGGTAAATGAAGTGTAAAATTTGATTTCACAATTATATTGAGGAGTGTAAAATTAATTAACGTGAAAACATACACATAAAACAAAGAAAGTCGACAAAAAAAGTCCCTTTAATGAATAAATTGGAAAGTTCCACTGCACACTGTATATATGAGTGTGTAAAACAGCAGCCATATCTTAAGTTATGTTAAGAAACTGCATCTTTTTCTTGAACTCATATCTATAACTATGTGATGCAGTAAGACACTTCAAAGGCTTATCGTCCTTTTATTACTGTCAGTAAACCCGTACACGTGTCACACGGTCACTTATTACCAACTGTCTCTGCTCAAGTCCCTTTCATACGACAAACATGTGACTCCTGTTTGTTTGTTTTAAATTACATCTGTAGTTCAAGAAATAAGTTACTTGTTTGTGAGCTAAGTAACAAACTAACATTTTTAGCTGTGTAAGAAATGGACAGAATTTTTTTTTAGAGAAAATCAGGTTTTTCGAAGACTGATTATGAGTAGATGAATCAATTTTTTCTTTATTACATTATATCCTGAGGTCAACACAACTCTAATACACAGCTTCCACCAATGTATCATTGATCCCTCCAGAGTCCTGCAGAGGCATCAGGTTATCGGTGGAGGGAGAGGTAGGGAAGGAGCCGAGAGAGGACAGAAGGCTTCATTAGATAATTGGATCATATTCAGAAAAAGACTATACCCTTTACAGGACAAGAAGCAGGCTGTTTGCATCAGAAGATGAAAGCAATGCTCTTCAGAAATATAAACACCCCTCTCTCATTCACACACACAGCTTCCACATGTATCATGGATTCCTCCAGGGACCCGCAGAGACATCACATTTTATTTCTTATAATTAAAATGATCTGTATTATCTTCGGGCTTAATTATGCTCTTAAGACTCAAGTTTGCAAATCATAATCATCCATCAGAATGAGATATCACATTCTTGGCGGAAGAAGGCCTTTCAAAAGTTAGAAATTGTGAAAATCAGTATCTTTATTGTGATAAAATGTATTTTTTCTAAATAATATTCAATGTATGAAGTATGTATTATTACCTAGATATTATTACCTAGATGTACCCATTTAAAGGTGATCATTGGAATGGATATAATAACTAAGCTTCATTATGGGCAAAAACTATTTTAGAGAGCAAAACAGGAAATTATACAAGTGTTATGCAATTATACATGATTGTGTTATTTTATTTTATGTCCAATAGTTAGTGAAGGCAGTGAATGTAGTAGATGGACTATTACCATTGGGTAGATAGATGCTTCATATACATTCAAAGTCTCCTCCCACCTCAGGAGGTTGATCTGCAGAATTCAAAATGGCAGATTCCACAGCAGCGTAATTACATATCATCTGTAAAAAGTTAGAGGCTGTAAAAAATCAAAAAAAATTGGCATTTTTTAAGTGTAGTTAAAGAGTTTATTTTAAATAAAGGACCTATCTATCTATCTATCTATCTATCTATCTATCTATCTATCTATCTATCTATCTATCTATCTATCTAAACATTGAATCTAAGAGCAGGAAACAAGTAATACAGTTTTACATTAGAGGCATCCATGATACTTTGGTGGAAGTTGTGTGAGACAGAGAAAACCTGAATGTTATGAATTTTGTGTTTAAGTCCACGATATACACAGCTACACCTGTTAGGTTGTGATAGATACTTCACCAACAAGTGTCTTTTTGTTTTGAACTACCAGGCAATTTTGTTATAAACAGAATATTTTCATGTTTTAGATAAAAAAATAAAAAATAGCAATAATATAACATGTGCAGATATATGAACTGTGCCCTATAACTGATCCTATGAGAGGAATGACGCACAGGACAGTGACATGCTGCAGTTTCACTTCCTCTTTTTACCACTGTAATCTTTGGATCACTGATATCTCATATCTGACTCTTTAAAAGGGAAGTGTCATCTAAACACAAGTCATTCTTTAAAATAGTTCAAATATATGCGTAAAAGTCTTAGCACCAGCCTTTTATTACTACAAGGCCTTTGTATATTACAAGATACGAGCTATGTAGAACATGACTGTCACAACTCTGATTGGCTCCTGATCTAGCCCTTCAAGTTTTTGATCCAATCAGATTACAGAGCTCAGTGTCAGTGACAAATCCATTTGAAAATGGCAGATGCAGCTCTCCAAAACATGGAGGAGTAAATGACAAATTAAGCAAGTTGTACAGTGTTTACATACATAGTTATATTCGTGGTGTTTAATGTAAAAAAAACTAAGTTGTACTTCGAACTTGTTCTTAAATTTGTCAAATAATTCTCTCAGAAGAAACACTATTTAATATGTAACTGCATCCTCCCAGTGTGTAAAAGGAAAAGAAAATGTTCTCTGAAACAGCAGGGAGATGAAGCAGAAGAAGCCACTGAGCTACAGATTGATACAATGTATTTACCTGCTTCTTATTGGGCACAGCTAAATATAAATTTTATGCTAATTTAGCTGGGATTTTCTAGGGGCGTACACCATCAAATGCAACTGCCAAAAACCATAAGACATTTTGCTAACTTCAAGGTAAGCTAATTAGTGCTTATTTGGGGGATTTTTCCCCCATGAAAAAAATGTTTTCATACACTACTAATTCTCCTATATCCAGGAAACTTAGATATGCCTTTAAGCTGCTATGTGATGTGTCATTTTGACTTCTGCAGATCAGCTTCCTGAGGTAGGAGGAGACTTTGAATACAGTGTCTGTCTGCACAGTGGAATTGTGGCAGTTACATCTACCAGTGCTTTCAGCAAGACTAAGCAGAAGTGTATTCATTTGCAAGGACACATCCCCTGTTTGAGAAAGCAAAATGGAGCCACACAGTAAAGTATAATTGCATACAAAGTTTGTGAAATATAAATCATCATGTTTGGATATTCAAAAAAAGAATATGAATAAAACTTTACTGCTGTTGCCCTTTAAGACAGGAGTGTGAAGGAGAGCTTAGTTTGGGAATTAATCATAAAAATGGATGTGTATATAAACTAATAGCCAAGGAGAGGTATCCATTAACAATCCTTGTGTTTACATTTGTAAGATATAAAAGTTAAACATTAACATGTACTAAAGTTTTTAAATATCAAGAATTATTTTGACTTATTCTTATACCGTAAGCAGCCCTTTCAAGAGGTGCTTACAAGATGCTTAGCTGTCATTTTAATTTTTTTAAAACAACCTTATCTGAATCCACCAATGAATCAACAAATCCCCCTCTCTCTACTCTTGAATAGATAATAAAAATTAGCAAAACACTCCCACTCCAAGTCTCCAAGCCAGCAGAACGTGTTAAAAACACAAACACTGCACAAGCAATATCTACTAAAATAAAGATTTTGCCTAAATTAATGTTAATTTTTTACAAATTTCACAAACATCAGTACTTTTTCCTGATCTATATATGTCTTTTAACCACACCCAAAGTAGCTCAAGGTGACCTGATAACGTGGATAAAATGCAACTCCATTTATGTAAAGCTCAGAGCCAAGAAAGTTTAGTAAGAGGTTGTGTCCCTATCTATGATCTGCATCAATGATACTGCTCCAGGAACGCTGGTTAATTCCCCTTATTGGCATGTGCCATCTTGTAGGCAAACTGCCTTCTCGCCTCGTTCCTTAAGGCACCAAAAGTTTGATTTTGAGCTTGTAAGGAGCCAGTCAGTGTTATATAAAGGCAGTTTTCATTTTAGATGGGGTTTATTATACAGAAGCTTTCAAAGTGATTGAACATTTTTATAATGTTTTGATTGAATTATTTTCAGAAACCTGTTACAATTAAATATTTAAAAAACTAAATTGTAATGCTTCATCTGGACCCTGGAGGCATCCATGAAACTTTGATGAGAGCTGTGTTTACATTTCTGCAGAGCTGCCAGTGTATGAGCTTATGCAGGGGAAGGGGTGTGGTCTCAATTTTAATCAGATCCAATTATCCTATTATCTTATGTTACCTCCTCCCTACACTGATAGATAAAAAAGAAAACCACATAATGCAACTGTTAGGAAGTGATTTAACAAAGAAAATATATATTAATCAAATATTTTGTGATTAATATACAGTACTAAAGAAATTCAGATACATTTAGTAAATCAATAGTTCTTATATCTGAACTTGTGTATTAAATGGCCACTGTAGTGTTCATACAACAGAGTTTCATGTGTTTAATACCCTGTTAGTAATAAAATTGTTATTTGCATAAAGTAAATTAAATGCTGCTGTTAAAACTTTGAACTTTAGTTTAGCTTCAAGAAATAGCCTATCTGCTTCTCTCCACCCCATTAGATGTCCAGCAGGGTAGAACCAGATCTGCCCAAGAAGCTGTCTTAAATATTTTCCTACTAGTTTATGTTTGGAGGAAAAGAGGCAGATAAAGACTACTATCAGGACAGCATATCTTTTCCCACTCAAAGGACACCTTGTAGGGACTGAAGATAAGCAGATCTGTTACGTCTGAAGCACTACAGTTCAAATGTAAGTTTTAAATTGCACTGATTTGTTGCTCAAATACGGATTTTATTGATATTCAGCTATTAAAGAAACAAATAAAGCCCTATAGCATGAGCACTACAGCGATTCTTTAAGCTGCTGAGACATGAATGCTTTTATTACAATTGTAATGTTAGTGGGCTACTTGAGCACTATATGCGACTAATACATGCCGTACACCAAAAACTTTAAAAGGACTTTGTAGGCATTTTCTTTTTTATATAAATGCATTAACTAAGTGGCTATTTTTCTTTTTAAATTGACACTTCTCTTGCTTCTAAGAAGCCAACTGAGATTCCCATCTTCCGGATCCTCCCCCTTTCTTTCTGTTCTCCTCATGTAAGATGCCATGTTTTACAGCTTTAACCCAAGGCCATGCTTACAGGGGAAGGGCATTATGCTATTAGTGTCATATGAAATGCTGGTTGTGTGAAGCCCATGGTACGCATGACACTTGGTCACACATATGACACCATACATGAGAGAGAACAGGAACAAAGGGGAGGAATCCAGAAGGCAAGAGCCTGTTAACCTGGAAGCTTTTTAGAAGTAAGTGAAGTGCACATTTTATATAACAAGGAGTCCAGTGAGATTGTGGCTATTGTTGCAAACTGTCTTCTTCCAATTATATGACCAACCCCCCAAGCTTTCCAATTTCCCTAATCCCCTTCCCTCAGCTGATATTTGATAACCTCACCACTCCAAGGTTTCAGGAAGTGCTAAAATGAGAAAAGATGGAAACTTCTATACCTAAACAGAGTATTTCAAATGTAAGAGTTTCTATCACAAATGTCGTTTTTTTTGCTCATGGCTTATATAGTTGCTAATGTATGTTTGTTACAAATATTCAGTTTTTTTTTTCTAAAGTAGTAATTGTTACTTTTAAAATTGTTAGTAAAAATATTATACACATCCATAAATAGAAGTTAAGACAAATATTTAATTTCTGTATACAATTATTTTACGTACACAATGGCAGTGCATAAAGTGAGACATGCTTTATGCACTTACCCTTCACTTTGTACTCAGGCACTTTACACATTTTAAACACCAGACTAGAAGCTCACCAGGCCCAAAATAAGTTCACAACATTGTTGAAAACTCTAAAAATTAGGAACATGTGTTTGCTGTCCTTAGAAAACCTTGCAGTTTATTGTCAACTCAATGCTTCACCCAATGTGCCTATAAACCTGCTATTATAATGCTAAATGTTAAGGTTGGACTCCACTTTACTCTTTGTTATTATAGGCTCAGGATTTTTATTATAGATCATATTACATTGTCATTACTATACTATGTTGCATCATACACTACGTAATGAACTACAAAATTATGCAGTGTCATGCCCTATGTACAAAAACAGGTTCATACTTGTGAAACCCATGTCATTAAAAAAATGCTTATTACTCCATTGATTGTAGAAGGTGATACTTCTTAGAGGACCAAATAAAGCAGTCTTCATCAATGAGGTACAGGGTATTTGGGATCTTCATCAAAGATGAAACATCTGCCATATGAAAAGCTCTGAACATCATCAATGAAGATACTTTTAGTGTTCAAAACACCAAATATTTCTTGTTTATGTGTCTCAAAACCATTCGATGAAGACATTTTAAGAAGAATCCTTTGGTGTTTCCAAAATCTCTTCATCATTGATAACTTTTTAATGCTCAAACTGCTAAAACATTCCTTATGTGACTGAAAAACACAAGAAAGTAACATGTGAAGAAGATACCTTTGACTCTTTGAAATTTCTGTACATCATTGAGGAAGCTTTTTTGGTGTTCAAAACTCTATATATTTCTTCTTTAAGTATCTCATTGGCATTCAAAGAAAGCACTTAGAGAAGAATCCTTCAGAATTTCCACTTATTTGATGAACATTTTTCTGTATTGAAAATACCACAAATGACCTCTTCTAGGATTTCTGAACATGACATTTTAGAAACATTTGAGCTCTGTACCTTATTTATGAAGAATATTAACAGTTTGATTTGTTGAGATCTGTTCTACCAGTAACCCAAAGATATTCAAAGAAGCCTTGTAATTCTTACAGAAAAATTATATTGATGGTCGTTCACAAGACATCACCTACTGCAACCAAATATTATGACCTACACGGCCAATTTGGCAATCGGTATTTTATGCTTAATTTTTTTCTTAATATATATATAGTCATGTTGGCATCATATTGCGTTTTACAAGCCATTTAAATATTATTTCACAAAAAACAAATATCATCACATATCTTATTTTCTTCTGAATCTTTGAGCCCCATTTTGTGGTGAACATATAAACCACATTTCCGAAGGATGATTTTCTTCTTAAGGAATATAGCACAATTAAAATAATAAACAGCATGTCTAAATTACTACAGAGATTATTTTGCACATCCATCATAGATTGGAAATGTCAAGGTAGAGCGAAATGCCTTACATGAAAAATTATTATGGCAAGAAAAGAAATTATACAAATTACTATTTTTATCACCCATCAACACAGTGAAACAAGGCATTTTATAAATAATTTGTGCATTAGATGCAATATGGTGTAACAGAAAAGTATGATGCTACAGTACATAACTACATCAAATGAAGTACAATCTCCAAAATTATCAGTCTCATGGCCCACATAATTATGAATATGTTTACACTTTTATTAGTTAGGTTATAAAAAATAAAACAGACTCATGCTCTAGCGTATTAAATAGAACATGTGCTGTTGTTCGTCTTCAGTTTACATGGTCAAACCCACTACTGAGAGCTTGTAGGAGGTTATTAGCTTACTATGGCGATATTTCTAAAAAACAAACAAAAATACCCCAAACCCTAAGGACTAGACACATTCAGAATCATAGGGCAAGTTACCATTTTTCAAAAATATTTTTAATGTACAAAAAATAAGTTGTGTTTGTAAAAAAAAAATATATATATAGCTGACCTAAATGTATCCAATTACTTTTTATCTAATTACTCCCTATATATACACAAAGTATCACATATATAGTTGTGAGCGTACGAGTTGTTGCTAACGCTGCGGGCTCGCTACGCGAGCCGAGGCCCTCGCTTCGCGAGGGCACTGCCCGAGGGTCTCAGTTGCTGCAAGGAGCGCCGAAGGCGCTCCTTGCCAGCAACTGAGACCCTCGGGCAGTGCCCTCGCTTCGCGAGGGCACTGCCCGAGGGTCTCAGTTGCTGGCATGGAGCGCCGAAGGCGCTCCATGCCAGCACCTGAGGACCTCGCAAAGCGAGGGCCGCAGTTGCTGGCATGGAGCGCCGAAGGCGCTCCTTGCCAGCAACTGCGACCCTCGCAAACTTCACGTCGCAACCCAAACAGTACGACACACACATTACGACACTCGCAAACAACATACGACACACGTTCACACACATTACGGACTCGCAACACTCGGACGCAACTCGCGAACATTACAAAATGTAAAACACAATACATACACACACCACATACATAAAAAACTTACCTACACCAAGAGGGAGCACCCAGCACCTCAAAAATACAACTTACACCTCGATTTTACTTCAAATAAAACAGTTTAGAGACTAAAAAAAAAACGAAGCGAGAGAAAAAATGGCCGCCGAACAAAACGAAAACGAGGCTACAGCACTCTAAACTCGCAAAACACCACAAGAAACTCGCAAAACACCACAAAACACCTACGGATATTCCGATACAAACGTATAACACACATTACTCGCCATTTGACGACAATGCGGAAGTACACGACAACGGTTTGGGCTCGCGCACGCACAGTGTTACACTGCACACATTCAGCACGCTTACACAGCAGATCCACACCACTAATGCTGCAGCAACATCAAAACACATTCACAGCTCTTCCACACAATGCTTTAAAATAGGTAAAGTATATTCATTTATTAATGTATTATATATTTCATTATTACACACTAAACAGCATTAGCTACCTTACAATTTCATTGCCGTCATTTTTTGACGGGCAATTCGCTAGTATATAATATAATCCTGGAGGAATAAATAAACATAGTGTATCATCCTAAAAATGTAAGAATATATCAATTTGTCAATTAATTAATTGCTTTCAATCCATGAACCGAAACATTACAAGAAGTATAAAAAAATATATATACAGATATTTTTTCTAAATAGAGACTCAAAATGCCTTGTCTTTGTATAATATTAATTTATATAGCACTTCTTCTAGATGGACTCACAGTATTTTACAGCTGTCCCACTAAATAAAATTTAAAAAAATATCAAATTTTAATTAGATTTTAGATATAAACCAGACATGATACAATTGTTTAAAAATAAAATAAAAAGCAATAAAAAATAAAATGTGCGAAAAAAGTTTAAGAAACATATAATTCTTATTAGAATAATGTTATATACCACTTGATAAAATATAACCATTAAGACGTCGTACTGTCTTAATTTTTTATAGCATTTTTTCAACCTCAATTACAATGTTACTATGTTTTGCAACTGTACCAACAATTTAAAATTATTATTTTAAATTATATTTGTAATGATAAAAACACCTTCATTTTCCCATGGCACAGTTGATTATTAAATATTTGATGATAACCATTTTTGGTCAAATAAATTCTTACCCAGAATTTGGAGCCAAGCTCTCCAGTTGACCCACAAAACGCATCCATGGTGCTACGTTCCTATATCCTGCACTGGAGGGTCTCCTCTGTGCAGAGACAGGGGGCTTGAAACCAGCTCTGTGAATATTCCTCTGTGCAGCTACTTCCTGTCTCACATACAGCAATGATGAAATGTGCTTCACTAAATGAAATTTATGGGAGTGGGTGGGTGTGCTTTTCTGTCTTTATACATGACCACTGCAAAGCTTCAGGCTGGAACACAGATCTCTGTCTACACTATGTTTGTATATGTGTGTAATACTTTATATAAGCATTTCCTGGTTTTATACAAACCCTCCCCTCCCCTAAACCTTAAATATAACGCCAGCCATAATTATGCCTCCTCCTCTTATGAGCTAAGCATTTCCACACCCTGTACATGTGTAAGAAAACTAGAACGAGAACGTGTCTTCAATTCTCTTCTTTTCTTTTTCCACAATGCTATTATCTGTGTGTAGTTTGCAACGTCATAAAACGTAGAAAAAATACACAACAGATGGTGTGTGTACAATATTCAGCAGATGTTTTTACTGATAAAGCAATTTCTGCAGTATTTTGCAAGCAATCACAGATGAATAGAGCGCTACGTCCCCTCAGGGTCATGTGTTGATCGGTATCTGTTATGATGTATTTTTCAACGGAATCCTGTTGCTTTAAAATTAATTATATACTTTAAAATATGGTGATCACACTTTCCCTTTAAGGGGGGATGCTTATTAAAAATGCATACTGCAGGGTTCCTGAAGAATCTCAGTAGCCCTGTAACATGTCGTTTTTTATGCACTGGAGCTATGGTAACCATATCTTAAAGAGACAGTGCTATCCCAAAATATGTTGGGTTCTTTTTCAATGGATTTAGAAAGCTGGTTATTGTATATACTGGTATAAATCATGCAATGCTCGTAGCAATTAATCCTGTTTATTTTCTCAGAGAATCTTACAGCGGAGCACTGGGGAGTTAAATATGTTATGAAGCTACCGATATGGATAATTATATTTAGCAGCACATACAGCCATATGCACATAGATACACACTTTTAGAGACATACCAAAACACATACAACTATATTATTTATTATTATTGTTTATTTGTAACGCTCCAACATATTCTGTAGCGCTATACAGGG
The DNA here is from genome assembly GCA_027410445.1 of Discoglossus pictus. Classification (NCBI taxonomy): domain Eukaryota; kingdom Metazoa; phylum Chordata; class Amphibia; order Anura; family Alytidae; genus Discoglossus; species Discoglossus pictus. The sequence goes on from CM050168.1 coordinate 148,029,467, forward strand.
GTTAAATACAAATGAAAAACAGTTTTAAAACATAGCAAACAAATAGAAGTCCTGTTATTGAGCTTAAAAATCAAATATACATAGAGCTTTCACTAACAAGATTTAAAACTTGCAAACTACAGTCTAAAGGGTACATATAAATATCATATACCCATATAAATGCATTTATATACAAATATATGCATGTGTACATGTGTACACAGACATACTCGGTCACATAGGCTTCTACTCCTATATACACACAGATACACAACATCTATACAAATACACACAATGTTATGCACAAAGACACTTGGTCACAGGCACAGAAACACAAACACGTGCAGAGACGCACATTTAGTCGCTCACAAGCATACACCACACATATACAATGGCGCACACACACACACTTTGTCACCTCCTGACACTCACCCACAATGATATACGCAAAAGCATCAACATAACGACATACACATATGCAAGAAGACACACAAAAACTCATTTGCATACATACAAAGTCATATTTTAAGTGACAAAAGAGGGACACTTACATTCGTGAAAAAATCTGAATTATTGGGTTGTGCTACTACCCTTTTATATGATGAGTAAAGTAAATAAAAAACAAAATACAAACACGTAACACACACAATTCGCCATACACATAATTCTATAGACCTGACACTCTGGACTTGTATCTTTCTCCAGGACTGTGAGTGAATACAACAGGAGGAACCTGAGGAAGTGGGATGTGGTCAGGGTGGTCCTTACCGATAAATGAGGGGCTTCCTTTTACAGAGGGACATTTAGTAGGCAAAGAAGCACATGGGGGTTTCCAAATTTCATTAGGAATATAATATTCCTATGTAACTGTTTACTTTTGTGTGCTCTGTTTTTTTTTCCTTAAATCTTACAAAAATTGCTAATGGGTTTCCATCATTTGCAGTTCAGGATATGCAGTGTCTCATAGTAACCAATCAGCTTCAACATTGTGCAACATGCTGTTTGAGAGGTCACCTATTGGCTAATTTGCTACACTGCACTTTATATTATGTGTATTCAAGAGCTGCATGAGCTACAAATTGCATTATTTTAGGCAAAAAAACAAACAAAACAGAGCTTAAAGTAAATAAATACATAGGTGTATTATATTCCTAGCAAAATCCAGAAACCTTGCATGTTGCTTTAAAAAGTGGCTTGGCCTTCCAAAACAGCGAGACATGGTATATATATATAAAATAGACTATAAAAGAGGTGTTATGCACAAGGAGATATTATATAGGTCAAACTTATAGATTCATATATATATATACACACACACATTAAGTCACATAGAAACATATATCAATGGCACACACACACAGTCTGTTGCATGCACACAAACACACACAACTATAGGCACACAGATACACACGACCTAGGCAAGCTCCAGAATATAATGATTAGACACAGACCACTGCCTGGGGATAAACAGGCCACAGCGTTTATTGGTAAACACAAATAACAATACCATTAAATAAATAAACATGAGCAAGTTAGGGGAGGAGCCTGGCAGGAGACAGTACACTCTACATCCCGAACCCTCATCCAGGGCCTACCGTGATGGAACATCAGTACCACCGTAGGGTAGGATCTCACCCACTTTACCACTGTCCCGGCGACTCCCCTCACCACCTGCCACTGTGACAGCAACATATACATACATTGGAAACCTATAACTACATACTTAATTCCTAGGTACAGAACAACAAGCTTAAGACAATAGACAAGATGATACCTCCAAATTGTCCTTTTTATCCACATTTCCATTTATTTTTTTTGTACACAATATAACCTCTTTTACAATAATACTTTAGGGGTTGGTGGGTATCTTCACACATATCTAGATTTGGGCATACTGTAGAAAATGGCGTCAAGGGAGCCTATAAGTGGCTCCACACCCCAGCTAGCCACCTCCTATCCTATACCCCGGTCCTGCCAGATCCAGTGGCCCGTCCTATCAAACCCAGGAGGCCTGGGGTGGTCTATAGGCCCATTCATACTTTTTCACATGCAAGCACAGGTAGTTCCATGCTCCTCAAAAATAAATAAATAAAATCTACATCACAGTAAACTACACAATTATGAACTCAATCCCACACACAGCTATAAAGATTCACTCCATCAAACACGTATTCACAGAACATATAGTCAAACAGTAACTTTGTGTATGTTCCCCAATGGCAGAGCGTTACTTTATGTTCCCTGCCTGGGTACATAAACCAATGTCCCACAAGATAGAGAGGTTATTTAAAAATGTGTTTAACTTACCAGCAACATGTGTCAGTTTTACAGTTATACAACCTTGTAGGCAAATGTTTGCAGATGATATCTGCTCCATATATATTAGTATAAAGCCTTGTTCAGTAAATGACAGTATTGAGAATTGCTCTGTATGTTATAAAATGGAGCCTGTTGTGTATTTTACAGTATGGGACCTTGCTCTGTATAAAACAGCATGTGGCCATGCTCTGTATATTTCAGGATGGGTCATTGCATTGTATATTACAATATGGAGCCTGGTTCTGTATATTACTGCATGTAGCCTTGCTCTGTATATTACAGGATGGAGCCTGTTGTGTATATAACAGTATGGGACTTTGCTCTTTATAATACAGCATGTGGCCATGCTCTGTATATTTCAGGATGGGTCCTTGCATTGTATATTACAATATGGAGCCTTGTCCTGTATATGACAGGATGGAGCCTGTTGTGTATATTACAATATGGAGCCTGGTTCTGTATATTACTGCATGTAGCCTTGCTCTGTATAATACAGGATGGAGCCTGGTTCTGTATATTACAATATGGAGCCTGGTTCTGTATATTACTGCATGTAAGCCTTGCTCTGTATAATACAGGATGGGTCCTTGCATTGTATATTACAATATGGAGCCTTGCTCTGTATAATACAGCATGTGGCCTGGCTCTGTATATTTCAGGATGGGTCCTTGCATTGTATATTATAATATGGAGCCTTGTCCTGTATATGACAGGATGGAGCCTGTTGTGTATATTACAATATGGAGCCTGGTTCTGTATATTACTGCATGTAGCCTTGCTCTGTATAATACAGGATGGAGCCTGGTTCTGTATATTACAATATGGAGCCTGGTTCTGTATATTACTGCATGTAGCCTTGCTCTGTATAATACAGGATGGAGCCTGGTTCTGTATATTACAATATGGAGCCTGGTTCTGTATATTACTGCATGTAGCCTTGCTCTGTATAATACAGGATGGAGCCTGGTTCTGTATATTACAATATGGAGCCTGGTTCTGTATATTACTGCAAGTAGCCTTGCTCTGTGTATTACAGGATGGAGCCTGGTTCTGTATATTACAATATGGAGCCTGGTTCTGTATATTACAGCATGTAGCCTTGCTCTGTATAATACAGGATGGAGCCTGTTGTGTATATAACAGTATGTGACCTTGATCTTTATAATACAGCATGTGGCCTTGCTCTATATATTACAATACAGGGCCTTGCTCTATATATTACAGCAAGTAGCCTTGCTCTGTATAATACAGGATGGAGCCTGTTGTGTATATAACAGTATGTGACCTTGATCTTTATAATACAGCATGTGGCCTTGCTCTATATATTACAATACAGGGCCTTGCTCTATATATTACAGCATGTAGCCTTGCTCTGTATAATACAGGATGGAGCCTGTTGTGTATATAACAGTATGGGACCTTGCTCTTTATAATACAGCATGTGGCCTTGCTCTATATATTACTGCAAGTAGCCTTGCTCTATATATTACAATATGGAGCCTTGCTCTGTATATTACAGTATAGAGGTTTGCGCTTTATATTATAGTATGGAGCCTTGCTATGTATATTACAGTATAGAGGTTTGCGCTTTATATTATAGTATGGAGCCTTGCTATGTATATTACAGTATAGAGGTTGACGCTTTATATTATAGTATGGAGCCTTGCTATGTATATTACAGTATGGAGCCTTGATCAATATACCCATATCAACTGTCCATAACACCCACCCACTGCACCTATCTCTTTCCATATTTATTGCCACCCTCTCCTAACAGGTCCTCCTGTGCACTACCATGTTGGAACATTACCTAGATGCTGTGTTTGAGGTCTAAAGACACTTTAGCCTTAACTGGACCTAGTTTGGAAATGTATAAATGAAATTAATATTAGTGGGTTGATCAGACCTAGCACGTATAAAGCAGAGAGATCTAGAAATGGGAGATAAACTTTCCTTTTAGTTCTTTGCTTGTAAATAAACAGTGCCCTACACAGTTGTCAGCCCCCGGGGTCTATACACAGTAATAATCAATTAGGATCATTTAGGCAGGGATTTACCCACTTCTGTTAAGTACACACATAAATAGTTTTAAAAAGTGCAGATATATAAAAAGGAGTTGTTAAAATCATAAATTTATATTGTGTAAGAATGTAATTATAATCTGGAAAGGTATTGCATAGTAAAGTGCTGTGTTGGGAGAAGGGTTCATTTTACATTGGTCACTACACAGGAGGGTAGTCCTGAGCGGGAAATATATTTGTTAGATAGTTCACAAACAAGTAAAGTAAAAAAAGAGAAAGAAATTGAAAAGAGAGTAAAAAGGGGAATTGCATTTTAACTATTGTATTCAATTTTCTTTTAATGTTGTCTGTGTTCATAAAATAATTAGAAACATAGGATCAACTGTAGATTCAGATAATATTTCTCCTGAGTTCAGTTGAAACTGTTCTCTATGAGTCTCATTCAAATCGAGGCCATAACTCGATCTCAGACAGCCAAATGACAGAGATCGAGTTGTGTCCTCCCATTGCTCTACTTTTTCGATGATATTCAACTGGCCTGTTTGCAAAAAATTGGAAACCATGCTATCGGCAGTAAAATTTGCAAGCTTTAACATTGTCAATCGGGAGTTAGGGCCTTGGTTAATTGATCAACAGCCAATAGAAACAAAGCCCGTCAAGTAAGCCCATAAAGTAGCCCGCATGACTTTGATCTCTCAAATCAGACCCGTAAATCAAGGCGCGCACAACCTGCGGCTTAAGGCACCTTGCAGCTGCAAATCCTTGATTCCGTGTCGTTCAAGCCCGTAACCCTAAACTGGAGGCCCAAACATTATGGCCTCCAAATGGGACCCACAAAGGGTTCACAGACCACATTTCAAGCCTGTAAAGGGCAATATAAACCGAACAGTGCACTTTAAAACATAGGGAAAGCATGGAGAGGCATTACAATTACTTGTCCAATAATCAACAAATAAAAAATAGGCTAATGGCAAATATTTAATATGTTGGAATGGTCATTCACATGCCAATATGAAAAGACATGCTGCATGCTGCAGAAAGCAATTAAAGCCACACTACCTGATTCAATTTCAACACCCAAATATGAAACTCAGGCCAAACCCTTTCCCACTCACAGCGGCCCTATTGTAGCCCCTAAAACATCCACATAATTGAATATACATGTTGCTCATCACATCTACGGTATATATGGGAACACAAATCGTGGCCATATTTCACTGCCACATCACATGGATCAAATACCCGGGGAACATTTGATTATTTGTTGTTCAATACTTCAGTCATATCCGTGTCTCTATGACCCTATGGACTGCAGCACATTCAGCTAGGTCTCTGCCTGTACTGGCCTACAAGGTTTGTATGGTAAAGATACTGGAGTGGTTTGCTAGTTCCTTCTCTAGTTGATTGTGATTTCTCTGACCTCTCGGCTATCACCTGCCCACCTACACTGGCCCTACATGGTATAGCTCACAGCTTCATTCAGGCACACAAGCCCCTTCACCACCACCACTTAGCAATTCACACTCAAGTAAATTGATGAATAGCAGAAAATAATGGGAGGTCAACAAATGGGAATGGGTATACATCAGGGCACATGGCCACCAGCAATGGCGTGGGACTTTCCAGGATGGGCGTAACAAAGCTTATCCCTGATGGAGGTGAGTTGGCTGTTGCTCCACATGCCTCTGGACAGTCTCCTTGTTTGTTTGCGGCCCTTCCTGATGGGTTACAGTAGATTAGTGTGGTGTATTTTCCCCATGTCCCTTTGTGGATTGCTAAGTGGTGGTGGTGAAGGGGCTTGTGTACCTGAATGAAGCTGTGAGCTATAAAATGCAGGGCTTCTGTAGGTGGGCAGGTGATAGCAGAGAGGTCAGACAAATCACAATCCACTAAAGAAGGAACTAGCAACCCACTTCAGTATCTTTGGCATGCAAACCTGGTGGAAAAGCACAGGCAGAGACCATGATGTCACAGAGAATCGGACACAACTGCAGGACTGAATAACAGATCTTAAAATGTTCCCTGGGTACTTGATCTATGTGATGTGACAGGAAAATATGGCCACTAATTGTGTTCCCAAATGTAGATATGATGAGCAAGATGTATATGCAATTATTTTGATATTTCAGGGGCCTCAATAGAGCTTCTATGAGTGGGAAAGGGTTCATATGGCCTGGGTTTCCTGTTGTGGTGTTGCTATTTAATCAGGTAGTGTGGCTTGAATTATGTTCTGCATGTTGCAGCATGGTGTTTCATATAGATATGTGCATGACCATTGCAACATATGCTAACATAAATATATATTGCTAATGCATTTTTATTATTGGGGGATCCTTGTTCAAGTAATTGCATTCCCACATATGCAAAGTGGTGATGGTGAAGGGGCTTGTGTACTTCAATGAAGCTGTGAGTTATACCATGTAGGGCCAGTGTAGATGGGTACATCATAGCAGAGAGGTCAGACAAATCACACTCCACTAGAGTAGGAGCTGGCAACCCACTCCAGTGTCACCTGTCATATTCATTGAATCTTCATACTCTGCAGTATCACTAATTGGACTTGACCTGTGTATCAAAATGTTTTCATTATTACATCTGATATTTTGTATTATATGATATCTAATGCTGTTATGACTATTATTCCTTTTAATATGTATTGATCTATTGCATGTTATCTAGGGCTCATTAGTTTACATCTATAGGAATGGGACACTAATGTGATGCATGTGGATGTCCCAGAACCCCAACCATTGAAAACACATGGACACAGTTATAACGGTATAACAAAGCTATTTTTTTTACACAGACTACAATCAGCAGTGGTCAAGACTGTGCATTAATATCATGGGTGTGGTGTGGGAGGATCCCGAGAGAGCAAGAGGCTATTATTGGGATAAAGGGGATACCTACAGGGGGTAATGTTTTAGTCTAGAATAAGCATGATGCATAGCACCTACCAGGGTCACGTGTGGTCACTACACACCTGCCACTGGAATCTGATGATAAAAAGGAAATCACTCTATTTAATTGAAGAAACAATTAAAGTGCATAGCACTTACACCTTGTCTATATCTGCTCAATGAAACAGATGATTCACCCTCTGGACTGTGTAATCCAATGCAGTTTCACACATACAGTGTGGCAACAAAAAAATTAGAAAATAATTAAAAAGTGGTCAATTAAAGAAAGGCGGAGGAGGATAAAAAAAAATATCACAATGCATGTACAGTACAGTGCTAAATACTGTAGCTGTAACAATATGCCAACTCACCTGATTCCCATCTGCAAGCATTACTAACTATTAGCTAGGTCTCTGGATCATCAGTAATATGGCCAAATAGCCATGAATACGGAGAGGACGCAAAGGTCAGCAGCCAGATTCAATGTCACTTACCTCAGACCCAAGGATCTGTTCTCAAACTGATATTGAGGTCAGGATAACATGCTTCACTAGTGCATATATCAATGCTGGCTGTCATTAACATGCCATAGTGTCACACATAGTGAGTCCACCACCATAGCGGTATTAGTCTACACTTCAGCTTACAATTATCAAATTTGACCGATAGAATGGTCAAAATAGAAATACCTTTTTACAATGCCCTTTGGGTCTTATCTTTAAAATATAACCTTTAATAGTGTAAACATAAAAATAAAGAATATATTTAAATCTGCAATATACAAATTATATAAGAGGGTAAATTCTAAGAATTGAAGCAAAATCAATATAGAAATAAAGATATGTGTCAAACAGAAGATTCATATTAGAAACATTGAAGCAATATTGAATCAACTCCTTTATATAACTTACTAATAGGGAAATCCAATAGATAAGCCATAATTGTAACATACTGTGTAAAAAATAAAATTCTCTCTATGCTTGCTACTTGTTACATTGTATTTAAAATTAGACCAACAGCACCTATTAGAACAAAATATCCATTGATTGCAACAATACTATAACTTCTAATAGCGTATTATGTAGATTCACCAAGTAATCTAGAGGCATATAGTCTAATCAGCACGCCTTTTCAAATTTTCAAATCAAAGGAGAGATTTGTTAAAGAAAGAAGACACCATAAATTCTAATAACCAGGGAATTAACTTATAAATAAGTCATCAAAGTCAATTCATTATTGTTATTAATCAACGATTTTGTTGTTTTATTTTATTTTAAATATATCCTTTTTTTTTTGTTTACACTATTAAAGGTTATATTTTAAAGATAAGATCCGAAGGGCATTGTAAAAAGGTATTTCTATTTTGACAATTCTATCGGTCAAATTTGATAAATGTCAGTAATTAAATACCTAGGATGACATTTCCTAAAATAGACTAATATTCAAGTTAGTATTTCAGCTACCAACAATCATGTCTGAGATATCTGGCTATATGACAGCTTTATGATTGTGGGAGCTACATGTTAAAGGGGACTGTCACTGAAGGAATGCCTACCTGAGAGGCACTGGGAAAACCTTACACCTCATACATTTCAACTACCATCAATTGCTGACATGTTAAACATAACCCTACATGTCCACAGAGTAGAGGATCATGGACCATGTGATGGGAGGTAGCCATCTGCGTACAAAATATCACCATCACATAGGACAAGATCCAAGATTGTAGCCAGGCTAGATTAGGTTAATATTGTGACCAATAGATTGTCACCGAGGAGTGCTGTTGAGAAGGCAAAAACATGTCCGCAGCCCCTATGTCCTCCTCCGCCTGTGGTCAGGGCCACATCGTCCGTGGCCGGACGCCTTCGACTAGCTGCTACTGATGGTGGTGGTGGGGCGGGGGATGGCAGCGGCACCACGCCTGGTGGGGACAGAGGCATGTTGGGAGGAGAGGCCGGGCTGCTGATGCCTCCTACTCCTCTCCCTCCTACTTCTCCTCTCGTCCCTCCTCCTCCCCACTCCAGATGACCTCCTGCCACTCCTCCACTTGCCTCCCCCCTCTCTCCAACTCCACCCTCCCCTCCTCTCTCCTCCTAGCTCCTCCCTCCATCATAAAAAAATAGAATAAGGATAAATCAAAATAAGTATAACTGTTATATGGGTGTGGGAATTTTTTTTTATGTTCTATGTGTTATTAATAAGTGTTGGGGGATGGGGTGTGGGGGATGAGATGAAGGGGGGGGGGGGGTGTGGTGTGTGTCCTAACTCTATGTTTGTCTCTATGTGTGTTCTTTAACTTATGTGTATAGCAAATATGTAAATGTAATCTGGAAATATGTGTAAGTCTTAAGTGTAAATATGCTAGGAATATAATATAAATCAATCAAAAATAATGCACCTACAAATTAAAAGAAGAATAAAGAAAGAAAAGTATTACTGGAATATGAGTGTTGGGAAAAAAATGTGCTATGTGTTATTAATACATTTTGGGGGATTTGGTGTGGGGGGGTGTATTGTTTGTGTCCTAACTCTATATATGTCTCTATGTGTCTTTTTTAACCTATGTGTATTGCAAATATGTATAATCTGTAAATAAGTGTAGATATGTTTGAAATAGAATATAAACAATCAAAAACCGTAACCTACCTCTCTCTGCCAACCACTACTCTCACTTCAATCAACTCTCCCACCTGCCCCTGGAACTGCGTGCTACCTCAAATGAAATCCACAACACAGTCAACGCATGGGCGTGTGTCACTCAAATTTATATGCTCCCACTGTCGATCAAATTTTCTAGCCTGTACGTGATTGTCTGAGAGGCCTCTCCAGCTTGCGAGCACGGCTAAGTCTTACAGGCTTGAGTCTCAGGGCCGTAACTCGCGCCCAGCTCGAATTTAAATTCAAGGCCGCATCCATTGAGGGTCTCACGTAGCACTTCACCAATAATGAAATCTGAATGAAGCCAATCTCATTGTACATGTGGGTGGCCTGATATGTATTATTAACTCATTGATTTCCGAGCTTGATCAAAGCCAGAATATTACACATGAAAATATATTTCATATTCCATATTTATTTTTTACAGGGAGAGAGCCATATTAGAGGGGTTAACTGATTTGGAAGTGTATGAGCGTTTTAGCCTAAGCCGTGCCAGCCTGGAGGAGCTTTATGCGGTCCTGAGGGAGGACCTGGAGCCTTCCTCACGGACCAATAGAGCCATCCCAGGCATGACACGGATGTTAGCCGCCATACACTTCCTATCATCTGGTAGTTTTCAGACCACTGCTAGCGTAGTAGGAGGAATGTCTCAGGCAAGCCTTTCAAGGTGCCTGAGTACATTCCTCCATCAGTTTCCCCCACACTGTGGAAGAGATCTTGAAGATCAAATCCGATTTCTATAAAATAGGAGGTATCCCCAGTGTGCTCTGTGTCATAGATTGTGCACATGTAGCATTGATACCTCCTAGAGATCAGGAAGCGCTGTTCCGGAATCACAAACACTATAATTCCCTCAATGTACAGGTTGTTTGTGACTGAGACATGCGCATACAAAGTGTGCTTGCAGCCTTCCCAGGAAGGGCTCACGATGCACATATCCTGCGTCACTCATCCACCCATCCACCCATATTTCCAGTCTGGCCAAGCTCCATATGGGTGGCTTCTGGGTGAGTACCCATAAAGAATCACAGGTAAGCAAATCTTAACAAGAGAGAATACCCCATCATATACATTATGTTCCACTGTAATGCTCTGACGTTCACATGTGACTAGGGTACTACCACTGGCTGAGCCATCGCATCGTAGCTTGTTGCTGTGCCTAACCCGATGTGATCTTGTCATAGGATTATGAAGTTCACACCCACAGATCCCTAACCTAACATCACATGAATCATTATGTATACATACATATGCTTTAACAAACATCACAACATCACATGAATATCTACATCTCCCATTTTATTTCCTTCAGGTGATGCAGGATATGGGTGTTTGCCGTGGTTGTTGACCCCTTTGAACAATCCACACACAGAGGTGGAGGAGAGGTACAATACGTCCCATACCACATGCCAGAATGTAATAGAGCGCACCTTTGGGCTCCTGAAGATGCGCTTCAGATGTTTACATTCCAGTGGAGGGGCGCTATAGTATACACCAGATAAGGTTTATCAGTTCATCATGGCCTGCTGTTGTCTGCACAAGATAGCAGTACAGGACAACTGTCTTGGGGACATTGATGAGGCTCAGCTCCATCTGGAGCATCTCGTACCTCCCCCGGTGGGGATATTGTTCAGTGGTCACAACAACGTGAGTACTTCCCATGTAAGTACAAAACAAATAACAACCAACTATAATGTACCTTGATTATGCCTAATAATACAACTCTTTTCTCCTTCCCCATTGTCATACAGGATATGCTAAAGTCCACAGTAGAGGAGAGCCTCCTGATATGATGTATGTTTGATGATGCATTACCATAGACATCATACATACTGATATCTGCAAACCTCCAGAAACTAAGCTAAATGGATGGTATTATATATTCCACAATGTCAATGTATATAGGTCCCACATTCATATTCGAAAACCTCTCCACAGTAATGTTCCCATTGTCTGATCATGCTAATCCACATCCCATAGAGGTCAATGCAATTCGTAGCAATCTGGGAATATGAACATACCAGCATATCGGAAATGATAATCAATGTTCATCATGGGATGCAAAGAAGGGATCTCTCATGTTATGTGACAACGAATGCTGGCACAAGCCCTCCCAGTCAGATAACAGAAAATATGTTATATACTTTTAAAGTATGAATAGAAGTAGAAATAATGAAATAATGAAAGTGGATTGTGCGACTCTCCTCATATCATCATATTCCCATTACAGAACTGCTGCCGTGTGTCAACATAGACATGGGAAACAACCTGTACAGTAACAGAACATCAGCTACATCAATTAAGTCTACATTGTTGGTAAGTATTTGCGCTAAACATGCGCATGTATGCATGAGAGGAAATAACTAAGAACTCCAAGACTTTCCCGAAACATCCCCTACGTATTGCTGAAGCGGTCAGAAAACATAATCTTACCATGCAGACGTGTAGTGGGGGAACAGATTTCTTTGTGGATATCTCCTCTTGCCCACATCCAAGGTAAAGCACCACATGTGGTTCTCCAAACATGCATCAATGTGTGATAGTTGTGATCTTCCCACATCAGGACCAATTAGATTTATCCATCATTATCATCTGACAGATGGCTAGCTTGTTCGAGATCCCAATAAATAACAAGGTCATCATGTATGTGCATGTGTCCATTTCATTTAGTTGTTGGATCCAGTGTGATATCTGATTACCATTACTGAATAGCTGATATATGTCAAGAGACAGTATCACAATACAATGCAGATGTCATGTGACATCGATCACCTGATGATTTTTGTCCAAGGTTATGTATGGAGAGGCTGCTCTCATAGCGGATTATCATTGCCAGAGAACTGACCTAATGGGATCATAACATTCACTTATTGAGCACTTATGCTTCTGATGTTGCATAGGAGTGTCTGTTGGACACACAAGCCTACATTTTGCTTTTCCCCATAAGTATATCACCTTTTTTTGTATTATTGTCTTGTTTGCTTATTGACTATTATACATGCCCTGATATATGTAATATTAATGTGATGTAAATGATATTGCCTAATGTTGGCTGATACACTGCAGATGCACCTCAACTGATCATCCATATCAATGTCATCCTCCCACCTGCATTCTGCTCTTATATCCCTATTTTACTGTGTTACTTTAACTCTGCATCCTACCCCTATCCACCACGATCATTTGCATACCTGTGATGATTAGTCAACGTGTGGCTTTGTTGAATCTTTTATTTGTTAATATTTTAAAATATAAAATATGATTTACCGAATATGTTTTTTTGTGTGCCTTGCCAATGTTGATACCATTGCATTTCCATAACACCAATGAAAGGACCTTCATAGTCAACATCTGTGCTCTGCACCGTCAGTTAGGGGTGTAAATAGTATTGTCACAGTGTGTTTACATTACTAAATTCAACCATGAGTGGAAATAGTTATTGACAATCTAGTTCAGCCTTTGAATCCATGACACAAAACCCGACAAATAGAATGAGACAGGTGTTTGTAACTGGTTCACATCATAATAGTGAACATATATGCAAGTGTCAGGGGATAGCACAGTTGTTAACATCTGGTTGTATAGCTTGGAGTTCCCTGCCTGCCACGTTCTTCTTATTAGCAAGGTCACTTTGTATTCTGTATATTGTATATATATATATATATATATATATATATATATATATATATATATATATATATATATATATATATAATATGAACCACTGTGTGTACAGATCCTTTCTTCTACACATAAACATTAGACAACTGCACCTCATACTGACATATGCTGTAATATATACTGTAACGGAACCCATCACTGTTTTACCCTGTGTTATGGTTATTTAATTATTATGGTTAAAATATGATCACATTGCTATACTGTCGATATGTTGGTTTATGCTCTGCAGGATATTAGCTCAGACCATTGCAGACACCTAGCATAATACATAATCCTATTAAGGTCTCCTAGAGGCAGGAGAGCCCTATTGTGTAAAGTGTTCACATTGTGAAAGATGGAACAAAGAGAAGCATTATCTAATCAATGTCTGATTGTATCAAAAGTAGCCGGCTAGTCCCTGGGAGGTGTGACCACACCTATTGTCTCTATTGTGTGGCCAAATATGGGCATGTGTATTACCTGTGGAAAGAGGTGTATATATATTTCTGCATATAACAAAATAAAGTCAGTATTCTTTGACTCCCAAGAAAGTGTCGTCCAATATGGGTGGTCTGGGCTTCTGAGACTGCGCAGTGCTTCTATATGGATATTTAATGCTGAACCTGACTTTCCCTCTGGAACTCTTGGATGGGATTATACCAACTTCACTTTTACACAGCAGCTTGCCAGGGAAAAGGACGTCTCCAACGGCTGGTACCCTCTCACTACCGGGGTAGCCCGGGTACACTTGGATTGGGGAGTCGGGTCGGGAAAGACCACAGTAGGCATCATGGATAATTTACCTGCTGAGGTTGTGCTGGGCAACGATATTGGCCCTCTAGCCTCAGCCTTTTTACCCACGACTGCTGCTGCTTGTCCCGTGACCACCCGCTCACAGACCCGTACCGAGGACGTTCCTACAACAGGTCGGGAGACCCAGGTAAGCCACAAGCAGACACTTAGCACTACCGCCACAGAGAGACCCATAGCGTGGGACACCCCCGAAGAGCTTGTGAGGGAAACTAGACAGGACCCCACCCTCCAAAAGTACCGAGCATTAGCCGACGATAGAGGGGATGAGCGGGAACGTTTTATATGGAAAGGGGTTTCTATGGGACAGAGATTGTGGCCCACCTTTTGGACACTGGGATCCTGGACTGTTGGGATGGGATCCTGGATTTTTTTTGCGTGGGTGTACAGGGGGAGAACAGTGGGCCCTGTACAATAGGGGCCCGACCACGAGCTGGGGGAGGAATGTACTCTGCAACTTGGGACGGTTTAGCTAAAGGACTTCAGTTCATTTGGAAGGCTGATGCTTTTCTGCTTCATTATTTAATTGTCTGAAACCAGTTTGTAAAATGTATTTTCCCTCTCCTTGAAATGTTTATTGCTGTGAATGCTGTATGAAGTGTGCGTTTGTTTTGTTCTTGAAATGTGAGGAAATGTGAATTGCAGTAATGCTGATGGGTTATCAAACTGTAGAAGTGACCATCAAATTGTTTTGTCCGGACATCCCCAGGCCGATCCGTCGGGATCAGACCGTGTATGCCGGCTTATGGTCACGGGGGAGGTGTGTAACGGAACCCATCACTGTTTTACCCTGTGTTATGGTTATTTAATTATTATGGTTAAAATATGATCACATTGCTATACTGTCGATATGTTGGTTTATGCTCTGCAGGATATTAGCTCAGACCATTGCAGACACCTAGCATAATACATAATCCTATTAGGGTCTCCTAGAGGCAGGAGAGCCCTATTGTGTAAAGTGTTCACATTGTGAAAGATGGAACAAAGAGAAGCATTATCTAATCAATGTCTGATTGTATCAAAAGTAGCCGGCTAGTCCCTGGGAGGTGTGACCACACCTATTGTCTCTATTGTGTGGCCAAATATGGGCATGTGTATTACCTGTGGAAAGAGGTGTATATATATTTCTGCATATAACAAAATAAAGTCAGTATTCTTTGACTCCCAAGAAAGTGTCGTCCAATATGGGTGGTCTGGGCTTCTGAGACTGCGCAGTGCTTCTATATGGATATTTAATGCTGAACCTGACTTTCCCTCTGGAACTCTTGGATGGGATCATACCAACTTCACTTTTACACAGCAGCTTGCCAGGGAAAAGGACGTCTCCAACGGCTGGTACCCTCTCACTACCGGGGTAGCCGTTACATTGGTTGGCAGCGGTGGGATGGTCCTTTTCATCCCCAACGCAAGTGCTGAATGGAATCCCAGTACGCTAAACTGAAAAGACCCACGCTAAAGGATCTCTTGGAAACCAGAGGAAGGAGTGCCAACAACTGACCACGGAGAGAGCTGATAGCTGACCTACTGGAGCTGGACGAGATGGATCGATCCATGGAGGTCGTGGACCAACCTACCCCTGTCAGCGAGGAGGAGGAAATTACAAACCTGGTTCAGCGGAGATTATCCATGTACCCAGCAACATCCGTGGAGCTAATAGATCAGCTGTTCCGGGAAGCGAGAACGGAGATACAAAATAGGAGGGGGCACAAACTTGAACTGGCAAGAGCTAGACAACCCCTGGCACATACAGTTCATACTTCCCCACCCGCTGCTACAGGGCAGAAAATACCCTTCACGGCCTTCAAAGCGTTTGTGGAAAGTGAGGAAGAAATTGATGGATATTTGGCTGACTTCGAGAGGCAGTGCTCACTACACCAAATACCACCAGACCAATGGGTCACTATTTTGGCTGGAAAGCTATCAGGAAAAGCAAATGAGGCTTTTCGGGCGCTTACTGAGGAAGATATTGCGCAGTATCGCCGGGTGAAGGCTGCACTGCTCACCAGATATGCCGTCACCCCGGAAACATATCGCCGTCGCTTCAGGGAGTCTAAAAAGAAGGCTGCAGACTCCCACATGGAATGGGCCAGCAATATACAAAGGGTGGCATCACATTGGGTGCGAGGGTGCAATGCCAACACAGGAGAGGAAGTACTACAGCTATTCCTGATGGAACATTTCTTCCAAGATCTGGCGGCAGACATACAGGATTGGGTGAGAGATCGTCGCCCTGCTAACTTAACCGAGGCAGCACGGCTAGCGGACGAATACGCAGAGTCCAGAAAGGTGAGCCAAGGGTCCACACGACCAACGTCTAGAGCAGAGCCACGCACTTCAATACCTGCTGCACGCACAGAATTTCGGGCCCCAGTACCCCCAGGACCGCCACGGCCTCAGGGGTCTAACCACCAACCCCGGGATTCTTACAAAATGACGTGCCATCGCTGCAGCAACACAGGGCATATTGCCCGTTATTGCTCTTTGAGATCAGCCAATAACAAATGGAGGCGCACAACACCCCACACAGAGACCCCGCCATCACATCCCTCTGCTGCTCACTGCCTGAAAATCAAAGGGAGCCCTGAGGAGTGTTTGGGAATCTTGTATGAGGCCAACCCCGTACAGGCTGCCTCCCCGGATAACCGCCAGCATCACCGCCAAGAGGTGCGTGTGAATGGACAGATAGCACAAGGCTTAAGAGACACTGGCGCTACCATCACTTTGGTGCAGAAACATCTCGTGAAACCAGAACATGTATCTAATCGTACCGTTGCTGTTCGTGTCACAGGGGGGGCTGTCTTTCGCTTACCCACCGCCCGGGTACACTTGGATTGGGGAGTCGGGTCGGGAAAGACCACAGTAGGCATCATGGATAATTTACCTGCTGAGGTTGTGCTGGGCAACGATATTGGCCCTCTAGCCTCAGCCTTTTTACCCACGACTGCTGCTGCTTGTCCCGTGACCACCCGCTCACAGACCCGTACCGAGGACGTTCCTACAACAGGTCGGGAGACCCAGGTAAGCCACAAGCAGACACTTAGCACTACCGCCACAGAGAGACCCATAGCGTGGGACACCCCCGAAGAGCTTGTGAGGGAAACTAGACAGGACCCCACCCTCCAAAAGTACCGAGCATTAGCCGACGATAGAGGGGATGAGCGGGAACGTTTTATATGGAAAGGGGTTTCTATGGGACAGAGATTGTGGCCCACCTTTTGGACACTGGGATCCTGGACTGTTGGGATGGGATCCTGGATTTTTTTTGGGTGGGTGTACAGGGGGAGAACAGTGGGCCCTGTACAATAGGGGCCCGACCACGAGCTGGGGGAGGAATGTACTCTGCAACTTGGGACGGTTTAGCTAAAGGACTTCAGTTCATTTGGAAGGCTGATGCTTTTCTGCTTCATTATTTAATTGTCTGAAACCAGTTTGTAAAATGTATTTTCCCTCTCCTTGAAATGTTTATTGCTGTGAATGCTGTATGAAGTGTGCGTTTGTTTTGTTCTTGAAATGTGAGGAAATGTGAATTGCAGTAATGCTGATGGGTTATCAAACTGTAGAAGTGACCATCAAATCGTTTTGTCCGGACATCCCCAGGCCGATCCGTCGGGATCAGACCGTGTATGCCGGCTTATGGTCACGGGGGAGGTGTGTAACGGAACCCATCACTGTTTTACCCTGTGTTATGGTTATTTAATTATTATGGTTAAAATATGATCACATTGCTATACTGTCGATATGTTGGTTTATGCTCTGCAGGATATTAGCTCAGACCATTGCAGACACCTAGCATAATACATAATCCTATTAGGGTCTCCTAGAGGCAGGAGAGCCCTATTGTGTAAAGTGTTCACATTGTGAAAGATGGAACAAAGAGAAGCATTATCTAATCAATGTCTGATTGTATCAAAAGTAGCCGGCTAGTCCCTGGGAGGTGTGACCACACCTATTGTCTCTATTGTGTGGCCAAATATGGGCATGTGTATTACCTGTGGAAAGAGGTGTATATATATTTCTGCATATAACAAAATAAAGTCAGTATTCTTTGACTCCCAAGAAAGTGTCGTCCAATATGGGTGGTCTGGGCTTCTGAGACTGCGCAGTGCTTCTATATGGATATTTAATGCTGAACCTGACTTTCCCTCTGGAACTCTTGGATGGGATTATACCAACTTCACTTTTACACAGCAGCTTGCCAGGGAAAAGGACGTCTCCAACGGCTGGTACCCTCTCACTACCGGGGTAGCCGTTACATATACCATGAATAAATATATCCATGTGTTAGAAACACAAATATCATACTGTGGCTGGAATCAAACTCAGGAACATTACCTCCACCATCAGCTGCACTACTGCTGTTACCCCAACCCTACAACACAGGACGATTATATTGAAGGAAGATCTATGTACAAATACAATAATGTTTTTTTGTAACATTAATCTGGTGTTTCACAATCATAGTACAGTACAAACGAAAAGATACAATGATAATAGGATCAATTGATAATATTTTATTCTCGAAAACACACAGCATGTATGATCATGTCCGGTTGTCTGGCCGATTAAGATCTACAGAGATAAGAACAAGATATCAATTAGAATGATATATGCATTGACAACACCTCATCTCAGCGGCAATATATATTGAACATCAATTGCATCTATATGCAACATAACCACGTTCTCACCTATCTCTTCTTGCGGAGTGCTGGGCCCTTACCCTCCGCGGCTTTGGCCCTTATCTTTCTAGGACGGCCACGAGCTGGTGGAGGGATGGGTGCGTCCAGGAAGGCTGGCTCTTCTGCCCCTGACATTGGGGGTAAGGGGTGTGTGGTAGAGGCTGAAGTCTCTGGTTGCGGTGGTGGGGGTGGAGCCTGTGCTAGCAAGGCATGGATGGTATCTACCTGAACAGCTACTGATCAGACCTGTCGGTCCTGTCCAGGCGTCTGGCCTTGTCTGGCCATTTCAGTCCTTTGCGCATAGCACTCCATCACTACGCTGTGCCTCCTCATCTCCTCATAGATCAGCCTTATGCTGTTGGCCTGGGCGGTAACAATCTCCAATTGCCTTTCATTTTGTTCTCTGGTGTCACGCAGGAAGTTACGATTCCTCTGATCATATGCTGGAGGTGACACATGAAGTCCTGCCAGGGTCTTTGTGGGGTGTGTTCTCCCTCTTTACATACCTGGACTGCCTATGAGCCTTTGTGATGCCAGAGGTGTGATCCTAGGCGAAGTTACGATTCCTCTGATCATATGCTGGAGGTGACACATGAAGTCCTGCCAGGGTCTTTGTGGGGTGTGTTCTCCCTCTTTACATACCTGGACTGCCTATGAGCCTTTGTGATGCCAGAGGTGTGATCCTAGGCGATAGTGTATGCTGGTAAAGAGGAGTGGACATTAGAGAGGGTGGTGTCACCTGGTGGACCGGTGTGTCCTGGCAGACTGGTGGTGTCACCTAGTGGACCTGTGTGGCCTGGCGGATCGGTGGTGTCACCACCACATCTCCTGTGGCACCATCTGCTGTGGCCCCATCTGCTGTGGCACCATCTGCCCATTGCCCATCTGGCCAGGCAACATCTGCTGGGCCCAACTGCTGGGGCCTAATCGGCCCAGCCTACATCTGCTGGCCCCACATCTCATATGTCTCCATCTGTCCATCTGTTCAGCTGTGGCCCAGTCAGGAATAAATTCCTATAAGGCATTATACTCATGGCTGGAGGGGGCATTACTGTACCTGTTGACCATGGTCCAATTGCACTCGGGTCAAAGAGGTCAAAGACTTTGAATATTGGTGGTTGAAGCCCGTAGGACTTCACATTAATTGCTGTGATATAACAGGAAGATTGAACATGAAATAAAGTAGTTATTTATGCCGATTTGCGAGTTTGAGAATGTTGTGCTATTAATTCTAAGACCTAACATCACTTTCACTTTTATTAAAAGTACAGTATTGCTTTTTATTTGCTTAAGTGCTACGCTTTGTCATTAAGCCCTTTGCAAGACCTCCTTGGTACCATTAACCTGTGGTTCGAGTTTAGTCATTTGCGGGCTTGACGTAGTGGTTAGCGAGGGAGAATAGAAAAAAATTGCGATTTTAGCAATCGCAACTCTTGCGGCTGTGAAAGATCAAAGGCTTTGAGGAAAGTAGAATTTAACAAATCAATTGAACAGCAAAGTAACTTGCAACGTCTACTTGCGACCCGGATCTCAAAATCGCAGCAATTGAATGAGTCTCTATGTATCACACTTAGTAGTAGAACTCAATGGAACAATAAGGCCTAATAGGATAAAACTCCCCTCAAGCTACTGGCAGACTAGTTATCTACACACACTTTTAAATGTTTCTTTACATTTTAAAAACATTGTACACATTATCAGATCATATTTAGAATGAGACTAGAACTGTCCTTTAAACACAACTAATAGTTATCACATATTATAATTGTCTAACTACGATTCGTCGTCACTCTCTGTTGCATAGTGCGTACGACTTAGCGATGAGCGCCGTAGGCGCTCATTGCCCGGCGAGCCTCGCGCAGCGAGGCTAGCCGTTAAACCGTAGCACTTTGGCAATGAGCGTCGCAGGCGCTCATTGCAGGCGAGCCTCGCGCAGCGAGGCAAGCCGTTAAATCGTAGCACTTTGGCAATGAGCGCCGTTAAACCGTAGCACAAAAAAATACGAGATGACAAAAATTACGACATAAGCGGCGGAACCAAAACAATAAAAAAAACACTAAATACACACTAAAAAATAAAGGTCACTTACAGCATGGGGAACCAGGCAGGACGTCTGGAAGTGAGTTGGAACTCCAATTTACAGCGATTTAGCCGAGTTACAAAGATCGAAAATCGGCTAAGCGAGAAAAAAATGGGCGCCGAAAAAAATGAAAACGAGGCTATTCTACTACGAACTGCGTAAAACACAGCCACAGTGTTTGAAAAACAATGAGATAAAGGATGCGGATTAACCGCACAATGAGTAAAAAGACAGTAGCGAGTACATTTTACGAAACACAATTACAGATTTACGCATTAACACAGATTTAACGACTTTGTCTCGCGCAACATCGGATTTCCCGCCTAAACCAACGCATTTGATGTGAAATATAAGTTGCAAGTTACAAAAATTAAAAAAAAATTAAAAAAAAAATTGTATTTATTTTAAGGGAAAAAAAAGGGACAAATGTAGCGTCATGTTGTGTGGCAAACAAATTTCACTACATTTAATTTTTATTGACCGTCATTTGACCGTTTTACCATATTTACTGCTAAACCGTAGTACTTTAGCGGGCTTAGCGATGAGTTAAACCGTAGTACTTTGGCAATGAGCGCCGCAGAAAAAATGCCGGACGAACGAAACGAAAACCAGGCTACAGCACTATAACCACGGAAAACACGTACCGATAATCCGCTAAGACGCATACCACACATTATCCGCCATTTTAGGATAATGCAGAAGTACACAGCTACGTTAACGGTTTTGGCTCGTGCACGCACACTATTACATTGCACTAGTTCATCACGCTTACACAGCACCTCCACACCACTAATGCTGCTGCAACATCAACACAGATTGCCAGCTCTTCAACATAATGCATACAAATACGTAAATTCATTTATTAATTTGATTTCTATATTTCAGTAGTACACAGAAAACAACATTAGCTACCTTACAATTCCATATGTATATTAATAACTAAACAACTTTTAAAACATACACATCTGATTGCCGTCATTTTTTGACGGGCAATACGCTAGTATTGTTATAAAAGGGCAAATTACTTGTATATATAATGTCTCATGTTTCAATTCACACTCACTCCTAGTTTGGAGCCTGACAAGGTGTAATTTTGTCTGCTGAACTCGGGAGGTAGGAAGGGGATTTGTTATATCATAGACCTGATAGTAACTGACACCTATAAAGTCCCACAACACCCATGGCTTCATCATATCATCATGGATGCCTCCAGGAACCAGCAGAGGCATCAAATGGATTATTTGTATTAATAATAATAATAATAATAAAAACGAGCTATATGACAGGGATAGTAAATTATTTTTTTACAAAGTCCACCATGGTCTAAATGTATTTGGGGAAAATGAAGTCAAATCCATAATTATTTAAGTATATATTTACACATATTTTAATTTAATGGCCTTGAAAAGGGCCGAAGGAGGGAAGATTACATAGAGAACGACTCAGAGAGAAAGCATACCATTTAACTAAAATCTTATTTAATGACAAAGAACATATAGGAGGCAGATTTATATATACCGTATATACTCAAGTATAAGCCGACCCGAGTATAAGCCGAGGCACCCATTTTACCACAAAATACTGGGTAAAATGAGTGACTCGAGTATAAGCCGAGGGTGGGAAATGTACTGCCCCCTGTGTCCCCCTCTCTCTCCCGTGTCTCTTCTCCCCTCTCCCTTCCCTGTGTCTCTTTTCTCCTCTCCCTTCCCTGTGTCTCTTCTCCCCTCTCCCTTCCATGTGTCTCTTCCAACCTCTCCCTTCCCTGTGTCTCTTCCAACCTCTCCCTTCCCTGTGTCTCTTCCCCCTCCCTTATCACCCGCCGGCACCCGGTATATGCTAATGACGCGGCGTGCATGTGACGTCACATGCGCGCCCAGTCAAGAAGGAGCGGAGGCCGGAGCAGAAGCAGGTAAGTGAGGGGAGAGGGGGAGGTATTTAGGGGGGGGGGTAGAATGAGGAGGGGAGTTTAGGTTGAGGAGGGGGATTGAGGAGGGAAGTTTATAATGAGGAGGGGGGGATGAGGAGGGGGTAGGGAAAGAGACACGGGGGGGTTAGAGAGACTCACGCGGTAGAGAGACACGGGGGGGTAGAGAGACACGGGGGTTAGAGAGACACGGGGGGGGGGGGGCGGGGGAGAGTGACTCAAATATAAGCCGAGGGGGCCCTTTTTAGCCTTAAAAAAAGGGCTGAAAAACTTGGCTTATACTCGAGTATATACGGTAATCTTGTATGTACATTTACATGTTAAGCTCAAAAACAGGGCTTTCCATTCTTTGTAATGTGTTAATTCTGTTTTTGCCATGTACTTAACCCCTGTATAGTGCTACGGAATATGTTGGCACTTTACAAATAAAGATAATAATAATATATATATATATAAATATAAAAGGTACTAATGATGTGGTGGTTCACAACACTAAGGGCCTCATTCAATTGTGATTTGGCCAATTGAATAAGGCTCTAAATAAGCACATAGCATATTTTTTTTAAAGAAGTTTTTAGTTAGCGAAAAGCTTGCTTTTGGATAGATGTTTACTAACTAAAAACTTCTTTAAAAAATATATGTTATGTGCTTATTTAGAGCCCTATTCAATTGGCCAAATTGCAATTGAATGAGGGCCATAGGCTGGAGGTCCTGATTTGGATAGAATTCCTAATACCTGACCCGGCAATATGAGGTTTTACCTGTCTAATTATGATTACAATTTTTTAGTCAGCCTTGAATAAATGCAGACACACAGTATATTTCTTCATTAGGTGACTGCAGCTTCTTTCCTCTTGCAGAGATACCCCAGGGGATACATCCCCCATTGTGCTTATTCTGCTGACATTATGAGTTTTCTTTGTGAATGCAAAGATTATTGTACATAACAAAATCAACACCCCTCCTACTCCCCCAGGCAAGAATTTCACTATGCAACTTCTCTATGGAATTCATAGTCCCATTTTGTAAGATTCTACCCCAAATTTTAGATATGCCAGTTACCTAAACCCTTAGGGCCTCATTCAATTGCGATTTGGCCAATTGAATAGGGGTCTAAATAAGCACATAACATATTTTTTTAAATACGTTTTTAGTTAGTGAAAAGCTTGCTTTTGGATACATTTTTACTAACTAAAAACTTCTTTAAAAAAAATATGTTATGTGCTTATTTAGACCCCTATTCAATTGGGCAAATTGCAATTGAATGAGGGCCTTATTGTGCTGCTTCAGTTCTCTCTCATTCTGTAGCAGTGATTCTCCACAGCTTGTGCCAGTCCCTTATCTGCTGATACTCTTTAAAGGGCCTCTGTATTTAAAAAGAATAGCTAGATGTTTTTATTTGGATAGCTCATTAATAAAATTTGTATTAAACTATTAAATAAAAAACTAAAATCAGTATTAAAATTACTATCAAAGTTCAGATTCATCTGTTGCTGATATCCACCCACAGTAAGGTCAATGAGGGGAGGTGGCTTTGTCTACAGAGAAGCTTCTAAATATTTAGGACCTCATTCTATTATCGGCCGTAAGGCTGCGATTCCTTGCGGGGGTTCTGTTACCTTGCGATTCTATTATACGTCCCCGCAAGGATCTCCCCTTACGGCCGGCCGCATATCTTGAAACCGGCCGTAAGCTCTGAAATCTAAAAACTTAAAAATAAATTCAAGACGGCACTGTACAGCTCTGTAAATGCTAGGGATCATATTGGGGGACATGAGGATTAAAAGTAACCCACTCTCAAGCTTGCACATCAGATCAAACCCGAGTTCAAATTAACTGTTTATTCTCCGGCTGCGGCGTGGGCGTGTCTGAGGTGCTCCAAGCCCTATGGACTTTTTACATGTATATTTTACGTATATTAAAAATAAATTATTTTACGGATTTGAGTATAGGGTAATTATGTGCTATTTTTGCTAACACTGAATATCACTTTATAGACTCTGCAAAGTGCATGATGGCTTTATTTGATCTATTTTATGTGCTTAATTGGTGCTAGCGGGACCTGTTTCCTGCAAGTAAGCTGCGGCTCGCTTTTAGCCTTGCAGAGAGGGTTCCCGGAGCAATAGAATAGCAACCAGGCTTTTCTTACGACCGATTTCCTTGCGGCCGTTTTAGATCAAAGGCTTTCCTCCTGCGCGATCGGCCGCAAGATATAGCAAGGCGCCGGCCGCAAGCCTGCCGGAACCCCCGGCCGGAGGGGAATAGAATAGCCGGAAAGCTTGCGGCCGGTCCTTGCGGCCCCGCAGCGGCTGCGGACGATAATAGAATGAGGCCCATAGTCACTACCTGAAGACTTGTTGTGTTAGAGCTCTTGCTGTTAGAGCAGCCTATCAATAATTAATTAATCACTTATAATATCTTTAGAATCTCAGCCAAAACCTCAAAGCTCCTCTTAATTAACTTATCAGGGAGGCGTCTAAACACTAAAACCTTGGTCTTTCACAATTAATAAATATGAATTATTAAATATGGATTGCATTAATGATCAATACTTACCTAAAATAACTATCTTGCTAGGACATTACAGTGGCTCTTTAAACATGCCACTATCATTAGTCACTTATAGATTATTCTACAGTTAAATATACTGTATTCAAGTCAGGTAAATATTAGTGTGCAGCATATAGTATCACCCTATAGAAAGTGTTAAGGGTCGCAAAGGTGGTTTCATGAGCAATGTAAGGTAACCAGCTGCCCCCCCATAAAACAGTTTAGAGACATTTTATTGTATGCTAAGCTGCAGTAAACAAAAAAATACCTCTTTTTCTTGCTCCTTTTATTCTGGAAGATGTGAGTTGTAATTCTAAAAATTTATGGGCCATATTAAATCCCAACCTCTTAAGTCCAACGTATAGCACGTAACGGCTACGTGCTTGAAATTTGTCAGTTTTACACCGCTATTAAATTAGAAGTGCTGCGAGCTACGAACGAGAGACACTATTTTGTAAACCCGGTCTCGGCCATCGGGGTTGCGTGCTCGAAAGCAAACAATTAAGCAAGCCCGTAGTTACGGGTTCAGATGGAGCCAATGGAAACAGAGATCGTCATCATTGCGTCACAAGAAAATGGAGTAGGGATATCAAAGTCTTACGGGATTCAATTACAAGTTACGATCGGACCCACATTCCTGATAGATTGCAACATTGATAAAACCGTAGATATGATATTCTATTACATGCGAGTGCCATTATATGTATTAATACATTGATTGTGCATGTTACATGCTTGCTCGCGAGTGACCAAGTTGCAATTTAATAGCTGAATTGAAAACTTAGCGGTTACGGGCTCGACGGATCAAAGGATTTACGGACCCAAAGTTCGATGTTGCTCAAAACGTAGCCTTTTCTCGGCCGTCCTGCGTCTTAACACACAAGTCCACTGTGTTACGCAACGGGGATAATGTAATAGCGGAACCCGTAAATTTGGAGTTGCGGGCTACGTTCTGCAACGTAGCCTTAATTTAATGAGGCTGTATGTTGGCAAGATCCATAACATTGTAGCAGCTTTTTAATATGGCTGAATTGTCTACATTTAAGACACTTTCCAGGTGGCTATATCTATTAATAGAAAAGCAAATACTTCCCACCATTAAAATAAAACTAAATATTAAAAGTTAAATTCCCGTTTTTAAGACTTAAATTTTTTTTTGCCCATTATCAAATCAAGTATTCAAAAGTGCATACTATAAATATATCACTGCAGTGGTCAATTATTTAATACTATAAATATATCACTGAAGAGGTCAGTTACTTAATATTATAAATAGGTCAATTATTTAATACTAATATACAGGTCAATTATTTAATACTATAAATATATCACTAAAGTGGTCAGCTATTTAATACTAATATGTAGGTCAGTTATTTAATACTATAAATATATAACTGCAGTGGCCAGTTATTTAATACAGAATACATTGTACTTACATTTATTAGCTCAAATCTGAACAGATCCCTATTTAAGTCTTTGGTAGTGGTCTATCTGAGAGTGCCCTCTTTGTATCTCTGAGAGTGCACTATTTGTATCTCTGAGAGTGCACTATTTGTATTTCTGAGAGTGCACTATTTGTATCTCTGAGAGTGCACTATTTGTATCTCTGAGAGTGCCCTCTTTGTATCTCTGAGAGTGCACTATTTGATTATGAGAGTGCATACATTAAATCTCAAAGAGATCCCTCTGTATCTGCGGGTAACTATTTGCATCTGAGATGCCCTTTCTGTTTCCCTGAGAGCGCCACTTTGAGAGTGCCCACTCTGAATCTCTCTTTGTGAGCTCTTCAAAACTTGAGCGTGGCTTCTACAAACTTCTTAAACTGACCTCTTTAAATGTTCAACAGTGGTGTTTTTGAGAGTGACCACTTTGGATCTGTGATCTGTAAATATCTTTGAATGTCCGAGAGTGCCCTCTTTGAGTATGTCCTCTATGAATCTCTGACTGTGCCTTTTTGAGAGAGATCCTGCTCACAATAATTACATTTCAGTGCTTTAACACATTTTCCATTTTCCAGACCATCTATTATGATCTATGGACACAATAAACAGTTTGGGCAGCACATCTTAAAGTAATGACTTCAAATAATTGTAATCTTGTTATCTCTTATCTTTATGAGACAGTTTAAAGTTTGGTGCACTCTGTGTGCTCTTCCTCTGTTTGGTACACATGCTTATTTATACAGTATACACAGAGTGCTTATTTATACTGTATACATATCTGTAAATGGTCTGGCTTTTCCCTACAGATCTGGAAAGGATGTAGGAAATCTGGGGATAGCGCGTTCCTTCCGGATTGTTTCTGTTCCTGTACAGAGCCGTCACATAATATCTGCTAATACAGGGCTGTCAGTTTTTTAGTTATTGCACATAAGGAAAGTGTATATATATATATATATATATATATATATATATATATATATATATATATATATATATAATTGCAGTTAGTCATTATTCAGAAATTGAGTAAAATGAGAAATGTTAGATGACTGAGTTTGAGATCTGGGTATTTAAAGTATAAATGATCTCTCAGACTCTATAACTCCTTATCTAAGGACATTAACTAACTCTGAAAGTGGGGTTAATAAAGAAGAAGACCATGCCCAGTTGGTATATATTAGAATTATTATGACCACTTAAAAGTCTCTGTGACTATTAGTATTTACTAACTAGGCATATGTTTTTCTTTACCTCCCGCACAGTAAGAGTTAATGAATGGCCTTAGATAAAGAGACAGAGAGAGTGATGGCTCAAACTACCTTACTTTTCTTATTATCTAACACTCCCATTCAACATTTTTAACAACAACAAACTGAGATTATATTTGTTTATATGTATTTTTTTCTGCAATCACTGGGAAATGTGCTCTTTTAATTTAACTGTACAACTATTTTTAAGTATTTAAGAGGCTTATGAGTTAAACAGATATAGATACAATAATAATATTAATATACTGTAATTTATTCTATACTGTATAAGATTAAACATAGGAAAATACATTTGCCAGCAGAGAAGAACCACAAATGCCCATCTGCTCTGCCCATACTATCTACCTAAATGGGTGGCTTAATTATTCATCAGGAAGACTTTATGCTTATCCAGGCATACTTACATTCCTTTCTCCATAATTTGTCTATCTTTTTTATTTTTTACCACTCCCCCATCCTCTTTTACTTCCTCTCTTCTCTCCCCTGCCTCTTCTCTCTCACATCATCTTTTCCCCTCTCTCTTTCCTCTACCTCTTCTCTCTCAAATTATGTTTTCCTCTCTCTTCTCTCTCCCCTTTTTTCTGCCTCTCTCCCCTCTTTTCTCTCTCCCCTTCCTCTTCTCTCTATCACCCTCCTTTCATCTTTCTTCTCTCTCTTCTCTCTCCCCTTTTACTGCCTCTCTCCCCTCTTTCTTCTCTCCCCTTCCTCTTCTCTCTCCCACCCTCTTTTTTCTATCTCTCTCTTTGCTCCCTCTGCCTCTTCTGTCTCATACCCTCTTTTTCTCTATCTCTCCCTCGGCCTCTTCCCTATACCACCCTCCTTTCATCTCTCTTGTCTGCCTCTTCTCTCTCCCACCCTCTTTGTCTCTCTATCTCTCTTCTCTCTCTCCTTCCTTTTCTCTCTACCACCCTCCTTTCGTCTTTCTTCTCTGCCTCTTCTCTCTCCCACCCTCTTTGTCTCTATCTCTCTCTTCTCTCACCCTGCCTCTTCTCTCTCCCACCCTCTTTTTCTCTATTTCTCTCTTCTCTCCCTCTGCCTCTTCTCTCTCACACCCTCTTTTCCTCTCTCCCCTTTCTCTACCTCTTCCATTCTTTGTTCCTCTCTATTCGCTCTCCCCTTATCCTGCCTCTCCCCCTCTTTTCCTCCCTCTCTTCTCTCTGCCATTCTCATGCCTCTTCTCTTTCCTCCCACCGTCTTTCCTCTCTCTATTCCCTCTTCTTCCCTCTCCCATATCTTCATCTACTTTGTTTCCTCCTCCTCCATTTATTCCCTTGTATTCACACTTGCTCTCTGTCACTCTACATTTCTTTTCTATCCCCCCTTCCTTTCCTCTATTTTCTTTCTGTCTCTCCTCCTTGGTCCATGAATCTTCCAGCATTCTTGTTTATTATTATTATCATTTATTTATAATGCGCCAACATATTCCGTAGCGCTGTACATAAGATAGGTTCCAGGCAAAGGTAAATACAAACAAAACATAACCAAGCAAGGAGGGCCCTGTCTTTGAGCTTGCAATCCAGTGTCCATGGTACTTTCCCCAAAGCACCTTGTGGGATTGAAACTTGCAGACTTAAAACCTAATCTTGTTTGCCTATTTCCGTGGTATTTCCCTTTAAAGACATTTGCCTCTGCTAAGTAGAGCAGTTTATTAAAGGGTCCTGGAATTTATAAAAGCTTCCCTATGTTATAAAATAGAGAAATGAAAACTAAGTGAAAAACATTTTAAATAGTTTAAAACTGAGGCTTATTTGCTTTTTTAAACTCAGATATTCCTCTACCTGGCCTCCCTCACTGCAGCATGCACAGTGTCTGCGGGTCCTGAAAGGACCATAAATCACTCCCATCTGCTTCTACACTCTCCCGAAAAAAGTATTCCAGATATACTAACTAAAAAGCTGAAATGTATTTTTGCAGTGAAGAGTTTATATACACATTTAGGGGCACATGCAATTTATGGTCAGGATATGAGACCTTGTCCCCATAAGCCTAATATATTGACCAGGGCAGCTGAATCAGAGATAGCCTTCAAGGTAGATGAACACTTTCATGGCTTTAAAAGCTAACACAGTGCAACATTTGCTTCCACATAGAAAACTGGTGCTTCATATAGCAAGAATGTAGTCTGAAGGAGGCTGTTATCCTGCTGGGACTTGCTCTTCTATTTAATCCTATTGCCAAGTGGCTATTTATAGTGAGAGTCTACCCACTATAAATTGAAATCTTATCTGAATCCAACATTCCTCTCCCATCTTGCTAGAAACAACAGCCAATGACTGCCACTATTAAAGTAAAGTTGGATGCAATACTTAATAATTAGCCTATTATCAAGTGTTTCATACTGCATTTAAAATATCATGTTTTTTACATTGCAGATGTATGTATTTCCATTTAAACTAAATAATTGAATGGGAAGGCATGCACAAATGTGTTCAGATATCCATAAGGTTCACTGTCCCTTTTTTTTTAAATAATTTGAGAAAAAAATTTGGTGTAATTCAGAAAGCCCCTATCCAAGGCTGGATTAACCATTAGGCAAAATAAGCATGTGCTTAGGGCATCAAGGGAAAGGGGGCACCACAACAATTTTACATTTCACAGATTTACTATGGACCATGGGCCTCATTCAATTGCGATTTTGCCAATTGAATAGGGCTCTATATAAGCTCATAGCATATTTTTTTTACAGAAGTTTTTAGTTATTGAAGACCTTGCTTTTGGATAGAAGTTCACTAACTAAAAACTTCTGTAAAAAAAATGCTATGTGCTTATATAGAGCCCTGTTCAATTGGCCAAATCACAATGAATGAGGCCCCATATGGTGCAAAACTGCAAATGGTACAGCTGAACCAGGTTCCACAAATAGGGGCTTCCACAATAAATGAACAAATTACATATATATATATATTACAAACAATGGGTAGTACAATGGTGATTCTATTTGAATGAATATATATATATATATATATATATATATATATATGTGTATATATATATATATATATATATATATATATATATATACACCGGTGTATATATATATATATATATTAGTACAAACAATGACTAGTACATTAATGATACAAACCAGGCACTCACTCACACATTGATGATCAGCAGTAACCGTGAAACAGTTCTGTATGTGGGTTTGTGAATAATCCATCCATTGATATTCCTGAAACTGTGAAATTCAGTAAGCATAAGCTTAAAAGGAGCCATGTATATGGTGGTTATGGATTAACTGAGTAAGCGTGCATTGTGGTCTCATTTGCATGTCCCTGCCAAGTTTTCCCAGAGTGCAGTGCATCAACTGAGAAATTTGAGCAGGAAATAAGTTTATTAACATTCAAATAGAATCACCAATGTACTATTCATTGTTTGTACTACTTCTATCACTCTTCAGCTCACCCACCATATGTGAAACAATGTATATATATATATATATATATATATATATATATATATATATACAATAATAAAAATAATATTAAAATAGTAATAATAGAGGTTAATGATATACATTAATCTTGGTAATTCAACAAAATCAGAATCTAGTAACGTTTTTTTATTTTTTAAATTTTGAATTAGATATATCAGGAGGCACCAAAATCTTTTAAATGCTTAGGGCCTCTAAAGGTATTAATCCGGCCCTGCCACTATCTCTACTTTTACTCTCTAGTTTATAGTGTTATTACTCAATGCTTGCACACCAAGTAAAACAGAAGCAGGCTCATGTGCTATATAGCATGCTATTGTGTGATAAAATGGGCAGATAAGATAACGGAGCATGAAGTTGCAAGAAACAAGGAATACAGCTTTTTATGAGAAAGACAGGCCTTTTATCTGGTAGTTTATTATAAGGGCCACTGTCTTTATCAAAACTTTCTGTCATGAATTTAAAAGAGCAGATTTTATTTATTACAAAAGTTTATTTCATCCCATGAAAAATAAATTCTATTAACCTAAGAAAATGAGCTCTAAAGCAACAGACAGACAATGTGTTTGTTCTGTCTTTACCTTACCACTGAGTTAAGGGGGTTAAACATTGGATCGTAGCACTGTAAATGCAAATAAAAAATCAATACTGCACTGTAAATGATGGGGAAAGTGATGAAAGACATTTAGAAATAATTGCACAACAGTCTCAAGCTCGCAAATCTGCAATCAAAAATGTTTTTGTTTTACGTTTCATTTCGGTGTTATATCAATCTCGTTAATCAAGGAGTTAATACATATCAGGCCACCCACATGGATTAGAACAGTATCGCCATACATTTTTATTATTTTGTACATTGCGGTTTGCATATCGGACTTCTAAACGATGATTGATTTACTTTTAACCTCCATGTTTTCCTGACATATTGATGGCGGTCTCATTTACTATTGGCTGTTTCTAAACCAGTAGATACGGCCTTGCTTAATTGATCATGATCATGCTCTGAAATGGTACTTACGGGTGCATGGTTTACGGTTTAGGCTTCTGGCTGGGTAGCTGCGAGCTTGAGCAATTGAATCACTCTGTAACTGATGTAAATTTCAAGCAGCAGACTTATGGCCAGAATGAAGGCAACTGCGGGCTTGCAATTAAATAGGGGTCTAAGCCTTGCAAAAGCGTATTCCAATTCTGTTCCAAGGTCAGAGGTCATGATCTCTCAAATTAGTTGGGGCTGGCAACAGACTGGGCAAACTAGAGTGGAGTCAGTGGGAGGATCTAGGTCAATACCAAAGTCAATACTGGGAAATAACTCATAGTCAGCATCTAACAATATAGAAACATATAGTAAAATGGACTGTTGTTTGGACCGATCTTATAATGAACTTTACCTTAGTTCCCATCCTTTAGTCCATTCAGTTGGTAGTTGCAGCTCTCGGGTTTATATTGATCTTCCAAATAATGGTGTGATGCAAGGTGTAGGTTTCACCAACCACTATAGTGGGTGAAACTTGTAAATAGCTTTATTACCACAGTGATTGCTAGTACCGTGTCTCCTTGATAACACTAATGAAATCACATTGCAAGGCCACCTGAATTGGAAGAGAGAACCAAGAGCTGCAGCTAGCAACTGGATGGCGTAAGGATTACCTAAGGTCCTTTTTTTTAAGACCAATCCAATCAGCAGCGTCTTTTAAAATATGAGTCTACATCATTGAATACTAAAGGGCTGAGAGGTTGCAGTTTACTTGTACCTCATCTTTACATAGTTCAGTACTACCTACCAGTAGTATCTAATAATGGCTTTGGCTCAGACAGGCATATGAGCACATATAAGTTTTCCTTACTAGCGACTTGCCCGTTAGAAAATGACGGTCAATAACATTTTAAATCTGGGAATGCTGTTTGTGACAAAATTATCTGAGACTCTTAATCTTTTTTTATCTTTAAAGAAATCCCAAAATGTATAATAAACTTTTTTTTATTTTTTTAACAATGAACTGTTGAACCATATCAAACTTTTGAATTTTCATGGATCCAGTAATAATGGAACAATACATGAAAATTGTCTGAATAGGTATTGTGAACCATGACATAAACGTTTCTAACATGCAACTTATATTGAAACAGTGTTGACTGAATTATTTTTAACAATACAAACATCAATAGGTCAACTTTGTATAATTAAGTATTTAAAACCATTACAGAATGCTTCTTAACATGCAACTTGTAGTTTAACTACTGTTCCAGTAAGAGCATATAAAACAGGATATATACTTCCATTTTGTATGTATTCATAGAGGTTTAGCTTATGGGGCTAGGCTTAGAGTGTGGTGCACATAAAACAGGATAGATCCTTGCATTTATCATGTTTTCATAACATATGTTGTATTATTCTGGTTTATGCGCACCACTGTTGTCATTATAGGTTTAGGTTATGGGGTTAGGCTTAGAGGTTGGTGCACCCAAAACAGGATGCATTGTTTGATTTAGTATGTGTTAACAACGTTTGTTGTAGTATCCTGTTTTGTGTGCATCCAGTTGATATTAGAGGTTTAGGTTATGGGGTTAGGCTTAGAGGTTGGTGCACAGAAAAGCGTATTTATTGTTCAATTTTATATGTTTTAACAATATTTGTAGCAGTATACTGTTTTGTGTACGCCACTGTTGAGATGATGTGTTATGGTTCTGGGGTTAGGCCTATAGGTTGTGGCATAGAAAACATAATATATTTTTCATTTTATATCTGTTACCAAAATTTGTTGTAGTATCCTGTCTTGTGTGCACCACTATTGGCATTATGGAATACATTTTTATTTTGGTTTTGAGATATTCTCTTTTGTGTGTGTGAGTGCTAGCATTAGGGTTGTAGGTTCTGGTGTTACGCTTAGAGGGTTATTTATGTTGCAGTGCATTTTTACATTGGCGCACACCAAACAGGATAGATGTTTTTTTACTTGTTATGAGTTGTGTAAAAATGACAGAGGGTCTGCTGCCAATCTTCCTGCAACCCTCTTTAGGCAGTGTCTGTTGAAAAAGATAGACAGAAATGCAAATGTTGAAATATGACAATATTCATAGTAGTATACTGTTTTGTGTGCACGACAGTTGGCATTACAGGTTTAGGTTATGGGGTTAGGCTTTGAGTTTGTTGCACAGAAAACAGAATATATTCTTGCGTTTTATATGTGTTAACAACATTTGTTATAGTATCCTATTTTGTGTGCACCACAGTTGGCATTACAGGTTTAGGTTATGGGGTTAGGCTTTGAGTTTGGTGCACAGAAAACAGGATATATTCTTGTATTTTACATGTGTTAACAACATTTGTTGTAGTATCCTGTTTTGTGTGTGCCACTATTGGCATTATGAAGTTAATATATATATATATATATATATTTTTTTTTTTTTGATTTGTGATATTCTGTTTTGTGTGCATCACTGTTAGCATTAGGGTTGTAGGTTATGGGGTTAGGCTTAGAGGGTTAGTTATGTTGTAGTGCATTTTGAGATTGGTGCACACCAAACAGGATTATTTTGGGGGGATTTTTTTTACTTCTTATACTTTACCTGTTGTGTTCAATTATTGGTTGTGTATAAATAGCAGAGGATCCCCTGCTGCCAATGTTCCTGCGACACTCTTCAGGCAGTGTCTGTTGAAAAAGATAGAGAGTAATGGAAATGTTGAAATATTGTAAAAACATTTTTTTTTGAGTCACTGATATATTTTTTTTAGCTAAATTTTTGTTTTATACATTACCTGTTAATTTTAATTTCTTGTTTGTAAATTGCTGCAGACAGTCCATGTTAAACCATGTAGTGCTCCAAATTTTTCAGTGACACTGTTCAGGCAAAGTCTGTTGAAAATGATAAAAAAAAAAGCAAATTGTGAAATGCAGTGTAAATATATATGTATATCTATTTTATTTTTCTAAAAGCATAAATTAGGTTTTAAAAGATATGTTAATAAAACCTATGTTGTTGTAGAAATGTCTCCTTTTTTGTTCCTTTGAAATATGTAGCATTTTAGCCCATGTAAACATCTATCTCTCTTTGAATTCTTACTATACATGAATAATGGCTTCTAATTTCTTCAGTACATTTTTTTTGTGTGTCAATATTTGAGATTATTATTTTTTTAAATTATTAATTGATGAATGCTCAAACTATAGATATATTTGAAATGGTACTGTATATAAATAACTTTGTCCTTTACAATCTTTTTTTTTTTCTTAATGTAATTATTATAATGTATTAATTAATTAATTAATTATAGCTTACCTATTTTCAGTAATTTGCAGATTTTAAACTTCTAAAGTCATAATGAAGTTGCTTCAGAATAACGCCACCAGTGAAATGTCCAGTAACACTGTTCATCACCTGGGGAGAAATGTAGAAATTTCTGGAAAGTTTGCAGTATTTCTTGACATATGCAGCCTTATTAAATTGTGATTTAGTAAGTTTAAAAGGGCTCAATTTAAGCACATAGCATATTTTATTTACAGAAGTTTCTGAAACTTCTGTAAAAAAAAATATGCTGTGTGCTTAAATAGAGCCCTTTTAAACTTACTGAATTGCAATTTAATAAGGCTATTGTGGAGCTGAAATAGAAACCGCCAGAACGCAATACACATGCGTTATTTGCGTTCCCTCCGTCAATTTGTGTTCCAGCCGCCATTTTGCGCAAGTTACTAAGTTCTTGCATTTGAATTTGGGTAAGTGTTCCGAGTAGGTGTTGTAATTTTAGGTGCTTAACCTCGTTTTTGTTTTTTTTGGTCCACCATTTTTTCTCTCGCTTAGGCAATTTTTCAATCTTGAAGTTTATGAAATCCAAGTTAATTCACGACCAACCCCACTGACAGACGTCCTGCCTGTCCCCCCATGGTGTGTGTGATATTTTTAAATGTTTTTTTTTTTTGTATTTTGTGTTTTTTTTGTGTTTTTGGATGTGCACGGTTTGGCCGTTAAGTTCATATTTTTTAGACCTCATATTTTTTTTTCTAAGTCCGTGGGTCGTATTTTTTTTCCCGAAGTCCACAATTTCCTTTGTAAAGTGTTACGGGTCGTAATTTTTCAATTTTTTTTTCAAACTGCTACGGGTTTCGCAATGTGATTTGGATAATGAATGTTTTTGTTAAAGTGTAGTCCCGCGGCTCGTAGATTTATGTTGAACTGTAGTCCCGCGGCTTATAGGGATCTCCACCAGTGCAGTGAGCACCTTCGGTGTTCCCTGCCTAAGTCGTACGGGGTCGTAGAGATGAGCGCCTACATCGCTCATCTCCACCAGCACAGTGAGCGCCTTTGGCGCACCCTGCCTAAGTCGTGCAGGGTCTTAGGGATGAGCACCTACAGCGCTCATCTCTACCAGCGCAAGGAGTGCCTTTGGCGCTCCTTGCCAGCAATAGCGGCCCTCAAGTGTTAGCAACAACCTGTATTGCTCACAACTATATATGTGATAACCAATTAAAATTCCAGAGAAAGGAGTGGGCAGACACATGACAAATCTGCCTAAAAGCTGAGCAACTGACCTTAGTCATTCAAATGGAATTCTTGTTGTTTTTCAATCTGTAGATCAGCGGTGGGCAACTTGGTTCTGTGAGGGCCATCAACAGTCCAGTATTTCAGTCTCTCTCTCCATGAGCCCAGATGGAGCAACCAGCATGAAACTGAGTAACTCAGGTGTGCTAAAACAGAGACAAACAGAATATAGAGAGATATTCAAACCCTAAACTGTTGGTGGCCATCGTAGGACCAAGTTGTCCACCATGGCTGTTGTTAATGTCATTGATCCTAAACAAGTCTACTGTTCTCAGCATATGCTATGAATAGAAGACAAGAACTGTCTTGATGGGCAGCACAATGCAGCCAGTCAGAGAAGTGTTTTGTTGTCAGAATTTACTCGGTGGAGTAGTGGAAGAGAGCGACAGAAGAAATCATAGAGAGTCGCCCCAGGGAGTTTATATAGTGGGAAACGATGGGACGCAGTGCTGTAGGGCAAGGAAGGGAGACAAAGCATCAAAAGAAAGTTAATTCAAGGAAGAAAGAGAGATTAAAATAAAAAGTACATACAAACCAAAAAGAAAAGAATGAGAAAAAAAAGAAAAAAGTAAAAGAAAAAATATAATAACAATACAGAAAGTAAATAATGGAAAAATAAAGTAGAAAAGGGAAAAAATACAGACTAGAAGACTACATGAAAAAGTCATTATTATCAGTAAAAAATAGAAAGGACACAACAAAGAGTCTAATAAAGCAGAACACAATACTGAGTAATAATAACCTTTATTGATTTGAGTTTAGCAGTGAATAAATAAAGGCAGACCAATATAACAGACATATCTCAAATTTCTGTACAGCATTACAGAGGAACAACAATTCAATGCACTGCAGGTACTTAGTGAAGCAGTAACAATTTAATAGGAACTTGCTTTTGGGGAAAATTGTCTGAAAAAGAAGATTTCCCAGAAGCAGAAAAATCCTCCATTCCTCAATCTATCAAACCATCAAAAAAGGTCTGAGGCAACAGCTAAGCAAGATTTCTTTGCAAGAAAATCACAGATGTTAAAGAAATCTGTAATATAATGAGAGCTTTCTCAGAAACAAGGCACCTACAAATAGGAGCATGAAATAAAGTATCTGAAAATTGCTGCCTCTTCCAAGAAAGAAATGAAAGCTCTATGGTCTGATCTCCTGAATGACATTGAATCTATTGGAAAAAGAATGGATAGTCTGGAAATGAAAACCGATGAAATAATAATGTATTTACAAGCTATTCAATCTTTGCAAAGGTTCAGGAAGATATCATTCAGAAGCAGCAAGATCAAATAGAGGACGTGGGCAACAGGTCAAGGAATCAGAATATTGGAATAAGTGATCACCATGAACATATTAAGATGGTTGTTGCCTGATCTTCTGTTTTCCAAAATGATCACAGAGAGAGCTGTTAGGACTCTAACTAAACTGATACACAAACAAATCAAGAGACACCACAGTATGTTTTGCAACTTTTCTACTAAGGAAGCTTTACATTGGTCGGCTAGAAAGAAATACACATGTTTTAAGTTGTTTGAAGGCGACCACATTCAAATCTACCCAGACATCTCTGCAGTAACATGGAAAGAGCAGAGAAAATTGAATCCTCTTTTGACGATTTTGCAAGATTAGATACAGATGGGTTTTTCTGTTTAAACTGCTCTTGTCAGTTCATGAAGCAACATATATAGTTAAGGATTTTAGAGAGTGGAATGCAATTATTGCTAAGACAGAGACTTGTCTCGTCTGTACCACCACAAAATGAGA
The DNA here is from genome assembly GCA_027410445.1 of Discoglossus pictus. Taxonomy (NCBI): domain Eukaryota; kingdom Metazoa; phylum Chordata; class Amphibia; order Anura; family Alytidae; genus Discoglossus; species Discoglossus pictus. Next base: position 148,068,486 of record CM050168.1, read on the forward strand.
AATCCACATAAATGCCACAGAGTTAATGGACCACAGTAAAGAAGTAAAGAAGAACAGGAGACGCCCAGTAAAAAATGATACCATCTACATCAGTGGGTGCAGAGAATCCTGATGCTTTGTCCTTGGCAGATTCAGCACCTTCAGACACCTCCATGCCTTACAGAACCAGTTGAGTAGGGTATATAAACATGAATAAGTTGATTAGGAGTTTATATGGAACTACCAGGATAGAAGAAAGAGACAATTTAATACATAATGTGACTAATAATTGTTAAAGTTGAAGTATCACACATATATACTTAAACAATTGATAGATATTGGAGAGAAATACCTCCAACTACAAGTATATACACCTTCTTCTCTCAACTACACAAATCATATTTAATGATTGACTAAACCTGTACCTAATAACTCGATAATAAAACATACATTTAGTAGTAATATTGGACATTTTACTCCGTTAGATCATGCTTTGGTGGAAATTAAAATAACTGTGGTAAGAAATGAACCAACGAGCAGGCATTGGCACATAAACAAAAAAGCCCTAACAGAAAAAGCTTTGTTAGGCCATCTGAAGAAGGAAATTGAAGCTTTTTCAACAGTAAATGTTACACAGAATTCCAACCCAACATGAGTTTGGTTAGCTGTAAAAGCATATGTTTGTCTAATCAAATGGGGATCATGGAAACTTAAGTCGAAGTGCAAACATCTAGATGAGTTAAAATCGCAATATGCTAATGTAGTAAAACAAATCAGAGAAGTATAACTGGTAAAACCACTAGAAAATCCAAACTGTAACTCAGCAAAGTATAGACAAAGCAAATATGGCTATACAAGTTGCTCAGAGTAGATATTACCAATGTGCCAACAAGCCCGATACATTGTTGGCTACTAAGTTGAGATCCACACCAATGTACAATCATATTACTCAAATAAAAACAGAGCAATTGGAAATGACAGGTGACCCAAATAAGATAGTTTGTACCATTAGGCAATTGTATGCTACATTATACGATCAGGCACCGATAATGGAAGCATTGCTGCAGGATTGTCACATTCCAGCATTGAGTGAGACGCAAAGAGATAACCTAAAAGATGTAGAAATAATGAAAGATGCAATTAAAAGTTTGACAACTGGTAAATAGCTAGAGCCAGATGGCTTTATAGATCTATTGAAATGATATAATTATATTTTTTCAAAGAAATGATATTCTAAAAGAAATGTTATTAGCTTATATATATGTTATATATAACCAAGGTAAAGATCCATTAATGGTTATCTTTACCTTCCAATATCTTTATGATATATAAATCTCAACATTTTAAAAAAAAAATATTCAAGACACATTTAATTAAGTATCTTCCCTTGTTAATTCATTGTGACCAAGTAGAGTTTATTCAGAAATGACACTAGCAGAACAAACAAGTCAGCCTGCTTACTGGCATTTGACCTTGGAGAATGCCCTTGAAACAATCAGTTGGACTTATTTATTTTGTACACTAAATACATTTGGCATCTGCGGTCCCTTTATATAGGTTTTAAAGTGTTTATTTACTGTAATAAACAATTGGCACAAGAGTAACAAACAATTATAAAGAAAGGAACAAGACAAGGTTGTCCACTTTTCTTGCAATTGCTATTGAATGACTAGTTATTCAAGTTATACAAAATATTAACATTACATACCTTAAAGCTAAACAGCAAGGGTATAAATAATGTCTATTTGCAGATGACATATTGCTGACAATCACACATTTCTATACACCATTACATAATGTATACAAAAGATTGGGCACATTTAGTAAATGTTCTGGCTTAAGGAATTAATAATGATAAATCTGCAGTATTAGGTATTAACATACCACCAGTAAGCTAGAAATATACAGGGAAATTAAAAATCCACATATCAGGCATTCCATTCCATTATAGAACAAATATAAAATTCAGTGGAATCTCACTAGGAAAAATGTTATGTTGTCCCCTCTATTTCAGTACAATTCCATTTAGCCTGGTTAGATTGCAAGCATTGCAGTATTGGATCCGGCAGGGACTAGTGCAGAATATTAACTTCTTTATAGATGGTAAAATTATAGAAAGTGCTGATTAACTGGCTAGTCAAAAAATCCAAGTAGAGAAATAGGTATTTACAGATTAACAGCCTTATTAAATTGAGTTTTGGCCAATTGAATAGGGCTCTATATAAGCACATACCCAACTGGACTTATCAGTAATAAATGTTAATGTTCTCTCATTGACAAAATATTTGAATCTCTGTTTGTGGATTGGTCAGAAAGGCTGATTGTATAAAATTGCAATTTTTAAAAAAACTGTCAAATAATAAAACACTTGTCATTTCCTATAGTTTTAAATTATATCACATGTGTAACCTCCCCTGTGTCACTTTAATAATTAAATCTCAGAGTAGCCTTATCTTATCCCAGGCATGCTTGTTTTCCTTGACAGTGTTTTATCTTGGAAGGTTGTTCAATTTCTCTAAAAATCTTAAATTTTCCACCTTTCAACCTTAAATAGTGCCATCTTGTTCTTACTTCTCTTTTTCTCAGACACTTCCCTCCTAAAGTTTATCAAATCCTTTGATATATTTGCAGACCTCTCTCATATCCCCTTCTTTTTTCTCTCCTAATCTATACATGTTAATGTTATGGAGTCTCCTTATAAGTTATGTCTTTTAGACCCTGCCCCGTTTTAGTCACACTCCTTTAAATTGTCTCTAATTTATTAATATCCTCTTTGAGCCTCATTCAATTGTGATTTGTCCAATTGAATAGGGCTCTATTGAAGCACAGAGCATATTTTTTTACAGACGTTTTTAGTTAGTGAAGACCTTGCTTTTGGATAGAAGTTGGCAAACTAAAAAACTTCTGTAAAAAAAGTATGCTCTGTGCTTATATAGAGCCCTATTCAATTGGCCAAATCGCAATTGAATGAGGCCCTATGAGGGCAAGCCTCAGAAATGGCCACAGTAAGTGAGGTTTGACCACGGGTCTATACATGGACATTAGCACCACCCTTCTATAGAGAAATGATGAACATTATTAAGCCTGTATGTCAATTTAATCTAAGAGGTAGCTAAAATGGAAATAAAAGTCTGGCAGAAAATGATGTCCAGATTATATCTGAGGTAAGAGCACATGATGTGAACGTCCAGAAGAATCTGTAGATAATTATTATATTGTAGGAAGTAGCAGAAGCAAAGATGTCTGTATAATAATGAAAGATATACATTCAAGGGTAGATACACATTTCACTCATAAATTTATAGGAAAAGTTATACATCTCATCAAATATTGGTTTCCATTGAGAAACCATTGATCTGAAGTTCAGGTATATTACTTTTTAGTTTGCAACAAAAGGTTACATATATATATATATATATATATATATATATATATATATAAATATATATATATATGTGTATATATCTATATATATATATACTGTATATATATACTGTATATATATATATATATATATATATATATATATATATATAAACTTGGTCGCGCAAAATCTACTGCACAAACCAGACTAAACCTCACACTGATGAGACGCATCAACCTCGTATCAGGGCTGTCTGTGAGTGACATGGAACTGTCATTTTGAATGTATACAGTGTTGTTTTTCTTCTGGGTGTTTTTGAGTATTTTGATTTGGATACTGGGAATCTTTAGTAATAATATTGAATAGATTACCCATAGTCTTCTCACACTACACCTCCTCTCTCTGATGACGTAACCTTGTGTAATTGTATAAAAAAGCACTAGATTGATTAAAGCCTGTTATAATGGAATCGAGAACCATCGATAAATTCAAAGTCCAATTACTGTCTATTTGAATCATTGTTTAAACTTATATACTGTACAAAGAAAAAACATTATATATGTTTGGAAATCTTAAGAGCATAACTAAGCGAGAAAAAAGTAATACAGGTAGTTTATAAATTACATTTTTATGTCTCTGCTGAATCGTGGAGGCATCCATGATACTTTGTTGGAAGCTGTGTGTGTGAGAGGGGAGTTTACATTTTTTGAGAGCAGTTCTTGCATCCATTGTTGCAGACTTCCTGCTTCTGGGCCTATGAGGGGGAAGGGGTGTGTTATAAATTTCAATCTTGTCCAATTATTTAACAAAGACTGCTTCTTGTTCCTTCCTTCCCCACCCCTCCTTCCACTGACATATAAAGAGACACAACCTCATAATCCAGCTCTCAGGACGTGATGTAACAATACCAAAATGGATTAAGCAAAAATATAATAAACTAATGCTTAGGAAGATATTATAAAAAAAAAAATGATTGTTAAGCTTCTTCATTTAATCTTTAATAATGTATTCTTTATTAATATATAAAAACATAAATTAAAAATGCTCACATTGTGTAATAAAAAAAAAAAAAATCTTGCTCACTCTTCCTTTCTCTTCTCCCTCTGCCCTCTCGTCCCCTCTGCTCCCTCCCTCTCCCCCACTCTCTCTCTAAAGGGAAAAACAGCCCACGACTGAACAAAGTTGAGGAGAGTGGGCAGTTGATTGGGCTAGGAGTAGGGAGACTGTAGCTGGTTTATCTGGGGTTAAGGGGGATGGGTCTATCCAGGGTGGGGTGGTTGGCTATATATTCTCCTCACTTCCTGGTGGGCTGCCTTTTGGATTCGGATACCAGTAGGCACATTAACTGATCTCCCTCCCTCCCTCCTTTTTATCACCATTTGCAGCAAGCCTGGAATGAGGATTACAGTGCCTTGCAAAAGTATTCACCCCCCTTGGCATTTTTCGTGTTTTGTTACCTCACAACCTGGAATTAACATGGATTGTTTGAGGATTTGCATCATTTAATTTACAGAACATGCCCCACAACTTGAAAGATTTTTTTATTTTTTTTAATTGTGAAGCAAACAACAAATAGGACAAAATAACAGAAAAAGTAAATGTGCATAACTATTCACCCCACTAAAGTCAATATAGAGAGCCCCATGAGCCCTTAATTAACCCTATAACTCATGGGGCTCTATACAGATCTCCATGAGCCCTTAATTAACCCCATAACTCATGGGGGGTCAATACAGACCCCCATAATCCCTTAATTAACCCTATAACCCATGGGGCTCTATACAGAGCCCCATGAGCCCTTAAATTCACCCTATAACTCATGGGGCTCTATACTGAGCCCCATGAGGCTATAATTACCCCCCTCAGTCCAATAGGGGTCTATACAGACTCCTATAAGACACTATTAACCGCTAGGTTAACCCTATAAGTGCCCTGAGGGTCCTCCAGGACCCCCAAGACAAAGTCTAAGCACTACACTACACTATTAACCCTAACTATACCCCATTAACCCATACTAAACCCTATCTAACCCTAACTAAGCCAATTGAACCCCAATTGGGCCTATTTAAACCTATCTGGACCCAATAACCCTAACTGGGCCTATTTAACCCTATCTAGCCCTATTTAATCCCATCACTTATGAGGGTCTATACAGACCCCTGTAAGCCTCTAGTTAACCCAATCAGTCCCACAAGCGTCTATGAAGACCCTCATAGAACAATTAGAAGCCTATAATTAACCCCATAAGTGCAATGAGAGTCCTCCAGGACCCTCATGACACTAAGTACAAACACTACACTATACTATTCCCCCAATAAACCACTAAATCTAAACTACCCCCCCTCCCCTAACCTATTAACCCCTACCTACCTAACACTACCTTGCTAACCCCTATTAAACCCCCCACTGTACTAATTAGATTAAAAAACTGTCTTTTGCGAGGACCGAGGGAACTACGAGGGCTAATTTAATAAGGCTCCTAATTAGTAAGATAAAATAGGAATACTTGTATCCAGATTGTTATGTTAGTCAAGCAGCAAATTTCTCTCAAGGGGTATTAATCAGATGTTATTATGAGAACTGCATACTTCAGACTTGTGACAAGTGGATAGATTTGATAGAAACGTTTTCCTTACCACAGATAAAGAAACTAAAATGAATATTTTTAAAAAGAAACAACTCAGTATCATATACAGCGGCTGTCAATAAACCTTTACATTTTTTAGGATTGAAGATTCAGTACAGCTCCACAGTCTTTGCCCTTAGTATTAACCCCACGTATCTATCCCCTTGATGTCTGCTATTGATCCAGACTAACCTACAAATTCTGCAATTTTTAACAATGACCTCCTTTTCACGTTAAAATGAAAAAAAAATCAAATTTACTCATTGGTAGATTAAGTGAACCATGTTAAGACTTTTATTTTAGTTAATAATTATATGCAAGTTAGAAAAAATACAAGGGGATAAATAAAGACTAATTATACAAAAATAGGAAAAAAACAAGTAAACCACAGATTATCACCTACAGATTGTCACCTACAGATTATCAGCCTCATTTAATTGCTAAATTTTTTTAGCTCTCAGTTCGCAAGTGCAAAACGGAGGCAACTTCCCTATTCAATTGCCTCCATTTTGGGACCATGGATCGAGTTCCGAGTGAAGGCCCTGCGAAAATGGACGACCTGCAACTCAGAGCTTACACCACTCTGAAGCCTTTGATGTTCCACTTTCGAGGGCCAATTTATGCAAATCCCTATTCAAATGCCCGATCCCTGCCTCTCCGAAAAAGTATCCCAGCTCGCAAAGCGCAAATGCCCTTACGTATGGTCCCCGATAGGTCCACAGTGCACCTAACACCCCCCCCCCCCACACTCCTTCATTAGACCCCAATGCTGCAGGGGTCCCAACTGGGACCCCTGCAGGGTCCCCACATTAACCCCTTGCTGCGGGGGGCCCTATTGGTCCTCCTACATTGTGCCCACATTACCCCATGCTGGGGGTCCCCATGACACAAAGACCCTCATGACACAAAGTTTAAGCACTACACTATTAACCCTAACTATACCCCATTAACCCTAACCCTAACTGGGCCTATTTAACCATAACTGGGCCTATTTTGCCTTAACAGTACTTATTTAACCCTAACAGTACCTATCTAAACCTAACTGGACCTATTTAACCCTAACTGGGCCTATTAAACCCTAACAGTACCTACTAAACCCTAACAGTACCTATTAAACCCTATCTGGACCCAGTAACACTATATAGGCCTATTTATCCCTAACTGGGCCTATCTAACCCTAACTGACCTATTTAACCCTAACTGGGCTTATTTAACCCTAACTGGGTCTATTAAAACCTAACTGTGCCTATTTAACCCTAACTGGGCATATTAAACCCTAACAGCAGCTATTTAACCCTGACAGTACTTACCTAACCCTAACTGTGCCTATTTAACCCTAACTGGGCCTATTAAACCCTAACAGTACCTATTTAACCCTAACAGTACCTATCTAACCCTAACTGGGCCTATTTAACCCTAACAGTACCTATTTAACCACATCTGGACCAAGTAACACTATCTAGCCCTATTTAACCCTAACTGGCTTATCTAACCCTAACTGTGCCTATTTAACCCTAACTGGGCCTATGTATCCCTAACTGGACCTATTAAACCCTAACAGTACCTATTTAACCCTAACAGTATCAATCTAACCCTAACTGGACCTATTTAACCCTAACTGGGTCTATTACACCCCAACAGTACCTATTTAACCCTAACAGTACCTACCTAACCCTAACTGGGCCTATTAAACCCTAATAGTACATATTTAACCCTAACAGTACCCATCTAACCCTAACTGTGCCTATTTAACCCTAACAGTACCTATTTAACCATATCTGGACCAAGTAACACTATCTAGCCCTATTTGGCTTATGTAACCCTAACTGTGCCTATTTAACCCTAACTGGGCATATTAAACCCTAACCGCACCTATTTAACCCTAACAGTACCTACCTAATCCTAACTGGGCCTATTTAACCCTAACAGTACCTATTAAACCCTAACAGTACCTATTTAACCCTAACAGTACCGATCTAACCCCAACTGGGTCTATTTAACCCTAACTGAGCCTATTTAACCCTAACTGAGCCTATTAAACACTAATAGTACCTATTTAACCCTAACAGTACCTATCTAACCCTAGCTGGGCCTATTTAACCCTAACAGTACCTATTTAACCTATCTGGACCCAGTAACACTATCTAGGCATATTTAACCCTAACTGGGCCTATCTAACCCTAACTGGACCTATGTAACCCTAACTGGGCCTATGTAACCCTAACTGGGCCTATTAAACCCTAACCGCACCTATTTAACCCTAACAGTACCTACCTAACCCTAACTGGGCCTATTTAACCCTAACAGTACCTATTAAACCCTAACAGTACCGATCTAACCCCAACTGGGTCTATTTAACCCTAACCAAGCCCATTTAACCCTAACTGGGCCTATTAAACACTAATAGTACCTATTTAACCCTAACAGTACCTATCTAACCCTAGCTGGGCCTATTTAACCCTAACAGTACCTATTTAACCTATCTGGACCCAGTAACACTATCTAGGCATATTTAACCCTAACTGGGCCTATCTAACCCTAACTGGACCTATGTAACCCTAACTGGGCCTATGTAACCCAAACAGTATCTTTTTAACCCTATCTGGACCCAGTAACACTATATAGCCCTATTTAACCCTAACTGGGCATATCTAACCCTAACTGGGCATATCTAACCCTAACTGTGCCTATTTAACCCTATCTGGGCCTAATAAACCCTAACAGTACCTATTAGAAAATAAAAAAAGCTATTTAAAAAAAAGAATTACGCACCTGTAATGCAAATACATACACATATACATTACATTACAATATATACAAAATATAATACAGTATTATAAACAGTAAATACAGTTCAAATACACCACACTTGGTTGCATTTGGCTGCACTTGCATAATCTTCTACAAACAGAATAAAGAATACCATAGTCTCGATCTATCTCTAACATTGCAACTAAGTTTTTGTTGCAAAGGATTGAACGTCAGACACTATTAAAAAATAAAAAAAAATTACTTCTTGTCAAAGGTTTTTCAATTAAGTAATAAGCAGCTGGTGTAAAATAAAATAAAGATAGGGATTGTCTATTTTTTTTCATAAGGACATGGATTTAGATTCTGTAGTTTTGAGAGAAGGGATCCATCCAGTGGCAGAGATAGAGAATAGAGGTACCAGGGTCCAAAACTTTTTTGAGGCGTCCTCAGTTGGGGGGTTGTTAACTTTTTTTGCGCTGGGCACTCACTATTATCAATTCACTCAATGCCCCATCTCAAGAACCCTTCCTATAACAGCTCTCCTCCTTATGACCCCTTTCAATAATAGCACCCCTTACCTTACAGCCTGCATGAAGCGCCTCTGCCTGCACCATCGCTTCAGGATGAGCGTGGAGCAAGGGTGAGGGGCCCCTACACTATACTACGCACACATAGTGTGTATACAATATCTCTACATAGGACCCAGTCCCACTCAACACCGCACACAGCACCCACCCCTCTTAACAACCATCCCTCTTCTAAATAAAAGAAAAATTAAATGCAACAAAAATAATTACCCAGCAATGAACCCTCTCCCAGCCCTCATCGCGAGCCCTGTCTCTCCCCCTGTCTACTTCCTCCCTTGTATGTAAAATTATTATATATATTTAATTTAAAATAACATGTTAAAAAACTAAAAAGTTAGGACATATGCTCCTTAATTGATCCCAATTAATCAAATGAAAATGAATACAAGCAGCCTATCTCTCTAGTGGTTTTAATGATATATCCTGAGAATTGAGTACTTGGTGACAAGTGGGTGGATTAGATGGGAATGTTGTACCAGAGGATAAGAGACTAAAATTAATAATTTTCAAACATTAAAAGTGAGTATCATTTTCCAGAAAGGTCATAATTGTGGCATCCGTAGACTGATTATAACAATGAAACACATTTGTACTAGGCCTCCCACTAAGATAACTCTACAAAAGGATATACATTCTCCAGTAACCCTCACTGATTGGCTTGTCTAACAGGAGGCTTGGAAAACTGTATCAGTGTACAAGCCGGGCAGACACCCCTTGGAGTGGAGCTCCCAGGACAGCTGCATTGCTTTACTACTGATAAAGCCTTAGTGCCTTATTTTTATTAGAAAGTGATGACAAACTGAGTCTCAAAGTTGACAATTCAGAAATCTTTATTAGTTGGTTGGAGAATATTAATTGCAGTAAAAAAAAAACACACACACACTTTTAAATTAACCAGTTTATTTTGGGAAGTATTTACACAGCTCGATTCAAGTTTTGTGTTTCATTTTACAGTTTGATTGGCTCATTTATATGGACAGTACAGCTGTATTTCATTTGATATTTGAATTTCAAGTTGCATTTGTATTGCTACTCGGCCAGTGCCACTAAGACATGTCTGGTGTTAATAGTTAACTTTTGACTAATATAACAGTCAGTTTTATTTATTTTGTATATTTATATTATTTTATTCATAGAGATATCGGCCTCCCCAACCCCCTGTAGTTATGTGATTCTTGAAAGGGATAGAGCCAGATACTGACCTAGAAGAAGGCACACAAGGAGCTAGGACTACATTTAGGACTACTGGGGTCATTTAGTGCTCTGGGGACAGTAGAGAATCAAAATGTGTATTTTTGCAGTTTATCTGAACCTTTAACCTTCTATCCACAAGAAAATCAAAACCCTTTTTTACCAGTAAAATATCCTCTTACATTTATATAATCTAAACATTGCTCCACGGTCAAATCCAATGGCTATATAACCTCAGATTGTGGAATATAAATATACACAATATCCGTTAATGACATGCCCTTGCTAGCAATCAGAGTTTCCTCTTTGGCAAACACTAGTAAAAAATCGAAACATTGGGTGAAATTCCTGAGAAAAGAAGAATCATTGTAAATGGAAACACAGAATAATATTCTGCAGGAAGCCATTAAGAAAATGATCGTAAATTGTAAGTCATGTTAGTAGGCAACTTCCTTAATTGAAGGTATTCGATGTTCTGTATAAAAGTGACTGGAATGGCTGCTGTAGATTAGTAATCTAATACTACTAATGAGTTCATATCACATGATTAAAGGACAACTGCACAATAAAAATATATTTAAAAGTCATAGAACTAGTTTTTAACTGGATATCTTTTATGCATATGCAAGACCCTGGAGGGATCCATGATACATTGGTGGAAGTTGTGTATGTGTGTGAGAGGGGAGTTTACATTTGTGGAGAGCTGTGGTTACATCCTTCTTGGTTCTGGAGCAATGGGGGATATGCTACCAATTATCAAACAGTGTCTTTGAACTTCTGCCTTTTTGCTCCTCCTTCGCTCCTCTGATTGAAAAAAAAACATACCCTCTTGATCCAGCTCTTAGGATGTGAGGAAACAAAACCAAAATTGATTACTGTACTCATAAACAGAGTCTTCAACAATTCAGATTTTGCACAAATATTTTATGCCCATGTCTTACGCAGCTACTAATATTGTACTTGACAAACGTTTTATTCTTTTTTTTTTTTTTCTTATTCAATTTTATTAGGAGAAAGTACAAATAATTATTGTATCAGTACATACTGTACGTGTATGATATAGAATCAGGTGAAGATATAGGGGACAGAGTTCTATATTGGATTAACCAATAAACATTGTAAAAGAAATTCACCCAAATATTTTGTCCACGTATTGTATCAAAGCATCTTTTCTTTTATTACTTTCCCTTTCACCTCTTTTTCTTCTCCCCCACCCCACCTTCATAGATTATTGAGCCATAAGAATACAGTTTATTTGCAATACCAGTGATACATAAATTATATCAGCAACAAATTCTAAATATTGGATATGAATTGTCAGGCCTATTTACTCCCTACACAGGGGACACATATAAGAGATGCTTTTGTTGCCAAGGTCCATAGTTTCAAAGCTTCTTATTTTCCATGTATTTTCCAGTGTGGTAAAGAGGTACAGAATAAGGATAAAATAAAGACAAAAAAGGGGGAATGGGAGGGAGAAATAAAATGAGGGAGATAACTTCTCAACGCCTGCAGCCCCAGGCACCCATTTAGATATTTAATGTGATCTTACCTCCACGTCCATGCTCAAAGACCAACGCCAGGGCCCCAAACCCCTCCAGCCGCCTCCTCTCCTCATTTATGTAGTTTATAAAGTACGTCAGGAGATTTACTTTAAAGCCATACTATGGCTAGTAACCAACCAAGGGCCTCATTCAATTGCTACTTTTAGATCCATGGTCGCAAGTGGAGGTCACAGGTTACTTTGCTATTCAATTGCCTTTCCGTTTGTGGCCTCCAAACAAGTTACTTGCTCTGACCCGCAATCCCTACCGACCCATTGCGATTTGTCAAATCACTAGTTACTTCTCTTAAAGCCTTTGCTCTTTCAAGGGCGCAAATCGCTATTCAATTGCTCCGATTCCCCCTTCCTAACCACTCCATCAAGCCCGTAAATGGCTAAGAGCCAACAACAGCTTACTTGGAGCAAGGAGGTGTTGCAAGGGCTTGCAAAGCCCTTACGTATCCGCCCCACTACTCCTAAATCAAACCCCCATGATGCGGGGGGCCCGATTGGGACCCCTGCAGGGTCCTCACATTAACCCCTTGCTGCAGGGGTTCCGATCAAGCCCCCTGCAGCATTTAAATATTAAAAATTTCCCGCCACGGGTCCTTAAAGGGCCCGCGGCACAAAAATGGTTAACCCATGCCGCAGGGATACTGTAAGTACCCCCGCAGCAACTAACATTAACCCCCCATGCTGTGGGGTCCACATTAGGACCCTTGGAAGGTCTGTATAGACCCTTATGGGTTAATAATCATCCCTCACATGAACCCCATAAGTGCCATGAGGGTCCTCCAGGACCCTCAGGACACTAAGTTCAAGCACTACCCTACACTACACTATTAGCCAACCCCAATAAACCAATAAATCAAAATTAACCCCGCTCTAACTAATTGCCCCCTCTACCCTACCCTATTAACCCCTACACTACATTTCTAACCCCCCCATAAAATAAAAAAACAACATTACAACATTAAAAATAAAAAAAGCAAAACTGCATAAAATAAAAAAACACTACTTACAGTAATAAAAACACCCACTACTTACATAATTTTTTTTAAAACAGCTACTTACATAAAGCAATAAAAGTACAACATAAAATAAACACATCACTATTAAAATAAAAATAGACCTGCACCCTGCAATAAAAGAAAGGGTAAATTAGACTACTTACCTTGCCCAAATGACAGTGTTTTCAGCCCATCAGAAGGCTCCATTTCAATTTTTTGATGGTATTAAATAAGGCAAGAAAGTAACAATGTCCCCAAAAATAATATCAGTTGAATGCAAAATATTATTAATAAAAGTACAGATGGCAGAAGTAAATTCAGCTCCTTCAAGTGTATTCAATATACCTTAGAAGTGGGACTGGTGTGTAGTTCTGTTGGATTTGTGCAGGAATAATGTCTGCTTAGAAGTGGGACTGGTGTGTAATTCTGTTGGTTCTGTGCAGGAATAATGTCTTAGAAGTGGGACTGGTGTGTAGTTCTGTTGGATTTGTGCAGGAATAATGTCTTAGAAGTGGGACTGGTGTGTAGTTCTGTTGGATTTGCGCAGGAATAATGTCTTAGAAGTGGGACTGGTGTGTAGTTCTGTTTGATTTGTGCAGGAATAATGTCTGCTTAGAAGTGGGACTGGTGTGTAGTTCTGTTGGATTTGTGCAGGAATAATGTCTTAGAAGTGGGACTTGTGTGTAGTTCTGTTGGATTTGTGCATGAATAATGTCTTAGAAGTGGGACTGGTGTGTAGTTCTGTTTGATTTGTGCAGGAATAATGTCTGCTTAGAAGTGGGACTGGTGTGTAGTTCTGTTAGATTTGTGTAGAATAGTGTAGGGTAGTGCTTAGACTTTAGTGTCATGAATAGCAAAGTAAAAGTAGAGCTACTAAAGGCCGCCACACAATCTCAGAAAATCGGCTATTTGCGATCAAGTTAAAGCCCTGAATTGAATGAGGCCCCAAGGTACCCAGAATTTAAGCCATATAGGCAAAGTATCTGCCAGAAGATCAGTGAGTCTTTTGTTGATCAGAATATAGTTCAATTTACTTCTAACTTTTTGTATACCCAATGTCTCTGATTTCCACTGCCTAGCAATTTGGCTTATGGTGGCTTGCATTAAAAATTGTAGTAATTTTCCATGGATGTTAAAGAGTTCTTTTTTTTAACTGAAGTAATCCTTTAATTATCTGTCACAGTTGATTGATCTACGCAGGTTTGATCTGAATAATTCTTATAATGATAATCACTTAACAGTCCATAGTTGGGAGCCATCACACACTTTATTTATTTAACTATGGTACTTCTGAATACCTTAGAGGGACATGGAATTAATTATCGCTTGCCAACATCATCAGATCACTGAAACCTAAGTGAGAAAAGGTTTGTTTTTAAAGTTGATGCATATATCACTGAGGTATAAAATATTTAAAATAACAATGTTATTATTCTAGCTGTCATCTTTCATTACTGCATGCATTTTTTTTAGTCTCTGCAGGTTCTAAATGCACCATGACCTAAGCATTAGTGACTAGGTACGCAAAATAACCCCAAACCCCAACCATAATAATAATACAACAGACACCAATATGGGTTTAAAACAGGCCACAGCTTTTATTGTACAAAACAGTGAAACCTCATGCCCAGGAGACCTCAGGACCAACCATAATCTTGGACCATCACCATAAGGGCTCCACCCTACAGTGAGCAATAAGCCCCGCCACCAGCTAGCCCAACATGGCTAGCCCTGCCAACAATCAAAGCAAGGGCCTACTGAATACATTCAAACAGAGTCAAATTAAAACGTCTAATAGTGATGTCGCAAACATAAAATTTTGGGTTCCCGAACAGCGAACGCGAACTTCATCAAATGTTCGCGAACGGGCGAACATCGGCGAACCGCCATAGACTTCAATGGGCAGGTGAATTTCAAAACCCACAGGGACTCTTTCTGGCCACAATTGTGATGGGAAAGTTGTTTCAAGGGGACTAACACCTGGGCTGTGGCATGCCGGAGGGGGGTCCATGGCAAAACTCCCACGGAAAATTACATAGTTGATGCAGAGTCTGATTTTAAGCCATAAAGGGCATAAATCACCTAACATTCCTAAATTGTTTGGAATAACATGCTTTAAAACATCAGGTATGATGTTGTATCGATCAGGTAGTGTAAGGGTTACACCCGCTTCACAGTAACAGACCAATCTGCCCGTTTAATGCACCGGAAACAACCGCAAACAGTCCCTTTGCACAACCGCAAAATCCCCATTTGCACAAGGTTGGATACCAAGCTAGCCATGTCCCATTCCTTGTCCTCACTGATGTCATTGAAGGTATCTTCCTCCACCCAGCCACCAAGGGTCCCCGAAAGGTGACAACAAGCCCCCTGGGATGCCTGCTGTGTTTGGTCTTCCACCTCCTCAAAGCCACCTTCCTCCTCTGACTCCTCTTCTTCAGACTCCCAGAGTCTGGGGGCTTCCACTGCCCAGCATGGAATATTATACACAGGTCAGAGTCTGGGGGCTTCCACTGCCCAGCATGGAATATTATACACAGGTCAGAGTCTGTGGGGCTTCCACTGCCCAGCATGGAATATTATACACAGGTCAGAGTCTGGGGGCTTCCACTGCCCAGGCAACTGATATTCAATCTATTACAGTCAAAAAAAGTGTTGTTTTATGTCACTGTACACTACGGTTGCACCAGATATGACGTATCACTGTGCACTGGCAAAAGTTGGCAAAGTAGATGCAATAGGCTTCACACACATGCCTGTAGGCAGGCAACTGATATTCAATCTATTACAGTCAAAAAAGTGTTGTTTTATGTCACTGTACACTACGGTTGCACCAGTTATGAGTGTCACTGTGCACTGGCAAAAGTTGGCAGAGTAGATGCAATAGGCTTCACACACACGCCTGTAGGCAGGCAATTGCTATCCAATCTATTACAGTCAAAAAAGTGTTGTTTTATGTCACTGTACACTACGGTTGCACCAGTTATGAGTGTCACTGTGCACTGGCAAAAGTTGGCAGAGTAGAAGCAATAGGCTTCACACACACGCCTGTAGGCAGGCAATTGCTATTCAATCTATTACAGTCAAAAAAGTGTTGTTTTATGTCACTGTACACTACGGTTGCACCAGTTATGAGTGTCACTGTGCACTGGCAAAAGTTGGCAGAGTAGATGCAATAGGCTTCACACACACGCCTGTAGGCAGGCAACTGATATTTAATCTATTACAGTCAAAAAGGTGTTGTTTTATTTCACTGAGCACAATATAAGCTGTTAGGTGTTAGCCTGTCACACACACACGCTGGCAGGCAGGCATATGCAATTAGATTACACAGAAAAAAAATATAAAATAAAATAAATGATGTTCTAGCCCTAAAAAGGGCTTTTTTGGTTGCTGTCCTTCAGATGGAAGGCTCTGGAAGGGAGTGTATGCTGCTGATTGGCTGGAATGTGTCTGCTGACTGTGAGGTGCAGGGTCAAAGTTTCCTCAATGATAAAGAATAGGGGGCGAACCCAAAAGCGCATGTGTTCGCCGTTCGCTGCGAACGCGAACATGCAAAAATCGCAGCGAATAGTCAGCCGGCGAACCGTTCGGGACATCACTACCGTCTAATGCCTATCTTTTGAGAAAGGAACAGCGTCAGGGTCTCCATGGTGAATAAGCACCCCCATCTAGTCAGACAGGATTGATAGCAACACCAAACCTTTGTGAAAATCCCACAATAATTTGCAGCTATTGATTAAATCTTAAACCACTTACACCCAAAGAATGCCCTAATAACCATAACCGTTCAGTCTTATATAACGTCCCCTGAACAGCTATGTCTGACACTAGCAAAGCACTCTGACGATTTCTTTGGTGCCACTAATTCAGAAAATCGGAAAGCTCCAAAAATGCAAGGGATAAAAGGCAGTTCTACATAAAAAGATTCAACTTCAGTAGAGCAAATTGGGACCAGTTCAGTAGGAAATGTACCCTGTGCACAATTATGCAATATGAAATACAACACCTCTAAATATCTCCCTGAGCCTCCTGAGATATGGCCACCCTATAAAATATCCCATTTACTGCATAACTTGCTAATAGTTCCATGTAGCTGGGGCCAAATAATTACAAATCAGGAGGTGTAAACCTGGAATCCTAGCTCCCAAAATTCTTGGTGCTTTAAAATATCTGGAATATGTACCGCCATACAATATATATTACTAGCGACTTGCCCTTCAAAAAATGACGGCAATAAGATTGTAAGGCAGGTAATGTTGTTTGGGTGCAAAATGTATTTTGTTGGTGTTTTAAGATCCTTCGGCGCTCATTGTGAGCCTCGCGCTGAGCGCCTTCGGCGCTCATTGCGAGGCTCTTGGTTGTTGGTGTGCTATGAGCAGCGTTGGTGTTTTTTTTTGTTATGGCAATGAATAATTAATGAAATAAGAAATTAATATACTTTACCTATTGTGAAGTAATATATGCAGGAAGCATTGCGTTTGAAGAGCTGGCAATCTGTTTTCATGTTGCTGCAGCATCAGTGGTGTGGAGCTGCTGTGTAAGCGTCATGAATGTGTGCAGTGTAATAGTGTGCGTGCGCAAGGCAAATCCGTTAAGGTAGCTGTGTACTTCCGGAGTGTATAAGTTATTGTTCTAAAATGGCGCCTAATGTGAGGTCTGCGGCTGTGGCTGATTTATCGTCCTTCGTTTAGGATGTCGTCCGACTTTTTCGGAATATCCGTAGCTGTTTGGTGGTATTTTGCGTTTTTAGGGGCCTTTAGCCTTGTTTTCTTTTTGTTCGGCGGACATTTTTTCTCTGGCTTAGGTGATTTTCAGGTGTCTAAACTCCGAAATGTTGAGTTAAATCGAGGTGTAACTTCACTTGCAGAGGTCCTCGGTGCCCCCCATTGCTGTGGGTAACCTTTTTATGTGTTTGTTGTGTGTATTTATTGTGTTTGTAATGTTTTTGGGGTTGCGCAGGTTGCGTCCTTGTTTTCGGATCTTGTACGTCTTTTTCGGGAAATCCGTAGGTGATTGGTGGTGTTTTGCGTCTTTAGAGTGCTGTAGCCTCTTTTTCGTTTTTTTTGGTGGCCATTTTTTCTCTCGCTTAGGGGATTTTTGAGTGTCTAAACTTTTATTTGCAGTTAAATTGAGGTGTAACTTCGGTTTTCGAGGTCTTGAGTGCACCCCCTTGCTGTAGGTAAGCTTTTTATGTATCTGTTGTGTGTATTTATTGTGTTTTCCATGTTTTCATGTGCGCGGGTTTCAGGCGATTTTTGCGAGGTCGTAATGGGTTGTAACGTGTGTCGTATTTTGCTTTCGGAACTACGTAAGTGTGGCGAGGTCCGCAGTTACTGCGCTCCATGACAGTAACTGCGGCCCTCGCTTTGCGAGCTCGCAATCGCTAGCAACAGCTCGCATGCTCACAACTATATATGTGATAAAATGGTGAACATTCCAATACTAAGCGCCTAAACAATCTTACAGCCAAAAAAAGCAGACCCCGTAGTGGTAGTGGTAATAATGACCATTACATTTAGAAAGAAACAATAGCCAAACTCTCAAACCTTCAAATGCTCATCAGTAACCTAATATGATGGTATTGCTAACTCACCCCATTAAATCATGTACTGGGGAATCTAAACCAGTGACTGATCACCCATTGCAAAATGAATTTTACTTTCAAAGTAGGATAAACGTTAGGCAAACAAAATCCACAAAATACTGGCTCTCACCTTACAGCCTAAACGAAAATGAGAAGATGGATGTACTGACGGAAACCCAATATAAAAAACTAGCAACTTGCCCGTCAAAAAATGACGGTCAATAAAAGAAAGTGTTGAAATGCTGTTTGTCACACAATGTGAGTGTACTGTGTGCCTCAAGTAACTAAATTCCTCAAAAAGCAGAAATCTACATGACATAAAATAAAAAAAAAATAAAATCACCAAAAATTAAAAAAAAAGGAACATTACAGAAAATAAAAAAATACATTACAACCTCCCGTCACTACCAAATTTGTTTAAAAATGACACACCTGAAAATGAAATACATATAATGCATACATATAATACAATTCAACACAATTAAATACAATATAATACAATTGAATAAAATACAATACAATTCAATAAATAAAATACAATTCAATAAAATAGAATACAATACAATTCAATTAAATACAATACAATTCAATGAAATACAATACAATTCAAGAAAATACAATACAACCCTATGTAATATACATTGCACTATCTAATATACATGGCACTATCTAATATACATGCCACTATCTAATATACATGCCAGTATGTAATATACATGCCACTATGTAATATACATGCCACTATATAATGTAATATACATCCCACTATGTAATATACAATACTATGTAATAATACATCCCCCTATCTATGTAATATACAATACATGCTATCTTTATATATATAGCTACCCTAATTGTAAGCTACAATAAAATAATTAAGACCACTTACCTTTTGAGATGTTTCTTCAGATCAGCAACCTACGGTAAAAAAGATTCAAAAAATTAATACAACACGTTTACATAAAATACCTAAACATTCTAAACATTCTAAATATTCTAAACATTCTAAACATTCTAAATATTCTAAATATTCTAAATTTTATACTCACCTTTCCAGCATGTCACGTCCCAGCATGTCACGTCCTCCATGTTCCGTCCTCCATGTTCCGTCGGCCATCTTGGCGTCTTGTCCGGCGGTACTTCTGTAAAAAAAACCATTATATTAGTAAACATAAAGCAAAGTTAAATAAACACAATCTACATTATACTTACCTTTCCGCGATGTCTCTGGCCTCCTCGTCTTCTCCGGAAGCATCCGCGCCTTTAAAAAAAAACGACACACATCCGCCCTGGCCCTGGCGGATGTCTCCGACGCTAATGACCTTCCTATGGAGTGTTCCCGACTAAAATTGGCAATTGCGGCTTCTGATTGGCTGAAAAGGCTGTCTATCAAATTCAGCCAATGAGAAGACCCCATTTGTGAACCAATGAAAAAGTATACACCCCAAAATACAACGCTGATTGTATAACACATCCTTTCAATCTTTATTTGAACCAATCCTAAGGCTTTATTGCCATCAGCCAATCACAATGGAATATACCCCCACGTACTGATTGGTGAAGACATCTGCGCCTTCCCATTGGCTGTAATATTGATTGATATTAACAGTAGCCAATGAGAATGCTCAAATCCTTCACCAATCAGTACGTGAGGGTGTATTCCATTGTGATTGGCTATTGTCAGTGCAACCAATCAGAATGCGCAGAGGCTCCAACCAATCACCCTGTGGGGGTGTATTCCATTGTGATTGGCTGAAGGCATCTGCGCCTTGTGATTGATTTAAATAAAGATTGATAGGTGCATTATCCAATCAGAGTGGGATTTTAGGGTGTATCCCTTTCTGATTGACTCCCACATTGGCGCCTCCTGATTGGGTGAATTTGATAGACAGCGTTTTCAACCAATCAGTATGTCCGGGAGTGCGGATGTAAGTATATATATATTTTTAGTTTTTTTTTTTTTTACAGGGCGTGGCAGAAGAGGATCTGGAGGAGGCCGGAGACATCACGGGGAGGTAAGTATTATGTAGATTATGTTTATTTTATTTTGATGTATGTGTATTAATGTTGTTTTTTTTAACAGGTGCCGCGCTGGAGAAGGATTTAAAGAATGCCGGACGGGACATGGCGGAAAGGTGAGTACAATATTTAGAATTTATAGAATGTATAGAATGTATAGAATGTTTATTTTATAATTGTAAACGTGTTGCACTCTTTTTTTTTCCTTTTTTTTTCGTAGGGGGCTTATCCCAATGGACATTTTTTTATTTTAGCTTAGACTTAGATTACTTAATATATAGATAGCATTTATTGTATGTTAGCTAGGGGTTTTATATAGATAGTATAGGATGTATTGTATATTAAATTGTGTTATTTATTTAGATAGATTGGGAATGTATTATTATATAGATAGGATGTATATTAGATGATGCTATTTATTTAGATAGATTGGTTATTGTAATAAAGTGCAGCAGGAATCCCTGATAACCTGCAACACAGTACATCAGGGAAGATATATAAGCCGCAGATGGAGCAAAGCCATATACCCTGGACTGACATAGAAAAGGTTAATCCAAAATCTTCAGCCTAATAAGCCAACACCTGACCCTCCTCATGAGCAGTTAAAAAGGCTGCTCAGTGAAGTTTGCAGTCTCTGCCTAGCAGTCTGAGGAGGAGGGTGTCACTGAGAGACTTTCCTAAAGGAGAGAGCGGCCCGCTTCTGTTCAGGAGAAATCAAGCTGAGTAAGGAGCCAACCAAAAGCCCCCCCCCATTCCTGATAAATCGGATAAAACTTAGAGGATAAAAGGTTGGTGCCAAATATATATTATTTTCATCACACCCAGAAAAAGGATTACAAATGCCCCAGGGAGAAGAGAGTATTAAGAAAGAGTAATCATCCCTCATCACAAGAGGGTGACAAGGGTCCCTGGGGTGAAGCATAAGGGAGAGAAGGGTGGGCCCTATGCTTCACCCGTTATTGACAGAGAGAGAAGAGGAAAAAGGTCCTCAAGAGATCCAAGAAAGAAGCAGAGAGCCTACACTGTGGACTGTATAATTTTACCTGCAGGCCGAGAAGCGGTCTCAGGGCGAGTCAGGGTGTTCCAGGTTATAGTAAGCACATTTATGTAGAATTTTATTTCGTTGCTGAGGATAAGCACTATTTTTCATTCTGTTTGTACTGACAAAATAAAACAGCAGTAAAACAAAGCTTTCGACAAACCTGCTGTGTTTTCCTCCATAAATAAGTTAAAGAGCAAGGAGAACAGGACTCAACCCCCCCCCCCCCTCCGTCAGAAGGGGGCGCTCTGTTACAGTATGTATTATTATATAGATAGGATGTATATTAGATTATGGTATTTATTTAGATAGATTGTGTGATGTATGTTAGATAGTGGTGTATTGTATTGCAATTGTATGTATTTGTATTGTATGTATTTCCTTTTCAGGTGTGTATTTTTTTTTTTCTGTAGCGAGGGGGGGTTGTAATGTTTTTTTTTTTTTCTGTAATGTCCCTTTTTTTATTTTTTGTGACTAAGGTTTTTTTATTTTGTGTAATGTAGTTGATTTTTTTGTGTGAGTTATGGTTTTTATTTGATGTAATGTAGTGATTTTTGTTTGTGACTTTAGGCTTTTTTATTTTCTGTAATTAGAGTGGTGGGGGTTAATAGGGGGTAGGTAGTGTAGATGTTAATAGGTTAGTGTAGAGGGTGTTTAGTTGATATTTAATGTTTTATTGGGAGTGGTATAGTGCAGTATAGTGTTTATACTTAGTGTCCCCCCTCAAGGACCATCATGACACTTATGTGGTTAATGTAGTGTTATAACAGGCCCATAATGGTGTTAATATACCCTTATGGGACTGATGGGGTTAAATAGATGGGAGTCTGTATTGACCCCCATGAGTGACAGGGTTAATGAAGGGCTTATGGGGGTCTGTATTGACCCCCATGAGTGACAGGCTTAACGAAGGTGTTATGGGGGTCTCTATTGACCCCCATGAGTGACAGGGTTAATGAAGGGCTTATGGGGGTCTGTATTGACCCCCATGAGTGACAGGCTTAACGAAGGGGTTATGGGGGTCTCTATTGACCCCCATGAGTGACAGGGTTAATGAGGGTTTTATGGGGGTCCGTATTGACCCCCATGATTGACAGGGTGACAGTGTTAATTTTGTTTTCTTTCACAATGGGTCCTTTAAGGACCTTTACGGTCCTTTAAGGACCTGTAACGCAGGACTTTTGATTGCAGCGAGGGTGCCCAATCGCCTGCAATCGGGACCCCCACTGCGATGGTTAATGTGGGGTTAATGCAGGGCTCGGAGCTCCTGCGGTTAACCCGGGTTTCCGAGCTTATCTCGGATCCCTTCTTGGGTAAGTTGTAGGTGGCTGAGCGGTCCTGGGTCTTTGAGCCTCGTTTTCATTTTTTTCGTCGGACATTTTTTCTGTCGCTTAGGGGATTTTCGTGTGTGTGAACTCGGGAATTTGTACTTAAATGGAGGTGTAACTGCACTTTCAGAGGTCCTGGGTGCACCCTTTGCTATGGGTAAGCTTTTTATGTTGTTTTTGTGAGTATTTGATGTGTTTTTAGGTGCGCGCAGTTCCGCCATTTTTCATGCGTGTGGGTGTTTGTTACGTTAAGGTTGGTTCTGAGGTTAATGCAGGTTTCCAAGGTGAGCCTCGTTTTCGTTTTTTTCGGCGGCCATTTTTTCTCTCGCTTAGGGGATTTTCGTGTGTGTCTGAACTCGGGAATTTGGACTTAAATGGAGGTGTAACTTCACTTTCAGAGGTCCTGGGTGCCCCCCCTTGCTATGGGTAAGCTTTTTATGTCGTCTTTGTAAGTATTTGGTGTGTTTTCACTGTTTTTAGTGGCGCGCGGGTCGGCCGTTATAGTGGGATTCTTAGTGCGTGTGGGTGTCTGTTACGTTAAGGTTGCCTCATTCCGTAAGTGCTTTGCGAGGATCCGCATTTGCTCCATGCCAGCAACTGAGGCCCTCGGCCGCGGTGTGTGTGTGTGTGTGTGTAACCGGGTGTGAGGCGCCTTTGAGATTGTTTTTTTTTTTTTTTTTTTACCCGGAGTTTTTTTTTTTTTTTTTTAAAGTCGTGTGTGTGGTGTGTTTGTGTTAACACAGCCGACGTTGAGCCTTCACCTCCGCAAATGCGGACCCGAGCCCGCAAGCGTGAGCAACGGCCCGCATGCTCACAACTATATATGTGATAAGTATCTCCTGCTCACACCCCAACATGCAGCAACATTTTTATTATTTTCAAATACCAAGGAAATGGCAAACACATTTACAAACTATTCATTTTAGATAAAGCATATACAATCTACTGATTTACCAGCAGGGTAACTGACGGGAGTGGGAGAGTTCACTTCTATTTATCTGAAACTCCTACCCCAAATCAAGCTGCCAATTACTCCCCTGCACTAGCAGGGTCGAAAGCCCCCTCCCCCATGCTGTCTCCAGGGGCTGCCTTAAATCAAATGCCTATACGTTGATGTAAAAAAAAACAACTACAAAAAAAACTTTTATCCCTGATTGCAGTCAAACATATGATTACATTTATTATTGCACGGAAAAGAGTATATAAGCACTTAAAGGACCTGAGCACTATATTTCTCCCCATAGCTGCTGCAGGTAATACCAAGAAAACTTTGCGGCTGCAGTGACCCTTTAATGGCTTTCAAATGTGACTCATTTCCTCAATTTACTGTTTCTATTTCAAGACAAACTTCCTTTTCTTACAATGAATTCTTGGCACCAAAAATGGTAATCTTTACTTTACATTGTAGAGTAAACATGTACATTGTACATTGGCTCTGAGCATGCCTAGCTTTTTTGTGTGTAGTTGACTCTAGACAAAGAAACTCAGGGCCTAATCACATCAACAAAATATATGAATCACTGAGAATCAGAAAGGCTGCTGGGCTGCTCAAAATGGCAATCTTTAATGTAGAAAAATGCATCTTAGTAACATTCAGTTGCTAAAGTACTTGTTATTACATTAATTTTTATACTATATGTGAAAACCGCACTACGTGACTTTAAGTAAAATTTGCTATAATGAATAAAAGAGCTTTTTCAGGTGTCTACAAAGGAGGAATGACTGCTCTAGGTCACCTCTAATGAAGATGAAAGACATATTGAAAATGTCAGCCTACCACTATGGTCTGAAAATTCTTCATGCCCACCAGATGTGGTACATAATTGCTACATCCCTCCCAAAGGACCCTGAGGAAGATACTCTGAGAAGCTGAATTGTGGGATACCTTATACTTTGTTGCCACCACTTTTGCAGTGGTATAAGAATGGGCAGTAGACTTGTAAATGTCAGCCCACTCTGCGGTTTTAAGAACTGAGCCCAATTCCTACTTGCATGCCATTGGAGGAAAATGTTATAAGCCATATATGGTGGTTGAGGAATAATGTAGGGATAGGATTGTAGACATAGTAGTTGAAAGGAAAGGACATTGGCTTCCTAAGGAGATCGTATTGCTGTGGATATGAGGTTAAAAAGAGTATATATCTAAACACATTATGTTCTAAATATGTGGATGTGGAGCCTGTCATGGGAGGGTATATCTACCACTCTGACCATGGATAAAATGTCTATGGTGAGAGTGGATACACGATAGTCAGAGTTGTGTGGATGGAGGTAAGAGGAGAACATGATGTTGACATAGGGTGTTTAAGATGGCACAGGAGTCTTATGCAGCTCTCAGACACTTTCAATGCAGCCCCCAACCTATACTCTAGAGTGGGAGAGCATGCCCCTCTTCAACAGAGTGTAATCCGCAAACCAAATCATTATCTTTTGCACTCCTCATTATATATACCTTATCAATTGATCATCATTTACCCCCCGCAGTGATTTTACTATACTATAAAATAAAAAGCTAAAAACCACAGTGTAGCCCTTTTATAGATTCTGAGGTGTATATTTAGCCCTTCAAGCTGCCTCTAACTGGTTTAAATCATCAAAAATGAACACATATATTTAAAAGTGGACACTTAAGAATATAGGAAATTCTTCGGTTGCTAAATATTAAATGCTGGTTGGGGAGAGAAGTGGATTATTTTCTATTTACCCCTAATATTTGAAATCTAAGTTAAGTTGCCAATAGGTGCCCTATTTTAAGATAACCTGATGGTAGAAACAATGTATTGCAAGCATAATGTGTAGATATCATGAGAACGTAAATTTTGTGTTGCAATTTTGTGTTGCAATTTGTGTTGCACTGTTGTGAAACTGTTGTGAAACATTTTTCAGGCTGATTGAGGCTTTATGTTAACATACAGTCTTATTAAATTGCAATTCAGCCAATTGAATAAGGCTCTATATAGGCACAGAGAATATTTTTTTACAGAAGTTTGTATTTAGTGAACTTCTATCCAAAAGCAAGGTCTTCACTAACTAAAAACTTCTGTAAAAAAATATGCTCCTTGCTTATATAGAGCCATATTCAATTGGCCAAATTGCAATTTAATAAGGCTAATAGTTTCCAGGTTTTTGACAATACAGATTTACACATACAGATACAAGATGGGTAGGGGGTTCTGACCTGGACAAGAGACTGTCATATAAGGTGATTTTATCCAAAGCTCTATCTAGACATAACTGCTGCTCACATGCTAAAGGAAACCAAGGGATATGCTTGCCACAGTAGGCGAGGAGTTAATGTGTGTACCATCGACTGTATCTTGTTCAGGGCATGTGGGGATTGCTCAGTTTCCTTATGGAACAAATAAGTGAGCTTGAAAATAGTACATTGATAAAGCCCACTGCTTGGTTGGGTTTAAAAGGGCCACTAGGCTGATTCTATTCATCAGGTTGGAGGTATATTTGTACCAATGCTAACAGGATATCAGCCTGATAGTACCTGAACAAGGCCTGCAGGCCACATTTCACCATTTCCATATTTCAAACAATAAAGACAATAAGCAATGATAGCAAATACATGCACAAATGTCCACCTGTCCAGGGAGTTGTGACATAAGTGGTTTGTGTATGAGGAATATTTATGAATGCAGTGCATGGAGGGCCCTGGGCAAAATAAAATGTGCTCCCTCCATTGTAGCTTCTCTATACAATGTAAGTGCCTGCAGGTGTAAATAAAAAATGCAAAAATATATGAGAATAGTCAGATCACCCTAGGGTGATTACATCACCATTCTATAAAAATGACCTGCTAATTTTATTCCAGGCAGCTGTCAGCCACCGAGGACCCCTAATATGTTGTGAGACCCCAGTTCTTCTGCATCTGCTGCACCTGCAGTAGCTTATCCACTGAAGAAGGGGCTGGTTGAATACAGACTCTGTATGGTTAAATAAATATTACATTTGTAATGGAAATGATTTAAATCTGCTTAAAATCTAACTGGTCTACAGTATTTTAATAATAATAACAATTAATTATTATTATTATGATTAGTGATGGCGTTTTATCCACAGGCAAATATATACTTCCAAGTGCTGCATAAGAGTCTTTAACCATTCTGCTACAGACGTCTGCTAAATGTCTCATTTGGCACATGGTATGTGGCACATTAATCATAAATAATACTGTACACTCAAATATTTTCTAAATCATGTGGAGGCCTTGATTTTCTCTACATGATCTGTTTTTTAGGAAGATAATATTTCACATACCTTAAAGGGAGACTGGATATTCCAAATATGGTATAAGTTAAAATTATAAGTTATAATTAATACTCTATCAATTGAATGATATTTAAGGGACTCGTGGTATTTTGTTTTAACTAAGTTTAAATAATTAATTTCATCCTTTACAATTTAATTTGCATATACAATTTACACTCACTAATTTGTAAGAGAAACATAGAGTAACAGCTTCAGCTAATTAAACCTCCACCTTTCTCCCTGTATTCTCTCCTGCAGGCTGGCATCTTGCACAATTGTAGATGACTTTTGATAAACAGTGTGTCACCCTATGACATACTGTCTTTGCAATGCCAGGGTTCTGATGTCCCTGCCCTGTCTCTTTATCATATATTAGCGACTTGCCCATCAAAAATGATGGCAATAAAATTTGAAGCCTCATAATGCTGTTTGCCACACAATGCGAGGCTCTCCCCCCTCTAACTTGTGGGCTTCGCAATAAGAGTCTTCGGTGCTTATTATGGGCCTCCCCCCCTCTACTTTACAAGCCTCGCGATGAGCACCTTCGCCTCTTATTGCAAGCCTCTCACCCCTCTACTTTACGGGCCTCACGATGAGCGCCACTCATTGCAGGCCTTGGCCAACCCAACATTTTTGTGCTCCACAATGAGTGTTAAAGGCGCTCATTGCGAGCCTCTCCTTCCCACCAACTTTCTGGGCCTCGCCATGAGCGCCTCCCCACTCTCTCACCCCTGTGTCTTTTTCTCCTCTCTTCCTCCCCTCTCTCCCTTGTGTGTCTATTTGCCCTCTCTCCCTCCCCTGTTTTTTTTCTCCCTTATCTCCCTCCCCTGTGTCTCTTTTCCCCCGTCTCTCACCCTTGTGTCTCTTTTCCCCCACTCCATCCCCTATGTCTCTTTCCACCCTCTCCCCCCTCTCCCTCCCCTGTATCTTTCTCCTCCCTCTCCCTCCTCTGTGCTCCTGTTTGCATTTTGTTAATTGACCCTTTATGCACCTACCTTGTGTAGAGAGGTACAAAATAATTTTGCGCTGGGGCCCTCATTTTCACATTGTTGATGATGATATACTTAGACTGGCATATAAGAATTGTGTACAGAGGTGACCAAAGAAAAAAACCTTGCATAACATTGAATACATTTATTGAGCTTAAGACATATATTACACTTAAAAGAACACAATAAAGGTCACATATATTTATCAATATTTATATTTGTTACATATTTTAATATTTAAGGTTTAGACAATTTAACTTGAAAGTTTTTTTTAAGAATTAAGATCACAAATTATCTATAAATATGCTCCCTCTCTATTACCTCTCTATTACTGCCGTTATCTAAGGAGATTAATTAACTCTTATGGTAGGAGGTTGATTAGAAGGAAAAACATGCCAATTTGTTAAAATTGTCGTAAAAAACACATTAGCCCTTAAGTGTTAATGCTGCTGTCATTATTCTTATATGTACCAACTGGCAACACTATTTCTACTTATCAGCCCAAATTGTGAGAGTTACTAACCGAAAGGAAGGATAATATTAATACATTTATGCTTAAATACCTAATATTTTAATAACAATCAATTGTATGTACAATATATGTATTTTTTCTACAATAAATTAGACATTTACTATGTCCCTTTAGCAGTATCTTTTGCATTCATATTTGTATTAATCATTAACTGCCTGCCATATTCACATTTGTAAATTTTGGCATAGGATATTCTGCCTCACATATATATAAATACACAACTAATTTATTTTTCCTGGCTTGACATTCCTAAAAAGTGCTTATTCTGGCAGGAAATATATGATAGGGTTGCAGAAAGGTGGATATAGAATACATTTGTCTGCTGTGGGCCTCTGTTAAATGTCTCATTTGGCATATGGTATAAAGCACATTTATCATGAACAATACTGTACTCTCAAATAAGTTGTAAATCATGTAGAGGTCTTGATTTTCTCTAGATCATCTATTTTTTTCAGTCGTTAATACTCTACTGGGAGACTGGAGATTCGATATATATCGTATAATTAAAAACTGCAGTATAGGCAATTTATTCATTTAGTATAAATTAATTCTAAGAAAATTTAAAAATCATTCGCTGATAATATACATATAATTAACTATATTTTTAAATTATGCCATATTTGGAACCGCCACTGGGTTCTGTGCATGGAGTTTCAGCAATTTGTATGCCAGTGCTATAATTTGTATAGGATTATACCTGCCTGACAATTTATAGCAGGAAAAGATATACGGCCTCACAAAAAATTGTTTTAAAGTCCAAACAAATACTATTACTGTAAATCACAGACTGTACGAAAGCGTTTAAATTCTCGGAATTATCCAAACAAAGTTTGGTCATTTGATTGTAGAGCGGCCATTTTGGTATCTGCTAAATGTGAAAGGGATATAGGAATGCTTTCTTAAAGGGCCATTTACCTCACTATAAGTGTTTTTCATGGTGTGAAAGAACACAAGATTCTATGTTAAAATGTTCTATTGTTTTTGTTTGTTTAAATTACACTAAAAACCACTAGAAATCTTAGGTCTGTTTACAAACACTCTGCTGACTGTTTCATGATTAACAACACATGCCGGTGTCAGGGGTTTTACCTATTAAATATATAAATGAGAATACTCCTATATATATATACCATTTCATTATATATTTCTAATTAAATATATCCTCTTAATATTTTAATTAATACACATATAGAAACTCCTCAAACATAACAGTGTTTGATATCATCGGATAGGAAATATCTTAAACTTTTCATATCTATGTGTTATGTTATACCTATATTGCACATCATCATTTTATTTTGAGTTTTTAATTTTATACACATATTCCATTTTTTCTGAGCTTCACTAAAATGTCTACATTGTAATGAGAATGTAAACAGTGAAACCACCAAAAGGCTAGTCATTAGTATTCATACTAGATTCTTTTGATCCTCAAATGTCATGAAATAGTCACACCTCAAATTGGAGACGAGAAATCCACCATTTGGCTCTGCATTTGATATTCATGTATCCCCACTTAGCACAATAGTGAGAAATAATTCCAGGATGTGATCAACGTGAAGATCTAGATAAGAATGGGTATTTAAAATAGGCCTAAGAAAAGAGACAAAAAAAAACAGAGACAAAGAGGAGAGAGACTCAGACACATGCAATCCTAAGAAAGAGAGGGCATATTTTTGGCTCCTGATATATTTCATTTTTCATATAATAATCGATTTGGGATTATCCAGGCTGACTTTACGTGATATTGGGTTGATTCTGGTATCTGGTAATGTATAGATTTAATTTTAAACTTCTGTGATATAAAAGATAAATTGATCTTATTTCTTCCTCTAAATCAATTATATCACAGAAGCTACCAATATATCTACTGTAGGTTTTATTAAAATTGTGTTATATTTTACTCTGTTCCTATAGTAATTTTGATATTTCAATATATGGTTATTATTATAGCATCACCCCATTATTAGTTATATAGGTCTATTGGGGTATATTATATATTCTGCCAACAATATTATTGTGACTTACTATATTAATAAGATTGATTCTCGTGTTTATCATAAATAGCTAAAATAAGGAATATTGATTATAGTAATTTATTGTTATTTTCTATTACCCTAGAAGATTTTGTTGATAAAGAAGTTAGGTTTTTCTTGTTTTATTAACATTTTATCGTATTTATATTGCAATAGACTTAATTGGGTTATTGACATCTGAAAATCATATAGTACTGTTTAGAACTTTTTATTTACTTTAGAATTCGATTGTGTTATCTGATAAATAAACGCTGTTTTGTTTAAAAGCTATATTTTCCTATAAATTGACGTTATAATCGGACAATAAGTTAAATTGACTATTTCAAATATCATTTTACTATAAATACCACGACATAATTTGGAGGCACTGCTTGAGATAACGTCTTTATAGATAAGTGAATTGATATTTATCAATTTAAAACTTTTTAATACAACAGCGTTTATTAAAATAAAAACAAAATGTCAGAAGGCCGATCCAGTTCAGAAAGGACAGGGGTGTTGTCATTGGATGAGATATTGAGACTAGATGCAATGGGATGTGAAACATTGATCAAAAGTTTAATAAGCAATGTGTATCCTCTGTGTGAATACCCATCAAGATTGTCAGAATACTTTAGTAACATCAAACCGATAATTGATGGAAATGCCATAGACGATTGGAGTCAGGAGACAGAATTATTACCAAATATTAATGGTGTCATAATTGCAGTTCAGGATAACTTTGAACGTAAAAAGAATCTTGCCCGTGTAGCGATTAGCTGGATGGAAGTCGCCAGACACTGGAAAGGCCAGACTATTGAAAAGGAGGTGGTCATAACTGGTTTAAAAAAGACAATTAATGAGATATCTGAGGCATGCAACCATTTGAGAGACTTACACGAAGATAGGATAAAAATGTCAGAACATCAAGTAGTTAAACTGGATGAGTTAGAAAAGGAATTAGAAGATGCTAAGGAAAGATTACGAGGATATGAGGGATTAACAGCAATGTGTGATAAATTAATGAGGAAATTAGGGGATTTTCAAATAAAATGGGATGAGTTATCTGAAGACAGAGATAGAAAAACTGACCAAATTGAAGAGTTGTCTGGGTAATGTGATCATTTAGCTCAAAAAGTATATCAGGCTGAGGGACTGTCTCAAAAATACTTACAAGACTGTGAGGAGTTAAAAAGAGAAAAATCAAGTTTAGAAGATAAACTTACCACCCTTACTAATGAAATAACTAAGAGAACAATAAGAGAAGCTGAAAATTACCAGGAAGCTAGAAAGATTCAAAATTTACTTGATAATGCCCAAAAGGAGATTAAAAATTACCAGCAGGATAATGGCAGGTTAAAAGCAGATCTAGATAAGGCCCAAAATCATGTACCAGACATAACGATTGCCAGGCATCCTAGAGATTTTGATGAGGAGTTTGATTCATCCCCTTCCAGGGATACTCATAATAAGAAATTATCTTTCCATGAGACAGCGCAGGCTATCAGAAAATTGGTAAAGCCCTACACTAAAGGATCTAAATTATCCATTGAGAATCACCTAGATACTGTGGAGAGAATCATGCTTGAATTAAATGTACGGGGATCTCATGCAAAGATATCATATCTCCCTTGGTCATTTGATTATTCATATACATCATTCTTTACTTCCCTTCAAGATAGCGATATAACTGATTGGGATCAATACAGAGCAGAGGTAAGGAGGTACTTTTCTGAATTTCGTAACCCCCAAGCACCTTTAAGGGCCTTGCACAATCTCAAATGCCAGCCTGACGAAAGTCCAAAAGAATTTTTAGTCACATTAAAACATGCATATCGGCAGACAGATAAAAGAGCAGATATAGAATCCGCAGAGTTCAAGAGGATATATTTTCATGCCTTACCATCATTTATGAAAAGAAATATAATCAGAGATTATGATGACTCTAAACCACTCAGCTGGTTGGTAAACGAATGTTCCAAGATATATGAGATTCAACAGGATGAGGAAAATAGTTTTTTAAACGTAAAGAAAAGGGCCAAATCCATAAAATAGCGGAAATCTCTATCCAACCAGAACTACCCTTTGAAACAAATACTAAATCCTATGCTGATGTGGTTAAAAGTCAAAATAAACCGAAATACATGCCACCCAAACCTAGACCTATAAAAGTTACCCCTGAAAGGCCCCAAAATAGAAACAATAACTCTTTTTATGTAAGCCCAAATTACAAAGGAAATAATCCTATTAGAGATTATTGGTGGCAACCTAAAAGCCCCAATGTAGAAAGAAGATTGAGCTCTCCAAGGCCCAGTACTTCAGAAAATTCAGAAAGACAAAGAGTTACGAATAGGTACAACCGGAACCAAAATGTAGAACAAAATTCCAACCTAGAGGAACAAGTTAAATTACTGACCCAGCAAATGACTGCCCTCATGGCAGGAATTAATATGCCGGGAAATCAAACACTGAGAGCCCAGCCAGTCCAAAGGGGACAAAATTCTGAAAACCAAAACCAGTGACTGAATGGCGTTTGCAAAACTGTAATGGATAATCCTGAAACAAATGATAATAAGATGTTTCTTCCTTCTGTCCCTAAGTTTTCTTTGTACACAGGAACTCCCACAGAGCAAGAAGGAGGTATCAATGAAGTCAGAGGGAACGGTATGAACAATATACAGGTTAAACCTTTTTGTTTACAGGATGCATCACTGACCAAGCCACAAATCATTGAAACAGGGTTAATAATTAGTCAAGATAATAAACAATATAATACAGGTAAAATTGAGGATATACGTAACCTGACCAATAACCCCCCCGAAATTACCATAAACTGGTTAAATAATAACCCCCAGTCTGACTCTCTAAATAAGAACGAACAATGGAAGAAGTCAGATATGTTAAGACATTCCCATTTCCTATGTGAGATGGAGGAATGTCAGGGGAGATACTATATCCCTGTTAGCTTACAAGATGTAGACTCCATGGACATTAAAGGGTTAATAGACACCGGCTCCCAAGTAACTGTTCTTTCCCAAGATATGTATCAAGAAATAGAACGTAGATCTAATAAGAAAACTGTTCTAAAATCATTCATCGGAATTGTAAAGAATTTTGATGGAATTACCATAAAAACCAAAGGTAGTGTATGGTTGAGTATTAAAATAGGAAATAAACAGGTAAAACATCCAGTGATAGTCGTAGATGTTCCTGAGTCTCAATTTTTAATTGGGACAGATCTACTGAGGCGATTAAGTCCAATAATAGACTGTATAGATGGAGTAATATGGTCACAAGTTAGCTTTCCCATAAACTATGAAAAGGTTAAACAATCCAATATGCCGAGAAATTGTCATGTAATAGAAACAAAAGAAAATTCGGTGGAAATTCATTTTCAAAATAATCAAACACCTGAAATGACGATAATACAATGCCATGACATTTCTGAAGAACAAATAAATGATGAAAATGTGATCCAAATTAATCAGGCCCACATAGATAACACTCATGTAGAAGGAAATGTCCTAACTATTTCACTAAATAGGAAAACCTCTAAACCTTTTGAAATAACTAGACATTCCAAAATTATGGCTAACATAGAAATAAGAGATAAGGGTTTGTTTATCCCCATAAATATTATAGGTATGAGATATCCTAAAAAGCCAAAATAGCCTTAACCCATGAACATAGTTACATTAATGAAAATCTATTAAAACGAATAAAGAATCCAAGATTAATTCGTAATTCCCAACCATATGACCAATACATATATAAAATAGATCATGAAACCTCAACCCATCCTATTATAGCAAGATGTTTAATATCCCTTTCAATAGGAGATAAAAAGGTTGTGCACTTGTTCCAGGTGATAGAGGATTCCCAATATCCAATATATATTGGTAATGATTTGTTACATCGGTTTGCTTTTCAAATTGATTTAATCCATAACGTTCTATGGTCCCGGTTGAAAGAGTCACCATTAGACTTCAGTAATGACTCAGAAACCTTGAAATATGCCCAACAGATGCCTTATGCAATAACCATACAGATGGAACGAACCGTCACTATACCAGAAGGAGTAGCCCAATTCCCTCTACCTTTGCGAGTAAAAAGAGGGCAGATGATCCAAGGCAAAGATGCTTATGTTAATCTTAGCTATCAAACCCTACAAAAAGGCCTTAACATCACCCACACTCCTTTAATTGCTGTGACACAATTACCTTTTGTCATCCTAGTAAATAACATAGCTTCCCATCCAATACATATGGAGAAGGGATCCATAGTAGGAATGGCCATTGATGCAGAATATTTCACCTCTGAGTTTACCAATTCAGTTATTGGTTTGATACCAGAGGAGTATATGAATGATGATAAAATGATTGACCAATGTTTCGATACTCAGCCAGAAGGATTATTTACGGTTCAATCTATTTATCCCTTCAGTTCCATGGAAGGCCAATGTGAAATAACAGATGACGAGCTAATTTTTAATCAAAATATAGATGAACAAGAGTATGAAGAGAATTTGGCTGATAAGATACAGATAAACTCCATTACCACTGACCTATCTACACAACTAGAGGAAGCCTATGAAATCAGTCAACCTGAGGTATTCCCTGGGTTTAAAGAAAGAGTTGAAGAACAGATAATTTTAGCCGATGGGTGCTCTAATGATACTGAACGCCAAAAATTAAGACAAGTGCTTATGAATTACCAAGGTGTATTTTCTAAAGACTCATATGATTGTGGCCTGACGGATCTACATGTCACTAAAATTAAAACTGATCCCAGTATGCCACCTATATTTGTTAAGTAATATAGACTACCCCTCGCCTCTTATGAATCATTAGCCGATATTATAAAGAATCTAGAATCAAGGGGAATTATACTTCCTGTACATAGTTCTTATAATAATCCTGTTCTAGGTATTTTGAAGCCAAATGGGACTTGGCGCTTATGCGCTGATTTGAGGCAATTAAATAAGAGAGTCCATATGTCGGCTTGGCCTGTCCCATATATAGACCAGTGTTTAGCACAAGTCCAAGGGTCTAAATTATTTACGACACTTGATTGTGCCCAAGGTTATTGGACTATTAAAGTCAATGAAGAGGACCAACATAAATTAGCATTTACATTTGGTAATCAACAATTTACATGGACTAGAACTCCATTTGGATTTGTAAATTCAGGGAATGAGTTTGCTATCTTCTTGCACAAGGCAATGCCTGATGCTCAAGAGCGAGGGACATTAACCTATGTAGATGACATCTTGATTAAAAGTTGCGAATTTGATAAACATATTGCAGAAATTGAACATGTTTTGGACCAATTAAAGCACGCAGGAGTTAAAATATCTCTCCAAAAGGCTCAGTGGTGCCGCACTAAAGTTAACTTTTTAGGTCATGAGATAACTCCTGATGGTGTAAATCCACAGAAAAAGAAGGTAGAGGCCCTACTTAAAACTAAAATGCCTACAACTACAAAAGAATTGAGATCATTCCTGGGTATCACCAATTATTCTCGTAAATTTATTGAGAATTATGCCGAAATAACAAGACCCCTCATACAATTGTTAAAGAAAGGTGAGCCATGGAAATGGGGTGAGATTCAGAACCAAGCTGTAAATGAGTTAAAATAGAAGCTAAGTCAGGCTCCTTGCCTAGCTTATCCAGAACGAGGTAAGCCCTTCTTCTTAGAAACCGGTTATACTGATAATTGTTTAAGTGCTGTGTTATATCAGAAATATGACCAACATAACAAGATTATCTCTTGTGCGAGTAAAACACTATCACCTGTAGAGGTAAAATTTAATGATTGTGAGAAGGCTCTATTTGCTGCAGTATGGGCACTACAACATTTTCGAAATTTCATACAAGGTGAGAAAATAATAGTGGAAACGGCACACCAACCATTACAATATATTCAGAGCATTAAAATTAGGTCTGGTAATCTATCAAATAGCCGCATAACTGCTTGGACCTTATCCTTACAAGGATGGCCTTTGGAGATAAAATATGCCCAAAATAAAAAGAATCTAGTTGCCCAAGGATTAGCGGATTTACATGATTGTACTGCCCCAGACCCCTTTAAGGATGATGATCCTCATATTGACCTTCTGGAGGAATATAAATTGTCACCTCATAAAATATATGAAGAGGTATTTTGTAAATCCTTACCCACAGTTTATGTAGATGGATGTGCCTATCACGTAAAAGTAGATACAGATAATAAGCTAGTTACGGGAATTGGTAATGTATGGATAGATAATTTTCCTGCTCCTCCAAAAGGGTGTAAAATAGGACCCAAGAGTAGTCAGATGGCAGAATTGATGGCTATATATTATGCTGTTTACACCGCAATAGAGCATAACATTAAAGACTTTGTAATCATTACCGATTCAGAATACGCCCGAAATAGTTTTGTTGAATATTTACCAGTATGGAAACGAAATAATATGACTAATGTCCGAAAGAAACCGATAAAACATGGTAAGTTAATACATGCCATTGATGAAATGGTAAATTCTCATGAACTGACTATATACTGGAAGAAAACAAAAGGACATTCCAAAGTAAAGGGTCAGGATAAAGACGGAAATGATCTTGCTGATAAACTAGCAAAGCAAGGTGCCCTAGAGGGGGAATCAATTGAAATGGACCACCTTATGGGTCCACTGCAAATTCAGGCTATCACTAGACAGCAATCCCAGAAAGATACAGAACTCCCCACAGTACAGTGGTCCCATGATACTCCTAACTTGGACTTGATCAATAGTCAAAAAGAAGATCCTATCATAGGTCCATTTTATAACCATATACAAGATCCAATACAGTATCCTCTGTACAAAATAGGTGTGTCAGATAAGGAAGATTTCAGGATTCTAATTATGTCAAAATCCCAGTTTAACATCTTAGATGGTTTACTTATCCGCACATCTAAGAATGGTATACATCAATGGGTAGTTCCTACTGCTTATCGAGGTCTAATGCTACAACATGCTCATGATGCACCAACATCAGGCCACAGAGGTGAAAAGATTACATATGAGATACTTTGTGATTTTGCATATTGGCCGCACATGTTGATGGATGTAAAAATTTACTGTCAAGGATGTTTAGTATGTCCCCAGTTTCAACCCCATTCACCTACCCATAGGGCTCCTCTTCAGAAAAGGGGGATGTCCATGCCATGGTCAGACATACAGATTGACTTTATTGGCCCAGTAACTACCTCTTCCAGGGGTAATAAGTATATGTTAACCGTAACATGTCTATTCACCAAATGGGTAGAATGCCTTCCGGCGACAAACTGTAAAGCGGAGACTGCCGCAATTTTGTTGATTAACCATGTGTTTTCTCATTTTGGCCTACCGCAACGAATTGAGTCAGATAGAGGAAGTCACTTCACCAGTGAGGTGATGAGCCGTATGTGGAGAATCCTAGGTGTTAAACGTAAATTACATATTGCGTACCGCGCCGCTTCTAGTGGTGGGGTAGAACGGTACAACCAATCTATTGTAAGTATCCTAAAGAAATATGTCAAGGAATCAGGTAAGGACTGGGACATAAAATTACCCTTAGTTTTAATGGCGATAAGATCTACCCCTAGTACTGCTACTAAAATGTCCCTTTTTGAATTAATGACTGGGAGACGTATGGTACTCCCACAACACCTTATCTATAGAACCCAAGACCATAACTTGGTAAATGCCGCCACGACCCATCAGTATATTGAGAACTTGAGGAAGCATTTACAACAGGCTTTTGCTTTCGCCCAGAAAAATCTAGAGAAATCTGCAGAAAGCACTAAAACATATTACGATCTGAAAACCTCTAAGAATGAATATGAGATCACAGATCAAGTTTATCTATATAACTTCCTACGTAATCAGGCAAAAGAGAAAAAGTTTTTACCCTCATGGAAAGGACCTTATACCATTATAGATAAAATTTCACCCGTCGTGTATAAGATTCAGATCCCAAAAGATGGGGAAATGGTAGAGAAATGGGTCCATATTAACCAAATGAGAACCTGTCATCCTAGATCTCAGTTAAGAATCGTTGAAAATACTTGCCCAGATGAACCCTGATTTGTGAAATGTTTTTCGCAAAAAAAATCTTCTGTCTCTTCATCTATCTGCCTAATCCATCATGTTAGGAATGTATTATTAAAACCACTTGTATTTCGGTTAAACATAGAAGCCAAAAGAGAGAGTATCCAAATTGATAAAAGAAAAGGCCGCTCGTATCAGGGTAATGATGATCCTAACGCCAACAAGTTCAGACGGAAGCTATCGTGGCACGGTCCTTCCTCAGGCGTCTTTATCCAAGAGGCTCCAAGATTCATCCTAACCCGGGAGGAGAGTAACGTTGCGGAAAATCTTCATCAGTGTCGATCCACAGAGGATGATTAAAAGACAATTCAGAATATTCCACATCAGGGTGGAAAAGACTCAAACGTGGTATCATTACCACATTGCCTGTTCATAGGCGATTGTGAAGAAGACGTAGAAACAACTAAGGAAAACTTCATAAACTCACATAACTCCCGTTATCAACGGTCAGAACATTTGCAGAATCATAACCATTGAAGTTATTATCAGGAAGATAATAATAGATAATGAATCAGGACTGCATTTCTTTTAAATAAAAGGACATTCAGGGTTATCCTGCTTAATCATGGAGGGAGTATTGATCCAGGGAGGAATCCGATCGCCAATATTTGGGGTCAGGAAGGAATTAATTTTTCCCAATTAAGACTATTGGGTTTTATGTTTGCCTTCCTCTGGATCATCCATATAATTGGTACATGTAAGCAATGAGGTCAGAAAATATACCCCAATAGAAATGATGCATAGGTAAAGAAATATGTTTAGACAACCGAATACTTATCTATTTAATTACACATATTGCTACTGTAATAATGTCACCTACCTAATGGGGAGACATTATTCCAGAAAGGGGGATTTGTCAGGGGTTTTACCTATTAAATATATAAATGAGTATACTCCTATATATATATACCATTTCATTATATATTTCTAATTAAATATATCCTCTTAATATTTTAATTAATACACATATAGAAACTCCTCAAACATAACAGTGTTTGATATCATCGGATAGGAAATATCTTAAACTTTTCATATCTATGTGTTATGTTATACCTATATTGCACATCATCATTTAATTTTGAGTTTTTAATTTTATACACATATTCCATTTTTTCTGAGCTTCACTAAAATGTCTACATTGTAATGAGAATGTAAACAGTGAAACCACCAAAAGGCTAGTCATTAGTATTCATACTAGATTCTTTTGATCCTCAAATGTCATGAAATAGTCACACCTCAAATTGGAGACGAGAAATCCACCATTTGGCTCTGCATTTGATATTCATGTATCCCCACTTAGCACAATAGTGAGAAATAATTCCAGGATGTGATCAACGTGAAGATCTAGATAAGAATGGGTATTTAAAATAGGCCTAAGAAAAGAGACAAAAAAAAACAGAGACAAAGAGGAGAGAGACTCAGACACATGCAATCCTAAGAAAGAGAGGGCATATTTTTGGCTCCTGATATATTTCATTTTTCATATAATAATCGATTTGGGATTATCCAGGCTGACTTTACGTGATATTGGGTTGATTCTGGTATCTGGTAATGTATAGATTTAATTTTAAACTTCTGTGATATAAAAGATAAATTGATCTTATTTCTTCCTCTAAATCAATTATATCACAGAAGCTACCAATATATCTACTGTAGGTTTTATTAAAATTGTGATATATTTTACTCTGTTCCTATAGTAATTTTGATATTTCAATATATGGTTATTATTATAGCATCACCCCATTATTAGTTATATAGGTCTATTGGGGTATATTATATATTCTGCCAACAATATTATTGTGACTTACTATATTAATAAGATTGATTCTCGTGTTTATCATAAATAGCTAAAATAAGGAATATTGATTATAGTAATTTATTGTTATTTTCTATTACCCTAGAAGATTTTGTTGATAAAGAAGTTAGGTTTTTCTTGTTTTATTAACATTTTATCGTATTTATATTGCAATAGACTTAATTGGGTTATTGACATCTGAAAATCATATAGTACTGTTTAGAACTTTTTATTTACTTTAGAATTCGATTGTGTTATCTGATAAAAAAACGCTGTTTTGTTTAAAAGCTATATTTTCCTATAAATTGACGTTATAATCGGACAATAAGTTAAATTGACTATTTCAAATATCATTTTACTATAAATACCACGACACCGGCATCGGCCGGTGTAGACTTCACGAGCACAAAGATTTATGATTTTTCTCTGAACTTCAGGAATGTAGCAGGAGATTTTAATCCCCAACTGTCATTTTTTAGCTGATTCCAGCAGTCCTTTCCCAGCACATACAGTTTGAATTTGTGAAGGGTTAACTCTCTTTCTGCTTAAGCTGTCTGCACGCAGCTGCTGCTGTGGCTTTGTCTCAGGGAATGTCAGAGTCTCATGTAAACAGATATTTAATTTATAAACTTCTTTGTAAAAAAAAGAACGTATTTCAAAAATTCAAAAAGTATTTCAACATGGTATTATGAGAAGTTTGCAGTGGTGTTCTCCAAGTTGTACAGAATTAACTGTTCCTTTAAGTAGATATTTGTCTAAAACATCTCTAAAGTCATATACTATTAGAAAATGTCACACTTTGATGCTGAAAGAAAAAGTATTAATGCTATAGTGGCATTTTTATACTACATAAGTCAGTTCTTATCAAATTGTGTGTTAATGTTGTGTAATTCTGTGTAACTCTATTTTGTGTGACACAAATTACCTCAGAAATCTGCCTGTGGCAAAGTTTGAGTTGAGAGTCTCAGAGAGAAGTTATGAAATTCGGGAAGAAATTGTGATGACTCAGCTGCCATTTTGGGTGATCTGAGCCATTTTATAGTACTAGGTGTCACAACCCGAAGACAAGGGGCCCACATACCCCTAATTCTCCTGCTTTAACATACAGGAACGATCTGCAGGTTGTGACTATATTCATCTCAGCATCCAGCAAGCCAACTCAGATCAGAACATCATTCATGGAGAAGTAGGAAAATCAGATACCTTAATTAGGATTTGGCATCATACAAGAAATAGCAGCTCACACCATTTCTTAGTGGAGACAGACTGACTGAAACTTTATTCTTCTTACATAGATATTTTAAAAACAGCACAAATTCCCCCACACCTCACCTTTCTCCCCTGACATTCTTTCCTCTGAAATATCTGATATGTTTATGTTGTGAATAGGTAGAGGGGGGCTAGATTTCTCTTGGTCTTCAGGTCTGGTTTTACAACCCCAGAGGGGCAATAAACTAACTTCAAACATAATGACTGTCCAGAGAAACACATAGCCAATCATTTTCCCAATTCTACATCTGCACCAAAAGTTTCTGCTTAATGTATCAACCCACAACTCCCCCAGTACCCTCTCTGACAGAACAAACATTTCAGGGGGTAATAAACTATCTTTGTTCTGTAACCTCTGAGGGGGCTTATCATATTATGTCCTTAGGCCTACTTCTGAGCACAAAAACATTCTTTAAACTTTGTACCCAAATCATCCTACTAAATCAGATCACTATTGTAAACATTAAAGCAATACTAGATACTTTGATACTTTTTACTAAACATTATATAAACAATTCTAATTAGGCCTGGATACCTCACAGGTTATTAGGGTCATAACAAAATAGTTCATTTTGATAGCTTTGATGTCAGAAATCAGATGTGTTAGAGATCCAAATAAAAGGGTTTCGTGTGGGGTACAGGGGGATCCCATTCTGACCCCAAAATCTATAAAGAGCTATTTTGTTTAATTGTTTGGAAAAAGATGGGGGTCCAGCTTAAAGATCAGGGGAAAAACAGCTACTTCTCTACTTCTTTTAAAACTCAGTAACTTGACATGTTGATTGAATAAGGGAATGTGTTCTTAAGTAAACAACAGTCTAATTAGACTATACAGAGCAGTGTTTGCCAGACTTTGTTTCATAGGATTTTGAGCTTCCATTTTGTGTGATAAAGTTTTATTAGGAAACTTCTTGCGGTATTATTATTTTTTGTTGTGTTCTGTGAAAAAATAATTGAAAATGGGAGCTAATGCAAGTTCTGTCATTTAGGGGAAGCTGAATAATGGTTTTGGCCCCTCAGGAGCAATATGTCAGAGAGTTAAGCCAACTGGACAAGCATGTCAGAAATTCCACCAGTTAGGCTTCAGTTCTATGGGGTACTCGTTATCAGCACTCGAGATACACAGGATGGCAAAGTTCAGCACCACAGTAGACGGACGAAGTTGTGGGTCTTCCCTTTGGCTGGGTGAGTCTGAGATCAGCCAATCAGGAAGAGAGCACTAGTGTTAGGAGGTATGAAAGGACCAGTAGCTGGGGAGCCTTTGTTCTTGTGGCACAATGGATGGATCTATTGTGGAGCCAAGAATGGGCTGCCAGGGGTCTACTTGTCTGGGCCGTTGTCACTTAGCCTGGTCAGGCACCATCTTCTCTGGGTATGGCTGCAGTTGGCTCCTAAGTCCTTGCTCCCTGGTCAGAAGGCCAGGGTCTAGGGAAAATGTCTGCACTTGTAATGAATTCACATCCCCCAAGATAAGCCTAATGCTGTTTATTAGGGGTCCACCAGAGAGAGATACTGGAAGTAGACAGCAGCTTTAGCCAGTTCAAAATGCTTTGGAAATTTTTCTAAATTGTATGGGCAACCGCAGACAATTGATCAAAGGGGTATCAGTGTCAGTCCTTAACACTCACTGACCCTTGTGGTTTGCTTTATAAATATGTACAGTGGGTAACAAGACAGCAAGATGCTGCCAATTACATTATGTGGCCAAGTCTTTTCTATGTAAACGAATGGGGGAACTTCAGGGGAGGGTCAGGGCTGGCTCCAGCATGGGGGAACTAAAAGGGACAATGTTCCAAATATAGCCCAATCTCTGGGGAAAGGGAAACCCAGGAAAATATACCTCAATCACGGACCAAAATGAATTACAGTGTTTGTTTTTTTTAAACTGTAGGGTGAACTGAGGGTGACATTATAGCACTAGAGAAGACACACTGTGGTACTGTTAGGAAAAGATGAGAACATTTGGATATTTTCAATGCAAGGATTATCACAAACAAATTATATATATTTTAAATATTTAAACTGAAAAGTTATTTGAAATGTAGTGCAACCACCTTATCTTGATATAATCTGGAAGTGTCGGGGGAATATTAATGCTTTTATTAAGTAAATATGTGATCAAATCATCCATAACTCATTTGTCATTACATTGTCTCTTTTAGACTACATTGTCACAGACCCCTTTTTCTCTGCCTGGGTGTTGGGCCATTGAGCACAGACTGCTTGGTTCCAGCAATGGATTATCTGCATAAACACCACCATTTAATATTACTGTATTCTGTGTTATGTTTAAACTGTGACTGAGTGATCATAATGAGATTAAAACAGGGTGTGCTGAGTCTGCAGTGATCAGATACCTCTATTGTACTGTTATCTGTTCTGGTCCATTGTTAAAAAATAAAGTTAATCCCATCTGATATTTGCTAGAGACAGCAGGATGTGTATTGGAGGTTAATCCTATTGATCTCAGGTAGCTACTGTTAGACCCTATGTGGAGTTTATCTCTTGTGTCACACCCTCCCATTGTTGTGCCGTGT
Source organism: Discoglossus pictus (assembly GCA_027410445.1). NCBI lineage: Eukaryota > Metazoa > Chordata > Amphibia > Anura > Alytidae > Discoglossus > Discoglossus pictus. The sequence continues at coordinate 148,113,017 of CM050168.1, forward strand.
ATACCCCCTCTGTATCTATCCCCTATAAATACGTCTGTAATTCCAAAAATAGATCAGTTCACTCAGAGACATATTGAAATTGTAGGTTCTCTTATTTTGTTACTGGTGGCTGCGATACCGACCCTATCTCCACCCTCTAAGTAATCTGTCCTGATCACTACAACAGGAAGGTTACTGAGAGGTTACTGAGACTCCTGGAAGTGCTGATTCCTGATGGAGAGACTCTGACTGATACAGAAGCCAGATATCAGGGTGCTGGTGCCGAGATTTCAAAGAACCCAACGGTCTTTGTGGGTAGATAACCTGTAGTCTAAAGCAGATGGATCTGCACTTGTATAGCCCCTACTCTTGGATGGTCACATACATAAACCAGTAAATCCTTACTGAGAAATACTGATTTTTTTTTAGGCGAATGTGTGTCTCAATATGCTAATTTGTGAGTACTTGATAAGGATGGGTGATGATCTAACTGAATGACAGCATTGAGGGTAATTGTTTTGGCCTCCATAGGGGCAGACAAACGCTGTGATTCTAATTAGCTCATCAAAACTGCTATTTAGCATCCAGGAGCAGCTCACATGCATAAAAATGCTGCTCAAATAATGCTGGAATTCTCAGGAATTATCAAAATTAGAAAAAAATAGCTAATACAATGTATAAGCAGCATTTTATTCTTGTTAAAAAAAACAGCTGGGTTCTGGAGTGACAGAGTCATTTTAATGATAAGTCTCTGCTAGTGTAATCTTTGAATGATCCCAGTGAAAACCACAATTTTGCCTAATGGGTACCTATGTAAATTTGCTTATTTATAGGAAAGAGGAAACTCTTTGTGTTATTGTAATTCACTTTGAAACTGCCAAACTAATTTGCCTGTTTTGTGATGCAAAGGCCATAATATCATAGTTTAAATTAACCACTTATCTGCATAAAAATGATAGAAGAACAGTACATTGTTAGGTATTTTGAGTTGGAAATAAAACTAAATTAGCTGCTTACCACTTTGGTTAATTTTTGTTCTGTAATGTTTTTTTGAATAACTAACCACAATAATATAAAAATTGTTTTATAAAGCAAAAGAAAAAAAACACAGCCTTTATATGCAGTTATTCTTTATTGTGTGGCTCCATTTTGCTTTCTTCACCTGCTGCTGTCCGTTACTTTCTCAGATGTGTGTGTCCTTGTAAAAGAATGTGTTTCCTTATAGCTTTTACATTCTAAAAACAAGTTGCTTTTTTTTAAGTGTAGTTCTTCAAAGTAGTACTTTCTAAAAATATGATCACAGTCTCCCTTTAAAGGGACATTTCCACACTTATGAGGCAGGGCATAAATGGGTATGGCATTTATCAATACTATTCTACATCATCAAACAACTTTGAAAACCAAGTGAATTTTTTATTTTTATAATTTATTTATATATTACTATTTAACAAAGATTTTGCTACCTCTCACTGCTACCTGCAGGTTCTGAAAGGAGCAGAAATCACAAGTTCCCTGCAAATACATGATGCTAGATGCTAGATGGCCCTTCCGAAATTTTACACAGTTTGTAAGTGCTGCTGAGATCATACATAATTTCCAAGCTTAAATCATTACCATTACACTAAAACCCCTTCACCCTAACCCTACAGCTATGACATCAACAGCAAAATCTTGGCAGCAACATCTAGCGGATGCTCACCTCCACTGCTGCTGCCTGTGCTGGTGACGTTCTCATAACAGGAAAGGACCCCTAGAGGCTCTGTTTTTACTGCCTTAAAATCAAACAAATAGTCCCTGCTTGGGTCTGCCCACTACAGCATATGCAGATACAGCCTCTGTAGTGCTGGATGTGCAATGTAGTTATAGAATGTTGCTGAGAGATGGTCACTGATTGGTTAGTATGAGACACAGCACAGAAAGTACTACAGAGACAGTGTCTGCAGTGGGCAGACCCAAGCAGGTACTATGAGCCTCATTCAATTGCAAGGCTGCAACTTGCGGTATACAGGCCTTGAACTCTGCTACAATTACAGAGCGATTCAATTGAACAAGCCCGCAAGTTACGGACCAAAACCGTAAACCATGCACTTGTATGTAGCATTTCAGGGCGGGAACATGATCAATTAAGCAAGGTCGTTACTACCCATTTAGAAACAGCCAATAGAAAATGAGATCGCCATCATTATGTCAGTAAAACATGGAGGTTACATGTCAATCAATTAGTATTTGGAGGTCCCATATGCGATCGGACTCGTAAACCCGGCAAAATACAAAATAATAAAAAAGAATGCCATTGCTGTTCTAGTACAGATGGGTACATATGTATTAACTCATTGATTCCCAAGATCAATATAACCCCGAAATTAATCATAAAAATAAATGATTTTTTATTGCCGATTTGCGAGCTTGAGACAATTGTGCAATTAATTTTAATGTCTTTCGTCGCTTTCTCTGTTATTTACAGTGCAGTAGTGATTTTTTATTTGCATTTACAGTGCTACGGATATGTCTTTAACCTCTTTCCAGGTCCCATCTTGTACCCGTAGGATTTTCTTCTACATTTGCCATTTACGGGTGTGAAGTCATTTGCGGGCTTGCGGAATTGTAGCAATTGAATAGAGATTTGCGATTTTAGAGATTGTAACTCTTGCGGACGTGAAAGATCAAAGGCTTAGATGGGCTGTAAGTTCCGGTTGTAACAACCGCAGGGGTTTTCAGCCTGTAACACATAGCCCGTTTGTGGCTTGCAAAAAGACGCCGATTGAATAGCAAATTAGTTTACAGGCTCCATTACGGGTTCCAGTAACTTACAATTTCTCAATTGAATGAGGCCCTATGTGTTTGATTTTCAGCATTTTTTTATAAAATATAGTACATACAAGTAAACAGGTTTATTATATTCCTAGTATACTCCAAAAACCTTCCATATCCCTTTAAATATTTTATACTGCTATCATTGAAGCATAGTATCATGACCTCAGTGTAGAAAAGGGGCTCTGGGACACACAATATATTTAAAAAGCACAACATGCCATGGCAGGATTTGATATTTTGAGCAGGGCCAAAATCAGAAATCTTCAGGCCCAATAGCCAGGATCCCCCATCACTGCTCACACCTATTTTCCTCATCTTCACATAGTCAGTCTTTATGTCCCCTGCACATGTAGTAGTGAGATATCTTCATTTGTTTCCCTTATTGAAATTAGGCAAAACCAAAGACCCCCAGAACAGGCCCCTTCAAAAAGTATTCGCTCCTCTCCCCTCCTGTCAACATCCCTGGTTGTAAGTAAAGCTGGGTGACTGTTGATAGTGATGGCCAACCTATTTCACTTGAAGGGTCTCATGTGGCCCCTGGCTCCTTGATAGGGCCTCATTTGTATTTTACCTAAAGCAAAATGGTAAAATCGCTGTAGCAAAGGAATTATTTGGTAATAGAGGTACAGATAATTAACACCATTCAGAAGTAGAGCCAGGTATTATCTGCTACTATTAGAAAGATATAAATATCCAGGTGTAACCTGTCATTGTGGGAGGGGTCCTCTCCCAACCTTCATAAGCTCTTCCGGCCCACCTTACCTTGCACACCTCAGGACTTTTTCTTGTTTTAAGCTTTCAACAAGCCCTACATTGCAGCTTTTGGACCTCATCTACTGGGCAGCGACCATGCCCATGTCCAAGGTAACGCCTTTTTCATTACTATGTGGCTTTCAAAAAGCCCAGCATAGCAGATTTTGGCACAAATCTACTAAGCAGTGACCTTGCCCATAACCAAGGGCACCCCTTTTTACCAACCATGACAATCTGCCCCTCTAAGTGGACTACATTTAAATAGCTACAAGCAAATCCGTACCTTCGCCACAAGAGAGACCCCACAATGCACTATAAGCGGGTCTACCTGCTCCCCATCACTGTTTATTCAGTGGAGAGGCTGCATAATGTTAAGATAACTCTCAATTCTGAATAACCTGAGCTAATATCCTAAATCAAAATGGTCTCTTACGCTATTATGCACTTCAATAAAACTAGATCTCGTTTCCCACAATCCTTCGTGCCTGGTTATTTACCAAAAAAAGCAGACTAAATATTTTTGGAAAATACAAAGCCGATGCCTGATTGAAACTGTTAAATATATCACAAAAGAATACAGAAGCATTAATAAATATAAAATAATGAATGCATATTAAAAATCCAACAGCTGCTGTAAGACATAAAAGTGGAAAATGTAACTTAAAATGATATAACCCTACACATTGTGAACTTTACATAAAAATTGTCTTCAAAGGTAATGAGTTTAGTGTTTCTGTGTAAATGTAATGCATTTTTGTTTATTTTCTGCATTTTTGGATTATTCACTGTAATGCTGTTATCTTCCTCTTTTTCCTACTCCTGTAGCTATTGCACAATCTCTTATCAGAAGAAGGAAGATTTATGGCATAGCTAGTATATTCTGATGATAAGGTTACTCTGACTGTACCACAAAGAAAGAGTTCATCATTCCCGCGTGAGAAGTCAAAGCCACAGACTGCAAAGAAACAGGAAAAACGAACATTGAAATTTAAGCGATGCTAATTGGTTACTCATTGTGTTACCATAAATCACTTGCACAACTTATACTAGGAAGTGACAGGGATGTGTGTGTGTCCCTGGGATTCCCATTGTGGTTACTTTGTGGCTTAGCCAATGATCATGCAATGGTTCACACGCTCAGTCTTCATCAGAACATTACCTTTGTCACATATAATAGTAACAGCTGTGCAGTGTTTCCAAGATCAAGAGATAGACATAGGTTTTGCTATTAGTCACTTGTTGAAATACATTTATTATTATTATTATTATTATTATCGTTTATTTATAATGCGCCAACATATTCCGTAGTACTGTACATAAGTTAAGTTCCAGCCAAACATAAATACAAATTAACACATAGCAAAGCAAGGCCCTGTCTTTGAGCTTGCAATCCAGTGTCCATGGTGCTTTCCCCAAAGCACCTTGTGGGATCGAAACTTGCAGACTTACAACCTGTGGTAAAGGAGGGAGAGAGAGGTAATGAGCGTGTTAGGATGGAAGGTGATACGCTTCTTTAAAGAGATGGGTTTTTAGTGAGGTTTTGAATGTTTTGAGGCAGGAGGATAATCTGGTGGAGCGAGGCAAGGAGTTCCAGAGAATAGGGGCAGCACGAGAAAAGTCCTGAAGGTGGGAGTGGGACGAGGTGACAAGAGTTGTAGAAAGAAGAAGGTCATTATCAGAATGAAAAGGGCGGGTGGGGGAGTATTTGGAGATGAGAGCAGAGATGTATGGGGGAGTGTTATTGTTGAGGGCTTTGTGGGTTAGGGTCATGATTTTAAATTGTATTCTTAAATCTAAGGCAAGCCAGTAGAGTGATTGACAGAGAGGTGATGCCAACACTGAACATTGTGTACGGAAGATGAGTCTAGCAGAGGCATTCATAATGGATTGAAGTGGAGATGGTCGGGTGGTGGGTAGGCCAATAAGAAGCGAGTTCCTGTAGTCAAGTCTAGAGATGATGAGAGAGTGTTCTAGGATTTTAGTTGTGTCTTGCATAAGATAGTGTCGAATTCTGAAGATGTTTATATATATATATATATATACTGTGGCAGAGCACAACCTCTGGCTGGGTCAGTGCCCTGTTTTCTAGCACTTAAGATGGAGGAGCGCACAGTAGGCTTCACAACCTATAATCCACAATACTTTTCAATATTTATTGGTTCTCAGTCAGCATATAAAAGAAACAAAGCACAAAATAAATGGCCTTGAAGCTATACCTCAACTATAACAGCAGAACCCTCAATGCCAAACTATAATTAAAGTATACAGGCCTGGATGTTTTGCTGTTCCAGGAGTCTTATGTTGCTATGAGTCTGCCTTCAGACTGCAGAGTAACTGTCGGATCTGTTCTATTTCAACGCCGCACACAGGCAGAACAGTGGGGTTGAATGCTGCGCCACAGCACCACCTGAGGGTGAAATAATTTACTGCAGGCAACCGAGTCGCATCTTGACTGCGCTGAGTCGACATCACTATGTTTGGCGCAGGCACATGGCCTCCCCGGACCTCGGGAACGCCTCTCATAGCTCAAGGCCTCTTCTGTCAGCGTGCCTTATGAGCCAGATCGGAGGTAGAAATAGTTATTTGCTTGCAGTAAAACTCTCAACCCCACTGTCCTGCCTATGAGCGGCATCGAAATAGAAAAGGACCTAACTGTCTCTCTGTCCAGACTCAACTGCCTTTCTCAGTTGCTTAGCAACAATTAAAGGCCTAGCTCAGCTGGGTTGCTTAGACTGCTGTAGGGATTCTAACTCTATTACCTCCTCGGGGAAAGAGAGCCCTGCAGAGTCTGCCACTCACATATACCCTGTGTATAACCCTGTTACAATATATATATATATTTATTGAATGATAAATTAATATAGTTTACCTTTTTCTAATTAATATATGTAACAATCATTGGCCTGAAGAGATAAAAATCTCTTTTTATTGGCCTGCAGCATATGATGTCCAGTGGGACTGTTGCTGGCCTGAGGATGTAGCATTAGAAATAGGATGTGTGCGCAAGGGCAAACCGTTGGTTTATTTGTGTAAAGTACTACTGTAGATGCGTAATGTTGCTAGTGGCATGAAAAGATTGTAAAATAGCGTTGTTTGTCTATGTGCTATGAAATAATTTGCCGTTCTTTAAAATACTGTATTTTGTACCTCGTAGGTTCCTGTGAGAAAATGGTACGCGGTTGGAATTGTTTTACGTGGTCCAGGGTCGTGAGACCCTTTTTTTTTTTTGGGCCGCCATTTTTTTTCTTGCTTAGCCAATTTTAGAGTGCCGAAACTCATTGAAATCAACTTAAATTTGCGTTCCACCACACTCCCAGACGTCCTGGCTGTTCTCCCGTGCTGTGTGTGATGTTTTTGTTGTCCTTTTTTTTTTCATTTTTATGTGTTTCGTGTTTTTTTGCTTTGTGCGGTTTGGCCGTTAACGTCATATTTTTACTATCTTGTACTTTGTTTTTCGAAGTGCCGCGTCTTGTAAAGTGGTACGTGGCTGTTGGTGTTTTGCGTGGTCCAGACAGTCCAGTCATTTTTTTGGCCGCCATTTTGTTGGCCGAAATGGACTTAAATTCGCATTCCACCTCACTCCCAGACGTCCTGGCTGTTCCCCCGGGGAAAGATGCAAGATCGCAGTGCATAAGGTGACAAGAGAGCAGAAAAGAAGAAGGTCATTAGCAGAGGGAAAATGGCGGTTGGGGGAGTATTTTGAGACAAGGGCAGAGACTTAAGGGCTTTATACATTAGGGTCATGATTTTATATTTAAATATACATACATACATACATACATATCATTTTGCATATAGGCATCCTCAGGTATCATGCTATGCATTCAGTTGTGTTGTGTCATCTCTGGTTACCCACCATACACTTCATCGGCTTCATTGCCTCTCCCTAAAGCAACAGAAGTGAAGGCATCCAAGATTGATTTGCCAGGAACGGCTTACAACTATAACAAGTCATAATTTTATTACAAAGCTGCTGGTACAAGGACTTATGTTAGGTAGGTGACACAGTGTGCGTTCTTGGAATTTCTGATTTGACTTTAGATAGTGACTTCTATCCTTTTGATCATCGCCATTCCTGACCTTCTGCCTGTTGAATCTTCACAAACTCCTAACCTTGGATTGGATGCAGACAAATGTACAGCTAACAGGAACCCAAACACAAGGATGGTACCTGCTCTACTCACTACCTTTGTCTGGTGGAGCCTCCTCCTGTTTAGAAACCACCAGAGTAACAATATACATGTATATGTATAAATAACCTACTAGTATAATTGGATTGGAATGACGTGAACTTCTGAAATGACAATTCCTTGTTGGTTCCCTAAAATATTTAGGAAATTCTAGAAAAAAACATGGCTCATGGGATCTGGTAACTTCTGAGTATGGGCATATAGTTCAAAGGCCATTCACACAACAACGGTGGTGTAAGTAGGGGGGCTGAGTTATGAGGCACATGGTAATGGTTAATGTTAGGCACAATATTTTTTGAGATATAAATCAATACAATATTTAATAAAACAAATAAACACATCTTTTTAGTCTTAACTATCTATTCCTCATAGAAGTAGATTATGACTTTTTCAGTTATGTTGAAAGATTGTCAATATGAGCACCCACTTGAAGAGCAAGCCCTTTGGAAAGCTTTGGAAAACCATCCAGCTGAGTCTACCTTTCATAGGCAATTTTGTTGTAGAGGAATCTACCCTTTTGGTTTATGTTGATCTACTTCCTGAGTTGACATGAGTCATTGGATGCAGAGGAAGATTTTAACTGAATAGTGGAAATGTGTCAGCTAAAATTGTCACACCTTTCATTAGAACTAATGAAAAACATCATTAGTTTACATGAACTCAGAATCCTGAGAGAACAGATAAAGAAGCAACTTTGTAAAATATATTGACCCTGCTGAAAATTGTTATTAGAGTGAAGTGAATTTGTTAAAGTCTGTGTTTATTTAAATACAGTTTCTTATGGTTCCCACTAAAGCATAGCTATTAACTGCCAGAATTCCTGGAACTTTGCCACTTGAACCAGAGACACCGCCTCTTTCAAAATGATTAAAGAGACTTAAGACATTCCTGTTTACCCAAGCATTTAGTAGAATCTCTTAAAATTCCTTCTACCCATTAGAATTTAAAATTGTGTTTTCTTATAAATTATGTGTTCATATGCTCCATGATTCTTTACTGGAAACAATTCAGATCTCATGTAGATAGAGAGGAACATATAGGTATATATATATATATATATATATATATATAGTATCTCACAAAAGTGAGTATACCCCTCACAGTTTGTAAATATTTTATTCTATCTTTTCATGTGACAACACTGAAGAAATGACGCTCTGCTTCAATTTAAAGTAGTAAGTGCACAGCCTGTATAACAGTGTAAATTTGCTGTCCCCTCAAAATAACTCAACACCCTTAAATGGGAATTTCCAAATTGCGCCCAATTAGCCATTTTCCCTCTCAGGTGTCATGTGACTCGTTAGTGTTACAAAGTCTGAATGGGGAGCAGGTATGTTACATTTGGTGTTATCACTCTCACACTCTCTCTCATACTGGTCACTGGAAGTTCAACATGGCACCTCATGGCAAAGAACTCTCTGAGGATCTGAAAAACAAGAATTGTTGCTCAACATAAAGATGGCCTAGGCTATAAGAAGATTGCCAAGACCCTGAAACTGAGCTGCAGCACGATGGGCAAGACCATACAGCGGTTTCACAGAACAGGTTCCACTCAGAACAGGCTCTCCATGGTCGAACAAAGAAGGTGAGTGCAGCGTCATATCCAGAGGTTGTCTTTGGGAAATAGATGTATGAGTGCTGCCAGCATTGCTGCAGAGGATGAAGGGGTGGGGGGGTCAGCCTGTCAGTGCTCAGACCATACGCTGCACGCAGCATCAAACTGGTCTGCATTCTCTTCTAAAGATGAAGCACAAGAAAGCCGCAAATAGTTTGCTGAATACAAGCAGACGAAGGACATGGATTACTGGAACCATGTCCTGTGGTCTGATGATTCCAAGATAAGATTATTTGGTTCAGATGGTGTCAAACGTGTGTGGCGACAACCAGGTGAGGAGTACAAAAACAAGCATGGTGGTCGGGAGTGTCATGGTCTGGGCCTGCATGAGTGCTGCCGGCACTGGGGAGCTACAGGTTATTAAGGGAACCATGAATGCCAACATGTACTGTGACTTACTGAAGCAGAGCATGATCCCCTCCCTTCGGAGACTGGGCCGCTGGGCAGTATTGCAATATGATAACGACCCCAAACAAACCCCCAAGACGCCCACTGCCTTGCTAAAGAAGCTGAAGGTAAAGGTGTTGGACTGGCCAAGCATGTCTCCAGATCTAAACCACATTGAGCATCTGTGGGGCATCCTCAAATGGAAGGTTGGGGAGTGCAAGGTCTCTAACATTCATCAGCTCTGTGATGTCATCATGAAGGAATGGAAGAGGACTCCAATGGCAACCTGTGAAGCTCTGGTGAACTCCATGCCCATGAGGGTTGGAAAATAATGGTGGCCACACAAAATATTGACACTTTGGGGCCAATTTGGACATTTTCACTTAGGGGGTGTACTCACTTTTGTTGCCAATGGCTGTGTGTTGAGTTATTTTGAGGGGGCAGCACATTTACACTGTTATACAGGCTGTACACTTACTACTTTACATTGTAGCAGAGTGTAATCTGTACAGTAAATAAATAGTACGTCTGTGTTCACATTTGAATGTCGAAAGCAAGTTAAAAAACCTGCTCCCAGCTCAGAATTCCGAGAAAAACAGTTATTACACTGCATTCTGGGAAGTTGAGCTGGGACACACAAATGCCTCTCTCTTCATTCGGTAGCCATTATCAAACATGGCTTCCTTTTAAGCTTATGCATGCAGCATTACACAGCTTTAATGCAAATGTATATATACAGTCGAGTCACATTATTATGACCACCAGCTAATATCCTGTATAACCGCTGTGTGCAGCATGGGCAGCAGCTAGACTGCATGGTAGTGAGTCCATAAGATACTGGAAGGTTGGCAAGGGGCCATGCGGACGACAGCTGCTGAAAAGTGTGTGGTGGAAGATCAATATGGCGAACAAAGCAATCAAGATGGTCCCACAGGTGCTCGATGTGGTTCAAGTCCAGACGAATTTGGAGGCCAGAGAAGTACTTGGAAGTCTTTGTTGTGCTCTTCCAACCACTTCCAGACAATTTTGGCCATATGACATGATGCAATGTCCTGCTGGAAGATCCCATCTGCTCCAGGAAAGGCAGTCAACATGTATGGGTGTACTTTATCTGTAAGGATGGATAGAAATCAGTTGAGAGTGCTTTCCAGAGGTATGAGTGGACCCAGACAATGCCAAGAAAACATTCCCCAGACCATAACGCTGCTGTCACCAGCTTGCATTCTTCAAACAATGGTTGCAGAGTGTCCAGTTGATGAGGCAAAAAATTTGACTCAATATAGAAGGCAACCCTTTGTCAATCAGAAGAGGTCCAATTTTGGTACTGTCCTTCAAATTAAAGCCGTTTCTGAAAATGAACCCTTGTCAGAATGAGTGCAGTACACAACAGGGTTCGCTGCACTGTCATTTTAGACACATGTCTTGTTGGCCCTCACACATCTTCGCAGCCGTCATTCACCTCTGACATACATGGATGCAGTGCTCCGCAGTTTCCACTCTGTTTATTTGCATCGGTGCCATTTGTCCAGGCTCAGTACACTTTAACCACAGCAGCACACGAACAGTTCACAAAGTGTGCTGTTAATATACTAAAAACATAAGTCTCAAGGGGACATTGTAGTGGTCCAGCTTTCATAACTGTTAAATAAAAATATTTGCAATCATTTATGAGAAAATAGATATTGAAATTAATTGGTTTTCCCCACCATCTTTAGCCTGCAGCTCCATCCATCTTTTTTAGTCCATGGCACTATCATAAAAACAAACTTATAAAAAAATGTTTTTATACTAATGTTTACTATTTTTACTATTTAAAACCCATAAAAACTGGATGATTTCAGTGACCCTCCAGGTAAATTTATTTTTTACATATAATTATTTTTACTTCAGGCTTCAATTTTCTTTACTAGAGTGATTCTTGCAGCGTTGTGTGTCCTTGTAAACTAAATACCTTTGCATTAGACCTAATGCATACACCGGCAGTTGTAGCAGCCACATAACAATTGCACAAATAGAACTTCCTGTCTCCATTTGAAGTACAGTGCCTTGCAAAAGTATTCACCCCCCTTGACTTTTTACCAATTTTGTTACAATACAGCCTTAAGTTCAATGTTTTGTTAATCTGAATTTTATGTGATGGATCAGAACACAATAGTCTAAGTTGGTGAAGTGAAATGAGAAAAATATATACATAAAATTATTTTTTTTTAAATAGAAAACTGAAAATTGACATGTGAGTATGTATTCACCCCCTTTGTTATGAAGCCCATAAAAAGCTCTGGTGCAACCAACTACCTTCAGAAGTCACATAATTAGTGAAATGATGTCCACCTGTGTGCAATCTAAGTGTCACATGAACTGTCATTACATATACACATCTCTTTGAAAGGCCCCAGAGGCTGCAACACCTAAGCAAGAGGCACCACTAACCAAACACTGACATGAAGACCAAGTAACTCTCCAAACAAGTAAGGGAAAATGTTGTTGAGTAGTACAAGTCAGGGTTAGGGTATAAAAAAATATCCAAATCTTGGATAATCCCCAGGAGCACCATCAAATCTATCATAACCAAATGGAAAGAACATGGCACAACAGCAAACCTGCCAAGAGACGGCCACCCACCAGAATTCATGGACAGGACAATGAGGGCATTAATCAGGGAGGCAGCACAGAGACCTAAGGTAACCCTGGAGGAGCTGCAGAGTTCCACAGCAGACACTGGAGTATCTGTACAATGGATGACAATAAGCCGTACGCTCCATAGAGTTGCCAGAAGAAAGCCATTACCTTCAGCAAAAAACAAAATGGCATGTTTTGAGTTTGCAAAAAAAGCATGTGGGAGACTTCCAACATGTATGGAGGAAGATGCTCTGGTCTGATGAAATTCAAATGTAATTTTTCGGCCATCAAAGAAAACGCTATGTCTGGCGCAAACCCAACACATCACATCACCCAAAGAACACCATCCCCACAGTGAAACATGGTGGTGGCAGCATCATGCTGTGAGATGTTTTTAAGCAGCCGGGACTGGGAAACTGGTCAGAGTTGGGGGAAAGATGGATGGTGCTAAATACAGGGATATTCTTGAACAAAACCTGTCCCACTCTGTGTGTGATTTGAGGCTAGGACGGAGGTTCACCTTCTAGCAGGACAATGACCCCAAACACACTGCTAAAGCAACACTTGAGTGGTTTAAGGGGAAACATGTAAATGTCTTGGAGTGGCCTAGTCAAAGCCCAGACCTCAATCCAATAGAAACTCTGTGGTCAGACTTAAAGATTGCTGTTCACAAGCACAAACCATCCAACTTGAAGGAGCTGGAGCAGTTTTGCAAGGAGGGATGGGCAAAAATCCCAGTGGTAAGATGTGGCAAGCTCATAGAGACTTATCCAAAGCGACTTGGAGCTGTGGTTGCTGCAAAAGGTGGCTCTACAAAGTATTGACTTTAGGGGGTGAATAGTTATGCATTGACTTTTTCTGTTATTTTGTCCTATTTGTTGTTTGCTTCACAAATAAAAAAAAAAAATCTTAAAAGTTGTGGGCATGTTCTGTATATTAAATGATGCAAATCCTCAAACAATCCATGTTAATTCCAGGTTGTGAGGCAACAAAACACGAAAAATGCCAAGGGGGTGAATACTTTTGCAAGGCACTGTATCCTTCCATTCTCAGGAAGTTGATGTGCTGAAACCAAAATGCTAGATTCCACGCAGCATAATTGCATATAAAAGGTAATAAATTAGAGACTGTTCTTTAAAAGGGGATGTTTTACATGTATGACCTACAGAGGCTCTTTATAGAGACACGAAACACATGAACTCTTTGTGGTTTGTTACAAGTCGAGCTTTGCGTGAGTGAACAATACAGGTCTATAAAAAAGAAGCTTCCTTTCCAAGAATACTCATTGAAGTTTCACTACATGTATTTGTAAAGTAAAAAAATAAGATAGTGAAAGTCTGTACACCTGTTACATCAGCCAATAACTGAAATAAATGTCAATGTTGCAAAAGAAATTAAAAAAAGCTGATTTTGCAGAATAAATAATTTATGCCTTAAGAATAAATTTAAGGAGGTAGTTTAAACACTGCATATCTTTATCTACACCGATCTAAACAGAATTTTTTCTTTAAAGGCATGAAAACATTTTTCGCATGAACAAAATACCAAAATAAACATTAACAAACTCACCTTGATGTTTGCTAAATCTCTTGAGTTTACAAGCAGTTGCTTTTGTGAGTTAACACACCTGAATATCTCTGCTAAAATTAGAATAACATTCATAATTCGGTTTGGCCAATCCCAGGCAGCTACACATATTTGTTATGAGCAGGAATGTACCATACAACTAGCACTGAGACTATTAGATCCTTAAAGCACTAATTATACCTTAACCCTATGTTCTCTATGAACCAATATCAAAATTGGTCTAGCCATGGTCTTTTTAAGCTACTTCTGAAATAGGATAAACCTGACTTGTAGTTTGGTGGTTAAACTACTTCCAAACATACAAAGCAAAGCCTATATAATTTCTCTGTCTTAAGCTTCTGATGAAAAAGACTGGGTCATCAAGGTATCTTGTTTGTGACCTCATAATCTAGAACCTTCATGTGTATCTAAGGTAACCAACTGTTTGGCAGTAAATGTTCCAAAATCTAATTTCTGTATTCTTACAAAGGTTTTTATTGCTATGTTTCTGCTAGTTTTTTTTAGCATTTGCAGGAAAGGAAGATGTCAACCACTAAAAGCTTATTTGATTTACCCAATAAGGAAAAAGCACCCCTCTGTTATGAATAGATAAAACAAATTAACAACCTACTGTACATGCCCTCAGGATCCCAGTAATCGGGAAGTATTGTGAATATATACTATGGGGCAAAATTTACTAAAATAAAAATGTGCTCACATCCTAGTTTGGCTTATTTGTTAGATACTTCACAATGTATAGTTATCCTTTTAAAAAGCCATGTATTGTTCATACAATAGGGTTTTTATTTTTTTAGATTTATTTAATTTATTTATATTTATGTTGATAAAAAAATAATAAAAGTTTTTAATCTTAAATTTGAAATTTACTGTTTTCCGACGATATGCTGCTATCCTCCCCTTATTGGGGAGAAGAAAGATGATTTGTCCAGGGAACTGCTCTGAAAGTCGTGGTTAATTTGCTCCAGAAGGCACATCAAGTGGTGAAAACGTCAAGTACCAAAAAATAAGGAGTCATGTAAATTGACTCATACAGGTTTTAGCAAGTGTGACGAGTGACGAGCAAGCGTTGAGTGATGAAGCATTTTATATATATATATATATATATATATATATATATATATATATATATATATATACATATATATATATATATATATATATATATATATATACTTTAAATTCTGCAATAAGTGTATCACTTTAAATGTAAGCAATGTCCATCAAAATTACAATGTTTTTTTTTAACAAAACTAATTTTCTGTAAAACTTATACGACTTAGTATAGGAAAACATCAATAAAAGGTTATAAGAGTTGATGTACTATTCTTGATTGGTTCAACCTTGTATGATGGGAATAGACACTTGAGGCAGAAATGAATTATCCCAAAGAGCCTTACAAAAGTGTAGATAACTTAGGCTCATTCACTTAATTGATTGAAAATTCCGGTTTACTTCAAGTTTTGAAGATTCAATTTTTCCCTTGAATAGAATATTTTTCCTCTCAATATAAAAAATCTAGATGAAAACATTAATCTTTAAAAATATATCTTGTTGATTATAATTATCAAAAGAATGTTGTAAAAAATGTTCATTACCTTAACTGATTGTCATATAGAGAGATAACACTGCCTTTCCTCTTATCTCTTGTCTCTGACCTTCTCTGCAGATCCACACAATCCACACACACTTTACCAAGTACTTTATTTATGATGCCTATCTTCTGCCCCACATGGCCTTGTTTATACTTACAATTCCTGTTCTCTATATTACAATGATCATGTCATTCAGTATTGCTTCTGACTTGATAAAGAGTGGTACAACTCTTGGAACCTTGTCACTCTAACTAAAAGGTTTGTCCAATAAAAAGGTATCACTATATATGGCTAGCCCACTTGCTACAACTTTTGTTTGCATGACATATTAGCCAGGAGAGCTAGATCATGAGGGTGTTTTTGTTTAATCTGCCAGTGAATGAGGGGTGGGGAGAAGGGAACAAAAAGAGTGTGGAAGGTATTGTTAGATAATTGAATCTGACTGAGGTTGGCATCACACCTCTTCATTCTCACAGGACCAGAAGCAGACTGCATGCATCAAGAAATGCAAGTACTGGAGTCTAGAAATGCAAAAGCCCCTCTCACAATGCAAGATAGTGCAAATTGTCTAACCTATAGATCACTAATTTAAACTTTGAGATAAAAAATGTAGAGCTTGAGTGATTTAGATGGGTCACTAAAGAGGCTTGTAGGGTTATTAAACATGTGACATGGACTGATCCTTTAAACAGGTAGGACAATTACAGTCAAGGTGGTCCAAGTGGCACTTTATTTCTTCCTCCCATGCACAAATGTTCCAGAAGGTGTCCACGTAATGTAAGTCTTCTACAGTATGAAGCATTGCTAGTTCCCATTATTGCATCTCTCCATTATGAAATAGCATTTTCGGTAAATCCTAAGAGAAGCAAGTGTTATAGTTGGCCAGTTGAAGATGTGATTTTTTTCTCTCTACCACAGGAGAAGAGCGGATATGTAACTCAATAGGTGTAGATGTTACTAGGAGAAAGCTAAGGAAAGTTAGGATATGGAAAAAAAGCTGTGATTGTAATTGTGAGTTTATATGTCTCTGAGTGTACTAGCAATGTACTAGCTCAGTTTCCAGAAGCCTGTAACTTTTTACAACCAATCTGACGAATCATCTAATCCTAGTTTCTTTGTTTTAACACAGATGATCTTGCATATAGGACGAGTTCTGAGATGACACCCAGGTTTTCCACAGTTCCTGGATAGCCTGCACTCAGAAGTTTACCATAACGTGTTCTTCTGTGACCACATTTTGCTGATTACTACTGACTTCTCAGGTGTGGTTTTAATCCTTCTTCATGTGACTTCACAAATCATACTATTTTATCAACTGCTTCATTTTGCTTTAGAAAGGCAATGTGTTCTGTCATGTACATTGTCATTGTGTCTTACCTGCCTTTGATTGGTAAAGTCCTAAGGAAGCGGTCAACCAACAGTGAAGATGAGGACAAACTTAACGTGTAATTTGGTGGGTAAACTATTTTCAGTGTCATGAAGCTAGGCCTATATTACTTATCTGTCTAAAGCTTCTTAGTAAAAAGATTGGATCACTCAAGGAATCTTGGTTGTGACCTCATAATCCAGAACCTTCATGTCTAAGGTAACCAACTGTTTAGCAGGAAGTGTTCCAAAATATGTTTCCCTTTATTCCTCCAATGTTTCCTTTTGCTAGGTTTATGTTTGTTTGTTCAAAGGAAGGAAGATATCAAACACTAAAAGCTTATTTGATTTACCCAATGAGGCAAAAAGCCCCCTTCCTGCTCTTCTGAAAAGATAGAAACATGCCCTCAGGCTTCCAGTCACCGGGAAATGTTGTGAATATCCAACATGTGGCAAAATTTACTAAAATTAAGATGTTAAAGTGCTCATGGCTCACAGAATAATTTTGCTAGTTGTATAGATACTTTATATATATATATATATATATATATATATATATATATATTTAATGTATTTATTTTTATGTCGACAAAAAAAATCAACAAACCATTTAGTCTTAAACTTGAAATCTAGAGTTTTAGTCTTCCGAAGATTTGCTGCTCCCCATCCCTTGTTAGGTGTCCAGGAGACTGCTCTGAAAGGGTCTTTATATGTTGTCTTAATAACATTATTTATCCGCCTCCTTCCTTACAATATTAGTGCAGCCTTTTGGGCAGTTTATCTTTCAGCCCTTGGACACTGAATAAGGGTGTGAAGAAGCAAATCTGTTGGAAGCAACAATGCTCAAAATTAAAAAAAATTAAGTTATGTTAATTTAGTTTTTTTTTTTTATAAAAAAAAAAAAATCAGAATGTCTTTGAAATGTCCCATTATTTACTATAGTATAGTGAAATAAAGCATTTTTTAAGGAAACTTGCAACCTAGAAATTGCATTAGCTCGTATGTTCCATGTTGCAAATGATCTCAGAGATTTCTCGTTCTGATTCTGGACAAAGGTACATTTTGCATTGTTTGCTTTATTTTTTCTGATTATCCTGAAATCATAATTTCTTAGTCTGTCCTAATTATATTATTTTATTCCTTTTATTATGACTTCATGCATCCTTCTTCTACCTCCTCTTTGTTGATGGCTAGGTCAAAAAAGATAAGGAATCATCTGTTAAAGTAACACATGATGATACACATATTAAGAACATAATTGCAAATGGTTATTATTAAATTGTTTTTTACTGAAAGTGTTAGGTAATTAAATTGAGTTTTAAGGTTTGGAATTTTTAGCAAAAATGAGTCTACTCATTAAGTCTACTTTGTGTCATTAAGACAGAACTCTGTGAGCTGATTGGGTCAAAATTGCAAGAACCAATCAGACAGCAGTTGACAACTCAAATGTTGTCCCAAGAAAAGCAACGTGCTAAACATTTTACACAAATAATGGAACTTATATAAGTGAACACCTTCATATAAGAGTAAAGTGTTTAGTCAAAACTTTAAAATACCCATTCATCAAGCTCCATATCTAATACGTTCACTCAAAATAGTTAATAATAACCAATAGCAATGATATTACTGCAGAATTGAAAAGTGTATACCGTATTGGTCCGAATATAAGCCGCACCTTTTTTCCAACTTTCGAGCTTGCGAGTTACGGGTGCGGCTTATATTCGCAACCGTAACAAAAATTGCCGATTTGCAGGCTCGAGAGGCTTGTTGTGTGGCCATGGTGTTGTACGGATGTCGCCATCTTGCCGTACTGCAAGTGGGAAGTGGTACGCTGTGATCTGTGCAGGGAGCGGCTGCCTGTCACACACTGACACTAGGAGAGAACTGACCCTTCCTTGACATCCCCTGCCAGGAGACACTATGATCCTGCTTAATAACCGGAAGAATGTGGCGACCAGGTGAGATAAGGAAGCAGAGGCCGGGAGGGAGATAGGAGAGGTCGGGGGAAGAGGAGTAGGGAGTGGAGGCTGGGGGTAAGATAGAGGCAGAGAGGCCTTGGTTAGAAAGAGGCCAGGGTGGATGGTGAAAGGGAGAAACCTGGAAATGGCAGAAAGGTCTGGGCCAAGAAGGAGAACAGAGAGAGAGAGAGGCCAAGGAAAGAGTGGTCAGGGGAGATAGTCCAAGAGAGGGAGAGGCCAGGCGAGATAGTCCAAGGGAAAGGAGGGAGAAGGGGACGCCTGTAAAGCAATGAATGACATTAGAATTAATTGTGCAACAGGCTCTTTTCTTTTACATTTGCCGTTTTATGGGTGTAAGTGTAGCAAGTTGCGGCTTATATTGGGATATTATCTTTTTTTTATTTTTTCTTCTTGCATTTCATTATGCTTATATGCGGGTGCGGCTTATATTCGGGCCAATACGGTATATATATATACTTTTCAATTCTGCAGTAATTGTGTCACTTTAAATGTAAGCAATGTCCATTAAAACGACAATGTTTTTTTTTTTAACAAAACAACATTTCTGTATAACTTATATAACGTAGTATAGGAAAACATCAGTAAAAGGTTATAAGAGTTAAAGGACCATTTTTGATTGGTTCAGCCTTGTGTGATGGGAACAGACACTTGAGACAGCAATTACTTGATTAATTGAAAATTCCAGCTTACTTCACATTTTGAAAATTACATTTTTCTCTTGAATAGAATTTTTCTTCTGAACATGAAAAATCTAGATGATGACATTCATCTTTAAAATTATATCCTGTTGATTATAATTATCAATTTTTTTTGTATATTTGACAAATATAAAAGAGAAAATTATAGCCATGCACTCACGATTATTTATTCATGATTTTAAGTCCACATTCTGTTTTAATAACTAGTAGATAACAATGTTGATTTACTTCCCAGAAACTGATTTTGATGCCTTAAGGTCAAGTTCCATCTAAAATTAAGCTTTTTTTAGATTAAAGTTTTCTCTTATTAAATTAAGTATTTATGCAAAAACTTCAAGTGTGCAGGTTGTGGAAAACACTGTTACATTCAATTGTAAACTCTATATTAGATATATTATTCTTTGTAGCCTGTTTGAAAGTATGGGACCTCGTGGGTTTTCCTTTAGGGATGCGTGAGCACGCGCGGCTGAGCCAGTTATGCATGCGCGCATGACAGCGGCATCTAGCGTCAGGAAAGTATACTGCAGGGAACTGACAACCGAGGGGCCCTGCACCCTCATTATGATCTCCTACACCCTCACCCCCCCAGGGCTACCCAACTCCCCCACCACCCATTATGATCTCCTACACCCCCACCACACAGGGCCCTCAATCCCGCCCCACGCATTATGATCTCTTACACCCCTACCCCCAGGGCCACCCAATCCCCCCCTCACCCTCGTACCTACAGCTCATTAGAGGAAGTGATAGTGTTTGCCATACAGACCCCTCATTCCTCCTGCCACACTGTCCCTGTCATAGAGACCCCCTATTCCACCTGTCACCCCATCCCTGTCATACAGACCCACTATTTTGCCTGTCACACTGTCCCTGTCATACAGACCCACCATTCAGCCTGTTACACTGTCTCTGTCAACAGATACCCATTCCACTTGTCACACCATCCCTGTCATGCAGTCACCCCATTCCAACTGTCACTGTTCCTGTCATACAGACCCCTCAATCCACCTAACACACTGTCATACAGACCCCTCAATCCACCCAACACACTGTCATACAGACCCCTCAATCCACCTAACACACTGTCATACAGACCCCCATTTCCACGACTTACCTCAATAATCTGGCCACACACAACTACACTCTCCAGACACAGTCCCTCGGTTGTCAGTTCCCTGCTGTATACTTTCCTGTCACTAGATGCCGCTGTCACGCGCGCATTCATAACCGTCTCGGACGCGTGTGCACATGCGTGGGATACGAAAACCCACAAGGTCCAAAGCATGTATCTGTTTAGTTTAGTGCGAAGTACAAGTAGCTACAAAGTTTCTGATTTTCTGTGTTCTTTTTTAATAAATAATATTTTTTTCCACCCTCTGTTTGATGGTGCAATACATATGGTGACTTCAGTGTCCATTTAAATTAATCTCCAAAGAACAGAAACAAATGTCAATATTGCAAAACTATGTGTTATCAATTACAATTTACCTGTAAGAGGTCTGTTGGTACTCTTAGTACTGTGGATAATGTTTCCCCGTTCTACAATCTATACATACAATACACACATATTAATGAGTGTGGGTATTTATGGCCATAACTGATTGTCAAGGCAATGGACGCATAGAGAGATAACGCTGTATTTCCTCTTGTCTCCATACAATTCACACACTTGATTGGTCAAGTACTTTATTTATGATGCCTATCTTCTGTCCCACATGGGTTTGTTTATTCCTGCTACTGTTAGTATTCCTGTTCTGTATATTACAATGCTCATGTTAAACCTTAACCAGTATTGGTTCAGACTTGAGAAAGAGTGGTGCAACTCTCAAAAGCTCGTCATTCTAACTAAAATATTTGTCCTTTATAAAAGGTATCACTATATACTATGATACCCTGATTATTCACCTAGCTTACTCAACATGGCTACAGCACTCTTAACTTTTGTTAGCATGAAATATGTGCCGAGAGAGCTAGATCATGAGGGTGTGTTTTTTTTTAAATCTGCCAGTGGACAAGGGATGGGGAAGAAGGGAACAAGAAGAGAGTGGAAGGCTATGTTAGATAATTGGATCTGACTGGAGTTGACATTACACCTCTTCATCATCACAGGCCTAGAGGCAGATTGCTTGCAACAGGAAATGCTAGTACTACTGTGCAGAAGTGTAAACACCGCTCTATCAAACACAACTTCAACCAAAGTATCAGGAATATCTTCAGGATCCAGCAGTTTTTTTTTTTATTAAACATTAGCCTAATTACTTTTTCCTTGCTTAATTATGCTCTTTGTTAGTATTCAGACACAAAGTTTTCAATATATATATCATTGTACAGTGTCCCTCTAAATGCATAAGAGCAAGTGTATGACTGGGAATCAATACAAAATTGCACCAAAACAAAAATAACCTTTCTTAAACTTACAAAGTCTTGTTAGAAATGTTAAATTACTAGATGCCATGTTTTCTAAGATTTCTACATATCCTTAGTATGATGTTATTTTCATTGAGGGAATCTGGGTACTTTTTTTTACTGTGAATATTCAGAAATGGATGGAAAGCACCCAACAAATAACATTCCAAAAAACAATTAAAGTCCATTCTACAGTGAGCTAGTGTTAGTGATGTGTATGGTATGAGTAATCCAGGAAATGTATTCCTTAGTGATTTATAGCATCCTACTGATAACTAAAAGGAAACATGTTCTGAAAGGGCTCTTTAGGTTGTTTTTTTTAAATACATGTTTTACTAGGTGACATTATTATTATTATTCTCCATAATGTAACTAACATATAACATGTACACTTAATTTACTTCTAAGAAGACCCCAGAGACACAGATTTTCACCTTTTAGAATGCTCTCCTTTCTTCCTGTTCTCTATCATGTAGGGTGCCATGTAGAATGTAACTGTTTTCTAGCTTCGTGAGATACGGTAATTGGAAGCTCCTCCTCTGTGGATATTGTCTTTAGTGATAGTAGTGCTATATGACATCGTATATGAAACAAAACAGGAAGAAATAAGAACGCTCCAAAATGTAAGAATCTGTTCCTCTGGAGGGTTCTTAGAATAAATAAAAAATATTTCTATAAGACAATTATAGTGAGAAGCAAAAAAAAAAAAAAATGTTTCGTCACTTAGCTAATGCATTTATATAAAATCAATTTTGGGTCAAGATTCCCTTTAAACGAACAGTAAAGCATCATACTTATTATAATACATTTATCATAAATATTTCAGAAACAATTTTATACCAGAAACAAATCATCTAAAGTTTAGAAACTTTAAATTTTATACTTGAAACTATACTTTTTACAGGATATTACAGATTTAAATAACACATTACAATTATTACATTCTATAACATTAAAAACAAAAGACTCCTCCAGCTTACTACACCCTCACTCAAATCATCCTCTAGCCCTAACAAGACCTTCAACTTCTGCAAGTCTTCTGAAATTGTCCAATTTCTGTTCAAGACTTGGATTAAAAAAACTCTTTAATAAAATTTCTATAGGCAATTATACCATAAATACTATCAGCCTTATTAAATTGCGATTCAGCCAATTGAATCGGGCTCTATTTAAGCACAGAGCATATTTTTTTTACAGAAGTTATATTAGTTAGTGAACTTCTATCTAAAAGCAAGGTCTTCAATAACCAAAAACATCTGTAAAAAAAATATGCTCTGTGCTTAAATAGAGCCCTATTCAATTGGCCGAATCGCAATTTAATAAGGCTTTATCTTTAGAAAAACTATAGTTCATATTTTGCTGCCTTCCTGCCAAAGGGCCCATATACAGAAAGTATAGAAAGTCACAACCCCTATCAAAATATGTACCCACCCTAAAACCCAAAAAGGAGACATTTTCCAGTTTTAGTTACAGATGAAGCAACATTTCTGAAGAAAAAAATAAAAAAAGTGGAATAACTAGGTTGTATAATTAAAACTGGGAGCAAGCAGGTTTTGCTTGAATTACAGCCTTGGTTCTGTCTGGAAATATATCTTACAGTATATCTTTGCACAAGAAGAGAAAGACAAATTTGGCCAATCATTCTTACAGAAGTGTTCAAGCTCGGTAAATTTGTTTGGTGGCAATTTGTGGCATACGCACTTCAAGTCAATCCAAAGATTTTTGATGGGATTTAGGTCAGATCACTGAATTTGCACCTCAAGGACATTCACCTTCCAGACCTACAGCCATTGTACAGTTGTTTTGGTGGTTGAGGGCTGCAGAATTTTTTCAAGAGTTTGCCAGTATTTTGCACCATTCTTATACTTTTTTTTATCCTGACCCAGTCCCATCTGAAGAGAAACACCCCACACAGGATACTGCCACCAACATGCTCTACTTTAGGAATGTTGTTCTTTGAAAGGTAAGGTATATAGTTTTTTTTGCCAGCTGCATCTTTTTGCATTCTCCCAAAAAAGCTTGATTTTGTAATGATCTGATCACACCACAATTTGTCACTTAGTTACAGAATTTTTAAGGTGATTTTCTGCAAAACATAAAAAAAGCCTTGATGTCATATGTGCATATAACTCCTTTAATATACAGTACATCACATATATAGTTCTCAGCAGCTGGGCTTGCCAAAATACCTTGGTAATGCAACGGTGAAACTGTGAGCTCGCAAAGCAAGCCTGCAGCAACTGCAGCCCTCACAAAGCGAGGGCCTTGGTTGCGGCAAGGCAAGGAGCGCCAAAGGCGCTCCTTGCGCTGGTGGAGATGAGCGCCATAGGCGCTCATCCCTATGACTCCGTAGCACTCACTGCGCTTGAGGAGATGAGCGCCATAGGCGATCATCCCTACGAACCCACACGACTTTACCATCATACCTACGACCCACGGGACTACACATCAACAGAAAACTCAAATACACAATTGACACTGCGAGACCTTGAAAAAGCACTTGACAAAATTCCATGAAAAAAAAATGTGGCCCGTAACATATACAAAAGGGAAACGCAACTTATATAAAAAAAATATAAGCCGCAAAAAATACGAACTTAACAGCCGAACCGAGCACAGCAAAAAACACGAAAAAAACACACTAAATACAAATAAAAAAAAAAATGAAAAAAAAAAACACACAGCAAAGGGGGACACCCAGGACGTTTGGAAGTGATGTTACACGTCAATTTAAGAGTTTAGGCACTTGAAAATCCCCTAGGCAAGAGAAAAGATGGCCGCTGAAAAAAACAAAGCTACACGACCCCTAAACACGCAAAACTCTGCCACACACATACGACTTTTACACAGGACCGTACAAGCTATAAAATACACTATTACGAAGGACGCAAAATTATCCAAACCCGCCTAACACATACACAATCGGCGCCATTTTACACCACTAACTTGCACATACTAACATTCACACTACAAAATGCGGAACTACACAGCTACACAAACGGTTTCGCCTCGCGCACTCAGCCTATTTACACTACACATTTCACACATTGCTGATACTTACACCTCAGGTCACCAACAATAAAAATCTACATTGTATGCTGCAGGAACATCAAAACAGATTGTTAACTCTTCAGCATATTGGTTGCTGCATATATTCATTACAAATAGGTAAAGCATATTCATTTATGATTTAATTAATTAATTAATTAATTATCATAAAAAAATACATATACAGAAAACTTTAAAAAACACCACACGATTGCAATAAACGCCAAAGGCGTTCACTGCACGCCTCACAAGGAGCACCAAGGGTGCTCACAGGAGCAAAACTACACCAGGGGAGAGACTCTCAATGAGCGCCAAAAGGCCATCAGCATGGACCTTGCAATCAGTGCCAAGCAGGCTCTAAGAACCAAAAAAACACCAACCAGAGGCCAGCCACGTGAAGAGCGCCGAAGGCCCTCACCGCGAGGCTCGCAATCAGCGCCGAAGGTACTCATACAACCAAAACACTTACTTTGTGTGCCAAACAACATTCCTTGACTTACAATTCTATTGCCGTCATTCATTAGTATATATATATATATATATATATATATATATATATATATATATATATATATAGTAATATGCAATGCACAGGGCCTTTCTAGGGGGGCCCAGTGTAGTGTATTCTAATTAAATGTTTTTCATTTATCAGTTTTTTTTCTTAGTATAGGGCCCCCACCGTCTTCCCCCCCTGCACATGCCTCCTCTGCCCCCTTAGGCTCTCTCAGCCTTACCCCCTCTTGTGGGCCAGGAGAGTTAATTGCTGTTCTTTTTCTGCTCCTTCACTGCTGGCACATCTTTTTGTATGGGGGGAATCCTGATGAGGCTGATAGTGCTGAAGTGGGCTGAGTGGCTAAAGGCTGGAGTGGAGTGCCCTGCAAAGTGACCTACACTAGGAAAACAAACTGATATACAAATACAGAACCTGTTTAGATGGCACCTCAGAAGCCAGCAGATTGCAATAATAACTACAAGTCATGCTGCTGCATCAACTCTTAAACTATCAACTAAAAAATGTAACGTTATGACATTTCCCATGACTAAATATGGTGTTCAAAGCATGGTGTTCAAAGCTTCTAACACACGGCATGTCACTGTCTGCTCCCTGTCTAACAGCATAACACTAGTAGTGTAATCCCCTCCCCAGTTGGACTGTCCTTAACTCATAAAATGCAGCATTGTAGGTCATAGGTGAGCAAGATGGCAGCCTGTATGAGAGAATACAGGTAGAAAGGGGGAGGTTGCAGATACTGTTACTTTGTGGGCATCCTTCAAGTTAGTTACTGTAAACTGATGATAATAACTACATTGAGTGGGATCAAATAAATTAAACAATTAAAACATTCCTTTAAAAAATGCCCAAAGAGTCCCTTTAAAGACATTGAGCCTCATTCAATTTGGAGGCTGCAAGTTATGGAGTATAGGACGTATGTCTGCGGGCCTGCTGGGGGTGAGCCTGCAAGTCGTAAACCATACTATAGTATGTTGCATTTGCGAGCTTGAACATGAGCAATCAAGCAAGTCCGTAACTCCGGATTAGAGACAGCCAATGGAAACAGAGATCATCATCATTACTTCAATGAAAAATGTAGGTTGGATTTCAAAGTCCTACAATTACGAGTTATGATCGGACCCACATTCTAGATATAATGCTTGTTCAAAAGCATGGTGTTCAAAGCTTCTAACACACGGCATGTCACTGTCTGCTCACTGTCTAACAGCATAACACTAGTAGTGTAATCCCCTCCCCAGTTGGACTGTCCTTAACTCATAAAATGCAGCATTGTAGGTCATAGGTGAGCAAGATGGCAGCCTGTATGAGAGAATACAGGTAGAAAGGGGGAGGTTGCAGATACTGTTACTTTGTGGGCATCCTTCAAGTTAGTTACTGTAAACTGATGATAATAACTACATTGAGTGGGATCAAATTAATTAAACAATTAAAACATTCCTTTAAAAAATGCCCAAAGAGTCCCTTTAAAGACATTGAGCCTCATTCAATTTGGAGGCCGCAAGTTATGGAGTATAGGACATATGTCTGCGGGCCTGCTGGGGGTGAGCCCGCAAGTCGTAAACCATACTATCGTATGTTGCATTTGCGAGCTTGAACATGAGCAATCAAGCAAGTCCGTAACTCCGGATTAGAGACAGCCAATGGAAACAGAGATCATCATCATTACTTCAATGAAAAATGGAGGTTGGATTTCAAAGTCCTACAATTACGAGTTATGATCGGACCCACATTCTAGATATAATGCAATATTGATAAAGCATTAAATATGATATTCTATTACATGCGAGTTCCATTATATGTATTAAAACATTGATTGCCAGGATCGATATAACATGGAAATTAAACATAAAATAAAGTATTTTTTTGGGGCTGATTTGCGTGCTTGAGAATGGAGTGCTATTAATTCTAAGGCCTAACATCACTTTCACTTTTAATAAAAGTACAGTAGTGTGTGTATATGTGCATTTAAAGTGCTCCGAACATGTCTTTAAGCCCTTTTCGAGTCCTCCTTGGTACCCGTGACTTGTGGTTCGACTTTTACCATTTGCGGCCTTGACGGCTTGCTTAGCGAGGGCTAATCAGAGCAATTGAATAGGGATTTGTGATTTTAGCGTTCGCAACTCTTGCGGCCGTGAAAGATCAAAGGCTTGGAGGGGCATTAACTTGCAATGTGAACCATCGCAGTGAATAGGAGGACGGAGCCCGTAAACTGATCAGAGCCCGCAAAAAAACGCCAATTGAATAGCAAAATAACTTGCAGGCTACATTTCCTGTATCTCCCGAAAGCTCAAGTGACTGAGGCTCATTGTCTGCATCTGCTGATATTTGCTATTAATTATACCTTTTCCTGCCTGTTATTGCCATGTATTCTGTTTGCCGGACTGACATCACCATAATCAGTAAGTGTCATCGCCCCGGAATGAACTGGGTGTGTAAACCTCATACCTCTTATCATCACAGCTTCTGTTTCCAGTTTGCTAAACTCTTTTCAAGTATAAATTTAAATTCCCAGGCTACACCCGGCAAACTCATTTAGATGTGTTCTGCAATTTTAAACTAAAGACACTTATTTATAGTATGTGCCTTTGAACAACCACTAAAGTAAATAATATATAGTAATATATTTTTAGAAAGATAACTGACCAAAATATATGTGTACACACACACAGGGATTCTAGAATTTGAACAGCTGACTCCTAAATATTTTTCTAAAAGTATAATGCATATGGAGAGGCCAAAATCTATTGATGCAAGCTGTCTGCTACTGTTGTTGTGAAGGGGGGGGGGGGGGGGGTGTCAAAGAAGGTACCACATACAGTATAATTTAAAACTATGGGTAATAATAAGTATCTTATTTACTGAATGTTATTTTAATTAATGAATTTCTTTCTGCAAACTTGCTGATCCAGAAACCAAGGGCCTTATTCAATTGGAAGCCCGTAGATTATGTCATAAAGGCGTATGTCTGCGGGCTTGAAAGTTGCTACAATTACAGAGCTATTCAATTGAACAAGCCCGCAATGGTCTAAAAAGCCCAACCCGTAAACCATGCAATTATAAGTAGCATTTCAGAGCGTGATCATGATCAATTAAGCAAGGCCGTAATTACAGAATTAAGAAACAGCCAATAGTAAATGAGACCATCATCATGATGTCATTAAAACATGGAGGTTAAACGTCAATCCATTTAGCGTTTAGAGGTCCCATATGTGATCAGACTCGCAATCCGGCAATGTAAACAATATAAAAAAATGCTGATACTGTTTTAGTCCATGTGGGTGGCCTGATATGCATTAACTCAGTGATTCCCAAGATTGATATGACACCGAAATGAAAGATAAAAAAAAATATTATATTGCAGATTTGCGAGCTTGAGACTGTTGTGCAATTAATTCTAATGTCTTTCATCGCGTTTCCACTTAAAAAGTGCAGTATTGATTTTTTATTTGTGTTTACAGGTGTTTAACCCCCTTGTGAGTCCTATCTGGTACTTGTAGGATTTTCTTCTACATTTGCTATTTACAGGTGTGAAAACTTTTGCAGGCTTGAGGAATTGTAGCAATTCAATGGCGACTTGCAATTTTAGCGATTGTAACTTTTTTCAGCTTGAAAGATCAAAGGCTTAGATGTGCAGTCCAGGTTTTGCGGGTAGCTAAAAGAGTTACGGCCTTGCGTCAGCAATTATGTTCGAGCCATCTTGGAGGTTGAAGCCCGTAGGTCTTCAAATTGATTGCCGTGATCGATATAACACAAACATTTTACATGAAATAAAGTATTGGAGAATGTTGTGCTATTAATTCTAACATCACTTTCACTTTTAATAAAAGTACAGTATTGCTTTTTATTTGCTTTTAAAGTGCTCCAATTTGTCATTAAGCCCTTTGCGTACCAGTAACCTGAGGTTAGATATTTGCAATTTGGGGGCTTGACGGAGTGGTTACCGAGGGGGAATCAGAGCAATTGAATAGCAATTTGCGATTTCAGCCTTGCGACAGTAAAAGATCAAAGGCTTGGAGGGCATTAATTTGCCATTTAAGAAATTGCTATGAATCGCAGCTTGTCTCCAGTAACTCGATCTGAGCCAGCAAAAAGTTGCCACTTGAATAGCAAAATAACTTGCGAGAATGTGGGCAATTCACATTATAAGCCATAAAAAGTTATTGACTTCTTGCACTGTAATAAACTGCTGTAAAAGTGAAGCTCTAGATATGAAGTAGTAGCGGGCAATGTGCCTCAGACCAGGATTGTTCATTGACGGGACGGAAAGTGATCCCTGGATGAGAGTCATGGAGGAAGGGGCTATTTCTGCGGCAGGGAGGGGGAGCAAAGAGGAGGGAGTTGGGGAGGAGTTGGTAAATGTTATTACAAGACCCCAGCCTCCTTCCACACTTTCTTTCACATGGCTGCTCCCCTCAAGAGTTTTAATATGGCTTAAGTGGCAGCACTTAGTGGACTGAACCCAGTCACCTTTTTCAGGTTAGTAGGTGAAGTGAGGCCTCTCTCTGATCAGTCCAGGCGCTGGGGACATCCCAGTAGCAAAAGGTCTGATCATAGACCCTAAAAGGTGGCCATGTGAAATATTGTTGATTTGTCATTTTGACAAAAGATTAATAAAGTTGCGTGGCCTAATTTCTCTAAACTGATGGTCTTGTCATCCATCATTTGTATGCCTATTGGTATAGTAAATAGATATACTGTAGGTCGGTTACAGATCCAACAACCTTACAATAATGACAGGTCATATAATATCCTTTACATGTTTGTTTGACTCACAGCCTCATTCAATTTAGAGCCGTAACTCGATCGCAAGTAGCCTATTTCCTGCGATTGAGTTGTGTGATCCTGTTGCTTTACTTTTACTCTGCTATTCAATTGGCCGGGCCCGCAAGATAGGCGCCGGTCACAAGAATCGGAAACCATGCTCTCGACTGTAGCATTTGCGGGCTAGAACATGATCAACGCAAGCCCATAACTAGTGGTTCAAGCCTGAAAAATCAGAGCACTTTAAAAGCAAACGGATTATGTTGGCGTGTTACAAATAAACAATAATAATAATACAGCACTGTAAATGATGGAGAACACAATATGTGACATTAGAATTAAAAGCACAACATTCTCAAACTCTCACATCGCCAAAATACAATACTTTATCTAATGTTTAATTTCCTACTGGCTTGAATGACCTCCAAGCCCATAACCCGTTATTCAAGCCCGTAGGACTTCAATGAAATATGAAGGTTGGATTCCAAAGTCCTAGGGGCTTGGAGGTTGAAGCCTGTAGGACTTAGGACGGAAATTAAATATGAAATAAAGTATTTTATTTTGGTGATGTGCGAGCTTGAGAATGTTGTGCTTTTAATTCTAATGTCACCCATTGTGTTCCCCATAATTTACAGTGCTGGATTGCTTTTATATTTGTTTTAAAGTGCTCAGATTGGTCTGTAAGCTTGACGGAGTGGTTAGTACGGAAAATCGGAGCAATTGAATAGCAATTTGCAATTTTAGCGATCGTAACTCTTTCAGGCGTGAAAGATCAAAGGCTTTGAGGGAAGTAACTTGTGACTTTACAAAACACTAGAAATCGCAGCTCGCAGCACCTAACTCGATCGGAGTCCCCAAACAGAAGGCAATTGAATAGCAAAGTAACTTGCGACCTTCATTTGCGATCCCTGATTTCAAAATCGCAACAATTGAATGAGGCTGTCTGTATGTTAAAACCCCTACTCTCCTTAAAACAAATATAGTAAATGAGATTTCTCTTTTACTTTTATTTTAAGGGACATTGAAAGTATTTTTTGTATTTGTTCGATCTGAGAGACTGAATTTGGTAATGTACCACTGTGCGTTCTCTTAATTTCAAATGTTTGCATAGCAGAAAAAAAATATTCAAATGTTTAACTGACCTAGAGCTTGCCCCTGTCCACCAATAAGTTGTAATATAGCTATATGACTGATACAGGTCTGCCAATGAAAACTAGAGATTTGCGTATACTCTGTGCACTTCCTGTTAGTATCAATGCAGTTTAACAAGATTTTATTTCATATTTTTTCATGAAATACAAAACTTGGTATTGTTCAAAGCAGACCCTGTTAAATGCATAAAAAATAATTGGCTTTGTTTAAATTACATTTAAATACACAGTATAACAAGATTCTTATTCTTGTTCTGGTCTATTTGTGGCAAGGCAACAAATTCCATAACGGCAACACAGCAACACATACCAAGAAACTGGAGGGCCCTGTCCTTGAGTTTACAATCTAAAGTACACAGTGCTTTTGTCCTAAGCACTTTACAAGACTGAAAGACTGACACATTTATAATCTCATACACAAATATCTATATCTTGCCAATGGTACTTAAAAGTAGGATATTTTAACAAAACTGTTTTACAAAATGTAATACTTTTGTTAAAATACATGCAAAAACAAGGTCAGAGGCTTTCAATCTGAAGACAAACAAACCTTAGTAGTGGCACTTGTGACCTTCACAGGGAAATATATCCACAGTTACATTCAATAGAGTGATCCAGTCCTGAAATACCAGCCGTGAACTCCTTCCCCCCTCTCAGCATGATTGCGAGTGTGCTGCTCCCAATGCCTGCAAGTAACCCCTTCTCACAATATCACACCTGCTTCCCCACTGATTTTCACATATCAGGAATATTACTAGTTGCTTGAGCGCCAAAAAGTTATTAAATTCCAAATTACTCAAAATTACCTGCAACTTATAATATTCCTCATTTTTTCTAAAAATATTGTGAGTACTGCAGGCAGAGGCAGAAAAATGCCTAAAAGGCCTACAAGGGCCCACTTCATCTAACTATTATCCCTTGCCATGGGGGTCCATCAAGGACCCCCATGGCAACTAATGTAATAACCCTTAATGGAAGTTGCTCCGTCCCTGGAGCCAATATTTGTATTAATATTTCTAATTTATGTGTGTAATTATATCGGGGGAGATGCAATTACTTTTAGCATCTTTTCAACCCACAACAAATGCATGCTTCATCCTGCTTGGTCCTCCCTACCCTCCCGCTTCCTCCACATATTCATGGCTTGCATACATTCCTTAAATCTCCTCCTTCTCACATATCTTAAGCCTTTCCTGTCATAAGTTATCTCTCTATCTTACTTTCTCATTCCTCTCTTTCTGTTCTATCTGTATCTCTTACCATGTTTCCATTTTCTAATTTATACCTGCACCCAGACCTGCTAAATCTGAAATCCTTTTTCCTTTTGATACTCAATTCAATATGTGGGATAAATGGACACACCAATTTAGTTATGTTCCTTTAATAGAGTATTTGAAATCTATAGTAATTCTCAGACCCAACATAGATAATTCAACTCTCTCTATCTTATGTTTATAAATAACAACTTGCTGTTTTTTAGTACTAACAGCTAATTTCAGCAGACCGACAGCCTTATTAAATTCCCCCAACGTGAAAACCTGTAGCCCGTAACGGAGCCCGCTAGACTTACAATCTACAGATTACATGCGGAAAAACCCTATGTGCTGTTGAAATCGGAACTCTGTTGCCACAAAGCTTTTGATCGGCCAAGCCCATAAATGTTACGTTCGCAAATCGCTATTAAATTGCTACAAATCCACTGGCGTTCAAACCAGTGACCCGCAAATGTAGCCAAAAAGCCTACGGGTACTAGAGACGATACGCACAGTAAATGAAAATATCAACACACTACTTAACACAGTACTTAATATTAAAGGTAAAGTGATGTTAGGTATTAAAATTAAACATTTTTTTTTCTGTTTCATTTCCGTGTTATATCAATCCCGGCAATCAATGTATTAATACATATAATGGAACTCGTATGGAACACAATGTAGATGTGATGAGCGAGATGTATATTCAATCATATATACACATTAGAGCCTCTGTGAGTGAGAAAGGGTTAATATGGCATCAGTTTCAAGTTTTTGTGTTGCAATTTAATCATGTAGTGTGTCTTTAATTGCTTTCTGCATGTTGCAGCATGGCTTTCCATATTGGCATATGCATCACCATATTTTTTAAATACCTATTTTTTATTTGGAGTTTATTGTGGAAGTACCGTATTGGTCTGAATATAAGCCTCACCTTTTTTCCGATTTTTGAGTTTGCGAGTTATGTGTGCGGCTTATATTCGCGAACGTAAAATTACTGCAGATTTGCGTGCTTGAGACTGCATTGTAGCAATTGAATAGCGATTTGCAAACATAAAATTACTGCCAATTTGCGCAATTGCGAGCTAAGGGTGCCGATTTGCGTGCTTTAGACTGCGGTATTGTAGCAACTGAATAGAGATTAACGGTTTTAGTGATTCTAACATCCTGTAAAGCCTGTAAACCGCAAAATAAGTTACAGTACTCACTAGAAAGCCTGTTTCTTGCTGAGAGTCTTTTTCTCTCCAATTTTAAGGGTGCGGCTCATATTTGAGTCCTATCTTTTTCTCAATTTTTTCCCCTTGAATTTTACGGGTGTGGCTTATATGCGGGTGCGGCTTATATTCTGACCAATACGGTAATTGTAATGCCTTTCCATGCTTGCCCCATATGTTAAAGTCCACTGGTATGTTTATATTGTCTTTTACAGTGTTGAGAACTTGTCTGTAAACCCTTTGCGGGTCCTATTTTCAGGCCGTAATATTTTTGCCTTTATTTGCAGGTTACAGGCTTAAAAGCCAGTGCGTCTTTGGGGAGTCGTAGAAATTTTAATATCGATTTTCGAACGTAACAGTTATGGGCTTGACAGATTAAAGGTTTTGCTGCAATGGAGTTCAGATTTTGACATCCCATAGGCTTTTGCCGCCTGTAACCCGCAGATCGTTTGCGCATAGCTTTAAGAGGCCAATTTAATAGCTGTAAGTCTAGCGGGCTCCGTTACGGGCTACGGGTTTACACGTAGGGGGAATTTAATGGGGCTGCAAGTGTATTAAGAAGCTTTAGTACATTGTGTCTAACTTCAGTTAAGAGTGTATCTGTTTTCAGCAGATTTCTTATTCTTAATTAGATACAGAGTGCTTTAGTGTCTTACAATTTATTCCCCTTATTGGTATATGTATTGTTGGTAAGTTTTTATTGTCTCGCCCACAACCACCTTTAGCAATCCAGTGATTGCAGGCTTAGTGTAATCAAATACTTCAGTGTATTATGTTTTACATGCACTCATTTCACTCTTCTGTTAACATGGACCAAATTAATTGTAGTTTTTAAAAGTACCACTCCTTCCTTATTAACAGCCTCATTCAATTCAGGGCTCGCATTTAACCCTAACTGTACCTAATAAATCCCAACCGTACCTATTTAACCCTAACTGTACCTAATAAATCCTAATTGTACCTATTTAACCATAACTGCACCTAATAATTCCTAACTGGACCTATTTAACACTAACTGGACCTATTTAAACCTAACTAGACTTAAATAAATAATATAAAACATGTGGTGTACCTAAATTTGGTAGATAGGCATTAATCCCTAGTTTAGGGTTTCTAATGATACTGGTGAATTGTGAGTGTAAATACTGTGCCATGAAAAAAATATGAATAAGATAGTGGTTAGGAGATATATGTATATATGTTTAAGTGCCTTATAGTGATTAAAATAAATGTGCTTTATAATGATAAAAATGGATAAATATGCAATACTGTAAAATGGTTTTGAGGACTCTCTTCTAATGATTATTATAATTATGATAATTATCTGATGTACCTGGAGTCCTTGGGCACTTCATATATTAGTACCATATAGTAATACCATCTTATTAGTATCTCAAGTTCAGTGAGTGCTTATTCTAATCCCTTCTTACAAATGAAATCATCTAAATGTATACCAACTCCAAAAGTATAGTATCTATGATTATCCTTTAAAATTCCTCTATTAACCAATATATTATGTACCTCATCTTATTTGGATCCTTCATATTTTGCTCCCTTCATGGTGACATTACACTTGAAATAAATTAATGAAAATAATTGATCTGTTCTTTATTAGGGGAATTTATCTTCCATCCCTAAGCCACAGAGAGTAGTTGCACATTCTGTTTGTAACATTTTCATTTCATACAGTTAGATCTCTTCCTTGCATCCTGCTAATATAACTATTTTTAAATTACAAGGTATATAAGTCCATATGTGCATTTTATATCTACTCATGGAGGGCATAAACTTCCTATGATATTCATGGGTATATTTTGTATCTACTCATAGAGTACTTAGACTAGATGGAATTTCCCTTAATCCATAAGGGTAGTTCAAAAAAGGCACTGAAGGAAAATGCTTAATTGAAGGCATATTAAAGTCAGGTGGCTTATGAATGCATCCTGTAGAGGAGCATCATAACCCACCTAGCAAAAATGTTAAAATGAAAAAATGCAAAGAATTTTAGCATTAAAAAAAAACCTGTTGCTGGTGATGTTTACACCTTCAGGATTGAGCTAGGCCTCTCAGGGTATGATTTTGTAAAAGTGTTCCCAGTCCATGTGAGCATTCTCAGAAATGCAGCCAAACAGCAATGCTGGATGCAGGCATCATAGATGGCTATTACGCTGGGTCCTTAAAGGACCATAAATCGATATTCAAGTAAAAATGCTTGAGTGGTTACACAATTGTTCTTTAGACATACGCCCTCTCCTTCATAAATTGTCGGAGATTATAATTGTACTGAAACCAAACATTTCAGATTCTTCTTCCTATTCTAATTTGTCTTTTAGGCTCATGAGCATTTATGCTTGATTTATGGTCCTGCAATGACCTGCAAGAGCCAGCCATGATCTCTGTGCATGTGTCTCTCTGCAAGTGAGTGCATGCAATTTACTGGGGCTGGGGGAGCTAATGGGGCAATTCACTGGTGCTGAAAGAGATCACAGGGGCAATTCACTGGGGCTGGGTGAGGTAATGGGGCAATTCACTGAGACTGGGAGAGATCACAGGAGCAATTCACTGGGGGTGGGGGAGGTGATGGGATAAATCAATGGGGCCGGGGGGGGGGGGGGGGTTACAGGGACAAATCACTGGGGCTGGGGGAAGTTTCACCTGGGATGTAGGTAAAACAATCAGTGAATGGAGGGACACAGACCTTGTTCTGGGTATTACAGAGATCTAAAGGAAAGCTGCAGCTCAATCCCGAGGCCAAAAAGATACAATGTATTATGTGTGCTAATTTCCCCTGGGAGTTTCAGGGGGTGTCAACATTGATAGAAAACAGTTTGCAAATGCAAGAAATTCAGCAAACTTTAGGGTAACTGTTTTAAATGTTTATTTTGGTATTTTTTCATGCATATTTTTTTTCATAAACTACTCATTCTCCTCAGATGCATTAATAACGCAGCTCACTTGCATATACCTTTGGTGACTGGACCTGTAGTCTATATATCCATTTACATTCTTCTTTAGGTAATAGTTGGTCGATTGTCTTTTCTGGGGCCTAAATTCACCCCACCAATACAAGGAATTTTAGGACTAATGTATCTTTATTGTGATAACATTTTAGATGAAGTGCAACTGGTGTTTCTTAGTCACAAATTATTCATCAAATGTGCTCAACAATCCTTTGTCTGAGTTGTCTTCTGGTTTTATCTACTTATATCTTGTTGCACACACATTTTGCAACATATATAACGCCTATAGTGCTACAGCTATAAAATTATTTTATTGGTAATCTTTCCCCAGTTGTTGGGTGAACACATTATTTGCTAGTCTTAATAAATTTGCAGAATTTTCATCTCTTGCATTTAAAACAGCCCTTTGTTGGTGTAATGATATGGAATCACAAGGTTGTGGAGACCAGCAGCCAAGGTCAGCAATAATCCAGTTCAGCAATTTGTAGGTGAAACAGGAACAAGCTTTATTGAAGTGATCAGGAACCACACAATAATCTGGCAAGGTACATTTGACAGGAAGTGCCTTATATAGGCCAAGGACCAGACACCTGACCAGACACAGCTGAAGAGACTTAGGTACTGATACTATTGCTAGCAGAGTCAAGCTTATCAGATCTCAATGAAATTCACAAAAGGCAGGCTGGTGCAGTGGTAGGGAAGAGGTATAGCAGCCTGGGGACCAGGGTTCAAAACCCAGCAGAGTCAATTCCTCACATTACCCCCCCCCCCCCTCTATAGGTGCAGCCTCTGGATGCCCTATTACCTGGTTTAGCAGGGTACTGCACATGAAAAGACCGAAGGAGATCAGGAGCGTGAATATTGTCCACTGGTTCCCACAAACTCTCCTCCTCACCATAGCCTTTTCAGATTCGTACTCATCCTCACCATCCACGAGGACTGGAGGTGGGGCAGGCAGGGCTCGGCCAGGGAAAGTATTTTCCTGAAAAGGTTTAAGCAGTGCAACGTGAAACATTGGATGTATTTTCATGGAATTCGGGAGTTGCAAACGGAAAGTGACAGCATTGATCTGAGCAATGATCTCAAAAGGTCCCATGAACCTTTGACCCAATTTATGAGAAGAAATCCGAAGCTTAAGATTCTTTGTTGACAGCCACACCTTGTCACCAACGTGATAGACTGGGGCCTCCTTTCTATGCCTATCAGCAGCTCTTTTGTAACATTCCTGAGCCTCCAAAAGAGTCTCCTTCAACAGTGCTTGGGAATCACGTAAGGCGGTTAGCCGGTCAGTGACAGCAGGAATGGAAGTAGTAATTGGGAGACTGAATAGAAAGGTCGGATGGTAACCATAGTTGGCAAAAAATGGGCTCAAAGAAGTGGAGCAGTGTTGGGCATTGTTATAGGCAAACTCCGCCGTGGGTAGAAAATCCAGGCAGTCATCCTGCAGGTAACTAATATAGCACCGCAAATATTGCTCCAAAGTCTGGTTGGTTCGCCCAGTCTGGCCATTACTTTGCGGATGAAAAGCAGACGACAGATTTACATTAATACCTAGATTAGAACAAAAATGTTTCCGAAAACGAGATGTAAACTGCACTCCCCTGTCAGAAACTACTTCATCAGGTACTCCATGCAAGCGAAATATTTCCCGAATAACCAGGTCAGCCGTCTGTTTAGCTGAAGAGAGACCACGAGCTGGTATGAAATGACCCATCTTAGTTAACCTGCCACAACAACAAGAATGGTAGTGTTTTCCTTAGAGGGAGGTAGTTCCACAATAAAGTCCATGGATATAGATGCCCAGGGACGATGAGGAATCGGAAGAGGCTGAAGCAAGCCAACAGGGGATGAGCGAGGAGTCTTATGTCTGGCACATACATCACAAGAGGACACATACTTCTTAACATCCTCATGATACTTCGGCCACCAAAAGGATCGGGCAAGTAGGTCTTGCGTCTTTCGGATTCCTGGATGACCTGCTGGTTTTGAGTCATGGTAGAGACGTAAAAGGTCCAGTCGCACTGACTCCGGAGCAAACAGACGTTGTTGAAAAATCCAAAACCCATTAAGCATCGTCATATGGAGGTCACGAGGAGGATCACGAAGAACTGGGTCTTCAGCGTAGCCCTTTTTAATGCGAGACATCAGATCAGAAGGAAATGTAACTCCTATAAATATATCCTCCGGCAAGATGGTGGTCTTGGTTACGGTAGTATGGAGGGGGTCAGCTATTCTAGACAAGGCATCCGCCTTACCATTCTTGGAGCCAGGACGGTATGTAACCAAAAAATTAAACCTCGAGAAGAATAGGGACCAGCGTGCTTGTCTGGCTGACAGTCTCTTTGCTGATCGAATACATTCCAGATTTTTGTGATCTGTGAGGACAGTAATTGGATGGGTAGCTCCCTCCAAGAGATGTCTCCATTCGGTGAAGGCAGCTTTTATAGCCAATAGTTTATTATTACTTTATTCCCTATGTCATAGTTTCTTTCTGCTGGCACCATCTGTCGGGAATAGAAGGCACACGGATGTAACTGCATCTTAGGGCTAGTCCTTTGAAACAGTATAGCACCAACAGCTGAATCAGAAGCATCAACTTCCACAATAAATGGTAATTCTGGCTGAGGATGTACCAGGACATGGGTAGAGGTAAACAGAGTCTTCAATCGGGAAAATGCGGTATCCGCCTTATCGGACCACTGAAAAGGAGTCCCTTTACGTGTGAGTTCAGTGATCGGTGTAATAACGGCAGATAAATTCTTAATGAAACGCCTGTAAAAATTGGCAAACCCCACAAATCTCTAAACATCTTTTTCATTCTTGGGGATGGGCCAGTCCAGCACAGCTTTAATTTTACTTGCGTCCATACTTAAACCTTTGGGAGTTATTACATACCCCAGGAATTGAATTTCTGTTTGTTCAAACTCACATTTTTCTAATTTAATGTATAGGCGGTGGGTACAAAGGCGCTCTAGAACTATACGGACCTGTTTTCTGTGGTTTTCAAGATTATCAGAGAATATTAGGATATCATCCAAATATGCCACAACAAACTGATCCAGGAGATCTCGTAGTACATCATTGATAAGATGCTGGAAAGTTGCAGGGGCATTACACAGCCCAAAAGGCATTACTAGATACTCGTAATGACCGTACCTGGTTCTGAAAGCTGTTTTCCATTCATCATTGGGTCTTATGCGAACCAGATTATATGCCCCCCGAAGATCAAGCTTCATAAATATTTTAGCTGAACGAAGTCTCTCCAAAAGTTCAGGAATCAGAGGCAAGGGGTAGCGGTTTTTAACAGTGATGTTATTAATGTCCCTGTAATCAACGCATGGCCGTAGGCTGCCATCTTTCTTTTCTACAAAGAAAATAGGAGCTCCTGCTGGAGAAGTAGATGGTCGAATAAAGCCTTTGGCAAGATTTTCTTGTATGTATTCACGAAGAGCTTTCAATTCAGGCTCAGAAAGGGAATATATACGGCCAAATGGGATAGCAGCCCCAGGCAACAGCTCTATTGGGCAATCATAAGGCCTGTGTGGTGGAAGCTGATCAGCATTCTTCTTATTACAGACATCTGCAAAATCCCGATATTGTAGAGGAAGCTTAGTCAAGTTTGTAGCAACCATTTCATTAAATGTTGTGGCAACAGGTGTTACCTTAGAGGGTTGACAATTCATTAAGCAGTGTTCTGAAGGAAAGGACAAAGTTCTGATCTTCCAATCAATCTGTGGGTTATGCAGAGCAAGCCAAGGTACCCCCAAAATCAGTGGAAACTGTGTTGAGGAAATTAGGTGGAAAGAGATAGCCTCATGGTGATTCACTTCCACAGTCAACATTAAGGGCACAGTCTCATGTGTAACCGGGCCTGACGTAAGTGGAGAACCTCCATTAACACAGGTGAAGAATTAGGGATAGACTGAATTCTATTTCCTGCTGCAAATTTGATGTCCATAAAGTTTCCGCCTGCTCCAGAATCTATCATAGCTGTAGTTGAAATTTTACTATCACCACATTGCAAGGTGATAGGCACCACAAAATGAGGATGTTGAGTCAACATCCCCTCTTCACCATGAGCCAGAGAAAACAAGGGTTGTGTGACAGAATCCAGTTGATCTGAAATCTGGGATTGGTGTTGAATCTGTGCACCCTCAGCCGCCATAGCTATTGTTCTTTTGGATTTGCTAGGGCAATTGATGGCATAGTGCCCTGCACTACCACAATACAAGCATAAATTGTGATTGCGTCGCCACTGTTTTTCTTCGATGGATAATGGCCCTCTTATTAGATTTACCTGCATAGCCTCTGGCTCAGAGTCTGTAGGTGTGTGTGGGATCGGAGTAGAAGTTCTTGAATAGG
Source organism: Discoglossus pictus (assembly GCA_027410445.1). Lineage (NCBI taxonomy): Eukaryota > Metazoa > Chordata > Amphibia > Anura > Alytidae > Discoglossus > Discoglossus pictus. Next base: position 148,154,264 of record CM050168.1, read on the forward strand.
AAATTGGAGTAGTACTTGGTCTAAAAGAGCCCTGTCTTTCCAATCTTCTTTCAGAAAGTCTCGGATCAATACGGATAGCCAAACGTACAAATGCATCAAAGTCAGCAGGAAGATCAACACGAGCTAGCTCATATTTTATAGCTTCTGAGAGACCTTTTCTGAAGTGGAACCTCTGGGCTGATTGGTTCCAGGTAGTATCAGCAACCCACTGTCTGAATTCAGCAGCATATTCAGCCACCGAGCGCCTCCCTTGATGCAAATGAATGAGAGTGGCTTCTGCTGTAGCACATCGATTTGGGTCATCAAAAACTAGGCACATGGCCTCAAGAAAGTCATTTAGATTACCCGAGACTGGACTGTCCTGTTCCAGAAGAGGGGAGCCCCAAGCCAGGGCTTCATCTTTGAATAAGGAAAAAATAAATCCCACCTTCTCTCTTTCAGATGGAAATCGTTGAGGTAACATCATGAAGTGCAAACGGCATTGATTTAGGAAACCCCTACATTGTTTGCGATCTCCTCCAAACTTTTCTGGTAGGGGCAAGCGGGCATCTTGTGCGGGTGTAACAGTAGCAGCCGCAACATCTCGTGCCCTGTAGCTGGTATACTCACTGTGCATTGACTGAATTTTATTATGCAGTTCAGCTATCTGGTCCAGCAGCACTTGAATGGTCTGTGCCTGGGTCTGCACATTTCTTGCAGTAAAAGCAACCTGTTGGGCCTGCAGTTCAGCTACCTGGTCCTGCAGCACTTGAATGGTCTGTGCCTGGGTCTGCACAATTCTTGCAAATAAAGCAACCTGCTGGGCCAATGCAGAATCTGACCCGGCGGTCTCCATGAAAGGGCCAGATTATTCTGTAATGATATGGAATCACAAGGTTGTGGAGACCAGCAGCCAAGGTCAGCAATAATCCAGTTCAGCAATTTGTAGGTGAAACAGGAACAAGCTTTATTGAAGTGATCAGGAACCACACAATAATCTGGCAAGGTACATTTGTCAGGAAGTGCCTTATATAGGCCAAGGACCAGACACCTGACCAGACACAGCTGAAGAGACTTAGGTACTGATACTATTGCTAGCAGAGTCAAGCTTATCAGATCTCAATGAAATTCACAAAAGGCAGGCTGGTGCAATGGTAGGGAAGAGGTATAGCAGCCTGGGGACCAGGGTTCAAAACCCAGCAGAGTCAATTCCTCACAGTTGGTCTCAACCATGTCTCTTTTGATGACTTACTTTCTTGGAAATGACTATGTAGCAGAAGATCCCTAAGGTTGGGACTTCTGCTATATGTTATCATACTTTGCAGTTCAATAACTTATCTAAGATCTTCATCAGAGGTAAATAGGTATCAGAATTTAGAAGAAATGTTCTTAATGTCTACTGAGTTGTATCAATAGGTAAGTATGCAGTGTATTAGAGATTTGCTTTCTTTCTCGGAGATAAAATCCTTTTGTGTACAAGGTAATTATGTTTTCTCTATGTTAGAGACAGAATTATTTTGTACACTAAGTAGATGTGCTCTTTTTTGCATTCAGAGCATTATGATATGCAGCTTTTGGACATTTATTGGGGTATCCTCTGTCTATAACTAAATAACATTAAAATTAAGATACCGTCTGCAATCAGTGCATCATGCATAATAACCAGACAAAACACTTTGAATATAAAAAAGGATCTGATCAGCAGTTAAAGTGTTACCCCCGCAGCACCTAAAATTAACCCCCCTATACATCGGGACCCCTTCAGTGTCCCCATATTAACCTTTGCTGTGGGGGGGCCCGATTGGGACCCAGCCGCAAATGAGGGTTCTCGCGCATGCCCCACTAAAATTTAGAAATGGCTCCTTCTAATTGGCTGAAAATGCTGTCAATCCTAGTTCAGCCAATCAGAAGGCGAAAATGTGTGAGCCAATCAAAATGGGATACACCCCTCTTATCTGATTCTGATTGACTGATGTAACTGTCAAGCAATTATAATCCAATCAGAAGGCGCTATTGCCTTCAGCCAGTCAGAATGGGATACACCCCACTGGGTTTATCCCATTCTGATTGGCTCCAAGCATCTGCATCTTCTGATTGTCTGAAATCTAATTGCCAGTTACCTCATTCATTTAGAAGATGCAGAGGCTTGGAGCGCCTTCGGATTGGCTGAAATATGATTGACAGCATTTTCAGCCAATCAGAAGGTGCCATTTCTAAATTTTAGCGGAGCATGCATGAGAACCCTCATTTGCAGCTGGGAGCTCCATTATATATTTTTTTTTTAGACTGTCAGTTTTTTTGGGAGTGGCCCTGCCTGCGACGACTTCGAGGAGGATGGGGGCATCGCTGGATGGCCATTTTGAACAGGTATGTGTACTATGTAGAATGTATTATATTACATGTTGTATTTAGTTATGTATTAATTGTGATGTTTCTTTTTTTGAAGGTGTGCCGGACCTGGGGACATTTATGGAGATGAAGCACAGCAGACCATCGTCGCTGGCGGGGCATTTTGGCAAGGTAAGTGGTCTAATTTACCCTATTCTAGTTTTAGTGAGGGGGGTTATTTTAGGTGTAATTATAGGGGGTTTTAGTATATGTAATTATAGGCTTTTTATTGTATGTAATGTATTTTGTTTTTTGTGTAAATCAAGTTTTTTATTTTCTGTAATTCTAGTTTTTTTTTATTTTCTGTAAGTTATGTTTTTTATTTTCTGTAAAGTAGTTTTTTTATTTTATGTTAGTTATGTTTTTATTTTATGTAATTCTAGTTTTTGTGTGTGTGATAGTGGGGTAATAGAGATTTTATTAGGGTGTTAGGTAGGTAGTGAAGGGGTTAATAGGGTGGAGGGGGTTAACAGGGTAGAGGGGGGTTAATTGGGTAGAGGAGGATTTAATAGGGTAGAGGGGGTTAATATGATAGGGTAGAGGGGGGTTAATAGAATGGGATAGAGTAGAAAAGGGGTAATAGTGTAGTGTTTAGACTTTGTGTCATGAGGGTCCTGGAGGACCCTCATGGCCCTTATAGTGTTAATATAGGAGTTACATATTGTCCCATAAGGGTCTGTATAGATCCTTATGGGACTGATAGGATTAATTAGAGGCTCATGAGGTAGGGACACTGCAGGTGTGCTGATAGGGATCTCTAGCTTTGGGGGTGGTCATTTTAGGTACCTGGGGGGTACTTGGAGTACCCCCATGGCAGGGCTTAACTGTTTAACTGCCGCTGGGGTCCTGATCGGGACCCCCGCAGCAAGGGTTAATATTGGCAGGCTGCGGGGGTCCTGATTGGGACCCCTGCAGCAATGGGGATTAGTCTGGGGAGCAGGGGGAGCTTTAGGGGCCACAGGGATGATTCGGGGCCTGAGCGGGGGTCTCTTCTGCTGCTCATGCAGCAAACGTAAGGGCTTTTAAAGCCTTTATGTGTCCTCTCGAGCACACATTGGGCTTTGTGCTCCATTTGCGAGTTACAGGCTAGCTCGCGGGAGACTTTGTAGCAATTTCGTAGCAAAATGGGAACGAAGCGGGTACGGGCTTGACAGATCAAAGGGTTGCGTGCTGCGATGTTCCATGTTCCACTAAACGTAGGCATTTTTCGTCCGTCCTGCATTCTAACACTCAAGTCGGTAACGTAGAGGTTTACAGGGCTAATTTAATAGCCTACAGCCCTACTTTTTGAGATACAGGCTACTTTTTCAAACGTAGCCCCATTTTAATGAGGCTGTTGATCTGTAATACTCAGTCTGCTGAAATTGTCTGCTAGTTCTAAAAAAAGCAAGTTGTTGTCTATAAACATAAGATAGATATAGTTGAATTATCTATGTTGGGTATGAGAATTACTATAGATTTCAAATAGTCTATTAAAGGAACATACTGTATCTAAATCAGTGTCCATTTATTCCACATATTGAAAGGAGTATCAAAAGGAAAAATCTCACAGTGTTATATATTCATAAATAAATTGTATCGTAACAGCAACTTGTACTGCCTATTAAAGGCAAATCAATAACTATGTAAAATAGAATAGTGATCTGAGAAGTGATTGGACTACTGACGAGTGTTCTTATAATTATGCTATGATATAAAATTGGCTGAATAGTCTAACACAGCTCCAGCTTTATGTAATAGTTAGTGACTGAGAAGTAACTCTCGACTGGTATAGGAATTATGGGCCCTATTCAATTGCAAGCCTGCACATTATGTTATATTGGCCATATGTCTGCAGGCTTTAAATTTGCTACAATTACAGAGAGATTCAATTAAACAAGGCTGCAATTTACAGGCCGAAAGCCAAAACCGTAAATCATGCAATCTTATGTAGCATTTCAGAGTGTGATCATGATCAGTTAAGCAAGGCCGTAACTACCCATTTAGAAACAGCCAATAGTAAATGAGACCGTAATCATTACGTCAGTAAAACATGGAGGTTACATGTTAATCAATTAACGTTTAGAGGTCCGATATGTAATTAGACAGGCAATTAGGCAATGTACAAAATATTAAAAATGAGATACTGTTTTTGTCCACGTGGGTGGCCTGATATGTATTAACTCATTGATTCCCGAGATTGATAGAACACCGAAATGAAACATAAAAGAAATATTTTCTATTGCTGATTTGCGAGCTTGAGACTGTTGTGCAATTTATTCTAATGTCTTTCATCGCTTTTTCCATCTTTAAAAGTGCAGTATTAATTTTGCATTTGCATTTACAGTGCTACAGGTTTAATCCCCTTGCGAGTCCTATCTGGTACCTGTACCTGTAGGATTTTCTTCTACATTTGCCATTAATGGGTGTGAAAACTTTTGCAGGCTTCAGGAATTGTAGCAATTGAATAGTGATTTGTGATTTTATCGAGTGTAACTTTTGTGGACTTGAAAGATAAAGGCTTAGATGGGTTGGAAGTTACGAATTTGACAACAGCAGGGATTATCAGCCTGTAACCCGTAGATCCTTTGCAGCTCGCTAAAAGACGCCAATTGAATAGCAAATTAGTTTACACTACGAATTCCAGTAAACAACAATTGCTCAATTGAATAGGGGCCTATGTCAGCAATATGGGCAAGTACTATTAGGATGTAACTACTCGTAAAGGGAGCTGGTCTTCTAAATATGGCCAACATATTAGTTGTTCTGTGAATATCATAAAATCCAAATATATAGAAACAAGACAGAATTAGGACATTGGATTCAGAACTAATTTTCAGAACTAACTAAACTAATTCAGAACTAATGCGCGATCTATCTGCAATAAACTCACATTCACTCATGACCTATTATTACCCTTATTCTACTGGATCTCACTGAAACCGGGCTCTCATCCTCAGACACTGCCTCCCCTGCAGTACTCTCTCATGGTGGTTTTCACCTCAGCCACACACCTAGAATTGGGAACAAACAAGGTGGTGGTGTGGGTGTATTGCTTTCCACTCACTGTACATTTCACCTCATACCCCCTGTCCCATCCCTCCAATTCTCATCCTTTGAAGTTCATACAATCTGCCTCTTCTCACCTATCTCTCTACGTGTTGCTGTGATCTATTGCTCCCAGGCACTCCCTCTCAATTTCTTGACCACTTTTCTGCCTGGCTCCCTCACTTTCGCTTCTCCAATGTTCCTTTACTGGTACTTGGAGATTTTAACATTGCTGTTGACACTCCCACCTCCCCAGCAGCAGCCAAACTGCTTGCACTCACCTCTTCCCTTGGCCTCTCACTACTAACAGATTCTTCAACACATCATGCTGGTCATTCTCTTGACCTTATCTTCACCAATCTCAGCACAACCTCCTACCCAGTCATCCACCCACTCCCTCTATCTGACCATCACTTCCTAACCTTCAACCTCACCACATTTTCCTCTCACCACCACTCTTCAAACCCCTACCACCATCACAAACAGAAACCTGCGAGCACTTGACCCTACTCAGCTCTCCACTATTATCCAACCCCTTCTCAGTCCTCAACTGCCCTGACACTGCCACCTCACTCTACATCTCTACTCTCTCTTCCACCCTTGACACTCTGGCCCCCATAACCACACGCAGACGTCCTCGCTCTTATCCACAACCATGGTACAATACACAAATACAACTTCAGAAGATTTCCTCCACTACAAATTTATGTTACATACAATCCTATTCCTCCATCCTCAACCTTGCCAAACATCACTACTTCACATCACTAATATCAACTTTGTCCTCTAACCCCAAGCATCTGTTCGACACTTTCAATACTCTCCTCTGCCCACCACCTCATCCCATGCCTTCCTCTCTCACAGCTGAAGACTTTACCAACCATTTTATGCATACAATTCTAAACATTCGCAAAGAGCTCTTCTCTCATAGTGGTTTACACACTCCACCCTCTCAACTAACCAACAAAACCCAGTCTTCTCCCTTCCCCAATCCAACAGCCAACATGAACTGCTTTGACCCGACTACAGAGGACAGAGCCTGCTATTATCCACTCGCCTCACTACCAGTCCTCAGGATCCTATTCAATCTCAGCCTGTCCCACACCTCTCAACCACACTAATCCCAGCTCTCACACACCTCTTCAACCTTTCCCTAAATACTGGCATGTTTCCATCTTCTCTAAAACATGCCATAATTACACCCATCCACAAAAAACCCTCATCCAACTCTGAAGTCGCATCTAACTACCGCCCTATCTCTCTACTTCCCCTGGCTTCCAAACTGATGCAGCGGCTCGTCTATAACCTCCTTACCAATTTTATTTCCTCTAACTCCCTTCTTGACACCTTCCAATCCGGCTTCCCGCCCCAACATTCCACTGAGACAGCTCCCAGTAAGGTCACCAATGACCTGCTTACTACCAAGTCAAAAGGTCACTTTTCCATTCTACTTCTTCTAGGTCTCTCTGCTGCCTTTGACACAGCCAACCATCCACTTCTACTCCATATCCTCTCCTCCCTCGGTATTCAAGACACTGCTCTCTCGTGGGTCTCATCATACCTACAAAATCAATCATTTAGTGTCTCCTTCTCTGACACCTCTTCTTCTACTTATCCACTGTCTGTTGGCATACCCCAAGGTTTAGTCCTAGGCCCCCTCCTCTTCTCCATCTACACATCCTCACTTGGTATTCTAATAAACTCTTTTGTGATTCATTATCATCTCTATGCAGATCACACTCAAATCTACCTCTCATCACCAGATCTATCCCGCTCTCTTCTAACACACATCTCCAACTGCCTTTCTAGTATATCCTCTTGGATGTCCACCCACCATCTCAAACTCAACATGTCTAAGACTGAACTCCTAATCTTCCCTCCCTCTACCACAGCATCAATTCCTCACATCTCTCTCACTGTCAACAACAACATCATCTCTCCCACCTCCCAAGCTTGTTGCCTCAGGGTTCTACTGGACCCCGCCCTGCCTTTCTTCCCTCACATACAGTCGCTAACAAAATCTTGCCTTCTCCATCTAAAAAACATCTCCAGAATTCGCCACTATCTTACACAAGACACAAATACAATCCTAATACACTCTCTCATCATCACTCTACTTGACTACTGTAACTTGCTTTTTGCTGACCTACCCACCACCCGACTATCCCCACTTCAATCCATAATGAACGCCTCTGCTAGACTCATCTTCCGTACATAATGTTCATTGTCGGCTTAACATTTTTCTCAATCACTACACTGGCTTCCCTTAGCCTCCAGAATAACATTTAAAATTATGACCCTAACTTACAATGCCATCAACAATTGCGCACCCCCTTAAAGCTCTGCTCTAATTTCCAAATATACCCCCAACCTCCCTCTTCATTCTGCTAATGACCTTTTTCTTTCTACAACTCTTGTCACCTCCTCTCATTCTTGCCTTCAGGACTTTTCTCGTGCTGCCCCTATTCTCTCGAACTCCTTGTCTTGCTCCACCAGATTGTCCTCCTGCCTCTAAACATTCAAAACCTCACTAAAAAAACATCTTTTTAAAGAAGCTTATCACCTTCCACCATAACACGCTTATAACCTCTCTCGCCCTTCTTTACCACACACAATACCTTTAGGTTCTAAGTCTGCAAGTTTTAATCCTGCAGGGTGCTTTGGGGAACGAACCATGGACACTTGCTTCAAGGTTTAAAGACAGGGAACTCCTTGCTTTGTTATGTTTTGATTAGTATTTACCTTTGCCTGGAACTTATCTTATGTACAGCGCTACGGAATATGTCGGCATGTTCTAAATAAACAATAATAATGTCATGTCTATATGATCTCCCTGGTGTAAAAACATAAAGGTATTCAGTCTTTGTTGTTTTTAGCCATGATTTTATTTTTTTTAATTGCCGTCATCCTTTGTTATAACTAATAAAAGATTTTTGTTATTTTTTCCCAACAACCTTTGTGTTCTACAAGGACTCCCATGGCACTCTAAGTAAAACACTACACTAACCTATAATAATAGACACCCCCAATAAATTACAAAAAATTAAAAAGCAACATCATCCAAACTAAAAAGTCTAAACATACCAAAATGATTTTCATTTTAATAAAAAATGACATAAAATAGAAAAATATTACATAAAAATAAAAAAATATCACAACTAAAATAAAACATACTACATTAAAATAAAAAATAAATTAAAATGAATTATACTTACCTGCCCCAAATAATCAGGGCTATCCATGTTGATGAAGAGGTCCTACTCCTCTTCACTCTTGGTTGAAGAGCACGGTCCTCTCTTCTGGGCTATTCAAATGGCCCTCCAGAAAAAATATCCCCCCATTCAATAAAAAAAAAGAAAAGAAACGACAGTGCTCCCCTTCCGCACTCTGAAATAGATGTCAATAGAATGGGCTTTCAGTTGTCACCCTGCTCAATATGAATTTTGACCATGGGGTTCTCAATGGATCACCATGGTTATGTAGATGGGGTGGTTGGGGAACGGGATAGGGTTTTGAGTGGGGAATGGGGTGATCGGCAGTGAGCGGTGAAGGGGATCCACGGGGACTCCATCCACCTTGTACTTGGATTGAGTCAATCCCTAGGGATTCCCATTAGTCTCAGTTGGTTTGTAATCAGTTATATTTCTGAGCACAGCCATACTCGTAATCCTGAACCTTGTAACTTTACTTTCAAGGCTTGGTTTACGAGTTGCGAATGTGCACAGTAATATTACGTCTGAGGAGCATTGAGTAGACGTGTAACATTGATGAAAAAAGCACTCACAGCCAAAACATTGGCAAGTAGTTTACTTGTCTTGAATAGAATAGGGCTTTTTGTTACCAGACATATAGAACAAACCTACTTGTCTTGTTTTTGAACTTTTCTTTAAATCACATAACTTTTTTTATATTTTCTGCCTCTGTCCTTATATATCTCTTCTCCACTGACCTAGTCTTCCATCTGCTCCATTGTCCTACTTTTCACCCTTACCTTGGCTATCTTGTTCCTCTCTTGTTTCTTGCTCTAGCCCTGGCTGTCTCACTTTTCCATTTACCTGACTGTTTCTCTCCTTCCTTGTCATGATAGTTTATTTCCCTTATCCTGCATGTTTCCTTCCTCATTTGGTATGTCTACCATTCTCCTCCTATTCCCTGACTCTAGCTGTCTTCATCTGTCTGATCTATATTTCATCTTCTGGTCCTGGGATCTTCCTTGCCCTGGCTGCCTCTCTTCCTTTTTTGATTGTCACTCTCAACCATTGCCTTGGCTGGTCTTCTCTTTTTTTATTAGCTATCTAACTTGCCCTGCTTATCCCTCTTGTCCCTTCCTGTGGCTATCTTTCTCCTCCTTTTCTCAGTCCATCTCTCTCCTACCTTCCTATGCTATCTATTTCCTCCTTTATCCTGGCTGTCTATCTCCTTCCTGGCTATCTCCTTTCTTCCCAATGACTATCTCTCTCACCTCCCTTCCCCTAATTGTCCCACCTCTCACTTCTTCCATCTTTCTCCTCTCTTCCCCTGGATATCTCTCTCTTTGCCTCCCCTTGCTGTCTCTCTCCTCTCTTCCCCTGGATATAGCTCTCCTCCATTTCCTTGGTTCTCTCTCTCCTTTATTCCCCTGAAAATCTCTGTCCTCCCATTTCCCTGTCTACCCGCTCTTCCCATTTCTTGCCTATCTCTCTCTTTTCTTTAACCTTCCATTTCTCCAGGATATCTCTCCTTACTTTCTTTTGCTGTCTCTCTCCTCCCTTCCCCTGGCTGTCTCATCCTCACTTCCCCCATCATCTTCCATTTCCCCTGGATATCTCTCTCCTCCCTCCCCCTTGGCTATCTCTCCTCCATTTCCCTGACTATCTCTTTCAACTCTTCCCCTGCCTATCAATGATCTCCCATCCCCTGGCTGTCTCTCTCCTGCCTTCTCTGGACTGTCTCCTCCTTTCCACTATCTATCACTCTCCTCCCTTTCCCTGCATTTCTCACTCTTCCATACCCCTGTCTATCTATATCTTCCCTTCCCTCTACTGTCTCTTTCCTACACCCACCTCATACATAGAAATGCAGGCCCTGGTAAAGTACACAATAAACTACTTAGGTTGTACCTTATTACTTGCTTAGGCATAATAAATGATGCACCATCAAAATACAAATGTCTTTCAGTGAACCTCATACATTTGCAATTCAAATGTAATTATCTAGGTTTGCAAGTTCAGTAGAACAGAACAAAGGATCACTTCAGGATTATTTGAACATGGAACAATTCTCTCTTGTATACTCATTTCTTTATAAGTTTATGTTTGTGGAACAAAGGTGGTGTGTACCCATGCATGTGCAAATGTATGTCAGAGAGTGCATTTAATTTGCATCTTATCTTCTGATAAAACATGAACTTTGATATTATATTCCATGCTATTTATATTTAAAGTAATATGGAAAGTTCAAATTTACTTTCCTGAATTAAAAGCATGATGTTTTGGTTCAATGTGTCCTGCAACTGAAGCAAGCAGACGTGCAGAACCTCAGCTCTGCAACTAACAATTACTAAAAAGGGGTAAATACCCCAAAACTAAGGTAAATCCCCAATCCATTCAGAAATTCTAACCCAGGGGCCTACCAGGAGCAGATCAATGCCCAATAACACTGGGTCCAACAGAAATTCGCCTCCACGTGGTTGAGGCCTACTCAACCTTTCCTCTCACAGTGGGCCTCAGTTTAACCCACAAGATCTTGAGGACTGAGACCTGGGAGTAACTCTAAGTAAAGCCTTTACTCCAAACACGATCAGGCCCTAGGGGCTAATTACCTCACCTCCGACCTCCGAGTCCGGATTGGACCATGAGGTGTAGATCACATGACCACCTACAGATCAAAAAGTGAGTAAAATAAACCCAAGAAGAGGGGGACAAACAGTGAGCTACATACCCTTCAGAGGCTGCAGGGGGAGAATAGAGTACACTGAGTACTAGGGGGAAAAGGGCTGGCAACCACCCACCCGCCAGATTTATTTCAGAGAAAAGGCCCATAACTCAAGCTGTCACACCAAACTTTAATGTGCCCACATTAAAAACTTAAGTCTAGGCCGGTTCACTATGAAAACAGAGTTTACATGAGAGGCCTATGCGCTACAATAAAGGCAGCAGCAAAGATAAATGAGACATAAAAGGCATTTAAAAAAGACGTCTGAGAATGTTTAGGTACACAACCCTACAATGGAGTGTTTGCAATAAGGGGACTATTATACTGGCTCAATTTTGCCACCTTCCAGAGAGACCTTTCTCTAAGAGACAAATTTTGCTTTTATTGCCAGCATCTTCAGAGTCCCAGCATTATTGGAGGACAAAACTTAATTATTGAGCATTGAAGTGCCTTTGCAAGCCACTGAGACAGACTCTGACCCTACACATTTCCAAAGGCTCTGTAGCAAAGTCTGTAGCATACAAGTAGCAAGGTGACACGCAAACAAATGTTTTAATCTGACAGAAGGGCTTTAGAAGGAGTCTGAAAATATTTAAAACACCTTTAATAGTGACAGATTTAGGAGGAAGAGAGAATTAAGAATACTAGAACAATAAAAGGAAATATAAGTTGTGTATTCAATTACATAATTCTTTGCTGAGAGAGTCAGTCACCATAGGGTAATAGTGCCTCCTGGAGGAAGATAGTGAAATAACAGGATATTCAATGTAGTAGCAGCTCCAACTCATTGCAGTGAGGCTCCAGTGATAATGATGATAGGAAAAAATAACCTGACATGAATTCAATCCGACTTTATAACTGAGGTGGACAAGGGATCAAAAGGGTATGCTTGGATGGGGATCTAATATTTGCATTGCTTTTTTAGATTAAGCTTATAGTACTCACAGGGTGTATACAGATATAATATTTTTATCCCAGGGGTGATCCATGTCAATTCGCAAAAAAATAAAAGATTTTTTTTTTTTTTTATTATAAATATTTTATTATTGTAGAAAGGTATAAATAACATACATTCCATAAAAAGACAGATCTTCTGCCCTATCATTGGAAAAATTGCACATCAATATGCGGAAATTAACAGTATACCAAAGCAAGTAATATATACAACTTAACAATTGTGTACAGAAAAAAAAAAAAAAAAAAGCAAAAAGAAACAGAAACAAAGTACAAAACCCCAGACCTCTTATCTTTACTCTATATTCCCGGATTAACAACCCAAAATTTAAGAGGCATGGGGGTGCAAGACATAACACCGTTATAATTCACACATGTTGTTATTATCATTCTATCCTTTATTACCTTTTTCTTTCTTTTCCCTTTTTTCCCCAATTCTATTTCGATTTGTTAAAGCCTTCCATCTCTTCATTGGAGCCTTTACACCATTACGTTCATTAAAGGAAAAGCTAAACTACACTATCCCGACGATATCCCAATAGTATTCCAAACTACTATAATATCATATATAATCAAAATAAAACACACCACCAAGCACACTACTATCATACAAGGCATCAGGCATAGGTATCACTAGGGAAGAGAAGACGGGTGGAGTGGGACCGGAGTGGAAGGATCAGAATGACCTCGGACAAATCAACAGCTTCCAATTTACGTATTCCGGAAATATCTGTCCCATAGAGACCAGGATAGGCTACTTTTTTTGGTCACACCCAAGTCAGTAAAGTTTAGTTCCAGTAAACGATTTTTATCTACTTTACCTTTAACCTCGCTCCAGGACGGAACCTCTTTCTGCTTCCACTTGGAAGCTATTAATGATTTTGCTACCATCAGTACCTGTAGCATAAGAGCTTTAACTTTTAAAGGTAAGGGGGGGAAGATGTGGAATAAAATTATCTCAGGGTGTGGACACAATTCTACCCCACTTATTCTAGTCAAATGGAAAAAAACCTCTGCCCAAAGTTTTTTGATATGTATACATTGCCACCAAATATGCAGGGAAGAACCTATTTCACTGCATTTACGCCAACAAAACTTCTCCTGATCCAACCCACAAATCATTGCCATCCTAACCGGGGTAAAATGCCACCTATTGCAGATTTTAAAGTGGAGTTCTCTATAAGAGGGGTATTTAACAAATCTGTCCGTAATTTCATATGATCTAAACCACTCTTCAATGGTCCATTTATGCTTCAATTCCTCTTCCCAATCCTGAATACACTTGGATTTATATTCCATTTGTGGCCTTCTAATAATATCATAACATTTTGAGATAATATGAGTTTTAGATTCCGCCATAATCAATTTTTCCAGAGGAGTTAAGTCTCTTGATCTAGTCAGGAAAAACTCTGATTTTTTGAGGGTCTTTTCTAGTGATAAGGATTCTAGCCATGAAATCTTTAGTTGAGGGGCTTTCGTTTTAATATTCTCCAATGAGAAATTATTACCAGAGAACAATTCTAGGAGCCGGTTAAATCCTACTTTAGCTATCCTCCTTAGGGTTGGAGATTCAATATGTGATGCTAGATCTAGTAACGGAGTAATTGGTGAGGGAAATGGAATCAAATTATATTTGCCATTCAATTTATTCCATACATTCCCCTTTACTCTAGCCATAGTTTCATCCTGTACCAAATTTTTAAAGTTAATCTTTTTTAGAAACAAAAGAATTTTAATGTTCTTTAAACCAGTTAGCTGTTGTTCAATTTGAACCCACTTATTATCATTAATAGGATCTAGCCATTCCAACATATTTGCCACTAATGTAGCTTCCTGGTATTCTTTAAGTAATGGATAGGCCATACCACCATGTTTAAATTTCCCTCCCATTCTTGATCTTTTTATTCTTATTTTTTTCCCATTATGAATGAAGATATCAATTTTATTTTGTAATCGATTTAGGAAATAGGTGGGAATTCGGCAGGGGATATTCCTTAAGATATAGGTTATTTTTGGCAATATTACCATTTTTATGGCGATAATAAAAAATTTTGATTAACAAAAATATACAAGACTTTTACAGGGTGTCTGATACTCTGCAAACCTCACATTAAAACTCAATGTCTAGTCAATTGGACATATCAGAGATGGAAGAAAATACTACACAACCTATTGAAGGCCCTGAATAAATATTTATGTTCGTTTGGACAGAGGGCACAATTGCTTGAGGATAACATCATTGAAGCTCAAGAGCATGATAAACACGATTTTGCCATTAACTCCTCTAAGATCATGGAGCTGGAAAATAAATTAGAAGACCTAGAAAATCAGTCTCAAAGGTACAATATCCGAATGAGAGGAGTTCCAAAAAATGTCACAGATTTTGAGTGAGGAGTCCGAATGGACAATTGAAAGAGTGCACAGAGCCCTGGGTTTGGCTAAAGATCAAATCTACCATAGGACATTATTTTGCGTTTTTCTCAGCAGAAGGCGAGAGATATGGTACTCTCGGCATCGAGGAAATCCCCGGGGATAGAAGGTCCAGATGGTACACCTATTCAGATATACATGGACCTTTACCCTTTGACCCTTTTAAAATGAAGGGACATGAAACCCACCCACAGATATTAAACCAGTACAAAATTCAATATAATTAGGGTTTCCTTTTGCTCTAATATTTCAGCACAAGGGGTCAACATACAGAGGGAAATCCCTAGATGAGAGCAAGGAGCTCCTAGCCAAGCTAGCACTGTCTACTGAAAAAGAATTGTGCGAGATTCCAGAAACTTCCAGGCAACCCAGACCGGTGAGAGTTTGGTCTGAAGTGGTGAGAAATAAAATACAAGGAGCATCTTTGAATGGAATCTCAAACATTTCAAAGAACAAGATTGTGGACGCTACCCTGCCTTAAGTGTGAATTCAGGTGTATGTAAATAATGGGGAGTTTAATTGGAGTTTTTTTTTGCTGGATTGATTTGTGAATAATTGTATAAAACAAGAGTTCGGGTGGGTAGTTCAGAGACCAACTCGGAAAAAGGGTAAGGTTCTGATATTATTAGAAGTTGCAGGGTAATAGCTAAGATGTCATTTTAATGGCTAAGCCATTGTCAGTTTAAGCCTCTTCATTTTTTGAAGATCTTTAAAAAGGGAATAACTAAAACTAGGGATAATGAGGAAAGATATAAAGTGTTATGGGAAAGTCCAAAAAGGGGTACTCCAAAGCTTCCTATTACCTTATTTTATTATTTAAAGATTATGGTCCGTGGAGCCAGTTGTAAATGAAACGATGTTTAGAGACTTCCTCCCATTAGGGTTCAATAAAGTCTATAAAGAGAAGGCCTGCTACCCTAAAATATGGATTACTTGAAGGAGTAATGGGAGGAATGGTAAGGTTAGACCACGTGTTTTGTATTATATTTTGTTCTGTTTTTAGTGCCTTACCTTTGGACGATCGGCTGGCCGGGGGAGTGTTCGGGAAGTCTGGGATGGGATTGGCTCTGAGGCCCGGGGTGATAGATATCTTGGCTAATGGGTGTGGTGGAATCTCAGGTACATTACATAACAGGATAGCTACCAGGGATAATTTGGGCCAATGACTGGTAAAAGTCATATTGTATTGACTCACAACGTAAGGGGGTTTAATTTGCCTTACAAAAGACGTAAAGCTTTTATTTTGTATAAAAGATTCAAACCAACAGTACTTTTCTTACAAGAGACACATTTTGCCACAAATAGAGTGCCCTCATTTATGCATAAGTAATACCCCACATTTTATACGTGTAGTCAAAAAAACAAAAAAGCAGGGATTGAGACTTTAATTAATAAAAAAATCCCATTTGTGCTAGAAAACTAAATTAAAGATAAAGATGGAGATTTTTAGATACTAACAGGCAAAGTTTTAAATCTTAAGGTATTATTAGTTCATTTATATGCTCCAACTACCTCGCTGCATAGTTCTTTAATAAAGCTTTTGAAGGTGTTGGGTCATAGTGATATGGGAAAGATTATTATTGGAGGGGATCTTAATTTAACTTTACAGCCGTATTTGGACAGGACAGGGAGTGTTTCTGCCAGTTGAAACTCTAACAAATTGAAGGTAAAATATACCCTATTTCAAAAATTGGGGCTGATTGATACCTGGAGGGGACTCAATCCCACAAATAAATCATTTACATATTATTCTCCTACACATTCTACTTACTCCAGAATAGAGGATGCCCAGAAACTCCAGATCATGCTGCAGTATCTCTTAAGGTTAATTTTGTCCTAAATCTTAAAACAAATGTGAGCTGGCGCTTGAATGAAAGGCTTCTCTCTATTCCTCAGATTCAGATCCAAATTGAAGATGACCTGAAGCTTTATTTTTCCCAGAATGACAATATGGATACTGGGATAGGCTGGTTATGGGTTACCCATAAAGCTTTTATCAGGGGGTCTCTGATTAGAATAGAGTCACAATTTAAAAAACAACAAAATTTGAGGGAAACTGAGTTATTTAAAAAAATACAAAGTTTAAAAAAATAATTAAAACAAGCATTCTACTTTTACAAAACAACAAATTATCAAAACTAGAATGGAGCTAGACGCTGTTCTGGTGGAAAAAAATGAAAAAGCCATTAGGCGAACAAGACATAAATATTATACCCAAGTTAACAAACCATCGCCTATGCTTTCTAAAAAGCTTAATTTAAAAAAAACACAATCAGATATACCAAATAAAGGATTTGGCTGGAATTTCCACCATGAATCCATCAAAAATAAAATAAACTTTTTTAAAAAATGTTTTAGGAAATTTACTTCTCCAAATCTAATGCTGGTGGGTTTGGGAATTGAAGATTTTTTGAATAAATATGACTTACCTAAAGCTACTTCTCAAGAGTAGGATAGCCTTAAATCAGAAATTTCGAATGAGGAGATTTATAAAACCATTAATAGTTTGAAATTGGGAAAAGCCCCGGGCCCGGATGGCTACTCCAATGTTTCCATAAGAATCAAGTGGGGTTTGTGCCCTTAAGGCAAGCAGGAGATAATGTTAGAAGGATCTTAAATGTTTTTTTGTTTGGCCAAGGCCACTGAGACTCCATTATGTACAGTGGCTTTGGACCTGGGAAAGGCATTTGATTCACTTGAAAGGCCTTCTTTACAAGCAACTTTAACTAAATTTGGAATTACTGGAAATTTTATTAACCTTATTTCAACATTTTATAGAAATCCAATAGCTTTTCTTAAGCTCCCAGGAGAAAAGCAGGAGCACATTCAGATTCAAAGGGGAACAATACAGGGGTGTCCTGTTTCACCTTTGCTGTTTGCCATAGCCATTGAACCCCTAGCCCAGGCAATTCGGTCTAGCCCCGCGATTCAAGGAGTTAGAGTTGGGTTACTCCATTGTAAATGTTGTATGCTCGCGGACGGCATTCTATGCACTCTCACTAACCCATTTAGCTCCATTCCAGCGTTAATTGAAGTACTAGAATCCCTTGGATCAGTTTTTGGACTTAAAGTAAATCTAGAGAAAATGGAAGCGATCAGCGCCCTGATCCCTCAGCAAGATCTAGCATTGTTAAAAGAAAAATATACTTTCTGATGGCCAAAGGAGCATCTGAAATATCTGGGAATAAATGTGACCCCAGAGATTTCAAATCTTTATAAATCTAACTATATCCCCTTTTTTAAAGAGTTGACTGCAGATATCCAGAAATTGAATAAATATCATCTGTCCTGGACGGGGCATAATAGTGCTTTCAAAATGAACATTCTCCCCAGAATTTTATATTTTTTTAGAACTTTTTTCATTAATATAAATTATGGAGAATTAAATACATTTCAAAACAAAGTATTTAGACTCCTTTGGCAAAACAAACATCCAAAGATAAATAGAAATATTATGTTCAGAAATTAAAAGTTAGGTGGATTGGCTTGCCCTAACCTTAAACAATATTTGATAGCTGCCCAAGTCTCTTTCCTCCCACAAGCTCACTCAGTAGAACATCAACCTTTGTGGGCTTTTATTAAAAATCTTCAGTTGCAACCCTTTAGATGGGATAATATTATTTGGACCCCTATCCCTTCCCCGTTTTCCAAAGCAGGTTTTAATAACCCTTGTGATAATTCTATCATTAAAAGTGTAGAGGGAGGAGTCAATTGAAACCTGAGGTCTCTCCCTTAACCCCTACATTTGCCATTTCGCAAATACTGGATAGTATGTGAGAAACATCTAAAATTTGGTGGCAAGCTTACATATTGGACAAACTCAAAGCATGACTGATTGATGATAAAATTGTGACAACAGATCATTTTAAATCAAAATTCGTGATGCCAGAAAAAGAACACTTTAACTATATTAAGATACGCCATAGCATTGATACTATGGTCCAGAAATGGGGGGGGGGGGCCAAAATCTATTTGTGAGAATGCGCCACTTACTAGGGGGATTCTAGACGAATTGTATTCAACTTTAAATTCACCGTTAAAGAATCAGAAACCAATATATATGAAACAATGGGAACAGGACCTAGGAGTTTCTTGCTTGACTCTCGAGTGGCATGATATATTTTAGTTATTTGGAAACAGCTACAAAAGTTCTTCATAGAGCATACTTTACACCGGACAGATTGAATAAATAAAATCCTTCATCTGCCCCAGAATGTTTAGAAGTTGTAAAGTAAAAGGATCTTCTAGACATATTTGGTGGGACTGCTCGGTTGCTCAAAAGATGTGGCAATATATAACAGATTTAGCTTCGGGGGTACTAAAAATTAGCTTGCATCCATCAATGGAACTTTGCCCGTTAGGAATTCTATACAATAGAATAGATAACAATTCTAATAAATTGTTACAATTTGTTTTGCTCCCTGCAAAAAATAATTTGGCCAAATGCTGGAAAACACCAAAATTAGAATATTAAGAGATAATTAATAGACTCAATTTTATTTTGATTTATGAAAGATTGACACATACCCTAGAAAACACAATTCAAGAATTTCTCACTGTTTGGGGAAGATGGATTGAAACAGAACACTCATTTCAATTGCATAAAGCAATGGGATTCTTGTGTGTGGAGTTTTGGACTTCATGATTTAGTAGGCCCAGGTCGAGGAGCTGATCTCATCCTCAGATCCTATTGGAAGCTTTTCGGACATGTGGAAAGGCTTGGCGGAAGTTCAAAGGAAAAGGTGGGGCACAAGTTAAGGTTATATTTTGATATGTTAACTGGTAGGAGGAAATCCCTCGTGGGTGGGGTGAATTGCCGTAAGCGAGTTAGATTTCTTTATGGAGGGGGTAACCTACTAAGAGAAGCATAACTTAGATGAATAGGAATATGTCCTATATAAATACTTACAGCAAAAGAAGGGAAATGTATTAATAATATGGGTAATTAACAAAATGTTATTGGATTTTTGTGAATATTTGCAGAGAAAATTGAAAAAGGGGAATGGAGGGATCATTCACCGGGTAGATAGCTACACAGGATAAAGCATTAATTAGGGAAGTGTTTGTTGATATTAATGATGACCTGTGTGTCATCCGCTTTGTCTATCCTCAACTGTTGTTGGTGAGAAAAAAAAACAAGCATGATGTTTCAATCTCTCTTCACACAAACACACACACACACACACACATATATATATATATATATATATATATATATATATATATATATATATATATATATATACGTTTTAAAATAGATCATTCCTGAACAGACATCTTTTGAAAATGTCAGGAACCTCCTCTTAAAAACTGAGATATGGGTGTGTCAGGAGCATTGAATCTCATGATATACCAGCCATATTATGAAAGAATCACTGTAGATTAGAAAATATTTCACATGTATGTGTAAGCAACAAACTAACAACATTAGCAGCATAAAATAATTTACAGAATAAAACTTCATGTTAGAAGACATGACAGTAATCATGTTTTCAATTCACAAGAGAGCAGGTACAGAGCATAGCAAGCAGTGTGTGCACGTTTACCAGCAACTTAATACTAGTGAGCATGTGCAGAAAAGATAAAACATTAAAATTACTAACAAATCTGAATCAGCCAAGATTTCATGCCATCTCCATCCCTGGTCCATCCCCCTCCTTCTACTTGTGAATACATAATACAAATGATCAGAACATGCACTCTCAGGATCCTAGCCATCTGGAAATGTGTAAGATACAGACATTAAATCAGTCTTGCTTGATCAATGTCTGCTCTTATACACATTTTCCCTAAAAACATTTAGGCTCTTGAGTTACACAGCTGCTAATGTTCATAGAGCCCTATGTAAATCAAGTGCTCTAAGTTAGGGTAATGCCGTAAATCGGCTGCAGGAGCTTTTTTCTACACTAATATAAATATTTAACTCCACCAGGTTAGGGCACTCAGCCCACAGCTGTAAATCCTGCCTTAGCAGCAACAGATTTATTTGTAGGGATTAACCAAACTAAGCTTTACAGATGAGACAGGGCTCTAGGAGCTTAATAGGGAATGAGAACGTCATGAATATTATAGTGAGTGGGAAGTGCCGTAACAATTGCTGTAACTAGGCTGCGACAAGAAAACATTAGAGATATATAAAAAGTAATTGTTTTTTATGTTGATATCGGTTTGTTAAGTGTCAAATACTGTTGGAGTGTCATCAGTTTATGGTGCTTTTGTGCTATACTGTCACTTTAAATGCTTCTGGGGGACTCAGTGAGTGGTCTTTGGTACCCGTAAATCTTTCATCTGCTTTTTGCAGTTAAGGCAGTGCCCTGATTTGTGAGTGATCCATAAAATCTTATTAGCATAGGATTTGGGTGTCAAAGTGTGAAGGGAGTAACTCGTATTTCATTGTCCTTGCAAACCTCAATGGAGATTTTTGCTTTTAGGCTGTGTTGTGAAGTTTACTTGTAGCAGTGTCCCATAGCAGTTTTCTTGCAATGTTTTAGTGATGGGGATTAACATAGCTTGGTAGGATTCACTGTGCTACTACAACAGTTGTTACTGTTTTTTTCAGGGATTAGCATAGGGCTCATAGGACCCTATGTAAATCAGGTGCTCTAATTTGGGGCGCTGGCGTAAATCGTCTGCAGGAGATTTTCCAACCAAATTTACAACACTTTGTTAATCTTTTGGACCCTTGCATTATGTCAGGTCACATACGTAAACCATGCTTCCAACAGTAGCACTGAAGGGGCTGGATTACGGCACCAGCGCTACAGTTCTCCAATCCGCTAGCTAGCTACGGCTATTCTTGTTGCACCACAGCCATAGCAGCCAATGGCAAACGGATAACAGGAAAATGATTGACAGGCATACTGTATATATTTGCAAGCATCACGCCCCAGCGTTGACTGTGTTGTAGATTTTTCAAGCTTTACAAGTTTGGTTCTACAGAGAGAAAGAGAGAGCAAGAGAGAATAATATTGGAGTGCAGGTTTATCTTCTTTTAATTACAGGCCTCAGGGTCAGAGCAGGTAGATACGGATCCCAGTCCACAGTCAGGAGGACAAGAGGCTGGAGCCAAACACTGGGCCCCTAACCACAGGCCAGAGGAGATTTTGGTACTCCTCTATGCCATGCCTGCCTGGGGACGGCTCTGAAAGGAGGTAGCAACCACTGTAGCCGCGGTGGGTTATTGCAATAGGGATATGTGGTCTGTTAAGCACCGTTGTGATGACAGCCAGGCAAAGGTCAGAAGGATGATAGAGGAGAAAGCCAGAGGAGCCCCATCAACAAGTGGTGGCCCCACAGTGACTGTCCACTTCAAGCAATGGGAGAGGATGCTGAAGGCCATGATTTTTCCTGTTTCCGTATACGTCTGATAAGTCATATGGAATTAATAATTAGTTTTCTATTTTTCCTATGTGCCACTAGCAGTGTGAATCCATAATTTGTGATGATTTAGCATGTTTTTGCATTTTGTTTTGTTTTCATGTCCCTTTAAGAGGTGCTGCGGCAGTCCACCAGGGTATTCAAAGTCATTGCAAGTGGTGTTTGGTACCCATAATAATTTGTTCATGTGTTTGCAGTTACAGCAGTGCCCTGATTTGCGAGTGATACGTAATATTTTATTAGCATATGGTTAGTCTCTCAGAGTAACTCGTAATCTATAGCCAGTGTGAAAAGTTATCAGTAATTTTCAACTGCTTTTCTCAGTGACCTGTAGTAGTTGTCTTGCAATGCTTTAGGGGTGGGTAATTAAGATAGCTAGGTAGAATTGTTTGTGCCACTACGGCACTCGCTATTGTTTTTTCAGGCATTAGCATGGGACTAAACATATGCCTTTTTTCCTAATTTAACGTATTGCTTTAATTTACCCATGATGTCTTAATATTATAGTATCCTCTTCTGAATAATTATACTTGATCATGATCAAACTATTTTTTAGAAAGTAAATTATTACAGCTAAAAGCAATGAATACAGTTGTAAATTAATTATCTCATATATGTTACTGAGAGCTGTCCTCATTTTTTCAAAATTATCCAGTAGCAGCAGTTTTGCTGCGAGTAAATGTCAGGCCCTGGCACAAAATAATTTGTCCTGTTGAGGGCCAATAAAAAAGTCAACTATCTATATTTAAAATAACAACAACAATAACACAACTTAACAGTGACATTTATTTTTTTGTCACAATGCAAGAAAGGGAAGATCTACACATAACTCAATATATGCTGAAAATGTATGCAGAAGCACAAGTGAAAAACTAAGAAACCACCTAATACATCAACTTTATACAAAGAAACATCATCTAAATCACCAAAGAGTAAGCCTCCTTCAACAACATATATGAAGCTGAGCATGTAGAAAAATAAATGCAACATCTTCACAAGAAACAACAACATAAATTTATAAAAAATAAATAAAAAAAAACTCAGCTGCCTCTTACAGCAAAACAACAGACAACAGCGACAAGAAAAAATAAAAGACCCAAATTCAGTCCTGAATTCTACTAACATCAACAACACATCTAAAAACATTCCAACTCAAACAAATAGTTTTTCTGAAAAATATACAGAACACACAGGAATTATACATTTATCGGGCCATCAACTATCACAAGCAGAGACCTCTGTTCTCTCCAAAGGATTGTCTTTCTGTGCAGAAATAAAACTAAAATACAACTATACTCAGACATAAAATAATTATTCAGGAGATTAAGACTGGCAAAAGAATTTCACAAGGCATATACCACAACATTATTAGACTGTAACAAGGGGGTAAAAAACATATTTCAACCCACTACCTAGTCGTAACACCAAACTGAACAGTTATATAGAAGTTTTCGCCTGAGAACTGCATCCATTATAACAACACAATATAAAAAAGACTTACAAAGTCTTACTCCATCAGAAAGAACTGCCATAAAGATTTAAAAGAACAACCCTGACATTACCATCAAACTGGCAGACAAAGGAGGTGCAGTTGTTATCATGAATACTCAGGACTAAATAAATGAAGGAAACAGACAACTGTCAGACAACACCTACTACAAGAAACTAAACCGGGACCCTACAGAAAAATATGCTCTTCAACTTAAGAAACTCCTTTAAATATTACCTTAAAATATACATCAAGAATTAGAACAACTCATCCCTGCCAATCCTACAACTGGGACTTTCTACCTACTGCCAAAAGCCACAAACCAGGCAACCCAGGGAGACCAATTGTTACAGGTATGGACACACTGACTGAACAGATATCTGGATTTGTTGAAAACATCCTTAAAACATTAGTTATTAGCACCAGTAGCTATATACAAGAGACCACTGACTTTGTCAACAAACCCAGTCAGATTAAAGACCTACCTGCTACCACACTACTTGTTACCATGGATGTAGAGTCTCTTTAAAGCAAAATCCCACACAAAGATGGCACTGAGTCATGCTTTAAGTTTCTTTCAACAAACATGCAGAACAATAAATATGGCCCTGATATTATTGTTCAACTAATAGAATATATCCTTACCGAAAACTATTTTACTTTTAACAAAGATACCTACCTACAGATGATGGGAACTGCCCTGGCTACCAAAATGGCTCCACAATATGCAAATCTATTTATGGCCAATCTAGAATAAACATTCTTATCTGTATCCATTTACAAACCATACAGATACTATCATTACATAGATGATCTGTTCATCATTTGGACAAAAGGAGAAAGCAAACTCAGATACTTTCACAGTTCATTCAACACCTTCCATTCATCTATAAAACTTAAAATGTTTTCTAGGCACTACTATATCTATCACCAATGGCACTCTCCACTGATCTGTATATAGGAAACCCACAGACAGATGTAGTTACCTACACAGCTCCAGTTTTCATCCCTCCCACACAAAACAAGCTATCATCCATAGTCAAGCTATAAGATACCATCGGATTTGCTGGACACAGTGATAACAATTTAAAAACACTGTCTGAATCTTTCAAACAAAAAGGGATACAAACCCTGTATTATTACCGAAAAATTAACCAATGCCATCAAAATACCCCATTAACATTCACGTATAACCACATACGATCCAATGTTAGAGAAAATACGGAAAATAATCAAAGATTTACAACCATTACTAATTGAAGATACTGAATTAAAAGATATATTCCCAAAACCTCCCATCCTTGCATTTAAACAACCACCAAACCTTAAACAAAAACTTGGCAGCTAAAAATTGGCTATTGAACAAGTGCATATAAAAAATGGAACAAAATCTTGTAACAAATGTTACATTTGTAATGACACAGCCACACATAACAACAAAACCTATAACATCAAAGGATCGTATTCATGTACATCATCCAATGTGGTTTATATAACACAATGTACTTTATGAGAAACCAGCCAAAAAAAATGCACTTATACAGGCATTCAATAAAAAAGCATAATGAAGACAGTTATTGTAGCCCAGTGTGACACCATTTTAGCCAGAATGATCTCCCCATCCACAACTTAAAAGTCAAAATACTCAGAGGAAAATTTAAAAACATCCAAGAGAGAAAAGCATTTGAAATAAAGATGATCACATTCTTCAACACTAAAAATACAGGAATTAATATGGACCCGGGTTTTCTAACACATTACCAGAATTACCAAAACAATGATTTTTTTCTTCTTATACTATAACAGACTTAGCTCTCTTAGTGGGTGTTTGTACAACAGGAAAGATATCAATGTGTACTACAGTGCTCTGTTTTTTCAAGTACATATTGATGAATATGTGTATATAGTATGTGTATATAAGTTTCCTTTACTATGTTGTGTTTATTCCCCATATATATATTTACCATGATGTCAGATGCTGTCTCCACTCTCTCTGCATGTGCTGTTTTCACAATAAATAACACGTTTGTCCAATACAAAAGGTATCAAATGATACTGCAATCCTCATTATTAATCTATATATATAGATTAATAATTACTAAATTGCTAGATTACTGGACATTCATGGCTGTTTCACTCTTCAATTATATATACACTAGCGACTTGCTCGTCCAAAAATTACGGCAATAACAATTTTAAGCCAGGCAATGATGTTTGCCACACAATGTGAGGCTTTCGCTTTTCCGAGCACCTTCAGCGCTCATCGCAAGCCTTTCCACCCGCCTACTGTACGGGCCGCTTATTGCAGGGTTCATTAACCTGCAATGTGCCTCTTTCCAGCATCTCCCCCTGTCCCTTCCCTGTGTGTTTCTCTTCTGTGTGTCTGCTGAATGTTTGTGTGGCACGCACTAACTGGCGTTTGTTTTATTTTCAAAGTCCCGCATGCCTGGCGTTGTTGGTGTAAGTGTTAGTGTCTTTGCCATCGTGTATTTTCCAAGTCCTGCGTGACTGGCATTGTTCGTGTAAGTGTTAGTGTCTTTGCTGTTGTGTATTTTAGTGGTATTTTGGACTTCTGCATTAGTCCCTTTAACTGGAGTTTGCACTATTTTTTAGCCATACACTGTTTGCAGTTGTTATTCTCCAAATGGGAGCTCCATGCCAAGACAAGCTTTGCCCTTATCTGTTTTGAAAAAACTACAAAAGGGAACATTTAGTATGGTATTGTGGTAAAGACCGAAGCTGGGACTATAAAATAGACCCTTGGCTGGATGTGGTTGATTCCTCGGAAGTGTTGCATAAAGGATGCCTGACTCAGGGGCTTAAAAATAACTGCACAAACTAACTCATCAAAATGTTAAAATAGCTTATAATTTATAACTTTCCTTCCTTTACACTGCTTCCTTAAATGGGTCATAAAAATATTTTCTGATAATTAAAAGGGTCACCAAAAAGCTCAATTAATTGTAATGGGAACTTTTTATAAACTGCAAATCAAATAGAAGCCATGCAACAAAAAGCTTTAATTTATCCTTTACTTACTATTTTATATTGTTTAATTGTGCATTTTTATCTTTTACAGCCCTCCCATCAACTGAAACCATTGTGGAGACACGTCGATTTGTTGGTTTAAGGGAACCAGCCTCAGGCTATAGATAGAATCAGCCTAAAAACTCCATGCTTTTCAACATTGATTGGTGGCATTGTTCCTGTTGGTTGGGCTGTAACTCCCGGGCTACTTGGTGGAATGGACGCCACTGCATCAAATCAGAAAGCAGCCCCAGTGACACTACAGAGATTGGTCAATGGGCTATTTGAAAATAGAGAAAACAACCAAAGAATCCCAAAAGATCACCAGAAGTGCTTCTTTAGGGAACTTGTACCCTTCCACATCCGATGGACAGTAGGGTTCCTCCCAAATACCATCTGCATTGTCCCTCAACGTCCTCCATAATTATTTTTACGCCTAGTGCCTTCCTCTCATTGAGAACAATGGGTGCCATAGACCCTGGAGGATTGCCCTAATAGAATTTGCTGGGCTTGTCGGCCCTCTCCTGATTGATTGCTCAGCCCATTACTGGAAGCAATAGGAGAGGCGCCGACATTGGCCTTCGTGGAATATGCCCGGCTATTGTGAATGGAACCTTTAGAAAAATGTATACCGTTATCTTGCCTATTGGCTCCTTGTCGGTCAATCACAGAGCCACCATCATAGGCCCTCTTATGATTGGTCTCCCCTGTTTAGGCGGGGAATTCAAAGATACTTTTCAAAAGTTTTAAAACCTGTTTTTCAAGTTTTTTTGTATTATCCCTATACTTGTACTCTGATTGCCCTAATAAATTTATACAGCGTCTTGGGACTGTGCAATGACTCTAGAGTGTTCCTTGAAGGTCCAAGACCTTGTTTATTCAACAGGAAGATCTTCCTCCAGTGGCTCTCTGGTTGATCCTTGCCCGCACTGATAATACCTTTTTCATCTGACAGTTGACGAGCACCCCGGCACATCTGGAGCAGGTCACCTGTGATGTTACACCTCTAATTTCCTTTGTGGTTTGTCAAGTTTTGTTGAACCAGCTGAGGCATTATAGGGCTATAAGTCAGATCAATCAGAGAAATTGCTGGCGTTCTGCATGACACAATTCACAGATACATATACTTAAAGTGACAAAAATAGTATAGCTGAATGGTATTAAAAATGCATATTTTTACATTATATTTTATATTTTACATTTAATGTTTATGCCAAATACATAAAGGTAAAATGTTATGACAATTTTCTCTGTATTGGATGGTTGAGGGGTATTGTACCAATATCTTAATTTATCTTGGGTGCCAAGTAGCATTTGGTCGACAAGCAAGGACAACAGTAATGGATTAAAATATGGTGTATTATTGAGACATTGCTAGAAACAAGTAGTTTCTCATTTGAAGATTAATAAAAAAATGGTGTTTTCTAATTTTAAACTCACATTGTATTTTTCTCAGTAAGTCTTTCTGATGTTTCTACCAAGCTCTTTTTCCTTATCATTGTGTCTTCCAGTCAATGCTATTTGCACATGCTCAGACTGATTGTAACAAGTGTTGGAGAATATGAACAGTATCCAGCATTTCAGTTGCTGTGTCCGTCAAATATTCTGTCCATGTCCTATTCCAAAGGTAGTAATTAGAAATAATTAGATGCCAATAGAAAGATAAAAAGATTTTGATGGAAAGATCAGAGAGATTGATTAACAGACAAAAATTACAAACTTCAATTTACTGCAAGAATTTAAATTCAAATTTAACATATAAAGTATGTGTTATACACTCTTGTTTTGAATTACGGTATATTGTATTTTGAAAATGTGTTGTGACCTTTTATATATGCAATTAGCAGATCCATACATTTCCTTATAGTGTAATCCATAAACTCACCTTATCTCTAGTGGAGTAATTGTTAGAGGGTGAATGAGTATAAGTTTCCAGCTTAGTAAAGGTTGTGACTGACTGGTGTAAAGAATATTCACTATGTATAAAAAATTGGAGTATAGTTATGCAGTAAATAGGGAGGTGAGACGTATATTATTATAGACAGAGCTTTAATGTTTCTGGATTTTACAAGGTATATGTATCTATGTTTCCCTTTATTTTGGTGTATTTTATATTATTAGGGAGTGCTTAAAAGCTCTGCTTAAACTTTTACAAATACGCCCTACTTAGTTTCTCCCCTCTGTAGCTTATGAAGACTGTGTACTTCTAAGTACAGGGTGTGCAGTGTCACATAATAACCAGTGGCATTCTGCAACATGCTGCTTGAAAGAGGTCACTGACAGGCTAATTTGAAACACTGCACTTCACAGTTTGTGCTGCAAAGCTATAGAGGGCAGACCCAGACATGTATATTTGATTTGTATGTTTGATTTGTATTGTATGATTGTAGGCAGAAATGTAAGAAATTCTTAATTGCATATAATAGTTTCCGTAGTGTGTAAAGCTCCATGAAGGGCGCATGTGCACTATGAAAACTATTGTACGGAAACTGCGCATGCGCAGAACGCGGCAATAGTGCCGCACGGACATTGCGCATTGGGCTCTAATGCGCGTCATAAGCCGCACATGCGCATTGCGATCTAATGTACGCCATAAGCCGTCATGCGCAGTGCCCGGCATCAGCCATGCATGCGCATTGCACTCTA
Organism: Discoglossus pictus; assembly: GCA_027410445.1. NCBI lineage: Eukaryota > Metazoa > Chordata > Amphibia > Anura > Alytidae > Discoglossus > Discoglossus pictus. The sequence continues at coordinate 148,183,494 of CM050168.1, forward strand.
AAGTGAATTAGAGACACATGGGAGGGAGGAGGGGGGAAAGAGACCCCTGTGGGGGAGGAGGAGAGACACGGGGGGGGGGGGGAGATGGGGAAAGAAACATGGGGAAAGAGACACAGGGGATGGGGGGAAGAGATACAGGGGAGGGAAGGAGGTGGGTGGGGCACGTCATTATCCAATCATTTTTGCCGGGCAAGTTACTAGTAAAGTAATAATGAAGTACATAAAATACACAGACGCATAAGTATATTATACTAGTCAATTGCCCATCATAAATGACGTGATAATATTTAATTTGTCTCCTCCCCTCCCCTGTGTCTCTTCCACACCCTCCCTTGTGTCTTTCCCCCTCCTCCCTCCCCTGTGTGTCTTTCCCTCCCTCACCAAACCCATGAATGGCAAATGGAGCCAAAAATCCTGTACCTAGCACTGTAAAAGCAAATATAAACACAATACTTTATTTTAAATTAAAGGAAAATTGATGTAAGGTATTAATAGCACATTATTCTCAAGCCTGCAAATCGGCAATAAAAAATAATTTATTTTATGTTTAATACATATAATGGAACTCGCATTGACTGGAATAATATATTTATTGATTATTTCATATTGCGGTATTTCTGGAATGCGGGTCCGATCGCAACTTGGCCCTTTAAAACCGTAGCCTCCATGTTTTAGTGATGTAATGATGATGATCACTTTTACTATTGGTTCCGTCTAAACACGGAACCACGGGTTTGACTAATTGATCATGTTCATAGCCGCAAATGGAACGTGCGGAAGCATGGTTTACGGATTTGGATGTCGGCCACATATGTTGCAGGCTTGTCTAATTTCTCTATAACTCTGCCAGATTTGAATAGGGCCCTATGACAACTATTATAGGTGATATAAGTGATTCCTAGTGAAATCCAGAAACCTTCCATGTCCATATAATAAATTCTGGGAAACGCTGGCAACAATGTATTAATACATATAATAGAACGCCCATGGTCTAGAATATTATATTTATTATTTTTTTCCTATTGCATTATTTCTGGAATGCGGGCCTGATCGCAACTTGGACTTCAAAACCATAAGTGTTTGAAAAGTAACCTTCATGTTTTAGTGACGTAATGATGACGGTCTCCTTTAATATTGGCTCTGTCTAAACTCGTAAATACAGGTTTGAATAATTTATAATGTTTACGACCAGAAATGCTACGTGCCAAAGCATGGTTTACAGATTCGGATTCCGGCCATGTCGTTGCATCCTTTTCTAATTTAATCGCTCTGTAACTGTAGCTCAAGAGTATGTCTGTAGCTCAAGAGTAACCATTAGAACTAGAGAATTAAAAATATCTTTTGTGGTGAGTTCGTCAGGAATAAAACATAGAAAAACATATTCTGAAGTACTATAATTTTATTAGGAGTAGAGACATAACATGGAATACACATCTAGATTATGTTAAAGGCATACCTATTTTTATGAGTGGATTATGAGTGCATCTGATAGAGGAGAACCAGTAGTGTACGCAACACATTTTTTTGCATGAAAATGTACCAAAATAAACATTTAAACACTTATCTTAAAGTTAGCAAGATGTCTTGTAATTTATGACAGTTGAAAATCAGGGCTAATACCCTCTACAAACCCAGGCTAAATTAGCATTCATTTCAAAAATGATTTTGGCCAATCAGGAGGAAGCAGAGGCTGAAACAATTTGGGTTGCTATCTGTGCTGCAAAGCAGCCTGGGATATGTAGTCAGACTCATGGAAATAAGTAGTACTTTCTAACATGTGCCGATCTGTGCCGCACATTCACAGTAGATTACACCTGCAGGTTATCTGTTCACTGTATCACTGCTGCTGGTGTTTAAATGTCACCCAAGGAGACAGGCAGAGAGAAATAAGCTGTAACCCCAGCAACCTTGTGACTGGCAGCACTTCCTCTGGAAATCACAACCTGTTCCCAGATGCTGTGCAACATGTACCCAATGTAATGTAACCCCTCATAGGGGTGTGTAATTCCAGATAACAGTACCCAGCATATAAATATGTAAGTACATTCATCTTTTCAATATAATACCTATTTTTCTACTAATCAATAACTGTTTTTTTTAGGAAACATTGGAAACCCAAAAAACTTCTGTATACCTTTAAGTTCAATTGTTAGAAATGTTACAGTACAATTATATAGTATGAAAGTCACAAGCATTGTAACTTTGCATTTCATCAGTTAGGAAATACAAGTCCTGGTTAGGTGTTAGTTTGTGCCTTTACTTCTTGACAGTTATTATTTATCTCTCTCCTTTACTCCTTTTTCCTTTTTTTGTGTTTTCTTTTGTTTCAGGATGCAAACTTAGCAAAAAAAGGTGTGTTAAATTCAAAGTAATTCTTGATAAGCTTTTAGTATAAAATGATAAACGGGGGGAAAGGGGGGTAATTAACAGCAACCCTCTATCTTCGGTTCTGCCACTTAAAGGGCCACTCAATTCAGCACAATGTGGAAACCAATGTAAAGATCTCTTAACAGCATGTTTAAAAACTTTTAAAATTTTTGAAATCTGTTCTTTTTTCACTGAGATATTTATTTATCAAATGTATGTTTACATGTGTCACTGGTAAGCTGCCAGACAGACCGCCTGCAAGCTCCCGTGCAGAGAGCAAAGAAAAACTACAGTTAACCCTTTATTAATTCATCTGTGCATAGAAAGGAGTGTTAGAATCTTTGAAATGTTATTTGTGGGTTAACTACTGAGATGCAGGATTCCTGAATGCCGCACCGGAGCTACAACGGCCATTGACCGGCAAATGTTATTTCAGATTTCATAGGTCTCTGTAATAGTAGTAATAAATTGTTTCAAGTGACAGCAGTTAAAAGTTTCACTTAGGGGAAGACCATAACTGTCTCGCAATTGTTCATATGTAAGTATTAGGTAGTCGATAAACCAAGATCCAGATGTATCTAGGCCTTTAGATCTCCACCAGGTTATAGAATCTTCATTAAACACTTTGGGGAATTGTGGATGGGGAAATAATGGTGGTCAGTGGAAAAGGATTTAGGGAATACTTGGAATTTTGCAAATAAGGGGTTTTGGCAACCAGATAATTTTGTCCCAAGAATAAGGACGCATTAGGTTATTTTCAATTAAATCCCAGGCCGGTTGGTGTAGGGTAGAGTGGGCTATAGGTAGGAAGGCTAGTTGGGCTGCCTTGAAGTAAAGATTGTACTTTTATTTAAAATTCAGTCTTTGAATAAGCAATGGGACACAGTTATGTACTGTGAATTGGTCTAGAGGAAGTAGAGCACTCCCTTTTAAAACATAAAAAAAAAAATCCTTCCAAAGACGCCAAAGAGTTGACCAATAACCTCCATTTCCAAGGTTATTGTCAAATCCCTGAATGTCACTTTTATGCAAAGAAATACTTAGGTTGAGTTTCACCTAAACACACTTTCTCTTATCTTAAATAGTTGCATGTGTAAATTGTGCAAATGCATGTGTATATTTGTTATCACTTGCCTTTTATTGCTACAGTCCTCTGTACTGAAACAAAAAGGAAGAGAACAGAGCATATGGATGTATGCAGACTTCATTGGCAGACAAGTATAACACATACATCGACACTACTGCTCATTGGCTGAGGGATGCAGCCCCAGATCAGTTAAAGATTTCAATCAGTTTTCTCTGCTTTAAAAAAGTAAACACACATTATCAAATACCCTCTTTCAAATGCAAAAAAAAATTACAAAAAAACATTTAAATTTCCCTTTAATATAAAATACATTTAATTTTATATGAGAATTGCCATTTCTAATATTAAATTAAATACGATTATATATTTTATTATAACTCATACAATAAAACATAACTAAGATGTAATTTATCAAATTAAGACTGAAGTTTTCTAGTTCTATGAAGATATTCAACATGTCACTGATATAACACCAACAAAAATATGTTACTCTCATCATAAGAGATTGGAATACTAAGTAAGGAACCAAAAGATATCTGAAAAAAACTGTCAAGTTTGGCCTTGGAGAACAAAATGAAGCAGGTCAGAGATTAGTAGAATTCTGTCAAGATAATTCTCTGGTCGTAGCAAACAGCCTCTTCCAACAGCCTCCGAGACAACTCTACACATGGACATCACCAGATGTATAATATAGAAATAAGATTGTATATATACTTTATAGCCAAACCGGGAAGGGGGGGTCCACAAAAGAGAAAAAACTAAGAAAGCAAACTGGCTTTCTGATGAGGCTATGAAAGGAATGAATAAAAGTTAAAGGTAGTGGAGATAGGAAAAGATTTGTCCAACTGAATTCAGAATTCCAGAGGATAGCAAGAAGAGATAAGGAGACATTCTACAATGAGCGATGTAAAGAGATTGAAGAAGATAACAGAATGGGAAAGTCAAGAAATCTCCTCAAGAAAATTGGGGATCTCAAAGCAACCTTTCATGCCAAAGTGGGCGTGACAAAAAGACAAAAATGGTAGGGACTTAACAGAAGCAGGTCAGAAAAGGAAGAGGTGGCAGGAATACACTGAAGATCTATACAGGAAGGATTTTAACAGCAGTGATGACCTCAATAAATTGCCTAATGAGCTGGAGCCAGACATCTTGGAGAGTGAAGTGATATGGGTTCTAGGATACCTTGCCAATAACAAGGCTGCAGGAGTTGATGGAACTATTCAAAATACTAGAAAATGATACTATGAAAGTGTTGCTTGCATTATTGCCAACACATTTGGAAAACTCAACAGTGGCCCATAGATCCTGCAAGCTCGGCTCCAACAGTATATGGTCAAGGACCTACCAGATCTGCAAGCCGGGTTCTGCAGAGGAAGAGGCACAAGAGATCAAATTGACAATGTCTGATGGATAATAGAGAAAGCAAGAGAATTTCAGAAATACATTTACTTCTGCTTCATAGACTACTCTAAAGCCTTTTGTTATGTAAGTCAACAACATTTCTTAAAGAGATGGGAGGACCAGATTATAGCATACATCTACTTAGGAATCTGTATGTGGAACAACAAGCCAAAGCTAGAACCGAATGGATCAAGATCAGGAAATGAGTGTGACAAGGATGTATATTGTCACCGTGTTTTTTCAACCTACATGAAGAATACATCATGCGTAAGGCCAAACTGGATAAAGCTAAAGCAGAAATTTATATTGCTGGAAGAAATATCAACAACCTCAGATACACTGATGATACTTCTCTGATAGCTAAATGTGAGGAGGAACTAAAGGACCAAATGATGACGGTGAAAGAAGAAAGTGGAAAAGCTGGTGCTCAACATTTAAAAGATTAAGAAGACCATGGCAAACTGCAATCTCACTTCCTAGCAAATAGATGAGGAAGAAGAGGAAGCAGCGACAGATTTTATTTTACTTGGATCAAAGATCTCTTCATATGGTGTATGTAGCCATGAAATAAAAGACATTTGCTTTTGGGGAGGAAACCTATGACAAGCTTGGACAAGCTAGTAAAAAGTACAGATATTAAACTATGAACAAAAGTCTGCATAGTTCAAACTATGGTATTCCCAGTAGTAACGTATGGATGTGAGAGCTGGACCATAAAGAGATCTGAGCGCCGTAGAATTGATGCCTTTGAATTGTGGTGATGGAGAAAACTGCTTAGAGTCCTTTGGACTGCAAGAAGATCCAATAAATCTGTACTACAGGAAATCAAGCTAAACTATTTACTGGAGGTATGGTCATGAGGCTAAGGCTCAAATATTTTGGCCATATCATGAGAAGACAGGATTCCCTAGAGAAGACTCTGATGCTAAGAAAGATTGAGATTGATAAATTAGGTCATTGAAGCAATGATCATGAGTTTGCTGGAGCTCAGAGGGGCAGTGGCTGACAGGTGTGCCTGACGTGCTCCAGTCCATAGGACCTTTGGTAGACGGACATAACTGAATGACTAAACAACAACAACAACTTGGGAGTAGGGCTACCTTGGTATATTTATAGCTTGAGTGGCTTGCATGTTGGCTTTTTATTCCTTCTGCCACCCGTTGGAAACCTCTTGTCTCAGTCAGTTATCCAACCAAGATCAACTTTCTTGGTGTAGTATATCAAAATCTTACCAACTAATGCAAGCACTGGCTCCCACAACATTAAACACCTCACAGAAACTGTTTTTTTTTATATTGGAGCCTTCTTTTTGTGATTCTTTCTCCTCAAGATGGCAGCTATACATCCTCCTTTCTGTACAATGCCTTTTTTTATATTGCATATTTGTCAACGATGTCTCTTATCTATTTCTCTAGTTATGAACCTTAGCTATATCTTCTCATTATATCTTTATCTTTATTAAACATTATTTTGCATTGTTTGCATTAAATAACAAAATGTTTTTAACTTCAAAACACTTTGACAATTAAGTTATTTGTAGCGGAAAATACAACAAGCTTTAATGTCTTGGTTAATTCATAAATTGATGTAATAAAAGTACAAAAATAAAATATGTATGAATCAGTCAATAAATATTGTATTTTATGCAACTTAGACTGTACCCACTTATTGTAAGTGTTTGAATTTCATCATCTGTCTCGGTCTGTGTGGTTCGGCAAATCAGACACCCAGGCAGGAAATGAGGGGAACTATTTATATATTTAGAAGCTGAGACATATTTATATTGTATTGTGTACATATAGAATGTTTCTTGTATACATTTATATGTTAAAGGACCACTGTATGATACATATGTTTCTACTATCCCTCATACTCTATAGAAAAATATGTTTGAATAATCTGAGTTTGACTCAAGAGTATAATTAGACATGGAAAATATGATAAAGCTAGATTTTAATTTAAAATATCACATTTATAGTTGTGAGCATATGAGCCGTTGCTCGCGCTTGCGGGCTCGCGAAGCGAGGGACGCAGTTCCCTGCAAATGCGGGTCCTCGCGAAGCGAGGGGCCGCATTTGCGGTGGTGGAGCATCCCAACGCCCCCGCAAATGCGGATCCTCGCGAAGCGAGGGTCCGCATTTGCGGAGGTGGAGGCTCCAACGTCGGCTGTGTTAACACACACACACACGGGTTTTTAACAAAAAAAATCTCACAAGCGGCTTACACCCGGTTACACACACACACACCACGGCCGAGGGCCTCAGTTGCTGGCATGGAGCGCCGAAGGACCATCATGACACTAAGTATAAACACTATACTGCACTATACCACCCCCAATAAAACATTGAAGATCAACTAAACACCCTCTACACTAACCTATTAACATCTACACTACCTACCCCCTATTAACCCCCACCACTCTAATTACAGAAAATAAAAAAGCCTAAAGTCACACAAAAAATTCTACATTCCTTGAAATAAAAAACCTAACTCACAAAAAAAAAAAACTACATTACAGAAAATAAAAAAACCTAAGTCACAAAAAATAAAAAAAAAACATTACAGAAAAAAAAAACATTACAACCCCCCCCCCACTACAAAAAAAAAAATACACACCTGAAAAGGAAATACATATAATACAAATACATATAATACAAATACATACAATTACAATACAATTACATACAATTACAATACAATACACCCCTATCTAATATACATCACACAATCTATCTAAATAAATAGCATAATCTAATATACATGCTATCTATATAATAATACATTCCCAATCTAGCTAAATAAATAACACAATTTAATATACAATACATCCTATGCTATCTATATAAAACGCATACCCCTAGCTAACATACAATAAATGCTATCTATATATTAACTAATCTAAGTCTAAGCTAAAATAAAATAATTAAGACCACTTACCTTTGCAGATGTCCATTGGGATCAGCCACCTACGAAAAAAAAAAAAATTAGTGCAACACGTTTACAGTTCTAAAATAAACATTCTATACATTCTAAATATTCTACTCACCTTTCCGCTGTGTCCCGTACGGCATTCTTTAAATCCTTCTCCGGCGCGGCACCTGTTAAAAAAAACACAACATTAACAGACATACATCAAAATAAAATAAACATAATCTACATTCTACTTACCTCCCCGCGATGTCTCCGGCCTCCTCCGGATCCTCTTCTGCCACGCCCTGTAAAATAATTGGTGAAGGATTTGCGCATTCTTCCCAATGGGAAGGCGCAGATGTCTTCACCAATCAGTACGTGGGGGTATATTCCATTGTGATTGGCTGATGGCAATAAAGCCTTAGGATTGGTTCAAATAAAGATGGACAGGTGTGTTATCCAATCACCGTTGTATTTTGGGGTGTATACTTTTTTCATTGGTTCACAAATGGGGTCTTCTCATTGGCTGAATTTGATAGACAGCCTTTTCAGCCAATCAGAAGCCGCTATTGCCAATTTTAGTCTGGAACACTCCATAGGAAGGCCATTAGCGTCGGAGACATCCCCCAGGGCGGATGTGTGCCGCTTTTTTTTTTTTTTTCATGCAAGGAGGCCAGAGACATCGCGGAAAGGTAAGTATAATGTAGATTGTGTTTATTTAAAATTGGTTTATGTTTACTAATGTTATGTTTTTTTTTACAGGAGTATCGCCGGACAAGACGCAAAGATGGACGACGGAACATGGAGGACGTGACATGCTGGGACGTGACATGCTGGAACGGGACATGCTGGAAAGGTGAGAATAATATATAGAATATTTAGAATGTTTAGGTATTTCATGAAAACGTGTTGTATTCATTTTTTTTATCTTTTTTACCGTAGGTTGCTGATCTCAAGAAACATCTCAAAGGTAAGTGGTCTTAATTATTTTATTGTAGCTTACAATTAGGGGAGCTTTATACAGTATATATAGATAGCATGTATTGTATATTAGATAGATAGGGAGATGTATTATTACATAGTATTGTATATTAGATAGTGGGATGTATATTACATTATATAGTGGCATGTATATTAGATAGTGGCATGTATATTAGATAGGGGTGTACTGTATTTTATTTAATTGTACTGTATTTTATTTAATTGTATTGTATTGTATTGTATTTAATTGTATTGTATTGTATTATATGTATGTATTATATGTATTTCATTTTCAGGTGTGTAATTTTTTTTTAAATTTTGTATATCTTAGATTTTATTTTTTGTGACTTAGGTTTTTTTTTTTGTTCTGTAATGCACATTTTTTATTTTTGGTGATTTTAGTTTTTCTTATTTTATGTAATGTAGATTTCTGCTTTTTGAGGAATTTAGTTACTTGAGGCACACAGTGCACTCACATTGTGTGACAAACAGCATTTCAACACTTTCTTTTATTGACCGTCATTTTTGGACGGGCAAGTCGCTAGTATATATATATTTATGATGTTGCTGCTGATCTTTGGAGGCATCCATGATACTTTAGTGAAGATGCAGTTATTCTGGCAAGCCACATGTGTGAGAGAAAGCAGTAAGTATCAAATTTCTAAAAGCTCCAATGAAAACATAACCTCCTCTCCCTCTCCCCTCCTCCCCAAATACTTGTTTACAGAATCGATAAGATAACCACAGTCCCACAGGCTCCAAGCTAGCATGACATCTTCAGAAGTTAAGATAGCTCATTTAAATATTTTTAGCTTCTTAATATCCTTTCGGAGTTGTGTTTTTTGGTACACTTTTTCCCCATTATATTTTCAAGCGTTGTTTATGGTAGATAAGTCTAGTGGCTTCATTCATTATAGATTAGAGTGGTTTTTGAAGTGGCACCTCTCACAGAGAAGCGCCCCTGCGCGGCTGCCTAGTTGGCCTAATGGGTAATCCGGCCATGGATGGTGGAAAAATACTGAACTCAGTTTTTGACATGTTGAGTTTGAGATGGTGGGTGGATTTCCAGGAAGATATGCTAGAGAGGTAGTTGTAAACTCGTGCTAGAATAGAGGTGGATAGATCTGGTGTTGAGAGATATAGTAAATTACTTATTTTTCTGGCTTAATAACACTAGCTAAACTTCCTTCCTATGCTTGTTTAAATGCAATTGTATTACAATATGTGTGTGCCTAATCGTAAAACTATCTAGTTCCTGGACCTTGACTTCAATTTTACAAATACAACAGGACCTGGATGAATTATATAAAAAATAATTGACTACCCCTGCTCTAGGGCAATGTTTCAGTCGACCCAAGGGTCCATTTTGTGCAACACAAGAAAATTACCTTGAGTTTTAACTCCTTGGCAAACTTTTTGTGGACTTGAGATCTTGAGTAGAGGTTGACTGGAAACTTGATCATGCACAAGTACGGTAATATCTTCTACACCCCCAAACTAGTTGTAAATTAACCATTTTCATTATAGCCATCCAATCAGTAGGGGAACTTGTTGCAGAAATTGCAAATGTCAATATTGCTCAAGTCTAACCCATCTGTTTCCTGTTGGCCTCTTCTCTTCCTGTGTTTGGAGGACAGAAGATGTAACATAAACAGCATAGAGAGGCATTTAATATTTTCCCCTGCATCAGTTATGTGAAACAGGATTCAGGCACTTTTTTCGCTCACTTTTTCCAATTGTCCTAACTGTCCCACAGCTAAGCTAGTTTCCCCTAACATATATATTGTAATATATATGAATAAATAAATAAAAAATAATATATATATATATATATATAGATAAATAAATATATCACATATAATAGTTGTGGATATACGGGCCGTTGGTCACTTTTTGCGAGCCTCGAAAAAGTGAGACGAGCCGTTGAAGGCTACAACACTCTAGATTTAGGCTGCAAAGGCGCTCATTGCACTTCAAACCTTGTGAAGCGAGGCGAGCAGTTGAGGCACGCAGGACTTAGGCTACAATGAGCGCTGAGGGCGCTCCTTGCACTGCGAGACACGCAAAGCGAGGTGACTTAGGCTGCAATGAGCACCGCAGGTGTTTATCGCAAGCTCAGTAGGACTTCGCACCCGGCAAGTTGAAACAAGCCGGACTTAGGCTTGGCCCGTGGAACTTAGCGAGGGACGCAAAATTATGGCCTGTATGACTTAGGACCAGAAGCATGTACATGGACTGCAGGGCTCACAAAAATACGACTTTAAAGGCCGGATCACTGAACAGTAAAACGCTAAAAAAAACAACAAATATGCCTCAAATTAACGTACACACTCACACACAGCACAAGGGGAGAGACAGGGAGCCTGTGACTGAGGCTGCAACTTAATTTGAGGCATATTTGCTGTTTTTTCACAATGGCAAATCGCTTAAGCTAGGGAAAAAAATGGCAGACGATAAAACGCAAAAGGATGAAAACGAGGCTGAAACTTGCAAAAAAGAGCCCCAAACACGTTAAACTTGAGGAAAACCAGTAAAAGCAGTAACACTTAAGAAAAGGCAGTAACACTCATGGCGAGGCCCCTAAACTACACAGGGGGATAGGCTCAGCGTTACAAATTTACTCCCGTCATTTTTGTATGTATTTATTACTACTGGAAAAAAATACTGATATACATCAATTATAAAATGTATATAATTATACAAATTATAATTATGTATATATTTATTTAAAATATGTGTAATATATTATCTATAAATAAATATAAATATACATTTTTATATATATATATATATATACATATATATATATATATATATATATATATATATATATAGCAATGTAAAGGGGCCCGGGGGGGTCAGCAGAAATAAAATTGGTGGGGGGCCCTAATATTATTTTGCACTGGGACCCTCCTTTCACTAGCTCTGCCACTGAATATATATATATATATATATATATATATATATATGTGTGTGTGTGTTTGAAAACTTTAAGTCTGGCTAAGAGCATTGATGCCACTCCGAGCCCCTGGATGGGCCCAGGATAAAATGGTGGGGGTTGTTTGTGTGAGAGAGGGGCATTTACATTTCTGGAAAGCTATAGTTGCATTTCCTAAAGCAAGAACTCTGCTTCTGGGCCATTGAGGGAATTCCAGTCTTATCCAGTCTTATCCAATCCTATCCAGTTATCAAATAAAGGCTCTGGACTTCTCCCGGTTCCCTCCTCAACACCCCTCACCCCACTGATATCTATAAACATAACTCTTAGGGTGTGATGTAACAAACACAAAATGGATTCAGGTACTATAACGATCTTTTAATTATATGAACACAATGGTCCATTCATACTGATTTGGAGGGGGGAAATCATTCTGATACTGGCACATGCTAGAGTGGGTGAGAAAACACAACTCAAGCTGAGGTTGGTGCCCACACTCTCTTTTCACACACACAATTGCAACATATTAGGATTCACTTCCTTTTACAGGAGAGACAATAAACCCAGTAGCTGAACCACTTCCATTTATTCTCTGAGGCTGCACCCAGGCAACAGTCCTTGTTCCTGAGATTTGTTTAAGTCCATCTATTTCCATTACTGCTTATGAAACCTCTGGTACTGTAGATACCACATCCCCATTGTGTCGAGAGAAAATTCATGTTCCACCAAAATCTCATCCCGTCTGAGGAAGGAAGCCAAATGTGCATTATTGCATTGAAAATGTAATAAATTAGAGGAATATTATTTTATTTTTCATTCTAAAACCCTTTTCCATATTTTTATGTGTAATTCTTTAAAATACTGTAGTATAAGTATAGGACCACATTGGTCTTTTAATACATTGTAATAATGTCAAGATAGATCGGTTTTCCCATCATGGCCAGCAAATATTTTGAAAGTAAAAAAAAAAGCTTTACCTCCAAAATTAACTAATCTGCAATAAAATATTTTTTCCAAAGTGCAATATTTGATTCCACCTACATCATCTGCTTATTCCCAGCTGCTCGGTTACCACCTCCCTGGGGGCATAGCAATTATATATGTTTAAAAACTTTAAGAGCATGCATGGGCAGGGAAATGTAATAAAGCTAGTTGTTAAATATAATAACAATTAAAGTGATACATCTCCTGGACCCTGGAAACATTCATGTACTTTAGTGGAAGTTGTTTGTGTGTGAGAGGGGTGTTTATATTAATGGAGAGCAATGCTTGAATAGATTTATGTAAGCTTTTCTAGGCCTTATCTAACAAATCCTGCACATCTCCCGCACTTCCACAACCAGGGCCATTAACAAGTAGGGAGAAGGGCTACTTTTGTGAGGGGCCCATCGTAGAAGGGGGCCTCACCCTGGCAGTCATTTATATTATGTGCTAAAGGGGCGCTATTCAGCTGCAACACTCCCTGCCTTTGCGCTACAGGAATTCCCCTGTTACAGCTGCCTATCTTCTCGGAACGAATGAGCCTCTCGGTAGTCATATCAATCCCTCTTAAAGAAATTCCACCATTGTCTATGTATTCCAGAAAGCATGGTTTTAATATGGACTCACTCACAGCATTTCCAAACAGCAACTGAACCCAGACAAAAGCATTTCCCTCCCCCAGTTACATCATAGTGGGCTGAACACATTCAAATCCCCCACCCAGATTAGCATCTCTCAATAATATCAGTGGATAACTGGGGGCTTGGCTTGCCCACCTTAGAGGGGTGGACCACTGGGCCGATCCCGCATGGCCTCAGAGCGGCAAACAGAACAAAGGGACTGTAATTACCCCAACGTCCTGCAGTGACATCTTGTGGACAAGAATTGGAACTACATGTCCTTTGACAAAATGGCTACATGATCCAAAAGTCCCCTGGTCAGGAAAACAGATCTTCAAAGGAAGGTTTCTGCATTCCACCAGGAATATAATATACCTGCATATCTTTCTACGTTTATGTACATTATTTTATTATGAAGTGCTTAAAAGCATCCCTCAGCAACATTCTGCATCACTGGCTAATTTTATATACTTAATTTCAGAGCAATTAGTATTTGTATGATTTTAGGTAGGGAAAAAAAAGGTTTTAAGCACTTCTTAATGAAATAAAGTACATAAAAGTAAATAGATATTGTGACAGATCATACAAGGTTTGTTTGTGAGGCACAGACTCTGCTCCCTCAGGGGGCATGAAGGAGTTAACCTATTTGCTTAATTAACTGCAACTGGGCAGCCCAGATTTAAGATTGCTCCTGGAGTAAGGAAACAGCAGCCTATAACCACTTGGAGCAACAGTGGAACACCTGAAAGTCTAGGAGAAATATATAGGCCAGTGAATCTATGGACCTGTCAACTGTTTTGATTATTAGCTAGGTTAGGGCTTAAAGTAAGGAACTGAATTAGGTAGGTTTATAGCATAATTACTCAGGAAAAAAGCTATACAGATAGTTTTTAATTAGAAAACAAAAAAAATGTTGATGCCTCTGCATGGCCCTGGAGGGATCCATGATTTGAGAGGGGTATTTACATTTCTAGAGGGTTGTGGCTGCATTCTTTGATGCTTCTGGGCCAGTGAGGGGGAAGGGCATGGTGTCAATTTTAGTCTTATCCAGTTAGCAAAGAAAGTCTCTGAACTTCTGTCTGTTCCCTTCTCCCCCTCAACTAATAACCGCAAACATTCCCCCATTATCCAGCTCTCAAGATGCCACTTTGGTACATTCTTGACAAACAAGTGTCTTTTCTCTGGAACTTTAGTGGTCATTTAAGAAACCTATATGTGTTGTTTTTTTTGTCCCTTATATATAGACTAGTAACTTGTCCGTCATAAATGACGGTATCATGCGCTCTATGTGCCACCTCTCTTTCTTTCTGTGCCCTCTCTCTCTCTTTGCCCCTTTCTCTGTGCCCTCTCTCTCTCTGTGCCCAATCTCTGTGTCATCTGTCTTAGCCCTCTCTCTGTCTGTGACCTCTGTCTCTCTCTTTGCCCTCTGTCTCTGCCCTCTCTGTGCTCTGTCTCTGTGTCCTCTGTCACTCTCTGTTCCCTCTGTCTCTGTGCCCTCTGTGTCCTCTCTGTGTGCTCTCTCTGTGCCCTGTCTCTGTCTTCTCTCTGTGTCCTCTGTCTATCCCTGTGTCCCCTGTCTCTGCACTCTCTCTTTGTGCCCTCTGTATCTCTGTGCCCTCTCTCTCTATCTTTGCTCTTATCTCTGCCCTCTCTGTGCTGTCTCTGTGTCCTCTGTCACTCTCTGTGCCCTCTGTCTCTGTGCCCTCTGTCTCTATCTGTGCCCTCTGTGTCCTCTCTGTGTGCTCTCTCTGTGCCCTGTCTCTGTCCTCTCTCTGTGCCCTCTGTGTCCTCTGTCTATCTCTGTGTCCCCTGTCTCCGCACTTTCTCTTTGTGCCTTCTGTATCTCTGTGTCCTCTGTCTCTCTCTGTGCCCCCTGTCTGCCCTCTCTCTGTCTCTACCCTTTCTCTCTCTTGCCCTGTCTCTGTGCCCTCTGTCTCTCTGTGTGTCCTCTGTCTCTCTCTGTGCCCCCTGTCTGCCCTCTCTCTCTTTGCCCTGTCTTTCTCTGTGCCCTCTGTCTCTGCACTCTCTGGCTGCCCTGTCTCTGTGTCCTATGTCTCTGCCCTCTCTCTCTATGTGCCCTCTGTGTCTCTATGTGCCCTCTTTCTGTGCCCTCTCTCTTACTTTTTGTGCCCTCATTCGCTGTGCCCTCTGAGTCTCTTTATCTGTTCCCTCTGTCTGTCTGTGCCCTCTCTCCCCACCTTCCTACGTGAGCACCCACCCGCTCTCTCTCTCCCCCCACATGCGCGAGTATGAAGGAACCATGCATGATTCCCAATGTTTAATAGCAACGTGTGATGCCTGCGCAGTAAGCACTACACAGGCGTTACTCACGTCTAGATAACTATTATAGTTTATGAGAAGAAGTGTGATTTGAACAAGATAACATTAAATTGCAGTAGTGCCCGCATATCCACTATAATACATCCACACTTATATTTCACTGTTACTCTAATATATAATATATCAGAAAGAAATTTGTGATTAATTATATGTCCAACAAAAAAAAGAATCATGTTCTACTGTCTAGCATCAATATTCTTGATAATGCTGACAAACTACTCCGTCTCCCTCTATAGGATGTATTCTGTTACATTGGGCATAATAATCAGAGTATGCAGCCTACAGTGATAACTTTTTTTATTGGAGAAATATTTTATTTAGAGACAAGCTTTTGAGAGGTACACCTCACTCTAAATAAAGTGTTTGTCCAATAAAAAGGTATCACTGTAGGCTGCAATACTCTGCTTATTTATCTGGAATACTGGACATTAATGGCTACTAAACTCTTTATAACTAGGGAAGAAGTTGCATTCAGTTGTATTAACTGAATTGATCATTTATTGGGAAGTGCCATATTTATGGGATTTATAGGTTTTTAAATAATGTGGTTTAATTAACCATCAGCAATTTGACAAATATTAACAGAATAACAAGATAGCTTCAAAAACTCACTAAAAACACAATTGTTCATGCAAGCTTACGACCACGCTCCCTAACATGTAATAAACATGAGCTTTATTGTAAATGCACTTTTAGCCCTGTACTTACCAGTACAGAATATTATGGCGGATGATAATAAGAATGATAATAATGTTTATTAATGCCTCTATGCCAAGTGTGCACCTTTAGATTAATATTTACTTTTATAAATAAAAGATGACAAAATAAATAATAATTCTTAAATATATTCATATATTGTTGTTGTTTAGTCGTTCAGTCAAATCTGACTCTCCTTGATCCTATGGACCACAGCACGCCAGGTACATCTCTCAGTCACTGTCCTTCTGAGCTCCATCAAGGTCATGTTCATTGCTTCAGTGACCTCATCTATCCATCTCTGTCGTCCTATTCTTCTTGTGTTTCAATCCTTCCCAGCATCAGAGTCTTCTCTGCATCAGAGTGCTTTACTTTATCTAGTATAATTTAATCAGAATAGCTTAAATGATATGTGATGAATGTTGCTTACAAAAAAACAGCCAGCTAAACAAACCTGTAAAGTGTAAAAACAAGCATTTTGGTGAAGGTTTTTCAGATACATATGGTTAAGGGCTCTCAGACAGACTGCCAGAATAAATAATTTAGCTGATTAATTCTGGTGTAGCTGCAGTGGGCTCTGTTTAACATGCTCTGACATGTTATTAATACATTAACACCTGCTATAATGAAAAGCATATCAATATAGCAGCTCAGGAAGGGGAGACTTGGATTTAAAAAGTAAAATCAATGTCTTGCATATGTTTTTATTTTATTTTGCACAGCTTTTTTGTCAGTATATCTTAAATACCGTTTTTTGTCACAGCAAACAGATTATACATTTGAAATTAGTACGCTTTTGCTTGGAATAAAAGAAAAAGAAAATATTTTTTTCTTCCAAACCGTATTGCCTTTTAAATTTGACCTTTTTTTATGAATGTAGATAAAAACGATCATACACAATACACAAATACAGAAAATAGATGCCATTTTGTTTTAATGACCCATAAATTAAAATTGATTAAAGTTGGTCACATTTCACACAAATACATTTTGATGAACAGCACACAAATAAAAATCAAAGCTACACCAATACCATGCTTTGAGCAGTGCCTGGCAGCAGTTATCTATACCTTTAAACCGTACCCCATATTTATAGTATGCTCATTTGAAGAACTAGACTTGAGAAATTGTTTGTATTCTGAACTGTTGGCTACTGCTCTGTGCCATCATGTAATGCAGTCAGAATCAACTGAAGAAGCTGTAAAAACTTTTCCATTCTAAGTTTTATTCCCTGTTTAATAATTGTCAAATTATTTGCTTTTCTTCGCTATTATCTTCAGTTCATTTGCAACAGCCAAGGTTGACGGTCTTGAAGGAATCATATATTACAAGCTCTAATGTTTTATTGCATGGTGCTTGTGGATTTTGGTTCTTTCACAACTTGCAATGTCAAGGAAACTCCAGGCAGCATTGAGGGAGGGCAGTTGGAGGATTAACTAACTGTGTTACAAAGTAATTCTTATAAAACAGTGAAATATACATTGATTTAAAAAAATGTCCATTGCTCTGTGTGAGCAGCATGAATTAATTACATGTCCCTTTAATTTATTATTTATTGTAGACAAGTATCCTTATCTGTGGGTGGCCATTGCTTTCTTTGCATAGCTGATTTGTTATTTTTTTATAAAGTGCACTGTTTGTGGCACTATTATAAGCTCTAGATGCTTCTTGTAGTTCTTTCAGTAGAAGGGAACAGAAATTGTATATGCATTCAGTGACATGTTAGGTTATGACAAATGGCTACCCACAATAAAATAACTTATTATAATAGTTAAAGAACAACTGTTTGATGACAACATAGATATTTGATACAACTGAGTAGGACAAAAATATATAATTAGGCAGGGAAAAGCTAATTAGAAATTTTTTTGATGCTTCTGCTGTTCCCTTGAGGCATCCACAATAGGATTTTGCAATTTAACTTGTTAATGCCTGCTTCTGAGCATTTGTGTGGAAGGAGGTAGGTATCAAATACTGAAAGTTACAACAATATACAAATTGTCCTCCATTCTCCATCCTCCCTCTTCCCTTACCCACCCCTAGCAAGAAGTGCATGTTAAAATTGTCTCTAAAAATGATTTTATGTTCATGGTTTACACAGCTTGCTGATTTCACTATTCTGTTACCTACACCTCATACATGCCATGCCTTTTCTAAACTACAAAGGTCTGTGATAAATTAAAATCCCCATTTATTTTTTCTTTGTAAGAAGCATTTTGCCTGTTCAATCCAGTTTCTTCAAAAAGCATACTATAAAAAAACTGATGGCTTTTAACAGTTTTACTAATTATGATGTTTCAAATCTTTAATGGTGGCTTCCAAATGTTATTGAAATCTCATTAAAAAACAAGTATGATGCTACTTTCTTGTAGTAAATGGAGAATGTTTTCTTTTTACTAAAATTTAAATGCAGACTTTGTCTTGCCAATTGAATGCATTTCACATCACACTTCTCACAACATTTAATTTTCTGCTAGAAGTCTGCAGTAAAGATTCTGAAGGATGAGTTCAACCTAAACACAAGTTGTCTATACATGAAATAGCCCACTTAGACACATTTACATTTGTATGTAAAACTTTGGAATTTGACTGTTTCCCTTTTTTCCCATGTTTGATAGGGAGCGGACATTTTTAGGTCCTGTTTGTGCCACTTTGCGCTGTAATCTAGCATATGGTTCTTTTCAGCCAATCGGATTACAGCTCAGCAGTCTATCTTTCAGTAGGGCTAAATACATAGAAACATTAAAAATACCAACTTGTGTTTAGGTAGAACTTAAAGGGACACTGCTGCACTAGAAGCTTTTTTTCAATGTGAATGTCGATTAATGGTAGTAAAAATTTAAGTAATATTTGTACTCAATTTTTGATTGTTCATTTGCTTGCCTCTAGTACTAATCAATTTTCAGTGTATCCACCTGTATTATTTTCCTCCATCCCAATGTGTTATAAACTGCTGCAATTTTACTTGTGGGATGGGGAGCACTCCTTTGCTCTAGCCACAGAGCAAATTTTACTGTGCAAGAACAAATCTGTGCAGCCCACTCCCAAAAGCAAACAATGCATCATATTATGACACACTGGGGGAGAATGAAACCAGAAGAGGCATTCATAATTGGATTACCCCTAGATGTAAAACAATAAAAAACTGAGGAAAAAAATATATAACACTTATTGGTGGCAAATATATGTTTTTTTACTTTATAATTTATATTCAGATTGAAAAGAGCTTCTATTACACTGTGCCTTAAACATCAAAGTCAGAGTCTTATAAGTAAAACAAAAAAGTCAGCCACTAACTGATAGTACGCAATCTTGCTCTGCCAAAATCTTGGTTGCAACGTTCCTTTGATGTGTACACAAGAACCACACATATGATACATTGATGTACTTGGCTCATGGTTGTTAAATGGCATACCCTTATACACAAGGTATTGTAAAACAGGCATTCATTTTGCACTGCTATAATATTTTCATACACATATTTCAATTGGCGTTGATACTAACATGGAGTTGGAGTTGTTTTCTTTTGGTACATCCTCAAAGCTACTGCAAGATGAGAATGATAAACTTGGACTGGTTTCGCTTTTATTGCTGTTGAGTGCTTCGCTGTTGATAAACGGAAGACCTTGTTGTTTAATATGAACAAATACGTCGGAGTTGGCTTTCCCATCGGTGCCTAGAGTGTCGTCTTTATTGACCAACCAAGTCTTGCCAAAATACCACAGAACATCTTTAATGGAACATCTCTTTTCTGGCTCTATTGAAAGCAACTTACTGAACATTTTAAGAGCATGAGGAGTGAATTTACGCCATTGGGAAGGTATAGCGGCATTCTTATATCGCTGCCACTGTAAAAATTCGTAGTAGAAAGAGTCCATGTGTAGAGCTTTCTCCCAAGGAAAGTTTCCAGTCATCATACAAAAAAGTAGGACGCCAAACGCCCACACGTCGATGCTGTATTCCACCAGGAAACCATTGTGTTTGGAAGTCTCACAAAGTTCAGGAGCAGTGTAAGGAATGGTACCACTCACGCGTTTCTCCGTTGTGCCAGCAATCCTGGTCATGCCGAAATCAGAAAGCTTAATTTTTCGGCACTCTTTGTCAAAAATAAGAATATTTTCTGGCTTGATATCTCGATGTACAAGTTTTCTGTTGTGAAGATAATCCAAGGCCAATGCCACTTGATAAATACAGCGTTTTGTGATGTGCTCGGACAGACCAACCTGAAAAATATCAACAAATGAAATTTAAATGTTTTAACCTAAAAATACATAAATCAAGGAAATCACACAACTCTGTTAAAGATAGCAACATGCAGATGAGCAAAAAGGATAAATGAGAAAGTTCCAGAAGAAGACTAGAGGTTAGTTTGACTTTGTAAAGACTGCTGTCTTTAACATCTGTCACCTAAGGTTATGTCCAAAAGCAAGGGAATTCTCACTGCTGTGTGTGTCTGAGCAGCATGATACACTTGTAATGTTAAACTGCTCAACTTTGTGTGTCTGAACAACATGATACACTTATTATTATTATTATTATCTTTATTTATATCGCGCCAACATATTCCGTAGCGCTGTACAGGGGTTGAGTACATAGCAGAAAACAAATTAAACACCTTGTAAAGAATGGAGGGCCCTGTTTTTGAGCATAAAATCAAATGTACATAGAGCTTGTTTCCAAGGCCTGACACAAGATTGAAAACTCGCAAACTTACAATCTAAGGGTGTGCTCCCCTGTGAGTATTACCTTAGATGGCAACTTGCATAAGAGAAAACTGAAACAAAGGGGGAGGTTCCAGAAACTGAAAAGTACTATATTGAATAGGATTACATTAATTAAGTAATCTAGTTAAAACTTTTATATCCATTTTTCATTTATTATTTATATAATATTTTTATGTATTTCCTTTTTCTTTTCACACATACCTGTGGTGGGATAATATCAAACAGGTCGCCAGCAACTGCATATTCTTGTGCAAATACATAGTATTCGTCGGTCTCAAATGCTATGTCATACATGCCAATGATATACGGGCAGGTGGATAGATAGCGGGAGATGCAGTATTCCTGGAGAAAGCTCTTCTGTTTGGTGGTCTTCTTACGCAAAAACTTCAGAGCCATCTTTGTACCTAAAATAAATTAAAATATACAGTTGAATACAAATATATTAAATATTTATTTCATATTTTCCTCAATATGACCCAACAGATTCAACTCTTAGACTCTGTTGAAGTGCTGTTGTAATTTAGGAAGAAATGTACATGTTTGTGCAGTATGCATTTTTAGAAAAAAAATCTTAATTTGAGCAGACTCTGATTGTGCTTGAGGACTTCCATGTTAGATGTCCACACAACTTCTTCTGGCTTGGATTCAGCTATTTTTTGTTAATCAATTTTGATAAGGAATAATAAAGGGTACAAAGCTAGCAGACCCTCCAGGGGATTAACGATACTGTGTCAATAAAGTTACATGGATACAAGCTAATTGCTGGAAAGGAGAAATCTTAAAGATTGAAGCTCTTTTTGAGTCGTTTTTCCACTTATTTTTTTAATAACAACAACCACAATTATATTTATTTATTTGTGTAAATTGTATCTCTTCCCATACACCATTAGAAGGTATGCAGATTAGAAGGTATGTACATCATTGTTTCTCCTACCTCCCCCAAGCAAATAGATTCCTTGCTGCCTTAGCGCTTGTGGGAAGTACATGTAACCCTCACTTCCTCATCACTAAATGAAACAGCAGACAAGATGGCTCTGCTTGACCTCTCATTAACCCATGTACCTGACCAGTGTGGTGGCCAAAAGAAGTTGAATGTGCACTAAAAGGTGATCCATACTTAAGTTACATATGCTGATATTGTATATTTAAAAATATTTTCAAAGAATGAATAAATGTGGATTAAAGGGCTATGAGCAGTTAATCTTCTGAATAATATTTTCATCTCTGAGACCTTTATTTGAAAAAAGAAATCACACTGTGACACATTATCAAACTCTTTCTGAAAGAAAAAAAATATTTCCATGTCCCTTTAATTTGCTTGCCCTGCCTAAACTAACACAGATTGTTTTAGATATTGCTTAGAAAATCAGAAATGATATGTACAAAATGTATGACTCATCCACAAGTCTTGTACAGTATATGGAAACCACACACGTTTCTGAGTTCATTTTTTCTATTTGCTCTTTTGAATAATTAAACGTAATAATGGGCATGGTTTTTTTTTTTTCAAAAATGTTCAAGCAATCAATACAGACTTGACCTTTGTAGTTTTAACTAATGGATTATCAATAAAAAAAAACACTCCAATACAAATAAATGATGACTAACTCAGCTATCTGGAGGTATAACAAGGCCATGGCTTACCTAACTTATTTGATCTTCCTAGCAATGAGTGATGGTTCCTCACCCTTAATATTTAACTAACACCTACACCCAAAAGAGGAAACAGCGTAAAACAATAACAATTATAATCCATAAAGGGAAATATCCGATCTGGTGGCAAGCACTTTCACCATACCCGAAGGTGTGACAAATTACAAAACTCAGTTAACTCCATAATTACTCTAAAGCCTTTTGGGGTGTAGGGGTTAGGGTTAGGCTTTTGGGGTGTAGGGATTAGGATTATGATTTGGAGGTGTAGGGGTTAGGGTTAGGCTTTTGAGGTGTAGGGTTAGGCTTTGGTGGTGTAGAAGTTAGGGTTAGGCTTTTGGGGTGTAGGGGTTAGGGTTAGGCTTTGGAGGTGTAGGGGTTAGGGTTAGGCTTTGGAGGTGTAGGGGTTAGGGTTAGGCTTTTGGTGTGTAGGGGTTAGGGTTAGGCTTTGGAGGTGTAGGGGCTAGGGTTAGGCTTTGGAGGTGTAGGGGTTAGGGTTAGACTTTTGGGGTGTAGGGTTAGGCTTTGGAGTTGTAGGGGTTAGGGTTAGGCTTTGGAGGTGTAGGGGTTAGGGTTAGGCTTTGGAGGTGTAGGGGTTAGGGTTAGACTTTTGGGGTGTAGGGGTTAGGGTTAGGCTTTTGAGATTTAGGGGTTAGGGTTAGACTTTTGGGGTGTAGGGGTTAGGGTTAGGCTTTGGAGTTGTAATGGCTAGGATTAGGCTTTGGAGGTGTAGGGATTAGGGTTAGGCTTTTGGGATGTAGGGGTTAGGGCTAGGCTTTGGAGGTGTAGGGGTTAGGGTTAGGCTTTGGAGGTGTAGGGGCTAGGGTTAGGCTTTGGAGGTGTAGGGGTTAGGGTTAGACTTTTGGGGTGTAGGGTTAGGCTTTGGAGTTGTAGGGGTTAGGGTTAGGCTTTGGAGGTGTAGGGGCAAGGGTTAGGCTTTGGAGGTGTAGGGGTTAGGGTTAGACTTTTGGGGTGTAGGGGTTAGGGTTAGGCTTTTGAGATTTAGGGGTTAGGGTTAGACTTTTGGGGTGTAGGGGTTAGGGTTAGGCTTTGGAGTTGTAATGGCTAGGATTAGGCTTTGGAGGTGTAGGGATTAGGGTTAGGCTTTTGGGATGTAGGGGTTAGGGCTAGGCTTTGGAGGTGTAGGGGTTAGGGTTAGACTTTTGGGGTGTAGAGGTTAGTGTTAGACTTTAGAGGTAGAGGGGTTAGGGCTAGGCTTTGGAGGTTTAGGGGTTAGGATTAGACTTTGGAGGTGTAGGGGTTAGGGTTAGACTTTTGGGGTGTAGGGTTAGGCTTTGGAGTTGTAGGGGTTAGGGTTAGGCTTTGGAGGTGTAGGGGCAAGGGTTAGGCTTTGGAGGTGTAGGGGTTAGGGTTAGGCTTTTGAGATTTAGGGGTTAGGGTTAGACTTTTGGGGTGTAGGGGTTAGGGTTAGGCTTTGGAGTTGTAATGGCTAGGGTTAGGCTTTGGAGGTGTAGGGGTTAGGGTTAGGCTTTTGGGATGTAGGGGTTAGGGCTAGGCTTTGGAGGTGTAGGGGTTAGGGTTAGGCTTTGGAGGTGTAGGGGCTAGGGTTAGGCTTTGGAGGTGTAGGGGTTAGGGTTAGGCTTTGGAGGTTTAGGGGTTAGGGTTAGGCTTTTGGGGTGTAGGGGATAGGGTTAGGCTTTGGAGGTGTAGGGGTTAGGATTAGGCTTTGGAGGTGTAGGGGTTAGGGTTAGGCTTTGGAGGTGTAGGGGCTAGGGTTAGGCTTTGGAGGTGTAGGGGTTAGGGTTAGACTTTTGGGGTGTAGGGGTTAGGGTTAGGCTTTGGAGTTGTAAGGGCTAGGGTTAGGCTTTGGAGGTGTAGGGACTAGGGTTAGGCTTTGGAGGTGTAGGGGTTAGGGTTAGGCTTATGGGGTGTAGGGGTTAGGGTTAGGCATTGGAGGTGTAGGGGCTAGGGTTAGGCTTTGGAGGTGTAGGAGTTAGGGTTAGACTTTTGGGGTGTAGGGGTTAGGCTTTGGAGTTGTATGGGTTAGGCTTTGGAGGTGTAGGGGCTAGGGTTAGGCTTTGGAGGTGTAGGGGGTTAGGGTTAGACTTTTGGGGTGTAGAGGTTAGGGTTAGGCTTTAGAGGTAGAGGGGTTAGGGTTAGGCTTTGGAGGTTTAGGGATTAGGATTTGGAGGTGTAGGGGTTAGGGTTAGACTTTTGGGGTGTAGGGGTTAGGGTTAGGCTTTTGAGATTTAGGGGTTAGGGTTAGACTTTTGGGGTGTAGGGGTTAGGGTTAGGCTTTGGAGGTGTAGGGGTTAGGGTTAGGCTTTGGAGGTGTAGGGGTTAGGGTTAGGCTTTTGGGATGTAGGGGTTAGGGCTAGGCTTTGGAGGTGTAGGGGTTAGGGTTAGGCTTTGGAGGTGTAGGGGCTAGGGTTAGGCTTTGGAGGTGTAGGGGTTAGGGTTAGGCTTTTGGGGTGTAGGGGTTAGGATTAGGCTTTGGAGGTGTAGGGGTTAGGGTTAGGCTTTGGAGGTGTAGGGGCTAGGGTTAGGCTTTGGAGGTGTAGGGGTTAGGGTTAGACTTTTGGGGTGTAGGGGTTAGGGTTAGGCTTTGGAGTTGTAGGGGTTAGGGTTAGGCTTTGGAGTTGTAAGGGCTAGGGTTAGGCTTTGGAGGTGTAGGGGTTAGGGTTAGGCTTTTGGGGTGTAGGGGTTAGGGTTAGGCTTTGGAGGTGTAGGGGTTAGGGTTAGGCTTTTGGGGTGTAGGGGTTAGGGTTAGACTTTGGAGGTGTAGGGACTAGGGTTAGGCTTTAGAGGTGTAGGGGTTAGGGTTAGGCTTTTGGGGTGTAGGGGTTAGGGTTAGGCATTGGGGGTGTAGGGGCTAGGGTTAGGCTTTGGAGGTGTAGGGGTTAGGCTTTGGAGTTGTATGGGTTAGGCTTTGGAGGTGTAGGGGCTAGGGTTAGGCTTTGGAGGTGTAGGGGGTTAGGGTTAGACTTTTGGGGTGTAGAGGTTAGGGTTAGGCTTTAGAGGTAGAGGGGTTAGGGTTAGGCTTTGGAGGTTTAGGGGTTAGGGTTAGGCTTTTGGGATGTAGGGGTTAGGGTTAGGCTTTGAAGGTGTAGGCGTTAGGCTTTTGGGGTGTAGGGGTTAGGGTTAGGCTTTGGAGGTATAGGGGTTAGGGTTAGGCTTTGGAGGTGTAGTGGCTAGGGTTAGGCTTTGGAGGTGTAGGGGTTAGGGTTAGACTTTTGGGGTGTAGGGGTTAGGGTTAGGCTTTGGAGTTGTAAGGGCTAGGGTTAGGCTTTGGAGGTGTAGGGGTTAGGGTTAGGCTTTTGGGATGTAGGGGTTAGGGCTAGGCTTTGGAGGTGTAGGGGTTAGGGTTAGGCTTTGGAGGTGTAGGGGCTAGGGTTAGGCTTTGGAGGTGTAGGGGTTAGGGTTAGACTTTTGGGGTGTAGGGGTTAGGGTTAGGCTTTGGAGTTGTAAGGGCTAGGGTTAGGCTTTGGCGGTGTAGGGATTAGGGTTAGGCTTTTGGGGTGTAGGGGTTAGGGCTAGGCTTTGGAGGTGTAGGGGTTAGGGTTAGACTTTGGAGGTGTAGGGGCTAGGGTTAGGCTTTGGAGGTGTAGGGGTTAGGCTTTGGAGTTGTAAGGGTTAGGGTTAGGCTTTGGAGCTGTAGGGGCTAGGGTTAGGCTTTGGATGTGTAGGGGTTAGGGTTAGGCTTTTGAGGTGTAGGGGTTAGGGTTAGGCTTTGGAGGTGTAGGGGTTAGGGTTAGGCTTTGGATGTGTGGGGGCTAGGGTTAGGCTTTGGAGGTGTAGGGGTTAGGGTTAGACTTTTGGGGTGTTGGGGTTAGGGTTAGGCTTTGGATGTGTGGGGGCTAGGGTTAGGCTTTGGAGGTGTAGGGGTTAGGGTTAGACTTTTGGGGTGTAGGGGTTAGGTTTTGGAGTTGTATGGGTTAGGCTTTGGAGGTGTAGGGGCTAGGGTTAGGCTTTGGAGGTGTAGGGGGTTAGGGTTAGACTTTTGGGGTGTAGAGGTTAGGGTTAGGCTTTAGAGGTAGAGGGGTTAGGGTTAGGCTTTGGAGGTTTAGGTATTAGCATTTGGAGGTGTAGGGGTTAGGGTTAGACTTTTGGGGTGTAGGGGTTAGGGTTAGGCTTTTGAGATTTAGGGGTTAGGGTTAGACTTTTGGGGTGTAGGGGTTAGGGTTAGGCTTTGGAGGTGTAGGGGTTAGGGTTAGGCTTTGGAGGTGTAGGGGTTAGGGTTAGGCTTTTGGGATGTAGGGGTTAGGGCTAGGCTTTGGAGGTGTAGGGGTTAGGGTTAGGCTTTGGAGGTGTATGGGCTAGGGTTAGGCTTTGGAGGTGTAGGGGTTAGGGTTAGGCTTTGGGGGTGTAGGGGTTAGGATTAGGCTTTGGAGGTGTAGGGGTTAGGGTTAGGCTTTGGAGGTGTAGGGGCTAGGGTTAGGCTTTGGAGGTGTAGGGGTTAGGGTTAGACTTTTGGGGTGTAGGGGTTAGGGTTAGGCTTTGGAGTTGTAAGGGCTAGGGTTAGGCTTTGGAGGTGTAGGGGTTAGGGTTAGGCTTTTGGGGTGTAGGGGTTAGGGCTAGGCTTTGGAGGTGTAGGAATTAGGGTTAGGCTTTTGGGGTGTAGGGGTTAGGGTTAGACTTTGAAGGTGTAGGGACTAGGGTTAGGCTTTAGAGGTGTAGGGGTTAGGGTTAGGCTTTTGGGGTGTAGGGGTTAGGGTTAGGCATTGGGGGTGTAGGGGCTAGGGTTAGGCTTTGGAGGTGTAGGGGTTAGGCTTTGGAGTTGTATGGGTTAGGCTTTGGAGGTGTAGGGGCTAGGGTTAGGCTTTGGAGGTGTAGGGGGTTAGGGTTAGACTTTTGGGGTGTAGAGGTAAGGGTTAGGCTTTAGAGGTAGAGGGGTTAGGGTTAGGCTTTGGAGGTTTAGGGGTTAGTGTTAGGCTTTTGGGATGTAGGGGTTAGGGTTAGGCTTTGAAGGTGTAGGCGTTAGGCTTTTGGGGTGTAGGGGTTAGGGTTAGGCTTTGGAGGTATAGGGGTTAGGGTTAGGCTTTGGAGGTGTAGTGGCTAGGGTTAGGCTTTGGAGGTGTAGGGGTTAGGGTTAGATTTTTGGGGTGTAGGGGTTAGGGTTAGGCTTTGGAGTTGTAAGGGCTAGGGTTAGGCTTTGGAGGTGTAGGGGTTAGGGTTAGGCTTTTGGGATGTAGGGGTTAGGGCTAGGCTTTGGAGGTGTAGGGGTTAGGGTTAGGCTTTGGAGGTGTAGGGGCTAGGGTTAGGCTTTGGAGGTGTAGGGGTTAGGGTTAGACTTTTGGGGTGTAGGGGTTAGGGTTAGGCTTTGGAGTTGTAAGGGCTAGGGTTAGGCTTTGGCGGTGTAGGGATTAGGGTTAGGCTTTTGGGGTGTAGGGGTTAGGGCTAGGCTTTGGAGGTGTAGGGGTTAGGGTTAGACTTTGGAGGTGTAGGGGCTAGGGTTAGGCTTTGGAGGTGTAGGGGTTAGGGTTAGGTTTTGGAGTTGTAAGGGTTAGGGTTAGGCATTGGAGCTGTAGGGGCTAGGGTTAGGCTTTGGATGTGTAGGGGTTAGGGTTAGGCTTTTGAGGTGTAGGGGTTAGGGTTAGGCTTTGGAGGTGTAGGGGTTAGGGTTAGGCTTTGGATGTGTGGGGGCTAGGGTTAGGCTTTGGAGGTGTAGGGGTTAGGGTTAGACTTTTGGGGTGCAGGGGTTAGGGTTAGGCTTTGGAGTTGTAAGGGTTAGGGTTAGGCTTTGGAGTTGTAAGGGTTAGGGTTAGGCTTTGGAGGTGTAGGGGCTAGGGTTAGGCTTTGGTGGTGTATGGGTTAGGGTTAGGCTTTTGAGGGGTGGGGGTTAAGGTTAGGCTTTGGAGTTGTAAGGGTTAGGGTTAGGCTTTGGAGGTGTAGGGCTAGGGTTAGGCTTTGGAGGTGTAGGGGTTAGGATTAGACTTTTGGGGTGTAGGGGTTAGGGTTAGACTTTTGGGGTGTAGGGGTTAGGATTAGACTTTTGGGGTGTAGGGGTTAGGATTAGACTTTTGGGTGTAGGGGTTAGGGTTAGGCTTTGGAGGTGTAGGGGTTAGGGTTAGGCTTTTGGGGTGTAGGCGTTAGGGTTAGGCTTTGGAGGTGTACGGGTTAGGGTTAGGCTTTGGAGGTGTAGGGGCTAGGGTTAGACTTTTGGGGTGTAGGGGTTAGGGTTAGGCTTTGGAGTTGTAAGGGTTAGGGTTAGGCTATATAGTTGTAAGGGTTAGGGTTAGGCTTTGGAGGTGTAGTGGTTAGAGTGTTGAACAGGTTTCAGTGTATGTCATTTGTGTACACTGCATCACTGGCAAATATGGTTCATCATTGAATTATTAATCTACACATTCCTCTCCATTCCAATGTTACCATATAGTGTATATGTAAAAATATTTGACACCCTTATGAGGTCTACACCAATGACTAACAGCAATGTTGGAGGAGTGCTCAGCCCTGGATGAGCAGAGAGTCTGAGGGTGCAGTTAACACTGTGTGGAGCTGAGATGCTGCTGTGTGGAGATGCAGTGATGCTGGCAGAGTTATTCTACTGAGACTGTCCAGTGTAAGGCTCTGCTCCTGTAGTGTGTAGTGTGTGACTGCCCCTGTTGTGTAGTGTGTGTCTCTGCTCCCGTAGTGTGTAGTGTGTGACTGCCCCTGTTGTGTAGTGTGTGTCTCTGCTCCCGTAGTGTGTAGTGTGTGACTGCCCCTGTTGTGTAGTGTGTGACCGCCCCTGTTGTGTAGTGTGTGTCTCTGCTGCCGTAGTGTGTAGTGTGTGACTGCCCCTGTTGTGTAATGTGTGTCTCTGCTCCTGTAGTGTGTAGTGTGTGACTGCCCCTGTTGTGTAGTGTGTGACCGCCCCTGTTGTGTAGTGTGTGTCTCTGCTGCCGTAGTGTGTAGTGTGTGACTGCCCCTGTTGTGTAATGTGTGTCTCTGCTCCTGTAGTGTGTAGTGTGTGACTGCCCCTGTTGTGTAGTGTGTGTCTCTGCTCCTGTAGTGTGTGACTGCCCCTGTTGTGTAGTGTGTGACCACCCCTGTTGTGTAGTGTGTGTCTCTGCTGCCGTAGTGTGTAGTGTGTGACTGCCCCTGTTGTGTAATGTGTGTCTCTGCTCCTGTAGTGTGTAGTGTGTGACTGCTCCTGTTGTGTAGTGTGTGTCTCTGCTCCTGTAGTGTGTGACTGCCCCTGTAGTGTAGTGTGTGTCTCTGCTCCTGTAGTGTGTAGTGTGTGACTGCCCCTGTTGTGTAGTGTGTGTCTCTGCTCCTGTAGTGTGTGACTGCCCCTGTTGTGTAGTGTGTGTCTCTGCTCCTGTAGTGTGTGACTGCCCCTGTAGTGTAGTGTGTGTCTCTG
Source organism: Discoglossus pictus (assembly GCA_027410445.1). NCBI lineage: Eukaryota > Metazoa > Chordata > Amphibia > Anura > Alytidae > Discoglossus > Discoglossus pictus. Next base: position 148,213,495 of record CM050168.1, read on the forward strand.
CTCCTGTAGTGTGTAGTGTGTGACTGCCCCTGTTGTGTAGTGTGTGTCTCTGCTCCTGTAGTGTGTGACTGCCCCTGTTGTGTAGTGTGTGTCTCTGCTCCTGTAGTGTGTGACTGCCCCTGTTGTGTAGTGTGTGTCTCTGCTCCTGTAGTGTGTGACTGCCCCTGTTGTGTAGTGTGTGTCTCTGCCCCTTTAGTGTGTGACTGCCCCTGTTGTGTAGTGTGTGTCTCTGCTCCTATTGTGTAGTGTGTGACTGCCCCTGTTGTGCAGTTTGTGTCTCTGCTCCTATTGTGTAGTGTGTGACCCTGGTCCTGTAGTATGTAGTGTGTAATTCCCTTGTGACTTCAGAACTTCCACCTGACTGGCACGGCTAGAGCTCTGCGATCTAGGTCCGTGTCTTGCCGCTGATCGTGCGCGCAGACCTCGGGAGCTCTGTGTTTAGTGTGTGCAGATGTCTGCGCGCACATGACGGCGCACTGGTCTCACCAGCTCTAAAGTCAGGGTGCCAAAGATGACACTTGAAAATCAGAATGTCATAAGTATATCCTGACAGTTCTGCAAAGCTGCATTTCTATGAGACTTTATAGATCCAAAAATGGGACATATTCACTAAATACCTTAGGGGATTGTTTTGCAACATCACAGCATAAAAAATACACATAGAATGTCTAAGAGGTGGCAACAAATGTGCACATGCAAAGTCAACATGGCAGACAGCATCTAAAGCTCGAACTTAACCTGAGCCAATACACAAATGGTCCTACAACCGTAGCTCAATGCTGGATACACCAGTCCCAAAGCACACAACATTGAGTGCAAGTCCAAATAACCCTACTTTTCCCAGCCCTGGCTGGCCAAAAGCCCTTTCATGCAGAATAAAGTCCAATGAGAACCATATGACATTGCCTGTGGCTGACATTGCCTGTGGCTGTTACAATGGAAGAAATGCCAATGTTACAGCTCATAGAGCCCTATTAAATTCGCCAAATCGCAGTTCCAGAATCCCGTAAAGGAGCCAGCAAAAGTTACAGCTATTACATTGGCCTCTTTTAGCTACCCGCAAACGATATGTGGGTTACAGGCGGAAATTCCCTAAGGGCCATCAAAATCTGAACTCCGACCCAGCTAAGCCATTGATATTTCAATCCCGTAAATGTTACAATCGCAAATCGCTATTAAATTGCTACAAGTCCACAAGCTCGCAACTGTTTTCACACCCGTGAATGGCAAATATAGCCAAAAATCCTACGTGTACTACAGAGGACCCGCAAGGGGGTTAAACTCCTGTCTGTAGCACTGTAAAAGCAAATATAAACACCCTACTGTATTTTAAATTACAGGGAAATTGATGAAAGGTATTAATATTAATAGCACAACATTCTCAAGCTCGCAAATCTGCAATAATAAATAGTTTTTTTATGTTTAGTTTCCATGTTATATCGATCCCGCCAATCAATGTGTTAATACATATAATGGAACTCGCATGGACTAGAATATCATATTCATATTGCATTACTTCTGGAATGCGGGCCCGATCACAACTCAGACTTCAAAACCGTAAGTGATTAAAATGTAACCTCCATGTTTTAGTGACCTAATGATGATGGTCTCTTTTAATATTGGCTCCGTCTTCTTTGCTACGTGCCGATTATGGTTTACGAATTTGGATTCCGGACATTTCCTCGTGGTCTTTTCCAATTTAATCACTATGTAACTCCAGCAAATTTCAAAGGTATTTAATAGGGCTCATAGACTGTAGGCCAGTTGCTGACTGGTCATGTTTCCCTGGCAAGTAAGCCCTCACGTGATTGGCTTACTTTGGAGCCTGGGCAAACTCCAACCTGGAGCTTCAGTTCTGCTCCTAGGATTGTCTTCCAGCCCATCAGCCACTCAGCAGGCTGCCTACTTCTGAATGGACCAGTAGGATTGCAACAGTAGGATTGGCACAGTTAACCTGGCTTATGGTTTAATGTCAAATCAGAGTTTAAGATATGTTAAAAACATTCTACTGTACAACACTGTACCAACTCACAGTATTATGGGCATACCTACTAGGTGTACATCTTATTCACACTGTATGCTACCAGATTAAGACCAATGTTCCCTATTTCTTTACATGCTTGGTGCGTACTGTTCGGTCCGACCCACTGTAATGTATTATCCTGTTTTTGCATGCATGATTCATGCTACGTAATTGCCAACTTTTATAGACTGTTTAAATTACTGTATATTTGCACCAATATGTGGGCAGATTGCTAACAGTGTACTGTATGATGGGACTAAGAATGTTGTGTGTTCCACTGTCATTATACTGTCCTGGCCACTGTAAACTAATATCCTTTCTACCTGTGTTGGTCATACATTTAATGCTATCTAGAATAAAATTAGTAAGAACAGCCTGGGTGCTGCCTGTGCCCCATTTGGGATATATGAGTCAGCTTATGTATCCATTGTTCCAGCCTAAGTGAGGTATGACTCAGATTACAATTCCAGGGTGGGCGGAACCCTCTAGGAGGCATGCTCTATCTCAGTGGCAGGACCCTCCTGACTGGCCATTTTTAATTCAATCAATGCAGCTGTTTCTCTGATTGGGTCCTATACCGCTGGATGGGGAATTTAGGCTTTGTCACTCCCCTGTCTATTGTATTGTGGGATGTTCCCCATTTTTCTATTCCTTATAAATACCTGTGTGTTTCTTTCAATAAAGTCAGTTCCAGTTTGATTGCAAATAATTAAGGGTTGCTATCATTCTATGGAAAAGGCTTATGAGCTAAATCACTTGCTTGTATCCTGCTAGGTGCTAGCTTAAAGGTACCTACACCTGTGCTACTTGTGACGACACATGGGTGAGGGGACCAGGTGCGCCCAAATTCCTCCTGCTTTCAGCTATAGGAGCACCCCTAGATTGTCAAGGTTCTGGTAAATGCAGCGCCTAGCTGTCTTCTCCAGGTATCAGGAACTACAGGATGGTCCTGCATCTTGATCCTATGGTTCCTGATACCTGGAGAAGCCAGCTGGGCTCTGAGTTTACAGAACCTTGACAATCTAGGGGTGTTCCTGTAGCCGAAAGCAGGACGGTTTGAGGCACATCTGGTCCCCTAACCCATGTGTCGTCACAAGCAGCACTGTGCTACTTGACATATCAGTAAAATAAGGAAATTGAAGCAAAGGTAAGCTTTAAAGTAAAGAAAGAATAGGAGATTATTCGTTCATTCATCTTTCCAAAGTCATGTATTTATTCCTAGAACAAATAAATTACAGCAATACAATGAAAACTAAACTAGACTAGAACTAAAGAAAATGAAATAATGTAAAAGAGCATAAAAAATTCATCAAAAGCATGTATTTTTCAATATTTAATAATGGTTTTATTACATTGTTTTGGCACATTAGATATAATCTAAACACAATTATATAAAGGGTTTATTAGGACACAAACATTTTTTTTATATAAATGTATTAGCTAAATTAATCTAACTAACTTCATGCTTTTCAATGTAATTATGATATAGAATTGACATTTCACTTACTTTTAAGAAGTTCCTGGAGTAACAGATTTTCACCTTCTGCAGCCTCCTCCTTTGCTCCTTTCCGACCCTCTCTAATGTGAGGTGACATCTTCTACAGCTGTGACCTCACGCCATGCCCACAGGAAGGAGCTTCATACTACCAATGCCTCATGCTGCTAACAAACAGAGGGAGACATACTGTGTATTTTCATGCAGCGCCATTGCACTGATAGTGTGAAGCATCACCCTGTGGGCATTGCTTTAGGTCACAGATGAGGAAGATATCACCTCACATTAGAGAGAGCAGGAAAGGGGAGGCTGTAGAAGGTTAAAATCTGGGGACTTCTTAAAAGTAAGTATAGTATCAATTTTGTTTTGATAATAATATTGAGGTGGATGAAGTTAATTAGTTAACCTAGATAACATATTTATATAAATCTATTTGTTTTGCCTGAATAATCTTTTTAACACTGCTATTTATATTTTTTATTCTTTTAATTGATATTTGTTTACCTCTTGCTTTGTGTATAACCAGGTCCACTCTCCCATATGTTCCTTTTCCCAGCTCCCTGATAACTTCGTATTGTTTTGCAATTTCAACTTTTTCCATAGTTTTTGCTGTTAGTTGCTGTAGTTCCTCCAAGATGTCCACTGCTCCCCTGGATAGTACCGATGAAAAACTCATAGTCACGTCTTCTGCAGGATCAGTCACTAATCTCATTAATTCATTTGCGCCTTGAAAACTTTTGAAAAAAAAGAATTCATATTAAAACAATTTAACATACAACAAGCTCTATTCATGCTACAAAATATTAAAAAAGGCCACTTCCTAAAAGTAAGTGGTGTAAATTATATTTTGTAATTATATTGAAGAGGCTGAAATTGTTTAGATAACCTAGTTAAGATATTAATATAAACTAGTTTATTGTCTGAAGAGTCCATTTAACACTGCTATTTACTTTTTGTCTTCTTTTCATTAGGTGCAAAATGATCTGCCCAGGAGGCACCCTATTATATCCAGCAGACCACTCTATGTTTGCCTGCAGCAGCCAATGCAGAGAAGAAGGAAGATAAAAACTCCTATCTGGACAGCCTCTTTAGCAAGAGAGACTGAAGGAGAGGTGAAGGAAAGGATGCAGTGAGGAGGATGGAGGAATGAATCAAAGAGTGGAGGAGAATTCATAAAAATATATACTTTTATTTGTAGTAAAAATTATTATTTTATTTTTAGAGCATCATTAGATTCTGTAGAGCTAGGGTGTGTTGGATTAAACACATGGACTCATGGATTAAAATATTTAGATATATTTGAAGGCAGTGAGGGAGCTGAAGAATGGAAGGTCCCATCGCTACTTCTCTATATACAAGGCAGGTGCTCCTAGTGATCAATAAAAAAGACAAAAAAAAAGTATCACTAGAATTTTTTATGTTATAATTGAGCAAATAGGGAGCCAGTATGGGGATGATGATCGTTGGGTGAGGTGGATGTGTTTGACAGAAGTGTTCAGAACAGATTGGAATGAGGATAGGCTCATGAGTGGGAGAGGGGGCGGACGAGAGACCAGTGGGGTAGAGGAGAGACTGACAGGTAGGAGGATTGAAACTATAGGTGATACTCCATGTAGTTGGCAGCACTTTAAATAGCAAAATCTGTCAAAGAGAGATTTTCAAAAGTTGCATTTACAAGTGGAATAAAAGGGATTTTAGCCTTCAGAACATTCATTTATCATTTATCATGTAAACATTGTAATATTTCAAGCAAACAGAATAAAAATTTGGAAATTGTTTCCTTTTATTTCTCTATAATAGTTATATTTACATAGTAGACATGAACTAAACCACCCCACCAGTCATAAATTTTAAATATAATCTTGCAGTGGAATCTTCCATTTCAGTTTCTGCTTCCTGAGATGGGAACCGACTTTGAGTCCAATTCAATTGAGCTTTCACAAGTTACTGTAGCCCATAAGTGAGGTTGCAAGTTAATTTGCTATTCAATTGGAGTCTTTTTGCGGGCTCCAAATGGGTTACGAGTTATGGCCTTCAAAAATTGCGATGGTTAAACCCGGAACTTTCAGCCTCCCGAAGCCTTTGATCTTTCACTTTCACAAGAGTTACGATGGCTAATCGCTATTCAATTGCTCAATTCCGAAAGCCCGCAATGTTTTCACACGCGTAAATGGCAAAAGAAGGAGAAAATCCTATGAGTGCTAGAGAGGACCCTCAAGGGGATTAAACACCTGATCATAGCACTGTAAATGCAAATACAAAAACAATACTGCACTGTAAATAATGGGGAAAGCGATGATAGACATTAGAATTAATTGCACAACAGTCTCAAGTTCACAAATCGACAGGAAATTAAATTTATGTTTCATTTCAGGGTTAAATCAATCTCGGGTATCAATAAGTTAATAAATATCAGGTCACTCATATGGACTAGAACAGTATTGGCAATCATTTTAATAATTCGTTTTTATGCTGGTTGGCTAGTCTGATCTCATATCGGACCCCCGAATCTAATTGATTGACATGTAACCTCCATGTTTTACATTTTCTCTAGGCTGATTAGAAATGGACGGTTACGGGCTTGCTTAATTGATCATGTTCCAGCCCTGAACTGCTACGAACCAGTGCATGGTTTACAGTTTCGGCTTTGGGACAGTAACTTGCGGGCTTGCAGAATTGAATAGCATCGTAATCAGAGAAGAACGGGAGCCCGCAACACAGCCGCAGACATGGCCCCCAGAGATCGAGTTGCGGGCTTGCAATTGAATCGGGCCCTTTGATTGCAAAGAAAGTTTCTATCTGCACAATAAAAATGTGACAACATGACTAATGGAAATCTTATTAGTTTACAAAGACACATACTCATAAGAAAGTAGAGGAAAATATAAACTCAGAAAACATGGAACCCTGCAATAAAAAGTAATTACATATAAAAATAAAAAATGTAAATGTATTTTTTGCTATCTAAAAACATTTCTAATTATCAAGTAAAATAATGCAAATTATGTATGTGTTTCAATATTTTGGTGCCAATACAAAGGTTTTTAAACATTTTTTTTTATTTGTTGGCACAGAAGATTATGTATTTTTTCCCTAGTCCACAGACTCAACAAATACAACTAGGGAGGGGTGAAATTCAACAAAATAAATAACATTGGGCATAATTAGCACCGCCACGTGCATTTCTGTTAATTAGCTTTCATTTGCAGAGAGAGCAGCTGGTTTATTCAAATAGCACTGTCTGATTTTAAATCCTAAGAGATAATTAAACTCCTGCAAACATGAACTATGTCTGTGAAATGATAAATAAACCCCTTTTGTGGGTAAACTATAGAGGCCAAATGAATCTTATCTGCTGCCACAGCTTGACTTAATCTATTGGCAGAGGCTGACTAAGATATATATATATATATATATATATATATATATATATATATATATAAATATATATATACATACATACATACTTACACAAATATAAATAAGCATTAGCGCTTGAACAGCGACGCACATAAAACTGGACAGATCCGTTGCTCATTTGTTTGAAAGATGTAAAAACGAATTTCACAAGTGACTGCAGGCTCTGTACTCTGAGAGCACCTTTGTTTGAGGATTTATATACATATTTAATTGCACTTTATTGATGGTATGGGGAAAACAGGCCTCAGGCAATGTCCCCTCCTGTGTCATTAAATTATCCAGAACACAGAATAAATTGGATTATCCATCTTTTTTCTAAAGCAAACCATCCCAACCATTCCTGAAATATTCAGGATTGATTGAGCTGCATTAATATGCAAAAGAGTGTCTCACAAATACTAATTAGCTTCTTTGAGGTGCTAATTTGTATCATAGTCTGATTGCCTGTTTCTGTGATAGCAAAATCAATGTCCCCAAATGTTTTCAAGTAGACAAATCCCCTGCTCACTCTATTCAAGAACCCTGAGACGCAAATTAGCATATTGAGCAGGAATATGATGGTGTGATACAAATAAAATATATTAATAATAATAATAAATAATAATAACTGATTTCCATTCAGACACTCAGTCTCACTATCATGGATAGAGGCATCAAAATCATTTTTTTACAACTTTGCTTGCTTGATTATACTCTGAAACAAAAGTTTTCAAAAAAATATTTTTGATCGTAAAGTGGTTCTTTAATTTATATTTGAGTGAAAGTAATGGAGCTTAAGAGTTAGTTATTTTAAGCTTATATTAGATAAAAAAATTCTCCCTCTCTTTGATGACTTTATCTCATGTACTTAATTATCTCTCACAATAGGGGATGATAACTACGAAGAACATGCCTATTTGGTATAAAATAATTATGATAAGCAGTAGGGGGCCTAGGGGTGCACAGCGCCCCGGGTGTAACTTTGCCAGGGCGCAGGGGGCGGAACAACACTATCGTCCATCTTACAGGAAGAGAGGCTGGCCGGGAGAGGAAGGGGCAGCACTACTTGCGCGGTGGTGCACAGCGCGCAAGGACGCACACGCACTGCGCTGAGGAACCCCCGATGGCCATCTTTGGATTGGCAATGAGTGCGTGATGTGCATTGGTTGGGGTGGCAGGAGCTGGCGGCGGTGCGCAACGCGCAAGAGCAACACCCATCTGCTGCGCTGTGCAGGGAGGGGGCATGTTAGGGGCGTGTTGGGGGCGGAAAATTCAGAGGTAGCCCCGGGTGGCACAAGCTCTTGCTACGCCACTGATGATAAGACTTTAACAAGTAAAAGCCTCTGTGACTCTTATTGTTTTTCCTACTTGGCATGTTCGTATAGCATATACACAGCCTTAAAATATGTAATATCCTCTTCTCCCTCGGTATTTGAGACACTGCTCTCTCGTGGTTCTCAACATACCTACAAAATCAATCATTCAGTAAATACCCACCAACCTACCCACCAACCGACTATCTCCACTTCAATCCATAATGAATGCCTCTGCTAGACTCATCTTCCGTACACAACGTTCAGTGTTGGCATCACCTCTCTGTCAATCACTCCACTGGCTTCCCTTAGCCTCAAGAATAAAATTTAAAATCATGACCCTAACTTACAAAGCCCTCAACAATAGTGCTCCCCCATACATCTCTGCTCTCATCTCCAAATAACCCCCCACCCGCCCTTCGTTCTGCTAATGACCTTCTTCTTTCTACAACTCTTGTCCCCTCCTCTCACTCCCACCTCCAGGACTTTTCTCGTTCTGCCCCTAGTCTCTGGAACCCCCTGCCTCGCTTCACCAGATTATCCTCTTGCATCAAAACAATTAAAACCTCACTTAAAACGAATCTCTTTAAAGAAGCGTATCACCTTCCACCCTAACATGATTATCACGTCTCTTTCCCTCTTTTACTGCTCACTATAACTTAGATTGTAAGTCTGCAAGTTTCTATCCTAAGTAGTTTGGGAATGCAAAATGGACATTGGATTCCTAGCTCAAAGACAGGGCCCTCCTTGCTTTGGTATATGTTAATTTGTATTTATCTTTGTCTGAACTTAATTTATGTACAGCGCTACGGAATATGTTGGCGCGTTATAAATGAACTATAATAATAATAATAATAATAATTCTGACCTGTGTTGTTACATTTTCCTAGGAGGATGCTTGCTTGTACACAAGCAAGTTTTGCCACACTTTAGCAGACAAAAGCTTCCTCTGCAATCAAAGTATCCTTGCACCTCAAGAAACAGCAGAACCCAATAATTGGCAATTTTGATGCAGCATATTTGCATGTAATAGGTAATAAATTAAAGGCTATATTCATTTTTTTATTGCCCCATTTCAAGTTTAGTTCTTCATAAAAGTATATGGTGATCCTGTAAAGGATATACAGTGCCTTGCAAAAGTATTTTCCATGTATTGTTGCCTCACAACCTGGAATTAACATGGTTTGCGGAGAGATGTTTTTTTTTATTGTGAAGCAAACAACAATTAGGACAAAATAATAGAAAAAGTCAGTGTGCATAACTATTCATCCCCCTAAAGTCAATACTTTGTAGAGCCACCTTTTGCGGCAATCACAGCTCCAAGTCGCTTTGGATAAGTCTCTATGAGCTTGCCACATCTTACCACTGGGATTTTTGCCCATTCCTCCTTGTAAAACTGCTCCAGCTCCTTCAAGTTGGATGGTTTGCGCTTGTGAACAGCAATCTTTAAGTCCGACCACAGATTTTCTTTTGGATTAAGGTCTGGGCTTTGACTAGGCCATTCCAACACATTTACATGTTTCCCCTTAAGCCACTCAAGTGTTGCTTTAGCAGTGTGTTTGGCGTCATTGTCTTGCTGGAAGGTGAACCTCCGTCCTAGCCTCAAATCACGCACAGAGTGGTACAGGTTTTGCTCAAGAATATCCCTGTATTTAGCACCATCCATCTTGCCCTCCACTCTGACCAGTTTCCCTGTCACGGCTGCTGAAAAATGGAATGGTGTTCTTTGAGTGATGTGATGTGTTGGGTTTGCGCCATACATAGCGTTTTCTTTGATGGCCGAAAAGTTAAATTTTAGTCTCATCAGACCAGAACACCTTCCTTTGTGAGTCTCCCACATGTCTTTTCCCAAACTCAAAATGTGCCATTTGTTTTTTTTCATGAAAGTAATGGCTTTCTTCTGGCCACTTTGCCATAAAGCCCAACTCTATGGAGCGTTCGGCTTATTGTCGTCCTATGTACAGATACTCCAGTCTCTGCTTTGGAACTCTGCAGCTCCTCCAGGGTTATCTTAGGTCTCTGTGCTGCCTCTCTGATTAATGCTCTCCTTGCCCGGTCCGTGAGTTTTGGTGGGCGTCCGTCTCTTGGCAGGTTTGCCTTTGTGCCATGTTCTTTCCATTTGGTTATGATAGATTTGATGGTGCTCCTGGGATCATCAAAGATTTGGATATTTTTTTATAACCTAACCCTGAGTTGTACTTCTCAGCAACATTGTCCCTTACTTTTTTTGAGATTTCCTTGGTCTTCATGGCAGTGTTTTGTTAGTGGTGCCTCTTGCTTAGGTGTTGCAGCCTCTGGGGCCTTTCAAAAAAGGTGTGTATATGTAAATACAGATCATGTGACACTTAGATTACACACAGATGGACATCATTTCACTAATTATGTGACTTCTGAAGGTAATTGGATGCACCAGAGCTTTTTATGGGCTTCATAACAAAGGGTGTGAATACATACGCACATACCAATTTTCTGTTTTCTATTTATAAAAAATAGTTTTATGTATATATTTTTCTCATTTCACTTCACCAACTTAGACTATTGTGTTCTGATCCATCACATAAAATTCAGATTAACAAAACATTGAACTAAAGGCTGTAATGTAACAAAATAGGTAAAAAGTCAAGGAGGGTGAATACTTTTGCAAGGCACTGTATTTACTTCTTAAAACATTTTGTCCAATGTCAAGTCTATTTCTCCCAAGAGCACTGTACATAAGAGATTATTATAGTTCTTTAAAAGGTCAACTGGTCAATTGGGTTAAGGCAAAGCCCACCATATTATTTTAGCCCTCACCTCCATGGTGGTCCATTTGAGACCATGGGGATCCTAACTGACCTCCATGAGGTTAGGGTTTGGGGAGATGGGAATCCTTATGGACCCCCATGGTGAGTTTGGTAAAAGGAACATGGGGATTCTTATGGACTGCTTGGTGATAGAGGGTGTAGATAGTTTTAGGAAGGGGGTAAAGAGTAATGGTACGATTATTGTATAAAGGGGAAATTGCATCTGCCCAAAGTACAATGGCTCCAAAAGGATTTAACCAAGAGTGGAATGTATCCCATTATATCTAGTTATATGTACTTATATCAGCTGAAAAATGTTGGAACTTTATAAATAAAGAGTTTACTTCTTGAATTGTAGCAGGCTTACATTCCATACTATTTTATGTTTCCATATATAAAAGGCACTGTCACCCCAGGAAGTTGCATTAATTTTATAAAAAAATATTAAAAGTTGTCTATACTATAAGTCATTCCTGAGATTTCCTTTATTGATTGTGTGGCACCTTTATGTTAACGTGGCTAAATATGGTAATTTATGACTCAGAGTAAATGCCTCATAACGTTGGGGGCCATTGTGTGTAAATTAGTTTTCAGGAGCTGCCCCTCTGCATTAAAAGGAAACACAAACCATACAAAACTTTTCAAGAATGATTCACTTTAGACAAAAAAGTTTAATATAATGTATAGCCAATTTTTCATGCTTCTTAAAAATATACCGAAAAAGAACATTTTGAATTTAGAGTGACTGAGTCCCTTTAATAGTGAAATGTATGAGTTAAATCCTAGATTTGACTTACGCATTAATTATTTCATGTTTAATTTAGCTAATCATGTGTTAAATATATATATATATATATATATATATATATATATATATATATATATATATATATATATATATATATATACAGTGGATATGAAAAGTCTACACACCCGTTAAAATGTCAGGTTTCTGTGCTGTAAAAAAATGAGACAAAGATAAATCATTTTTCCACCTTTAATGTGACCTATAAACTGTACAACTCAATTGAAAAACAAACTGAAATATTTTAGGTAGAGGGAAGAAAAAATATAAAAATAAAATTATATGATTGCACACCCTTAATCTAATACTTTGTTGAAGCACCTTTTGATTTTATTACAGCACTCAGTCTTTTTGGGTATGAGTCTATCAGCATGGCACATTTTGACTTGGCAAGATTTGCCCACTCTTATTTGCAAAAACACTCCAAATCTGTCAGATTGTGAGGGCATCTCCTGTGCACAGCCCTCTTCAGATCACCCCACAGCTGGGCCATTCCAAAACTTTAATCTTCTTCTGGTGAAGCCATTCCTTTGTTGATTTGGATGTATGCTTTGGGTCATTGTCATGCTGAGAGAGGAAGTTCCTCTTCATGTTCAGATTTTTAGCAGAAGCCTGAAGGTTTTGTGCCAATATTGACTGGTATTTGGAACTGTTCATAATTCCCTCTATCTTAACTAAGGCCCCAGTTCCAGCTGAAGAAAAACAGCCCCAAAGCAAGATGCTGCCACCACCATGCTTCACTGTGGGTATGGTGTTCTTTTGGTGATGTGCAGTGTTGTTTTTGCGCCAAACATATATTTTGGTATTATGGCCAAAAAGTTCAACCTTGGTTTCATCAGACCATAACAACTTTTCCCACATGCTTTTGGGAAACTTCAGATGTGTTTTTGCAAAATGTAGCCTGGCTTGGATGTTTTTCTTCGTAAGAAAAGGCTTTCGTCTTGCCACTCTACCCCATAGCCCAGACATATGAAGAATACTGGAGATTGTTGTCACATGTACCACTCAGCCAGTACGTGCCAGATATTCCTGCAGCTCCTTTAATGTTGCTGTAGGGCTCTTGGTAGCCTCCCAGACCAGTTTTCTTCTTGTCTTTTCATCAATTTTGGAGGGAGCTCCAGTTCTTGGTAATGTCACTGTTGTGCCATATTTTCTCCACTTGATGATGACTGTCTTCACTGTGTTCCATGGTATATCTAATGCCTTGAAAATTATTTTGTACCCTTCTCCTGACTGATACCTTTTAACAATGAGATCCCTCTGATGCTTTGGAAGCTCTCTGTGGACCATGGCTTTTGCTGTTGGATGCGACTAAGAAAATTCCAGGAAAGACCAACTAGAGCAGCTGAACTTTATTTGGGGTTAATCAGAGGCACTTTAATTGATGGCAGGTGTATGCTGACTCCTATTTAACACAATTTGGAATGTGATTGCTTAATTCTGAACACAGCTACATCCCCAGTTATAAGAGGGTGTGCACACTTATGCAACCACATTATTTTTCTTTCCTCCACCTAAAAGATTTCAGTTTGTTTTTCAATTGAGTTGTACAGTTTATAGGTCACATTAAAGGTGGAAAAAGCTCTGAAATGATTTATCTTTGTCTAATTTTTTTACAGCACAGGAACCTGACATTTTAACAGGGGTGTGTAGACTTTTTATATCCACTGTAAGCGTGTCAGGGAGTTTGCTTTTTACTTTTACCTGGCTTTTGGTGTACCTGTGAGGCAAGATCTCATGAATGCTGTTGGACTAATGAAAAGCTTTTTAGTTTGCAATGCCACATCCTCCTGGTTATTTGTTTATTTTTGCTTCCTAAAAGCATTTAACAAGTTTAGTTTTCAAAAGACTATATATGGTATTATATTTTTCTCCTTTTTTTGTTCATCTTGTATTATCAAATGTTTAAATGACCTATGTAATTCAAGAAAAAAGAAAAAACATTTGTGGAGTATGTAACAGGGATACAGTCAGTATAGAGCTTTTGCCACCCAGTACTACCCCGGAGTTTGACAGACACACACTCACAGACACACTCACAGACACACCCACTCACACAGAAACACACTCATTCACACACTTCCAGACACACTCACTCACAGACACTCACTCACACTCATTGACACACCCACTCACAGATACACACACACTCAGACACATACACTCACACACAAACTTACAAACATTCACACACATACACAGACACACTCATACAGACACACACTTACTCACATTCATTCACACACTTACTCACAGACACTCACTCATAGATACACACACTCAGACACACTCACACAGATACACACTCACACACAAACTTACACACATTCAGACACACACACATACAGACACACTCACTCACATTCATTCACACACGTACTCAGACACTCACTCACAGATACACACACTGAGACACACTTACACAGAAACACACTCACACAGACACACACTCATTCACACACTTACAGACACACTCACTCACAGACACACACTTACTCACACAAACACACACTCATTGACACACTCACTCACAGAAACACACACAAACTTACACACATTCAGACATACACACATACACAGACACACTCATACAGACACACACTCACTCACATTCATTCACACACTCACATACACTCACTCACTCACAGATACACACATTTAGACACACTCACACAGATACACACTCACACTCAGACACACACAATCACAGACACACTCACACAGAAACACACTCACACATACACACACTCATTCACACACTTACAGACACACTCACTCACAGACACACTCACTCACACTCATTGACACACTCACACACAGACACACACACTTAGACACATACACTCACACACAAACTTACACACATTCAGACACACACACAGACACACTCATACAGACACACACTTACTCACATTCATTCACACACTTACTCACAGACACTCACTCACAGATACACACACTCAGACACACACAGATACACACTCACACCCAGACACACTCACAGACACACTCACACAGACACACTCAGACACACACTCACTCGCACTCAGACACACACAATCACAGACACACACTCACACAGACACACTCACATATACAGAGGCACACACTGACACAGACACATGCACTCATACAGACATATGCACTCACACAATCACAGACACACTCACACAGACGCACTCACAGACACACACTAAGACTTACACACACACAGACTTACACACAAACTCAAAGACATATGCACTCACACAGACACAATCACAGACACACACAATCACAGACACACACTCACATATACAAAGGCACACACTGACACAGACACATGCACTCACACAGACATATGCACTCACACAATCACAGATACACACAATCACAGACACACTCACACAGACGCACTCGCAGACACACACTCACAGACTTACACACACACTCACAGACACACACACTCACTCACACAGACAAACACGCTCGCGGGCGGCATCTGCAGCAACTGACGGCAATCTCCAAGGAGGTTGCGCCCAGGGCGGTCCATTCCCTGCACCCCTCCCTTCCTACGCCAGTGGATACAGTATCTTATGTCAGCTCATCTATTTCTATTACTTTCTCAGGAGGGTGTGTCCTTGCAAACAAATGTGCTTTCCTTACTCCTAAACATCTCAAGTGGTTGAGATGTGCATCTCTGTATTTACAATGTGCTATTTCTTATGGGTGGAAATTTAGATCATGGACCTTCTCTTATCTTCTTATTAAATCCCCCAGTAACAATTCAAAATAGGATATTCAGCCAGGAAAGCACAAAAGAGAAGAGAAAACAAAAGATAGACTTCCATTGGAAGGAATGAGGAGAACCACATAGGGGGAAAAGAGAGCTATGGGTAAGGTAAGGAGAAGACATATAATGAGTGCAAGGGATGATAGATAATCAGATAATGGTAATTTAGAGATAACAAAGGAATATGATGAGAGAGGTAAAAAGAAAGAGAGGAGATGACCAAATGATGTGAGAAAGAGTCAACGATTGGGATGATAAAAATAAAAAGGATGGTGAGAGACATAACAAGAGGAAGAGAGGAAAGAGGCAATGTACAGAAAAAAGGAGAGACAGCTAAGTGGTGTGGAGACATATAAAGCTAGGTAATGGGACAAGAGAGAGAAAGTGGATGAATCAAGAGAGAGGAAGTGCATTGGAAGACTTTAAGAAAGAGAGAGAAGGGAAGGGAGGAGAGAGACAGGCTACAGAAAAAGAGGGATATGAAGAGATAGAAAGCTAGCTGATGAGAAAACAGAGACTGACAGTGATGGATGGGAAGACTTTGAAAGAGAGAGGAAGAGAGAACAGAAATAAAGAAATGAACCCAAAGAGACAGCCAAGGAAAAATACATTTACAGACAGCTCAGGACAACAAGAGTATAAAATGCCAGCTTTGGGGTCATGAAAAGAGAGAGAGAAAGTGTGAGACAGGCAAGAGGCTGTAAAAGAGAGACAGTAAAGGTAAAGACACACTCACAGTCTATGGAAACAGACAGCATTTAAGGGGAAGGAAATAGAGAGACAGAAAAGAGAAGGGGGAAAGAGAGAGCCTAGGAAATTGGTACATAGCTAGAGGACAACAATACTGACAGAGATAGACATGTAACCGGAAAAGAGAGACAGCCAGGCGGATGGATGAAAGAGACAAGCAGGACATATAAAACAGGAGATAAGAGTGACACAGACACAGGGGATTTGGGGGTTTATATGTCATTAGATTATGCTCTGTACTTCAACAGGACCCAGACAAAATAACAGGATTATTGTGCAGCCTAAATATCAGCGATAATTCACAGCACCTGCTATATAAATAATTAAATCCTATATGCAGTACAAGGCAGGTGGATATAATTGGTCACTAAGAGACTGCTGCTGCAGTGAGCATTTTGGTGTAACACCCTCATACTGCACCCGTTGGGCCTACTAGAGCCTGCCTAGATTACTAATCTCCCTACTGCTAAATCTCTAATCTGACACGTCCATTGCTCATTTAAAGAAAACGCATCTCGAATCTACTCAGTTTTATCATTATACCAGGTGCTGATTTAATATTTAGAGAGAGGAAATACTAAATATCCACAGATCTTATGTTAAACTGTATTAAATAACAGATATTGTCATAATACATATTTATAATATATTTACCATTCAATATAATCAAACAGATCATGGAATACTGCAGTATTGTGAGATTTAAAATAAAATGTTTATGTATTTATTCATCCCAAAATAATATATTAATCCTTTTACAAGTGCAATACCAAATATAATATTCATGACATAAATGCACATTATATTTTGAAAATCCCTCTCAATTTACCACATGATTTCATGTTTTATGCCTTTTTCTATAGATAAAAAAGGAAATTTGCATTAATTTACATTATACAGTTGGTACTGTTAGTGGTATTAAACCATTATTCTTCAAATATGGTAATTATGTATTACTAAGCCCCTGACACTAAAATTGACATATTATGTGCATATTTCATCTTCCATATCTTGTCTTATATATATATATATATATATATATATATATATATATATATACACTAGATAGATAGATATATAGATTTACATTATTAAATTTGTGTATGTATTATAATTATATATACAAATGAAAATATATAATTCAACTCATTTTTGTATACGTGAGTATAAAAAAAATGTGATTACACATAGCTATATAAGTAGCTTTAGATGTATACACAGAATATACACACAAATCCCTCTCTATCTTTATATATTTGTAATTAAATTACTTTCAATAATTGTGAAGTCAATAAATTCAATGCAGATCAGATCATGCTACATATATATATATATATATATATATATATATATATATATATATATATTATGTTATTCACATGTATTAAATGCAAAAATGTAACCACCAGAGTGCAAGTTGCAATTTTAATGCAATTTTCCAACCAGATACCAAACTGACAATTTAATGCTATGATAAACATCTTTGCACGTCATTGCACTGGATGATGTAAATATATGCATGTTCTATCTTGCTTACCTTACATTTAGATCTTGTTTTTTACAGTGCTGTTCCATCCATGTCTGCGGTAAATAATAAGGAATGCTGGGAGAGATTTAATAATGTCTGGGTTCCTTTTGTTCCAGCAAAGCTTCTGTTGGCATTGTTTAGTCAGCCCTGCAGTGTATGCAGCAGATGTAATGCACAAATAGGCTCAGCTAGAGAGCATACAATGGATCCTCCCACCTCTGTGTCTGCTATAGAGATGGCAGACACTCTCCATCCATCCTGAAATGTACAAACACATGTATATAGCTCAATGGGCAAATATGGGACGGTTAGGATGCATTGATCGTAAATAGGTATGAGATGTATACAATACACGTCTTTTAGATCCATTTTATTATGTTTTATACTACCTAAATACACAATAAAAAAAATTCTGGGGTAAAAAATGGCAGTTCACATTGTATTTGTATTTATTTATTTACAAGCCCCTAGTCCAGTGATTAAATGGACCACTAAAGTGTCATGTTTATAAAACAGGACTTAATAATGTACAAAATGTTTTATACAGTGTATTAAAAACTAGTAAATTGCCCGTCAAAAATTATGGTATAATTTTTCTCTCCCCCCCTTTACTTCCTTGTGTCTCTTTCTCCCTCTCCCCTCCCCTGCATCTTTTTCTCCCTCTCCCCTCCCCTGTGTCTCTTCCCCCCTTTCCTTCCTTGTCTCTCCCCCCTCCCCTGTGTCTCTTCCCCTTCCCTGTGTCTTTTCCCCCCTTCTCCCCTCCCCTGTGTCTCTTCTCCCGTGGCTATTCCCCTCTCTCCCCTCCCCTATATCTTCCTCCCCCTCTCCCCTGTGTCCCTTCCCCGCTCCCCTGTGTCTCTTCCCCTCCCCTGTGTCTCTTCCCCCCTCCCCTCCACTATGTCTCTCCCCCCATGTCTCTTTCCCCCTCTCCCATCCTCTGTATCTTACCCCTCCCTCCCCTGTGTCTCTTCCTCCCCTCCCCTGTGTCTCTTCCCCCTCTCCCCTGTGTCTCTTCTTGCCCCTCTCCCCTGTGTCTCTTCCCCCCTCCCCTATGTCTTTCCCCCCTCTCCACTGTGCCTATCACCTGTGTCGTACTCCCCCTCTCCACTGTGGCTTCCTCTCCCCTCTCCTGTGTCTACCTCCGCCCTCCCTTGTGTCTTCCTCCCCCTCTCCCCTGAGGCTCCCCCCTCTTTTCTTCCCTCCCCTGAGTCTTCCTCCCTCTCTCCCCTCCCCTGAGTCTTCCGCCCCCTCTCCATTCCCCTGTGTCTCTTCCCCCCTCCCCTGTGTCTCTCCCCCATCTCCCCTGTGTGTCTTCCCCCCCCCCCACCCCTGTGTATTCCTCCCCCCTCCCCTGTTATTTTGTTACTTGCTTCACAAGCATGGACATTTTTTACTGAACTACAATGGTCCTATAAGTAATTTTTGGATCCACACATGCTGACAGAAACTTAGAAACATAAAACCTCACATTTACTTGGCTATACTATAAACTATTTTTAGTGTGTCCATTAACAGGTTCAATATATTTCTTTAGTGACTTGGACAGCTTTCTATAACTTCTTGTTATTCTGATAAATGCAGTACATCAGGAGAAATAATCAGTTCATTAAACCTTATTTTGTGTATTTAATATTAGGACAGTTTGGTCCCAACATAACTAGACAACCACCAAGACTGAAACAAAAATAATTGATTATGGGGGGTGAGGTTGATGAGTCATTTACGATTCATTGAAGAGAGGATGGACAATGGGTGGAAAGGCCAATGACAAGAGAGTGAGGGTTGTGTGAGTACATTATTATTGTTACAGTGCCATGTGTGACAAAGTGGTAGATTCTGGTGAAATTAGCAGTATCAGGATGTTAAGTCTACCCTCAAGGCAGTGAGTTTGCTGAGTAATGATGGCATTGTCAACATTCAGTACATGTTCGGGATAGGACCTTTGGTGTACATGGTAGCATGAGTTGAGTTGTTCAGATGTTGAGCTTCACTTAGTGGGGAGATGTCCAGGAGGAGATCTCTGAAAGGGAATTGGTGACACAAGTTAATGGTGAAGGACACCAGACTTGTGCAGAGAGATCTCTGTATTGTCAGGATATAGATGGTTCTAAAACCCGAATTAATCTCAGTGCCCACGGCAATGTGGAAAAAAGAAGGCAAAGGGTACAGGACTGAGTCTTTCAGTCCCCCAACAAGTGTTGTGGAGCAGTTGTATACCAATGAATGATATACTGAGGCAACAACATTTGGTCATTGTTAACATTTTCAATAACCAAAAAATGTGCTAAGTTCTGTAACACCACTAATGGATTCAGCACACATAGTAAACAGGAGATATCTGCTCAAGTGCACAAACTAATAATCAAAAATCCATTCAGACTTTATCCCAAGGACCGACTCTTGTGTGTAACTGTAAAGTCATGCTTTAAAAGTTGTTCCTGTTATTCAGCTAACCATAGTTTATTATCTTGAATTAAAGCTTACATTTTCCAATGGGTTGGTAGTTATTACACAATATGTGACTATTTTTATGTTTTCATTTTTTCTCACACTATTTTTATAAATAGACATGTTTCTTCTTTCTCTTCTGCTGTTATTTTATGTCTAGTGCACATTGTTTCAGTTTGTCTAGCTTTCAGAGTTTGGTTGGAGTGCATTTCGTAAATGAGAGTTTGCCATAAATGTCAACATGTTAACACAGACTGCTTTTTACATACTGATATATTCTACTGTACGGTGGAGGGCTTCTATCGCTCTTTTGCCCACCATATTATAAATGATTGTTGTGGTGAACTACCTACTCATAATTTCCACAACACAGGCTGAGATCCCGCTCCATGCTGATGATAGCCAGTAAGCTTGAAACAGCTGTACATGGATAGGATACTCAGCTTGTGTTTAATCCATCCTTTGCTTTGCATTAAAGCTGTGTAATACAGCATGCATGAGCTTAAAGGAAGCCATGTTTGATAATGGCTACGGAATGAAGAGCGAGGCATTTGTGGGCACATTTGCATGCCCCAGCTCAGCTTCCCAGAATGCAGTGTAATAACAGTGTAAAATAGTACATTTGTGCTCACATTTGAACGTCTAAAAAAAGTTATAAAAAAAATATTTCTGACTCAGAATTCTGAGAAATAGAGTTACACTGTATTCGGGGAACCTGAGCAGGGATATGCAAATTAGCACACAAAGGCTTCCCTCTTTAATCCAATACCATTTTAAGCATGGCTCATATATATATATATATATATATATATATATATATATATATATATATATATATATATATATATATATATATACAGGGTTGAACAAAAAATCTAAACCTTAGGAGCAAGGAAAATGTTATAAGTGCCGGACAGTTTGTTTTCCAGGATCCTAAGAGGAAGCTCTTCATAGAGGTGCATTATATGTTCTATATACAAAAGGTATCTTTGCGTGTGTGTATTTGACACACATATCATGTTTTTATGATTAGATGCTATTAAACCGTTTATATTTATTTATCCACATTTACATTTTTTACAATAAAAATATTTCAGAGCAGTTAGATAATAATGCTATACAAAAAAACAGCACATAATTTTAAGGCTTTTCAAAGCCCAGGAATTGAACCTAAACAAAGCTCATTAAGGAAACGCAAGACAGGCCTGTCTCTTCTGTTGTAGGCCTCACGTTTCCATGACAGCAGAATAATCAGAGAGAGTAATAATACCATGATGTGGTATTCTTACCGTGCAGGCGAATGTCAGTGGGGCATTAAAATAAACATAGATCTGAACAAAAAAAATTACAGATAATCTCAAAAATATATTAATATTTTCTATATATCAGAGTTCTTGTTAACTGAGGACCTAGATTTATATAGCTTTTTTTGGAAAATAAAAATAAAAAAAACTTTAAACTATAACAGAAAGTGAAAAAAACATATTCCAGCGGTTTTAGGACATGGCAGGTTGAGGAACAGGGGAAATATTAAAGCATCTATTTAAAGTATACTATTTTGATAACTACATTTAGGCAATATATTTTAAGGTAAAAAAAAGCACGTAGCCTGTAATTCATTACATTTCATATACAATTATGCTGCAATGTAATCTACTATTTTGTTTTCTGCGGATCAACTTACTGAGATGGGAGAATACTTTGAAAGTTTCTATCAGCACAATGGGATTGTGACAGCTACAACTGCTAGTACACACCCTCCTGAGACACACCATTGCAGAATCAACCTAGAAGAGAAAATGGAACCTTGCGGTAAAGAATAATCAGATATAATAGTTGTCAAACTGCAAATCGTCGTCACGCTTTGCAAGCTCGCAAGGTGAGAGACGCAGTTCTGGCCGCAAATGCGGACCCTCGCTGAGTAAGGGGCCGCATTTGTGGAGGTGGAGGCTCTACGCTGCCTCACTCCCGGGACAAATAAACCCCAGAAAAAAAAAAAACACGCCGCGGGACTTAGAAAGAAAAAAATACAAACCGAGGGACTTAGAAAAAACAAAACAATACTAGGCCACAAAAATACGAACCTAGCGGCCGAAACGCGTACAGCAAAAAACACAAAAAACAATGATTTTTTTTTTAAAAATTACAAAAAACATCACACACAGCACAGGACCTCTGGGGGTGAGGTTGCATGCAAAGTAATGTTGATTAATGTTGGTTTCGGCACTTCAAAATCATCTAAGCGAGAAAAGTAATGGCGGCGAAAAAAAATGAAACCGAGGCTCAAGACCTCAAAGAGCAGAAAACACAAGAACGTACAACTTTTAATTACAACCCGCAGAACTCCAGAAAAAAAAAATATGAGGTCGCAAAAATACGAGGTTAACGGACGAAATGCGTACATTCAAAAACAACACAAGACAATACAAAATACAAAAAAAAAAAAAAAAACACACAGAGCATGGGGGGACAGCCATGACATCTGCCAGTAAGGCTGCACGCTAATTAAAGTCCAATTTACAGAGTATAGAAAATGTATAATCGCCTAAGCAAGGAAAAAAATGGTGGACGAAAAAAATTAAAACAACGCTACACGACCCCGAAATGCGCAAAACACCGCCAGGCACATATGACTTTTGCCAGGGACGTACGAGGTACTAAAATACACACTTAGGCAGCATGGAAAATGAATGCGACCCGCGTAGCACATAGACAAACAAAGCCATTTTACAACACTACAAATCTAAAATGGTGATTTTTGCCCTCGCCACGGAGCATATTTCTAATGCAAAGGTGGGACATTGCTGACACTTTCTCCTCACAGCAGCAACGGACCAACTGTACATTGTATGCTGCAGGAAAATAAAAATAGATACTTAGCTCTTCAGGCTATTCATTGCTGGATATATCAATTACAAATAGGTAAAGTATATTTATTTATTAGGTAAATAATAAATTAATAATTTTACAAAAAAAATTGGCATATATATCTGTTTTTGTCATAAGAGCCGAAGGCGCTCAAAGGAACAAAAGTAAATAAGAGGAGAGGATCGCTATGAGCGCCAAAGACGCTAATTGCGAGCCACGTGATGAGCGCTGAAGGCGCTCAGCGCGAGGCTCGCAATGACCGCCGAAGGTCTTTGGAGTATAAAAAGCTTTACATTGTGCGTCAAACAGCATTGCCGTGTCTTAAAATTTTATTGCCTCGTCATTTTTGACTGGTAAGTCACTAGTCTCATGTCATGAATCAGCCAGTGGCCATATTGGATTTGGTGTGAACTATGCTGGGGCCATTTTGTGACTGGCAGCAGTGGCCATTTTGGGCTGGGTTATCTTCCACATGCTGTTGCCATGTGGAAGAACAAAAGGTTTGGGGCTCCCAGACACCCTGTTATACTGTTATACGGTTATACTGTTATATTATTATGATTATTGTCTAAGGAAATGAGCAGGGTTCCCATCACCATCAATAAAAGTCATCATAATGCATGAGATGGATTGATGTGGAAACCCTGCCCCAATCCCATATACTATGAGGACATTAGGTGGTTTTATGTGGGGTGCGCTTTTACTCTTGTACTTAAATAGACTGACAGTGTGTGGAATATGTACACATATGTATATGATAGTATGGGGTAGTCATGCTGGATACATTGCCACATACATCTTGCAACAGGAGAAGGACCCCAGCTGGCCACCAAGGTTAATCCTTTAAGTACACATACTTAAGTCAGGAACAATAGGGTCCCAACAGACATAGGGGCACCATCTATCCTGGGGGCCTCTGGGGTCTCCCTAGCCCAGATCCAGGGGCCTGGGCCATAGCAAAGAGATGTGTCTCTCTTGACTGCCAGCGCCCAAATGACTCTGTTAGCCACACCTAGTGGGCGGCCCAGGGGAGGGGTCTGGAAGTTCCCAGAGCTTACCTCTAGTCCATTGGCTAGAGGTAATCAAGTTACTCTGGAGATTACCCCATTGGCCAAGAGGAAGATAAGGGTTGGACAAAGGGGTAGCCACTCCCTGTACTGGTTTTGTGAGTGGTTTAAATACTTGTGTAAAAATAAAGAAGTTGTTCATAATTTTCATCAAGACTTTGTGTGCAGGTGTATTATTTACCCAAGGGCATATGCTGGCAGAGGAGATCGTTTCTGACTTCCTTCCAGGGTTCCCAGCACACACTACCAAAAGCTGGGACTTATGCTCTTGCATCAGCAAAGAAGGTCCATTGGTCTGAGTCACCCAAATCTTAGGTCTAAAACCTACAGGAGATAAGAGGACTAGGATTCTCTATACTCCATCATCATTGTAGGTTGTGACAATTGGCTGGCAGAGGTGGGACGACTCTACAGAAAGACCAAGAGTGGAACAGACGGATATCACCAAAGAAGCAACAAGACGGTTTAAAGCAGCCAGGCACTTATACCCCAGTAAGATGACCACACAAGAGGTGTCCAACTCACTAGACCAGCATTGCCAGAGGATCTGGCAGGAGCGCAATGGAGCGAGAACTCCAGCTCAGCAAAGACTTGGCTACAGAGAGACATTGCGTCTAGAGAAATGGATGGCGATTCTGAATCTGTGGCAGGACGATGAGCTAATGGGCTGGCTGGAAGTACTAGTAAGAAAAGAGGTTGCCTTGGAGAACCAATATCACGTTTTTCACGCCAGAATAGTTGGTGGCCTTGGAGAGGAGTTTGATTTCCGCTTGGAGATAGATCCTGGCCTCCAAGACATTGTGTATGGTGATCCTGAAGGGGGCATAGGAACCTTTAAAAGGCACAACAACTTGTTTGTGGAACGCTGTCGTGGTCTGGGACTGGAACCGTGGTCCATGGAGGCTAATTTAATGGTACACCTGATTGAGCAGGAACTGCAGCTGGAGGAGGAGTATTTTGAGTTGTGGGACGAGATCTATGGGGAGACATTTTGCCCATCAAGAGGGGAACAACCCAGTCAAGAGGACTGGTCGCCAGATCGTTACAACACAGATGGTATGTACCGAAGTGATTGTGTGCAAGGGGTCTGGGGAGAACATAGTGATGGAGAATGCGTTCTTTTAAAAAATATAGAGACTGTGTCAGAGCCTAGAAGGGATGGTAAAGTCAGCTTGGGACCAAATCACCAGCTCCAAGAGCCAGAGACCCAGGGGAATGTTCCCTGGGTGGGGTCAGATAACCCCTGTTTGTCCCCTGATACCCCAAGAGACTTAATCCCAGAGGAAATGCTAGCAGAGCACAGTTTCTCCAAACAGGTCTCACCTGAGGACTACCTTCCAGCACAAATCCTGGCAGAAACCCCAGTAACTGCTCAACAGGTAGGGCCAGATGAACTAAGTCTGCCCTCAGAAGTTCTAGGCAATGTGTATGGGCCAGAACTGCTAATGGAGCCAGGGGCTCAGGATAGCCACCCAAGAGACTGTGGGGAGGGCTATGTAATGCACTCTGGGGAGAAGGCCGTAGAGGTCAGGTTGGGTGGGAAGGATAAGATTCCCCAGCCTACAACAGATAACCAAAATCTGTACTCTGA
Source organism: Discoglossus pictus (assembly GCA_027410445.1). Classification (NCBI taxonomy): domain Eukaryota; kingdom Metazoa; phylum Chordata; class Amphibia; order Anura; family Alytidae; genus Discoglossus; species Discoglossus pictus. Next base: position 148,239,337 of record CM050168.1, read on the forward strand.
CACCCCAGGAGAGTTGCTAAAAAAGGTGCTAGTGAAGCACAGAGCCCAGGAGGGCTATGTAATGGACTGTGGGGAGGGAAAGGAACTGGTTCTTAGCTACAGGGAACTAGGCCTCACACAGCAAGAGTGCCAGGGGCACCAAGAGAGTGCCAGGGGCACCAAGAGCCCGACAGGGGCAGCAAGCTTGCCAGCCTTGGCAAAGGAACCATGGGTGCATTGCGGCACCCCGAAGGATTGTGGATGTAGTGGGGACTTGCCTGAGATGACCAGTGCCCAGGAGTCCACAAAGGATGAGGCCCAAGTTGCCAAGCAAAAGGCCATAGAAGAAGAGGGTCAGCTGAGGGCCCCAAAGAACCAGCTGGGTGGGAATTGCGAGACTCCCCAGCCTACATCAGAGAGCCAAAGCACAGTCATTCAACCAAAGGCAAAAGAAGAGGGTCAGCTGAGGGCCCCAAAGCACAGCCTGGGTGGGAACAGCGTAGTTCTCCAGGCTGCAACACAGACAGACCCAGGGGAAGAAAACCAGGAGGGTCTGTCCAAAGATACAGAGCTCCAGGAGCCAGAGCAAAGGGAGCATCCAAGTCCGGACTCCATCAGGGATGCTGGAGTCAAGCGCAGACCGGTATGTACTTTACTGCAGTTATTGTGTTATTGGGCTCCCAACAATAATAATTTTGCTGAGGGAAGTACTGGACTGTCCCCTTGCAATCCCATAGGCCCAGAGACTTTTTTAGAGACCCCAGCCCAGCTGTGGGGACTGGCTGGAGGGAAAGGGGTTGCTATGGGACAGGGGTTGTTTTATGGGGCTCCCAAAAATACGGTTTTGCCTCAGAAGAATGTATGGGTGCATCCCACTGTGTCCCCAGAGACTTCCATGCTGCTGCCAAAAACAGAGAGCTGGGATCCTGGACTGTTTTGGGTGGGGGTGCAGGGCAAGAGCAATTTGCTCTATACAGTGGGAGCAAGGCCAAGGGCTGGGGGAGGTCTTTACTCTGCACCTTGGGACTGTGTGCGCACCGACATGAACTTGCCTAGCATGCAGCGGGCCTGGCCAAACCAGCAGATTCATGACTATCAGCGTAGCTGAGAAAATCTTGGATGTTCTCCGCCCGCTTGGGGAAGGATTGTCATGAATCAGCCAGTGGCCATATTGGATTTGGTGTGAACTATGCTGGGGCCATTTTGTGACTGGCAGCAGTGGCCATTTTGGGCTGGGTTATCTTCCACATGCTGTTGCCATGTGGAAGAACAAAAGGTTTGGGGCTCCCAGACACCCTGTTATACTGTTATACGGTTATACTGTTATATTATTATGATTATTGTCTAAGGAAATGAGCAGGGTTCCCATCACCATCAATAAAAGTCATGATAATGCATGAGATGGATTGATGTGGAAACCCTGCCCCAATCCCATATACTATGAGGACATTAGGTGGTTTTATGTGGGGTGCGCTTTTACTCTTGTACTTAAATAGACTGACAGTGTGTGGAATATGTACACATATGTATATGATAGTATGGGGTAGTCATGCTGGATACATTGCCACATACATCTTGCAACAGGAGAAGGACCCCAGCTGGCCACCAAGGTTAATCCTTTAAGTACACATACTTAAGTCAGGAACAATAGGGTCCCAACAGACATAGGGGCACCATCTATCCTGGGGGCCTCTGGGGTCTCCCTAGCCCAGATCCAGGGGCCTGGGCCATAGCAAAGAGATGTGTCTCTCTTGACTGCCAGCGCCCAAATGACTCTGTTAGCCACACCTAGTGGGCGGCCCAGGGGAGGGGTCTGGAAGTTCCCAGAGCTTACCTCTAGTCCATTGGCTAGAGGTACTCAAGTTACTCTGGAGATTACCCCAGTGGCCAAGAGGAAGATAAGGGTTGGACAAAGGGGTAGCCACTCCCTGTACTGGTTTTGTGAGTGGTTTAAATACTTGTGTAAAAATAAAGAAGTTGTTCATAATTTTCATCAAGACTTTGTGTGCAGGTGTATTATTTACCCAAGGGCATATGCTGGCAGAGGAGATCGTTTCTGACTTCCTTCCAGGGTTCCCAGCACACACTACCAAAAGCTGGGACTTATGCTCTTGCATCAGCAAAGAAGGTCCATTGGTCTGAGTCACCCAAATCTTAGGTCTAAAACCTACAGGAGATAAGAGGACTAGGATTCTCTATACTCCATCATCATTGTAGGTTGTGACAATTGGCTGGCAGAGGTGGGACGACTCTACAGAAAGACCAAGAGTGGAACAGACGGATATCACCAAAGAAGCAACAAGACGGTTTAAAGCAGCCAGGCACTTATACCCCAGTAAGATGACCACACAAGAGGTGTCCAACTCACTAGACCAGCATTGCCAGAGGATCTGGCAGGAGCGCAATGGAGCGAGAACTCCAGCTCAGCAAAGACTTGGCTACAGAGAGACATTGCGTCTAGAGAAATGGATGGCGATTCTGAATCTGTGGCAGGACGATGAGCTAATGGGCTGGCTGGAAGTACTAGTAAGAAAAGAGGTTGCCTTGGAGAACCAATATCACGTTTTTCACGCCAGAATAGTTGGTGGCCTTGGAGAGGAGTTTGATTTCCGCTTGGAGATAGATCCTGGCCTCCAAGACATTGTGTATGGTGATCCTGAAGGGGGCATAGGAACCTTTAAAAGGCACAACAACTTGTTTGTGGAACGCTGTCGTGGTCTGGGACTGGAACCGTGGTCCATGGAGGCTAATTTAATGGTACACCTGATTGAGCAGGAACTGCAGCTGGAGGAGGAGTATTTTGAGTTGTGGGACGAGATCTATGGGGAGACATTTTGCCCATCAAGAGGGGAACAACCCAGTCAAGAGGACTGGTCGCCAGATCGTTACAACACAGATGGTATGTACCGAAGTGATTGTGTGCAAGGGGTCTGGGGAGAACATAGTGATGGAGAATGCGTTCTTTTAAAAAATATAGAGACTGTGTCAGAGCCTAGAAGGGATGGTAAAGTCAGCTTGGGACCAAATCACCAGCTCCAAGAGCCAGAGACCCAGGGGAATGTTCCCTGGGTGGGGTCAGATAACCCCTGTTTGTCCCCTGATACCCCAAGAGACTTAATCCCAGAGGAAATGCTAGCAGAGCACAGTTTCTCCAAACAGGTCTCACCTGAGGACTACCTTCCAGCACAAATCCTGGCAGAAACCCCAGTAACTGCTCAACAGGTAGGGCCAGATGAACTAAGTCTGCCCTCAGAAGTTCTAGGCAATGTGTATGGGCCAGAACTGCTAATGGAGCCAGGGGCTCAGGATAGCCACCCAAGAGACTGTGGGGAGGGCTATGTAATGCACTCTGGGGAGAAGGCCGTAGAGGTCAGGTTGGGTGGGAAGGATAAGATTCCCCAGCCTACAACAGATAACCAAAATCTGTACTCTGACACCCCAGGAGAGTTGCTAAAAAAGGTGCTAGTGAAGCACAGAGCCCAGGAGGGCTATGTAATGGACTGTGGGGAGGGAAAGGAACTGGTTCTTAGCTACAGGGAACTAGGCCTCACACAGCAAGAGTGCCAGGGGCACCAAGAGAGTGCCAGGGGCACCAAGAGCCCGACAGGGGCAGCAAGCTTGCCAGCCTTGGCAAAGGAACCATGGGTGCATTGCGGCACCCCGAAGGATTGTGGATGTAGTGGGGACTTGCCTGAGATGACCAGTGCCCAGGAGTCCACAAAGGATGAGGCCCAAGTTGCCAAGCAAAAGGCCATAGAAGAAGAGGGTCAGCTGAGGGCCCCAAAGAACCAGCTGGGTGGGAATTGCGAGACTCCCCAGCCTACATCAGAGAGCCAAAGCACAGTCATTCAACCAAAGGCAAAAGAAGAGGGTCAGCTGAGGGCCCCAAAGCACAGCCTGGGTGGGAACAGCGTAGTTCTCCAGGCTGCAACACAGACAGACCCAGGGGAAGAAAACCAGGAGGGTCTGTCCAAAGATACAGAGCTCCAGGAGCCAGAGCAAAGGGAGCATCCAAGTCCGGACTCCATCAGGGATGCTGGAGTCAAGCGCAGACCGGTATGTACTTTACTGCAGTTATTGTGTTATTGGGCTCCCAACAATAATAATTTTGCTGAGGGAAGTACTGGACTGTCCCCTTGCAATCCCATAGGCCCAGAGACTTTTTTAGAGACCCCAGCCCAGCTGTGGGGACTGGCTGGAGGGAAAGGGGTTGCTATGGGACAGGGGTTGTTTTATGGGGCTCCCAAAAATACGGTTTTGCCTCAGAAGAATGTATGGGTGCATCCCACTGTGTCCCCAGAGACTTCCATGCTGCTGCCAAAAACAGAGAGCTGGGATCCTGGACTGTTTTGGGTGGGGGTGCAGGGCAAGAGCAATTTGCTCTATACAGTGGGAGCAAGGCCAAGGGCTGGGGGAGGTCTTTACTCTGCACCTTGGGACTGTGTGCGCACCGACATGAACTTGCCTAGCATGCAGCGGGCCTGGCCAAACCAGCAGATTCATGACTATCAGCGTAGCTGAGAAAATCTTGGATGTTCTCCGCCCGCTTGGGGAAGGATTGTCATGAATCAGCCAGTGGCCATATTGGATTTGGTGTGAACTATGCTGGGGCCATTTTGTGACTGGCAGCAGTGGCCATTTTGGGCTGGGTTATCTTCCACATGCTGTTGCCATGTGGAAGAACAAAAGGTTTGGGGCTCCCAGACACCCTGTTATACTGTTATACGGTTATACTGTTATATTATTATGATTATTGTCTAAGGAAATGAGCAGGGTTCCCATCACCATCAATAAAAGTCATGATAATGCATGAGATGGATTGATGTGGAAACCCTGCCCCAATCCCATATACTATGAGGACATTAGGTGGTTTTATGTGGGGTGCGCTTTTACTCTTGTACTTAAATAGACTGACAGTGTGTGGAATATGTACACATATGTATATGATAGTATGGGGTAGTCATGCTGGATACATTGCCACATACATCTTGCAACAGGAGAAGGACCCCAGCTGGCCACCAAGGTTAATCCTTTAAGTACACATACTTAAGTCAGGAACAATAGGGTCCCAACAGACATAGGGGCACCATCTATCCTGGGGGCCTCTGGGGTCTCCCTAGCCCAGATCCAGGGGCCTGGGCCATAGCAAAGAGATGTGTCTCTCTTGACTGCCAGCGCCCAAATGACTCTGTTAGCCACACCTAGTGGGCGGCCCAGGGGAGGGGTCTGGAAGTTCCCAGAGCTTACCTCTAGTCCATTGGCTAGAGGTAATCAAGTTACTCTGGAGATTACCCCATTGGCCAAGAGGAAGATAAGGGTTGGACAAAGGGGTAGCCACTCCCTGTACTGGTTTTGTGAGTGGTTTAAATACTTGTGTAAAAATAAAGAAGTTGTTCATAATTTTCATCAAGACTTTGTGTGCAGGTGTATTATTTACCCAAGGGCATATGCTGGCAGAGGAGATCGTTTCTGACTTCCTTCCAGGGTTCCCAGCACACACTACCAAAAGCTGGGACTTATGCTCTTGCATCAGCAAAGAAGGTCCATTGGTCTGAGTCACCCAAATCTTAGGTCTAAAACCTACAGGAGATAAGAGGACTAGGATTCTCTATACTCCATCATCATTGTAGGTTGTGACAATTGGCTGGCAGAGGTGGGACGACTCTACAGAAAGACCAAGAGTGGAACAGACGGATATCACCAAAGAAGCAACAAGACGGTTTAAAGCAGCCAGGCACTTATACCCCAGTAAGATGACCACACAAGAGGTGTCCAACTCACTAGACCAGCATTGCCAGAGGATCTGGCAGGAGCGCAATGGAGCGAGAACTCCAGCTCAGCAAAGACTTGGCTACAGAGAGACATTGCGTCTAGAGAAATGGATGGCGATTCTGAATCTGTGGCAGGACGATGAGCTAATGGGCTGGCTGGAAGTACTAGTAAGAAAAGAGGTTGCCTTGGAGAACCAATATCACGTTTTTCACGCCAGAATAGTTGGTGGCCTTGGAGAGGAGTTTGATTTCCGCTTGGAGATAGATCCTGGCCTCCAAGACATTGTGTATGGTGATCCTGAAGGGGGCATAGGAACCTTTAAAAGGCACAACAACTTGTTTGTGGAACGCTGTCGTGGTCTGGGACTGGAACCGTGGTCCATGGAGGCTAATTTAATGGTACACCTGATTGAGCAGGAACTGCAGCTGGAGGAGGAGTATTTTGAGTTGTGGGACGAGATCTATGGGGAGACATTTTGCCCATCAAGAGGGGAACAACCCAGTCAAGAGGACTGGTCGCCAGATCGTTACAACACAGATGGTATGTACCGAAGTGATTGTGTGCAAGGGGTCTGGGGAGAACATAGTGATGGAGAATGCGTTCTTTTAAAAAATATAGAGACTGTGTCAGAGCCTAGAAGGGATGGTAAAGTCAGCTTGGGACCAAATCACCAGCTCCAAGAGCCAGAGACCCAGGGGAATGTTCCCTGGGTGGGGTCAGATAACCCCTGTTTGTCCCCTGATACCCCAAGAGACTTAATCCCAGCGGAAATGCTAGCAGAGCACAGTTTCTCCAAACAGGTCTCACCTGAGGACTACCTTCCAGCACAAATCCTGGCAGAAACCCCAGTAACTGCTCAACAGGTAGGGCCAGATGAACTAAGTCTGCCCTCAGAAGTTCTAGGCAATGTGTATGGGCCAGAACTGCTAATGGAGCCAGGGGCTCAGGATAGCCACCCAAGAGACTGTGGGGAGGGCTATGTAATGCACTCTGGGGAGAAGGCCGTAGAGGTCAGGTTGGGTGGGAAGGATAAGATTCCCCAGCCTACAACAGATAACCAAAATCTGTACTCTGACACCCCAGGAGAGTTGCTAAAAAAGGTGCTAGTGAAGCACAGAGCCCAGGAGGGCTATGTAATGGACTGTGGGGAGGGAAAGGAACTGGTTCTTAGCTACAGGGAACTAGGCCTCACACAGCAAGAGTGCCAGGGGCACCAAGAGAGTGCCAGGGGCACCAAGAGCCCGACAGGGGCAGCAAGCTTGCCAGCCTTGGCAAAGGAACCATGGGTGCATTGCGGCACCCCGAAGGATTGTGGATGTAGTGGGGACTTGCCTGAGATGACCAGTGCCCAGGAGTCCACAAAGGATGAGGCCCAAGTTGCCAAGCAAAAGGCCATAGAAGAAGAGGGTCAGCTGAGGGCCCCAAAGAACCAGCTGGGTGGGAATTGCGAGACTCCCCAGCCTACATCAGAGAGCCAAAGCACAGTCATTCAACCAAAGGCAAAAGAAGAGGGTCAGCTGAGGGCCCCAAAGCACAGCCTGGGTGGGAACAGCGTAGTTCTCCAGGCTGCAACACAGACAGACCCAGGGGAAGAAAACCAGGAGGGTCTGTCCAAAGATACAGAGCTCCAGGAGCCAGAGCAAAGGGAGCATCCAAGTCCGGACTCCATCAGGGATGCTGGAGTCAAGCGCAGACCGGTATGTACTTTACTGCAGTTATTGTGTTATTGGGCTCCCAACAATAATAATTTTGCTGAGGGAAGTACTGGACTGTCCCCTTGCAATCCCATAGGCCCAGAGACTTTTTTAGAGACCCCAGCCCAGCTGTGGGGACTGGCTGGAGGGAAAGGGGTTGCTATGGGACAGGGGTTGTTTTATGGGGCTCCCAAAAATACGGTTTTGCCTCAGAAGAATGTATGGGTGCATCCCACTGTGTCCCCAGAGACTTCCATGCTGCTGCCAAAAACAGAGAGCTGGGATCCTGGACTGTTTTGGGTGGGGGTGCAGGGCAAGAGCAATTTGCTCTATACAGTGGGAGCAAGGCCAAGGGCTGGGGGAGGTCTTTACTCTGCACCTTGGGACTGTGTGCGCACCGACATGAACTTGCCTAGCATGCAGCGGGCCTGGCCAAACCAGCAGATTCATGACTATCAGCGTAGCTGAGAAAATCTTGGATGTTCTCCGCCCGCTTGGGGAAGGATTGTCATGAATCAGCCAGTGGCCATATTGGATTTGGTGTGAACTATGCTGGGGCCATTTTGTGACTGGCAGCAGTGGCCATTTTGGGCTGGGTTATCTTCCACATGCTGTTGCCATGTGGAAGAACAAAAGGTTTGGGGCTCCCAGACACCCTGTTATACTGTTATACGGTTATACTGTTATATTATTATGATTATTGTCTAAGGAAATGAGCAGGGTTCCCATCACCATCAATAAAAGTCATCATAATGCATGAGATGGATTGATGTGGAAACCCTGCCCCAATCCCATATACTATGAGGACATTAGGTGGTTTTATGTGGGGTGCGCTTTTACTCTTGTACTTAAATAGACTGACAGTGTGTGGAATATGTACACATATGTATATGATAGTATGGGGTAGTCATGCTGGATACATTGCCACATACATCTTGCAACAGGAGAAGGACCCCAGCTGGCCACCAAGGTTAATCCTTTAAGTACACATACTTAAGTCAGGAACAATAGGGTCCCAACAGACATAGGGGCACCATCTATCCTGGGGGCCTCTGGGGTCTCCCTAGCCCAGATCCAGGGGCCTGGGCCATAGCAAAGAGATGTGTCTCTCTTGACTGCCAGCGCCCAAATGACTCTGTTAGCCACACCTAGTGGGCGGCCCAGGGGAGGGGTCTGGAAGTTCCCAGAGCTTACCTCTAGTCCATTGGCTAGAGGTAATCAAGTTACTCTGGAGATTACCCCATTGGCCAAGAGGAAGATAAGGGTTGGACAAAGGGGTAGCCACTCCCTGTACTGGTTTTGTGAGTGGTTTAAATACTTGTGTAAAAATAAAGAAGTTGTTCATAATTTTCATCAAGACTTTGTGTGCAGGTGTATTATTTACCCAAGGGCATATGCTGGCAGAGGAGATCGTTTCTGACTTCCTTCCAGGGTTCCCAGCGCACACTACCAAAAGCTGGGACTTATGCTCTTGCATCAGCAAAGAAGGTCCATTGGTCTGAGTCACCCAAATCTTAGGTCTAAAACCTACAGGAGATAAGAGGACTAGGATTCTCTATACTCCATCATCATTGTAGGTTGTGACATCTCATATAATAGTTGTCAAACTATGAATCGTCGTCATGCTTGTGAGCCTCGCGTAGTGAGCCGCTGAAGCACAGAAGTCTTCCAAGTTTGGAGCACTTAGCCGATGAGTAGCGAGGCTAGCAGTTGAGGCATTCAAACTCGGAGCACTTAGGCGATGAGCGCCAAAGCCGCTCATCGGCCTGCGAGCTTTGCAAATCGAAGCGAGCAGCTGAGGCATTGAAACATGCGGGTCTTAGCCAGAAATTAGTGCAGAAGGACCTCCTGTGAGCCTCAAGAAAGCGAGGTGAGACGTTGAGGCATTGAAAAAAACGGACCTTAGCCTCCAAGCAGTTAGGAAGAAGGCGCTCATCGCCTGCCAGCCTCGCAAAGCGAGCAGTTGAGGCATTGAAACACGCGGGACTTAGCCTCCAAGCAGTTAGGAAACGCAGGATTGCCTTAGGCTGCAAGCATTTGAGGATGGCGGGACTTAGAAAAAATAAATTACGAGGAGCCGAAGTTAAAAAAAAAATCTGAGGTCGAAAAAATACAAAGTTAACAGCCGAACCGCGCAAATCGAAAAAACACTAAAAACACAAAAAAAACCACATAAAATACAAAAAAAAAAACTCACACACAGCACGGGGGGACAGCCTGGACGTCTGGGAGTGAGGTTCCACGCAAATTTAAGACAAATTTGACGAGTTTCGGCACTCAAAAATCGGCAAAGCTAAAGAAAAAAATGGCGGGCAAAAAACATGAAAATTATGTTACACGACCCTGAACCACGCAAGACACGGCCAGATGTGTACCACTTTTACCCAGGAACATACGAGGTACAAAATACACTATTAGAAAGGACGGAAAATGCTTGCGAGCCGCGTAACACATAGACAATCGCCGCCATTTTACAACACTAACTTGCAACTAATGACATTACGAATCTAAAATGTTGCTTTACCCGACTAAACCAACGGTTTGGCCTCGCGCACGCAGCCTATTTATACTGCATAATTGGCACATTGCTGACACTTTCTCATCAGGGTAGCAACAGTCCGAGGGCCTCATTCAATCGCAATTTGGCCAATTGAATAGGGCTCTAAATAAGCACATAACATATATTTTTTAAAGAAGTTTTTAGTCAGTGAAAACCTTGCTTTTGGATAGATGCTCACTAACTAAAAACTTCTTAAAAAAATATGTTATGTGCTTATTTAGAGCCCTATTCAATTGGTCAAATTGCAATTGAATGAGGGCCCAAATGTACATTGTATGCTGCAGGAAAATCAAAAGAGATTGTTAGCTCTTCAGGATATTGTTTGCTGGATATATTAATTAGAAATAGGTAAAGTATATTAATTTATTAAGTAATTAATTCATTAATTATTAATAAAAATATATATATATTAAAATAAAAAAATACGCTAAATAGCATATTTTACACTAATTTATGAATACATTTAACTTTCTAATACATTTGTTCATTCAGAATTAATTATTAACGTACATTAATTTAATACGTATTAATTAATAATGGAAAATACAAATTTAGACTTTCCACTGCACTAAAACATTTTTCATTTTTACACTGCAATTATATATATCGCGCCGAAGCTGCTCAGAGGAGCAAAAGTACACAAGGAGAGACGCTCGCAATGAGCGCCGAAGGTCCTCAGAGTAGCAAAAGCTTTACATTGTGTGCAGCATTGCCATGGCTTCAAATTGTATTGCCCCGACATTTTTGATGGGCAAGTCGCTAGTTGCATATGAAATTAAAAAATTAAAATTTTTGCTTTATAAAATAATATTACCATTTATCAGATTTAGTTATTTAAGATATCATATAGAAAAAAACTGACCAAAGTGGTCCTTAATGCTTTTTTACTCAATTTTAAGGATTGCTACCATGTTGTGGTGAAGGGGCTTGTGTACTTCAGTGAAGAAAATCATCAGACCAAGTAGATACTAAATAAATATGATCCCTTATGAGTATGCAGTGGAAGTAAATAATAGATTTAAGGGATTTGACATTGAAGATAGAATGGGTGAAGAACTTTGGACCGAAGTTTGCAACATTATCCAGGAAACAGCAACAAAGAATATCCCTAAAAGAAAGAAAAGTAAGAAGTCAGACTGGCTGTCTGATGAGGCTTTGAAAGTAGCCCAGGAAAAAAGGAAAGCGAAAGGTAGTGGAGATAAGAAAATATTTGTTTAAGTGAATGCAGAATTCCAGAGGATAGCAAGAACAGACAAGAAGACATTCTACAATGAGCAATGTAAATAGATCCAAGAAGATAACAGAATGAGTAAGTCAAGAGATCTCTTCAAGAAAATTAGGGATTGCAAAGACACGTTTCATGCCAAAGTGAATGTAATAAAAGACAAAAATGGTAGGGACTTAACAGAAGAAGATCAGATAAAGATATGGTGGCAGGAATACACTGAAGATCTATACAGGAAGGATCTTTTTGTCCAATGAGCCGTAGCCAGACATATTGGAGCATGAAGTGAGATGGGCCCTAGGATGTCCTGCTGACAATAAGACTGCAGGTGATGGGATCCTCATTGAACTATTCAAAATTCTACAGGATGATGCTGTGAAATTGTTACTTGCCTTATGCCAACACATTTGAAAAAATCAACAATGGCCAATAGACTGGAAAATGACAGTCTACATCTCAGTACTAAAAAAAGGCATTGGCAAATAGTGCTCCAATTATCAAACATTGCACTAATTTCACATGCCAGCAAGGTTATGCTTAAGATTCTACAAGCTCGACTCCAACAATATATAGACCAGGAACTACCAGATGTGCAAGCCAGGTTCCGCAGAGGAAGAGGCACAAGAGATCAAATTGTCCGGTGGATAATAGAGAATGCAAGAGAGTTTTCGAAAAAACTGTGTGGATCTCAAAAAAATGTCACAAGTCCTTAAAGAGATGGGAGTACCAGATCATCTCATCCGACTCCAGAAGAATCTGTATGTGGACCAAGAAGTCACAGTCAGAACCAAACATGGGACAACAGAATTGTTCAAGTTCGGAAAAGGTGTGCAAAAAGATTGTATATTCACCTTATTTATTTAATTTATACGCAGAGTACATCAGGCATAAGGTCGACTGGATGAATCCAAAGCCAGAAACAAGATTGCTGGAAGAAATATCAACAACCTCAGATACGCCGATGATACTACTTTGATGGCTGAAGGTGAGGAGAAACTAAAGGACAAATTGATGAGGGTAAAAGAAGAGAGTACAAAAGCTGGCCTGCTGCTCAACAACCTGCTGCTTCCTGGGATCCAAGATCTCTTTAGATGGTGACTGAAGCCATGAAATGAAAAGACATTTGCTTCTGGGAAGGAAAGCAATGGCAAGTCTTGACATTTTTACTAGCAACTTGGACATGGTGGGAACAGTGTCCTAGAAGAAGCAGCAAACCTCCTGTATTTATTTGAAACTCTTCTGGACGTCTTACTTACTTCTTGAACTTCTTGACCCTCCTGTTTTGAAGAGTGGTGTGTAGATATGGTACTATATGTCTTGACATTACTTGTGTCATAATAGTTTTTACTAGATAAGTTTACACACCAACATTATATACTACTAGCGAATTGCCTGTCAAAAAATGATGGCAATGAAATTGTAAGTGAGCTAATGCTGTTTGGTGTATATAATGTGGCTGATGTAGCGTCGTTCGTTTTCTATGTCGTGCAAGTTTTTCGTAATGTCCGTAGCTGTTTGGTGGGCTTTTTCGTAATATCCGTAGCTGTTTGGCGGTGTTTTGCGTGTTTATGGTAGTGTTTTGCGTGTTTAGGGACCTTTAGCCTTGTTTTCGTTTTGTTCGGCGCCCATTTTTTCTCTCGCTTAGGTGATTTTCGGGTCTCTAAACTACGAAATTTGTTCATAAATGGAGGTGTAACTTCACTTGCAGAGGTCCTCGGTGCCTTCCCTTGCTGTGAGTAACCTTTTTATGTGTTTGTAATGTTTTTGGGGTTGCTCGGGTTGCGTTCTTGTTTTTTAATGTTGTAGGTGTTTTTAGGCAAATATGTAGGTGTTTGGTGGTGTTTTGCGTCTTTAGACTGCTGTAGCCTTGTTTTCGTTTTTTGCGGGGGCCATTTTTTTTCTTGCTTAGAGAATTTTTTAGTGTTTAAACTGTTTTAATTTGACTTAAATTGAGGTGTAACTTTAGTTTTCGAGGTCCTGGATGCTCCCTCTTCCTGTAAGTAAGCCTTTTATGTATTTGTTGTGTGTATTTGTTGTATTTTTCATGTTTTGATGTGCGCGTGTTGTGGACGATTTTTGCAAGGTCGTAATGGGTCGTAACGTGTCTCGTATTTTCTTTGAGTTACAACGTAAATTTTGCGAGGGTCGTAGTTGCTGGCAAGGAGCGCCGAAGCAACGGCTTGTATGCTCACAACTATATATGTGATATCTATCTTGCACTTGTAATAATTCTGCTTTTACAACTGTTTGAGCACTTCAACGTGGAGAACTACACGATATGTGAGTTACTCCTTTTTTGTATCTAGTAAAAAGTCAAAATATTAAACTATCGACAAAGGTCTGCTTAGTTAGAACTATGGCATTCCCAGTAGTAACATGCGGTTGTGAGAGCTGGACCATAAAGAAGTCTGAACAATGTAGAATTACCGCCTTTGAATTATCGTGTTGGTGAAAACTGCCTACAGTCCCTCAGATGGCAAGAAGATCCAATTAATCAGTACTTCAGGAAATCAAGAAAAACTGTTCACTAGAAGGTATGATCATAAGGCTGAAGCTCAAATATTTTGGCTATATCATGAGACAGCAGATTCCTTAGAGAAGACTCTCAAAGATTGAAAGCACAAGAAGAATGGGCAACAGAGGCGGAGATGGATAAATAAGGTCACTGAAGGAATGAACATAAACTTGGAACATGGAGCTCAGAGGGGCAGTGACAGAGAGGGGTCACTGAAAATACCTGGTGTGCTGTGCTCCAAGTAGTCAAAGAGAGGGGTCACTGAAAATACAAAATGCAGGGCATCAAAGTATATTGTTTCTAATAAAATACAGCTGTATGACTTTTTCTGCCTAATTATGCTTTTAGTCAGACACAAAGTTTTCAAACATTTTTCTGTAATCATTTTTCAAAGTACTTTTGGCTATTACATTGCTGACAAGGTTTTTTCATAATATTCAGGAATCCTTTTCTCTGAGTAGATGGGGATGTAAAAGCATAGCTTTATATTTTTACAGTGAGAAACTTTAAGTAATATTAAATGTTAAATATTACATGTTTTACTATATATTATAGTATTATTTGTTAAATGGTTGCTGTAATGATCTAACAATAAGGTTCAGTTTTTACATAATTCAATGTAGTTTTTAAGAAAATACATTTGAAATTTGCATTTCAGCTCCTCTCCATCGTAGTTGTCTAGAGGGTGAAGGTTAATTTGCCCAGGAGGCTGTCCTAAATGTTTGTTTGTTTTTGACTCGTGGTGTAGGTTTGTCTGCAGTAACCATTACAGGGAAGAAGGCAGATAAAAATAGGTATGTAGTGAACGACCACCCCCTCCCCGGGCAGAGAACCCCCTACCCACTAGACACCTGAAAGGGGTGGAGAGCAGCATCATTGATTATGTCCTTAACACTAAATTTCAAATTTCTTTTTTAAAAGTTACATCAATATATTTCTTTCAAATACTGATTTTATTGCCCACCAGTTATTAAATTACAAAAACCTAATGTATGAGCAGTAGTTCTTTAAGGCAAAAAATAGATTTTGTGGAACAGGTGGAATTTATTATATGGTAATGTGTAGAGTAAGAATTTGGGCAGTTTGGGATATTAAATAAGAATAAGATTTACAATTTTAATTTGTAAATGTTTATGTATGTCACAAAATAAAATAAATAAAATATACCGTATATACTCGAGTATAAGCCGAGTTTTTCAGCCCCTTTTTTAAGGCTAAAAAGGGGCCCCTCGGCTTATATTCGAGTCACTCTCTCTCTCTAACACCCCCCCGTGTATCTCTACCCCCCCCGTGTCTCTCTACCCCCCTGTTTCTCTCTAACCCCCCGTGTCTCTTTCCCTCCCCCTCCTCATCCTCAACCCCCCCTCCTCATTCTAAACCCCCCTAAATACCTCCCCCTCTCCCTTTCCCCTCACTTAATTGCTTCTGCTCCGGCCTCCGCTCCTTCTTGACCCGGCGCGCATGTGACGTCACATGCGCGCCATGTCATTAGCATATAGCGGGTGCCGGCACCCGGTATATGCTAATGACGTGGAGCGTATGTGGATGAGGAGGGGGGTTGAGGAGGGGGTTGAGGAGGGATGTTGAGGATGAGGAGGGAGGTTGAGGATGAGGAGGGAGGTTGAGGAGGGGGGTTGAGGTTGAGGAGGAGGGTTGAGGAGGGGGTTGAGGATGGGGGGTTGAGTAGGAAGGATGAGGATGGGGGGGTTGAGGAGGGAGGATGAGGAGGGAGGATGAGGAGGTAGGTTGAGGAGGTGGGTTGAGGACGGGGGGTTGAAGAGGGAGGATGAGGAGGTCCGTTAAGGTCCGTAAAGGTCCTTAAAGGACCCGTTATAAAAAAATATATATATACACTATCACGCATGGGGCTCTATACAGAGCCCCATCAACCATTAATTAACCCTGTCACTCATGGGGGTCAATATTGACCCCCATAAGCCCTTCATTAACCATGTCACTTATGGGGGTCAATACAGACCCCCATAAGCAGTTAATTAACCCCCTCACTCATGGGGGTCAATACAGACCCCCATAAACACCTAATTAATCCTGTCACTCATGGGGGTCAATATAGACCCCCCATAAGCCCTTCATTAACCCTGTCACTCATGGGGGTCAATACAGACCCCCATAAGCACTTCATTAACCCCCTCACTCATGGGGGTCAATACAGACCCCCATAAACCCCTAATTAACCCTGTCATTCATGGGGGTCAATATAGATCCCCATAAGCCCTTCAATAACTGTGTCACTCATGGGGGTCAAATCAGACCCCCATAAGCACTTCATTAACCCCCTCACTCATGGGGGTCAATATAGACCCCCATAAGCCCTTCCTTAACCCTGTCACTTATGGGGGTCAATACAGACCGCCATAAGCACTTCATTAACCCCCTCACTCATGGGGGTCAATACAGACCCCCATAAACCCCTAATTAACCCTGTCATTCATGGGGGTCAATATAGACCCCCATAAGCCCTTCATTAACTGTGTCACTCATGGGGGTCAATACAGACCCCCATAAGCACTTCATTAACCCCCTCACTCATGGGGGTCAATATAGACCCCCATAAGCCCTTCATTAACCCTGTCACTCATGGGGGTCAATACAGACCCCCATAAGCACTTAACCCCCTCACTCATGGGGGTCAATACAGACCCCCATAAACACCTAATTAATCCTGTCACTCATGGGGGTCAATATAGACCCGCTAAGTCCTTAATTAACTCTGTCACTCATGGTGGTCAATACAGACCCCCATAAGCCCTTCATTAACCCCGTCACTCATGAGGGTCAATATAGACCCCCATAAGCCCTTCATTAACCCTGTCACTCATGGGAGTCAATACAGACCCACATAAGCCTTTCATTAACACCCTCACTCATGGGGGTCAATACAGACCCCCATAATACATATAATGAACACTGTCACTCATGGGGGTCAATAAAGACCCACATAAGCCCATAAATAACCCTGGCAACCTTAATTAACACTGTCACTCAGAAGGGTCAATATAACCCCCCATAAACCCTTAATTAACCCCCTAACTCATGGGGGTCAATACAGACCCCCATAAACCCCTAATTAACCCTGTCACTCATGGGGGTCCATACAGACCCTCATAAGCCTCTATTTAACCCCATCAGTCCCATAAGGGTATATTAAGACCATTATGGGCCTGTTACAACCTAACATTAACCGCATAAGTGCCATGACGGTCCGCAAGGACATTGATGACACTAAGTATAAACACTACACTGCACTATACCCCCCCAATAAAACATTAAATATCAACTAAACACCCTCTACACTAACCTATTAAAACCTACACTACCTACCTACGGCCTAATAACCCCCTCCCCACCACTGTAATTACAGAAAATAAAAAAAACTAAAGTCACAAAAAATAAAAAATCTACATTACAGAAAATAAAAAAACCTAAGTCACAAAAAATAAAAAAAGGAACATTACAGAAAAAAAAAAATACACACCTGAAAAGGAAATACATATAATACATACAATATAAATACATACAATACAAATAAAATGAAATACAATACAACACACCCCTAATATACAATACATCCTATCTATCTAATATACACCCCCCAATCTATCTAAATAAATACCATATTCTAATATACATCCAATCTATATAATATACATCACACAATCTATGTAATATACAATAAATACCATAATCTAATATACATCCTATCTATCTAATATACATCCCCACTCTATCTAAATAAATACCACAATCTAATATACAATACATGCTATGCTATCTATATAAAACACATACCCCTAGCTAACATACAATAAATGCTATCTATATATAAAATAATCTAATTCTAAGCTAAAATAAAATAATTAAGACCACTTACCTTTGCAGATGTCCCTTCAGATCAGCCACCGAGGAAAAAAAAAAAAAAAATTAGTGCAACACATTTACAGTAAATAAATAAACATTCTAAATATTCTAAACATTCTAAATATTCTACTCACCTTTCCAGCATGTCCTGTCCTTCTTCTTTTCTTCTTTTCCGGTGCAGCCACTGTTAAAAAAAACATAACATTAATACACATACATACGCATAAAAACTAAAGAAAATAAACATAATCTACATTGTACTTACCTCCCGGCGATGTCTCCGGCCTCCCCCTTTTCTGCCCCGCCCTGGAACCGTGCTCTAAAAAAAAAGTTTAAAAAAAAGATCACACATCAGCACTCGCGGACATCCCCGACGCTAATGAGCCTCCCGGAGACTTTTCCGGAAGAAAATAGGCAATGGCGCCTTCTGATTGGTTGAAAACGCTGTCTATCAAATTCACCCAATCAGGAGGCGCCAATGTGTGAGCCAATCAGAAAGGGATACACCCTAAAATCCCACTCTGATTGGTTTAAATAAAGATTGACAGGTGCATTATCCAATCAGAAGGCGCAGATGCCTTCAGCCAATCACAATGGAATACACCTGGCTAAAGCCATCTGCGCTTTCTGATTGGTTGCACTGACAATAGCCAATCATACTGGAATACACCCGCACGTACTGATTGGTGAAGGCATTTGCGCCTTTTCATTGGCTGTTGTCAATGTCAATCAGTATTATAGCCAATGGGAAGGCGCAGATGTCTTCAGCCAATCACAGCGTGGGGGTGTATCCCATTGTGATTTGCTGATGGAAACAAAGCCTTCGGATTGGTTCAAATAAAGATTGACAGGTGCATTATCCAATCAGAGTGGGATTTTGGGGTGTATCCCTTTCTCATTGGCTCACAATTGGCTTCTTCTCATTGGCTGAATTTGATAGACAGCGTTTTCAGCCAATCAGAAGCCGCCATTGCCAATTTTATTCTGGAACACTCCGTAGGAAGCTCATTAGCGTCGGGGACATCCGCGAGTGCGGATGTGTGTTGTTTTTTTTAACTTTTTTTTTTAGAGCGCGGATGCTTCCAGGGCCCAGCCGGGGCAGAAGACGAGGAGGCCGGAGACATCGCGGGGAGGTAAGTACAATGTAGATTATATTTATTTTACTTGGTTTTATGTTTATGTATGTGTGCTAATGTAATGTTTTTTTTAACAGGCACCGGAGAAGAAGTACAGAAGAAGGACGAGACATGCTGGAAATGTGAGTAGAATATTTAGAATGTTTAGAATGTTTATTTATTTTATATAAACGTGTTGTAGTAATTTTTTAAATCTTTTTTTCCCTAGGTTGCTGATCTGAAGAAACATCTCAAAGGTAAGTGGTCTTAATTATTTTATTTTAGCTTAGAATTAGGGTTGCTATATAGAGATAGCATTTATTGTATATTAGATGGGTAGGGGGATGTATATTACATAGATAGTATTTATTGTGTATTTGATAGGGGGATGTATATTAGATAGATAAGGGGATGTATATTAGATAGATAGTATTGTATATTAGTTAGGGGGATGTATATTAGATAGGGGTGTATTGTATTGTATTTAATTGTATTGTATTTAATTGTATTGTTTGTATTGTATTGTATGTATTGTATTGCATGTATTATATATATTTCCTTTTTGTGATTAGTTTTTTTTATTTTATGTAATGTAGATTTTGATGACTTTATTTTTTTTGATTTCTGTAATTACAGTGGTTGGGAGGGGGTTATTAGGGGGTAGGTAGTGTAGTGTAGGTAGGTAGTGTAAGTGATAATAGGTTAGTGTAGAGGGTGTTTAGTTGATATTTAATGTTTTATTGGGGGGATATAGTGCAGTGTAGTGTCTATACTTAGTGTCATGATGGTCCTTGAGGACCGTCATGGCACTTATGTGGTTAATGTTGGGTTGTAACAGGCCCATAATGGTCATAATATACCCTTATGGGACTGATGGGGTTAAATAGAGGCTTATGAGGGTCTGGATAGACCCCCATAAGTGACCGGGTTAAAATGGTTTAGTGCTTACACTTTGGGTCATGAGGGTCCTGGATGACCCTAATGGCACTTATAGTGTTTTTACAAACGTTCATAAGTGTGTTAGAGGGGTCTATATAGTTGAGGCACACAGTATACTCACATTGTGTGACAAACAGCATTTCAACACTTTCTTTTATTGACCGTCATTTTTTGACGGGCAAGTCGCTAGTCACATATATAGTTCTCAGCAGCACGAGCTTACCAAAAAACGTTGGTAATGCAGCGTTAAAACTGTGGGCTCGCAAAGCGCTCCTTACGCTGGTGGAGGCTCTCCTTGCGCTGGTGGAGGTGAGCGCCGTAGGCGCTCATCCCTACAACCCTGTACGACTTAGGCAGGGAGCGCGGAAAGCGCTCTCTGCGCTGGTGGGCATGAGCGCCATAGGCGCTCATCCCTGCATCCCTGCACGACTTAGGCATCATAAAAAAAAACATACAAAAAACAGAACACACAGCACGAGGGGACAGCCAGGACGTCTGGGAGTGAGGTTACACGCAAATTTAAGTTCGATTTGCAGAGTTTCGCCACTCGAAAATCGCCTAAGCAACAGAAAAAATGGCCGCCGAAAAAAACAAAAACGAGACTACATAACCCTTAAGCACGCAAAACACCGCCAGGCACATATGACTTTTACCCAGGAAAGTACGAGGTACAAAATACACTATTAGGAAGGACCGAAAATGCTGGAGACCGGTGTAACACATACACACTCGCCGCCATTTTACAACACTAACTTAAAACTAATAACATTACCATTCTAAAATGCCGGTTTACACAACTAAACAAACGGTTAAGCCTTGCGCACGCAGCCTATTTACACTGCACACTTGCCACATTGCAGACACTTTCTCCTCAGGTCACCAACAGTCCAAATGTACATTGTATGCTGCAGGGAAAACAACAGCGATTGTTAGCTCTACAACATATTGATTGCTGGATATATTAATTACAAATAGGTAAAGTATATTGATTTATTATTTAGTTAATTAATTAATTATTATAAAAAAATATATTTATATAAAAAAAAAGAGCATGGGGTAGGCTCGAAATGAGCACCAAAGGCGCTCAGCGCGGGGCTCACAATAAGCGCCAGGGGTGCTCAGACTAGCAAAAGTACACAAGGGGAGAGGCTTGCAATGAGCGCCGAAAGCGCTCAGACGACCAAAAGTACATGAGGGGAGAGGCTCGAAAAAATTAAAACTACACATAAAAAATAAACACAATTGATAGTAGTTGTAATTCAAAATTGTAAGTGGAAGTGATTTCAATTTGTTGTAGAAGTATTTTATGTATAAATTAACTGAAAGATCTAAATATGCAGGGATTTTACTAATGCTTTGATTTACTGTGCAATATTGGGAAAAAACTGAGACCACAGCCCTTCTAACCTCATCTCCTGGGACATAATGCTTAGTAAACCCCGCCCCCCCATGTATAATGACAGAGACAGACCAATTAAAAGTCGCATTCACAATTTTTCAACTGGACATGCTTATCTTATCATCCTCATTGCTAATCTTCTAATTACTCATAATTAAACGTTTTGCCCTGGTGCATTACACTACTAATCTGAATTACAATAGAATTTGGGAATACAACTTAACCTTTATTGCTTATTCATAAAACCATTCTATATAACACACTAAAAATATTAAAAAGATCCAACTACAAGCTTTTTATTACCGCGGCTGCTGGCACCAGACTTGCCTTCCAATAGAAATTACAATGTACTCATTCCAATTACAGGGCCTTGAAAGAGTGCTGTATTGTTATTTTTTGTCGCCAGCTCCACGGATCTTTTTTAATATCTTTAATTTGTTTTATAGAATGGTAAGCAATAAAGGTTAAGTTTTATTCCCAAATTCTATTGTAATTTAATCTTCTAATTAAATACTGTTATTAAGGCCATTAGTTCAGGGGGTGTAGATTTCAGTTAATTTATGCATAAAAAAATCTAATTTCTATATTAAATTTAAGGCACTTCCACTTAATTTTTTTAAATACAACCATTTACCATTTTGTTTATATGTATATGTGCTTATCATTTCTTGAATAAATTGGCCAATTATTTGTGTCGCTTTAATTATTGATCTGTTAATGATATTTAAAATGTTCAACACAGATGTAAATATACATTATATAGACTGTAAGGAAACACATTAAATCATTTGAAACCCAGTAATGCCATATGTTTGGCTGGATGAGGCAGGAGGTGCTAAATTTACTCCTTTGGATCAAACAGCTGATACCTATTAATAACTCTTTTGACTTAAGTGGGCAAAGAGGACGACACCGGAGGGTAGCCCAAGGACTGTATGTTAGAACATTTAAACTGCTTTTCCAGAAAGTTATTGTTTGTCTGCCAATATCAAAGGTTAGTACATTTTTATAATGTTTCTGTTATTTATAATCATTTCTGGAAAGTATTTAAATTTAAAGTACTGTCATTTATTGAAATTGTTTTCATGAATAGAAGTTACAATGTTTTATCTCAAATTATAGATGTATGACTGGTAATACTGGACGGAACGTACTTGTTTTAATCATTAATAATATATAATTAAAGAAATATAATTACCGTAATACTTAAACGTATTGTTAAAATGGGAATATGGAGTTTATATTAATACAGATACAAACACTTTAACCATGTAATTTGCACATTTTCTGTCTGCCTTATGTCCTATTTAAATCATGTCTATATTTGTATTATTTATTTTAAATAATGTGGTATTAAGAGGTTTAAAAGGGGTTAAATGGGGTTAAAAAGTAGGATTTAATATCCACACTTCATATGTTTTCTATAGGGGCTATTTTGTAAAGTTAATGTCTACATTTACTTAAATAGACTCTACAGAAAATGTAGAAACTGGAAATATTTTATGTTAAAATTAAAGGATCATTGTATGGTCTTTTGAGTAAGTAAACTTGCTAAAAAGTTTTTAGAAATTAAGAAATAGACACACCGCCTTTAAATATTTTTATGTAACTAAATATTATTTACTGCAGGCATCCATTTTGTTTATCAGCTGACCCTATCTATTAGTTTCTCAAGAGGGTGTGTCCTTATAAACTAATGAGCTTTTTATTGCTGCTACTGAAAGCTCTTGCACTTTATAGATGCCATATTCACAGTGTGCAATTAAAGTCTCCTCTCACTTCAGGAAGTTGTTCTCCAGAAACCAAAAATGGTAGATTCCATATCACCAAACTTGTATATAAAAGGTAATATTTTAGGGTTATTTTATTTTCCAGTCTGAAAAGCATTTTGCATATAGTCCTGTGCAGTTCAACAGAATAGTACATTTTAAAAATGTGATGTCAGTAGCCTTTTAAAGGGACACTGTTATCCCAACAGGAAGTTGGTTTAATGTTAAAGATTATGAAAAGCTGGCTGTACATTTCTGGCACATACAGCATTGTTGTTGCTGCCAAAATGTTGCTCAATATGCTAATTTGCTGCTCAGAGTACTTGATAAGGGTGTGAGAGGGGTTCCAACTGAATAACTGCATTGAGGGGCATTGTTTTGGCCACCACAGTTAAGGACAAGTAGATTGTGATATAATTTGCACATCAAATAAGCTAATTAGTGTTCAGGAGCGGTTTATTTGCATGAGACAGCAGCACAAATATTACTGGGTTTTTCAGGAATTACACACTTTAGAAAAAATGGCTAAAACAATGTTCAGTATAGCCTAAAGAACTTGAGTTTGGCTTGTCAGGGTCTATGTAATTCCACTTAATTCCACGTATTACTTCTTATTCCCACTTTTAATAACATTATACATATACCCAAATATTTTTTATAAAAATATAAAAATTAATACATAAAATATGAAACAAGGTAATAAATGTATTTATAAAAAAATCACATATCATAATTGTGTAACTGTTGTATATCACAGTTCATGAAATATTATCTTAGAAATCTCAGGTTGCTCATGTAATTTGATTAGGTTTATAAATCATCTAGATCAGACTTCCTCAGTGATATTGTTACAGAGAGTGATGGATAGGGGTGTTAAAGCCTTATAATTGTTGTAATCTATAGCAACCGGACCTTTATTATTATTACTATTATTATTATCCTTTATTTATAACGCGCCAACATATTCCGCAGCGCAATACAGGGGTTAGGTACAAGTATAAACAATACCCCACAATGAAAATAATGGAAGACCCTGTTATTGAGCTTTCAATCTGATATACACTGTGCTTTCCCTAAAGCACCTCACAAGATTAAAACTCGCAAACTTACATTCTAAAGGGTATGGGTGAGGTACAGGAGAGTGAGAGATGCATAGTGAATGAAGAGGCTAAAGGTGATAGGCTTTTTTGAATAGATGTGTTTTTAAAGAGATTTTGAAGGATCTGAGGCAGGAAGATAGTCTGGTGGTGCGAGGTAAAGAGTTCCAAAGAATAGGGGCAGCACGTGAAAAGTCTTGAAGACGGGAATGAGAAGAGGTGATGAGAGAGGAGAAGAGAAGAAGGTCATTAGCAGAGCGAAGAGGGCGGGTGGGAGTGTATTTTGGGATGAGAGCAGACATGTAGGAGGGTGCACTATTGTGGAGGGCTTTATATGTTAGGGTCATGATTTTGAATTGTATTCTAGACGCTATGGGAAGCCAGTGGAGTGCCTGACAGAGAGGTGCTGCAGACACTGATCGTTTTGTATGGTAGATGAGTCTAGCGGATGCATTCAAAATGGATTGGAGTGGTGAAAGACGGGTGATAGGAAGGCCAGCAGAAGAGTGTTGCAGTAATCGAGGCGAGATATGATGAGAGCGTGAATATGAATTTTAGTTGTGTCTTGTGTGAGGTAGTGGAGTATTTTGGGTATGTTTTTTAGGTGAAAGTGACAAGATTTTGTGAGTGATTGGATGTGGGGAATGAAAGAGAGGGAAGGGTCCAGTAGGACCCCAAGACAGCGGGCCTGAGAGGTGGGAGTGATGATGGCACTGTCAACAGTGAGAGATATTTGCGGAGTGAAAGCTGTAGTAGAGGGTGGAAAGATAAGGAGCTCTGTCTTAGACATGTTGAGTTTGAGTTGACGGGCAGACATCCATGAGGATATGCTCGAGAGGCAATTGGCAACATGAGCTAGCAGAGAGGGGGATAGTTCAGGTGCAGAGATGTAGATTTGGGTGTCATCAGCATATAGATGATACTGAAATCCAAAAGATTGTATAAGGGCACCAAGGGAGGATGTATAGATGGAGAAAAGGAGGGGGCCTAGGACTGAGCCTTGGGGTACACCGACAGTTAGAGGGCGAGGAGATGAAGAGGTGCCAGAGAAGGAGACACTAAATGTTCGATTTTCTAGATAAGATGTGAACCAAGAGAGTGCAGTGTCACGGATGCCAAGAGAGTGGAGAATTTGGATAAGAAGAGGATGATCAACTGTGTCAAAGGCAGCAGAGAGATCCAGGAGAATTAGGATAGAGAAATGACCCTTTGATTTGGCGGTTAGCAAGTCATTAGTAACTTTTGTGAGAGCTGTCTCTGTAGAGTGTTGGGGCCGGAAGCCAGACTGGAAGGGATCAAGGAGGGAGTTGGAGGAAATGAATTGTGTAAGGCGAGTGTAGACGACACGCTCAAGTAGTTTAGAAGCCAAGGGAAGTAGAGAGATAGGGCGGTAATTAGATGGAGAAGCTGGATCAGATGTGGGTTTCTTAAGAATGGGTGTAATTGTGGCTTGTTTCAAAGGTGATGGAAACTTGCCAGTGTCTAAGGAAAGGTTGAATAGATGTGTGAGAGCTGTGATAAGTGTGGTAGCGAGGGGGGGGGATCAGTTGTGATGGAATAGGATCATGTGGACAAGTTGTGAGACGAGAGGTTGATAGAAGGTTAGCAACTTCATCCTCAGTTACAGGGTTAAAGGAGTTTATAGTGGCTATAGGTTTGGGAAAGGGTGAAGGCAGACTGCTGTTTGTTTTTTGAGGAGAAGGTGTGATATGGCCGCGTTGAGAGGAGAGTTCATTATGAATATTTTCTATTTTACTATTAAAGTATCTAGCAAAATCTTCAGCTGTAAGAGAGGAAGGGGCGGGAGGTGGGGGAGGGCAGAGGAGAGTGTTAAGAGTGGAGAACAAATGTTTGGGGTTGGAGGCCAAATTTGATATTACTGATAAGAAGTAGCTCTGTTTGGCAAGATTGAGGGCATAGTGATAGGAGCGTAGGATAAACTTGTAATGAAGGAAGTCTGATGAGGAGCGAGATTTCCTCCATAGTCGTTCAGCGCTACGGGAGCACTTCTGGATGTAGCGTGTTTGTGTAGTGTGCCATGGTTGTAGATGAGAGTGTGTGCGTCTGCCTGTGGTTATGGGGGCTAGAGAGTCCAGGGTGGAATTTAGAGTCAAATTGTATTGTGTGGTAGGAATATCAGGGCAAGTGAGGGCAGTGAGAGGACTGAGAAGGGGTTGCAGTAAATTGGAAAGGTGTTGTGAGTTAAGTGTCTGCAGGTTTCTGTGGGTTCTGGTAGTTGGGCGTGATAAAGGGTAGAGATTGGAAGGGGTAATGAGGCTGTAGGTTAGGAGATGGTGGTCAGAAAGAGGGAGTGGGGAGATTGTAAGATTGTAGATAGAGCAGTGATTAGAGAAAATTAGGTCCAGGGAGTGTCCATCCTGGTGGGTAGGGGATTCTATTCACTGTGATAGGCCAAGGGAAGAGGTAAGTGCAAGTAGTTTTGTGGCTGTGGGAGAAGTGGGAGTGTCAGTGGCAATGTTGAAATCACCAAGAATGGGAGTATGTTAGAGGAGAGAAAGTGAGGGAGCCAGGCGGCAAAATGATCCAGAAATTGAGAGGCTGGACCAGACGGGCGATAGATGACAGCCACTCGCAGAGAGATGGGTGAAAAGAGACGGATAGTGTGAACTTCGAAGGAAGAGAACTGGAGAGAGGGAACTGGGGGAATGCAAATGAATGAGCAACGTGAGGAAAGTAATATGCCCACACCCCCACCTTGCTTATTCCCAGGTCTAGGTGTGTGACTGAAATGTAAGCCACTGTATGATAGTGCAGCAGTGGAGGCAGTGTTAGATGGAGAGAGCCAGGTTTCAGTTATAGCTAAAAGGTTGAGGGAGTTGGAGATGAATAGGTCATGAATGTAAGTGAGTTTGTTGCAAGCAGACCTAGCATTCCAGAGGGCACATGAGAAGGGCAAAGTTGAGGATTTGTGACAGAAGATGGGTATTAAGTTATGAGGGTTTCTGGTGTTTGTTGCCCTGTGGGCTGAGCGTGACTGATAGAAGGTAGGAATGGATGAGGGGCCTGGGTTAGGAGATATATCTCCAGCAGCCAATATAATAAGCAAAGAGAGGATGTGAGAGTAGGACTTACAGAAATGTTTCTGCTTATTGACCTTAGGGGAGGGAGGAGATAGTGACTGGAGGAAGGAGAGGAGCTCATGGGAGCAAAGAAGAGGGGAAGAGAGCAGGGAGGGTGAAATGGTGATACAGTTTGAGACATGAATTGGAGAAAGTGATGAGAGCCTGAGAAACAGACAGGAGATGATGAGGAAGAGGGAAGTGAGAGGAAACATTGTTACACTGTGTGTTCTTGAAGGAGTGGTTAGGGATAATTAGCAGATGTCACTGATTGAACAGGTGCAGGTACTTAGTAGGCCTCAGTTTTTTCATCACGCCAACTATGAGGCATAGTCACATGATTCAAATCATTAGTAAAGTGAGTGGATTTTTTAAACATAATTTATGCTTAAAATACACAAATTTCATGCTTGGCTATCTAACAGTTGTAATTATATTTATTTATTTTAATAAATTGGATATTACCTGTGTCACTTAAATCCAGGATAGTCTGATGTATTCAATTTTTTTTAAATCTGTCTAACTGTATCAAACTGTACTTTGGTACCTCTGCAGGAAAATATTCTGTGAATCTGCCACTCTTTTCACAAATCACTATTTTCTTCGATACTCATCAATAATCACCCTTTTTAGTACTTCATCTCTGGCAAAATATTTATGAAATCACCCACAAATTCTACATTGCTATTACATTTTTCATGACCCAGGCCAGATCCGTTAGGCGTTTAGATAAATAAACACACTGACCAAGTGTTTCTTGGGAAAAATACGGGCCACAGCTTTATTAAAGCAAACATAATCCAATAACCAATTAACATAATTAACATAGTTACATCACAGCTAAATTAAACATCCCGGAGGAGGAGCCCGGCCCGGTCAGTAACCTCACGCCCTGGGCCCGCGCCCAGAGCCTCCCAGTGCTTTACTAGGCACGCCCATGAGGCAGGGCAAGGCCCACTTAAGCCCGTGGGCCGGGTGACTCACCTCCCGCCACAGGACAGGCGATGGATGCCTCCTGAGGCTGTGATCCCCCCTCTTGCTCTCTCAATAAAGCTAAGGCCCGCCTAGCCCCATCCTTAAGCTCCAGAGTAAACAGTTCTAATCCTATCTCTGTTAGATGAACCTTATCGGGGCAAAATAATTCATCAGCGTCTGCGCCTTCGAATTCTTGATGCCTATGGTAATGGAACCCAAGTTCCTTACAAAACTAGCCATCTGCTTGTTTATCTTTTGCCTTGCTCTATCCACCGAAACCGGATCCCTTTCATTCCGCCATGATCTCCTTTTGATCATTTCGGATCACACTATGAACAAGCGTGGGAACTGTTCTAGCCAAAACTTCACATTCCTCTTCATATCTTTCAACATTTTGCTCATAGGTATCACTCCCAAATCATTGCAACCAGCGTGTATAATTACAATGTGTGGGCTACCGTGACGCTGAGCGTTGCTCTCCAATAGGCCACTCACCTGTGTACATCTCAAGACGCGGAACCCAAGCCATCGTACTTGCACGCTCCTCTCCAGGAAGCCCAGTTGGACATTGTCTCCAGTGACTGAGGCTAACCGGTGAGCCCAATACATGTAGGAATGGCCGACAATCCACAGCTGCTTAGTTTCCGCAACACACAAAACAAAATCTAATTAAATAACCCTTTCTGGCCGTATGTAGGACCTAAAACGTCACGACTCCCATCTCCCAATCTTTTTAACCATGCTCTCAGGCAGACCTAGCCTTGCCGCCTCCGTAGCAGCCCGGATCCGAAAAGAATGTGTGCCGAAGTCCGCCGGGTCCAAGCCTAACTGCTTCAAGCCTAACCGTGACAAGGCCTGGCCATTGGCATGCAATAGCAGTGGGCCTGGCCCTGGCGGCCTTTTTTCCAAGTACAACCTCACACTTGCCTAGGGGCAACACTCCGTTCCAGTTTTGTTTATGACCACTTCCCTTCCTTTTCTGGCCTGATCCGTTTTTGACCTCCTTAGCCATACCAACAATCTGTCACCTTCCAGACAGATGTCCTCTGCCAGCAGCCCCCCCGAACCGTGCCTGTTTTCCGAGACCCGTTCCCCAATCCTGAAAGCCCAGAAGAACGCTAGGGAAAAGGCCGTCCGGAAAAGCAGGGATTCGAAGGAGTCCCTGCATAGCATACCCAACGCTTCCCCCAGGCGTAGTAGCAGAGAGAAAGTGATCGGGCGCCTCCTGTCCATCCGGTGCTCCCCTTTGAACATGCCTTTGACCACCAGGCAAACCACAAACTCCATCCACTCTATCAACGGCCCAAACGCCGCCGTCAAGCTATTGACTACCCGGACCGTGTTCGGGTTGCAACACAGATGAACAGCTGCGGTGATGGCAAACAGCACCAGAACTGTAGCATCATCTGTAAGCGCTCCCCCAACCCATGATGCGGGCCATGGTGCTGCGCACCAGGCTCCTCAAAAATAGGCTCCCACTCTGACCGCACTTGATCCCGCATAAAGGTCGAGCTGCCCGTTCGTCACCCTGCTCGGCTGAATCAAAGTGCTCCCATTGAAGTTCCCGTAGAAATGCCGTCCACACTCATGCATCCTCCTTCATAGCCCCAGACACTTTTATAAAATGATGGGGCTGTGATATTCCGGCCGTAGCCAACGACATTCTTCTGCTGAATATACGGCCCATTGGAATGATCCTGCACGCGAAATTCAGTTTTCCCAAGATGGATTGCAGCCGCCGCAGTGACATTCTTCTTGCACCTGCTAGGGCTGCCAGCTCTGCAGACAGATCCAACACCTTCTCCATCTTGCACTCCATCTTGACCGAATTGATCCGAATCCCCAGGGGAACCCCGAAATCTTGACATATCATTGAAAAGGTCCTTAGTATGAAGTCACATGTGGCGAGACCCGCGGGACCCACAAAAAGGGAATTGTCGAGGTAATGGGTAATCCCATGATAATCTGACTCGGTGTGCGCTACCCATTGCAAGAATGTACTGAAGGCTTCGAAATAGGAACAGGAAATAGAACACCCCATGGGTAGACAAAGGTCCACGAAGTACTGCCCGTCAACAAAACAGGCAAGGAACCGATGACTCTGAGGATGGACCGGTAGTAAACGAAATGCAGATTCGATATCCACCTTTGCCATCTTAGCCCCGACACCCGCCCGCCTGACCAGGTCCGTGGCCCGATCGAAAGGGGCGTAAGACACTGATGAATACTGATTGACGATCCCGTAGTTGACTGAGCCGCCCGGAGGATAGGATAAATGCTGGATGAGGAAGAATTTTCCTGTTTCCTTCTCCGGCACTATGCCCAGAGGGGAAATGACTAAGGGAAAGGAATGGAGGTAAAGGGCCCCGCCATCCTAGACAGTTCTACCTCAGTCCGGATTTTATCCGACACCACCCCGGGAAACTCCTTTACCAACTTCAGGTTTCGGAGACGCGACTCGGGCGGGGTGAGAGAGGACGGAATCTTAAACCCTTCCCGGAAACCCTCGCGTAGTAGGGCGGCCGCCCCAGCTTTTGCTGGCAACCTACCGTAGCGTTCTAGCCACGGCAGCATTGCGCCCAACCGTATGGGGGTCCGTCCCTTTTTTAGCGGTCTCTCCAGCCCTGAACCCGTCTGCATTCCCACGAAAGGGCGGCACTGCCCGCATTGGTGTCATTATGTTCAGCCAATAGGCCACGCCTTATCGATCCATGCCATCTCTGGTCAAGAGTACATGTACTGACGGAATTCCTCATCATATCGCCACCAAGCCATTCCGCCATATGTCCAGTATGCGTTCCTGATTTCCTCCAGATACACATACAGCCCAGAGCATTGTTCTCAAGGGACCCATGAAGATCAGTAATGGCCCCTAAGTCCCTTAATGTCTGTCCCCTATCTGGATATCTATGGACACCCATTTCACCCTATCTCCCTATTACTGGGGCCCTTATGGACCCCCATGGTACTCTATCTCCCTACTATTGGGATCCCTTTGCATCTTCATGTACCCTATGACAGTCTTATAGTCCCAAACACTGACAGAAACTAGATGGTCACAAACCTGTTGATAAATTCAGCTGATCATCCAATTCCAAGGTAATATGTCAGGGAGGGCTAAAGGCTTTGTACACTTACAATTTCTCAAAAACAGTTAAATAAACAAAGTTGCTTATATTGTTGTGGACTACAGAATGTTGTAGCTTGATGGGCCTTCTGATTAGCAAGGGTCTCAAGCAGAAACATATTTAAAGAGAAAGGTCCATCTAAACACTAGTTACTCTTACAATAGAGTTAACTTTTAGAAGTTCAAATAAACATATAACATCTTTAATGACATTGCATTTTTTTTTAAGTTAGTGAAGACCTTGCTTTTGGATAGAAGTTCACTAACCAAAAACTTCTGTAAAAAAAAAACATGCTATGTGCTTATACAGAGCCCTATTCAATTGGCCAAATAGCATTTGAATGCGGCCCTAAGAATTCTAAGTGTCAGTGACAGAGATATATAACACATTTTTCTCTCCTCAAACAAGTTCCAAAAAAATTACATGGATACTTAATAATAGTTAAATTACAAGTTCACCTAAACTTCACTTTGTTTTATATGAAAGACCTCACCTAGAGAAGACTGACTATCTATGGCAAAGGTGTGGAACTTGTCAAATGGAAGCTGCCATTAGAAGTTCCATTTCTGTCACTGACACTTATAATGTTGCTAAGCTGATTTGGCCAAACATTCAAGAACTACACCTGTATTACTGTAGCAAATACAATTATCTTTCTGTGTTCTTTAGCAGCTCACATCACCTAACATACAAAGTAATGGCATAGCTTGCTTGTGAATGAACCGCAATAATTTGTGGGTCCCCCTTACATCTTCTCTATACAAAGTAGGTGTCTGCCGTGTTAATAAAACAACAAATATATATGTAGATGGTCAGACCACCCTTCTATAAAAATAATTATCTTACCTCTCCCTTAATAAAATAAATGTCTCCCCAGTGCTTTGCACCGGCTGCACCAGCCACTGATACAGAGGTATTGAAGCAACAAAAGCCAAATTTGAAACAAATATTGTATACTCTGTCCTTTAAGAGCAAATTGTGTGTTGGTAATACTTTCCTTTTAAGTTTAGCTGCTATATATGAGTTGCTTAGTTTTGTTAAGACTGACTATTCCATCTGTGTTAAAAAAAAAAGAGATATTGAAATACTGGACTGAGGTGTTTAAACATTGTTTAAACTGGCTTTTTCTAAAGTGTGGTCTGTGGACCGCCAATGAGTGCTCGGTGCACTTCATTCAGGTGGTTCATATAATAAATGGTACTACAAAAAAAATTAAATAAATAAAATCAATACAAATAAATCAACAAGTAAAGCAGACGTCTCTAGATTTTAGATTTGATTATTTTTCAGTGCATAAAACTAGAAAAAATAAAGTTTCCCAATACGTGGCAACCCTATGACAAATATCTATTAATTAGAGTGAGTATCTTAAACTATAACTTCCACTAAATCATTTAAAATAAAAGCCATATTAAAATTCATTATCACAGGGACATTGATTATTTGCTATAAAAAATAGGTTTCTTGGTAGATTTGGAAAGTAGAAGGATATTAGAGATCTCATATGTGCTATGTCAGATTTAATAATGTACTGTAATGTGGTGTCCTGTCAGTGAGATCGAAATTATTATTTTTGTAATTGCTCCACGGCCCCTCACCACTCCTGCCCTTCCTGACCCCAAACACCCGGGCCATCCTAACCCCTCCCCAGGACCACTTGACCTCACCAGCTCCTGCGCTTCTATTGCTCCCCTGACTGCACATTTTCTTGCAGGGTATCCCAAATGACGCCTAGGTCTGATGCTACTCGGGATTCCCTGCCGTGGAAACTAAATGTGCCGACAGGGTAGGCATAGAAGTGCAGCTAGTTTTTAATTAGAAAAGGGTATTTTTGGCTTTGCTAGTTCCTGGAGGCACCCAAGATACTCTAATGAAGATTGAGTATATAAGAGGGGTGTTTATATTTCTACAGGAGCATGGATTATAGTTTAACATGCACTTACTTGCTTTTGAGCATGTGCAGGAAAAGAAGGGTAGGTGGCAAATACAAAAGCGTTAATAATTTAGCAAATTCACAACCCATCTGCTTACTTCATGAAGAGACACGTTTCATAACTATTACATAGATCATTAATGTTCCCTCTGAGTACTCTTTAATATAAAATAAATGTAAATTTTGGTGCAGCTTGATAAAATTATTCACACAAACAGCATAATTAAGAAGTGAAAAGTCAAAATACATGTTGATGTCTCTGATAGATCCTGGAGACATGCATGGTACGTTGATGGAAGTTGCCTGTGTGTGAGAGAGGAGTTTACATTTCTGGAGAGCAGTGCTTGCATTTCTTGATGCAAGCAACCTGCTTCTGGACATGTGAGGGGAAAGGGTGTCTTGTCAGTGATAGTTAGATCCAGTTATCTAACACGCTTTCTGGACTTTTCATGTTCTCTCATCCCACACACCTCCATCCACTGATTAAATAAACACACCTTTCTGATCCAGCACTCAGGAAGTGATGTATCAAGCAAAATAAATTACTGTACTTATAAACAGAGTTTTCAAAAATTCAGATTGTTCCAAAAATGTCCATGGATTACACAACTGCTAATATTGTTAGAGCCTCATTCAATTGCGAGTTGGCCAATTGAATAGGGCTCTATATAAGCACATAACATATTTTTTATACAGAACTTTTTAGTTACTGAACTTCTATCCAAAATCAAGGTCTTCACTAAGTAAAAACGTCGGTCAAAAATATGTTATGTGCTTATATAGAGCCCTCTTCAATTGGCAAAATTGCAATTGAATGAGGACCTTAGTGTGTAACATACTTCACAAACAAGAGCATTTTTTTCGGGAAGTACAGTGATCCTTTATCCAATTAACATCTGACATATTCCTTCTCTAATTTAGGGAAAGGATGGGTCTCTTGGCTTTCCTCATCATCCCGTTGCTAATTCTAGGAATTAGTGGAATTCTTTATATATATAAGGAAGTTGTAAGGTTGATGTCCAGATCAGCTATGAAGAATAAGGTGGTTGTGATCACTGATGCTGTTTCAGGACTAGGAAAAGGTAAGAAATTATTTGCATACATCTTCCATTTATTTAAAAATCCAGTTCATTTTACATATATATTTTACATAAAGATTCTCTTTTTGAGAGAAATAAGGATATTAAAATTAAGCACTATATTAGTTTATTAAGATCACAACAGGCCTGGCTGTCAGACGTCAGTTGATCATCTACCATGAGAAATTTTAGTCGAATACCAGGATTGTGACGATCCAAGTAGTTGGGGCTGTTACTGCCCAGGGCCACCTGCTATAGACTAGCATTTTACTACCAACAAGGACCATGGGGTTCTTGGAAAATCTCGGCACAGGCATCCTGATATCTGGCTTCTGTATCGGTCTGGGTCCTTGCATCAGAAATTAGCACTTCAAGGCTTCCAGGAGACTCCAGATCTGCTTCTTCTTAGGGGGCTTGATAAGACTTGTTACAGTCAAACTTACCCCAGCAGGATCCTACAGAATCTCCCAGTACCTCCCTGCAGCCATCCAGGAGAAAAGGAGCAAAATAAGAGACACACAATTTCTATATGTCTCCAGAAGTGAACTGTCTTTATTTCCTTCCAAACACAAATCAAAAACTACAGACAGAAACAGAACCCAAGCACAACCCACATTCCCTCCTACCCGCTGACCTCATTAATATGGTATATATAGGTTGACAATAGAGGGGGAGTTAGTTTGCCCTTGCTCTATTTACAACCCTAAAGGGCAATAAAACTAGCTTAAAATGTTATGACATGAGTCACTTTATGGCTGGGGTAGGGGGTTACATCTGGGAATTGCATCAGACTATCACATGAACCATTTCTGACACCTTATATCAATAACAGAATATACATTGTAATCAAGAAACCATGGCAGTAACTAAATACACACATTAAATACATGACATTAACTATACTCACACATTAATTATTTTAAACATGAACACAGAACACAGTAACATTACATGGGAAATTACATACAGTACACAAGGATGAGGCATGGTGGCAATATAATTCCCCTACCAATTTTCCAATGGGGTTGTCTGTTCTCTATGGTAGCTCACTGGGCCAAAATCCAAGCAATGGAAAGGGGTCTGTGACAAGGATGGATATTGAAGTTGATCTATTATTGGTTAATCAGTGGCTAAAGATAATGTATTTATATAATGGCACCATGCATTTGAAATGTTCTGGTTAATATCAATTATTGACCAGTTTAACGTAAACAGCATCATCACATGGATTTCAAGCATCTATTCCATGGCTCTTTAATATAATAATTATAA
The DNA here is from genome assembly GCA_027410445.1 of Discoglossus pictus. Lineage (NCBI taxonomy): Eukaryota > Metazoa > Chordata > Amphibia > Anura > Alytidae > Discoglossus > Discoglossus pictus. The sequence continues at coordinate 148,274,747 of CM050168.1, forward strand.
TGATAATAATTCATGTGTATAGCACATTTCTCCCAGAATTTACTCCATTATATGCATGGTATAAAAATTAGGTAAAAGGCCTTAAACATGTTCTAGAATCACAACCAACTGATATCAGTTTATTACAAAGTGTTTGCCAAGTTCTAAATATTCTTTACATTTTAATTTTAATTTTTTATCTCTATATTTTTTCATTTAACCCAGAATGTTCCAGAGTATTTCATGCTGCGGGAGCTCGACTGGTTCTTTGTGGTAAGAGTTGGGACAAGTTAGAGGCTCTGCATGATGCTTTAATCAGTGTTGCAGACCCAAGTGCGGTAAGTTATGTCCACTTTAAATACTATATGGTCAAACGCTCAGTCTTTACTAGCTAATTGGTTCGTTGTTAGTGATTCTGTTAAAGGGCCACTGTAGTGGTAATAAAAAAGGGTTTTGTTTGTTTATTTACGAGCCTATTTGTAATTACATCAATATCTTAAGAATACAAATTCCAAGTAGCTTTTAAAAATTGCAATTGAACTTCAGTGTTTCAGACACTAGCAGAGCTATTTCTTTCCACCTCATATAAGGTACCCAGGAGGCTGTCCTGGTTTTCTTTTTCTGACTGGCCTAGGTTAGCCAAGGGGAAACTGTCAGGACAACCTACTAAACAAATCCTCTCCCATCCCTGAACATCTAAGAGGGGTGAAGAGAAGCAGAGCTACTAAAGTTCAGATGTCGGTTTCAAAAGCTTCAGTGAATTTTGTTTTCTTCAAATACTGGAGAATTTACTAAGCATCTGAAGTGGCTGAGATGAGATGAGAAGGGCTGCAATGAAACGTTTCTAAATAAGACATATAGAAGAGTAAATACAGAGGTGGAAGGAGACTTTAAATGCAGTAATAGAGAGCGTGTTAGTTTACAAGGAAACACCCTCCTGAAAGTGGCAGACAGAATTAGCTGCTTATTTATTGATTCTGTTGTTTTTTTTTTTTTAAATGTATGTAAAATATGATATCTATATTTATATATATATATTTTTTTTTTCCGTCCTCCAGACATTTACACCCAAACTTGTACTTCTGGATATAAGTGATGTAAATAATATTGAAGGTCTTGGTCAAGAGATTCTGGAATGCTATGGTTGCGTGGACGTTTTGATCAACAATGCAAGTATGAAAATAAAAGGCCCGGTGCAAAGTGTGTCATTGGAACTGGACAAGAAGATCATGGATGCAAATTACTTTGGCCCCATTACATTAACAAAAGGTTGGTTGCTAAAATATCTTATAGCCCATCCTCCACTCTCTTAGCTCACCTCCAATGGCTTCCTGTCTACTACTGTTGCCTTTTTAAGTTCATAACCCTTTTTTCTACACATTTCTACACATCCTTGCCCGTCCATATATTGCCTCACTAATCTAACCCCATGTTTCACAATGCTCTTTATGATCCACAGACCTTTTTACCGTCCCATTCAACCCTGCACAGAGTTCAGCTTCTGTTCCTTCACTCCCTCCTTGAGCTCCCACTTCAAATTACAGTCTCCAAACCTGCACACATTTAACATCTCCCTGATGACTCACTTTTCTTTCCAATAATGATATAAGTTAATACTTTCGTCCTACTTTTACTTATTATCACTACATGGGGTCAAGTCTTTTACTTATTATCACTACATGGGTCAAGTCACAGAGTTCCTTTCTACACCTCACCAGTTGTAGCAAACAGCAGAATTTTGGTAGCCTTTTACCTGATCAGAAATCCCAGAATTCAGGGAAGGAACTAAGTTCTACCACCTATGTCTTAACCAGAAGTATTTTACTGAATAGGGTACAGCATATTTATAGGAACAATACAATGGTAACTAAACACATTAACAGGCATTGTGGTTGCTCCACAAAGGCCACCTTAGATCTGTCTTTGCAAACAATAATTTTAAGAAACTTCCATAGACCAGGTCACACAGTATACCTTGAATTACCACAAAATTATTTATAAAACAATACATACAAATATCAAGCATGTTTAACATGAATATGACCACTACAGCAAGCAGTTACACACAAATATAATACAACCAGTACTACAGTACAGTGAACCAACTCCCTCTATAACACAGTGAATATATCCAGAACTGAACATGGTACCTCCAGTTTAGGGAATCCCTTAGTGTAGAGGCCCAGTGCAAAGAATGCTTCACATAGACCTCACTGGCACATGGTGGTTTGTAACACTTACCTGTTGGCTTGACCCTTATTGTGCCTATGGCCCAATGCACCATTTCAGCAAAAAATGTTTGTTCAGTGATTGCACTCTGTTCTCCAAAACAATAATACAGTGGTACCTTGGTTCCCATTTGCTCCAGATTTTGTGGTTTTCGGTTCTTGTCGCGTCTTAGAGGGGGGGAAATTGCTTGGAACGCGACGCCTGCAACACCATCAGTTCAAAATAAAATGTGAATAATCCAGTGGTCTAGAACAGATTATTTAAATTTCCTATGGGAAATGCTTGTTTGGTTCTCATCCTGTTTGGCTGTCATCCTGCAGACCGGAACGGAATTGGATGAAATAGTAAAATCTCCTAACAATATATTAATGGCAAGGTCCTAACAAGGAGTAGGACCATCTTTTGCCTTCAGACAAGCTTCCATCATTCTTGGGATGCTGTTGTTCAAGTCCAAATTGCCTGTTTCTCCCAATCCCCCACCTCCCTCTTTCTCCACTACCCATCCTTTCTTCCACACTCTTAGCCATTCTCTTCTCTCTCCCTCCAATCCTCCATGCCTCTCTCTTTATCCACACCCTATTTTTCCTAATCTCCACAATACCCTTCTCACTCCCTCCAATTTACTACCCCTCCCTTTTCCACTATACCTACTCTCTCTACACAATCCACTATGCTCCTCCTCTTATATGCTTCTTAGTGTTTGATATATTGTTTGTTTTTTACATTATACGTGCATTAATATATTGCATAATCTACAGAGGGGCAATACTTATTTGACACTGTATTTAGTTTTTGCATATACAGTTCTGATTACAAAAATGAATACTATGAAATGATACAGATCATTGAATGATAATGATTTTAAATGCTAACCAAAAAAGTACAGAATAATGACTGTAAAATGGCCTTCCTGTAATATACTGAGCTATAACCAGAAACCACAGGTAATTTAATCAGAAATATAAACTGCTGGTGTGCAAAAATACCAGTATGCAAAGTGTTAGGACAAAAATTCATATCAAATATCTGAAATCTCTCTATACATTTCTGCTTAGAAATAAGCACTAAAATTAAAATTAATGACATGCTTTTTCATGTCTGTATTGCACAAATTTAAAAAAAAACACATTTGTTGTCTCTTGTTGACAACACTGAAACTAAGGAATATGTTAAGCTTGCAAATCTGCAATTAAAAAAATATTTCTAACTTTTATGTCCATGTTATATCGATCCCGGAAATCAAGGGGTTAATACATATCAGGCCACCCACATGGACTTAAACATATGCTTTAATGTATTGCAAGATTGCTTGAGTGCAACCTGATTGGCAAACATATATGCTTATTTGCGTGTATTAAGGTATGCAGGTTAATTGTAACCTCCATGTTTTACTGATGTCATTACTATTGGCTCTGTCTAAAAAGTAACTTACAGGCTTGCAAAAATCCTACTTATGAGTTCATGGTTTGCGTGTGCAGGCTGCAAGCCTATAATTACGCGTTAGAGACAATTGAATACATCTAAATGTTTCGAAAAATGTAACCCGCAGCCAAAATATTGAGTTACAGGTAATTACTGGCTTGCAATTGAATGAGGCCCCAAGTTAGGAATTTATTTTGATACACAGACACATTGAAGGTGTGATAAAGAGTAATTTAATTCTAATTGCTCAAATATGTTTTTATATTATATGTAATTATGGTTAGATTTAATTGAGCACTATAATGATGGTTTTTATATTTATTAGATAATTTATACTTGATAATATTTAACAATATTCTTACATTTATATTTAAAGTGAGACTGAGTAAAGTTACCATATACACTAGCACGTAAGGGCTGCGTGCTTGAAATTTGGCCGAGTTACGTCGCTATTAAATTAGAAAGGGCTGCGAGAGATGCTATTTCGTAAACCAGTTGGGCTCCATTTGCGTGTTACGTGCTTGCTCGCGAGTTACCATGTTGCAATTTAATAGCTAAACTGAACAAGTAGCGGTAACGGGCCGGACAGATCAATGGATTTATGGCAATCGAAGTTCAACGTTGCTCAGCATGTAGCCCATTCTCGGCCGTCCAGCGTCTTAACACGCAAAGTCAGCTGCGAGCAACGTTACAGGGCTAATTTAATACCTGTAACACGTAAATTGGGAGTTACCTGCTACGTTTTAAAACGTAGCTCCAATTTAATAGAGCTCTTGGATAGCACTGGGATGATGTCCAGTGAAAAATGTACATTCAAATTAGAACTTTCTATTACCAGAAACTTGTATGCTGACTTAGATCTGTTTTCAGATAACCTCTGTATCAGGAACACCACTTACCAATTTATATTCCAATAACACATCTTGGTAATTTATATAAATAATGAAAATAGTAATAAAATGAATCTGACAAGTAGTATAAATAGGCAGGAAAAAGCTCATAAAGCCCCCTAATTAGAATATAATCTTTTTTTATATATTTGCTGATAGGCACCCATGATACTATGAGGTGCATTTACATCTCTGCAGGATCAGTGTGCAGTTTACCTTGCCTGAGCATGTGCAGGGAAGGGGGCACGTGTTAAATACAAAAATTGCAATGATCAAACAAATTCCCCTCCCTTCTCCCTCCGCCACACATTCTCATAATTGTCTGTAGCTCTATTTTACATCAAATAAGTTGTCATAAGGACATTTTTCATTCTTATGAATGCGGAGGAGGCATCAGAGTCATAGTAGATCCCTCAATCCGCCTCTTGTTTATATACTGGCACAATATCAGATTTAAATGCTCTTGTTCTAAGCCAAAGGAAATTGAGTCTTGACATAAAGTAAATATAACAATGGTGCTATTAGAAAGATAAAAATGATTGGAAGGATGCCATTTGGATCGTGCTTTATTTATAGACATCTTGTAAAGACAACATTGAACAGTTTCCGAAGTAAATCAAGTAAAAATTGCAGACAGAAAAAAACTATGATCTAAAGATAGATATAGGGCTAGCTCCACTAAGAATGGCTGTGATAGATCAGTCTATATCTGCTTGTCACACTAGATCCCATCACTGTATTCACTAACATTAATATACAAATAAGGTCTGCAAAAATCTCCACCTACTTTTTCACTTTGTACCATTAGATGATTCCAGTTGCTGTGTGTCACAATGGGCTTAGTAATGTGCAAATTAGACTTTGCTGCTGGTCAAATCAGCACCTTATACCATATTTTCTGAACATGCCCTCTATTTATGAAATACTTGGACAAGATCATGCCACTTAGGTGGGTGACCTCTATCTCTCTACCAGAACACCATAGGACATTTCTATTTTCATTTGCTATTAATAGGTCACCAAGCACTACCAAAAATTAGCTCTGCATATTATAGCATAATGTCTGCCATGTCTGTCCTCCTGGAAAAAAAACACAAAACCCATTCATAGCCCAGTGTAGACCAATAATGGACAACTCAGTCGTATACAACAGTCCAGGATCAATCTTATGCTTCATGAGCAAGGTTGGAGCAACCAGAAGTTGCGTAATTCTGTATCATTGTGATTGTTCCACCTGGGTTCATGCTGAGAGATTTAAATCCTGGACTATTCACAGCCCTCACTGGACCATGATGTCCACTGTTGTTATAGACAGGACTCAAGACATTCATACTATGGAAAAAATGATTGTCACGCTAAACCACACTGAGAAAAGATTGTAGAAGACTTGGCAACCTTGGTCAGAATACAGATGAGACATTATAACATCTTATATTGCTTTGTCTGTCGCTTCCTACCTCAGACCCTATGTGCCTCTGGTCCCAATTTCACAGAATATATCCCACTTAAACTGTACCCCAATACCATTTTTTTTATTCCCCTTTACCCTCCCACCACTTAAACAAAAAACTTGCCAACCTACAATGGCGGACCCTTATGGGATGAAAAAGCAGATGACCATTTTACATTTGCTTTTCTTATTTTTGTACATTTTCATAGAGTGTCAACTATCTGTCAATCTTCTACAATATTGTATTATTTATCATCGTTTATATCATACCAATTGTTTCATTTCATATTCTGTGTTTTAAAGGGACATAGAGATAACTGTTTGTTGCATCAGATTTAGGGTATTTAATAATGTCACAGTAAAATAAGGTGCTTAGAACAAAAAAACTTATTCAGAAGTTTAACTGCTTGGTGATTGCTATAACTTTTGTAATGTTTAAAACATGCTCTTTTAAATGCTTGGAAAAAAACAATTGTGTTCTGCACTCCTTTAAATAAAGAATTTAAATAAATAGTATACATGTTAGACAGTTATGTATATTACATATACATGTTTGTCACTGTATATGTTCATGACTTTATTAGATACATATGTATTACTGTACTTCACATTCTTGCTCTAGTACATATTGCATGTTTGTTCCGTGTAGATTCTAGCATGTGTTTGGATATATTGTTATTGTGATTACATAGCATGCATGTGGTTGATCGCTAACCAAAACTGTGCACACTAATGATTGTAAAATAGTTCTCCATTAATCTAACTTACTGGCTTATAACAAAATGTCAGATGTAATCAGACCTAAGATGTAATCAGATTGTGTGCCAAGAATGCATCTTAATGGAGCCAGCTCTGCAATATAGACTCAGATAAATAATTATAGTAATCACAAACATTTAGATCTCGGTTTGGATATAAAATCAACACTCTTAAAAAAACAAGACCACACGCCAGCCCTTTCATGTTGTACATACTAAATTGAGCTATAAATTGTAGTTAAATCTGCAGTTGGAGCACATCTGGTTAAAGTCCATTCTAATTTTAATTAGATGTTGATCATTAATAGAATTCCTATTTAATTAGCAATATTTAATATTAAAGTTACTTCCAAACATCAACTTCTAAGCCTACAGTTGAGCTGTTGGTCTCCAGCCCTTATGAGGTCTTAAGAGGTGGGAGGTAGTCCTACATGGTCAGATATAAGCACAGGTCCTTTTTCAAGGTAAATCAATTTAACACACCAAGGGCCTCATTAAATTATCAAAGTCTGTAAGGTAGCCCGCAAAAGTTACTGTTATTAAATTGGCCTCTTTTAGTAAGCTGCAATCGACTTGCGGTTTACAGGCTGAAAATCCCTGCAATTGTCAAAACCGTAACTCCGACCCAGCTAAGCCTTTGATCTTTCAAGTCTTCAAATGTTAAAATCGAAAATCGCTATTAAATTGCAACAGTTCCTCAAGCCTGTAATTGCCTTCAAACCTGTAAATGGCAAATGTAGCAACAAATCCTACGAGTACTAGAGAGGACTCACAAGTGGGTTATACAAATGATCGTAGCACTATAAAAGCCAATAAACATACAATTCTGTACTTTAAAATATGGGGAAAGCAATGAAAGACATTATAATTAATTGCACAACAGTCTCAAGCTCACAAATCTGCAATTATTATTATTTTTTTTACGTTTATTTTCTGTGTTATATTAATCTCGGGAATCAAGGAGTTAATACATATCAGGCCACCCACATGGACTATAACAGTTTCTTCATTAATTTTTATTGATTTTTAAATCGCTGGATTGCGAGCCCGATCGCATATCGGACGTTTAAATGCTAATTGATTGACGTTTAGCAAACCATGTTTTACTGATGTCATAATGACAATCTCATATACTATTGGATGTTACTTGCTTAATTGATCAGGTTCGTGCCCTGAAATGCCAGGTACGGTTGCATGGTTTAAGGATTTGGCTTTCGGCCATGTAATTGCAGGATTGTTCAATTAAATCGATCTGTAACTGTTGCAATTTAATGAGGCCCCAAGTGTGTAGCCAATGACAAGCATCTGCTAATGATTAGTCATAACATTGTGTCTAGCCATGTAGGAAAGCCTCCCAATTAGAGTTGCTCCTACCCATTATTGACCTCATAAGAAGTGGAGACAAACAGCTCAACTAGAGGTTAGATTCTAGTTAGTTTCTTACACAATTCACAAACATGTGAGGATTTACCTAAAATACAATGGCCCTTTACCATGTGTTCAAGACATATACAATTAGCATCCAAGTAAGTAAAGCTGATACTAAATTCTACTTTTATTTCTCAGCTATTCTACCTCACATGATTTCAAGAAGAACTGGACAGATTGTGCTGGTAAATACCATTCAAGGAAAAATTGGAGTCCCATTCCGTGCTGCATGTAAGTACTTTTATTTAAAAAGTGTTTGAGTAGTTTCTACCATCAGTAAGTGTATAATTTGCACCATACCTTCTGTAGATATATAGTCTCACATTACAATTGTAATGTCATATAAACACTAGCATGCCCATCATGGCTATCCATTCCGGGCTCCTAGAAGGGTTAAGCTTAATTGCTTCAATTATTTTACTTTATTGCATTTCAATATCTCTTATTCTTCATTTATCATCCATTTTCTCAGTATCCACTCATATCTCTCATCTATACCCATCTTCCTCTTCCTAAATCTGTTCTTTCCTTAACAAATTCTTCTCTCCTTTTCTCTTGTTTTTAGATAAATATTTAATCAGACTACTTAATTAATTGTACCTGTTCTCACTGTAATTGCCAAATACAGTTTACATCCAGCTTACTTTTAAGAAGTCCCCAGAGTATTAGATTAACAAATAAAGCTAGTTTTTAATAAAAAAAAAAGCCTCTGTACGACCCTGGATGTATCCATGATACTTTGTTATAGGTTGCATGTCTTTATAGAAAAGGGGCTTTTACATTTCTGGAGAGCAGGGTTTGCATTTATTGATTATTTATTTCACTGCATGTCTAATGGAATGGGCAGGTATTTAATTGTAAAAGATCCAATTATTTAACAAATCCGCCTCCCCCTTCTTTTCCCTCCTCCAACCATTCCATGTTGTACAAAGCGTGAATCACTCTGTCATCTATATTCTTCATTACCCTAACAGGATAAACCTGTATTGGCCTGTAACCCACAATAATTTATCTTTTTGTTTTTAATTAATATACAATGCAGTTAGAACTTGCATCATTTTAATTATAGCTTTGATTGGGTGTGTGCTGACAAGGACACCTAGAGTAGTTGTTATCCTTTACTTATGTAAACTTACTTTTGCTATAAAAATTATTGTGTCAATAAAAGGGGTGTGATTACATTTCATTTAAAATCACTGATCACCCTATTTAATTAGAAACAACTATCCAAACTTATAATATAGATCAGAAAGCAGCAGGAATTGTAATCTTAGGCTGCCATCTCGTGGCCATTTTAGAGATGAGCAAAATGTTCCTTTTGTTTGCAAAATTGATATATAATAAACCACTGTGGACAAAGTTTTTAAAATAGGCAACATGTTTTTGGAATTAAAAGGTGTGAGGAGGCTATAAATACACAGCACATTACTATCTGTGCAATGGAAACATGCAGCCTTATAAAATTGCGATTCAGCAAATTTAAAAGGGCTCTATATAAGCACACAGCATATTTTTTTACAGAAGTTTTTAGTTAGTGTTCTTCTATCCAAAAGAAAGGTCTTCACTAACTAAAAACTTCTGTAAAAAAATATGCTGTGTGCTTATATAGAGCCCTTTTAAATTTGCTGAATCCCAATTTAATAAGGCTGAAATGGTGTAAATGTTAAGGATGTCTTTATTGTTTTAATTTATGCATATTATCAAGTTTTGTTATTCAAAATGTATTTAATTTGAATTCACATAGATCCCAATAAATTACCAAAATTGCTGTGTACCATCAGAGAAAATTGAGTTGGAAAGTACTTCAAAATATTTAAACTGATCAAAAATTGAATTAGAAATAGTGATTTTAGTTACTGATTCTAAAGCCTCGGAAGCCATCCCATAAGGAACAATTAATTAGGATGGAGACTGTTTAACTTTGATCGTTACTGATAATACTGATAACTGACATCCCAAACTCTCTGTTTGTTAATTAATATTTTTTGTGTACTTCAAATAATTATTTTAAAACAAGGCAAAACCCATAGTTGTCTCATAACCCACACTGTAGAGTTTATATCTGATTTCTGTGTTATCCTGTAACTGATCTTAACATTAGTCCTAACTAAGAAAGAACTAGTGGGATTTGAATGCACAACCTACCACCACTGTGGCAGTAGCTTTACCATCTGAGCCACCGTTGTAGCTAACAGTATAAAATGGATCACATATAATAGTTGTCAAACTGCGATTCGTCGCCACGCTTGCGACAAATCGCAGTTTGATAACTACAACCGATCTCAAAAAGCCCTGCGCATGCACATGGTGCAGGTGACGTGCATTACGTCAAAGGGAGCGAGAGAAGGGAGGAAGAGGCACACAGGGGAGGAGGAGACAGGCACACAGGGGAGGAGAGGAGAGGCACACAGGGGAGGAGGAGAGAGACACACAGGGGAGGAGGGGAAAGGCACACAGGGGAGGAGGGGAGAGACAGACAGGGGAAGAGGGGAGAGACACACAGGGGAGGAGGGGAGAGACACACAAGGGAAGAGGGGAGAGACACACAGGGGAGGATGGGAGAGACACACAGGGGAAGAGGGGAGAGACACACAGAGGAGGAGGGGAGAGACACACAGAGGAGTTCGGGGGAGAGACACAGGGGAGTGAGAGAATGGGGAAGAGACAAGGGGGAGTGAGAGGAGGGGGGAGAGATACAGGGGAGGGAGAGGAAGAGGGAAAAGGGGGAGGGAGAAAAGGCATAGGGGAGGTAAATGGGGGGGGGGGGGGAGACACGAGGGAGGGGGGAAGAGAAGGGAGCTAGAGAAGGGAGGAAGAGTCACACAGTGGAGGAGGGAAGAGGCACACAGGGGAGGAGGGGGAGAGACACACAGGGGAGGAGGGAGGAGAGACACAGGGGAGTGAAAGAAGGGGGAAGAGACACAGGGGAGTGAGAGATGGGGGAAGAGACACAGGGGAGTTAGAGGAGAGGGAAGAGATGCAGGGGAGGGAGAGGAAGAGGGAAAAGACACAGGGGAGGGAGAAAAGACACAGGGGAGGTAAATGGGGGGAGAGACACGAGGGAGGGGGAAAAGACACAGGGGGTACAGGGAGGAAAGAGACACAAGGGAGGGGACAAAGACACAGAGGAGGGAGAGGCAGGGAAGAGACACAGGAAGGGAGGGGGAAAGAGAAACATGGGAGGGAGAGGGCGAAGAGACAGAGGGGAGGGGGAAAGAGACACAGGGGAGGGGGAAAGAGACACAGGGGAGGAGGAAAGAGACAGATGGGAGGGAGAGGGGGAAAGAGACATAGGGGAGTGAGAGGAGGGGGGAAAGAGACACAGGGGGGGAAAGAGACACAGGGGAGGGGGAAAGAGACACATGAGAGGGAGAGGGGGAAGACACACAGGGGAGGAGGGAACAGACACAGGGGAGGGAGAGGTGGGGAAGAGACACAGGGGAGGGAGGGGGAAAAGAGACACAGGAGAGGGGGAAAGAGAAACAGGGGAGGGAGAGGGGGAACAGACACATGGGAGGGGGGAACAGACACAGGGGAGGGGGTGGTTGGGAAGAGTCACAGGAGGGAGAGGAGGGTGGGAAGAGACACTGGGAAATGAGAGGAAGGGGGAAGAGACACAGGGGAGCGAGAGGAGGGGGGAAGAGACATGGGAGTGAGAGGTGGGGGAAGAGACACAGGGGAGGGAGAGGAGGGGGAAGATACACATGGGAGGGAAATGGGGGAAAGAGACACAGGGGAGGGGGAAAGAGACACAGGGGAGGAGGAAAGAGACAGATGGGAGGGAGAGGGGGAAAGAGACATAGGGGAGTGAGAGGAGGGGGGGAAAGAGACACAGGGGGGGAAAGAGACACAGGGGAGGGGGAAAGAGACACATGAGAGGGAGAGGGGGAAGACACACAGGGGAGGAGGGAACAGACACAGGGGAGGGAGAGGTGGGGAAGAGACACAGGGGAGGGAGGGGGAAAAGAGACACAGGAGAGGGGGAAAGAGAAACAGGGGAGGGAGAGGGGGAACAGACACATGGGAGGGGGGAACAGACACAGGGGAGGGGGTGGTTGGGAAGAGTCACAGGAGGGAGAGGAGGGTGTGAAGAGACACTGGGAAATGAGAGGAAGGGGGAAGAGACACAGGGGAGCGAGAGGAGGGGGGAAGAGACATGGGAGTGAGAGGTGGGGGAAGAGACACAGGGGAGGGAGAGGAGGGGGAAGATACACATGGGAGGGAAATGGGGGAAAGAGACACAGGGGAGGGGGAAAGAGACACAGGGGAGGAGGAAAGAGAAACATGGGAGGGAGAGGGGGGAAGAGACACATGGGAGGGAGAGGGGGAAGAGACACAGTGGAGGGGGAACAGACACAGGGGAGGGGGGAACAGACAAAAGGGAGAGAGAGGTGGGGAAGAGACACAGGAGGGAAAGAGACATGGAAGAGTGAGAGGAGGGGGGAAGAGACACAGGGGGGAGACACAGGAGAGGGGGAAAGAGACAAAAGGGAGAGAGAGGTGGGGAAGAGACACAGGAGGGAAAGAGACATGGGAGAGTGAGAGGAGGGGGGAAGAGACACAGGGGGGAGACACAGGAGAGGGGGAAAGAGACACATGGGAGGGAGAGGTGGGGAAAAGACACAGGGGAGGGAGGGGGAGAAGAGACACAGGGGAGAGGGAAAGAGAAGCAGGGGAGGGAGAGGGGAAACAGACATGGGGGGCAGACACAGGAGAGGGGGAAAGAGAAACAGGGGAGGGAGAGGGGGAACAGACACATGGGAGGGGGGAACAGACACAGGGGAGGGGGAGGTTGGGAAGAGACACAGGAGGAGAGGAGGGGGGAAGAGACACAGGGGAGTGAGAGGAGGGGGAAGAGACACAGAGGAGCGAGAGGAGGGGGAAGAGACATGGGAGTGAGAGGAGGGGGAAGAGACACAGGGGAGGGAGAGGAGGGGGAAGATACACATGGGAGGGAAATGGGTGGAAGAGACACGAGGGAGGGGGGAAGAGACACGAGGGAGGGGGAAGAGACAGAGGGGGGAAAGAGACACAGGGGAGGGGGGAAGAGACACAGGTGAGGGGGGATAAAACACAAGGGACGGAGAGGGGAGAACGAGACACAGGGGAGGGGGAAGAGGGGGGAAATGAGAAACAAGGGAGGAAGTAGACAGGGGGAGAGACTCGCAATAAGCGCCAAAGGTGCTCATTGCGAGGCCTGTGATTACCACCAAAGGCTCTCATTGCGAGGCTAGTGATGAGCTCCAAAGGCGATCATCGCAAGGCCAGTAAAGTAGAGGGGAGAGGTTCCCATTGTGTAGCAAACAGCATTGCCAGGCTTCACTTTTTATTGCCGTCATTTTTGACAGGCAAGTCGCTAGTATATAGGTAATATACAAAATGCAGCAGTTCCTCACTCAGCCTGCACAGCTAGTTCTAGTTAGATGCAGCTCACTATCAGGCTTATTAAATTGCGATTCGGTAAATTTAAAAGGGCTCTATTTAAGTACAGAGCATATTTTATTTACAGAAGTTTTTAGTTAGTAAAGACCTTGCTTTTGGATAGAAGTTCACTAACTAAACACTTCTGTAATAAAAATATGCTATGTGCTTATATAGAGCCCTTTTAAATTTACTGAATTCCAATTTAATAGGGCTGTATGTATACAGAAGTGGATTCAAGCAGTGCAAAATGCCAAACTATACATGCTCATAGCTCAATTTAGCAGTAATTTAAAAAAATAAGACACTTTTTTCAACATGCTTATAAATACTCTATCTGATGGTGCAGAACAAAGCTGGTGACTTTAGTTATTTAATATCACAATGTAATATATCCAAATACTTTATATGTGAAAAATGATTTAATGTAGTAAAATACATTTTTTTGCTGCTATTTCACTAAAACAGGTGTCAGCTCTACATATAAATATGGCTCTGTATAGATCAATGTCCAGCCCAAATTCATCAGCAATAAAACATTTTGGTGATCTGGGACTGGTTGGTTAGTTTCCAGTGCTCATGGGTATTGTCGATGAGAACCAGAACATTTTAAACAGAGTGAAACTAAAAATATTTTTTCAGCCAATTTTGCACAGAGTATGTTTCAAATGAAGATAAATTCATCCATTTTCTCCTCACCCCTCTTTGTTAATATATTTGCAGCTTTCAATCAAACCCCCCTCTCCCTTCTGCCCTCTAAGCCAGTAGTTCCCAACAACCAATTCCCGAGACCTTATCTTCTGGTCCTCACCAACAAACATGGATGATGAAAACTTAACACTTTAAACATACCACTATCCTTACTAATATTTATATACAGACTAGCGACTTGCCCGCCAAAAAAATACGGCAATAAAAATGTTGTTTGCCACCGAATGTAAGGCTTTTGCGAACCTCTCCCCTTGTGTACTTTTGCTCCTCTGAGCGCCCTCGGCGCTCTTGCCAGCCCCGCGCTGAGCGCCTTTAGCGCTCATCGCGAGACTCGTAATGGGCGCCTTCGGCGCTCATTTCAAGCCTCTCCCATTGTTTACTTTTGCTCCTCTGAACACCTTCAGCGCTCATTGTGAGCCCCGCGCTGAGCGTCTTCGGCGCTCATTGCAAGCCTCTCCCCTCGTCTACTTCAAGTTTCGTGCTTTGCAACGATCAACTTCTGTGTTCATCGCAAAGACAGATATATATATATATATATATATATATATATATATATATATATATATATGTACTGTGTTAAATATAATATACTTTTTTTTTTTGTGCAGTGTAAATTCAAATTATTTTTTCAGGTCTCAGAGCATAATAAAGTGATTTAAATATGTAACTGCTTTGAGAGTCCTATCGCTGTCAGCCAATAAGCAGTAATCCAGAGTGCAGTGTAAAAATTTTTTTAGTGCAGTGGAAATTATAAATTTTTATTTCCCATTACTAATTAATAATTATTAAATTAATAACCGTTAATAATTGATTAGAAACAAATAAATGTATTAGGAAGTGAGAAGCATTAATGTATTCATAAAGTAACGGCAGTGTAAAATATGCCTGGCCGTGTTTTTTGCGTGGTTAGGGGTCGTGTAGCCTCGTTTTCATTCGTTTTTCAACCATTTTTCTTGTCGCTTAGCCGATTCTCGAGTGCCTAAACTCAGCAAACTGTGTGTAAATTGTCGTGCAAACTCACTCCCAAACTTCCTGGCTGTCCCCCCTTGCTGTGTGTGATGTTTTTTTGTAATTTTTTTAAATTTAATTTTTGTTGTTTTTGTATGTGCGCGATTTGGCCGTTAAGTTTGTATTTTTTTTACCTTTTTTTTTTTTTTTTAAAGTGCCGTGGGGTGTATTTTTTTTCTTTTCTCAGTCCTGCTTTCCTTTTTTCAAAGTGTTACAGGCCGTAATTTTTTTTATTTTTTATTTTCAAAGTGCTAAGGGTCTCGCATTGTGAATCGTGTAATTGAGATTTGTGTTGATATGTAGTTCCGCGGGTCGTAAGGATGAGCTCCTATGGCGCTAATTTCCACCAGCGCAAGGAGTGCCTTCGGTGCTCCTTGCCAGCAATTGTGGCCCTCGCGTTGCTGTGGGCTCGCCATGCGAGTCTGCAGACGTTAGCAACAACCCGTATTGCTTCCAACTATATATGTGATTTATTTATTGATGAACTTACCTTAGCTTAAAATGTAATCTATTCAAAATGAAATAATGCTTTTGTACCATATGCAGGGACATTAGTACTGCACTTTATCTGACTAGGTGTCTATAGAGGGACATTAGTACTGACCTTTATCTGACTAGGAGTCTATAGAGGGACATTAGTACTGACCTTTATCTGATCAGGTGTCTATAGAGGGACATTAGTACTGAACTTTATCTGACTAGGAGTCTATAGAGGGACATTAGTACTGACCTTTATCTGACTAGGAGTCTATAGAGGGACATTAGTACTGACCTTTATCTGACTAGGAGTCTATAGAGGGACATTAGTACTGACCTTTATCTGACTAGGAGTCTATAGAGGGACATTAGTACTGACCTTTATCTGACTAGGAGTCTATAGAGGGACATTAGTACTGACCTTTATCTGACTGGGGGTCTATAGAGGGACATTAGTACTGACCTTTATCTGACTGGGGGTCTATAGAGGGACATTAGTACTGACCTTTATCTGACTAGGAGTCTATAGAGGGACATTAGTACTGACCTTTATCTGACTAGGAGTCTATAGAGGGACATTTTTACTGACCTTTATCTGACTAGGAGTCTATAGAGGGACATTAGTACTGACCTTTATCTGACTGGGGGTCTATAGAGGGACATTAGTACTGACCTTTATCTGACTGGGGATCTATTGAGGGACATTAGTACTGACCTTTATCCAACTGGGGCCTATAGAGGGACATTAGCACTGACCTTTATCTGACTGGTGGTCTATAGAGAGACATTAGTACTGACCTTAAACTGACTGGGGGGTCTATAGAGGGACATTAGTACTGACCTCTATCTGACTGCGGGTCTATAGAGGGACATTAGTACTGACCTTTATCTGACTAGGGGGTCTATAGAGGGACATTAGTACTGACCTTTATCTGACTAGGGATCTATAGAGGGACATTAGTACTGATCTTTATCTGACTGGGAGTCTATAGAGAGACATTAGTACTGACCTCTATCTGACTGGTGGTCTATAGAGGGACATTAGTACTGACCTTTATCTGACTAGGGGTCTATAGAGGGACATTAGTACTGACCTTTATCTGACTAGGAGTCTATAGAGGGATATTAGTACTGACCTTTATCTGACTAGGAGTCTATAGAGGGACATTAGTACTGACCTTTATCTGACTGGGGGTCTATAGAGGGACATTAGTACTGACCTTTATCTGACTGGGGATCTATAGAGGGACATTAGTACTGACCTTTATCCAACTGGGGCCTATAGAGGGACATTAGCACTGACCTTTATATGACTGGTGGTCTGTAGACGGACATTAGTACTGATCTTTATCTGACTAGGAGTCTATAGTTGGACATTAGTACTGACCTTTATCTGACTGGGGGTCTATAGAGGGGCATTAGTACTGACCTCTATCTGACTGGGAGTCTATAGAGCGACATCAGTACTGACCTTTATCTGACTGGGGGTCTATAGAGGGACATTAGTACTGACCTTTATCTGACTGGGGGTCTATAGAGGGACATTAGTACTGACCTTTATCTGACTAGGAGTCTATAGAGGGACATTAGTACTGACCTTTATCTGACTGGGGGTCTATAGAGGGGCATTAGTACTGACCTTTATATGACTAGGAGTCTATAGAGGGGCATTAGTACTGACCTTTATCTGACTAGGAGTCTATAGAGGGACATTAGTCCTGACCTTTATCTGACTGGGGGTCTATAGAGGGACATTAGTACTGACCTTTATCTGACTGGGGGTCTATAGAGGGGCATTAGTACTGACCTTTATCTGACTAGGAGTCTATAGAGGGGCATTAGTACTGACCTTTATCTGACTAGGAGTCTATAGAGGGACATTAGTACTGACCTTTATCTGACTAGGACCCTATAGAGGGACATTAGTACTGACCTTTATCTGACTAGGAGTCTATAGAGGGGCATTAGTACTGACCTTTATCTGACTAGGAGTCTATAGAGAGGCATTAGTACTGACCTTTATCTGACTGGGGGTCTATAGAGGGTCATTAGTACTGACCTTTATCTGACTGGTGTCTATAGAGGGACATTAGTGCTGACCTTTATCTGACTAGGATCCTATAGAGGGACATTAGTACTGACCTTTATCTGACTGGGGGTCTATAGAGGGACATTAGTACTGACCTTTATCTGACTGGGGGTCTATAGAGGGACATTAGTACTGACATTTATATGACTAGGAGTCTATAGAAGGGCATTAGTAATTACCTTTATCTGACTGGGAATCTATAGAGGGACATTAGTACTGACCTTTATCTGACTAGGAGTCTATAGAGGGGCATTAGTACTAACCTTTATCTGACTGGGAGTCTATAGAGGGGCATTAGTACTGACCTTTATCTGACTGGGAGTCTATAGAGGGACATTAGTACTGACCTTTATCTGACTGGGGGACTATAGAGGGACATTAGTACTGACCTTTATCTGACTAGGATCCTATAGAGGGACATTAGTACTTACCTTTATCTGACTGGGCATCAGAGGGACATTAGTACTGACCTTTATCTGACTGGGGGTCTATAGAGGGACCTTAGTACTGAGCTTTATATGACTGGGGGTCTATAGAGGGACATTAGTACTGACCTTTATCTGACTGGGGGTCTATAGAGGGACATTAGTACTGACCTTTATCTGACTGGGGTCTATAGAGGGACATTAGTACTGACCTTTATCTGACTGGGGGTCTATAGAGGGACATTAGTACTGACCTTTATCTGACTAGGGGTCTATAGAGGGACATTAGTACTGACCTTTATCTGACTGGGGGTCTATAGAGGGGCATTAGTACTGACCTTTATATGACTAGGAGTCTATAGAGGGGCATTAGTACTGACCTTTATCTGACTAGGAGTCTATAGAGGGACATTAGTCCTGACCTTTATCTGACTGGGGGTCTATAGAGGGACATTAGTACTGACCTTTATCTGACTGGGGGTCTATAGAGGGGCATTAGTACTGACCTTTATCTGACTAGGAGTCTATAGAGGGGCATTAGTACTGACCTTTATCTGACTAGGAGTCTATAGAGGGACATTAGTACTGACCTTTATCTGACTAGGACCCTATAGAGGGACATTAGTACTGACCTTTATCTGACTAGGAGTCTATAGAGGGGCATTAGTACTGACCTTTATCTGACTAGGAGTCTATAGAGGGGCATTAGTACTGACCTTTATCTGACTGGGGGTCTATAGAGGGTCATTAGTACTGACCTTTATCTGACTGGTGTCTATAGAGGGACATTAGTGCTGACCTTTATCTGACTAGGATCCTATAGAGGGACATTAGTACTGACCTTTATCTGACTGGGGGTCTATAGAGGGACATTAGTACTGACCTTTATCTGACTGGGAGTCTATAGAGGGACATTAGTACTAACCTTTATCTGACTGGGAGTCTAGAGATGGACATTAGTACTGACCTTTATCTGACTGGGGACTATAGAAGGACATTAGTACTGACCCTATAGAGGGACATTAGTACTTACCTTTATCTGACTGGGCATCAGAGGGACATTAGTACTGACCTTTATCTGACTGGGGGTCTATAGAGGGACCTTAGTACTGAGCTTTATATGACTGGGGGTCTATAGAGGGACATTTGTACTGACCTTTATCTCACTGGGGGTCTATAGAGGGACATTAGTACTGAACTTTATATGACTGGGGTCTATAGAGGGACATTAGTACTGACCTTTATCTGACTAGGGGTCTATAGAGGGACATTAGTACTGACCTTTATCTGACTAGGAGTCTATAGAGGGACATTAGTACTGACCTTTATCTGACTGGGGTCTATAGAGGGACATTAGTACTGACCTTTATCTGACTGGGGGTCTATAGAGGGACATTAGTACTGACCTTTATCTGACTGGGGGTCTATAGAGGGACATTAGTACTGACCTTTATCTGACTGGGGTCTATAGAGGGACATTAGTACTGACCTTTATCTGACTAGGATCCTATAGAGGGACATTAGTACTGACCTTTATCCGACTGGGGGTCTATAGAGGGACATTAGTACTGACCTTTATCTGACTGGGGGTCTATAGAGGGACATTAGTACTGACCTTTATCTGACTGGGGGTCTATAGAGGGACATTAGTACTGACCTTTATCTGACTAGGGATCTATAGAGGGACATTAGTACTGACCTTTACCTTGCTGGGGGTCTATAGAGGGACATTAGTACTGACCTTTATCTGACTAGGGGTCTATAGAGGGACATTAGTACTGACATTTATCTGACTATAGGTCTATAGAAGGACATTAGTACTGACCTTTACCTGACTGGGAGTCTATAGAGGGACATTAGTACTGACCATTATCTGACTGGGGGACTATAGAGGGACATTAGTACTGACCTTTATCTGACTAGGATCCTATAGAGGGACATTAGTACTGACCTTTATCTGTCTGGGGGTCTATAGAGGGACATTAGTACTGACCTTTATCTGACTGGGGGTCTATAGAGGGACATTAGTACTGACCTTTATCTGACTGGGGGTCTATAGAGGGACATTAGTACTGAACTTTATCTGACTGGGGTCTATAGAGGGACATTAGTACTGACCTTTATCTGACTGGAGGTCTATAGAGGTACATTAGTACTGACCTTTTCTGACTAGGATCCTATAGAGGGACATTAGTACTGACCTTTATCTGACTGGGGGACTATAGAGGGACATTAGTACTGACCTTTATCCGAATGGGGGTCTATAGAGGGACATTAGTACAGACCTTTATCTGACTCGGGGTCTATAGAGGGACATTAGTACTGACCTTTATCTGACTGGGGGTCTATAGAGGGACATTAGTACTGACATTTATCTGACTGGGGGTCTATAGAGGGACATTAGTACTGACCTTTATCTGAATGGGGGTCTATAGAGGGACATTAGTACTGACATTTATCTGACTGGGGTCTATAGAGGGACATTAGTACTGACCTTTATCTGACTGGGGGTCTATAGAGGGACATTAGTACTGACCTTTATCTGACTAGGATGCTATAGAGGGACATTAGTACTGACCTTTATCTGACTGTGAGTCTATAGAGGGACATTAGTACTGACCTTTATCCGACTGGGGGTCTATAGAGGGACCTTAGTACTGAGCTTTATATGACTGGGGGTCTATAGAGGGACATTAGTACTGACCTTTATCTGACTGGGGGTCTATAGAGGGACATTAGTACTGACCTTTATCTGACTGGGGGTCTATAGAGGGACATTAGTACTGACCTTTATCTGACTAGGAGTCTATAGAGGGACATTAGTACTGACCTTTATCTGACTGGAGGTCTATAGAGGGACATTAGTACTGACCTTTATCTGACTGGGGGTCTATAGAGGGACATTAGTACTGATCTTTATCTGACTGGGGATCTATAGAGGGTCATTAGTACTGACCGTTATCTGACTAGGAGTCTATAGAGGGACATTAGTACTGACCTTTACATGACTGGGGTCTATAGAGGGACATTAGTACTGACCTTTATCTGACTAGGAGTCTATAGAGTGACATTAGTACTGACCTTTATCTGACTGGAGGTCTATAGAGGGACATTAGTACTGACCTTTATCTGACTGGGGGTCTATAGAGGGACATTAGTACTCACCTTTATCTGACTGGGGGTCTATAGAGGGACATTAGTACTGATCTTTATCTGACTGGGGTCTATAGAGGGACATTAGTACTGACCTTTATCTGACTGGGGTCTATAGAGGGACATTAGTACTGACCTTTATCTGACTGGGGGTCTATAGAGGGACAATAGTACTGACCTTTATCTGACTGGGGTCTATAGAGGGACATTAGTACTGACCTTTATCTGACTGGGAGTCTATAGAGTGACATTAGTACTGACCTTTATCTGACTAGAGGTCTATAGGGGGACATTAGTACTGACCTTTATCTGACTGGGGGTCTATAGAGGGACATTAGTACTCACCTGTATCTGACTGGGGGTCTATAGAGGGACATTAGTACTGATCTTTATCTGACTGGGGGTCTATAGAGGTGCATTAGTACTGACCGTTATCTGACTAGGAGTCTATAGAGGGACATTAGTACTGACCTTTACATGACTGGGGTCTATAGAGGGACATTAGTACTGACCTTTATCTGACTGGGGGTGTATAGAGGGACATTAGTACTGACCTTTATCTGACTGGGGGTCTATAGAGAGACAATAGTACTGACCTTTATCTGACTGGGGTCTATAGAGGGACATTAGTACTGACCTTTATCTGACTAGGATCCTATACAGGGACATTAATACTGAAATTTATCCGACTGGGGGTCTATAGAGGGACATTAGTACTGACCTTTATCTGACTGGGGGTCTATAGAGGGACATTAGTACTGACCTTTATCTGACTGGGGGTCTATAGAGGGACATTAGTACTGACCTTTATCTGACTAGGATCCTATAAAGGGACATTAGTACTGACCTTTATCCGACTGGGGGTCTATAGAGGGACATTAGTACTTACCTTTATATGTCTAGGGGTCTATAGAGGGATGTTAACACTGACATTTATCTGACTATAGGTCTATAGAAGGACATTAGTACTGACCTTTACCTGACTGGGAGTCTATAGAGGGACATTAGTACTGACCATTATCTGACTGGGGGACTATAAAGGGACATTAGTACTGACCTTTATCTGACTAGGATCCTATAGAGGGACATTAGTACTGACCTTTATCTGTCTGGGGGTCTATAGAGGGACATTAGTACTGACCTTTATCTGACTGGGGGTCTATAGAGGGACATTAGTACTGACCTTTATCTGACTGGGGGTCTATAGAGGGACATTAGTACTGAACTTTATCTGACTGGGGTCTATAGAGGGACATTAGTACTGACCTTTATCTGACTGGAGGTCTATAGAGGTACATTAGTACTGACCTTTTCTGACTAGGATCCTATAGAGGGACATTAGTACTGACCTTTATCTGACTGGGGGACTATAGAGGGACATTAGTACTGACCTTTATCCGAATGGGGGTCTATAGAGGGACATTAGTACAGACCTTTATCCGACTCGGGGTCTATAGAGGGACATTAGTACTGACCTTTATCTGACTGGGGGTCTATAGAGGGACATTAGTACTGACATTTATCTGACTGGGGGTCTATAGAGGGACATTAGTACTGACCTTTATCTGAATGGGGGTCTATAGAGGAACATTAGTACTGATCTTTATCTGACTGGGGGTCTATAGAGGGACATTAGTACTGACCTTTATCTGACTGGGGGTCTATAGAGGGACATTAGTACTGAATTTATCTGACTAGGATGCTATAGAGGGACATTAGTACTGACCTTTATCCGACTGGTGGTCTATAGAGGGACATTAGTACTGACCTTTATCTGACTGGTGGTCTATAGAGGGACATTAGTACTGACCTTTATCTGACTGGGGGACTATAGAGGGACATTAGTACTGACCAAAAGTCTATAGAGGGACATTAGTACTGACCGTTATCTTACTAGTGGTCTATAGAGGGACATTAGTACTGACCTTTATCTGACTGGGGGTCCATAGAGGGACATTAGTACTGACCTTTATCCCACTGGGGGGTCTATAGAGGAACATTAGTACTGACCTTTATCTGACTAGGGGTCCATAGAGGGACATTAGTACTGACCTTTATCTGACTAGAAGTCTATAGAGGGACATTAGTACTGACCTTTATCTGACTGGGGATCCATAGAGGGACATTAGTACTGACCTTTATCTGACTCGGGGTCTATAGAGGGACATTAGTACTGACCTTTATCTGACTGGAGGTCTATAGAGGGACATTAGTACTGACCTTTATCTGACTGGGGATCCATAGAGGGACATTAGTACTGACCTTTATCTGACTGGGGGTCTGTAGAGTGACATTAGTACTGACCTTTATCTGAATGGGGGTCTATAGAAGGACATTAGTACAGACCTTCATCTAACTGGGGTCTATAGAGGGACATCAGTACAGACCTTTATCTGACTGGGGGTCTATATAGGAACATTAGTACTGACCTTTATCCGACTGGGGGTCTATAGAGTGACATTAGTACTGACCTTTATCTGACTGGAGGTCTATAGAGGGACATTAGTACTGACCTTTATCTGACTGGGGGTCTATAGAGTGACATTAGTACTGACCTTTATCGGACTGGAGGTCTATAGAGGGACATTAGTACTGACCTTTATCTGACTGGGGGTCTATAGAGGGACATTAGTACTGACCTTTACATGACTGGGGTCTATAGAGGGACATTAGTACTGACCTTTATCTGACTGGGAGTCTATAGAGGGACATTAATACTGATCTTTATCTGACTAGAAGTCTATAGAGGGACATTAGTACTGATCTTTATCTGACTGGGGATCCATAGAGGGACATTAGTACTGACCTTTATCTGACTGGGGGTCTATAGAGGGACATTAGTACTGACCTTTATCTGACTGGAGGTCTATAGAGGGACATTAGTACTGACCTTTATCTGACTGGGGATCCATAGAGGGACATTAGTACTGACCTTTATCTGACTGGGGGTCTGTAGAGTGACATTAGTACTGACCTTTATCTGAATGGGGGTCTATAGAAGGACATTAGTACAGACCTTCATCTAACTGGGGTCTATATAGGAACATTAGTACTGACCTTTATCCGACTGGGGGTCTATAGAGTGACATTAGTACTGACCTTTATCTGACTGGAGGTCTATAGAGGGACATTAGTACTGACCTTTATCTGACTGGGGGTCTATAGAGTGACATTAGTACTGACCTTTATCGGACTGGAGGTCTGTAGAGGGACATTAGTACTGACCTTTATCTGACTGGGGGTCTATAGAGGGACATTAGTACTGACCTTTACATGACTGGGGTCTATAGAGGGACATTAGTACTGACCTTTATCTGACTGGGAGTCTATAGAGGGACATTAATACTGATCTTTATCTGACTAGGAGTCTATAGAGGGACATTAGTACTGACCTTTATCTGACTGGGGGTCTATAGAAGGACATTAGTACTGACCTTTATCCCACTGGGGGTCTATAGAGGGACATTAGTACTGACCTTTATCTTCTAGGGGATCTATAGAGGGACATTAGAACTGACCTTTATCTGACTGGGGGTCTGTAGAGTGAAATTAGTACTGATCTTTATCTGACTAGGAGTCTATAGAAGGACATTAGTACTGACCTTTACCTGACTGGGGGTCTATAGAGGGACATTAGTACTCACCTTTATCTGACTGGGGGTCTATAGAGGGACATTAGTTCTGACCTTTATCTGACTGGCGGTCTATAGAGGCACATTAGTACTGACCTTTATCTGACTGGGGGTCTATAGAGGGACATTAGTACTGACCTTTATCTGACTGGGAGTCTATAGAGGGACATTAGTACTGACCTTTATCTGACTGGGGGTCTATAGAGGGACATTATTAATGACCTTTATCTGACTGGGGGTCTATAGAGGGACATTAGTACTGACCTTTATCTGACTGGGGGTCTATAGAAGGACATTAGTACTGATCTTTATCTGACTGGGGGTCTATAGAGGGACATTAGTACTGACCTTTATCTGACTTGGGATCTATAGAGAGACATTAGTACTGACCTTTATCTGACTAGGAGTCTATAGAGGGACATTAGTACTGACCTTTATCTGACTGGGGGTCTATAGAGGGGCATTAGTACTGACCTTTATCTGACTAGGAGTCTATAGAGGGGCATTAGTACTGACCTTTATCTGACTAGGAGTCTATAGAGGGGCATTAGTATTGACCTTTATCTGACTGGGGAACTATAGAGGGACATTAGTACTGACCTTTATCTGACTGGTGTCTATAGAGGGACATTAGTACTGACCTTTATCTGACTAGGATCCTATAGAGGGACATTAGTACTGACCTTTATCTGACTGGGGGTCTATAGAGGGACATTAGTACTGACCTTTATCTGACTGGGGGAATATAGAGGGACATTAGTACTGACCTTTATCTGACTAGGATCCTATAGAGGGACATTAGTACTGACCTTTATCTGACTGGGCGTCAGAGGGACATTATTACTGACCTTTATCGGACTGGGGGTCTATAGAGGAACATTAGTACTGACCTTTATCTGACTGGGAGTCTATAGAGGGACATTAGTACTGACCTTTATCCGACTGGGGGTCTATAGAGGGACCTTAGTACTGAGCTTTATATGACTGGGGGTCTATAGAGGGACATTAGTACTGACCTTTATCTGACTGGGGGTCTATAGAGGGACATTAGTACTGACCTTTATCTGACTAGGAGTCTATAGAGGGACATTAGTAATGACCTTTATCTGACTAGGAGTCTATAGAGTGACATTAGTACTGACCTTTATCTGACTGGAGGTCTATAGAGGGACATTAGTACTGACCTTTATCTGACTGGGGGTCTATAGAGGGACATTAGTACTGACCTTTACATGACTGGGGTCTATAGAGGGACATTAGTACTGACCTTTACATGACTGGGGTCTATAGAGGGACATTAGTACTGACCTTTATCCCACTGGGGATCTATAGAGGGACATTAGTACTGACCTTTATCTGACTGGGGGTTTATAGAGGGACATTAGTACTGACCTTTATCTGACTGGGGATGTATAGAGGGACATTAGTACTGACCTTTATCTGACTGGGGGTCTATAGAGGGACATTAGTACTGACCTTTATCTGACTGAGGTCTATAGAGGGGCATTAGTACTGACCTTTATCTGACTGGCGGTCTATAGAGGGACATTAGTACTGACCTTTATCTGACTAGGATCCTATAGAGGGACATTAGTACTGACCTTTATCTGACTGGGGGTCTATAGAGGGACATTAGTACTGACCTTTATCCGACTGGGGGTCTATAGAGGGACATTAGTACTTACCTTTATATGTCTAGGGGTCTATAGAGGGACGTTAACACTGACATTTATCTGACTATAGGTCTATAGAAGGACATTAGTACTGACCTTTACCTGACTGGGAGTCTATAGAGGGACATTAGTACTGACCATTATCTGACTGGGGGACTATAGAGGGACATTAGTACTGACCTTTATCTGACTAGGATCCTATAGAGGGACATTAGTACTGACCTTTATCTGACTGGGGGTCTATAGAGGGACATTAGTACTGACCTTTATCTGACTGGGGGTCTATAGAGGGACATTAGTACTGACCTTTATCTGACTGGGGGTCTATAGAGGGACATTAGTACTGAACTTTATCCGAATGGGGGTCTATAGAGGGACATTAGTACAGACCTTTATCTGACTGGAGGTCTATAGAGGTACATTAGTACTGACCTTTATCTGACTAGGATCCTATAGAGGGACATTAGTACTGACCTTTATCTGACTGGGGGACTATAGAGGGACATTAGTACTGACCTTTATTCGAATGGGGGTCTATAGAGGGACATTAGTACAGACCTTTATCCGACTCGGGGTCTATAGAGGGACATTAGTACTGACCTTTATCTGACTGGGGGTCTATAGAGGGACATTAGTACTGACATTTATCTGACTGGGGGTCTATAGAGGGACATTAGTACTGACCTTTATCTGAATGGGGGTCTATAGAGGAACATTAGTACTGATCTTTATCTGACTGGG
Organism: Discoglossus pictus; assembly: GCA_027410445.1. Taxonomy (NCBI): domain Eukaryota; kingdom Metazoa; phylum Chordata; class Amphibia; order Anura; family Alytidae; genus Discoglossus; species Discoglossus pictus. The sequence goes on from CM050168.1 coordinate 148,302,233, forward strand.
GGTCTATAGAGGGACATTAGTACTGAATTTATCTGACTAGGATGCTATAGAGGGACATTAGTACTGACCTTTATCCGACTGGTGGTCTATAGAGGGACATTAGTACTGACCTTTATCTGACTGGTGGTCTATAGAGGGACATTAGTACTGACCTTTATCTGACTGGGGGACTATAGAGGGACATTAGTACTGACCTTTATCTGACTAGGAGTCTATAGAGGGACATTAGTACTGACCTTTATCTGACTAGGAGTCTATAGAGGGACATTAGTACTGACCTTTATCTGACTGGGGGACTATAGAGGGACATTAGTACTGACCTTTATCTGACTGGGGGTCTATAGAGGGACATTAGTACTGACCTTTATCTGACTAGGAGTCTATAGAGGGACATTAGTACTGACCTTTATCTGACTGGGGGTCTATAGAGGGACATTAGTACTGACCTTTATCTGACTAAAAGTCTATAGAGGGACATTAGTACTGACCTTTATCTTACTAGTGGTCTATAGAGGGACATTAGTACTGACCTTTATGTGTCTGTTTTTTTTTAGAGGGACGTTAACACTGACATTTATCTGACTTGGGGTCTATAGAGGGACATTAGTACTGACCTTTATCCCACTGGGGGGTCTATAGAGGAACATTAGTACTGACCTTTATCTGACTAGGGGTCCATAGAGGGACATTAGTACTGACCTTTATCTGACTGGAGGTCTATAGAGGGACATTAGTACTGACCTTTATCTGACTGGGGATCCATAGAGGGACATTAGTACTGACCTTTATCTGACTGGGGGTCTATAGAGGGACATTAGTACTGACCTTTATCTGACTGGAGGTCTATAGAGGGACATTAGTACTGACCTTTATCTGATTGGGGATCCATAGAGGGACATTAGTACTGACCTTTATCTGACTGGGGGTCTGTAGAGTGACATTAGTACTGACCTTTATCTGACTGGGGGTCTATAGAAGGACATTAGTACAGACCTTAATCTAACTGGGGTCTATAGAGGGACATCAGTACAGACCTTTATCTGACTGGGGGTCTATATAGGAACATTAGTACTGACCTTTATCCGACTGGGGGTCTATAGAGTGACATTAGTACTGACCTTTATCTGACTGGAGGTCTATAGAGGGACATTAGTACTGACCTTTATCTGACTGGGGGTCTATAGGGTGACATTAGTACTGACCTTTATCTGCCTGGAGGTCTATAGAGGGACATTAGTACTGACCTTTATCTAACTGGGGGTCTATAGAGGGACATTAGTACTGACCTTTTCATGACTGGGGTCTATAGAGGGACATTAGTACTGACCTTTATCTGACTGGGAGTCTATAGAGGGACATTAATACTGATCTTTATCTGACTAGGAGTCTATAGAGGGACATTAGTACTGACCTTTATCTGACTGGGGGTCTATAGAAGGACATTAGTACTGACCTTTATCCCACTGGGGGTCTATAGAGGGACATTAGTACTGACCTTTATCTTCTAGGGGATCTATAGAGGGACATTAGAACTGACCTTTATCTGACTGGGGGTCTGTAGAGTGAAATTAGTACTGACCTTTATCTGACTGGGGGTCTATAGAGGGACATTAGTACTGACCGTTATCTGACTAGGAGTCTATAGAGGGGCATTAGTACTGACCGTTATCTGACTAGGAGTCTATAGAGGGACATTAGTACTGACCTTTACATGACTGGGGTCTATAGAGGGACAATAGTACTGACCTTTATCTGACTGGGGGTGTATAGAGGGACATTAGTACTGACCTTTATCTGACTGGGGGTCTATAGAGGGACATTAGTACTGACATTTATCTGACTGGGGTCTATAGAGGGACATTAGTACTGACCTTTATCTGACTGGGGGTCTATAGAGGGACATTAGTACTGACCTTTATCTGACTAGGATCCTATAGAGGGACATTAGTACTGAACTTTATCCGACTGGGGGTCTATAGAGGGACATTAGTACTGACCTTTATCTGACTGGGGGTCTATAGAGGGACATTAGTACTGACCTTTATCTGACTGGGGGTCTATAGAGGGACATCAGTACTGACCTTTATCTGACTAGGATCCTATAAAGGGACATTAGTACTGACCTTTATCCGACTGGGGGTCTATAGAGGGACATTAGTACTTACCTTTATATGTCTAGGGGTCTATAGAGGGACTTTAACACTGACATTTATCTGACTATAGGTCTATAGAAGGACATTAGTACTGACCTTTACCTGACTGGGAGTCTATAGAGGGACATTAGTACTGACCATTATCTGACTGGGGGACTATAGAGGGACATTAGTACTGACCTTTATCTGACTAGGATCCTATAGAGGGACATTAGTACTGACCTTTATCTGACTGGGGGTCTATAGAGGGACATTAGTACTGACCTTTATCGGACTGGGGGTCTATAGAGGGACATTAGTACTGAACTTTATCTGACTGGGGTCTATAGAGGGACATTAGTACTGACCTTTATCTGACTGGAGCTCTATAGAGGTACATTAGTACTGACCTTTATCTGACTAGGATCCTATAGAGGGACATTAGTACTGACCTTTATCTGACTGGGGGACTATAGAGGGACATTAGTACTGACCTTTATCCGAATGGGGGTCTATAGAGGGACATTAGTACAGACCTTTATCCGACTCGGGGTCTATAGAGGGACATTAGTACTGACATTTATCTGACTGGGGGTCTATAGAGGGACATTAGTACTGACCTTTATCTGAATGGGGGTCTATAGAGGAACATTAGTACTGATCTTTATCTGACTGGGGGTCTATAGAGGGACATTAGTACTGACCTTTATCTGACTGGGGGTCTATAGAGGGACATTAGTACTGAATTTATCTGACTAGGATGCTATAGAGGGACATTAGTACTGACCTTTATCCGACTGGTGGTCTATAGAGGGACATTAGTACTGACCTTTATCTGACTGGGGGACTATAGAGGGACATTAGTACTGACCTTTATCTGACTGGGGGACTATAGAGGGACATTAGTACTGACCTTTATATGACTAGGAGTCTATAGAGGGACATTAGTACTGACCTTTATCTGACTAGGAGTCTATAGAGGGACATTAGTACTGACCTTTATCTGACTGGGGGACTATAAAGGGACATTAGTACTGACCTTTATCTGACTGGGGGTCTATAGAGGGACATTAGTACTGACCTTTATCTGACTAGGAGTCTATAGAGGGACATTAGTACTGACCTTTATCTGACTGGGGGTCTATAGAGGGACATTAGTACTGACCTTTATCTGACTAAAAGTCTATAGAGGGACATTAGTACTGACCTTTATCTTACTAGTGGTCTATAGAGGGACATTAGTACTGACCTTTATGTGTCTGTTTTTTTTTAGAGGGACGTTAACACTGACATTTATCTGACTTGGGGTCTATAGAGGGACATTAGTACTGACCTTTATCCCACTGGGGGGTCTATAGAGGAACATTAGTACTGACCTTTATCTGACTAGGGGTCCATAGAGGGACATTAGTACTGACCTTTATCTGACTGGAGGTCTATAGAGGGACATTAGTACTGACCTTTATCTGACTGGGAATCCATAGAGGGACATTAGTACTGACCTTTATCTGACTGGGGGTCTATAGAGGGACATTAGTACTGACCTTTATCTGACTGGAGGTCTATAGAGGGACATTAGTACTGACCTTTATCTGACTGGGGATCCATAGAGGGACATTAGTACTGACCTTTATCTGACTGGGGGTCTGTAGAGTGACATTAGTACTGAATTTATCTGACTAGGATGCTATAGAGGGACATTAGTACTGACCTTTATCCGACTGGTGGTCTATAGAGGGACATTAGTACTGACCTTTATCTGACTGGTGGTCTATAGAGGGACATTAGTACTGACCTTTATCTGACTGGGGGACTATAGAGGGACATTAGTACTGACCTTTATCTGTCTAGGAGTCTATAGAGGGACATTAGTACTGACCTTTATCTGACTAGGAGTCTATAGAGGGACATTAGTACTGACCTTTATCTGACTGGGGGACTATAGAGGGACATTAGTACTGACCTTTATCTGACTGGGGGTCTATAGAGGGACATTAGTACTGACCTTTACATGACTGGGGTCTATAGAGGGACATTAGTACTGACCTTTATCTGACTGGGAGTCTATAGAGGGACATTAATACTGATCTTTATCTGACTAGGAGTCTATAGAGGGACATTAGTACTGACCTTTATCTGACTGGGGGTCTATAGAAGGACATTAGTACTGACCTTTATCCCACTGGGGGTCTATAGAGGGACATTAGTACTGACCTTTATCTACTAGGGGATCTATACAGGGACATTAGAACTGACATTTATCTGACTGGGGGTCTGTAGAGTGAAATTAGTACTGACCTTTATCTGACTAGGAGTCTATAGAAGGACATTAGTACTGACCTTTATCTGACTGTGGGTCTATAGAGGGACATTAGTACTGACCTTTATCTGACTGGGGGTCTATAGAGGCACATTAGTACTGACCTTTATCTGACTGGGGGTCTATAGAGGGACATTAGTACTTACCTTTATCTGACTGGGGGTCTATAGAGGGACATTAGTACTGACTTTTATCTGACTGGGGTCTATAGAGGGACATTAGTACTGACCTTTATCTGACTGGTGGAATATAGAGGGACATTAGTACTGACCTTTATCTGACTGGGAGTCTATAGAGGGACATTAATACTGATCTTTATCTGACTAGGAGTCTATAGAGGGACATTAGTACTGACCTTTATCTGACTGGGGACTGGGGTCTATAGAGGGACATTAGTACTGACCTTTATCTGACTGGGAGTCTATAGAGGGACATTAGTACTGACCTTTATCTGACTGGGGGTCTATAGAAGGACATTAATACTGACCTTTATCCCACTGGGGGTCTATAGAAGGACATTAGTACTGACCTTAATCTTCCTGGGGGTCTATAGAGGGACATTAGTACTGACCTTTATCTGACTAGGATCCTATAGAGGGACATTAGTACTGACCTTTATCTGACTAGGATCCTATAGAGGGACATTAGTACTGACCTTCATCTGACTGGGGTCTATAGAGGGACATTAGTACTGACCTTTATCCGACTGGGCGTCTATAGAGTGACATTAGTACTGACCTTTATCTGACTGGGAGTCTATAGAGGGACATTAGTACTGACCTTTATCTGACTGGGGGTCTATAGAAGGACATTAGTACTGACCTTTATCCCACTGGGGGTCTATAGAAGGACATTAGTACTGACCTTTATCTTCCTGGGGGTTTATAGAGGGACATTAGTACTGACCTTTGTCTGACTGGGGATCTATAGAGGGACATTAGTATTGACCTTTATCTGACTGGTGGTCTATAGAGGAACATTAGTACTGAACTTTATCTGACTAGGAGACTATAGAGGGACATTAGTACTGCCCTTTATCTGACTGGGGGTCTATAGAGAGACATTAGTACTGACCTTTATCTGACTGGGAGTCTTTAGAGGGACATTAGTACTGACCTTTATCTGACTGGGAGTCTATACAGGGACATTAGTACTGACCTTTATCTGACTGGAGGTCTATAGAGGGACATTAGTACTGACCTTTATCTGACTGGGGGTCTATAGAGGGACATTAGTACTGAACTTTATCCGACTGGGGGTCTATAGAGTGACATTAGTACAGACATTTATCTTACTGGGGTCTATAGAGGGACATTAGTACTGACCTTTATATGTCTGGGGGTCTATAGAGGGACGTTAACACTGACATTTATCTGACTACTGGTCTATAGAAGGACATTAGTACTGACCTTTATCTGACTGGTGGTCTATAGAGGGACATTAGTACTGACCTTTATGTCACTGGGGGTCTATAGAGGGACATTAGTACTGACCTTTATCTGACTAGGAGTCTATAGAAGGACATTAGTACTGACCTTTATCTGACTGGTGGTCTATAGAGGGACATTAGTACTGACCTTTATCTGACTAGGATCCTATAGAGGGACATTAGTACTGACCTTTATCTGACTAGGAGTCTATAGAAGGACATTAGTACTGACCTTTATCTGACTGGTGGTCTATAGAGGGACATTAGTACTGACCTTTATCTGACTAGGATCCTATAGAGGGACATTAGTACTGACCTTTATCTGACTAGGATCCTATAGAGGTACATTAGTACTGACCTTTATGTGACTGGGGGCCCTATAGAGGGACATTAGTACTGACCTTTAACTGACTGGGGGTCTATAGAGAGATATTAGTATTGAACTTTATCTAACTGGGGTCTATAGAGGGACATTAGTAATGACCTTTATCTGACTGGGGGTCTATAGAGGGACATTAGTACTGACCTTTATCTGACTGGATGTCTATAGAGGGACATTAGTACTTACCTTTATCTGACTAGGAGTCTATAGAGGGACATTAGTACTGACCTTTATCTGACTATGGGTTCATAGACGGACATTAGTACTGTCCTTTATTTGACTGGGGGTCTATAGAAGGACATTAGTACTGGCCTTTATCTGACTATGGGTTCATTGAGGGACATTAGTACTGACCTTAATCTGACTCGGGGTCTATTGAGGGACATTAGTACTGACCTTTATCTGACTAGGGGTCTATAGAGAGACATTAGTACTGACATTTATCTCCTGCTAATTCTCCTTCCAATACAACCAAGTATCCTACTGGCTCTTCCGGTAGCAGAACTTCTGAGCGCATGTCCTGTGCGCTCCGTCATGTGGGCGCCGAAAAATGCGAAAACAGGGCGTGCAACAACATTGCACTTGACAATTCTCTGACAGATAATGAGCTTCTCCATGACGGCACCCCGACTTCTGTGTGCATCCTATACCAGCCAGGTGGCACAATCAGGTGTAGTGCTCTATATGTACCCATCAGAGAGATTGGTATTGCACATTATAATAAATACCTGACATACAGAAGATGCTGTGTGTAACTAGCCAGTGTAATGGGGCCAAGGTCCCCTGTTACACACAGCATCTTCTGTATGTCAAGTATTTATTATAGTGTGCAATGATTGTTCCACCCATGCACCTGACTCTGCTGTATAGGATGCGCACAGAAGTCGGGTGCCGTTATGGAATTGTCATTGGGTGACTACTGAAATTTTTCAGGGAGAGAATTGTCGACTGCGATATTGTCGCGCGCCCTGTTTTCAGGTGCGCTGGTGTTGGTTCAAGCATTTTTTTGGCGTGCACATTGCGAAGCGCACAAAACACTTTTCCTGTTGCATTTTTGCATACTTTTAAATCATCCAATATAACTACTCCCATGTCCTTTCCTCTCCAGCTGCTGTCCCCAGATTATCATTAAGTACATATTCTACTTTTGCATTTTGTACACGATTTTGCATTTCTTATTAAATATGTCCCTGGTCTCATTGTTTTTCTACCTAGATGCTGCCTCCAAGCACGCGGCACAGGGATTTTTTGACTGTCTCCGTGCAGAAGTGGAGGAATTTGATGTTTTTGTGAGTACAGTCAGCCCAACATTTATTAGGTCGTACCACATACAGCCACAGCCTGGGAACTGGGAGGCGTCTATCTGGAAATGTAAGTATATGTGTGTTTTATTGTTAGTTAATGCCCTTTTCTTATGTAATCTACACTTTCTCTATTTCAGGAGACTAAATACCTGCCCCTGTGTGCTGCCATCTTTCACATCTGTGGCCTGGCAGACTGCATTTTGTGAACTTAGGCCATGCCCATGGGGAGGGGTTTTGCTTTTAGAAGCAGCAAGCAGACAGTGACATACAGTGTGTTCAAAGTCGCAAAAATACTAAACTGACAGTTTTTATTTTCCAATTGGAAAATAGAGTAGAACAACATGGGCATATGTAAATCCCCCAATTTTTCATTACACCCAGAAATGTATTATTATAGATGATTATATTTAATTATTATTATTGAAAATCCAGTTAGTTTATTGTTTCTCTGCAACTTCTAAAACACAGCATGTCACTGTCATCTTCTTGTCTGACAGCATGACACTGTTAGCAGAGCAACGTGGAGATATATACATGCCCCAATCTTGATTTGGATTGAGAATCCTATCTGCTTACTGTCTGACAGTATGACACTGGTAGTGTGAATCCCCTCCATGTGGGAGTTGCATTGGCTCAAAAAAATGTGGGTAGACGTGTGAAAGGAAAAAGGCAAAGGTCCCAGAAGCACAGAATCTCTTCTTCTATGCGTCTCTAAGAAGTAAATAGTGTACATTTTAAATTACATCAAATTAATTAATGTATTTTAAATATTAATATAACACAAAAAATGCCCAAATGGTCCCTACAACCAAACCTTCTCATTGTACCCTCTTAATTAAGCCGGGCACCAGTGGCAGAACTAAGGAAAAGAGGGCCCTGGGGCAAAATAATTTGGGCCCCCCGTTACACTTTCTCTATACAAAGCAAAGTGCTTGTAGGGGTCACATTCCAATTGTGCAGATAGAAGCTTCTGTTGCAATTAAAGTCTGCTCCTACATCATGCATTAGCTCTCCTGAACCCAAGCCCTATAGCAATGCTGTTAATCAATAGTGATTTTATTTAAAACAAAAAAAATAAAAACTCTATTGTACAAACCAGATGCACAGTTCCAGGCCATTGCATTTTCTTACCTTATCTTAGAAGGGGCCATTGTAGTGCTCATGGGGTTTCATTTGTTTTGGGTTTTTTTTTTTTGTTTGTTTTTTGTAACATGAAATCTTAAGAGGGAATTGTGAGGAATCTAATACTTTACTCTTGACTTCTTCAGGATCACTATTATGTTCTTCTAAAATGGACTCCCAGTATAGTATACTTCAATAAATACACTTTGGAGATATGCTAGATATAGCTACGATGGAGATGAAATTAAATTTTGTCCAATACCCCCTAGATAAGTGGTAGGCAACATGCGATCTGGGGGCTACATGCCACCCTCTGCCTCTTCCCATGCAACAATACACTACCAATTACTGTATATCTCACTAAAACCATAAAATATTAATTATCCAATGTGCTCATAAATATTTATCCTAATAGCAATTAATTCCTTTCCTACAATGAGGTAGTTTGAAGGACTCAGGGGCCAGATACGAGGCTTTTCAGTTGCAATAGATGCTCAAAGACATGCTGCCATCTTGCCCTGTAGCTAAACCACAAAGTCTAGTGAATGCGGAAAAGTCAAAATCAAGGAGAAAGGCTCTCCTCACTGTTTTTCTAATTGTTTTAAAATGCTACAGGGGAAACTCAAACTGTTTATTTATCCTGTTTTATCCTATTTGTTTTCTTAGAAAACAACAAAGTCAGAGGTGCTCATCAGAGAACGAACCAACATTAATAGGTTAGTTCTATAGCCATGATAAGCTACTCTGAGAGCAACCTCTTTTAGCTCACTTGTGCCCTTCACAGGGAGAAATCTTCTGTAGTATATCAGTCTGGTCCCACTCAAAAGAGTGACCCAGCCCCGAAATACCAGGCAATTCTACCCTGAACAGGAGAAACAGCAAACCCCAGACGCGTTTCGGCCTTTATGGGCCTCGTCAGTGAGGTGCAGCTGAACTCCCTAAGGCACAGTGAGCAAGGGGTCCAGGCCTGGAGTCCCCTATTACCCTTAGGGAGACTAAACCCTAAAGGTAATTTGCATATAGAAAACAACAAAGTCAGAGGTGCTCATCAGAGAACGAACCAACATTAATAGGTTAGTTCTATAGCCATGATAAGCTACTCTGAGAGCAACCTCTTTTAGCTCACTTGTGCCCTTCACAGGGAGAAATCTCCTGTAGTATATCAGTCTGGTCCCACTCAAAAGAGTGACCCAGCCCCGAAATACCAGGCAATTCTACCCTGAACAGGAGAAACAGCAAACCCCAAACGCGTTTCAGCCTTTATGGGCCTCGTCAGTGAGGTGCAGCTGAACTCCCTAAGGCACAGTGAGCAAGGGGTCCACGTCTGGAGTCCCCTATTACCCTTAGGGAGACTAAACCCTAAAGGTAATTTGCATATAGAAAACAACAAAGTCAGAGGTGCTCATCAGAGAACGAACCAACATTAATAGGTTAGTTCTATAGCCATGATAAGCTACTCTGAGAGCAACCTCTTTTAGCTCACTTGTGCCCTTCACAGGGAGAAATTTCCTGTAGTATATCAGTCTGGTCCCACTCAAAAGAGTGACCCAGCCCCGAAATACCAGGCAATTCTACCCTGAACAGGAGAAACAGCAAACCCCAGACGCGTTTGCCGTTTCTCCTGTTCAGGGTAGAATTGCCTGGCATTTCGGGGCTGGGTCACTCTTTTGAGTGGCACCAGACTGATATACTACAGGATATTTCTCCCTGTGAAGGGCACAAGTGAGCTAAAAGAGGTTGCTCTCAGAGTGGCGTATCATGGCTATAGAACAAACCTATTAAGTTTGGTTCGTTCTCTGATGAGCACCTCTGACTTTGTTATTCTGTATATGCAAATTACCTTTAGGGTTTAGTCTCCCTAAGGGTAATAGGGGACTCCAGACGTGGACCCCTTGCTCACTGTGCCTTACGGAGTTCAGCTGCACCTCACTGACGAGGCCCATAAAGGCTGAAACGTGTCTGGGGTTTGCCGTTTCTCCTGTTCAGGGTAGAATTGCCTGGCATTTCGGGGCTGGGTCACTCTTTTGAGTGGCACCAGACTGATATACTACAGGATATTTCTCCCTGTGAAGGGCACAAGTGAGCTAAAAGAGGTTGCTCTCAGAGTGGCGTATCATGGCTATAGAACAAACCTATTAAGGTTGGTTCGTTCTCTGATGAGCACCTCTGACTTTGTTATTCTGTATATGCAAATTACCTTTAGGGTTTAGTCTCCCTAAGGGTAATAGGGGACTCCAGACGTGGACCCCTTGCTCACTGTGCCTTAGGGAGTTCAGCTGCACCTCACTGACGAGGCCCATAAAGGCCGAAACGTGTCTGGGGTTTGCCGTGTCTCCTGTTCAGGGTAGAATTGCCTGGCATTTCGGGGCTGGGTCACTCTTTTGAGTGGCACCAGACTGATATACTACAGGATATTTCTCCCTGTGAAGGGCACAAGTGAGCTAAAAGAGGTTGCTCTCAGAGTGGCGTATCATGGCTATAGAACAAACCTATTAAAACCTATTAAGTTTGGTTCGTTCTCTGATGAGCACCTCTCACTTTGTTATTCTGTATATGCAAATTACCTTTAGGGTTTAGTCTCCCTAAGGGTAATAGGGGACTCCAGACGTGGACCCCTTGCTCACTGTGCCTTAGGGAGTTCAGCTGCACCTCACTGACGAGGCCCATAAAGGCTGAAACGTGTCTGGGGTTTGCCGTTTCTCCTGTTCAGGGTAGAATTGCCTGGCATTTCGGGGCTGGGTCACTCTTTTGAGTGGCACCAGACTGATATACTACAGGATATTTCTCCCTGTGAAGGGCACAAGTGAGCTAAAAGAGGTTGCTCTCAGAGTGGCGTATCATGGCTATAGAACAAACCTATTAAGGTTGGTTCGTTCTCTGATGAGCACCTCTGACTTTGTTATTCTGTATATGCAAATTACCTTTAGGGTTTAGTCTCCCTAAGGGTAATAGGGGACTCCAGACGTGGACCCCTTGCTCACTGTGCCTTAGGGAGTTCAGCTGCACCTCACTGACGAGGCCCATAAAGGCCGAAACGTGTCTGGGGTTTGCCGTGTCTCCTGTTCAGGGTAGAATTGCCTGGCATTTCGGGGCTGGGTCACTCTTTTGAGTGGCACCAGACTGATATACTACAGGATATTTCTCCCTGTGAAGGGCACAAGTGAGCTAAAAGAGGTTGCTCTCAGAGTGGCGTATCATGGCTATAGAACAAACCTATTAAAACCTATTAAGTTTGGTTCGTTCTCTGATGAGCACCTCTCACTTTGTTATTCTGTATATGCAAATTACCTTTAGGGTTTAGTCTCCCTAAGGGTAATAGGGGACTCCAGACGTGGACCCCTTGCTCACTGTGCCTTAGGGAGTTCAGCTGCACCTCACTGACGAGGCCCATAAAGGCCGAAACGCGTCTGTGGTTTGCCGTTTCTCTTGTTCAGGGTAGAATTGCCTGGCATTTCGGGGCTGGGTCACTCTTTTGAGTGGCACCAGACTGATATACTACAGGATATTTCTCCCTGTGAAGGGCACAAGTGAGCTAAAAGAGGTTGCTCTCAGAGTGGCGTATCATGGCTATAGAACAAACCTATTAAGTTTGGTTCGTTCTCTGATGAGCACCTCTGACTTTGTTATTCTGTATTTGTTTTCTTACCCTGAACTTTAAGGTCCTGAAGAGGCCAGAAAATACAAGCTCCCTTTAAAAGAGGGGAGGAGAGGTGGGTTGGGGCAATATGAGTTAGTAGGAGAAGGCTCCCTGCTACATGCATCTATATATATTGGCACCGGAGAGGTACACAGGTGTGTGGAGCCGCCCCCCAAAAAATGCCTTCCCCCATGAGAGGGTTGCCTTTAAAACGCTTATAAAATCAGTTTAAATAAATTCCATGTGTTATTTCATGTTTCAATGCTCTGTTAGATGTTGTAAAGTGATATTGATAAAGTCCAGATCCATTAAATCTCTGAAATACTTTACATTTTGAATTGTAACAAAAAAAAAATCAGCGTTTTGTGTATTTTTGCAAATATTGCAGGCAGCACCTTCTCAGTAGTTGCTGTTTTCCATGGGATGTTGTTAAATAAAACATTAATCTTGGGTTTGGAGTCATCTTCAGCTGGTCAGACTCCTACGCAAACCCAAAGTATAAAATTGCACAAGATACCGGGCGGGATTGTGGTACAGCCAGGTTGAAGAAAAGGGCATCCATTAAATTAAACAAGACAGTGTTTGCAAACTGAGTAAGCCCAGTGCATTGTGGGTGGAATGTGCTAATATAAACTTATATTTTGGACGGAAGATTGTTTTGACTACATAAGCAAAGTGTTACTCAAGCAACTACTGTAAAAAGAGCAAAAACAATACATTATACACAGTATTTTATTAAAGGATCACTGAGGTCATATTTTTAAAATTTACTATTTTGAAAAAACTACACTTAAAAATATGTGATATGTTACTAAAATGTAAAAAAATAATAATACAGCCTGTAATGTATTATCATTTATAATGAAATTATACTGCTGTATAATCTACCATTTTGGCTTCAGAAGATCAACTTCCTGTGTATTCAAAGTCTCCTCCCAACACAGGAAGTGTGTGAAAAATGGTAATGTGGCAGTTATATTTGCCATTGCTCTCAACAGGACTAAATATATGTTTATAACATTACTAAATATACATACTTATCACCATATACCAAGTGGGAATAAAAGTAAAAGGAGTAAATCACAACCTATGTGGCTTAAAAATGTTTTAAAGATCAAGACACTGAGTAAAAAACAGGCATTTATATTATACAAATAAGAGGGGACAGCGACTGCTTTACGGGAATACAAGGGAATCAACAAGGCTTGCAAAAGCGCTATTCGACGGGTTAAAATTGAAAATGAAAAATGAATTGCAAAAGAGACTAAGACTAACCCTAAACATTTTCTTAAGTATATTAATGGGAAGAAGGCCAAGAATGAAGCTATAGGAATATTACAATGTGACACAGGCCGTCTGATAATTAGTGACCAGGAAAAGGCAGATGAGCTAAATAGGTTATTTTCTTCGGTATACACAAGGGAGGTACAAGTGGTTGCAACATAATGGGGCTACACTACCTTTGCCAAATAATTGGTTAACGCAGGAAGAAATCCAGAAGAGGCTGGAAAAATGAATGTTAATAAAGCCCCAGGTACTGATGGAATACATCCACGGGTACTGAGGCAACTGGGTTCTGTAATAGCCAAACCATTATATCTAATCTTTCAAGATTCACTCAACACAGGGTCGCTATCAGATGACTGGAGAAAAGCAGAGGTGATACCTATATTTGAAAAGGGAGCAAGAGCAAATCGGGGGAATTATAGACCAGCGAGTCTCACTTCTGTAGTGGGGAAGCTTTTAGAAGGGTTAATTAGGGATAATATACAAGATTATGTCTATTTGAACGGGATTATAAGTAGGAGTCAACATGGATTTATGAGGGATAGGTCATGTCAAACAAATATAATTAGTTTCTATGAGGAGGATAGTAGGAACCTGGATCAAGGCAACTCAGTGGATGTAGTCTTTTTGGATTTTGCAAAGACTTTTGATACAGTGCCACATGGGAGACTATTGTGCAAACTAAGAGATACAGGAATTGCAGTAAATATCTGCTCATGGATTGAGAGCTGGCTAAAAGACAGGAAGCAAAGGGTTGTTGTAAATGGAACATACACCAATTGGACTAATGTTTTAAGTGGGGTTACCCCATATTTATTAATGACTTAGAGATGGGACTGGAAAGTAGTGTCTCCATTTTCGCTGATGACACGAAGTTGTGCAAGGTAATTAAATCAGATACGTATGTACTTTCCTCCAAAGGGATGTACATAAAATTGAGGAATGGGCATCTAAATGGCAGATGAGATTTAATATGAATAAATGTAAAGTTATGCATCTGGGAAGGAAAAACAGCCATGCAATTTATAATCCTAATGGAGCAAATCTAGGGGTATCAGATATTGAAAGGGATTTGGGAGTACTTGTGGACAACCACCTAGGTAACAGTGCTCAAAGCCAAGCAGCAGCTGCAAAGGCAAATAAAATATTAGCATGTATAAAGAAGGGTATAGAAGCAAGGGAAGCAAATATAATTCTGCTACTATACAAATCTCTAGTATGCCCTCATTTGGAATATGGAGTACAATTTTGGGCACTACTTCATAAAAAGGACATTTTAGAGCTGGAAAAGGTACAGAGAAGGGCAACAAAACTAATAAGGGGAATGGAGGGGCTAAGTTATGAAGAAAGACTAACCACATTAAGCTTATGTTCTCTAGAAAAAAGACGTCTCAGAGGAGATATGATTACCTTATATAAATACATCCTGGGTCAGTATAAAGATTTGTCAAGGGAGCTTTTTGTGTCAAGAGGTTTTCAACTGACGAGAGGACATCCCTTGAGGTTAGAAGTAAAAAGATTCCACCTTAAAGAAAGAAAAGGGTTCTTCACAGCAAGGGTGGTTAATCTGTGGAATTCTCTACCAGAGGAGGTGGTGACAGCGGATTCGATAGACAACTTAAAAAGGGGACTGGATTTATTTCTAATTAAAAAGGGAATTCAGGGTTATCCTGGATAATTAGAGAGAGAGTATTGATCCAGGGAGAAATCTGATCGCCAGTATCTGGGTTCAGGAAAAAATTATATATTTTTTCCCATTTCAGACAATTGGCTAAGTTTCACTTGTTTTTTTTCTTCTGTTTACCTTCCTTTGGATTAATCAATAACTAAACAAAATAAAAATAAATAAATAAATAGTTGATTAATAATTAACAATTAATTAGCAACTAATTAATTAATAACTAATCCGCATATTGCAGATCAAAGGACATCTTAAAAGGTTGAACTTGATGGACTGAAAGTCTTTCAACCTTAATTACTATGTAACTTTGTAACTATAAGTTAACATGGACACACTTGGGAAAGTAACAAGCAGCAGGGCCGAAAGCAAGATGGAGGCACACAGTAAAGAATAATTGCATATTAAAGTTATTAAACATGTAATGGTTGTGTTATGTTTTTATGTATTTATTTATTTTTTGCTATATAAAAATACTTTGACTGTCATCAGCTTTACTTATTAAAATAGATCATATGGAAAGAAAATTGGACCTCAGATTTCTTTATCATTTTATCGTTTATTGTCTTCTGAATTTTAAATAAAAATAATGTAATTTTCCGAGCATTGCATATAGCTGTGAGTATGTATAAATATAGATGGAAGGGAAAAAAATGTTTCGGAATAAATGTATTTACAAATTAGACATTAAAATGTCATATTTGTAATATACGAAGAATTGACTTGGTAATGTCACACATTTTTTATGTAGATTAAAATAAATAGTTTTTGTATTAAAGCTAAACTCAATATAGTAGTAAAAAAGAAAAAATGCTGTAATTATTTAAAGGGCCACTTTAGCGTCCATATATAGGATTCGCTATAGAATAGTTAGATAGGGTCTGATAGGAAGAGACCCTTTATTAAACGTTTACTGTGCATTTAAACAATGAATTACTATTTTATGCTCATGCCTCCAGGCAGTATAAGCGCCTTATCTCTCCACCCCCTGAATGATGTATTGTCTCTGGAATGGGAGCCATCCAGGGGGAAATGCTCTCCACAGTCATACCGCACTTTGATGATAGTGGGACGTGACTATAAAGTGTATTTGTGTACACTCCTGGCAGCTCATGTTACGCTAAGGTGTGGTTTACAGAATGGTCTCATGGTTTAGTACTTCCCCCTGGGTAGCTCCTAATTCAGAGATAACACATAATTCAGATAGTGATGAGATCTGGAACGTATACAATCCTGTACATGATTTAAATAAATAAGTAATCCATTGTTTAAAAGCAAAGTAAAAGTTTAGTGTTCTTTTAAAGAGCTCTCTAAAGGATAATTAGGTTGGACTTGAACATTAAATAAAGTATCCTTTAAATAATTGCAGCATTTACTTTTAAACTAGTGTGTCACCATTTAAATCAAAACAACACAAAGTGTTCTTTGTTTGTAAATTGATTACAGACCTGTGAGGAGTAGGAGGAAGATAAGATCTGTATTCTCTTCTGTTAAACTATAAATGCACGTTGTACATTATCAGTTCAAGTTCTTCAACCGAGCATATTATAAATATGACACATCAGTGGTTATTTAAATTGAAAGACGTTGATTTAGTAATACATATCTTAACTTTAAAGCTCACTTATCTAACACTTCTGTAATTCTTTGTATTTATATGTGTGCAGCCACCGTGCAGCTTTATACATAACTATATTTGTATATTGTACTAATGGATATTACTGGGGGTCTCGCTCCTGGCCACCTGTCTTGGCAGTGGGGCCATGTGTGATCCATCAATGCTGACATAAATGAGCTGGATATGTCATAAACCAGGAGCAGTGCTATACAGCTGTGTGAACCCTGCCTGCTGACATTTTTATGGTGGATTAATGAACTAAACGAACTGTGAAAGCAACAGCGTTAGATTTATATTAAAAGGAGCTTGTTATGTACTATACTATATTTGCTGCAGTGGCCAACTCCGCCCCCCATGAGTTTGACAAACTTGGTCTCATATTGTTCAGCCAATTAGGACCACTCTTTAATTTATTACTTTTACATGTAATAATGCTGCAGTGTAAAAACCATTCTGGTTTCTGTTGATCAGCTTCTTTAGGTGAGAGTAGTCTGAAGGCTCAATTTTAAGCGGGGAAAGCTTTCAATAGGACTAATGGAAATCTCACAAGTTGAGATGGCTGTTCCCTGTTTAGAATGAATCTCAAACAAAACAATGGCTGCCTGCATAATCTCAGACAAAAACAACTATGACATTTAAAAATGTGTTGTTTTATATTCATGTTTGGTGTCGGTTTTAAGTGAAGAGATAGTGTATTTGCAAATAAAATTGTGATAAATGGGGAAATGTTGGCTGTTCACCAGAATATAACATTTTGTAACTAAATATATCATGCTGTGAGTTTCCATATTGCATCTTTGAATGCAAACATAGTATAGCCAGCAATGAGTATTGAGAAACTGCTCATTTGCATAAAAATGCAACACAAACTACAGTATAGTGAACTTCTCACAATTGATTCATTTTAGAGAAAACAGCTAATGGAGATCCTTTAAAGAAGATATATATATAGTGGATATAAAAAGTATACACACCCCTGTTAAAATGTCAGGTTTCTATGCTGTAAAAAAATGAGACAAAGATAAATCATTTCAGAACTTTTTCCATCTTTAATGTGACCTATAAACTGTACAACTCAATTTAAAAACAAACTGAAATCTTTTATGTAGAGGGAAGAAAAATAAAAAATAAAAATAATGTGGTTGCAAAAGTCTGCACACCCTCTTATAACTGGAGATGTAGATGTGTTCAGAGCAATCACATTCCAAATTGTGTTAAATAGGAGTCAGCATACACCTGCCATCATTTAAAGTGCCTCTGATTAACCCCAAATAAAGTTCAGCTGCTCTAGTTGGTCTTTCCTGAAAAAAAGCCATGGTCCACAGAGAGCTTCCAAAGCATCAGAGGGATCTCATTGTTAAAAGGTATCAGTCAGGAGAAGGGTACAAAAGAAGGCATTAGATATACCATGGAACACATTGAAGACAGTCATCATCAAGTGGAGAAAATATGGCACAACAGTGACATTAGCAAGAACTGGAGCTCCCTCCAAAATTGATGAAAAGACGAGAAGAAAATTGGTCAGGGAGGCTACCAAGAGGCCTACAGCAACATTAAAGGAGCTGCAGGAATATCTGGCAAGTACTGGCTGTGTGGTACATGTGACAACAATCTCCCGTATTCTTCATATGTCTGGGCTATGGGGTAGAGTGGCAAGACGAAAGCCTTTTCTTACGAAGAAAAACATCCAAGCCAGGCTACATTTTGCAAAAACACATCTGAAGTCTCCCAAAGCATGTGGGAAAAGGTGTTATGGTCTGATGAAACCAAGGTTGAACTTTTTGGCCATAATTCCAAAAGATATGTTTGGCGCAAAAACAACACTGCACATCACCAAAAGAACACCATACCCACAGTGAAGCATGGTGGATTAATGAACTAAACGAACTGTGAAAGCAACAGCGTTAGATTTATATTAAAAGGAGCTTGTTATGTACTATACTATATTTGCTGCAGTGGCCAACTCCGCCCCCCATGAGTTTGACAAACTTGGTCTCATATTGTTCAGCCAATTAGGACCACTCTTTAATTTATTACTTTTACATGTAATAATGCTGCAGTGTAAAAACCATTCTGGTTTCTGTTGATCAGCTTCTTTAGGTGAGAGTAGTCTGAAGGCTCAATTTTAAGCGGGGAAAGCTTTCAATAGGACTAATGGAAATCTCACAAGTTGAGATGGCTGTTCCCTGTTTAGAATGAATCTCAAACAAAACAATGGCTGCCTGCATAATCTCAGACAAAAACAACTATGACATTTAAAAATGTGTTGTTTTATATTCATGTTTGGTGTCGGTTTTAAGTGAAGAGATAGTGTATTTGCAAATAAAATTGTGATAAATGGGGAAATGTTGGCTGTTCACCAGAATATAACATTTTGTAACTAAATATATCATGCTGTGAGTTTCCATATTGCATCTTTGAATGCAAACATAGTATAGCCAGCAATGAGTATTGAGAAACTGCTCATTTGCATAAAAATGCAACACAAACTACAGTATAGTGAACTTCTCACAATTGATTCATTTTAGAGAAAACAGCTAATGGAGATCCTTTAAAGAAGATATATATATAGTGGATATAAAAAGTATACACACCCCTGTTAAAATGTCAGGTTTCTATGCTGTAAAAAAATGAGACAAAGATAAATCATTTCAGAACTTTTTCCATCTTTAATGTGACCTATAAACTGTACAACTCAATTTAAAAACAAACTGAAATCTTTTATGTAGAGGGAAGAAAAATAAAAAATAAAAATAATGTGGTTGCAAAAGTCTGCACACCCTCTTATAACTGGAGATGTAGATGTGTTCAGAGCAATCACATTCCAAATTGTGTTAAATAGGAGTCAGCATACACCTGCCATCATTTAAAGTGCCTCTGATTAACCCCAAATAAAGTTCAGCTGCTCTAGTTGGTCTTTCCTGAAAAAAAGCCATGGTCCACAGAGAGCTTCCAAAGCATCAGAGGGATCTCATTGTTAAAAGGTATCAGTCAGGAGAAGGGTACAAAAGAAGGCATTAGATATACCATGGAACACATTGAAGACAGTCATCATCAAGTGGAGAAAATATGGCACAACAGTGACATTAGCAAGAACTGGAGCTCCCTCCAAAATTGATGAAAAGACGAGAAGAAAATTGGTCAGGGAGGCTACCAAGAGGCCTACAGCAACATTAAAGGAGCTGCAGGAATATCTGGCAAGTACTGGCTGTGTGGTACATGTGACAACAATCTCCCGTATTCTTCATATGTCTGGGCTATGGGGTAGAGTGGCAAGACGAAAGCCTTTTCTTACGAAGAAAAACATCCAAGCCAGGCTACATTTTGCAAAAACACATCTGAAGTCTCCCAAAGCATGTGGGAAAAGGTGTTATGGTCTGATGAAACCAAGGTTGAACTTTTTGGCCATAATTCCAAAAGATATGTTTGGCGCAAAAACAACACTGCACATCACCAAAAGAACACCATACCCACAGTGAAGCATGGTGGTGGCAGCATCTTGCTTTGGGGCTGTTTTTCTTCAGCTGGAACTGGGGCCTTAGTTAAGATAGAGGGAATTATGAACAGTTCCAAATACCAGTCAATATTGGCACAAAACCTCCAGGCTTCTGCTAGAAAACTGAACATGAAGAGTAACTTCATCTTTCAGCATGACAACGACCCAAAGCATACATCCAAATCAACAAATGAATGGCTTCACCAGAAGAAAATTAAAGTTTTGGAATGGCCCAGCCAGAGCCCAGACCTGAATCCGATTGAAAATCTGTGGGGTGATCTGAAGAGGGCTGTGCACAGGAGATGCCCTCGCAATCTGACAGATTTGGAGTGTTTTTGCAAAAAGAGGAGGGGGCAAACCTTGCCAAGTCAAAATCGTGCCATGCTGATAGACTCATACCCAAAAAGACTGAGTGCTGTAGTAAAATCAAAAGGTGCTTCAACAAAGTATTAGTTTAAGGGTGTGCATACTAATGCAACCATATTATTTTATTTTTATATTTTTTCTTCCCTCTACCTAAAAGATTTCAGTTTGTTTTTCAATTGAGTTGTACAGTTTATAGGTCACATTAAAGGTGGAAAAAGTTCTGAAATGATTTATCTCTGTCTCAGTTTTTTATAGCACAGAAATCTGACATTTTATCAGGGGTGTGTAGACTTTTTATATCCACTGTATATATAAATATATATATATATATATATGTGTGCATATAAATGTGTGTGTGTGTATATGTATATATATATATATATATATATATATATATATGTGTGTGTGTGTATATATATATATATATATATATATATATATATAAAATAAAGCAACAATGTGCTATTTTATAATCTGAAAAAATATGACATTTCTAAATTTTTATTTCAGTCTTTTTCAGAAAACTCTCCTACGGAGTGCACCCTGTAAAGGTCGCCGAGGAGGTTTTAAGTGCTGTGAGCCGAAAGAAGCAAGAGGTGTTTATGGCGAATCCTATTCCGAAAGCTGCCGTCTACATCCGAACCTTCCTGCCAGAACTCTTCTTTGCCGTAGTGGCTACCGGAGTGAAAGAGAAGCATTTTCAGGAAGAAGAGAAATGATTGGCAGAGTACCTGTCCTAAAATATACTTAACGGGACTAGAACTTATTGAAACTGCTCATCACCATCATGTAGAGCAGTCAAAATCAAGTAGAAAATATGTACTTTTTATATTGTAGTATTATCTTTTACAACTGTTTATTTACCTTGAGTCAGCTGCACAGTAATATTTATTGGGCTTACAGGGAACACGCTCCCAGGTCCTAAATGGATCATAAATTACAAGCTATAATTTTTTCCACTGCAATGTACACATTTTCTACTTTGAGATTAACATGCCTAAAGAACCAAATGATTTTTGTTTTTTGGCCATTTTGTGAGCTTAGGATTTTTGGTCCTTTCAGAAACTCTGAGTCTATGAAGCTCCACAGAGCTGTTTCAGGAATTATATAAAAATTCTTATAAAACATTGAAATGCATCAATAAAAAAAAAAAAAAAACAATCACTTGATTTTAGTGCTCTGGGTGATGATGTAAAGCAGTGTTGATGGATTCCATGTCCTTTTAATAAAAAACTAAAATTAAATCCTATTTATCTATTTTGTTTACTGTATGACACACAGTGTGAAATAGTCACCCATTTTACTTGGAAGGTTAGACCTCTCCAGGTCTCTATATTACCTCTGAAGCACCAACTTCTGGATTATTTCGCTAGTCAACAAAATAGAAAGCCTATTGGAGCTGAACAAAAAAAGACTATTGCAGATTTTAAAAGAATGTTCTGGACCAACTGTTCATGGTGTAAAATGAATCCATCCCCCCCCCCCCCCTCTGAATAACTGTTATTAAGGTGTGTCATGGCACAACACCAGTTGAGTTATGGAGCTCCATAGGAAATCAGCTTCTCCCTCTAGTGGCCGTACCGGATACAACCAACATAACATTTCAGAAGGTGGTCCTAAATTTAAACCATTGTGCACTAATTTTTCAAGCAAACAATCATTTGGTGATGTTAAGAACCTACCGTTTTATATGTATAATAGTAGATTGGGTACTTCAGTGTCCATTTTAGTTCTATTTTTATAGATATACAAAAAAATATTTTTTATACACTGGCTGTGTATAGTTTGGCATAACTTCTTTGTTTGTATAGATAAGGTCACAGTCCCCGCCCTAAAGTTGTGTTTTCCACAATGTGTTCAATAAAAACCTGCCACCAACATTTTTCCATCTATGGAAAGCTTTAAGGTGTCATGCGGTGGGATACAGAGGACCTGGTGATGGATTTCTAGGGCCCACTGGGAACACTTTGTGTTCTGAGAAAAGTTTTGGTTTCTGGAATGCAATTTTGTGCTTGTGAAAAGGATTGGTAAGTATGACCAAAGTTATTTGGAGATTTTGGAGTTCCATCATCGAGGAGGACACAAATGATTCCATGTCTAAGTAAGTTTGGGAAGTAGAAAAACAGCAACAACGGGAAACACAGTAGCAGAGGAGAAATAAAGAAGAACAAAAAAGTAACTTCTATAGTGTAGTATGTTACATTTTTTGGATACAGAAATGATCAGATTTGAGTCCATTAGTCCATAACAATCTCAGTTGCATCATAAGAATTAGAATAGAATGTATATTGTATCTAAAATATAAGGTGATTAATAATATGACCTTTATTTTAATATTTAAAATATGCCAAATTAAAAAATAAAACCGTGTTTGATAACATCGAACTGGTATGGGTGCAACATTCCTTTGTTGTTCTTTAGTCATTCAGTTGAGTCTTAATCTCCATGACCCCTTGGTCCACAGCA
The DNA here is from genome assembly GCA_027410445.1 of Discoglossus pictus. Classification (NCBI taxonomy): domain Eukaryota; kingdom Metazoa; phylum Chordata; class Amphibia; order Anura; family Alytidae; genus Discoglossus; species Discoglossus pictus. The sequence continues at coordinate 148,325,470 of CM050168.1, forward strand.
CGCCAGGTACATCTGTCATTCACCGCCCCTCTAAGCTATCATACTTCTGTTCATTGCTTCAATTAACTCATTTATCCATCTCCACCTCTGCCATCCCCTTCTTTTTGTGCCTTCAATATTTCCCAGCATCACAGTCTTCTTTAGGGAATCCTGTCTTCTCATGATATGGCCAAAGTATTTGATGTTCAGCCTGTCTTGATTTCCTGTAGTACTGATTTATTTGATTTTCTTGGGTAGTCCGTAGCAGGACCCAAAGTAACAACTGGAACAGTAAAATGCTAATGTGCTACTAAAATGTGAACATAGTGGATATTGGATCATATCACAAACATCCAATCATTTATTATAGTACTATGGAAGTATGTGTTATTTTGTTTCAATTCTTGACCAACATATGTCAGCCAATTACATTTCTCTTAAAGTTCAAAAGCATAGTTATTTTTTTTCCGTGTCAAAAGTAAATAATTATTTAAAGTTTGCTAATATGTCTTTTGTGGCTGACATATGTTGGTCAAAAATTGAAAAAAATAACATATACTTCCATAGTACTGTAAAAAAGTTTCCTTATTTGGAATAGTTGGTATATTATATACTAAAGGTATATATATATTGCACTGCTACGTGTACAACAAAAACTGTACAATTTATGATTCAGCCTTTAGCTTTATAGTATTCATGATATTTGGTCCTTTTGCTTAAGGCTCCTTGAATAGATATCATACATTGTTATATCATTTGTAAATAGGAGCAACCAAGAGCTGAAAGTATAACTATTATCTCTATTAATCCACACATAAGCATAAGATCAGTAGGCCGGAGTCATTTCAATGTATATACTGTATAAGGCTTTACCTTTTAAGGAAAAATTAGTCAACTGATCACTTTGTTCTTATTTTGGACCTTAAAGATCCTGTTTTTAATCTCCTTACCTTTTTCTAATTCTTATTACATTTTTGGGGGCTAAGAACTTTAAAAAAACACCCACAAGAAGAACAGCCAGCAGAGGTAACTGTCTATAATCCAACACGTTTCATTAGTCTTAAACCGGTTTCCTCAGAGATTCAAGGCGAACAAAATGCATTAGATTGTTTTCTGGTTCACAAGTTTGAAATGTCATGGACTAGAGGTAATGTAGAGTAGTAGATAAGAGAAACAGACTTCCCATGGAAGGGGTAGGTTCAAGGACAGTTTAGGAATTCAAGCATGCCTGGAATAAGTATAAGGTAATTGGTTTAAGTTGAATAATAATAGAAAATTGGATCAAGAGAGAGAAGAAAAAAAAAAAGGAAGTATCAGTCTGGGGTTGTTGTCACAAAGCACTGTGGGGGAGAAGGACAGGGGCCAGTACAAAGGGGAACAGCTAGTTTCATAGATAAAAAGGGAAGTCCAGATCAAAAGGCTTGCTTACTCTTTCTCTAAATCATGAGAAAGTTATGTAACATTGAATAGATTCTCCATATGCTATTCATTGGGAAATCATGTCTTCTGATCTACTTCCCACCACTACTCCATACGGATTTCTAGTGCAGGAGCCTGCACATCATGTCCACCCTCATGTACATGGCGGTGTGGAGAAGTAGGGAGCCAAGGGCAAGGCTGTGTGCATTGGAAACTGCAATATGGAGTTGTACAACTTATGATATGAAGTTTATTGTTCCTATTTTTTTTTTGCTTGTGTGATCTAAGACGTTTCCTAATGTTTTTCTGTGTCACAGTTTTTAATATTTTTGAAATAGTCAAAGAACCTGGATAACCTAGTATAAATTACATAACAAAAAGATACAATACTGTTGGACACAAAAATGTCTATTGTGTGAGTTTATTAAAAAAGTATATAATCAACAGAGTAATTAAAATATTTTAGGAACTAGCAGTATTCATCACGTTGTGTGTAAGGAAAATTATTTAAATTTCCATATAATGAGGGATTTGGGCCACTTATTGATAAATCCATAAGAGCTTCTCTGTTGGCTTGGACTGTATTAATATAAATATCCCACAAGGGCTGCGGAGTTTCCTCTTCTAGAATTTTCTGTTTATTTTGTAAACTTCTTTCCAGATTCCGTCTTCTCTGCTTGAATTCTAGGATAGTCTTTGTGTATCTGTTGATGGTTGTTACGGAGGCCGCCATACAGCAGGTAAATGATCCCCAGGCAAGGCTGTGGACACATTAGGAAAGTAGATGTATTAGTATCAAGGAGGAAGCAGTAATACCATTATATATATATATATATATATATATAGTCACATATTAAAAATCCGTCTGGTTGGTAGCTTGGTAGCTGCAGCTCTTGGCCTCCGCTGTGCTTCCAGGTAATATGGCTTCCTGAAGAAGCCCTTTAGTGGGTGAAGTATGTAAAGATACTGTCATAGAGATTACTACTATTGTGTATGAATGCTAACCCTTGCACCAACATATAGATGTATAGAACATTAGTTCTATTTTTTTTTTCCATTTGTTTAATGTTTAAAGGGTATAGACAACAAGGAATCATTGTTGAAGAAAGACAGTGCATTATGTCATTTAATAGTATTAGGCAGTGTTTTCATTCTCAATTTGTGGACTAGGTAATAACGTAGGACAAGCATGTACTTGACGCATGAGCTTTAATACAGATTAATGTATGGCTCTGCAAGAAAATATGCATGCTATCTATAAATTAAATAGAGCCACCTCAATACAATGCCAGATAGAGATTTAGGAGTCTTGTTACACAAAAAGCTAAGCAAGAGTGCTCATTGTCAGGCAGCAGCAATAAGAGCATTTCAGCGGTGGTACGGGCAATTTTAAATGATTGTTCTTAGTAAATACTTCATACCGAATATGAACTTGGTAACTTGTAACAAAAGTATATTAATAATCTAATTTGATATATTAAATAGATTTTTATTATATATGTGATCTTAAAATTATATGTTTTATAATGTCCAGTTGAATATAAAATTACTGTACATTTAATATTAAATGTGAAATAGTACATGTTAAAATGTTATATTTTAAATGTGAAAAATATTAATGCGTTTTCATTTTATTCTGCATTACTTTATATTATCTTAATATTTAATGTTAAAATTTTACCAAACTTGAATTGTTTTATTTTGTATTCATTTTTATTATTTCAATAAAAAAATCCTTAATAAAAATTAAGTTAATATAAATAAGCAGGTAATCAAAAATAGCCAAAATGATATTTGTGTATCTTCAGTAGATAAACAATGATTCAAATTAAGTATTATAAGATTTAACGTCTAAGGCCTTCATTCAATTGCAATTTGTCCAATTGAATAGGGCTCTAAATAAGCAAGGCTGCAAGCATTTGAGGAACGCGGGACTTAGAAAAAAAAATCAGAACTCGGAAAAATATGAATGTAAAGGCGGAACTGCGTAAATCGAAAAAAAAATAAATAAATAAATACAATTAAACCACACTCACACACAGCACAGGGGGAGAGCCAGGACGCCTGGGAGTGAGGTTGCAGGCGAATTTAAGCCAAATTTCCCGTGTTTCGTCACTTGAACATCGGCAAAGCGAGAAAAAAAATGTCGGACGAAAAACGCGAATTTTTTTTAAACTGGATGAAAACGAGGCTCTGCAATGCCAGGCGCGCAAACCTTGAAAAATGCATGACGCCACCCAGTAACACTTACATGAACAACGCCAGGCATGCGGGACTTAGAAAATACACAACGGCAAAGACAGTAACACTTGCACAAACAAAATCCAAACTCTGAAAAATACGAATACGGCCGAACCACGGAAATTGAAAAACACGAAAAGAAACAAACAAAAAAATAAATAATAAAAAAATAAATTAAAACAGCACAGAGGGAGAGACAGGACTCCTGGGAGTGAGGTTGCAAGCAAATGTAAGCCCAATTTGCTGTGTTTTGTCACTTGAAAATTGGCTAAGCGAGAAAAAAAAAAGGCAGATGAAAAACGTAAAAACTAAGTGAAAACGAGGCTAAGCACATTCCAACCTCTGAAAAATACCAAACTCTAAAAAATATGCGGGAATAAGAAAATACACAACGGAAAAGACACTAACACTTGCACGAACAACGCCAGGCACTTGGGACTTTGAAAATAAAAGCAACGGAAACATTCAGCAGACACACAGAGGAGAAACACACAGGGAAGGGGGGACAGGGGGAGATGCTGGAAAGAGACACATGGCATTCCCAAGCACAAAACTTGCAGGTTAATGAACCCTGAAGGTGCTCATTGCGAGCCACGCTCAGCACGAGGCTCGCGATGAGCGTCAAATGTGCTCAGAGGGCCAAAAGACTCTCATTGTGTCGCAAACAACATTGCCTGGCTTACAATTTTATTGCCATAATTTTTTGACGGGCAATTTGCTAGTCTAATATAATAATTGACGGTTTGTCTGTCACGTCTGTACAGGCGCAAGAGAGAGAGAGAGAGGCAGGACAGAGAGAGAGAGGCAGGACAGAGAGAGAGAGGCAGGACAGAGAGAGAGGCAGGACAAAGAGAGAGGCAGGACAGAGAGAGAGAGAGAGGCAAGACAGAGAGAGAGAGAGAGAGAGAGAGGCAGGACAGAGAGAGAGAGAGAGAGAGAGGCAGGACAGAGAGAGAGAGGCAGGACAGAGAGAGAGAGAGAGAGGCAGGACAGATAGAGAGAGGCAGGACAGAGAGAGAGAGAGGCAGGACAGAGAGAGAGAGAGGCAGGACAGAGAGAGAGAGAGGCAGGACAGAGAGAGAGAGAGGCAGGACAGAGAGAGAAAGGCAGGACAGAGAGAGAGAGAGAGAGGCAGGACAGAGAGAGAGAGAGAGAGAGGCAGGACAGAGAGAGAGAGAGAGGGAGATACAGGACACAGAGAGAGGACAGAGATAGAGGGCAGAGAGAGGCAGGACAGAGATAGAGAGAGAAAGAGAGAGACATGACAGAGAGAGAGGGAGAGACAAGACAAACAGATAGGACACAGAGAGAGAAACAGGGGGAGACAGGACAGACAGAGAAAGCGAGGGAGAGACAGCATAAACATGTTATAATACCGTAATTTATAGCAGGCAAGTTACTAGTTACATATAAAAGTAATCAATTAGGGGCTGCATTTTTTTACACTCTATAAGCATGTTGCCTGTTTTGTTCAAAATGGTATATTTTAATTATATGACTATAGTCATTTTGGAATAATTGCTTATAAAATTAGCTAAAATCTTTCAAATCCATGCGTAATAAAACTTTTCTGAAGAACGCTGCGCTCATGAAAAAAAAAAAGTTACTTTTAAGCTACCAGGCTAATCAAATATCTTTTTTTTTCAGTTACTCGAGCAACTAAATCACTTCAAAAAAGATGAACTTAGATGTCGATAAAATGTATAATGAGTTTTCCAGTTTCAAACAGACTCGTCTTGAGCTCAAAGAGCTGAGTAATGGAATTCTGAGAGCAATTTGCTTAAGTAGAAAACCATCCAGCAATCGTCCAACACTCAATGGGCTGTTTGCACAGTTCAGTTGGATTGAGCTGACGTGCCAGTACTAACTCGGCAGACGGAATAAATCTAAATGGAAAATAAAATAGGACGATCACAAATCCAGCTGTCCTGTACAACCTGCTGAATAATTAAAGGGGAACTTCCACAAGTTGCTTTTATTTCTTTTTTTTTATACATTTTTATTATGAGAAAAGTAGGTTACAACGCATTTGAACAAGTCTTCATAATGAAAGAATATAAAACATTGTAGTATGATACTTTACATCTTATAATAAACACATTTACTGCAACTCTCTCACTCTTTTTTTTTTTTGTTAAAGTACACCTAACTTCTCCTAGTATTTCTAATGTAATACTAAGCAACATTCTAACAATAAAAAAAAATATATATATATAAAAAGAAGAATGAAAGAAGAAAAAGAAGGAAAGATATTACCCTCTTTCAAGGTCCACATTCACCAACCTCATCGGCCAACTCTCAGCATCTACATATGCCAGCAGGAGGCCCATTTCCTGTATTTTTCATCTATCTCAGCATATAGGACACTCATGGAGTGAATAAACTAAATCTTCCGTAAAACCTCCTCAAAGGCTGGAACAGTTTTTTTACAATGTCTTGCAGTAAGGCTTCTAGTAGCCAGAAGTATTTGATAGAAATTGTGCATTTTTAGAAAGATCTGGGAGTGGTAATCCTAATAATGCCTCTTCTGGTTTTTGAGGAATAACTGTATCCCATAGTTTCTCCAGGGTATTATAGGTCGCCAACCAAATGTGCTGAACTTTGGGGCAATCCCATAACATATGTTTTAAGGAATCTATGGTGTTGCAACCTCTGGAGCAATTGCCATCCAACTGACTATTTGAACAGTGGAGTCTAGCTGGGGTAAGGTACCATCTCAAGATAGTTTTGTAAACATTTTCCTTCAATATAATGTTTAAAGAGGAGTTTGCTGCGTTTTTGATAATTATACCCCATTGTTCATAATCTAGGCTAATATTGAGCTCAGGCTCCCAGGAGGCCCTATAGGACAAATTATTAGGCGTGTCCTGTTCATTTAGGTAATTATAGTGAATAGTGAGGGTTTCTTACCTTTTGAGTTGTGTAAGCAACAATGCTCAAAGGGAGTTTTGCTAGCTAATTTGTTTTTTTTTGCAGTTTGTCCCACTTGTGTGCTAATCATCATCAGGTTAAGCCATTCTTTGTGTTACAATCAGTGATTTATGCCAAAGTCCAATGGAGACCAGTTTTGACATTCTAACAGTACATCTGCAACAATTGTTATCCGACTATTGTTAATCTACCAAGAGAATTGTGAATTTTTATTGATTGATAAGTCTGCATGGGGTAGCCATAATGGCTTTAGCCATGAGCCATTTTGTAGTAGAGGAGTTCTCTTGTTGATTTGCTTCCATAGTACGATGGAGTGACTCAGACACATCAGAAGTGATTTTAAATGAATACTCTGATGGATGCTTAGCCATAGTATTTGGTTCAGGTAAATATTTTGGTCCCATAAACCTTGACGTTCTATCTCCACCCAAATTGGGGCGCTCTCTTAATATACCATTTAGCCATTTGGGCTAATCTCGCCGCCTTATAGTATCATAGAAGAACAGGAGTTGCTAAACCTCCTTTCTGTTTTGATGCTGTCATGGTCGCCCTATTTATTCTAGGTTTCTTATTGCCCCAGATGAATTTAAATATTGCTTTCTGTAATGTTGATATGTCTTTAAGATTTATCGATGATGGTATAGTCCTAAAAAGGTATAGCAGTTTAGGGAGGGTGTTCATTTTAATGGCGTGTATTTTACCAAACCACAAGATATTTAATGAAGACCAGGTGTGAAGATCTGAATATATTTCTTTAAAGATAATGGGGTAATTGGCATCATATATCTGTTTAGTAAATTTAGGGATATGAATACCTAGGTACTTTATATGATGCAAGGGCCATTTAAAGGGATAGTTTAAGGTCAGCAAATTTTCCAGTTGCTTGGGCAGTGAGACATTAAGAGCTTCACTTTTATTTGCTTTCATTTTAAATCCTGATTTATGGGCAAAATTGCTCAATGTTTTAAATAGGCTAGGTAAGCTAATTAATGGGTTAGTAACTGTGAGGAAAATATCATCCGCAAATAGGCTTAGTTTATATTCTTCATCGTCTAACTTAATTCCACTAACATATGGAGCTTCCCTTAATGCAATCGCACGTGATTCTAAACATAGAGCAAAAAGTAGAGGCAATAAAGGACATCCCTGTCTTGTTCCCCGATCTATTGTTAATATTTGAGACTTGAAAACCAGATAGGAAATATAGGCCCTAGGGGCAGAATATAATGTCATAATGCTTCCTACAAAGTTTTCACTAAGGCCAAATTTAAGCAATGGTTTTTTCATATAAGTCCAATCAATCCTATCAAATGCTTTATCTGCATCTAAAGATAGTAGCATTAGTGGTAATTTTTTGTCTAAAGTGATATCCATGAGGTTAAAGATTTGCCTAGTATTATCAGGCACTTCCCTACCCGGGATAAAGCCCACCTGGATGAATCATGGTCGGCAACAAGGAGGCCAATCTATTTGCTATGATCTTGGAGTATAATTTGATATCATTGTTTATTAAAGCTATGGGTCTATAACTGCTGCACTGCATCGGGTCTTTGCCTTCTTTATGTATTACTATAATTTTTGCCTCCAGAAATTCAGCTTTTATAGTTTTGCCCGAGAGGAACTCATTAAATAGATGTTGGTAAGGTAACAAAGTTTCCATGAATTGCTTGTAATAGTAATTAGTAAATCCATCCGGACCAGGTGACATATGAGGCTTAGTAGCCCCTATTGCTCTTCAAATTTCCTCTTCAGAGAAAGGGAATGTGAGAGAATCTATTTTACTTTTCTCACATTGGGGTATCGTAATGGATGATAAAAAAAGTCTCTATTTTGGATGTATGGCTTTGTGACGCAGAATGGACAGGCATTGAGTACAGCTCGGTATAAAAATTGTTGAAATGCCTTAGTAATCTGGTCTGGTTGGTATACTATTCCATTTTCTTTAATGAGTAATTTAGGAATAAAAGAGATTGCTCTCTGTTGTTTAAGTCTTTTAGCTAACATTGTATCTGGTTTGTTGGAGAATCAAAAAAATTTAGATTGTGTACGCTGCAATATAGTCACCATTTTCTTTTGCAGAATCTCTTTCAATTCTTGTTTACATTGAGGAATTTTCTTGAAAATCTGAGGTGAATTCTGAACAGCGACCAGTCTATGAAGGTCTTACATTTTTTTTTGTTCAAAATGTTTATCTGAGACCGATCTAATTTTTTTGCCAAATTGTACGCAAACCCCACGCAATACTGCCTTATGGGCTGCCCAGACTCCCATCCCATCTACATCGCCACTAGAGATGTCGCGAACAGTTCGCCCGCGGACTATTCACAGCGATTTTGGCATGTTCGCGTTTGCATCGGACGGCGAACACATGCGCTTTTGGGTTCGCCCCCTATTCTTTATCATTGAGGAAACTTTGACACTGCACCTCACAGTCAGCAGACACATTCCAGCCAATCAGCAGCATACACTCCCTTCCAGGGCCTTCCATCTGAAGGGCAGCATACATTTTAGAATCATTCTGAAGCTGCATTCGTTGTGAGAGGACAGATAGTGTAGCTGCTGGAGATTTAATAGGGAAAGAGATAGCCAGGCTGTGTATTTAGCTTCCACTACAATTAATCTAATTTCAGTTGCCTGCCTGTGTCAGGCTCACAGCTTATATTGTGCTCAGTGAAATAAAACACTTTTTTAACTGTAATAGATTGAATAGCAATTGCCTGCCTACAGGCGTGTTCATGAAGCCTATTGCATCTACTCTGCCAACTTTTGACAGTGCACAGTGATACGTCATATCTGGTGCAACCGTAGTGTACAGTAACATAAAACAACACTTTTTTTACTGTAATCGATTGAATATCAGTTGCCTGCCTACAGGCGTGTGTGTGAAGCCTATTGCATCTACTCTGCCATCTTTTGCCAGTGCACGCGCAGTGCCCCAAATTTGAAGTAGGAGGTCCGACCAAGCATCTTTTTCCATCTCCCTGTTCCAAAAATCAATGCCATATACACGTCCCCTAATAGTGGACGTAACAGGGATTAAACCGATAGGAATAGTACTACTTAACCGTTACACACCTTATAATAACGCAGACAGAGGCAACGCAGAGAGAGGAGTCTGAAGAAGAGTCAGAGGAGGAAGGTGGCTTTGAGGAGGTGGAAGACCAAACACTGTAGGCGTCCTAGGGACGCTTGGTGGCTGGGTGGAGGAAGAGACCTTCAATGACATCAGTGAGGACAAGGAACGGGACATGGCTAGCTTGGTATCCAACCTTGTGCAAATGGGGAGTTTGCGGTTGTGCAAAGGGACTGTTTGCGGTTGTTTGCGGTGCATTAAACGGGGAGATTGGTCTGCTACTGTGAAGCGGGTGTAACCCTTACACTACCTGATCGATACAACATCATACCTGATGTTTTAAAGCAGGTTATTCCAAACAATTTAGGAATGTTAGGTGATTTATGCCCTTTATGGCTTAAAACCAGACTCTGCATCAACTAACTAATTTTCCGTGGGAGTTTTGCCATGGATCCCCCTCTGGCATGCCACAGTCCAGGTGTTAGTCCCCTTGAAACAACTTTCCCATCACTATTGTGGCCAGAAAGAGTCCCTGTGGGTTTTGAAATTCGCCTGCCCATTGAAGTCTATGGCGGTTCGCCGGGTTCGCGAACATTTGATGGAAGTTCGCTTCCGCTGTTCGCGAACCTGAAAATTGGATGTTCGTGACATCACTAATCTCCACCGCTATTCAGTGCAAAGTAGTCCACCAAAGCCTTATTAATCTTATCTTTTGTCAGAGGGTCATTAAGAAGTGCCGGGTTTAATGTGCAAGATGGGGAGCGGGCTTTTGGGAGCAAATTACACACTTACAAGGTTGTTATCAGACCATGAGATGGGATAAATTGTTGCGTCAATAAAATTAGAAGCCATTTTTTGTTGTAGCAATATATAGTCGATGCGTGATTGGGATTTATGTCTGGCTGAGTAAAAGGTAAAGTCCTTCCCTGTCGGATTCATACCCCTCCATGTATCAAATAAGCAATTTTGGTTCAGGATTGATTTAAAAACCTTAGTTGCGGTGGGGATTTGTGATGGGGTAGAGGGTCCAGAGCTATATCTAAATGGATGTAGAACTGCATTCAAAACTTCTCCTATAACCCAAATAGAATGTTGCCAATTGGAAATTAGATTTGAGATTCTGTGAAAGAAAGTGGACTGGTCTGAATTTGGTTCATAGACATTGAGAAGTGATACTGAACTATTGTTAATAATTCCATGAACTGCAATATATCTGCCTTCAACGTCTTTTTGAGTGTTAGTGTGTTGAAAATTAAGTATTTTGTGAAACAAAAACGAGACACCTTTTGTTTTATCTGTAGCAGATGCATGATATGATTGGGAGTATGATTTTCCCCAGTATTTGGGTATTGATTTTTTTTTTTAAAGTGGGTTTCCTGTATCATGACAATATCTGCTCCCAGTCTATGGTATTCCTAAAGGGCTATCCCCCTTTTAAACAGGCTCATTTAAGCCTTGTGCATTATGTGAAATTATCTTAATGTCCATGACTCACCTGGTGCTGAGATAGAGGAAAGAGACTGAGGATATCAACTAATTAGTCAGGCTTTTTACTAGACTGAAGCAAGAGGACCTACCGACTGGGACATGAGGAGCGAGAGACTGAGATCTGTTAATTAAGGGCCGATTCCCTGAGAAAAATATGGATATGGAAAAAAAGAAGTCAGAGCAGGATAAACCAGACAATTTGTGCAACAACTTTGTGATCTAAAATGAGATTCGTAGTTAACTAGCTTACTGGTACCTCAGAGGAGATAGGCAATTTTGTTATAGTAACTACGTGAGTATAGATATATTTCTATGGTATTATAAGGAAGAGAAAGATAGAATGATGTACATGTAAAGGATCCTTGCATTTTCCTCCGAACTCCAGCTGAAACTAAGTGATTATAGCTCCCAATCCCCCAAACATGAGTCGAGACTTCATGAAGGGGTAAACATGAACTCTTTACTGTGGGCTACACGCCCGGTATCAGGACTTCCTCCTGGTGGACAAAGGAAAAACAGTAGCCAATCACAGTGGCTATAGCATAAGCACTCCCCTTACACATAAATCACTCCCTCTTTTCTATCCTGGAGGTAATTAAATTAAGGTAGCACAGAGAGCCTTAATTCTCTCCAGGAAGATATAAACATGGCTTCTTTGTTTTAATAAAACAGAATAAAAATGTATAACTTTGTTTTGACACAATGTAAACTTGAAGTTCCACATATCCCCAGATAGCTGAGATCTGAGTGCATATTCTAGGTGAATAGTGCTCAGATCCCACGAACGCAGTTCTCAGAATCGTCGACTGAAGTTTGTCTTATTAGTTATTTCCACGAAAGCCCATTGTAAATCCTCAAATAACCGAACAGGTGGGTTCGTGACGTCTGTAAAATAGGGGATTTCGTTACACAGCTCCCCCTTAGTCCCATGGAACGGCATACCTGCTAAGATCCTAACGGGTCGGCTAAGGGATGTCCGGTAATCCAGAAACCAACCAAAATTACACCTTTTCCAGTTCAGTTTGCCGGGAGAGGCCATCGGCATTGGCATTCTGTTTCCCAGGGCGGTACTGCATTGTGAAATTATAAGGTTGCAGCGCCAAGCTCCATCTGAGTAATCTGGGGTTATCGCCAGCCACTCTGTTGAGCCAAATGAAAGGGTTGTGGTCAGTCAGCACGGTGAAAGAGCGTCCATACAGGTAAGGCTGTAGCTTCTTAAGTGCCCAGACTAATGCCAGACACTCTTTCTCCACAGTGGCATAGCGGACTTCGCGGGGTAATAGTTTTCTGCTCAGGTACGCCACTGGGTGATCCATGCCATCGTCTCCCACCTGGCTCAATACTGCTCCCAGTCCAAACATTGAGGCATCGGTGTGGACGAGAAACCTTTTAGTATGGTCCGGTGCCGCTAACACAGGAGATGCACTTAACGCAGCCTTGAGTTTCTGGAAAGCCTCCTCACACTCAGTGGACCAGATTACTTGTCGGGGCAGGGACTTTTTAGTGAGGTCTGTCAAGGGCTTGGCCAGGGTACTGTAATCCGCTACAAATTTCCTGTAATAACCTGCGGTACCCAGGAATGCCATGACCTGAGTTTTTGTCCGTGGTTGGGGCCACTGGGTGATGGCCTCAATTTTAGCGGGCTCTGGTCTCTGTTTCCCTGACCCTACTTTGTGGCCTAAATACTGGACTTCCGCCATGCCCACGTGGCATTTCTCAGGCTTCAACGTGAGCCCTGCGTGCTGAATTCGGTTGAGCACTACTGAAATGTGTTCCAGGTGGGCTTCCCAAGTGTCACTGAAGATAGCTATATCGTCCAGGTAAGCACAAGCGAAGCCCTGAAATCCCTCTAGGAGCCGGTCCGCCATCCTTTGAAAAGTGGCTGGGGCATTCTTCATCCCAAATGGCACAACCTTAAACTGGTATAGGCCAAATGGGGTGACAAATGCTGACTTCGGAATGGCCTCAGGCTCCAAGGGGATTTGCCAATATCCCTTGCACAGATCAATAGTAGTCAAGTAATTCCCCCCAGCCATACGGTCTAGCAGCTCATCTACTCTGGGCATGGGGTAGGCATCGGTAATGGTCCGATCATTTCGTTTACGGTAGTCCACGCAGAACCTGGTGGTACCGTCCTTTTTAGGAACCAGGACTACTGGGGAAGCCCAGGGGCTTTGGGACGGTTCTATGACCCCCAGTTCTAACATATCCTGGAGTTCCGTTAACATACTTTCCCGTACTGCCTCTGGAATTCGGTAAGGCTGCTGCCGCAGGGGTAACTGGCCTGGGGTCTCCACTCGGTGGACTGCCAGGGTCGTATACCCTGGGGCTGCAGAAAACATGCCCCCAAATTCCTTTAACAGTTGGGAAACCTGAGCTTGTTCCTCAGGACCTAATGCTGGCCCCCACTGTACTTGGTCTACTCCTGTGGGTTTCTGGGGAAGCATATCTGGTAGAGGGATACCCTCGCTATCCTCATATGCTGGAGCGCATACCGCGGAGACCTCCTCTGGCCTCTCGAGATATGGCTTAAGCATATTTACATGGCAGGACCTCCGGATCCTATTATCGGAACAGTCTGCCACAATGTACGTGGTATCACTGATCCGCTCTAGGACCGTGTAGGGGCCCTGCCAGGAGGCTTGCAACTTATCTGTTTTGATGGGTTTCAGAACTAGGACCTTTTGTCCTACTTCTAATATACGGTCCCTAGCTCCCTTGTCATACCAGTATTTTTGCCGCTTTTGGGCGGCTCGCAGATTCTCCCGAACTGTTTAGGTCAGAGTCTGTAGCCGGTCTCTCAGCTCTAGTACAAATGAGACTATAGGGGTACCTGCTTGTTCCATATCACCTTCCCAATGTTCCCGCACGAGGTCCAGGGGTCCCCGGACCCGTCTCCCGTATAATAGCTCGAAGGGAGAGAATCCGGTGGACTCCTGGGGAACCTCCCTATAGGCAAAAAGTAAATGAGGGAGGAATCTTTCCCAATTCCAGCAGGTCTCTGTGAACGTGATGAGCATTTGCTTAAGGGTGCCGTTAAATCGTTCACAGAGGCCATTGGTTTGGGGGTGATAGGGGGAACTTAATATGGGTTTTACCCCACAGCTCTGCCAGAGTTGTTGGGTAATCACCGCGGTGAATTGGGTTCCCTGATCGGACACTATCTCCCTAGGGAATCCCACCCTAGTGAACACCTGAACTAGTGCTTCCGCTACCGTCTCTGCATGTATATTCGACAGAGCTATAGCCTCGGGGTAGCGGGTAGCGTAGTCTACCACAGTAAGAATGTATTTCTTACCGGATGGACTGGGTTTACTGAGTGGGCCAACTAAATCAACCGCCACTCGGAAAAATGGTTCCTCAATAATGGGTAGGGGGCGTAGCTTTGCCTTGGGGTGATCCCCTCTCTTCCCTACCTTTTGGCATACTTCGCAGGTCCTACAGTAATCTTGCAAATCTCCCGTGACCCCTGGCCAGAAAAAGGACTGGGTGAGTCTGTCCCTCGTCTTTTTAATGCCTAAGTGACCTGCTAGGGGAATATCGTGGCTAATCCGCAACAGTTCTACCCGATACTTACGGGGCACTATCAACTGTCTTTTTTCTACCTGGCCCGCTCCTGTCCCTGTCCCCCCAGTCACTCGGTACAGTAAACCCTTTTCCCAGCTAAACCTTGCCTGATCTCTGTCTCCCTGGGGTTGTTCTACCTTCCTCCTATACCCTTTTAAGGTGGGATCCTCCCGTTGTGCTTGCCCGAAGTCTTGAGGGGTACCCCAGTAAGAAGTCTGGTCAGGGGGGATCGTCAGAGGGTTATGGCTTACCTGGTCATGAGTCGAGGGAGAGGCTTCCATAGCTCTGGATTGCTGCCGGGTGGTAACCGGTAGGGCTCCTTCGGTACTGCAGGCTGCCAATTGTGACGTCAGGCATCCTAGATCATTTCCCAGCAGTACTTCCGCGGGCAAATCTGGCATGATGCCCACTTCCACCACCTTGGCCTCGGTACCCCAATCGATGTGGACTCGGGCCGTTGGTAACTTGTGAATTGCCCCTCCGGCTACCCTTACAGCAATGGTGCGTCCTGTGTGCTGGGTTGGGGCGACTCGGTGTGGCTGGACCAACGTAATAGTAGCCCCGCTGTCTCTCAGTCCTTGAGCCTCTTGCCCATTGAGTTTTACTGACTGGCGGTGATGTGCCCTGTTATCCCCAGCCGCTTGTACAGGGTTTACCTCATGTAAGGTGGCCCAATTTTCACTATTGCCACTGGGTGTCTCTTGAGGCAGATAATTGTAATCCTCTTGCACACAGTGTGCGGCGGCTTTTGTCTGTGGCATCGGTGCCCGTCCCCAGCGGTCTGTAGTGCGTTGTGGGCAGTTAGGTTTGATGTGCCCCACTTGTTTGCACCAATGACACATCGGAGCAGTCCTTTGGTACCCTCTGTTTGTGGTATTGCCCCCTGGTGGTGGTACCCTCTGTGGCATAGTTGGCGGGCCAGAGGCAGGCCGCTGGCTCTGGACCCCTCGGTTTCCATCCATCCGCCTGCTCTCATGAAATTCGTCTGCCAGCCGTGCTGCCTCCTCTACCGTTTTTGGCTTTCTGTCTCTGACCCAATCTCGCACCTCCGCTTGGGTATAATCAAAAAAATGTTCTAGCAACAACAACTGCACAGCATCCTCTAAAGTAGTTGCCTGATTCCCCTGCATCCAATTGCTGGCAGTGCGCTGCATACGAAATGCCCACTCCGTATAGGAATCTTTACCTTGTCTTCTGAGAGCCCTGAATTTCCTTCTATGGGCTTCAGGGGTTACAGCGTACCGGGCTAACAAAATCTCTTTTATCTTGTCATAGTTTTGTATATCCCCATCTGGCACAGCTCTCAATGCTTCAGCTGCTCTACCTGATAGTTTACTACTTACTACAGCAGCCCAATTAGCTCTTTCCAAATCTTCTAACACACATCGTCTTTCAAAATCTTGCAAGTAATTGTCAATATCCATCTCACCTTCCACGAAGCTTTTAAATGCAGCGTAGTTAATTTTCCGCTGACGCCCCATTGTAGATCCAGATAGCGACAATATATCCACTGGAGGTGATCTGTCTCTGGCTTCTCGTGCTTCCCTGGCATTCTGGGTCTCAGTAGCTTGGGGCAAGATCTGTACCACGATCTCTGGTGCAGGGTTAGGTCCTACCAGGCTGAGTCTCCATCTCACGTCCCTCTGGAAGTCTGTTTCCTCTGTATTCGCCATTTGTGGTTCGCGGGTTTGATCGCTCTCCAGTAGTTCGGCTATTAGCGTGGCTTTCGTTTTGTTGCTTGCCACTATGCCTCGAGCTTCCAGCAGTTCCTTTAGTGTGGTTCGTTTCAAGCGTTCGTATCTATGCGCCATTCACCAGTTTCAGTTCGGTATATCCGTTCGGGAGGAAATCCCCACCACTTGCCACCAGTGTAAAGGATCCTTGCATTTTCCTCCGAACTCCAGCTGAAACTAAGTGATTATAGCTCCCAATCCCCCAAACATGAGTCGAGACTTCATGAAGGGGTAAACATGAACTCTTTACTGTGGGCTACACGCCCGGTATCAGGACTTCCTCCTGGTGGACAAAGGAAAAACAGTAGCCAATCACAGTGGCTATAGCATAAGCACTCCCCTTACACATAAATCACTCCGTCTTTTCTATCCTGGAGGTAATTAAATTAAGGTAGCACAGAGAGCCTTAATTCTCTCCAGGAAGATATAAACATGGCTTCTTTGTTTTAATAAAACAGAATAAAAATGTATAACTTTGTTTTGACACAATGTAAACTTGAAGTTCCACATATCCCCAGATAGCTGAGATCTGAGTGCATATTCTAGGTGAATAGTGCTCAGATCCCACTAACGCAGTTCTCAGAATCGTCGACTGAAGTTTGTCTTATTAGTTATTTCCACGAAAGCCCATTGTAAATCCTCAAATAACCGAACAGGTGGGTTTGTGACGTCTGTAAAATAGGGTATTTCGTTACAGTACAATTTCCCCGCCTTGGAGATGTTCAGCCGGAAAGGGAAAGCCCCAGGTGTATTTCCAACCTCTGGCTAGTACAAGTTCCAGAATGGGTTTTAGCGTCTTCCTCTTAAATAGAGTTGTTGCAGACAAATCTGAGTAGATACATGGTTGGGAGCCTTCTACTTCAGGGATACCGGTTCTAGTCGCTCTCATAAAATTTGTCTTTGGTGGAAAATTATAAGGGAACCGCACTATAACATCTCTTGATCGATCAGAGTTGGATGACCGACCTCCCAGCGCTCTGTGGACTCTGTCCACTCTATATTCCTCTTCACACATGTCTGGCAGAAGAAATTTGCATAGTTCTAGCAAATATGGCAGGAGATCTCTCACCGACTCAGGGAGGTTTCTTATGCGGACATTTTGTCTACGGGACCTGTTCCCTAAATCTTCTTGGACAGACTGTTGAAAAGATTGTTCCTCCTTCATTAGGACCATCTCCTCCTCAAGTCGCGTATGTGCACTAAGAAGATCATTGTAATTGTCCTCCAGTAGCATTGTTTTTGAGTCTACTGCCTTTATCTCCGTAGACAATTCCGTTGCCACCTTTTGAATTTCTGGCTTGATCTCCGTTCTAAAGTAGGATATCCGTTCCTTCAGGTCTTGAATGTCCGCCTTCGTACTTGGGGCGGAAGCCTCCATATTTTATGAAGTGGTATTCTTAGTTGACGCCTGTAAAGTTTTTCTTGGTGTACAATACGTTTGTATGTCTTTGGTGTTGCATCTTGTTGATACACCTGACATCTCCAATGACCAAAACGTCTTCAGGGTTCTGAGTTTACTTCATATCGATGTCACTTTGCTTAAGTAAGTGCCCTCACATAGCGAGGGGGTAGTGTTTTTTACATAGTAATGAGCACAGCGAGTCCTCATAAAAAATAACTCCGGCCACCAATAGTGACAGTTCCTGGAAAATGTATTTATATGGTTGTATAGTATTACTCCTTTGGATAATCAAGTTGTCTTGAGTTGTGTCTTTATTTCAGTTTCTGTAGTTAGAGGTAACCAACCAAAAGATAGCGGATCAGTATTGCTTGAAAGATGTAAAAATAGTAATTGAGAAGTGGAACAACAGTTATACCAATATGGACAGAGGGTATTGAGCTCAATATTCACAGCTCCACAAGTTGGGTAACATGCACTTTTATCACTGTTGGGTCTTGATAGCATGTATTTCCACTCTCGGCCAATAGATGGCGCTGTTGGACTTGGTAACGCAGATCAATAGCAATAGATGGCAGTGTTGAGTCTAGGAACTGCACTCTCAGCCAATAGATGGCGCTGTAGGGCTTGGTAATGCAGTTAAATAGCAATAGATGGCGCTACTGAGTCCAAGAACTGCACTCTCAGACAATATATGGCGCTGTAGGGCTTGGTGATACAGTTCAATAGCAAAAGATGGAGCTGCTGAGTCCAGGAACTGTTGTTTACATATAATGGCAAGGTGGAGTACCAAGCCAATAGATGGCGCTAGTGAGCTTTGTAAGTATAGGTAGTTCCTTTCTGCGTAGCAGGCAATAATCAGAAAAAGTATTTACACAGTTTATTGATTGCCTGATTTATCAGGATAGTAAAAGTTTTGGTTTTTCAAGGAAAGTCAATCATGCTTTAATTATAAGAAGCTGTTATTAGGGGTACTGTTTGGGGTATTGGTTTTGTAAAGCTTATTCCAGTAAAGATCTCTATTAACTGAGGCTTGCAGGAAGCCTTCTCACATACCTTTGCATTAGGGCAAAATAGGAGTCCTCCTCCCCTCAATCCCCAGTACCTGTATATAGAGTTTTTGCTTCAATGACACTTGGAACAGGTCTCCTACTGCTGAATCCTCCAAACAGAAAAACAAGTTGTAACAATGTCCCGCAACAGGGTTTAAAGATGTCTGTCTCTTGCCTCCAAACCTCTTTCTCCTGCTTCAACACATAGATGCCAAATGTGTGTTGTGTTTGAGGTCTGATTCAGATTGTTCCTTCATGTACAGTGGATATAAAAAGTCTACACACCCCTGTTAAAATGTCAGGTTTCTGTGCTGTAAAAAAATGAGACAAAGATAAATAATTTCAGAACTTTTTCCACCTTTAATGTGACCTATAAACTGTACAACTCAATTGAAAAACAAACTGAAATCTTTTTAAGTGGAGGGAAGAAAAAAAAAAAGAAAAATAATGTGGTTGCATAAATCTGCACACCCTCTTATCACTGGGGATGTAGCTGTGTTCAGAATTCAGCAATCACATTCCAAATTGTGTTAAATGGGAGTCAGCATACACCTGCCATCATTTAAAGTGCCTTTAATTAACCCTAAATAAAGTTCAGCTGCTCTAGTTGGTCTTTCCTGAAATTTTCTTAGTCGCATCCCACAGCAAAAGCCATGGCCCACAGAGAGCTTCCAAAGCATCAGAGGGATCACATTGTTAAAAGGTATCAGTCAGGAGAAGGGTACAAAAGAATTTCCAAGGCATTAGATATACCATGGAACACAGTGAAGACAGTCATCATCAAGTGGAGAAAATATGGCACAACAGTGACATTACCAAGAACTGGAGCTCCCTCCAAAATTGATGACGAGAAGAAAACTGGTCTAAGAGGCTACCAAGAGGCCTACAGCAACATTAAAGGAGCAGCAGGAAGATCTGGCAAGTACTGGCTGAGTGGTACATGCGACAACAATCTCCTGTATTCTTCATATGTCTGGGCTATGGGGTAAGTGGCAAGATGAAAGCCTTTTCTTACAAAGAAAAACATCCAAGACAGGCTACATTTTGCAAAAACACATCTGAAGTCTCCCAAAAGCATGTGGGAAAAGGTGTTATGGTCTTATGAAACCAAGGTTGAACTTTTTGGCCTTAATTCCAAAAGATATGTTTGGTGCAAAAACAACACTGCACATCACCAAAAGAACACCATACCCACAGTGAAGCATGGTGGTGGCAGCATCATGCTTTGGGGCTGTTTTTCTTCAGCTGGAACTGGGGCCTTAGTTAAGATAGAGGGAATTATGAACAGTTCCAAATACCAGTCAATATTGGCACAAAACCCTCAGGCTTCTGCTGGAAAGCTGAACATGAAGAGGAACTTCATCTTTCAGCATGACAACGACTTAAAGCATACATCCAAATCAACAAAGAAATGGCTTCACCAGAAGATTAAAGTTTTGGAATGGCCCAGCCAGAGCCCAGACCTGAATCCGATTGAAAATCTGTGGGGTGATCTGAAGAGGGCTGTGCACAGGAGATGCCCTCGCAATCTGGAGTGTTTTTGCAAAGAGTAGGCAAATCTTGCCAAGTCAAAATGTGCCATGCTGATAGACTCATACCCAAAAAGACTGAGTGCTGTAATAAAATCAAAAGGTGCTTCAACAAAGTATTAGTTTAAAGGTGTGCATACTTATGCAACCATATTATTTTATTTTTATATTTTTTCTTCCCTCTACCTAAAAGATTTCAGTTTGTTTTTCAATTGAGTTGTACAGTTTATAGGTCACATTAAAGGTGGAAAAAGTTCTGAAATGATTTATCTTTGTCTCATTTATTTACAGTACAGAAACCTGACATTTTAACAGGGGTGTGTAGACTTTTTATATCCATTATATATCAATCCAGTACCTTTTAGTCCAGTAGATTATCTAGATCTGCTGTTAAAGTGAAGTCCAAAAGTTGCTGCACAGTTCCAGAGCAATCCAGACTGTTCATTCACTGTAACCTGATCTTGTAGATCAAATATAATCCAAATTGTTTGGTATTTTCATGTTTTTTAAAGTCTTATAGCAGGGAGCTGTGTTGTTTTGCTTCCTCTTTGTTAGCTGCTAGCCCCAAGTTGCTTTTATTTCAATGAAAAAATGTAAAGACATTTTAATGGCCAGCTGCATACTGACAATTAAAGAATGAGAATTGAGTATATTAGTAAAAAAACAAACTTAAACTTATATTTTTACTAATTTTTATTCCATGTCACTCCATTAGCAGCTTTGATCAAGCACTGTGTGCCTCTTTTGCTACTCAGTCACTCTAGGTGTCTACTATGTAAATTATGGGTGGGTGGTGCACAAAGCTACTTCTGGGCTCACTCACAGAGCCTGGAGGAACAGCGTCCACCAACACCTTTATAATTTACATAGGATCCTCTTAGAAGGACTCAGCAGCAAAAGAGTAATGTAGCGCTTGATCAGAGCTGCAATTGGAGTCATATGGAATGCAAAAGAGGAAGCCTCAGTAGGAAAACCCTACCCCTCACTCTACAGGCTGATTGCAGTCCAACACAAAAGCCATCATGATACGAGCCAAGTCAGCTAAATCTGCAATATTTTTTGAAACACTCACTCATGGATTACTTATTTTTATACTATTAGTTATTTGCTACATTGCTCACAAACATGTGCCCTTTTCTTAAACTACAATGTTTGTTTCAAGCAGCCATTTTATTTTCAACTGATCTCCTTCCTGGGGTTAGAGGACACTTTGAATGCACAGTGTTTTCATTAGACTGTTGAATGCCAGCGCTTTCGTTAGGAGTAATGGAAAGCCGACTCATTCACAAGGTCACATCCTACTGATATAAAATGTGCAACAAATACATATAAAAATATAAGCGATTAAGACTGTTTATTTTATTCCACTTTTTTAAACCGTTTTCCAATTATGAAAATTAATTATTCCAAGAACTATATAGAAAAAAAGATGTAAACACAGTGGTACATTATTAAGGTAGCTTTTCTGTGTCCCTGTTTCTAGGTTCTGCCAGACTGTGTGCCAGTTTCTTTCTAGTAGTTTTAATAGACATGGATTTTATAATCTTATATACAGAGATGGGGTCTGTTAGAGGGACTCTGTTGCTAATGAAATACATTCTGTGACAGACACTTGACTTGGCAGCTGCTCCTTTAATCCATTTCCTATGCTGCGTGTTGTCAAGAGGTATTTGACTGCAGATGCTTCTGCTCCTCATTTTTGGGGCAATCAATCTTTTCTTGCATTAGACAGCTCCTGGCTTGGTATCGACCTTTCCAACACAGCTAGATTATAGCAAATAAATCCCACATCTTATCACGCCATACAAGTTACAGCTTTTAAAGGGACTCTGGTCATTTTTTGCTTTGAATAAATGTTTTATCCACTTGTAATTACTTAATTTCCCTTTTGGATCGCTACCTTGTCATGGTGAAGGAGCTCAATGAACCTGTGAGCTATACCATGTAGGGTCACCCAAGATGGGCAGGTCAAAGCAGAGAGGTCAGACTAATTGTGGTTTACTGAAGAAGGAACTGGCAACCTACTCCAGTATATTTGCCAAGAAAACCATATGAATGAGCAAAACCAGAAACACAGACAAATGTGCCTAACATGCTGTGACCATATGGTCACCAAGAGTCAGACACGACTGAAGATCTGAACAACAACAATATTTACTTAATTGGATCCTCCGCAATGTAATTCTCACTTCACTTAAAGGCATATCTCAGTTTCCTGAATTATGAGTGCATTTGATATAGCGGGATTAATAGTGTATGAAAACATTTGTTTCATGAAAAAAGACCATAATTAAATGTTTAAACACTTACCTTGAAGTTAGCAAAATGTCTTGCAATTTCTGACAGTTGCAAATTAGGGTAAACACCTCCTACAAACCCTGGCTAAAAAAGCATTTGTATCAATTTCTGGGGTTCCTGTTTGTGCTGCAAAGCAGCCTGGGATATGTAGTCATATCCATGTTAGAAGGTACTATGCATTTTTATTTAATAGTCTCTCTGTGCAGCACATTCACACTTGATTACCAGCCTGCTGATTCTCTATTCCCTGCATCAACTACTGCTGCTGTTTGTTTTCCCTTTCTCTCTCTGTTTGGCAGAGTGGAGAGGAGCTGCACCTGCTTGTGTCATTACCACCCCTGCTGAATGTCTGTTCCCTGCACCAACTACTGCTGCATGTTTTTTTCTCTCTCACTATCTCACATACACAGCAGCAGCTCTGTCTGTGCTGATGGAAGCAGGGCCAGCACATAGCAGACACAGAAAGCAGGTGGGTGGGTCACATCCCAGCAGTGACTTGGGGACTGGCACCAGTGCTCTCCTATTGGCTGATGAAGACACATCAGGTGAATAATGGGTTGAATTGGGTCCCCTAATGCTGCATGCTGATTGGATGGGGATGAGGGGCCCGTGTAGACACCCCTGGGGGTGTCAACATAATCCTTAGAGGGATTTTGAGTATATTAATAACAATAAAATGTTTTATTAAATATGTTGCATATAGCAAGTATGCCTTTCCCTAAAGTATGCAAAAATGTAATAACCCAGGAAATGTATATATGCCTTTTAACACAGTAACACCATAAGCTTCTTGAACTTCATCTTTCTCCCTGTATTCTCTCCTCCAAGCTGCCATGTTGACATCTCTAACCTGCAGTACTCTTACACAGGATGGGAGTTCACACTACTAGTATCAGGCTGTTAAACAGCAAGCAGACAGTAAGGTGCTGTATGTTAGACACTGCAAAGACACACTAAACTGACAGGACTTTCCACCTTTCTCCAATTTCTCCTATTCTCTCATGCAGGCTACCAATAAACGGACAACATTTTTACATTTACACAGCTCCTTTTTCTACATTCTATACCAGAAATGTATTATTATAAATTAGATCATACAATGATAAACCCTTACGGTTTAGTTTTTACAGCTTTAAAAAACAAAACAAAACAAAACAGTATGTCTGTTTGATGCCCAACAGCATAACACTGAGAGTGTGAATGCCCTCCTTATATTAAGGCATCCATGCTTGAGTTTTGCAAAATATTAATCATGAGAAAAGATGACAGAGACATGTTCTCTCTTTTAATCACACATGCTACAGTATATGCACAGGCCTCACTGCTAACTCCTGTAAGCACATCCCTCCCTCCCTGCCCGCCTGCCCCTATTTAGATTACATTTATAGAGGCATGGAAATCACCTAACTGCCTATTTGCATATCTTATTATCTCACCACTAGGGGTCAGACAACATATTACACAATAGAGTCTTTCACTTTTCTATCTCTCACTTTCTTCCTGACCCATGCTATTCCTTATATTTTCTTCACTAGGTTTCTGCCTCTTTCATTCCCTTTAGATTGTACAGTGGATATAAAATGTCTACACACCCCTGTTAAAATGTCAGGTTTCTGTGCTGTAAAAAAATGAGACAAAGATAAATAATTTCAGAACTTTTTCCACCTTTAATGTGACCTATAAACTGTACAACTCAATTAAAAAACAAACTGAAATCTTTTAGGTAGAGGGAAGAAAAAATATTTAAACTAATACTTTGTTGAAGCACCTTTTGATTTTATAAGAGCACTCAGTCTTTTTGGGTATGAGTCTATCAGCATGGCACATTTTGACTTGGCAAGATTTGCCCCCTCTTCTTTGCAAAAACACTCCAAATCTGTCAGATTGCGAGGGCATCTCCTGTGCACAGCCCTCTTCAGATCACCCCACATATTTTCAATCGGATTCAGGTCTGGGCCATTCCAAAACTTTAATCTTCTTCTGGTGAAGCCATTCCTTTGTTGATTTGGATGTATGCTTTGGGTCGTTGTCATGCTGAAAGATGAAGTTCCTCTTCATGTTCAGCTTTCTAGCAGAAGCCTGAAGGTTTTGTGCCAATATTGACGGGTATGGTGTTCTGTTGGTGATGTGCAGTGTTGTTTTTGCGCCAAACATATCTTTTGGAATTATGGCCAAAAAGTTCAACCTTGGTTTCATCAGACCATAACACCTTTTCCCACATGCTTTTGGGAGACTTCAGATGTGTTTTTGCAAAATGTAGCCTGGCTTGGATGTTTTTCTTCGTAAGAAAAAGCTTTCGTCTTGCCACTCTACCCCATAGCCCAGACATATGAAAAATATGGGAGATTGTTGTCACATGTACCACACAGCCAGTACTTGCCAGATATTCCTGCAGCTCCTTTAATGTTGCTGTAAGCCTCTTGGTAGCCTCCCAGACCAATTTTCTTTTCGTCTTTTCATCAATTTTGGAGGGAGCTCCAGTTCTTGGTAATGTCACTGTTGTGCCATATTTTCTCCACTTGATGATGACTGTCTTCACTGTGTTCCATGGTATAACTAATGCATTGAAAATTATTTTGTACCCTTCTCCTGACTGATACCTTTTAACAATGAGATCCCTCTGATGCTTTGGAAGCTGTCTGTGGACCATGGCTTTTGCTGTGGGATGCGACTAAGAAAATTTCAGGAAAGACCAACTAGAGCAGCTGAACTTTATTTAGGGTTAATCAGAGGCACTTTAAATGGTGGCAGGTGTATGCTGACTCATTTTTAACACAATTTGGAATGTGATTGCTTAATTCTGAACACAGCTACATCCCCAGTTATAAGAGGGTGTGCAGACTTATGCAACCACATTATTTTTCCTTTTTTTTTTCCCTCCACCTAAAAGATTTCAGTTTGTTTTTCAATTGAGTTGTACAGTTTATAGGTCACATTAAAGGTGGAAAAAGTTCTGAAATGATTTATCTTTGTCTCATTTTTTTACAGCAGAGAAACCTAACATTTTAACAGGGGTGTGTAGACTTTTTATATCCACCGTAGGTAGTGAGTTTCCAGTCTTGTAGGGTGCTTTGGAAAAAAGAGAAACTTTCTACAAAGATTCTTAGCTGAAAACAGGGCCCTTCATTTTCAGAAGTTTGTCAATGTTGTATTTTCCTTGTTCATATCCACTGTACAGCGATACAGAATATGTTGGCGCATTACAAATAAAAGTTAATAATAATAATAATAATGTTCTCTGTCTGTTTTATCCTGTGGTCTCAGTAAAATTGTTAATAAAAAGAGATGGCAACTAAATGTTGAAGCAGACAAGAAAGACAAACAAATGTTTAACCTCTCCATATAGCTATGAATGAATGTAAAAAGTAGAAGCTTCAATGGCTCATCTTGTACAGTCTCATTATTGATACAGCAGATTCAACCACTTTGCAGCCCCCAACTAGAAATAACTCTAACTTTATCAGTTCAACAGCAGTTGCCAATAGGAAAACACTATTTCCAAATATTTCTACCAGACAGTGTGTAGTACAATGGGTGAGTTCAGGTGCACTTTAATATACCACTTCATAAAAAAAAAATGCCAGTTTAATTAATATTTCACTATATAACATATTTTTATGTATTAATATATCATTAAACTAAAGGGATAACAAAACTTAACTCATGAATTAGGCTTTCTGTTTTCCTCCATGGATGCAGCCATTTTGCTGTAATAGCCCTTCCTTGATAGCAACACCTCTATCTTTTTACTGCTGCAGTTGCAAACTAATATGCATCAGAGACGCGAACACTTTTCTCCTGTGTTACCTGTGACCGAACTATACCCGATGGAGTAGTACAACAAAGTTAAATACCCTAAGGTTGCGCAGGTATGGTGTGTGTTGCATATTTATATGCAACTGCACCATCAGCAATCTTCAACAGTAAAACAGTTTATAAGAAAATGGCAGCACCCATATAGTTGTCCCTTTATTTTCATATTTTATCCATGTCGTAAAATATTTTATAAAGTGGAATATTAATTAAATTGACAGTTTTATTTTCAGACTTCAATGGTCCTATAAGCCAAAAACAGTCTGACTTCATTAAACCTACAAAAAATGTAAATATGTTCTAAATGGCATTCGTGAAAGGAAACCACATGGATTTGTCATCGTGTGAGGTGAGGGATGACGGCGTGTTATGGACGGGCTGTAAAACCAAGAGGAAAGCAGCCAAGACAGGAAGAATTTGCTCTTCTCCAGAAAACTGCAGTTCCAGCCAAACAGCTGTCAAAGTGCCTATGGAAGCCATACATCAAGTCTGAGACTTGGGTTATTTAATCTGGGCAAGGGGCACCTCTTTTCAAAGGTTTTGTGATACAAATACCTTAATGGATAACTGTAGTTCAAGAAAACTGTACATGTTGCTGAAGTATGTAACAAAATAACAAGGTTAGCAGCTGTGTAAATACTTTTGGAGAGAATAAGAATATTTGAAGATTCCATCATGTCTGGTTTCATCACTTGCTGATAACTGAGTGGGTGATTTGTTAACATTAGAACTGTATCATTTTGAATTTGATAGCTACACTTCCCCTCATGCCCAGAAGACAGCTTGCAAGAATAAATGCAAACCTCTCCCACCAACATGGACAGAGTCATTGAAAATATTTTTTTTCTATTAAAAAAACAGACTCACAGTTTTAATACATATATATGTAAAGTGTTCCATTAAAGGTACATGGTGATATTTGATTTTCTAAAATGAAATAAAAAAATCACCTGTAAATGTTACAGACGTTTTAGATAAATAATTGGACTTAAAGGACCACTAAACTGTAGAAACAAATGTTTACAAAAATTTAAAATGAATATCTTCTATAGTTTTTATAAACAACTTAGTGAAATATTAGATTTTTTTGGTTTATTGGCTTTATTTTGCTAGTGATATTGTTTAGTATAAAAGCTTCCATGTTCTCCCCCACTAATATCCTCTTCCATCTTTTGTAGCTGCAAACATAATTTCACTGTTCATGGTAGAGTAATCAACACAGCTGGGCAGGCTCCACTTACAAATTAACAGGGAGAGCCTTTTTATGTGAGCAATCCCCATAGCATGAAAGGAGCACTTTATTAATTAAAGTAGGAGCAATACATACAATTGTACAGCAAGAAAACATGTCTATTAATAAAAACTAATTATATTTACATAATGTATACATATGCATTGCAGTGTAAACATATACATGTCAAACGCAAATAATGTACATATATTATATTCAGTTTTGAACACAACAATCTATCTTTATTTGAATTATTTAAATATAATTAGATTATATGAATGAAATAGTTTTGCGCAATAATATATATAACACTTTATTTAATATTTATTTTAATAATTATTTGTTTAATATATACAATAACACTTTCAAATAAACAATACACTTTATTTATTTGCTCCTTTCCCGCTAAGGTAATTACTCACACCAACAGCTGACCAGAGGCTTCCCCTTTCATGTTGTAAGTGGACCCTGATTAGCCGTGTGGATGGCTCTAACCACATCAGTGACATCATGTTTGCATTTCTATTGCAAGTTAAAGCTAAAAAATGGAGGAGGATATCAGTGATGGAGAATGTGAGGGGGGGAAAAGTAGCCCCAATACTGAGCAATGTGAGTGGCAAAATAAAGCAAGTATGCCCAAAATATTTTATATACTTCACTAAAATGTTTCTAAAAATTGTAGAAGAGATCCAGTGGTCCTTTAATGTTATTAATATTTATACATAATTTATTTACACATCAGTACACGTTTCAAACAGTATTCATACAATTATTAAATGGAAAAAATAGTGGTCTATGGTGTATACAATTTATATTTGAGGCAGAATTGAGGTAGAAATTGGATTGGTTGGTTTTCTTACATGATACAAAACGGCAGGGAGCCTTTGGGAATTTAATGCAAAAGATCAACAATCAATAATGCTTGTAAATAACAACAGGAAAAAGTTACCAGTATGACCATCCATAATCCCAGTTCTGAGGTCTCCAATCTTCTGGGCCAAGGTTGACTGTCATCTGAAATACTGTTGTGTACATCATATGGGCAACCATTCCAAGAAGTCCTAAAACAAAGGATACACCAAAAAATAACTAAACATATAACATGTAAATATTACTAAAATCATGTTGTTTGTGGTAGACAATACCTCTAAAAGAGTAACCTGAAAAATGATTTGTTGGTGGGGTACAGAGTTTTTAAATCCTCAAAAGACATGTGTCTCAAGTGACTGGTGTATGGAGAACTTGGTAACCCATTTATTTATTACCCAAGAATTTTGCTTAGTTGCATATCTAAACGTTGTCACTTACTGAAAGAGTCTCTAACCTAGGAAATCGACCAGTGGTGTATAAATCGGTCCAAAAGAATTGTCAACAATCCAGAATTTCCATATTTCTCTGTGATCCGTTTCTCTCTGCTTCAGCAGACCTGAGTCACTCAATTGCATTATTATTGTTCCACCTGGACTCAAAGAGAGACTGTAATCCTGGATTGTTGGCAGTCCTTGTAGGGCCCAAATTGTCCACCACTGAACTATAATAATATAATTTGTCTCACTATATAGATCAATATAGAGCTCTTTTGTCACGACAAATTTATGTAGACATGGTTTCAGGGAGCAGTACCGGACTTTTGGACTATGAATGAAGAACTCTCTCCTGCATGAACAACAGCCGAGAGAAAGCCAACATACTGGCCAATCAGAGGGTCTATTTGTTTTATTCTTTACCTGTCTGCGATTACACAGGATGCATTGAAGTATTACACAGCATATAAATTATGAATATGGTTAAGTTTATGCAAAGATGTTCATATTATATACCTGACCTTTGTTAAATCAGTTATATAATAGGTAGTGGATGCAAATGTAGAAACTAACTAGTCTGGTGGTTAGAGGTGTTTTGATGCACCATTAGACAATCCACAAGTTCACATAATATGTTTCTCTAGAACAGATTTATCCAAAATTACCCTCAGATCCAGGACCCATTCTTCAGGACAGATGTGTCAGTACAGGTATATAAATCAAAATTGTTTAAGATCCTGAAATGTGGCCTGGATCCAACCTCCAACGACAAACACTGGATGAGTGTTCTCTCAAATTTTTAATGTTCTCTAACCCACATTCCATTTACATGATGGTCTTTGAGCCTTCTATGCAAGCCTGCAGATTACGTCCTACAGGCCGTATGTCTGCAGGCTTGAAATTTGCTACAATTACAGAGAGATTCAATTGAACAAGCCTGCAAGTTACAGGCCGAAAGCCAAAACCGTAAACCATGCTATCGTATGTAGCATTTTAGAGCGTGAACATGATCAATTAAGCTAGGCCGTAACTACCCATTTAGAAACAGCCAATAGAAAATGAGACCGTCATCATTAGGTCATTAAAACATGGAGGTTAAACGTTAATCAATTAGCGTTTAGGGGTCCGATATAAGATCAGACCTGCAATCCCGCAATGTACAAAATAATAAAAAAGAATGCAGACATTGTTCTAGTCCATGTGGGTGGCCTGATATATATTATCTCATTGATTCCCAAGATTTATATAATACGGAAATAAAACGTTAAAAAAAATGCAGATTTGCGAGATTGAGACTGTTGTGCAATTGTAATGTCTTTCATCGCTTTCCCCATCTTTTAAAGGGTAGTATTGATTTTTTATTTGCATTTACAGGTGCTTAAACCCCTTGCGAGTCCTATCTGGTACCCATAGGATTTTCTTCTACATTTGAAATTTGCAAAAAGATTTGCGGGCTTGAGGAATTGTAGCAATTGAATAGCGATTTGCGATTGTAACTCTTGCGGTCTTGAAAGGTCAAAGGCTTAGATGGGTTTTAAGTTACGGTTGTAACAACTGCAGGGATTTTCAGCCAGTAACCTGTAGATCGTTTGAAGATCGCCGATTGAATAGCAAATTAGTTTACGGGCTACATTAATGGCTCCAAAAGGCTACAATTTCTGGATGGTTGTCTCTCAGGGCTAGATTGCAAAGGGAGTGTAGCATCCTGGTCTTGAACACAAGCGTTCAAAGAACTACAAATGTAGCAATAGTCTACAGGACATTCCAAAACTGTCCAGGATCGGACAAACGGTGCAGTTAAATAACCACAAAATTTGTTAAAGAAGTACCAGATCCATATAAAGGCATTATAAACCTTTCTTATTAGTATTGCATTGAAAAATGTATTAATGGACTAGAAATGTAAGTGCAAAGGTTGGATAAAATGCCACTGTTAGAAATATGAAACTCCTTGCATTTTCTCTATTCCTATATCTACTAGGAAATTGCCAGTCAAAAATGACGGGAATAAATTTTTAAGCGTGGCAATGCTTTTTGCTACACAATGTGAGCACCTTCGGCACTCATCTGCGTCCTCCATCTTGTCTCATTTTCCCCCTCCTCTCCCTCCCTTGTGTCTCATCCCCCTTCTCCCTCCCTTGTGTCTCATTTCCCCCTCCTCTCCCTCCCTTGTGTCTCCTTTCCCCCTCCACTGCCTCCCTTGTGACTCCTTTTCCCCCTCCACTGCCTCCCTTGTGTCTACTTTTCCCCCTGCACTGCCTCCCTTGTGTCTCCTTTCCCCCTCCTCTCCCTCACTTGTCTCCTTTTCCCCCTCTCCATCCCATGTGTCTCCCTTTCCCCCTACTCTCCCTCCCTTGTGTCTCCTTTTCCCCCTCCTCTCCCTGCCTTGTGTATCCTTTTCCACCTCCTCTCCCTCATGTCTTATCCTCCTCCCCGCCCTTTCCCCCCTTATCCTCCCTCCTTCCCCCCTCTCCAAAAACCTCCCTATCCCCTTTCCCCTCTCTTCTTACCTTGATCTGCTGAGCTCCAGCTGCTGCAGCGCGTTTTCGACCTGTGTCTGGTATATGCTAATGACGTGATGCGCATGTGACGTCACGTAATTAGCATTTGCCGGTATGGTCACAGCAAGAAGACGCGCTGCAGCAGCAGGAGCTCAGCCAGTACGGTCATAGCAAGAAGACGCTGCAGCAGCTCAGTGGATGAAGGTAAGAAGAGAGAAGAGAGGAGAAAGGGGATAGTGAGGTTTTTGGAGAGGGGGGAAGGAGGGAGGATAAGGGGGTTAGGAGGGAGGAGGAGGATTGCGGACCAAGAGGGTTAGTAGGGAGGGGGATGAAAGAAGTCTAAGTCCCGCGGGCCTCGCGGTTGATGCCCAACACGGCGGCAGAGGGGGAGATGAGAGAGAGGCAGAGGGGGATGAGAGAGGCCTCAGTCCCGCGGGCCTCGCAGTTGCGTCCTGTAAAGGCAGCAGTGGGGGAGATGAGAGAGGCTGGAGCTCATTGCAGCCTAAGTCCCGCAGGCTCGAGGTCAACGGCTTGCCTCACTTCACGAGGCGCGCAAAGCGTGACCAACATCGTAAGCATTACGAACAGCTCTGCAGATCCACAACTATTATAGTGATGAGACAGTTAACCAGGCATCAGTTGATGCCTGGCCAAATTTCTATATCCTAGGTTTGGCCATCATCTTTGCCACTTAAACATCTAACCTTAGTGAATATGGTTCTTTGAGGTTTAAAAATATCTATACTTTTTGTATACATAAAGTTTATGTTAGTCCAGTAAAACAATCCCAGCTAGAAACAGCTTCCCTAAAACTAATAATTTCATAAAGTCAGTAATTAATAATTATCTGAACATATGCTGTTTGGAAGTGCCTGTCTCTTAGATTCAAACTCACTGCTTCAGGAGTGTTCAGAGAAGTAAAGAAGACAAATCTAGTACAACATTGCGGTGGCAGGCATTTTTTTAAGATGGAAAAGGTATTTTACTTAAAATGAATACAGATTCATACACACTCAAAGTAGGATGATAAAAGAAAATAGAGTAAATAAAAAGTAAATGCAACAGAGCAAAGGCAGATTAAGCAAGTTATTGGATATGTTAAGGCAAAAGCAGAAGAGATTATTGCACGATCAGTGTCAAATCACATAGGGCCTCATTCTATTATCGGCCGTAAAACGGCCGCAAGGCTGCGATTCCTTGCGGGGGTTCTGTTACCTCGCAATTCTATTAAACGGCCCCGCAAGGATCTCCTCTTACGGCCGGCCGTATATCTTGCAACCGGCCGTAAGCTCAGAAATCTTTAAAGTGAAAAATAAATTCAAGACGGCACTGTAAAGCTCTGTAAATGCTAGGGATCATATTGGGGGACATGAGGATTAATAGTAACCCACTCTCAAGCTTGCATATCAGCCCAAACCCGAGTTTACATTAACTGTTTATTTTCCGGCCGCAGCGTGGCCGGGTCTGAGGTGCTCCAAGCACTCTGGACTTTTTACATGGATATTTGACATATACAGGGAGTGCAGAATTATTAGGCAAATGAGTATTTTGACCACATCATCCTCTTTATGCATGTTGTCTTACTCCAAGCTGTATAGGCTCGAAAGCCTACTACCAATTAAGCATATTAGGTGATGTGCATCTCTGTAATGAGAAGGGGTGTGGTCTAATGACATCAACACCCTATATCAGGTGTGCATAATTATTAGGCAACTTCCTTTCCTTTGGCAAAATGGGTCAAAAGAAGGACTTGACAGGCTCAGAAAAGTCAAAAATAGTGAGATATCTTGCAGAGGGATGCAGCACTCTTAAAATTGCAAAGCTTCTGAAGCGTGATCATTGAACAATAAAGCGTTTCATTCAAAATAGTCAACAGGGTTGCAAGAAGCGTGTGGAAAAACCAACGCGCAAAATAACTGCCCATGAACTGAGAAAAGTCAAGCGTGCAGCTGCCACGATGCCACTTGCCACCAGTTTGGCCATATTTCAGAGCTGCAACATCACTGGAGTGCCCAAAAGCACAAGGTGTGCAATACTCAGAGACATGGCCAAGGTAAGAAAGGCTGAAAGACGACCACCACTGAACAAGACACACAAGCTGAAACGTCAAGACTGGGCCAAGAAATATCTCAAGACTGATTTTTCTAAGGTTTTATGGACTGATGAAATGAGAGTGAGTCTTGATGGGCCAGATGGATGGGCCCGTGGCTGGATTGGTAAAGGGCAGAGAGCTCCAGTCCGACTCAGACGCCAGCAAGGTGGAGGTGGAGTACTGGTTTGGGCTGGTATCATCAAAGATGAGCTTGTGGGGCCTTTTCGGGTTGAGGATGGAGTCAAGCTCAACTCCCAGTCCTACTGCCAGTTCCTGGAAGACACCTTCTTCAAGCAGTGGTACAGGAAGAAGTCTGCATCCTTCAAGAAAAACATGATTTTCATGCAGGACAATGCTCCATCACACGCGTCCAAGTACTCCACAGCGTGGCTGGCAAGAAAGGGTATAAAAGAAGAAAATCTAATGACATGGCCTCCTTGTTCACCTGATCTGAACCCCATTGAGAACCTGTGGTCCATCATCAAATGTGAGATTTACAAGGAGGGAAAACAGTACACCTCTCTGAACAGTGTCTGGGAGGCTGTGGTTGCTGCTGCACGCAATGTTGATGGTGAACAGATCAAAACACTGACAGAATCCATGGATGGCAGGCTTTTGAGTGTCCTTGCAAAGAAAGGTGGCTATATTGGTCACTGATTTGTTTTTGTTTTGTTTTTGAATGTCAGAAATGTATATTTGTGAATGTTGAGATGTTATATTGGTTTCACTGGTAAAAATAAATAATTGAAATGGGTATATATTTGTTTTTTGTTAAGTTGCCTAATAATTATGCACAGTAATAGTCACATGCACACACAGATATCCCCCTAAAATAGCTAAAACTAAAAACAAACTAAAAACTACTTCCAAAAATATTCAGCTTTGATATTAATGAGTTTTTTGGGTTAATTGAGAACATGGTTGTTGCTCAATAATAAAATTAATCCTCAAAAATACAACTTGCCTAATAATTCTGCACTCCCTGTATAAATTTTTTTTTTTTTTTTACGGATTTGAGTATAGGGGAATGATGTGCTATTTTTGCTAACACCTACAATCACTTTATAGTCTCCTCAGAGTGCAGGATGGCTTTATTTTGGCTTTATAATGTGCTTAATTGGTGTTAGCGGGACCTGTTTACTGTAAGTAAGCTGCGGCTCGCTTTCAGCCTTGCAGAGAGGGTTCCCGGAGCAATAGAATAGCAACCGGGGCTTTCTTGCGGCCGAAACTCTTGCGGACGTTTTAGATCAAAGGCTTTCCTCCGGCGCGAGCAGCCGCAAGGGATAGCAAGGCGCCGGCCGCAAGCCTGCCGGAATCCCCGGCCGGAGGGGAATAGAATAGCAGAATAGCTTGCAGTCGGTCCTTGCGGCCCCGCATCTCCTACGGCCGGTAATAGAATGAGGCCCATAGTGTATATAGTTGTGAGAGTACGAGTTGTTGCTAACGCTTGCGGGCTCGCGTAGCGTGCCCTTGGGCTTGTGTAGCGAGGGCTGCGGGCGAGGGCCTCAGTTGCTGGCATGGAGCGCGGAAGGCGCTCCTTGCCAGCAACTGCGACCCTCGCAAACTTTACGTCGCAACGCAAACAACACGACACACCAACTACAACCCTCGCAAACTTTACCTCGCAACGCAAACAACATACAAGACACGTTAGCACACATTACAACCTTGCAAAAATCGTCCGCAACTCACGAACATAAAAAAATTAAAACCACAATAAATACACACAGCACATACATAAAAAGCTTACCTACAGCAAGACGAAGCATCCAGGACCTCAAAAAAGCAACTTACACCTTCATTTAAATCAAAATAAAACAGTTTAGACACTAAAAAATTCTCTAAGCGAGAGAAAAAATGTCCGCCAAAAAAACGAAAACGAGGCTACAGCACTCTCAACACGCAAAGCACCACAAGAAACTCGCAAAACACCACAAAAGACCTATGGATATTCCGCTAAGACGCATACCACACATTAGCCGCCATTTTACGCCAATGCGGAAGTACACGACTACGCTAACGGTTTGGTCTTGCGCACGCACACTATTACACTGCACACATTCAGCACGCTTACACAGCAGCTCCACACCACTAATGCTGCAGCAACATCAAAACAGATTGCAGCTCTTCAACACAATGCTTCAAAATAGGTAAAATATATTCATTTATTAATGTATTACATATTTCATTATTATACACCAAACAGCATTAACTACCTTACAATTTCATTGCCGTCATTTTTTGACGGGCAATTCGCTAGTTAAGATATATTAGTGAAAAGTAAAAAATAAATAGAGAGATAATTGGACTTAACAATAGTTATGTAGAGGAAGGCAAGGACATTGTAAAATGACCAAATTAATGCTTTCTGTTTTGCAGAGACAATGGGGAAAGAAGAGTCCCACAGAGAAAAATATAGTAACATGGAACTATTTACAGAGTATAAAGCTTACATTGTGTTATCATATATATAGTTATCAGTTGTCACGTTTACGAAGTTAGTCATGCAATGTTAAATAATTGCGGCCCACGAGAACCCAGGGATGTAGTTGCTGGGCTGCAATGAGCGCCTGGCATCTCAATGAGCGCCACAGGCGCTCGTCGCGAGGCCCGCAGGACTTAGGCTGCAATGAATGCAGAAGGCGCTCATTGTAGTGATTGCGATCAGTGCCGAACCACGTACATGCAGATGCAGCACTCAAAAACCGAGGCACTCAGTTGCGCAAAATTACGATTTAAATGGCCGAACCACCAAACTGAAAAGAGCAACAAAAAAAAAAACAAATATGCCTGAAATTAACTTCCACACACACACAGCACAGGGGGAGAGCCAGGGAGCCTGTGAGTGAGGTTGCAAGTTAAATGACAGAATATTTGGCGTTTTTTCCCCGATCAAAAATCGACTAAGCGAGAAAAAAAATGGTGGCCGAAAAAACATAACAGGATGAAAACAAGGCTGAAAGCAGTAAAAAATGTAATGCACCTCCAAGGGTATTAAAGGAGCCTTGATCCATACTTGCATCACTGAACTTTTTAATCAGTCATTTTTACCAGGAATATTTTCAAATGACATGAGAACTGCTTTGGGCTCTGATTAACCTTGCATTTAAAAATAAACACATAAATGTAGTAGTACATGAGAACCAAAGGCACATCCAGGAGAAGGAGAGTGACACAAGCAGGGGAGACAGGAGAAGGGGAGATGCAAGAGGAGGGACAGGAGAAGGAGAGTGACACAAGCAGGGGAGACAGGAGAAGGGGAGATGCAAGAGGAGTGACAGGAGAAGTAGAGTGACACAAGCAGGGGAGACAGGAGAAGGGGAGATGGGAGAGGAGTGACAGGAGAAGGAGAGTGACACAAGCAGGGGAGACAGGAGAAGGGGAGATGCGAGAGGAGGGACAGGAGAAGGAGAGTGACACAAGCAGGGGAGACAGGAGAAGGGGAGATGCAAGAGGAGTGACAGGAGAAGTAGAGTGACACAAGCAGGGGAGACAGGAGAAGGGGAGATGCGAGAGGAGGGACAGGGGAAGGAGAGTGACACAAGCAGGGGAGACAGGAGAAGGGGAGATGCGATAGGAGTGACAGGAGAAGGAGAGTGACACAAGCAGGGGAATTGTGAGAGAAGTGACAGGAGAAGGAGAGTGACACAAGCAGGGGAGATGTGAGAGAAGTGACAGGAGAGGGAGAGTGACACAAGCAGGGGAGACAGGAGAAGGGGAGACGGAAGAGGAGTGACAGGAGAAGGAGAGTGACACAAGCAGAGAAGACAGGAGAAGGGGAGATGCGAGAGGAGTGACAGGAGAAGTAGAGTGACACAAGCAGGGGAGACAGAAGAAGGGGAGATGGGAGAGGAGTGACAGGAGAAGGAGAGTGACACAAGCAGGGGAGACAGGAGAAGGGGAGATGGGAGAGGAGTGACAGGAGAAGGAGAGTGACACAAGCAGGGGAGACAGGAGAAGGGGAGATGGGAGAGGAGTGACAGGAGAAGGAGAGTGACACAAACAGGGGAGACAGGAGAAGGGGAGATGGGAGAGGAGTGACAGGAGAAGGAGAGTGACACAAGCAGGGGAGACAGGAGAAGGGGAGATGGAAGAGGAGTGACAGGAGAAGGAGGGTGACACGAGCAGGGGAGACAGGAGAAGGGGAGATGGGAGAGGAGTGACAGGAGAAGGAGAGTGACACAAGCATGGGAGACAGGAGAAAGGGAGATGGAAGAGGAGTGACAGGAGAGGGAGAGTGACACAAGCAGGGGAGACAGGAGAAGGGGAGATGCGAGAGGAGTGACAGGAGAAGTAGAGTGACACAAGCAGGGGAGACAGAAGAAGGGGAGATGGGAGAGGAGTGACAGGAGAAGGAGAGTGACACAAGCAGGGGAGACAGGAGAAGGGGAGATGGGAGAGGAGTGACAGGAGAAGGAGAGTGACACAAGCAGGGGAGACAGGAGAAGGGGAGATGGGAGAGGAGTGACAGGAGAAGGAGAGTGACACAAACAGGGGAGACAGGAGAAGGGGAGATGGGAGAGGAGTGACAGGAGAAGGAGAGTGACACAAGCAGGGGAGACAGGAGAAGGGGAGATGGAAGAGGAGTGACAGGAGAAGGAGGGTGACACGAGCAGGGGAGACAGGAGAAGGGGAGATGGGAGAGGAGTGACAGGAGAAGGAGAGTGACACAAGCATGGGAGACAGGAGAAAGGGAGATGGAAGAGGAGTGACAGGAGAGGGAGAGTGACACAAGCAGGGGAGACAGGAGAAGGGGAGATGGAAGAGGAGTGACAGGAGAAGGAGGGTGACACGAGCAGGGGAGACAGGAGAAGGGGAGTTGGAAGAGGAGTGACAGGAGAAGGAGGGTGACACGAGCAGGGGAGACAGGAGAAGGGGAGATGTGAGAGGAGTGACAGGAGAAGGAGAGTGACACAAGCATGGGAGACAGGAGAAAGGGAGATGGAAGAGGAGTGACAAGAGAAGGAGAGTGACACAAGCAGGGGAGACAGGAGAAGGGGAGATGGAAGAGGAGTGACAGGAGAAGGAGAGTGACACAAGCATGGGAGACAGGAGAAGGGGAGATGGAAGAGGAGTGACAGGAGAAGGAGAGTGACACCAGCATGGGAGACAGGAGAAGGGGAGATGGAAGAGGAGTGACAGGAGAAGGAGGGTGACACGAGCAGGGGAGACAGGAGAAGGGGAGTTGGAAGAGGAGTGACAGGAGAAGGAGGGTGACACAAGCATGGAGTCAGGAGAAGGGGAGATGGAAGAGGAGTGACAGGAGAAGGGGAGATGGAAGAGGAGTGACAGGAGAAGGAGGGTGACACGAGCAGGGGAGACAGGAGAAGGGGAGTTGGAAGAGGAGTGACAGGAGAAGGAGAGTGACACAAGAATGGGAGACAGGAGAAGGGGAGATGCAAGAGGAGTGACAGGAGAAGTAGAGTGACACGAGCAGGGGAGACAGGAGAAGGGGAGATGCGAGAGGAGGGACAGGGGAAGGAGAGTGACACAAGCAGGGGAGACAGGAGAAGGGGAGATGCGATAGGAGTGACAGGAGAAGGAGAGTGACACAAGCAGGGGAATTGTGAGAGAAGTGACAGGAGAAGGAGAGTGACACAAGCAGGGGAGATGTGAGAGAAGTGACAGGAGAGGGAGAGTGACACAAGCAGGGGAGACAGGAGAAGGGGAGACGGAAGAGGAGTGACAGGAGAAGGAGAGTGACACAAGCAGAGAAGACAGGAGAAGGGGAGATGCGAGAGGAGTGACAGGAGAAGTAGAGTGACACAAGCAGGGGAGACAGAAGAAGGGGAGATGGGAGAGGAGTGACAGGAGAAGGAGAGTGACACAAGCAGGGGAGACAGGAGAAGGGGAGATGGGAGAGGAGTGACAGGAGAAGGAGAGTGACACAAGCAGGGGAGACAGGAGAAGGGGAGATGGGAGAGGAGTAACAGGAGAAGGAGAGTGACACAAGCAGGGGAGACAGGAGAAGGGGAGATGGGAGAGGAGTGACAGGAGAAGGAGAGTGACACAAGCAGGGGAGACAGGAGAAGGGGAGATGGAAGAGGAGTGACAGGAGAAGGAGGGTGACACGAGCAGGGGAGACAGGAGAAGGGGAGATGGGAGAGGAGTGACAGGAGAAGGAGAGTGACACAAGCATGGGAGACAGGAGAAAGGGAGATGGAAGAGGAGTGACAGGAGAGGGAGAGTGACACAAGCAGGGGAGACAGGAGAAGGGGAGATGGAAGAGGAGTGACAGGAGAAGGAGGGTGACACGAGCAGGGGAGACAGGAGAAGGGGAGTTGGAAGAGGAGTGACAGGAGAAGGAGGGTGACACGAGCAAGGGAGACAGGAGAAGGGGAGATGTGAGAGGAGTGACAGGAGAAGGAGAGTGACACAAGCATGGGAGACAGGAGAAAGGGAGATGGAAGAGGAGTGACAGGAGAAGGAGAGTGACACAAGCAGGGGAGACAGGAGAAGGGGAGATGGAAGAGGAGTGACAGGAGAAGGAGAGTGACACAAGCATGGGAGACAGGAGAAGGGGAGATGCAAGAAGAGTGACAGGAGAAGGAGAGTGACACAAGCATGGGAGACAGGAGAAGGGGAGATGGAAGAGGAGTGACAGGAGAAGGAGAGTGACACCAGCATGGGAGATAGGAGAAGGGGAGATGGAAGAGGAGTGACAGGAGAAGGAGGGTGACACGAGCAGGGGAGACAGGAGAAGGGGAGTTGGAAGAGGAGTGACAGGAGAAGGAGGGTGACACAAGCATGGAGTCAGGAGAAGGGGAGATGGAAGAGGAGTGACAGGAGAAGGGGAGATGGAAGAGGAGTGACAGGAGAAGGAGAGTGACACAAGCAGGGGAGACAGGAGAAGGGGAGATGGAAGAGGAGTGACAGGAGAAGGAGGGTGACACGAGCAGGGGAGACAGGAGAAGGGGAGATGGGAGAGGAGTGACAGGAGAAGGAGAGTGACACAAGCATGGGAGACAGGAGAAAGGGAGATGGAAGAGGAGTGACAGGAGAGGGAGAGTGACACAAGCAGGGGAGACAGGAGAAGGGGAGATGGAAGAGGAGTGACAGGAGAAGGAGGGTGACACGAGCAGGGGAGACAGGAGAAGGGGAGTTGGAAGAGGAGTGACAGGAGAAGGAGGGTGACATGAGCAAGGGAGACAGGAGAAGGGGAGATGTGAGAGGAGTGACAGGAGAAGGAGAGTGACACAAGCATGGGAGACAGGAGAAAGGGAGATGGAAGAGGAGTGACAGGAGAAGGAGAGTGACACAAGCAGGGGAGACAGGAGAAGGGGAGATGGAAGAGGAGTGACAGGAGAAGGAGAGTGACACAAGCATGGGAGACAGGAGAAGGGGAGATGCAAGAAGAGTGACAGGAGAAGGAGAGTGACACAAGCATGGGAGACAGGAGAAGGGGAGATGGAAGAGGAGTGACAGGAGAAGGAGAGTGACACCAGCATGGGAGATAGGAGAAGGGGAGATGGAAGAGGAGTGACAGGAGAAGGAGGGTGACACGAGCAGGGGAGACAGGAGAAGGGGAGTTGGAAGAGGAGTGACAGGAGAAGGAGGGTGACACAAGCATGGAGTCAGGAGAAGGGGAGATGGAAGAGGAGTGACAGGAGAAGGGGAGATGGAAGAGGAGTGACAGGAGAAGGAGGGTGACACGAGCAGGGGAGACAGGAGAAGGGGAGTTGGAAGAGGAGTGACAGGAGAAGGAGGGTGACACAAGCATGGAGTCAGGAGAAGGGGAGATGGAAGAGGAGTGACAGGAGAAGGGGAGATGGAAGAAGAGTGACAGGAGAAGGAGAGTGACACAAGCAGGGAAGACAAGTGAAGGGGATATGTGAGAGAAGTGACAGGAGAAGGAGAGTGACACAAGCAGGGGAGACAGGAGAAGGGGAGATGTGAGAGGGGTGACAGGAGAAGGAGAGTGACACAAGCAGGGGAGACAGGAGAAGGGGAGATGTGAGAGGGGTGACAGGAGAAGGAGAGTGACATGAGTAAGATGTATCTGGGGGTGTCCCTGGGGGTAGAGAGGAGACCTGAGGGCACAGAGTATAGAGTGGAATGGATGTGAGGAGGGAACCTGCGAGCAGATGTTGGGGCGCGCTCATGACGGGCGCGTTTTGTTAAATGCAATATTTAATACCATTCAGCTGAAACACAGGTCTAGATGCTTTGGTCTGATAGGAGAATAAACAAGCATTCATAGGTGGCCCCCACATCAAAGGATAGCTGCCAAGAAAAATCTTTAACACAATACAGACTATTGTGTTGGTACACGTTGTGTCTGAAAATGTATCAGAAAATGTATCTATTTTTTCAAAAGTAAGTTTAATTGTTGAATGTTGCTTTTTGCAATCATTGAATAGGAATTTTATTAATGATCATGACATATTTAGGTCATGCTGTAAGGACAATACAGAGGTCTAGAAATGAGACTGTAGGCAAAATATTTGGTTTTATACAAAATGTTTTAGCAAGGATTATCTATATCATTTACTCATCAATGTGTAAAACACTCACAGAATGTCAGTGTCTCAGCTTCCGGAATCTCCAGAGTTCTCCCTGTATTCTCTCCTGCAGGCTGCCACTAAACTGAAAGTATTTTCACATTTACACAGTACCTTTTAACATTCAATAGCAATTTATTGTTTTAACATTAAATAGCAATTTA
The DNA here is from genome assembly GCA_027410445.1 of Discoglossus pictus. Taxonomy (NCBI): domain Eukaryota; kingdom Metazoa; phylum Chordata; class Amphibia; order Anura; family Alytidae; genus Discoglossus; species Discoglossus pictus. The sequence goes on from CM050168.1 coordinate 148,367,785, forward strand.
TTGTTATGAGTGATTACATATAATGGTTATTATTGAAAGTTTAGTGTTTTTGTAGCTCTTAGTTTGAATCACAAGTGTTTGAAAGTCCTTAGCTCACAAACGAAAGTGGTGAATGTCACAGATAAGCAAGAGGACAGCCTGCAGGAGAGTATTCAGGGAGCAGATTTCTATCTATCTATCTTAAATGTATATCATGGATGTCATATTTCACGAAAGTTAATTTGATAATGTTGTCATTGAGTCTGTATAATTTGTCACTTATTTTACTGTTTTCCATCTGTTAATATCATAGAATTTAAACTAGAATAAAAAAAACAGAGAATGCCATACAAATGGTAAGACATCAGGAATAGTTTTTCCAAGTCATAAATAATATATAATCTGGGTTTTTAAACCAAAGTGGAATCTGGTTTGAAAAAAATACTCAAAAGCTCCTGAGGTAAAATTTGAAGCAAAACAGTAAATCTGTCAAGAAATTGAGTATTTTTTATTCATAAATCTATTGGCATTTTTTCTTTCCATGATTTTACATTTTGAAGTTGAATTTTCTGTCTTTTTGGATAACTGCGGTTGGTAGTTAGTAGTTTTAACAATTCTTATAATAGGTCAAACATTTATATTAAGATCATATTTACTTAATTTATTGTTAATTACAGACACTTTATTGGCTTGGGTAAGAATGTTTAACTGGATGTTGCAATCTGCTCTTAAATTCAGAAAACATTTTTTTTATAATATTTTTTATTTTCCTGTGTAAAAATGTGTAAAGCACTATGGTCATATATATATTTTTTTATTTGCTATTTTTTAGAACTACACTTAAAAACATGCAACATGTTTTTATAATATAAAAATAAAATAATCCAGCCTCTTATTTATTATCTTTTACATGTAGTTATGCTTCTGTGGAATCTGCCTTTTTGGCTTCAGCAGATCAACTTCCTGTGGTGGGAGGATACTTTGAATACACAGGAAGTGTCTATCTATACAATAGATATGTGGCAATTACATCTGCCAGAGCTTTTAGCAATACTAAACTTAAGTTTACAAGGACACATCCACCTGAGAAATTAACAAAAAAAGAAAACAAAATGGAAGCCTATAGTGAAAAATAATTGTATATATAAGTTGCAAAATATAAAAACTGCACTTTTTTTTATTCATTTATTTTGCATTCTAAAGCCTTTTTGCACATCATCATATTTAGTTATTCACAAAATAATTTAGAAACATTTAAATTTGACACTGAGTAATTTATGGTAAGTAAGGCGGTTGAAAAAACACTCACTTACATGCAGTAAAGAAAGAAAATGGTATTCTCAGTATATCTACACATCCCAAGAAGGCCCGGAGAACTGTGTTCTCACAGAATCAGTGAACATAGTGCTGCTAAGGACTCTGGGTATTGATATGCAAATGAGACACATAATGTGCCATCTTCTTATTGAAACACAGTGACGTATTTTTAATAGTTATGATAAACCCTTTATTGTTTTTTAATGACGATTATAATTTAGAAAAAAAATAATTTTGTGAAGTATGTCACATTAACAGTGGCATAATGCCACAAGCATAAATCATTTTTAGAGGAATTCTTAATTTCTAACTGAACGATAACATTTGAGGAATATTGTTTTTGCCAGGATAGAAACAAACTAGAGCATTAAAGCAGCTAATTAATATTTTGGAGCATGATAACAACAGATAAACTATGCTGAGTATCTCAGGAATTATTTACTTGAGAATACATGGCTAGCACAATGTATATAGTTTGTTTTTCAGGCTCCTTTTGATGACAGAAAATGAATATATTATTACATTCTTGGATTATGGTTTTACCTGATAGCACTGTGAATATAGCAGCAAATGCATTCAGCTTTAACCCATCAATCACTGACGTGTAGTAACATACTTCAACGGACATGAGGCTTACTCCTGTTAGGAGCAAAGTGATATACAGCACCTCGGCTACAATAGAGAGCCACAAGACACCTGTGTACAAAATAAAATTAAGAGTTGTCAGTACTGCAAGGATCATAACATTAAAAACAGTGTATAACAACATTAAAAAACAAGTACTTGTTATACTCTAACAATATATATGTACACAAGGGTGAAAATCACATGCTTGTACATTTTTACACTGTAATCCCATATTTATAGTTATATAGCAAACACATGTCATTTCAAACAAAAGCAATCATTACTTTTTTTCCTGATAATGCTATTTTGTTGTTGTTTAGTGTTTCAGTCAGGTCCAACTCTCTGTGACCCTGTGGACCACAGCACGCCAGCCACATATGTAGCCACTGCCCCTCTGAGCTCCATCAAGCTCATGTTAATTATGCTCTTAGTCAGACTCAACATTTTCAGACATACATTTTTTCCCATTGTGCAGCAGCCCTTTAAGCTAATGGTAGGCAAGAGTGAGAGAAGCCCTCTGTACTGTGAACTGCAATTAATAGATACAGATTAAAGCATATTTTTAATTGTTATTATGACAAATCATTTTATGTTTTTTATTTTATAAAAAGATGAGTGATATTACTTAAAAAAGCAGAACATACTTCACGCTATTTGAGATTGGTTAAAAAGTTCAAGAGTCAGTCAAACTGCAGCTGGTTTCTAAGCTGTGACAGTTAAGTTTGTGTTTTGTTGAAAATTCCCCTTTAAGACAAGCATCACATAACTTAATATATACAGGGGTTAAGGTTCCTGCTCATAAGATATTACAATTTCTGCAAAGACATATAAACATTGATAGTGACATTGAAATGACTTCTCCTTCTCTGCCAGAGATGGAGCCAGTGAATGGAGGGCCCTGGTGCAAAATAATTTGCCCCCCCCCCCCCCCCCTGCACTTAGGTAGGTGCCTATAGAGGGGGTCAATAAAAAAAGCCTAAAAAATATGTAGGTTGTCTGATCACCCATATGTTGGTCTAATTACCTTTCTATAAAAAAATATTCCCCCCCCCCTAAAAAAATTAAGAGACAACCTTTACTCCACTAGCAGAGGACCCATACCTTGTTGTGTGACATGGGGTTTTGAACCACTATATAATAAAAGTCATATTAACTGTGTGATTTACCAACTAGTTATATAACAAAAGTTGATGACAAATCTATTAACATTTTTATTTGGTTTTGTTTTATTTAAAGGGCCACTTCAGCACAATTTGGAGCACACCACTGTAAATATCTCCAAACATGTGGAAATACATGTATTTTTCACTAATAAATTAATGAAATTAAATCTCTGTTTACATGAGTCACTGACAAGCCCCCAGACAGACCCAGAGCAACAGCTAAGTGTGGTGAGCATAAGCAAAAAGAGTTAACCATTCACAAATTCATCTGTGCAGAGAATGGAATGCTGGAATCACCTAAATTGGTCAGTGGTGGGTTAACTACTCCTGCTGCACGGTTCAGCATATGTTATTGATCATGGAACAGTCAAGAAGCAGAATACAATGTGTTTGTAAACAGACTTAAAACTTTAGGTTTTTAGGTGTTATTAGTGTAATTAAAAAAATACAACCTTGTGCTTGTTCACACCATGAAGAGGGGTAAATGGCTTTTTAAATTTGTTTTGTATACTTTAACAAAATGTGGTTAGGTGAAGCAGGCACTTGGCTTCAAGTTCTACTACCTTTTTCTTGGTAAGAATGGTGTCCAGTCCAAAGTAGCTTAGCTGGCAAGTGTGTGTGTGTGTAGAGAGAGATAAGGGAGGGGGGGATAGAGAGAAGGGGAGAGAAAGCAAGAGATGGGGTGTGAGAGTCAGAGAAGGGGTCGAGTGAGTGAAGGGGGAAAGGAAGGAGGAAAGGTTGTTTTTATTTCTCCCGATATCAACTTTATACAGGCTTTGACCTATTTTGCCTGCCTCTGAATTCTCCCTATCTTCCACCAGTCTTGACCTATTTGCCTGTCTCTGAACTCCCCTGAGCTCCCACCAGTCTTGACCTATTTGCCTGTCTCTGAACTCCCCTGAGCTCCCACCAGTCTTGACCTATTTGCCTGTCTCTGAACTCCCCTGAGCTCCCACCAGTCTTGACCTATTTGCCTGTCTCTGAACTCCCCTGAGCTCCCACCCATCTTCACCTATTTTGCCTGTCTCTGAATTTTCCCCGGCTCCCACCAGTCTTGACCTATTGTATCTGTCTCTGAATTTTCCCCCGCTCCCACCGGTCTTGACCTATTTTGTCTGCCTCTGAATTCTCCCAGTCTCCCACCAGTCTTGACTTATTTTGCCTGCCTTTGAATTCTCCTCGGCTCCAAGCAGTCTTGACCTATTTTGTCTGTCTCTGTATTCTCTTTTGCTGACATCCTCAACCCCCCGCTATGAACCCTGAAAAACCTCAACGGTATGTATTTTGCCTTGAAATCCCCCCATTGGCTTCTGGTTCCAGGGACAAGTTTGGTGTTCACAACTCAGCCCTGTTTATCTATATCCTTAATGTTGCTAAGCACAGGACCACATCTCAGCATAACTTATTCAGGATGTTCTCCCATACATGTTGTTGTACAGTGGTTAGCTCAGTGGACTTTCCTATAAAGCAGTGCTCCTCAACTCCAGTCCTCAGTGCATACCAACAGTACATATTTTAGGTATATCCCTGATTGTGCACAGAAAAGCTAATCATAGGCTCAGCAGGTGGTTAACCAGAATTACCGAGCCCCTGATTAGCTCACCTGTGCTCAAGCAGGGACATACCTAAAATGTGAACTGTTGGTGTGCCCTGAGGACTGGAGTTGAGGAGCACCGCTATAAAGCACTACTGTAAAAACAAAACATATATATGTTTGAAACATTGGGGTGGCTAAGAGCATAAAGTCATTTGAATTAGCAAAATAAAAGCTAATTTGCATCTCCTGAACCCTGGAAATATTCATGATACTGTGGTGAAGGTTACATGTGTGAGACGCTTTACATTTCACCTCCAACTCCATTTCCTTCCTTTCTTGCTCACTTATCACAGAGAGATTAACACACTCCTCATGATGAAACCAGACAAAATCGAACTTTCCACTTACAAAAAAAACATCAAAAATTATAATTTTCTCTAAAAAATGTTTTTTTTTATATTTGTCAATCAGTCTTGAACTATTTTGCCAGTCTCTGTTAAAAATATTTGTAGTTTTTATTGAATTTACAGTTAGACAGTTAACACTGAGCCAGGTAGGTGAGTTCATTAGAATAATATATTAAAAAGGAGCTGTTTGGATTGCTCTTGAATCTTCTAGAACAATATGAAAAGGTATTCTTTGTGCAAAGCAAAGTTTTCAGAGGCCAATCCAGTTGGTAGTTGCAGCTCTTGGTTCCAACTGGGCTTCCAGATGCAACAAGATGATATTAGCATTACCAAGCAGACTCGTAGTAGCAATCACTGTGACAATGTCTACACGTTTCACCACCCATATCACTTCTTCTTGAACCACAGCAGTCTTACAACTCTGCTAGTGGAAATGTTAGAGCCCATTAACCATAACATGATTTTTCTTGTTACTAATGGTCTATATCCTGGCATTTTACACTGACTCACAGCCCATATTATAAAAGCACGCGTCAGTGAGTACGTTCACATTCACTCAATCTATATTACTATTTCTATTATTTGTAAACAATAAAATGAGAAAAATGACACATTTTATACTTTATTCTGTATGAACTACAAAAAAAAAGAGCCAAGAAAATGAACTGATGAAAAAATTAGGCAGATGTCAAAATGACAGAAATAAATGAACAAAATGTATCATTAAATAAATGAATGCCCTGGAAGCGACCTCTATATATTTTGTGATGAAAATGTATTTCTGAGTTATAGTTTCTAGCAGTAAAAAAAAACAATTTATTGCAAGCACTGAATAAATATGCAAAATAGAGTTATTTCCATATTGCTGAATTGGACAAAAGGAACCTTTCAATTTAGTCAACATTTCTCATTTCCAGAAATGAATGATTACAAATTTCCTCTCCCTCCTTTCTGTAATATTTTTTATCTAATCTGTAACCTCGACCCTTTGCAGAGGAATGTTTTGTTCAATATTCAATGCAGATAAATTACCACCATGTAAAAAAGAGGATATGTACAAAAGATCTAGAAACTTCTAACTATATATATTTGACTTTAAAAAATAAATCAATTTCAACCCTGGGGGAGTTACTTTTTTTAACCTGTTAAGTTGCATTTAAAAATTCAACTTTTTAAATATAAAATTGCAAATTTATCTATCTATCTATCTATCCTGTAAATATTACAGTGACCATTTAAAGGGACATTGCACTACTGTATTTTGCTTTCAATCTTATTGTAAATTAATGATAGACAGAAATTAAAGCTGTTTTATACTCCCTTTGTAGTGTGTCATCATCTATTGCACTATTTATTTGTGAGGCCTGGCAGCACTGCTTTGAACCAGAACTTTGTAAGCAGTATATTGGAGTGAGCACTCACCTACAATTTCCATTGTGACACAATAGTAGGAATGGAAATTAAACAGACGTATACACTGAAAATGGATGGGCAAATAAACACTACAAAACAGGTTAATTTATTTAAAAAATGCAACGTGGTTTACATTTTTTTTTATTATAATTCCTGTAATTTACATCCAGATTACAGTGATCCTAACAAACAGGGTTTATTTTATTTTTCAGCTCTACTTTTAACGAATATAAATACAATTATTAGGCACTAGATGGCGTATAAGCCAGCTCTAACTCTGTGCCGGTTGTCTCATACCAGAGAAGGTATATAATATTCATTTTTGGCTGGAAATGCCACATTTAATTACAGTAACCGTATATCTTTTTTATCAGTTGGGCAAACTGCACGGATGGCAGTGATCTTCCCATTTTTCATTTTCAATCTTTTTGTTTCCATTTGCTGAAGATGTATTGAGAATAGGAGCAGAACATATAAGGCTTTTTATTTTCTGTGTTACAGAATTCTGAAAAGAGAACAACAGCCAAAGGAAAAGCCGGGTCTTATCTGGAAATATCTCCATGATTAATTTGCTTATCAGAGTAACATAGGCGTAGATTTCATCAACTTGTGATATTTCAATTCATGTGGGAAAATATTAATAAACATATGTCATTTTTTAAGTTTATTTATACAATCATAGATGCCAAGATGCCAAAGCTGGGACCTAAAGCAGAAGGAAAAGTGGGGAGCAACGGGCAAGAGTCCCTCTTTATTTTGTCTCCATGAACATATTCCCCTCTTCTTTTCTTTCCTCTCTCTCACCCCCTCCCTTAGCCCTCTTCTTTCCATCTCCTCCCTTATTTTCTTTGTTAGATATGATATGCACACCCTTTCAGGATCCAAGCTATCAAAAAGACAGACCGGATGAAAAAGCACCTTCAAAAATTTATATATTGTCAAAAATGCACTTATGTTCATGACTTGCATAGCTGCTCATGTAGTTTGTTACATACATCATAAACACATTAATCTTTCTCTAAACTACATTGGTACAATGAAATAGATGAGAGGCAGTTGACACCAGAAAGTCCCCCCTTCATTTAAATATATATGTATATAAGTGATCTTTTTAATATGTGGACTATTTATTATTAATTGTTAATTGATCCAGAGGAAGGCAAAGAGAAAAAAAAAAACACTGAAACTTTGCCAATTTTCTCATAAGGGGAAAAAAAGCTAAATTCCTTCCTGACCCCAGGAACTGGCGATCAAATTTCTCCATGGATCAATATTCCTTCACTAGTTATCTAGGATAGCCTTCAATGCCCTCTTTATTCAAAAATATATCTAACCCCTTTTTGAAGTTGTCTATCAAATTCGCTGTTAAAACCTCCTTTGGTAGAGAATTCCACAGTTTAACCACCCTAACTGTGAAGAACCCTTTTCTTTGTTTAAGGTGAAATCTTTTTTCCTCTAACCTCAAAGGATGAGTTCTTGTCAGTTGAAAATCTCTTGCTACAAAAAGTTCACTTGACAAAGCCTTATATTGACCCTGGATGTATTTAAATAAGGTAATCATATCCCCTCATAGATGCCTTTTTTCTAGCGAAAATAAGTTTAGTTTGGTTAGACTTTCTTCATAACTTAGCCCCTCCATTCCCCTTATTAGTTTTCTAGCCCTTCTCTGTACTTTTTCCAGCTCTAAAATGTCCGTTTTATGAAGTGGTGCCCAAAATTGTACTCCATATTCCAAATGAGGGCATACTAGAGATTTTGTATAGTGGTAGAATTATATTTGCTCCCCTTGCTCTATACCCTTCTTAATACATGCTAATATTCTACTCGCCTTTGCAGCTGCTGCTTGGAATTGAGCACTGCTACCTAGGTGGTTGTCCACAAGCACTCCCAAGTCCCTTTCAATATCTGATACCCCTAGATTTGCTCCAATAACATTATAAATTGCATGGCTATTTTTCCTTCCCAAATGCATAACCTTGCATTTATTTGTATTAAATCTCATCTGCCATTTAGCCGCCCATTTCTCTAATTTATGCAACTCCCTTTGTAGGGAAAATACATAATTATCTGATTTTATTACCTTGCACAACTTAGTGTCATCAGCAAAAATGGAGACACTACTTTCGAGTCCTACTTCTATGTCATTAATAAATATGTTAAAAAGGAGAGGACCTAATACTGAACCTTGAGGAACCCCACTTATCACATTAGACCAATCGGAGTATGTTCCATTTACAACAACCCTTTGCTTCCTGTCTTTTAGCCAGCTCTCGATCCATGAGCAGATATTTACTGCAATTCCTGTATCCCTTAGTTTGCTCACTAGTCTTCCATGTGGCACTGTATCAAATGCCTTTGAAAAATCTAAAAAGACTACATTCACTGAGTTGCCCTGATCCAAGTTCTTACTAACCTCCTCATAGAAACTAATTAGATTGGTCTGACACGACCTATCCTTCATAAATCCGTGTTGACTGCTACCTATGATCTTGTTCAAATTCTTGTATTCTGTCCCTTATTAACCCTTCTAAAAGCTTCACAACTACAGATGTGAGGCTCACTGGTCTATAATTCCCCGGATTTGCTCTTGATCCCTTCTTAAATATAGGTATCACCTCTGCTTTTCTCCAGTCATCCGATAGAGACCCTGTAGTGAGTGAGTCTTGAAATATTAGATATAATGGTTTGGCTATTACAGAACCCAGCTCCCTCAGTACCCTTGGATGTATTCCATCAGGACCTGGGGCTTTATTAACATTTATTTTCTCCAATCTCTTTTGGATTTCTTCCTGCGTTAACCAATTATTTAGTGATGGTAGTGCAGCCCCATTATGTTGCGGTGTCCCAACCACTGGTACCTCCCTTGTGTATACCAACGAAAAGAACCTATTTAGCTCATCTGCCTTTTCCTGGTCACTAATTATCAGATGGCCTGTGTCACATTGTAATGTTCCTATAGCTTCCTTCCTCGCCTTCTTCCCATTAATATATTTAAAAAATATTTTAGGGTTAGTCTTACTTTCCATAGCAACTGACTTCTCATTTTCTATTTTAGCCAGTCTAATAGCCCTTTGGCAAGCCTTGTTAATTTCCTTATAGTCACATAAAGCTGCCTCTGTTCCCTCCTCCTTGTATAATTTAAATGCATGTCTCGTTTTCCTCATCATGATCTTTAAGTCATTGTTAAGCCAAATGGGATATGATTTACTCCTATTACCATATATACTCGAGTATAAGCCGACCCGAGTATAAGCCGAGGCACCTATTTTACCACAAAATACTGCGTAAAATGAGTGACACGAGTATAAGCCGAGGGTGGGAAATATGCTGCCCCCTGTGTCCCTCTTGTGCCCTCTGTGTCTCCCTCTCTCTCTGTGTCTCTTCTCCCCTCTCCCTTCCCTGTGTCTCTTCTCCCCTCTCCCTTCCCTGTGTCTCTTCTCACCCTCTCCCTTCCCTGTGTCTCTTCCAACCTCTCCCTTCCCTGTGTCTCTTCTCCCCTCCCTTATCACCTTCCTCAACCTCCCTCCTCATCCTTAACCTCCCTCCTCATCCTCAACCTCCCTCCTCATCCTCAACCTCCCTCCTCATCATCAACCTCCCTCCTCATCATCAACCTCCCTCCTCATCCTCAACCCCCTCCTCAACCTCCCTCCTCAGCCCCCCATCCTCAACCCCCCATCCTCAACCCCCCATCATCATCCTCTCTCCTCAACCCCCCTCCTCAACCTCAACCCTCTCCTCAACCCCTCCTCCTCATCCTCAACCTCCCTCCTCAACCCCCCCATACTCAACCCCCTCCTAAAGCCCCCCATCCTCATCCTCCCTCCTCAACCCCCCATCCTCATCCTCCCTCCTCAACCTCAACCCTCCTCAACCTTAACCCCCCCTCAACCTCAACCCCCCCTCAACCCCAACCCCCCCTCAACCCCAACCCCCCTCCTCAACCTCCCTCCTCAACCCCCCATCCTCAACCCTTCCTCCTCATCCGCAACCTCCCTCCTCATCCTCAACCTCCCTCCTCATCCTCAACCTCCCTCCTCAACCCCCCATCCTCAACCCCTTCCTCAACCTTCCTCCTCAACCCCCCCACCCTCAACCCCCTCTTTAACCCCCCCATCCTCATCCTCAACCCCCCATCCTCAACCTCCCTCCTCAACATCAACCCTCCTCCTCAACCTCAACCCCCCTCAACCCCAACCCACCTCCTCAACCCCCCTCAACCTCCCCCCTCAACCCCAACCCCCCTCAACCCCAACCCACCTCCTCAACCCCCCTCAACCTCCCCCCTCAACCCCAACCCCCCTCCTCAACCCCACTCCTCAACCTAAACCCCCCCAACCCCCTCCTCCACCTAAACCCCCCTAAATATCTCTCCCCTCACTTACCTGCTTGTGCTCCAGCCTCCGCTCCTTGACCCGGCACCGGTGCGCATGTGATGTCACATGTGCGCCGCGTCATTAGCATATACCGGGTGCCGGCACCAGGTATATGGTAATAACGCGGCGCGCATGTGACGTCACATACGCGCCGGGTCAAGGAGCGGAGGCCGGAGCACAAGCAGGTAAGTGAGGGGAGAGGTATTTAGGGGGGTTTAGGTGGAGGGGGTAGAGAGACACACGGGGGGATAGAGACACAGGGGGGTTAGAGAGACACGGGGGGAGAGTGACTTGGGTATAAGCCGAGGGGGCCCTTTTTTGCCTTAAAAAAGGGCTGAAAAACTTGAGTATATACAGTAATTTTATTTCCACATGGTACATGCCGATGAGTATGTTTATTTAGTAAGGATTTGAATGTTGTCCATTTATTTTCAGTATTTTTCCCTATAAGTTCTTTTTCCCAGTCTATATGTAGTATTGCTGCCCGTAGCCCATTAAAGTAAGCCATTTTAAAATTTAGAGTTTTTGTTGGCCCCTTACAACTCTGTTTTTTGTATTCAATCTCAAATGATACTGTGTTGTGATCACTGTTCCCCAAGGGTTCCCCTATTTTAACATTTGATATTATATCAATATTACTTGTGATGACTAAATCCAAGATGGCCCCATTTCTAGTAGGTTCTTGTATTACCTGGGCCAGATAATGCCTCCCTGGGCTAGCACGTGGCACTGGTAGTATCTCAGAAAATACTACCTTGGAGGTCCTTGCTTTAAGCTTATTCCCTAGTTCTCTAAAATCATTCTTTAGGACGCTCCATCTTCCACTAACTTTGTCATTGGTACCAATGTGTACCAAGAGTGCCGGTTCATTACCAGCCCCTCCCAATAATTTATCCACCCGATCCACAACATGCCGAACCTGAGCACCAGGGAGACAGCAAACTGTTCGATTGCTGGGATCTGGGTGACAAATTACCCTGTCTACCTTCCTAATAATAGAGTCCCCTACCACCAAAACATGTCTGTTGCTCTGCCTATTCTGCCCTCCCTCTCCTCCAGTAGAACTGTTCTCCCGGCTGTTAGAGGGAACAGCTCTATCTGGCATTGCCATTCCTGAATGGACATCCCCAAAAGTTTCACTCAACCTGGCAAATCTGTTGGTGTTTGCCAACTCAGAACTGGCCTGCCTCCTCCTGTTCCCCTGATTCCCCTTCTAACTGTAACCCAGCTACCTCCCTGGCCATCCTCACTAGCCCCAGCTCCTCCCTCCATACTAGGCCCAGCTAAACTGTGCTCCGTGAGCACCACCTCCTGCTCCAGTGGAGCAGTATCACTAAGTGCTGCAATTCTCCTCTCCAGATCTTCAATTTGAGCTTCCAGAGAGGCAACATGAGGTATGGACCCTGGATCATCTGTTCCAGTAGTGCATACATATGACAGGATGTATACTGAGTGAGGTTGCCACTGGACTGACTCATGATTATCAGTTACAAAAATACAGTGAGAAAACAAATCAATGTATTTGTATAAAGATTGCTTTTCTACACCTTAACCCAAACAAAACAGAAAAAAATATACTGTATATACGTTTGTTTTCTGTTTTTTCTTATAATACCCCTTTCCTTTGGATTTCCTCCTTTTATTCAATCTCCTACACACTAACCACACTTACACTAGAAATAATTGCAAGCTCCCAAGCTCGCTCTTCCCTTGTTAAAATAGACCCCACCTACTCACCTGTACAATGATAAATGAGCACAGGACAGAAAACACTGCACTGCCTCACAGAACGGATTCAGCAGAACACGACAAAATGCACACAGATATACCTTTACACAGGCCAAGCCACACCCACTCTCACCTGGACCCGGATTACAGCCCACAGGAAGAAAACACTGCACCGATTTACAGAACTGATTCAAACAGAACCTCACACAAATGCACACAGGTATTACTTACACAGATCAAGCCACACCCACTCTCACCTGGACCCTGATTACTGCAACAGGACAGAAAACACTACACTGATTTACAGAACGGATTCAAAAGATAGATATATATATCAGGATCGACATTTAAAAAATAAAGTACATTTTTTAAGTACATTATTGTGTGTTTAATTGCTGCTACAGCTATAATAAGTGTTTGAAAAAGCCCTTGTGAGCCATATTTAGTACTCATAATATTTTTGACAGGAAAGTGATACTTTATTCAGTTGCGGGTCAGACTTTATTTGCGAGTTAGAGCTATTGGTCTAATAGAATATTGATTTTATGTAGCTTTAATTGTTTAGAGCTCGTATAATTTGAGCTGTGCTAAAACCAATGGAGCTCTTAGGCTGGTTTTGCTGGCCCATAGTGATTGTGGGTAATAACTCGTAATCAGATTATGAGTAGCTAATAGAATACGTAGCAATATTAAGAGCAGTTTTAAGTGTTTATACATTTATGTATTGGGCAATAGAGTAGGGCCCTCTGTCCTCCTTATAAGTCACTTAAAAACTGATAACATTTGGGGCATGTTATGGTATTTCATCTAAGCTTATTCATCGAAAAGGGAATCTAAGAATCCTTCATTGGTAAATTACATTATTCCTTACAATTAATACATTTGTTTCTTAAAGTGATAGGAGATAAGCAAACCATATAATAAGACATATGGCATTTTCTCTCCTGAGGTAAAACATCAATAGATTTATTAAGGATCTAGTCTAGACTTAGTGCTATTTTGTAAAGTGAGGTAATGTATCACCTTTTGGGCAAATATAGGCGCAAGAGTTTTTTCATATTTAATCATGTGCTGTAAAAGATCACTTTTTCACACATCTAGGTCTGTGTGGTAAATTGTATTCCCTCCAGTGAGATAAAATATCAACTTTTCATTTACCCTAGGCTCTAAAGATATATGATACGTTTCAATGTACGATTAAATCTCATTGATAAATCTAGGCCTTCATATTATATACCTATATTAATCTAAGACTTGCCCATTAGCGATTTAGCACCCCGGGCCTTAGCCATTACTTAGGCCTTGAAACATATTGACATATGTCTCACATGAGATATCATCATATATCGGTATATACGGCATTATGTCCTAGAATTAAATGATATTTTCTTGTGTAAAATAAAATTGCACTGAATACAGTGATATGAATCCATAGCCTAGATTTATCAAGTTAATATTGCAATAACAATCTGAGATTTTCCTATTTAAGGTGTTTCAAAGAAAAACAGAGGATGAGCTGAAGAATAAAATAATACAAACTAGCAGAAAATATATTTTGTATTCAAATTCTGATTCAAAGAATATGTTCATAAAAGTGATATTAACAGAGAAAAATAAAAAATATCAATGCCGTATGACACTATGATATGTGCCAATAATTATATATTTATAGAAACTGTAAGTTGTTCCATCTAACAAACTTGATTATATTTATTACTACTTGCACCATTTTCTTGGCCATGTTCTTATTAGGTGACTTTAGCTGATGTATGAGAGGTACTCCGTTGCCTCAGAGGTTTCCATTTTGTCCTTATTGAGGCAATAAAATTTACTGACATATGTGGTAGAATATCGACTTTAGGAGAATCTAGGTTACAGAGAGATTATTTTATATACAGTATATATATATATATATATATATTATATGAAGTAAAAGACCACACTTTTATAAAACTAGACCAGAGAGTTGAGAATATTTTATCAAGTGAAGTAAAACATATTGGTTACATAAATCTAGGCCCTAGGGCGAACATATTTTTTTTTTTTGTGAGATAAAATATTATTGTTTGGTAAAAGTAGGCACTAGTAAAAATATATATAATTTCCTTTTGTGAGATAAAATATTGCCTTATGATAAAACCAGGCCCTACATTTCAAAAACCTAGGTAAAAAAACCTTTTGATAAATCTATGCTCTATCCTTGTGATATTTTCTAACATTCAACAAAATTAAGTTTCATAAATCAAGACTTTCGATCCATTAGGCTGATTTTTTCCATAAAAGGCTGAGGTCATTTAAGCTATGAAGACTTTACTTTCTAAATTAAGAAATCCTAAGGTTTTGTGCACGTCAAAAGCTCAAAGGCTTGCTGTAACAAGGCCAAATATTCAAGGAAAGTGGAATAGTAGAAGCAAAATGGAATCGGGGCGTGACCGGAAGTGGTGATGTAGCCGCGAAGGTCGGTACTAGCGGGTGGAGAGGCGTCCGTGTGGCGGAGGACCAGCGAACCGATGGTGGCCGTGCCCGTGCGCTAAGCAAGTGAGTGTGGGTAAACCGCCCCTGGATAAGATCCCTAAAAAGAGGAAAGAAGAAGCAAGTGGGTCTCTGTGGTTACACGGCTAGACGGAGCAGCAGATACATGGAGTAGCGTGCAGCAAGGCACCTGAGATCCAGGGATACAGGGGAGAGGTAAAACCACACAGCAAACAGTGCTAAAGGCAGGAGGGGACTCCAATGCTGACCAAAGAGTGAGCGGAGACTGGGTCCCAAGGGAAGCAGCGGGCTCACAAGCGAAGGTATAGTGCCGTGACAGCGGACCTCAACAGCACAAGCAAGGAGAGGTCTGGAGTGCAGAAACCATGATGACGCTGAACTAGCTGCAAAACAGACGGAAACTCGGAGATAATCTTCAGAAAGCTAAGTAAACAGCTGCTTTTCCTATTTTCTGTTGTATGAGATTAACACAAGTCATCTACAGCTAAAATATATGCTATGAAATTAAGTAATTGGATTGGCCCCCTGCAGAGAGCACACAGTCAGTAATAAGAATAAAAGTGTGCAAAACGCCACTCTATAAACATATAACCCTATAAGGAAGTCAAACTTGCTTAAAAAGACTGAACAAAAATATTTATAGACTATGCACACGGTTAAGGTAACCATCAGGTCCACAGTGGAACAATTAATACGATAATTATCTCCCTTCAAAGCCCTGAAAGGATATAGATCCTAGTGTTTGGGGGGGAAGTACACCCTTGGACATTTTGTTACAGCTAATTGGGTAACTCAAAGGAGCTCAGTCAAGTCATATTGAGTCTGGACAAGTGGAAATCAGCTGGAACCGGACAAAATTAAATAAACATTGGAACTTCAAATTCAACTATAAGCATATACACAAACAGTGTAATGAGTAGGGGGTCTATTTTGCTGCAATAATCAAATTTCAAGGAACGTAAAGTTGAAGAAATATTGAGATACTGTGAGAAAAATAAAGGATAGAAGGATAGGTGAAACTGGGGAGGAGAAGAGGTGATAAGATGGCTGCGAAGAGCAAAGCTAAAGTAAGAAAGAGTTTGACGACAGAGCCATCTACCTTTTTTACCCCAAAAAACACCACTAATTTGACGCAAAAACAACTGCAAAAAGAAGCATCAAATCAAAGTTCATCCCAACCTTCTCCTACTTCCCTAATTAGTGAATTGGGGTCACAAGAAGGCAATTTACTCACTATTGATAATATGAAAGAAATTTTAAAGAACTTTCAAACTGAATTCTTAGCAGAGATTAAGACCCAAATTATGGAAAACGCTAAATCAATAAAGGAGGTGAATGAAAGATCATCAGTCTTGGAAGTTAAATTCGACAAACTAGTTAATGATCACAAAATGCTACTGGAGCAATCCTCAAAAATGTCTACTCAAATTACAATCCTGAACGATCAAATAAACAAAATGGAAGATAAAGATCGGAAAAATAATCTCCGAATAAGAGGAATCCCAGAAACTATAAAAAAAGAAGAAATTTCAACTTATGTAAAAGATCTATTTTCTAAGATTGTGCCATCCTTTCCACAACTAGATCAGAAATTTGATGCAGTACACAGAATCCCCCTACCAAAGCACTTACAAAACAAAACCTCTAGAGATGTAATAGTTAAAATCCATTACTTACCAACAAAGGAAGCAATCTCTAGAGCAAGCTATATAAAGAAGACATTTGAAGCGCCGTATGAAAAAATTCAAATTTTTTCAGATTTGTCAAAAGCGACAATTAATAGAAGAAAGGAATTTAAGTTCATAACTCAAGAATTAAGGAAGCACAATCTTATTTATAAATGGACGTTTCCAGCAGGATTATTAATCTTACATGGTTCTACGTGGCATAGGATTTGTTCCATTACAGAAGGAGAAACTTTCTTGAACAAATTGAAGACCAGCTCACGAGACTCAAAGGACTCATCCCCTGAATTGGAAACTACAGATCCAGAATGGCAGGAAAAATAACTATAAAGGAAGAGACAAAGAAATAAAGTTGTAGACATTCCTACCTGGACTATCACTACTCAATTTAGAGGATTAGAAATTTTTCCCTTCCTTTTTTTTTTTTTTTTTTTTTTCTTCTTCCCTTCCTTTTTGGACTAGGAAATGGCAGTAATAACGGTTTACGAGAGCAGAGTAATTAACTAAATCAGCTTAAGAATAGGAGTAAATTGTTAAGGGAAGCGCATTAATGATGCGGCTTAGTAACTGATAGTCACAAGGGAGGAGAAGCACTAATACAATTAGGGAAAGAAGGGAAATGAAGGGAGGAAAAATCGTAAATAGTAATTTAAGGAAACGGTACTGCCATCTCCATATCATTCCGCTAACCATTTCGAACATCGGCTGAACCCCTGCGGAGCATAACAGGGGAAAAGAATGCGAAATAACCCTTTATGTTCCAATAGCATGAATGTATGTATGAATGAAAATGAGAAAGATATGTGTTTGTTGATTTATAAAAGTATAGCAAATGAAGCTCACTCAAATTATTGTTTGGTAAATAACAGTAGATCCAGAGAAGCAATTAAACAAAAATGGCCCTGAAATTATTAAGCTGGAACGTTAAAGGCCTAAACTCACCCAGTAAAAGGAAAACAATTTATAGACACTGTAAAAAGGAGAATGCAGACTTGATCTTTCTCCAGGAAACCCATTGGGGGAAGGAAAAAACTCCGGGATTTGCGGAAGGTTATTTTGATTATAGATATCACTCAAAAGGGGAGAAAAAAAAGAGAGGAGTTTCAATATTTTTCTCAAATAATTTAGAAATAGTGGAAGTAATTTCAATTATAGACCCAAACGGACGTTACATATTATGGAACGGCCAAATTAATAATCAAAAAATAACGTTGATTAATATATATGCTCCTAACGATAAACAAATGAAATTTATAAAAAAAATAGGAAAACTAATTAATAAATATGCACAGGGTCCGCTTATCATAGCAGGAGATTTTAATTTGGTTTCAAACATAAATTTGGACAGGTCAAAAAGATTAGTGGATAAAAATTTAAAAAGAGTGAACAAAAACGCTCAAGTATTTACAGAATGGATTATAAATAACAACTTATATGATACGTGGAGAGTCCAACATCCTCATCAAAAAGAATTCTCATTTTACTCAAATCCTCACAACACGTATTCACGAATTGATTTAATATTAGTAAACTCTCAAATAATTAATAAAATTACACACTCTGGAATAGGTAATATTGTAATTTCAGATCACGCTTACACCACACTAATGGTAGAAATAAACAAAGTAAAACTAGATAGACCACAATGGAAGCTAGACGACACTATATTAAAAATAGAAAAAAATAAAGAAACACTAAATAAAGAAATTTCTGAATTTTTTGATTTGAATAACCACTCAGTTTCTGCATACTGCACAATTTGGAATGCACAAAAAGCTTTCACAAGAGGCTTGATGATTAAACTCAAAGCTCAGTTGATAAAGCAAAGAGGAGATTCACTAAAAAAATTACATATAGATTTGAGTAGGTTAGAATCTAGGTTTTTGATCGACCCACAACCACAAACTAGGATTGAAATTAAACTAATACAAAATAAAATAAACAAGATCAACCAATATAGATCAGATAATGCCCTTTGGCATTTCCAACAAATATATCATTTTCAAAATAATAGAAACAGTAAATTACTTGCCACCCAGGCGAAAAAGAAAAAAGGAAAGAAAAGAATAATAGCCATTAAAGAGAACGGTAAATTCCATTCTGCCCCTCAAGAGATAGGACAAGCATTTTCAAATTATTACCAGAGCCTGTATAATCTAGATAAAAACCCCTCCTTTAATAAACCAACAGCAGAGGAAATACAAACTTTTTTAGATGGTATCCATCTGCCGAGGTTACCGGAGGAAGATCTAAAGGAATTAAATAACCCCATTACAGTGCAGGAAGTCCAACAAGTGATCAACGATTTGAAAGCTTACACGACCCCAGGCCCAGATGGATATACTAATTTATTTTACAAAACCTTCTGCCAAATCTTAAGTCCTTGGTTGACAGAAATGTTTAATGAAATTAAAATATCAGGTACTATGCCAGAGGAAATGACAAAAGTAGCATTAATAATGATACCTAAGCCCAACTTAGACCCACAACGGTGTGCCAACTACAGACCCATTTCATTATTAAATGCAGACATCAAATTGTATGCAAAAATTCTGGCACTTAGAATTCAAAAGAACGTAGAGAAATTAATTGCACTAGATCAAATGGGTTTTGTAGCTGGAAGGCAAGGAACAGAGAACATTAGGAAAATCATGAACTTGGGTGAGATAGCAAGAGCTAAAGGTATCCCCACCCTATTTCTGTCTTTAGATGCCGAAAAAGCATTTGACAGAATAGGGTGGGACTATATGCAATTAACATTGTCAAAATTTGGTTTTGGGGAATTTGGGGTACGAGCAATAGGAGCTCTGTACAAAGTCCCCCGAGCAGAAGTAACGGGATTGGGATGTAGAACAACCCCCTTTGAAATATCAAATGGTACTAGACAGGGTTGCCCCCTCTCCCCCACCTTGTTCGCATTAATGATAGAACCTCTGGCGGAAGCCATAAGATCATGCCCACAAATTCATGGAATTGGGGTGGGAGAGAGGGAGCACAAAATTAGTTTATATGCAGATGATATTGTTTTATCTATTACTAGACCTGAGGTCTCATTGCAACATGTGTCAAAACTAATACAGAACTACAGTAAAATTTCTTACTATAAACTGAACTATAAGAAATCAGAAACACTGTTCTTTAATCTTTCAGTAAGCTTGTTAGATAAGCTGAAAGTTATCTATCCTTTTGATTGGAACTCTAAATCATTCAAACATCTGGGCATTACGTTCTTGGGTGATTCCCAGGGAATGGTAGATAAAAATTATAAGGAATTACATGCCAAATTTCAAAATAGTATAGAGAAATGGAGAGGAGAAAAATTTTCATTTTGTGGTAGAATTGCTGTAGTTAAAATGATTTTACTCCCAAGAATGAATTATGTTTTGAGATGCATTCCTTATAGTATACCTAGATATTGGTTAAAGAAATTACAACAAACAATTGATTATTTTATACATCATTCAAAATATATGAGGGTGAAAAAAGCGGTATTGGGGAGGAGCTTCCTAAAAGGAGGGATCTCCTACCCATCGCTGCAACTTTACCAAGAAGCGAATAGTATAGTACACACTTTGAAATGGTTGGAACCAGCGGATAAGTTTCCTTGGATGACTATAGAAAGGGCCTTAGTTCCAGAATATCATCTATCAGCTTTGGTATTCGGGGAGAAACCCCTCTACAAGGATCTTGTGATTGGTGCTTCTGTGATAAAAGAAATTGTAAAAAATTGGAGACAAATTAATAAAAGCAAAAATTTACTTCCCAAAAGCAGTGTAGTCACGCCAATAGAAGCTTTGTTACACCCAAATATGGGAGGCGGGCTTAAAGTGTGGAATAACAAAGGATTAAAACGTGTTAAAGACACGTTAACTGAAGGGTCAATAGCGTCCTTCATCCAAATTAGAAACAAATTCGATATCGCAGCAGAAGGATGGCTAATATACGAAGCCTATAGAACAACCTGTCGCGATTTTAAATTTGGTCCCCAGAATGAGAGGGTGTTAAAACCGATGGAAATCATCCTCCTTAACCTGGGGAACAAACACTTGATATCAAGATGTTTTAATATCATAAGATCCTTGGGAGAACAAACTAAAACTAGTAACATGAAGCAATGGGAACTAGACTTAAACCTAACTAAAGAAATGAGGGTCTGGGAAGGAGCTTTTAAATTGACCAACAGATTTATTAAGCAACCATCTCTTAGAGAAATGCATTTCAAGATAATTAACAACTGGTACATTTCTCCGATGAAAATTTCGCAAATTTCACACTCCCCTTCAGACAGATTATGCTGGAGGGAATGTGGCAATTCATCTAACCTATTACACATTCTATGGGAATGCCCTAAATTAAGGTCTTTTTGGGAAAAATGTTATGAATTTATATTTAAGATAGTGGGAATTCATTTCCCAATGACAGGAGAGTGCAGTTTGCTACATTTTTTTCCAAGTGATGTCAGCACGGAAAAAAAAGCATTTGCCGTTCTAACTTTTTCGATAGCTAAGAAGTTAATAATTGGTAATTGGAAAAAGGAGTCGGCCCCTCCCTTTGCGGATATCACTTGGAAAATAAAACACACGCGCGAATTGGAAAGGAATTATATACAGAAGGGCTTAATCAAATTAGATCCTTTAAAATGGAAATTATGGGACGAAAATCAGGCAATAACTGGTTGATTTTTCTTTCCCTTCTGTAAAGTGCCTTTCCGTTATTACAAGAGTGGAATGAATGAGTATGAATGGTAATTACTTTATGTCATGTTCTTTTTTTTTTGTAAAAGTATGTCAATATGTGTTTAATTTGTTTGTATGTTTTAAAAATTTCTAAAATAATAAAAATTAAAAAAAAAAAAAAAAAAAAAGCTCAAAGGCTTGTTTTATATTGAGTTCCCTTAGGTTCATGTATGTGACTAAAAAATCAATAATTCATTTCATCAATGCATTAGAGGGGAACTCAAGAGTCAAATTTAAATATTTCTCAGAGTGAATGTTTTTTTGAAAAAAAAAAAAGAGTTTCTCTTTAAAGGTCACGAACAAATGATAAAACAGAAACACAGTTTTCACATTTGACCAGAGAGAGGTACAAGGTTGTAAAACACAAACCCCAAATATGTTTTTATCAGTAGGTGATATTTTACCTCATTGGGAAAAACATATCTTAGTTCAAGTTAATTTATAAAAATGTAGCTTTTACCTCACCAACTAAAATATCTCAAATATCTCACAATTACAGAGTCTAGTTCTATAAAAAAATGTTTATATATATATATATATATATATATATATATATATATATATATATATATACGCATATTAATATAACATGTAATTACCCCGGCACCAATTACCCATTTAAAAAAAACTCCAGCTAAACCGGCATACTCGGCACTATTCGGCAGTTCAAGACTGCAAAAAAGAAATAAAAATACAAACTTTTTTGTAAATGTTTCTTCTGGGCCTAAATCGCCCAGTTTAGGTGCTAATGCATTTTTAAAGGCATTTTGGGGGTTTATGGGTCATTTAGACCCTTTTTTTCGGGGACTCACAATTAACTGGAAACTACACTTATCCAGTAATAGGTGCCAGATAACAGGGAGTCTACTGTATGTATGTATGTATATATATATATATATATATATATATATATATATATATATATACACACACACATATATCTCGATATTTAAGTTGGTGTTAAATCACCTTTGGCTTGGATTGAGAAAGCCAGTAGATAAGATATATATATATATATATATATATATATATATATATATATATATATATATATATATCAAATACTGGCTTTTCTAATTTAATCCCAGGGTGAATAAAAACAAACTTAAATATAAAAATGAGGGGAAAGAGTAAGTATGACATTTAAGTTTTATTAATATTATTATCTTTCATTTGTAAGAAATCTAGGACATATTCAGTAGAGCTGTACAAGGGTTAAGTACAAGGCAAAAACAAAATTAACACTTAGCAAAAGAATGGGGGCCCTGTCTTTTTAAAATCAAATATACATAGAGCTTGTTTCCAAAACACCAAACAAGGTTTAAAAATGTAAGACTTATTATATTAAATAATTAAAACAAACATTAAAAAAAAACAAAGATTTTTCTTAATTTTTACTTTTTTATAGTTTGGTGTTGTTTCTATGTTCATTTTAAGTATTTAATATAATAAAAGTTGAATTTTTAGTTACATTTCCTCTTACATTGGTGAATTAATTATGCATTTTACATAATGTATATATAATCACTGGGCCTAGATTTAGTGAAGGACTATATTTTACCTCATATGAGTTATTCTTAAAATCTAGGGTTTTTATGAAATGTTAATATCTTATCTATATAAGAAAATATCACACAATTTTGTGTTTTGTTTTATCATAAGGGTAATATTTTGTCTCACAAAATAAATGATCTGTTTGTTCTAAGGCCTAAATTTAACGAAACCATCAAATCCCTAAACTCTAGGGCCTAGTTTTATCAAAATGTTGTATATTAATATATATTTTATATACAATCAATGTAAAATATATACAGTTACTTGTGCCTAGATATAGCAAAATATGTTATTTTATCTCAGTTAGGAAATTATAGCTTCCACTGCAGCCTGATTGAATGTAAAAAATAAAGTTGAATGATAATAAAGTAGAGGTTGTGTTTCTTTTTACATTATAACAAAAAAAAATAGTTTGCATATTTATAAAGTTTTTCCCCCAAAGAATATATTTTATATATTCAGGACTATGATGGCCTTTTAGGCCACAATTGATTGATTAGACTTTTTTTCTTGAACATTTTAATTTAAATGAATAGTTCTATTTTTCTGCTCAGCAAGGTTCATACCAAGGGCACAGGAAAAAGTGCTCCAGATGTTACTTCCCTGTGGAGGAAACTATATGGCATCATTGTTTTTAGTCTCCAAATGAGATATACTCCATTGTGCTGACAATGTCACCCAGTCCATGCATGACATCAGCTGACAGAGCTATATATAAATTCTCTGTTGTTGCTTAAAAATACACAGGCACACTGTAAATTATTAGATTAAAAATAATCATTAAACATTTACAGGCTGTATTTCTTTAATTTTTCTATAATTTTGTTTTCACATTATCATGTCAGGTTGTTCATTAGAGAGTACTATAAATATGACATTCTTTTAAAATATTAACTCTCTATTGAAAAACTATGAAACTTTACAGTTACTCTTCCATGAGTTCTGAGCCCTGGGATCTGATTGGATCAACAGTTCAAGAGCTAGCTCTGCAGCCAATCAGACTGCTGTAATAGTTACTGTGGGCCCTATACTATTGGTCAATTTATACATTTATACACACTTAAAACTGTTCTTAATATTGCCACATATTCTATTAGCTACTCGCAATCCAATACAAGTTACCCACCCACAATCACTACGGGACAACCAAGGACGCATAACCGTCCTTAGAACTCCATTGGTTTTAGCACAACTTGAATATTACGAGCGCTAACTAATTAAAGTTACACAAAATCGATATTCTATTAGAACCATAGCTCTAGCTCCCAATTAAAGTATAACCGGCAACTGAAAAAAGTATCAAGTTTCTGTCAAAAATATAATGTGTACTAAATAGGACTCGCAAGGGCTTTTTCAAACACTTTTTAACTGTAACAGCAATTAAACACACTATACTGTACTTTAAAAGCATGGGAAGGCATGCAGACCAGTCTCAAACCCACAAATATGCATTCAAAAAATATTATTTTTAAAAGTTACTTCTGAGTAATATGGATCTCAGGACTCAAATGGTTAATACATATCATGAAACCCACATGGACTAAAACAGCTGATCTAATGCATTTTACAAGATTGCGAGCCCGATCAGCAAATATTACTTATTGGCATTAATTAATTCTAAGCCTCCAATGTTTTTCTGACATCATTGGCTGTGTCTAAGAAGTAAATTACAGGCTTGCTTAAATACTGTCAGATCATATGATCACGCCCTCTGAAATCCGCCTTAAAGAGGCAGGGTTTACAAATTCAGCCTTGCAGTCGGAATTTGAGAGCTGGAGTCAATAGAATGCATTTATTTAAAAAAACACCCGAGGCCAAACTAATGAGATTGAAACATTTGCGAGCAGCTAATAGAATAGGGCCCTGTGTTCTTCTGCAGATTTATAAATTATCAGCCTTATTAAATTGCAATTCAGCAAATTCTAAAGGGCTCTACATAAACACATAGCATATTTTTTTTTTACAGAAGTTTCTAGTTAGTGAACTTCTAACCAAAAGCAAGGACTTCACGAATTAAAAACTTCTGTAAAAAAATATGCTCTGTGCTTATATAGAGCCCTTTAGAATATATATTTATTTACTTATTTAAAGAGAGAGAGAGAGGGGGGTGGGGAAGATAGATAGATAGAGTTGTAGCTATTATGAGCATAAAAAAAGGCCAAAATACAAACTTGAATCTGAGGCTTTAATCCACAAAACGAAAATAGAACATCCAGTTATTATCTGCTATTGAAATCTCTGATTTTCTAATGCAACAAATTAATCCCAAATCTACGACTCCCAGATGAAACATGAGTGCAAGAAAGATGTCCATTTGGAAATATGTAACTGCAGCGATTGTGAACAGTATGTGAACCCTTATATTTTTGCTCAGAAATAAAAATACATAATTTAATATTCAAACGGAGGATATAAGAAAATTCAAATTTGCCAGTTTTCCAAAAAATTACAGTACTGGTGCAGTATTATCAATTTTCAGTGCTCTTTTTAAAAAGAACAGAGTGCTTAAGCCTTCTATAAAAGGGTCTCGAAAAAATTACTAGGACAGGCTTGATAAGAAAAAAATAATAATAATTTGATTTTACTGTGCTTTTAAAGATATGAATTACTATTTTGAATCATGCCCCCTGGCTGTATAAGCTCATGATCTTTCCATATCCTAAATATTCTGGTTACACTATTACCTGCTACTGATGTGAGTTTCACAGAATGATTTTCAAAGTGGAACTTCCCCACTTCAGCCACAATACTTAATTTAAGGGTGGAGAGATCCAGAGCTTATATAGTTTCAAATATCAAGGTTTTCATCATTTTGTGTCATAAATTAAAACATATTTGTAAAATGTTACCATAAAATGACATCATAGCAGGTCTAGTGTGATGTCATCAGTAATATCAAGGATGTTGTCATCTTTCATATTATATGGGATGTCATGAGTAATGACATTATATATATCATATGTCATGAATAATGCCATTTAAAGGAGCAGAATGAGACACTGATATTGTGAAGTACATTTTATAACAATTAAGTCACCAAGTTAAAACAAAATTGCCTAAAGAGTCCATTTAAATTATATTACATCTTTATTAATAATTTTGCTGAAATATATAATGACCAATTATAACAACCATATATACACATATCCTGAAACATATTACATTCTCTCCTCTTTATTTGGGGGGTAGGGAGAGTAAGAAAAGCCCCCTACTGAGATCCTCTGGTGAACTCCCTCCACTCTTTTATACCCCTCACACCAATCTGTAACAGGAATAGAGAGGAGTCCCAAAACCCTCTCCTGAATTTAACCCTTGAATTTTGTCCATGTCAAGTGGGATTTTGGCAAATTACCCCGAGCTCCACATTACAATTATTCTTAGGGTATAATTTATATTAATAATTTATTAACGTGAAATATACCGTAATTAATACATGCTTAAAAATCTGAACATAAACGATTAACAAAAATAAAACACAATTTTGTTTCATAAACACATTTTTCTTTAATTATTAGATTTTACTTGAATTAAAGTTTATAGTAATTATAGTAAGTAATAATACAGTAAAAGTGTTAACCTACCTCGATCCGCAGGTGGTGTTAGAGCAATAAAACTTCGACATTTCTCACCTGGTAAATGAAAAAAAAACTATTACTGGATATCAGTTTTCTCAGGAAAAATGCTATTATTTATAATATATTGTTAAAACCACTGAATGCAAGATATCTAATTTCATTCATAAAGCCATTTCATTTTCTCATCTTTCTCAGAACTAATAAAATATAAGAAATGTATCTTTTTTTTGTATTACAGACAGGTTAATTGTTGGTTTTGAAAGACACATTACTAATTACGTGGTTAAGTAGATACTCACAGTATTTACCTGGCACTTATATCGGCCCTTTAGGTAAATCCCATCTACCATTATAGATCCTATACATTATTTTGCCCATTATAGGAATCATACAGACAACTTCACCCCTAGGAATTCCCTAACATCCTGTAATTGACATTTCTTTTTTTTATTGCTTTAAAGAGAAAATATTTTCTATGAATTTAATTGTAACAGAGTTACCAGACATATGCCTGAGTGTAGTATAGACCAGGGGACCACACCTATGGCTCTAGTGCTGGGGGCAGCACCTTGGGTAAAATTATTATTATAGTTTATTTATAACGCGCTGACATATTCCGTATCGCTGTACATAAATTAGGTTCGTACAAAGATAAATTAAGATTAACATTTAGCAAAGGTAGGAGGGCCCTGTCTTTGAGCTCGGAATCCAATGTCCATGGTGCATTCCCAAAGTACTTAGGATAGAAACTCGCAGACTTACAACCTAAGGTATAGTGAGTGGTAAAAGAGGGAGAGAGAGGTGATAAGCACGTTAGGGTGGAAGGTGATACGCTCCTTTAAAGAGATGCATTTTAAGTGGGGTTTTAAATGTTTTGAAGAAGGATAATCTGGTGGAGCGAGGCAAGGAGTTCCAGAGACTAGGGGCAGCACGAGAAAAGTCCTGGGGGCGGGAGTGAGAGGAGGTGACAAGAGTTGTAGAAAGAAGAAGGTCATTAGCAGAACGAAGAGGGCGGGTGGGGGAGTATTTGGAGATGAGAGCAGAGAGGTAAGGGAGAGCGTTTTTGTTGAGGGCTTTGTAAGTTTGGTCATGATTTTAAATTTTATTCTGATGCTTGGGTGAGGACAGAGTGATGGGGTTGATTGTAATGAAGGTTATTTAATAGCATTTGGATATAATGATTTTGTAGGATTTTAGGGATGAGTGACTTTATCAGATGGGGTAAGGGGCAAAAAATGAGGGGTATGTAGAAACTGATTTGTATTTTAGATTAAGTGGGTAGTGGTATATGGATAAGGTTGATATGTTAACATGGGGATTAGAAGAAATATACTGCCTTATTAAATTGCGATTTGGCCAATTCTAAAGGGCTCTATATAAGCACAGAGCATATTGTTTTACTGAAACTTTTAGTTAGTGAACTTCTATCCAAAAGCAAGGTCTTCACTAACTAAAAACTTCTGTAACAAATATATGCTATGTGCTTATATAGAGCCCTTTATAATTGTCTGAATCACAATTTAATAAGGCTGATAATGTGAGGAATTTAATGAGCTGGGACTGTAATTTTCGTGGTTTGATAAGATTTGATGAAATGGTATCTTAGAAATCTGCAGCCTTAAAGTATCTAGACATGCTATAGTAGACTGGGAAGCCCAGTAACAAAAAAAATGCAGTGATAAAACTCAAGTGTAAGACATATATTTAAAAACTGTTACATGCTTACATTTACATAAACCAATAATTTAATCACATATAGGAAAATATCTATTAAACAATAAAATATATTGCGGCCATTCAATACCGTAAAGCACCAGTGTACAATGAATGAATATTTGTGTGTGTGAAAACTGAGTCTGAGAGCACAATAATAACATAACTCTTATTATATAATATATTTGTAATATTGTTAATATAAAGTTCATTATTGACATTTATTATTGTTTTTATGTCTATATATTTATTGTCAAAATCTGCATTGAAGTATAGTTAAGGTTGCAGCTCAGGATGGGGTAATTGACATTGGAAAAATGCAAGAGATTTGGAAGTTAAGGTAACACGCAACATCGCTCCCTCCCCCTGCATTAAATCATCAATAACATTAGATGACATCACTCATGACATATGATATAAATAATGACATCTAATATAATATGAAAAATGATAACATCCTTGATATTACTGATAACATCACACTAGACATTCCATGATGTCACTTTATGGTAACATTCTTACAAATTATTTTGAATTTATGAGACACAAAATGATGAAAACCTTGATATTTGAAACTAGTGTTAATGTTTGCTATCCTTTCACTTGTACTTCAATCTAAAGCCTATTCAATCAAAAACATATAAAGTTCAACTCATAAATTGCCCATAAGCAAGGATGCACTAAATATGTAGGTTTGAACGTTTGTCCACTGACAAAGTAATGAAAGACAAAGAAAAGTCTATAATTTTAATGGTAAGTGTATCTTAACAGTGAGAGACAGAATAACAAAAAAAAAAAAAACAAGAAAAATGCATGTCAAAAAAGTTATTGATTTGCAGGTCAGTGAGGGAAATAAGTATTTGATCCCCTATCAATCAGCGAGATTTCTGGCTCCACATGTAACAAGCTGAGATTAGGAGCACTATCTTAAAGGGAGTGCTCCTAATCTCAGCTTGTTACCTGTACAAAAGACACCTGTCCATAAAAGCAATCAATCAATCAGATTCCAAACTCTCCACCATGGCCAAGACCAAAGAGCTGTCCAGGGATGTCAGGGACAAGATTGTAGACCTACATAAGGCTGGAATGTGCTACAAGACCATCGCAAAGCAGCTTGGTGAGAAGGTGACAAAACTTGGTGCGATATTTGCAAATAGAAGAAACACAAAATAACTGCCAGTCTCCGTCGGTCTGATGCTCCACGCAAGCTCTCACCTTGAGAAGTTTCAGTGATCATGAGCATGGTGAGGAATCAGCCCAGAACTACACGCGAGAATCTTCTTAATGATCTCAAGGCAGCTGGGACCATAGTTACCAAGAAAACAATTGGTAACACACTACGCCGTGAAGGACTGAAATCCTGCAGCGCCCGCAAGGCCCCCTGCTCAAGAAAGCACAAGTACAGGCCCATCTGAATGATTCAGAGAAGAACTGTGTGAAAGTGTTGTGGTCAGATGAGAGCAAAACCACGCTCTTTGGCTTCAACTCAACTAAATGCTGAAGGTTCGAGTTGCCAAACATCAGCCTTGAAACATTTATGACTTGGAGAGTATCTACAAAGAGGAGTGGGACAAAATCCCTCTTGAGATGTGTGCAAACCTGGTGGCCAACTACAAGAAATGTCTGACCTCTGATTGCCAACAAGGTTTTTTTTCCACCAAGTACTAAGTTGAAGGGGTCAAATACTTATTTCCCTCATTGACCTGTAAGTCAATTTATAACTTGTTTGATGTGCGTTTTTCTTTTTTTTTTTTTTTGTTATTCTGTCTCTCACTGTTAAAATACACTTACCATTAAAATAAAAGTATAAGTGTCAGTGGACAAACGTTCAAAATTCAAATATTCCCCCCCCCCCCCACTGTATACCATATGAAACCAAATTTTACATTTATATTTCATTTTTTATGAAAATATAGTAGCTGTAAACCTAAGAAATGTGCAACAATTAAAACAAATACAACTTTAATTAATTGGATTTAGATAAGCAGATATAAACATAGCATTTTTACTGCTAACTATGTTTAGCCATTTATTATTTAAATAATAAGTTCCAACTGGAAATGTTTAAACCTTCAACCTAACAACTTAAAAAGTGTACAATTATAAATGCATTGACTGACTTCAAAGGTGTCTAGTGTGATGGCATCAGTAATATCATGGACTATGTAATTTTTCATATATGTCGTTTTATTTATATCATATGTGATGCCATAAATGGTGTGACCTAATGACATAGATCATATTATGAATTATGTCATCAGAAAAAAACCTTTGCAGTGGGAGGGATGTTATGGTTGTGTGCTACCTTAACTTCCCAATTTCCTGCATTTTTCCAGGCTCAATTTGCCCCATTATACACTGCAACCTTAACTACACTTCAGTGCAGTTTTTGACAATAATTTTCCAGTGTTTTTCTCAATTTCATTGAGTTAACTAACTCTTTTCTCTTTATTTGTAATATAAACAAAAAGGACACAACTAGTTTTTATTAATATATTATAATATATTATTATATTATTTTAATTAGAAAGAAAACATTTTTTTACCTTTCCTTAACAACTGACACATCAACATATGCCAATGTATTTTAAGATCCTTTACGATCTTTAATGGAAAAGACAGCTTGATGCATATAACAGCATTGTGTTTGCTCTTTTTAACAAAATCAAAAGAATAGTAAGTATGACTGGCTACCAAAAAAACTACATGTGGGATTAGTTAAAAGCATTTTCAAATACATGGTTGTTCTTGATGGGGAAAAAACTCTGCAAATTGAATGCAGGGATTATCTGCAAGTTATCCCTTAGAAGAACAGCAGACATGTTTCTTGTTTACACTGGGACAATTATAAAAAAAAAAATCACAAAAAGGGCTTTTATTGAGGATAATGAAAAACAAGTTAAACACATCCCACTGATATATATATATATATATATATATATATATACACTGCCTTGCAAAATAATTCACCCCCCTTGGCATTTTTCATGTTTTGTTGCTTTACAACCTGGAATTAACATGGATTGTTTGAGGATTTGCATCATTTAATTTACCCACAACTTTGAAGATGTTCTTTTTTATTGTGAAGCAAACAACAAATAGGACAAAATAACAGAAAAAGTAAATGTGCGTAACTATTCACCCCACTAAAGTCAATACTTTGTAGAGCCACCTTTTGCGCCAATCACAGCTCAAAGTCGCTTTGGATAAGTCTCTATGAGCTTGCCACATCTTACCACTGAGATTTTTGCCCATTCCTTCTTGCAAAACTGCTCCAGCTCCTTCAAATTGGATGGTTTGCGCTTGTGAACAGCAATCTTCAAGTCTGACAGATTTTCTATTGGATTGAGGTCTGGGCTTTGACTAGGCCATTCCAACACATTTACATGATTCCCCTTAAGCCACTCAAGTGTTGCTACCACCATGTTTCACTGTGGGGATAGTGTTCTTTGGGTGATGTGATGTGTTGGGTTTGCGCCAGAAATAGCGTTTTCTTTGATGGGCGAAAAGTTCAATTTTAGTCTCATCAGACCAGAGCACATTCCTCCATACAATTTGTGAGTCTCCCACATGCCTTTTTGCAAACTCAAAACATGCCATTTCGTTTTTTTGCTGAACTACTGGCTTTCTTCTGGGCACTCTGCCATAAAGCCCAACTCTATGGAGCATACGGCTTATAGTCATCCTATGTACAGATACTCCAGTCTCTGCTGTGGAACTCTGCAGCTCCTCCAGGGTTACCTTAGGTCTCTGTGCTGCCTCTCTGATTAATGCCCTCCTTGCCCAGTCCATGAGTTTTGGTGGGCGGCCGTCTCTGGCCAGGTTTGCTGTTGTGCCATGTTCTTTCCATTTGGTTATGATCAATTTGATGGGGCTCCTGGGGATCATCAAAGATTTGGATATTTTTTATTACCAAACTCTGACTTGTACTTCTCAACAACATTGTCCCTTACTTGTTTGGAGAGTTCCTTGGTCTTCATGGCAGTGTTTGGTTATTGGTGCCTCTTGCTTGGGTGTTGCAGCCTCTGGGGCCTTTCAAAAAAGGTGTGTATATGAAATGACAGATCATGTGACACTTAAATTGCACACAGGTGGACATCATTTCACTAATTATGTGACTTCTGAAGGTAATTGGTTTTACCAGGGCTTCATAAAAAGGGGGTTAATACATACGCACATGCCAATTTTTTGTTTTCTATTTAAAAAAAAAGGTTTATGTATATATTTTTCTCATTTCACTTCACCAACTTAGACTATTGTGTTCTGATTATTCAGATTAACAAAACATTGAACTTAAGGCTGTAATGTAACAAAATAGGTAAAAAGTCAAGGGGGTGAATACTTTGGTAAGGTACTGTATATGTGGGCCTTATGCTAAAAACATTACCCCCACTTGCTTGTTGAGGTAATAACTCCATCGGTGCTCTAACAGTGAATGTGTAGAATGGGATGTCTGGATTTATGTTTCCTAGGGAAGGAACAGTGCAGGATTCCGAGAATAATATGAGTTCACCCTGTGTATATGAAGCTATAGTGTCAGGGTGCAGTGTGTCATGTCATTACAGGAACATCATGGCTCACACTATCTGTATGAATGTGTAGTATACAAATACTGTGTGTTGGCTCAGGAATAGTAGTGCTCACACTATCTGTATGAAGGTGCAGTTTCATGATGATCTGTGTAGTGCCATTACATGAATAGCATGGCCCATACTGTCCGTATGAATGAGGAGTATTCAGATGATGTGTGTAGTGTCAGTACAGGAATAGCAGAGCCCACACTGTGTATATGAAGGTGAGGTATCCAGATGCTGTGTGTGTTGTCAGGAATAAGAGAACTCACACTGTCAGTCTATCTGCATGAACGTGTAGTATCCAGATGCTGTGTGTAGTGTCAGGAATAGCAGGCTCAAAGTGTCTGTGTGAATGTCCAGTTTCAGGGTGCAGTGTGTAGTGTCAGTGCAGGAATAGTCTAGCTCACACGGTCTGTATGAAGGTGCAGTATACAGATGCTGTGTGTAGTGGCAGTACAGGAATAGTAGAGCTCACATTGCCTTATGAAGGTGTTGTATACAGATACTGTGTGTTGGCTCAGGAATAGCCGAGCTCACACTGTCTGTATGAAGGAGCAGTATCCAGAGGCTTTGTGTAGTGTCAGTACAAGCATGGCTCAAACTTTATATTTGAATGTGCAGTATTTATATATGAATGTGTTTAGTGTCAGTGAAGAAATAGTATAGCTCACACTGTCTGTATGAAGGTGTAGTATCAGAGTGCTGTGCATAGTGTCAGTATGGGAACAGCAGAGCTCACACTGTCTGTACGAAGGTGTAGTATCAGAGTACTGTGTGTGGTGTCAGTATAGGAACAGCAGAGCTCACACTGTCTGTATGAAGGTGCAGTATCCAGATGCTGTGTGTAGTGTCAGTATAGGAACAGGAGAGCTCACACTGTCTGTATGAAGGTGTAGTATCAGTGTGCTGTGTGTAGTGTGAGTATAGGAACAGCAATGCTTACACTGTCTGTATAAAGGTACAGTATCCAGATGATGTGTGTAGTGTCAGTTTAGGAATATAGAGTTCACACTATCTATATAAAGGTGCAGTATCAGGGTGTTGTGTGTAATGTCAGTGCAGGAATAGCACAACTCATACTATCTTAGAAATCCTACTTAGACAGAGAACTCTTTCTCTCTCTCTCTCTCTCTCTCTCTCTCTCTCTCTCTCTAAAAATCAATAAAAATGCCACCTGACCATAATTGAGCAATCACAATGCATGCAATCTGACAGATGTTCATGTGTACAAGTATCTACTAAGCATGCTCATTATATTATTTTATTTTTTTTCAACTATTATATCTCAGAAACCGCTTAAACTATCTAAAAATGACCAAAAAGGCATGGAGGACTCTTAGACCACAACTACAATGCAAATGTTCAAAAAAATCCATTCAGCCAATTATTTTGATGCAAGTGGGCAAAAATTCCTATGGGAGAACACCATAATCTCACCCCAAAATTCAACATAGCAATTTGTTTTTGGCAGGCCAGATATGTGTATTAGGAGTCAATGCATGTATTTACTATTATGCCACTGAGGAAGCCGCATGAATTGTAGTGAAACACATCTGGATAGAATCTCACTATTTAGAGTAAGTGTTTTCACAGTTTTTTGGACTTCTCTTTAGAACTAGGGAATTGCCCATCAAAAATGACGGCAATAAAGTTTTAAGCCTGGCAATGCTGTTTGCCACACAATGCAAGGCTCTCCCCCCTCTAACTTGCGCTCATCGTGGGCCTCGCTTGAGTGCCTTTGGCGCTCATTGCAAGCCTCTCCCCACATCTACTTTACGTGCCCCGCAATGAGCACCTTTGCAACCCGCCACTTTCATGCTTCACAATGAGCACCTTTGGCGCTCATTGCTAGCGTCTCCCCACTCTCTCACCCCTGTGTCTCTTGTCCCCCTCTCCCTCCCACTATTTCTTTGCCCCCTCTCCCTGCCCTGTATTTTTTTCCCCCTTATCTCCCTCCTCTGGGTTTCTTCCCCCCCACCTCCGTCCCCTGTGTCCCTTTCCACCCTCTCCCTCCCCTGTGTCTTTCTCTACCTGCTCTGTGCTGTACGGGTCTGATTTCCGATTTGCGGGTAAAAAAAAAATGAGGCCGTTAAATCTGTAATAAGTCTTACCTTTTTCAGTTGTGCGGGCCTCTCGATGAGTGCTCATCGAGGGCCTCGCAATTAGTGCCTTATGCACTAATTGCAAGCCTTTTTCAAAGTCGTTCGTGCCTTGCGATGAGCGGCAAAGGCCTATGGCCTTCAGGGCTCATGGCAAGCCTTTTTCTAAGTCTTGCGTGCCTCGTGATGAGCACCTTTGGTGCTCATTGCAAGCCTTTTCCCAAGTCATGAGGGCCTCGCGATGAGCGCCTTTGGCGCTCATTGTGCATGCACAAGCTTATAACTTTTAACATAGCGTTAACTACAAACTTGCAATTACGACAACTATTATATGTGATAAGTGTCTTAACGGTACTTTGGACTTCTACAGGGTGCAGAGACCCGCAGAAATTGTATCATGTTACTCCTGAGGTGCTCGAGGGCTTCATGATACCAGTCACTATTCTACAAAGATGTGGGTTATCTGGATCCATGTTTATACAATTACCTTTATCCCCTGAAGTAAATACATGTGAGTATTACTTATGGTTTTTAGTAATGTAACATATAATTCTATTAATACTACAACATTATTAGATGGTTCTGTGTTTTACTGTGTTTTTCCACCACGCCTACAAAAGCACAAATTAATAGAAACAAATAAAATAGTTATTTGAATTTATTTTCTAAAGCAAATAAACTAATATATTGCCACTTTAAATTTTAACACGTTTAGTGAATCTTTATAAAAGTAATTAGGAGAAACTGACAGCCTGGAAAATATTTGGCTTCAAGCTCTGCCCACTTTTCTCTTGTTTTTATACATGAGAAGTGCTTGCCCACAGTGGAGCTATCCCAGGTCAGTATAGAAAATATTTAGTGGCTGGCACAGCTCAAACATAGACACAAGAGGTGAGTGGGTGGGCTTGAAACAACAGCTTTCCAGTCTGTCCACTTCCAAGTTCACTTTAACTAAATGTTAAAAAAAATATTACAGTGTTAGAACTTAAGTCGAATTACTAACTGGGGCTGCAGACTATCAGAACACGTATAGCAAATTAATGGAGGCTGAGAACAATGTCCAGAATTTCAGTTGCTATGTATTCAAATATGCTGAGCAGGTGTCCCCCTTCCCAGCGAGTAATTAGCAATGATTTCTGATTAATATAAAGATATGATATCAAGCTTCAGTCAAGTATTTCAAATATGCTGAGCAGGCGACCCCCTCCCCAGTGAGTAATTAGCAATAACTTCTCATCGATACAAAGATAGAATATCAAGCTTCAGTCGAGTATCAGAAAGGCTGGTTGACAAAAAGAAATAAAAACTCAGTGTAAATTTACAATAATAACATTAAAAAAAAAAAACATTTAAAAGATAAATAGTTTTTTGTACTATATTTGGAACCTTTGCAGTGTCCTATCAATACCTTAACAACAAATAGTGCTATCGTTAGTATTACACAAACAGGATGTAAACTTACGCATTTTAAGTGTACTAAAGCATAGGGAAGCCAGGCATATAAAAAGTATTCACTTAACCCACATGCAATAACATGATCTTTAGATAACACACACAAGAACTAATTAATAACTAGAGATCCTTAATTAGTCCAAAACTTTGAATAATGCATTTAAAAGAACATGTCTTATACATTACCAAATTTTGCTTTGCATGTAAAATAAATTATTAAATAACTTAAATGAATTAAAAAAGTACCAAAGCATTACTGACACCGATAAAAAAAAACAGCGTATTTGATCTGCCCTTGATAGAGCATGTGTTTTCTTATCTGATTACACTGAATTGAATGGGAATACAGGCACACTGAGCTACAGTCCGGGCACTCAAAAGATTCACTGTCCCTTTGTTTCCTGTCACATGTCAGGAAAGATTTGGAGGAAAAAAAACCCTGTTGTGTCTCAATTAATGTAATTTGTATAGATTACAGTACTTATTTTTCATATAAAAATATACTTTTTACTTTATTTAAAACATGATATTTTAAATTTAAGTTAGAAATTCTTGGACTACAGTAGCCCTATAAATGAGCACTATAGTTTATGATATGCCCATAGGGTGGCAACAGACAGCTATAGTCGTTCCTCAGGAATTTCCCATGTGGCTACCAGTTCGTTTAATGGAGTGGGAAAGAATACGGCTTTTAACAATACACACTCCATTATATCTCTCTAAAACTAGCAAAATAATACTGAATTGTACTGCTAAATACTTCTCATTATCTATTACTTATACTTCTCATTATCTATTACTTATATACTGATGAATTCCTTTCCTGACAGATTTTACAATTTGCTTCAGGTAAAAAAAGAAAATTTAAAGTATTGTGAAGGATTCAGGGGCCAAATATGAGGCTTTTCAAGTAAAACAGGTTGGCTATCACTGATCTATATTCTGCAAAGTATAATGATAATGAGTGTCTATATAGTGTCTTGTAGTCTCGAGCTACCGAATAGTGCCAGATATGCCGGTTTAGCTGTAGTTTTTTTTAAATGGGGAATTGATGCCAGTGCCGGTTGCTTGAGAGTCCCGGTTAGTTAGGTGCTGAATGACAAGGATTTTACTGTATATAAATACACACAAATATATATATAATTACATGTTATATAAATTACATATATATATTGTGATGGAGTGCCATTAGGGGTCACAAGAGAGCTCTGTAAGACTTCTCCCTTGAGAATGAAAAGAGTTAAATTCATTCAGTTATCAGTGGCTAAATGGAAGCAGCCTAGCTGTGAACTGCCTTTAAAAGCAGCAGAGAGATGGGTGGAGGCTCTCTCACTTAGGTTTGGGCCTAACAGCCGTGAGCTGTGTGTGAAAGCCCTGGACAGCTCAGCTGCGGGGATCCTGAGAGCTGGGATTTGTGCTGGAGCGAGACAGTCAGGAAGGCTGCGGAGTTCCAGAGTTTGCGCACAGAGAAGACCTCTGTAATATTGGAGATATTCCACTGAGATAGGATTATCTGGAGACACCATCCCTAAGAAGCCGGAAGGAACAAGGGATAAAAGGTTGGTGCCAATGCATATTATTCTCATTGTATCCAGAGAAGGATTACAAAGGTCCCAGGGAGAAGAAGAGTGCATTGAGAGTGAGAGTTCCTCATTACAAGAGGGTGACAAGGGCCCTATGCTTCACAAACAATTGATAGAAGCTGTAGAGGAAAAGGCAAATAAGAGACTGTATGTTTCCTGGCCACAAGGTGGCGATATATCACAAATAAGAGACTGTTTGCATCCTGGCCACAAGGTGGCGATATATCCCAAATAAGAGACTGTTTGCACCCTGGCCACAAGGTGGCACTCCCTGTCACAGATAAGCTGCGCAGGATATAGTCAGGGCGTTCCTGAGTATAGTAAGCACGTTTATGTAGGGTTTTATTTTATCGCTGAATACAAGCACTATTATTTTGTTCTGTTTATGCTACCAAATAAACAGCAGTAAAAATCTGACAAGCCTGCTGTGTCTTCCTCCCTGGGTAAAAGAGATAAGAAAGTGCAGGACGCAAACCCCGCCAGAAGGGGGCGCTCTGCCACAGTTGGTGTCAGAAGTGGGATGCTAAATTGTCTGTATTAAGAAGACAGCCCACCTTACAAGATGTCCATGGAGGAACTAGTGAAAGCCCTGGTAGATGCCACTACACGCCAGAAAGTGGGCGGAGCTTGTCAGCAGGAATGGCAAAAAGTAATTGCAGCGGACGGAGCCCATGCTGCAAAAGAGGGTAAACTAAGAGGTGCTGCTGCATGTTTGGGAGAGGTCACAGAGAAGTGGCGGCGACAAGCAGAGGAGGGAATAATCTGCATGAGAGAGGCCACAGAGAAGTGGCAACGACAAGCAGAGGAGAGAATAATCGGCATGAGAGAGGCCACAGCTGCTCAGCAAGAGTACAATAGAAAGTGGGCCATCCAGTTAGCCCAGAATGAATCTATACTGGAAAAATATAGAAAAGATGCGGCCAGAGTTAGAGCCAATGAACTTCTTTTGGAGCTGACAGAGGATGATGATGTGATCATATACCTCACCATTTTTGAGAGAACAGCCATTAGGGAGGCGTGGCACAAACGGTACTCGGTCAGCCTCATTGCCCCGTATTTGACGGGCGAAGCTCAGAAAGCTTATCTGAGCTTGAATGAAGAAAAGAAAGAAAACTATGATGACCTCAAAGCTGAGATCCTTGCCAGAGTTGGAGTTACCCGGGATGTCAGAGCACAGAGAATCAGTACCCAGAATGAACAGAAGGCGTACTTTACAGCCAGCATAAAGGCACTGGGGGTGCAACAAGCTAGCCGGAGAAGTGCTCCTATACTTCAACCACACGAGAAAGGTGCGACTGGCATGACAAGGCGAGATTTCCATCCAAATATTATGGACACCCCATTGGAGCTTGGCGTTCAGAAGTCATTTGATGATATTGTCAAAGATAGACAAGCAAGGAACTGGCGGGCTGACAGAGGAGCCGCCACAGAGACGGCAGGAGCCGCCACAGAGACGGCAGGAGCCGCCACAGAGACGGCAGGAGCCGCCACAGAGACGGCAGGAGCCGCCACAGAGACGGCAGGAGCCGCCACAGAGACAGCAGAAGCTGCTGATGAGAATGCAGAGTGCACAAAAGAAACTGCAGAGACAGTAACAGATATTGCTGAGAAAGCAAAAGAGCCTGCTAGTGCAGACAGAATGGCCTTAGAGGAGGAGAAACGGCATTCTTTAAGGCTCCAAGGACAATTTAAAGTCAAGCTTGAGGAGCTTCAGATGAGAGAGCAGGAGATGAAGAAAGAAATGGAATCTGTTATCCAGTCCAAAAACAGGAAGGTTCAAGAGTTGCACAAGCAGCTACATGAAATGGAAGCAGAGAAAAATGTCTCCATGGATAACTTCTCACGTCAGAAGAGTGAGCTGGAATACAGTCGTGAGAAAGAGGAGAGACTGATTCTGAAACTGGAGACAGCAGCACACACAGTAAAAAGACTGGAAGAAGATATTGAATCGGAAAGAGCAGCCCATCGGGAGTCTAAGGTTAACTCTGAAGTTTTCCAGTTGCGGATCCTGGACCTTGAGTCTTCACTTCAAGTGGAAAAGGCCAGCTACTCGCAAAGTGCATCCGACTTAGAGATGATAAAAAACCAGTTCAGAGAAGTGGAAGCTGCTTATAACAGAGAAAAGAAACGGGCTGACCGCAATGCAGAAAAACTCAAGGAGTACACACTGTCCCAGACAGGACATATGACGCAGAGCATGGAGATGTGTCATACCAAACCAGACCAGCGAGAGGTAAAGATGATGCCAGACTATATTCCTGAATGGCGGAGGATGCCTGCATTTGAGGACTACAGAGTGTCCTACAGGAATGAGAAACTGATGCCAATTTGGGAGCAGAGGAAGAATACTCCCAAGTCTAAGCTGGAAAACATGGGGGACATCCTGAAGATGGAAGGATTGACCCAGGAAGTAGCTGAAATCACTGCTAGGTGTACAGCCCTCCAAGTACAGATCACCAAGCTAGAACAGGAGAAGAGCTCCACCAATGCAGAACTAGAAACCCAGAGAGCCCGGTTTGATTCTGAGAAACTGCAGCTAGAGGGAATAATTACCAATCTGCAGACATCCCTTTCAGAGAACACTGTACAGAAGGAGAGACAAGACCAAGCGGCTCAAACTCAAGAGGAGCAGCTGATTTGTCAAATAACCACGTTGAAACTGGAAATCTCCAAGCTGAAAACAGTATTAATGCAAAAGGACAAGGAGCTTGAGGGACTCCAATATCGGGTGGAAGATGAGAAGAGGCAGAAGGAGCAGGTGATTGAAGACATGCAAATAAATGAAGAGTCATCAAGACAAAATATAGCTGGACTCAACCACCAAGTGGACAATCTAAGCAGTATATTGAAGCAAACTGAGGACAAGCTAACAAAGTTCAACAGAAAACTGGAGAGCAAGGCCCAGCAGATGGTTCAGTTAACGGAAGAGCACAATAAGGTGATTAGTGAGAGAGAGTCAACTCTTAATGTGTTTAATGAGTACAAATCCACAAATGAACAAGAATTAAACTCTTTAAACCAAGCTGTTGAGATTCTGGAGAAAGGTCTTCAATCAAGTTTGGCCACATCCGAGGAGCTAAAAAAGGAAAAATCAGAGTTGGCAGTTAAAGTGCAAGAACGGGATGCAACCATCCTTGATCTAATTGCTAAATGCCAGAATCTATACACTGAGAATGAGGCGCAAAGTGAGACTCACGCAGCCACAATGGAGTCTCTAAAGACGCAATTAATTGAAAAGGACAACCAGTTACGGCTTTATGAACAGAGAATCCCTGGGAAGGAGGTAATGACAGAAGAAATCCTTCACCTAAAAGAACAATTGCTTGCTATGGAAGAGACAGAGAAAAAGAAAGACATTATTTCTGTCTCTAATAAAGAGAGAGCGAGTGTAGGCAAAGAAGCATCTAGTAAAGTTGAGAGTGGTGCAAAGCAAAATATGGAGTCAGCTGTGATAGATCAGACAGAAGAAAGCAGGGAAACAAAGGTTTCACCAACCATAGCGGATCAGTGTGATACAGAGCAGCAACCTGAAACATCAACAAAAAAAGAGACAAAATCACTTGACACTGAAAAATCTTCTGAAACTGAGAAGAAAACAAGTACGTCAAAAAATAAACATAAAGATAAATTACTTCCCAACGAGAGCAAGCAGACTGACAGAGCAAACTCAGTGGTTGGTCTCAAGTTGACAATCAGGGTCTCCAACAAGAGGAAGAGAGGTGACGCATTATTTGTGGTTTCCGCAGTTGCAGAAGCTGAGGAGCCTGAAGCTGAGGAAAGCATAGGCCGGACATTAAGACGGTCGCCGAGAATTTCACGTCCCTCTGTCAAGGCCGTTCAAGTCAAAGAACGTAAACCTGAAAAGAAACCCATTGCTGAGGAGGACAAACCTTCTGCCCAGAAAGCAGAAAACAAATTGGAAGAATGGAAACATAAGAGTAAGGAACTCAAGGTAAATCTTTACAAAGATTATGTAAAAGAAACCAGTTGTGAGAGAAATGATACAACCAAATCGCTCTCTGCAGAATTATCTGAACTGCAGGTCCTATTAAAAGAAATGAAAAACAAAGCAATGAAGAGAAAGTGATGTCGATGACTCCGGTCCAGAAGGATGAGCTTCTGTTGTACCAAGGAACACCTGTTCTTCTGAAAAGAAAGAAGAGACAGAAAACTGCGTACAAAGGTCGTACAGATGACACTTGCCTAGATGAGAAGATCAGGAGGAACAGAGTTGTGTGTAACAACCTAAAGGTGTGGTTTGGAGATACTGTCAGTATCCAACCAGGTCCAGAGGTGCCATGTGGCGAACAAGACAGTGTGTTCCCCATAGATGATGTGGTGGACGAAATCCATGGTAGTCTATTCGAGGGGTGTCTCAAGCCTTGCTTCGTCAAAGTTGATGGATCAATTGAAGAAGGGAAAGTTCTCCTGGCGCATGGAAGTACGCGTACTGTTGAGCTCAGGAGAATAGAGCTAGACCCAAGCCCATACTGCATAGTTGCACCAGAGAATATTATGCCCTATGAAGATGAGCCCCTTAAACGAGAAGACAAGAGGAAGATAAAGTTACAAGTGAGCGTTTACGGCCTCTCGGCTCATGTAGCTCAACTACATGGTGTTGAGCTGAGGGGGAGGGTATGTGGTGGAGTGCCATTAGGGGTCACAAGAGAGCTCTGTAAGACTTCTCCCTTGAGAATGAAAAGAGTTAAATTCATTCAGTTATCAGTGGCTAAATGGAAGCAGCCTAGCTGTGAACTGCCTTTAAAAGCAGCAGAGAGATGGGTGGAGGCTCTCTCACTTAGGTTTGGGCCTAACAGCCGTGAGCTGTGTGTGAAAGCCCTGGACAGCTCAGCTGCGGGGATCCTGAGAGCTGGGATTTGTGCTGGAGCGAGACAGTCAGGAAGGCTGCGGAGTTCCAGAGTTTGCGCACAGAGAAGACCTCTGTCATATTGGAGATATTCCACTGAGATAGGATTATCTGGAGACACCATCCCTAAGAAGCCGGAAGGAACAAGGGATAAAAGGTTGGTGCCAATGCATATTATTCTCATTGTATCCAGAGAAGGATTACAAAGGTCCCAGGGAGAAGAAGAGTACATTGAGAGTGAGAGTAAGAGTTCCTCATTACAAGAGGGTGACAAGGGCCCTATGCTTCACAAACAATTGATAGAAGCTGTAGAGGAAAAGGCAAATAAGAGACTGTATGTTTCCTGGCCACAAGGTGGTGATATATCACAAATAAGAGACTGTTTGCATCCTGGCCACAAGGTGGCGATATATCCCAAATAAGAGACTGTTTGCACCCTGGCCACAAGGTGGCACTCCCTGTCACAGATAAGCTGCGCAGGATATAGTCAGGGCGTTCCTGAGTATAGTAAGCACGTTTATGTAGGGTTTTATTTTATCGCTGAATACAAGCACTATTATTTTGTTCTGTTTAAGCTACCCAATAAACAGCAGTAAAAATCTGACAAGCCTGCTGTGTCTTCCTCCCTGGGTAAAAGAGATAAGAAAGTGCAGGACGCAAACCCCGCCAGAAGGGGGCGCTCTGCCACAATATATATATATATATATATATACACACACACAAAAACACCGAATATACTCGAGTATAAGCCGAGTTTTTTCAGCCCTTTTTTTAAGGCTAAAAAGGGCCCCCTCGGCTTATACTCGAGTCACTTTCCCTCACTTTAACCCTCTAAATACCTCCCCCTCTCCCTTTCCCCTCACTTACCTCCATCTGCAGCTGCTCCTCCGGCCTCAGCTCCTTCCTGCGTCGGCACCCGGTATATGCTAATGATGTGACGTCACATGCTCGCCACGTCATTAGCATTGGCCGGGTCAAGACGCAGGAAGGATCGTGGAGGCCAGAGGAGAAGCTGCAGATGGAGGTAAGTGAGGGGAAAGGGAGGGGGGGAGGTATTTA
This sequence comes from Discoglossus pictus, assembly GCA_027410445.1. NCBI lineage: Eukaryota > Metazoa > Chordata > Amphibia > Anura > Alytidae > Discoglossus > Discoglossus pictus. Next base: position 148,411,722 of record CM050168.1, read on the forward strand.
GAGGGGTAAAGTGAAGAGGGGGGTTTAGGATGAGGAGGGGTAAAGTGAGGACGGGGTTTTAGGATGAGGATGGCAGGGGGGTTTAGGATGAGGATGGGGGTATAGGATGAGGATCGGGGGTTGAGGTTGAGGAGGGGGGATTAAGGATGGGGGGGTTGAGGATGAGGATGGGGGTTAAGGTTGAGGGGGGTTTAGAATAAGGAGGGGGGTTGAGGAGGGAGGTTGAGGATGAGGAGGGAGGTTGAAGATAAGGAGAGAGGTTGAGGAGGGGGGGTTGAGGTTGAGGAGGGAGGTTGAGGATGGGGAGCTGAGAATGAGGATGGGGGGTTGAGGATGGGGGGTTGAGGTTGAGGAGGGAGGTTGAGAATAAGGAGGGGGGGAGAGACACAGGGAAGGGAGAGGGGGAAGAGACACAGGGAAGGGAGAGGGGGGAAGAGAGACAGGGAAGGGAGAGGGGAGAATAGAGACAGGGGAGAGAGAGGGGGGGACACAAGAAAAGGGCAAACAAGAGGGGGACACAGAGGGCACAAGAGGGACACAGGGGGCAGCACATTTCCCACCCTCAGCTTATACTCGAGTCACTCATTTTTCCCAGTATTTTGTGGTAAAATAGGTGCCTCGGCTTATACTCGGGTCGGCTTATACTCGAGTATATACGGTATATATATATATATATATATATATATATATATATATATATATATAAATATATATACACGGTATATATATATATATATATATATATATATATATACATATATATATATATATATATATATACACACACGGTATATATATATATATATCTATATATCTATATATATATATATATATATATATACACACACACATATATATATATATATATATATATATATATATCTTATACAGTGCCTTAAAAAAGTATTCACCCCCTTGACATTTTACCTATTTTGTTACATTACAGCCTTAAGTTCAATGTTTTGTTAATCTGAATTTTATGTGATGAATCAGAACACAATTGTCTAAGTTGGTGAAGTGAAATGAGAAAAATATTAACATAAAACTATTTTTTAGAAATAGAAAACAGAAAATTGGCATGTGCGAAAGTATTTACCCTCTTTGTTATGTAGCCCATAAAAAACTCTGGTGCAAACAATTACCTTGAAGTCACATAATTAGTGAAACAATGTCCACCTGTTTGCAATCTAAGTGTCACATGATCTGTCATTACATATACACACCTTTTTTGAAAGGCCCCAGAGGCTGCAACACCTAAGCAAGAGGCACCACTAACCAAACACTGCCATGAAGACCAAGCAACTCTCCAAACAAGTAATGGACAATGTTGTTGAGAAGTACAAGTCAGAGTTAGGTTATTAAAAAATATCCAAATCTTTGATGATTCCCAGGAGCCCCATCAAATCTATTATAACCAAATGGAAAGAACATGGCACAACAGCAAACCTGCCAAGAGACGTCCGCCCACCAAAACTCACAGGTCAGGCAAGGAGGGCATTAATCAGAGAGGCAGCACAGACACCTAAGGTAACCCTAGAAGAGCGGCAGAGTTCCACAGCAGAGACTGTAGTATCTGTACATAGGACGACAATAAGCTGTACGCTCCATAGAATTGGGCAGAGTGGCCAGAAGAAAGCCAGTAGTTTCAGCAAGAAACAAAATGGCATATTTTGAGTTTGCAAAAAGGCATGTGGGAGACTCACAAATTGTATGGAGGAATGTGCTCTGGTCTAATGAGACTAAAATTGAACTTTTCGTCCATCAAAGAAAATGCAATGTCTGGTACAAACCCAACACATCACAGCACTCAAAGAACACCATCCCCACAGTGAAACATGGTGGTAGCAACACTTGAGTGGTTTAAGCGAAAATATGTAAATGTGTTGGAATGGCCTATTCAAAGCTCAGACCTTAATCCAATAGAAAATCTGTGGTCAGACTTAAAGATTGCTGTTCACAAGCGCAAACCATCCAACCTGAAGGATCTGGAACAGTTTTGAAAGGAGGAATGGGCAAAAATCCCAGTGGTAAGATGTGGCAAGCTCATAGAGACTTATCCAAAGCGACTTGGAGCTGTGATTGCCCCAAAAGGTTGCTCTACAAAGTATTGACATTGGGGGGTTGAATAGTTATGCACATTGACTTTTTCTGTTATTTTGTCTTATTTGTTGTTTGCTTCACAATAAAAAAAAAAAAAAAAAAAAAAAACATCTTTAAAGTTGTGGGCATGTTCTGTAAATTAAATGATGCAAATCCTCAAACAATCCATGTTAGGGAGGCAACAAAACACGAAAAATGCCAAAAGGGGTGAATACTTTTGCAAGGCACTGTATACTCATATATAATCATATTATAGAACATGCTGCACTATATAATGATCATGAGTATCTATATAATGATATAGAACATGCTGCACTATATAATGATCAAGAGTATCTATCACATATATAATTTTGAGCATTGTGGGTTGTTGCCAACGCTTGCGAAGTGAGGGCCACAGTTGCTGGCAAGGAGCTCCAAAGTTGCTCCTTGCACTGGCGTATCGCTTAGGCAGTAAGCACCAAAGGTGCTCATTGCGCTAGTGGAGATTAGCGCTGTAGGTGCTCATCCTTACGACCCCGCACGACTTAGGCAGTGACCGCCGAAGGCGGTCACTGCATTGGTGGAGATGAGCGCCATAGGCGCTCATCCCTACAACCCGCAGGACTACAGATCAACAGAAATCTCAATTATCCAATTCACAGTAGCAGTTTGAAAAAAATTGCGTTTAAAAATTACAAGCTGTAACACTTTGCAAAGGAAAAAAAATTTGACCCACAGGACTTAGAAAAGAAAAATCTGAGCTCGAAAAAATACAAAGTTAATATTCGAACCGCGCACAGCGAAAAAAAAACACACAAAAAAATAAACATTAAGAAAAAACACACACAGCACGGGGGACAGCCAGGATGTCTGTGAGGGAGGTTGCACGCAAATTTAAGTTGAATTTCACAAATTTCGGCACTTACAAATCGGCTATGAAGAAAAAAAGATGGTGGGCGAAAAAAACGAATACGAGGCCAAGCACGTCAAATGAAAAAACATATTCAGAACACTTACCCGAACTCAATAACACTTCATGCGGCACGTACCACACATCTTGCAGCACGTAGCACATACAAAATCGAAGCCATTTTCTATGGAAGAAGTAAGTACTTTGCACAAAATGGCGCCTGGAACACAAATTGACGACTGGAACGCAAATAGCGCATGTGCATTGCGTTATAATGGTTTCTACTTCAGCTCACACTCTATAAATACTGAAAACTTTCTACTGGTGGCTTTACTTCTGAAGCAACTTGATTACCACTTTAGAAGTTTAAAACCTGCAAATTACAGCAAATAGGTAAGCTATAATTAATTAATTAATTAATTAATTAATTAATAATTACAAAATATATATATATATATGGTTTGAAATATCGCCAATAACAACATTATTGATGTACAGTAACATTGAAAAGATATATACATTTATAGAATTAATTAATTAATAAATTTATAATAAAAAAAAATAAAAAAAACTTGGGTTTTAAATATTGTCAAAAACAACATTACTGTACAGAAGCAATTAGAAGACATTATTCATGTATAGTTAGATTTAAAAACACAGATAAATGTTTAGGTGCGGTAAAATGGTGTAAATAAAAAATAAGAAAAAAGGAGAAATTTAAACAAGAAAATAGCTTTTATTGAGACATATTTGAAAACATTATTTATGCTTTTAACAAACAAAAAAATGATTCATATTTACAGTTGATTTCAACATTTCCATTTTTTGGTGATTTTCAACAGACTCTGCCTGAACAGTGTCACTGACTGATTTGCAGCACTGCACGGGTTCCCACAGACTGTAAAATCGGCAGAAATTTACAGACAACAAATTAAACCCAACAGGTAATGTTCAAAAATACATTTGCTTAACATAAATACTATGGTCTTAGTCAAAACAAAACAAAAATATTGAAAAGTTATTTCAACATTTGCATCTCTGTCTCTCATTTTCAACAGACACTGCCTGAAGAGTGTCGCAGGAAGATTGGCAGTAGAGTACCCGCTGTCATTTATAGACAACAAATTCAAGACAACAGGTACAATATAACAAGTAAAAAAAAAAGAAAGGATATATCCTATTTGTTGTGCGCCAATGTGAAAACACACTGCAACCAAACTAATCCTCTAAGCCTAACCCCATAACCTACAACCTTAATGCCAATGTGAAAACGCACTGCAACCTAACTAACCCTCTAAGCCTAACCCCATAACCTACAACCCTAATGACAATGTGAAAACGCACTGCGACCTAACTAACCCTTAAAGCCTAACCCCATGACCTACAACCCCAATGCCAATGGGAAAATGCACTGCAACCTAACTAACCCTCTAAGCCTAACACCATAACCTACACCCCTAATGCCTACAGTGCCCCATACAAAAGATGATAGCACAAAAAAATAAATAAACGTTCCCTAAGCCCCTAAAGCCAACAGTGGGGCACACAAAACAGGATACTACAACAAATGTTGTTAACACATATAAAATGGAAGAATATATCCTATTTTGTCGGCACCAACCTCTAAGCCTAACCCCATAACCTAAACCTATAATGCCAACAGTGGCGCACACAAAACAGGATACTAAAACAAATGTTCTTAAAACATCATAAATGAAAAATCTGTCCTGTTTTCTATGCACCACTGTCTAAGCCTAACCCCATAAGCTAAACCTCTCTAAATACATACACAATTTAAGTATATATCCTGTTTTGTATGGTCATAGTACAAAAACAAATTGATTTAAATGTTATTTTAACATTTGCATCTCTCTGTAATTCTCAGCAGACACTGCCTGAAGACTCTCATCATCTCTACAGCAATTTATACACAACACATTGAAGACAAGAGGTACTGTATTACAAGTTACAAAACAAAAAAAAATACATCAAGTACTGCTGTTTACACATATAAAATGGAAGGGCCTATCCTGTTTTGTGTTTGCCTATGTAGAAACGTACTGCAAGCTAACTAACACTCTAAACCTAATCCCATGACCGTAAACCCCTAATGACAACAATGCTGCATGCAATACACTATACCAAAAAAATAAATAAAGGGGTACCCTAAACCCTAATGCTAACAGTGGTGCACACAAAACAGAAAAGGACAATGCTGTTAACATATACAAAATGGAAGCATATATATTATCTTAGGTGCGCAACCCTCTAAGCCCAACTCCATACCCTAAACACCTAATGACAACAGTAGCCCACAAAAAACACAACTAAGCCCATAATGACAACACTGCCACACACAAAACAGGATAACACAAGAAATGCTGTTTACATATTCAAAATAGAAGGACCTATCATGATTGCTGTGCACCTTTCACAAAATAGACTGCAACCTAACTAATCTGCTAAGTCCAACCTCATAAAGCTAACCCCATAATGCAAACATTGGTGCACACAAAACAGGATATGAGAAAAAAATAACTTTTTGTTGTTTTGTTTTGGTTAACTTAAACAAAAAAAATAAACAAAGGAGCTAAAGTACTAATGTACTACTTTTATTTACAGATTAATATGGCAGCTACTGAAAACAAAGAGGGACAGAAAAGACGTCAAACTAGGCAACGTCAAAAAACATAGGCAGATCAACAGACGCTCGAGCAAAAGGAAATTCAAAGACAAAAAGAACGGGAGAGACTCGCAAGCAAAAGACTAGTCACTGACAATCTAACATCAAAGCCCAAGAAGGCAACTAAAAAACAAAAGCATTTAGAAAATGTTGCTGAACAATCTGAGAAGAATTAGAATGATGATTTAGAGAGTCATATTGATATATGTTCTCAGAATTGTCCTTTACTTAATTCTTTAACAGTAGAGGTTCATAATTGTGGTATTATGAATATTGTCTGTCAGTTTTGTGGGGATTATCATTTCAAACAGGAAAGACCCAGACATGTGGTCAGTTCATTGGTTGCTGTCAAAAAGGCAAGGTAAAACTTCCACAAAGACAACACTTCCCAACATATTTAAAAATTATGACTGAGCCTACATTCCCTACTTATCAAAATTAGCTGGTAATGTGCCAGGACATGACCCTTACTGTTTCAAAGTACAAGGACAAATTTACCATCATACTTCTCATTTACATCCGCAAGAAGGGGAGCAAAGATAATTTGCTCAACTATATCTCCTAGATACAGTGGAAGCTGTTGAACAATGTATGTAGCTTCCTGAAAAAAAAAAAAATGCTTACCCATTGTTTTTATAGAGCTTGATAAAATGATGGCCCAAAACCGTACACTTAAGCTTATAAAAAAACAAATAACTCATGCAGAATTACATCAATTACCAATCCCAAAAGTCAATATGGTTCTTTAAAGAGATCGCTATACTGATAAATGATGTTACAATTTACCAACATCAAATGAGGTTGCAATGGTCTTTCAAAATGACGTGGGAGAACCACCATTTCAAAGGGATATTAGAATATATCCCAGAAATGAGGATCAACCTTACATCAACATAAGTATCTTAAGTACTAATTGAGATCCAATGACATATCCCATTTTTTCCCCAATGGGGAAGCCGGATGGCAAACCAAATGAACACTTGATAGTTACCCAAATTCAAAAGTACGTGTCAGAAATAATATTGAATTTAAAGTGGCTCAAACTGCCATTCGAGATGGATTTAATCCCATTTTATGTGGTGGAAAACTGACACAACAATGGATCATTAAATTCATATTTGCAAGTTGAGGGAAATCATTTAAATTTCATAAAATATCAACAATATAAACTATGTGTAGAACACTGTATTGTGGACTGATGGATTAGGTCACTGAGGTAGCTACAAACAGAGAGCTTACAGCTGGCAAAGACATAATTTTACCTTCTTTCCAAGGATCTCCTCGCAATATGCAAGAAAGATATAATGATGCTATGGCTATTGTAATTAAATTTGGAATACCAGATTTATTTATTACATTTACATGTAATCCACAATGGCCAGAGATTGTACAGAATCTGCTAATTGGACAAACTGCTTCCGATAGACCAGATTTAGTGGCAAGAGTCTTCAAAATTAAATTAACTGAATTAATACGTGACATAACCATAACTCAGTTATTTGGCAAATGTCTGGTTTATGGTTATACCACAGAATTTAAAAAAAGAGGCCTTCCACATACACATATGCTTATAATCCTTCAAGATAAATATAAATTGGGTACTGGTGATAAAGTGGATTCAGTGATCATTGCTGAACTACCAGATCCAGAAATACATGGTAGACTATATGAGATTGTATCGCATGATTCATGGACCATGTGGAGATATTAATCCACAATCACCATGTATGGAAAATAAAAAATGCACTAAAGAATTTCCAAAAGATTATAGAAACAAAACTTATGCTAATTGTGCCGACTATCCATTATATAGAGGAAGAGAAGGCCAAAATGCCATTATTCATACAGATATGTGGTGCCATACAAACCACATTTGCTCATGAAGTATAATGCACACATTAATGTAGAAGCTTGCACTTCTATAAAATCCCTTAAATATGTCTACAAATATATTTACAATGGCTATATGATGCACCTACTGTAGTGGTCAAAAGTGCAGAAAATCCAGAACAAACTGAGTTATTACATGATGAACTTGCATCTCATGTAGATGCTCGCTATGTAAGTGCACCAGAAGCAATGTGGCGTCTTCTCAAATTTGAAATGCATGATCGATCAGATGCAGTATATCGATTAGCTGTACATTCGCCCAAAAGACACTTAGTTTATTTCAATGATGGAAATTAAAGAAATGCTTTGGCACGAAGTGAGCATCGACAAACTACACTAACTGCGTGGTTTAAATTAAATTGTACTGACTTGGAGGCAAGGGAATTGTTATACATTGACATGCCATATCATTATGTTTTTGTTAATTATGGCGGAAAAGAAAAACCTGTGGAAATAAAATTATAACTAGAATTTACACTGTAGGTCCAAGAGACCTTGAACGTTTCTGCTTACGTTTACTCCTTTTAAATGTTCCAGGTGCACAACGTTTTGAACAGTTGAGTACTGTTAGTGACAAAGTTTATGACACATTTCATTTAGCTGCTGACACAGAAACTTCCTGGCTGATGATACAGAATGGGAAAGATGTTTAGAAGAGGCAGCACTGTGTCAAATGCCACGGCAGACCAGAGAACAATTTGCATTCATTTGCATCTTCTCAAATGCTCCAAATGCATTAGCTTTGTGGGAAAAATTCAAAACAAATATGTCTGAAGACTTTTTCCAATGATACAATGAGCCTATTGCAGAATTAAAACCATTAATTGAAATTCAAGAGGTCTTTCTCTCTCATGAATTAAATTGGGCAAATTTTAATCGGCCAGATCCAGGACTCATAGATGAAATACACTTTGAAGACTATGATATTCAGCTTCAAAACAAAATAACACAACAAAAACTTGCAACTTTAAATACATTACAATTGCAAGCATCTAACACCATAAAAAGTGCACTAGAGGATGGCTTGCTCAAAGAGCGTTATTTCTATTTAGATGGACCTGGTGGATCAGGAAAAATGTATCTATATAATTTATTGATGAGTTTCGTTCGCGCACAAGGTCACATAGCACTGCCATTCGCAACAACTGGAATTGCCGCACTTTTGTTAGAAGGTGGAAAAACTGTGCATAGTGGATTTAAACTGCCAGTTCCCATTCTGGAAACATCAGTGTCAGATATTCGAATGACATCTTTACAAGCAAAAAAAAATTAAGAAAAGTAAACTAATTATATTCAATGAAGCCACAGTGATGTCATGCCATGTGCTACAAAGTATTGACCGTTTCTTGCGTGAAGTCATGGATAATGATTTGCCTTTTGGTGGAAAGGTGATGTTGTTAGGTGGAGATTTTAGGCAAACATTACCCTGTTGTTGTTCATGGAAAGACATTGTAGAAACATGAATCAAGTCAAGTACACTATGGAAACACTTTCCTCACCTCAAATTAGAACAAAATATGAGATCACAAGGACAAAATTAATTCAATGAGTAGCTCATCAAAATTGGAGAAGGAAGAACAGAACAAATTCATAATTTCCCTGATGATTCCGTGGAAATTCCATTGCAAACAGGACATTATATTGTCTATATTCCAAAATACAATATCTAACGACGATTATGCAGAGCTTGCAAAGTAATATTAACATCCAAAAATAAAGATGCATTGCTTCTGAATAATGAAATATTAAAATTAATAGATGCACCACAAAAAAATTATCACAGTGCTGATTGTGTACTTGGTGATGACAAAGAAACTCAGACATACTTTTCAACTGAATTTATTAATTAACTCCATCTGGAATGCCACCACATATTTTGCAGCTAAAAAAAGGTGCAATTGTCATGTTACTGCAAAATATGAACCCAAAAAAAGGACTATGTAATGAGACCAGATTAATTGTTCAAGAATTAAAAGACCATTTCATAAATGCAGAAGTTCTCAAAGGTACCCATAAAGGTGAAAGAGTTTTCATACCAAGAATAGATTTAGCACCAAGTGAAAGTAGCTTGCCTTTTGTACTTCAGAGAAGACAATTTGCCATCATCATGGCATTTGCCATGACAATTAATAAATCCCAAGGACAAACTTTTAAATCCATTGGAATATTTTTAGAAGAACCAGAATTTGCCCATAGCCAACTGTAAGTTGCATTTTCAAGATGGAAGAATCCAGAGGAAATGAAAGTTTATATTGAAAACAACTAAAGTCAGGGTGATTTATTAGATGATGGCTGATTTTTTACAGGAAACATTGTCTACTATGAAGTACTGTAAATTAAATTAGAAAAAAGAAAAACAATAAAAATAATCTACAAATAACCCAAAAAAAGCAACAGTGCTCTTATATCTACAACAAATTCATACAATAAATATAGAGAACAGTGGTTTTATTTAGAAGACGCAATTTTATGTCACTCAGACTCTTTTTAGAGGACGATTATAACGCTAAGGAAACTCTATAAAATGGCAAAAAACATAGAGAACAGTGGTTAAACCCCGTGGACGCACTTTGAAGTCTGGCGGTCTTTGTAGGGGACCACTATTTCACATAGGAAACGCTATGTGCCATTTTCAATAACTACAAGAATACAAAAATCAAGTGAAAAAAATAATAAAAAAAAAAAACAACAAAAAACAGTGGTAATATCCCATAGACAAAATTACAAGTTTGCTGAGCTCTTTTTAAGGGAACCACTTTTGCATACAAAACAAAACAAAAAAAAAAAAGGAATATCTTGAAAGTGACTTTTGCCAGGATTGGCCCCACAAAACAGTTAACTTGCATTTTCTTACATTTACCGTTTCAATTTTAATACATTTTTCATGTTTGTAATGTTAAAATGCTGGTTTCAAAGGACTGAAAAGTTGTTTCAGTATATGTAATTAAGGATGTATGTTAGTAGGAGTATGGTCATTTGTTGTAAAATGTAAATGTTTAATTACATAGAGTATTGATCTAGGGAGTACTCTGATCGGCAGTTAATGGGGTCAGGAAGGAATTCTATTTTTTTCCCCTTTGATACATTCGGCTAAGTTCCAATGGGGGGTTTTACGGTTTGCCTTACTCTGGATTCCATACCTATGTGCTTTACCAGTAGTTCAACTGCAAGTGGCATGTTAAGAAGCATCCTGTAATGGTTTAAAATACCCATTCATACAAACTTGACCTATTGTTATGTTACTCATGCATAGATCAGACTTAAAAATGTTAGTATTGTTAAAAATAATTTGTTGACCACTGTTTACAATATAAGTTGCATGTTACAAAGATTTATGTAATGGTTCACAATACGTAGTCAAACAAATTTCATGCATTGTTATATTATTACTGCATACATGACAATTAAAAAAGTTAATATGCTTTAACAGTTGTTGAAATAAGTTGAAGGTTAAAAAATAAAATATATAATAATATAACTGTTGTACTTCTTTCTACATACCAAAAAGTTTAAGAGTGTCAGAGACTCACATTGTGTGGCAAACAGCATTCACAGCTGTAAAATGTTATTGACCGTCACTTTTTTTTAAAAAGTGCTCTACTGTATAATTATACTGAGTTTCTACACACGGATAACGAACACAGCGCTGTACTATCCCTTTGGGAAGCTATTATTACTTACATTAACTGTTTAACGGCTGGACACCAATGGGCATAGTGGCAGAAGAGGGTCAATGTAGATGGTACAGGCAAAACTCAGTAATGCTGAAAATAAGTACTACATTTAAGGAACAGAACCGGAGATCTGCACCTAACCCAAGCAGCAGAGCAACTGAGTATTGAATGTATGTCCCCTGGTATCTGTAGCTTAAGGGGCATTGTGACATCATTATTGACAACCACAAGATTCTGACTGGTGTTTAATGTCAAAGACATCAGCAAGATTTCTTAAAGGGACATAGCAGAAATTCCAAACTAGAGGTAAAAATAAATACTTTATCAATTATTGATCTAAAAAATATACATTGAAAAGAAGAGGGGTGGGGGAGAGGAAGCGCACAAGAACCTTGCGCAGGTCACTTAAAAAAATGCTAAGGAGATCATCAAGCATTTGCGACTATAATACCATAAATATTGAGGTATATAAAGGTGAGCTTTCAAACAATTGATTTCCAAGTTTTTCCAGCATTTTATGAAGTGACCGATACAAGGTTCTTGTGCGCTTTCTCTCCCTCAATCCCTCTTCTTTTTATACTCATTTATAGATGCTCTAGTGGACATCGTTCTGCGAGATAGCAGAACACTACCAAGAGGCACAGATAAATACAGAAAAAGCGGTCAATCTATTTGGGACCATAAGTTTAGAAACTTGAGAGACTACCATCGAAAAATATTACTAGTTCACTATCAGCCCTATTAAATTTAAAGCCAGTGACTCCAATGTGAAGATCGCAACAGCTGCAGGCTTGAAATTTGCCTGAGTTACGGTGCTATTAAATAGGAACGGGCTGAGGGCTATGAGCTGCAGACGCAAACCCATAAACCATTTATTGGCCGTCGGATTTGTGGGCTTGAACAAAATCAATTAGTCAAACCCGTAGTTACGGGTTTAGACGCAGCCAATGGAAACAGAGATCGCCATAATAGCATCACAGAAAAATGGAGGTTGGATTTCAAAGTCTTACGGGTTTCAGATACGATTTACGATTGGACTCACATTCCAATTATAATGGGTTATTAAGAAAGCCATAACTATGATATTCTATCACATGCGAGTTACAGTATATTTATTAACACACTGATTGCCGGGATCAGATATAACACAAAAAATGTACATGAAATGTAGTATTTTGCTGGGCCGATTTGCAGGCTTGAGAATGTTGTGCTATTAATTCTAAAACCTAATATCACTTTCCCTTTTAATATAAGTACAGTTGTGTGATTCTATTTACATTTCAAGTGCTACATATTGGACTTTACCCCCCTTGCAAGTCCTCTCAACGTTCGGCTTTGGGCTACATTTGCATGTTACGGGCTTGCTCGCGAGTGACTTCATTGGAATTTAATAACTAAATTGAAAACATGGCGGTTACGGGCTTGACAGATCAAAGGATTTACGACCGTGAATGTTCAACGTTACTCATCCCTAAATAGCAGTAACTCCTAATAGCTACGTTACGAGCTACGTTTTGACACGTAGTCCGAATTTAATAGGGCTGTATATCTAGTGGCACCAGGTCATTTGAGAGCGCCCAGTGCTACCTTTAAAAACTTACATTGGCGTTTGATATTACCTGTATATCAGCCTTTCTTATCCACCCACCAGCTAATGACTGATAGCAATTATTTGTAATATTCACCTCATTAGAAAGAGTTAATTAACAACTGGGGTCCTGGCTGTATTGTTTTCACCGTAAATGCAAAAACTGAGCAGCCTAGCTACCCCCTGATATGTTAGCGTGCGCAGTCTTTTCAGCGGCATATAGCTTTACATTGAAACTTTCAGAGGCTTACATGGTAATTAGCAATTGTTGGTGATAACCACCCCATTATTAAGATAAACCTATCTTTGCTTGGTGAGTGAATCAGAAAGACTGATTGACAAGCAAAAATTCTAAATAAAATGTAAGATTATTTTTGAGGAAATTATTTTTTAAGAACACTCAATTGAATGTTATTACCTCCAGTTTAAATGTATAACCTAAGGGTAACCTCTACCGTTTCCTCTTAAACAGATAAGCACAGCACTGTGTACTCTCATGTCACATTGGCTACCAGAGATCCACCATAGCCACTTACTGGTAAGTCAAGAATTGATGAATTGCTTGTCACTACCACTTTCCTGTTACACGCTAGTGAGCAGCCAGATATTTTGCCCACCTAGTATAGACACTGAATGGCTCCCTCAGAACAGATCAAAACTTAGCAAGTCATGTAAGACCACCATTTAAGCCTATAACACATTTAAAAGCCAAGCCCCCTTTTCCAAAAAGCACGTTAGGCACTTTCCGATCTCCCAGATACAGAATATATTTTTGCAGAATGAAAATAAAGGGTTTCCCAGACAAAGTTTAATAACATATAATTGGATATTGTAAAATAAAACAGGTCAATATTAAACAGTGCAAATAATCCATATATACGCTCAATTTCCATTAAAGAAGGAGGATCTTCCGATTTACAATATTTATTTAATAGCCATTTCATAACCAATAAAATGTGTGATAACAAATATTTGCACATGGGAAATTTCTCACTTATCTTTAAATGGAGAAAAACAATTTCTGGATCATAAGGGAGAACAATTCCCAATACCCCCTTAATAATACCATACACCTCCCCCAGAAGGACTTCATTTTTATACAATTCCACCATACATGGAATGTATCTCTCAAAATGTCACACCCTTTCCAACATTTAACCATTGACTCTCTCAGAAATATCTTCATAACTGCAGGGGTCCATCTGTTGAGTATTTTAAAATATAATTATATATATGAATTTGATATTGCCGATGATTTTACTATTTTTAGAGCATCCAGGCATATTTCCTCCTCATTAACAGATTTTAAATCTTTTTCCCCATGAGACCATACCCTTTGTTTTCTCAAATGGCTCAATATTTGTCACTTCAATATTCTATGTGCTGGATTTTGATTATATACAAATGTTTTGAAAGTAAAGAATTCATCTATTTTTTGTTTAAACCCCATTTGTTTCAATATCCTTTCATGCTAGAAAGCTTAGCCACATGCTATTCCCTAAATTATATCTATGATGTATTTGTGACCAATCCATAAGATTACCCTCTAGATAAAGATCATTTATATAATTTACTCCCCTATTTTTCCATAAATTCAGATTACTCATTTTCCGAAATAGAGATACTATCTCAAATCGGTGTGCCTAAAGAGGGATAGTCCAACAATCTCCCTATTCTTCTAATCCTCATCCAAAATTGTAATAAAATTTTACTCTTGAAGAATATATTATTCATTACATCCAAACTTGGTAGCCACATTATAACATTTATAGGGATTGCTTCTAGAAGGCTATTTTCAATCTGTTTCCATATTGGATTAATGTGCGGAGAGCTCCATAACATAATTTGAGATAAAGCAATGGGATTATAGATATATTTAATACATTGAGACACCAAACCCCCCTCCTTTATACTTCGTTTGGTAACTGATAGAGAAATTCTAGATTTTTCCCCCTAAGTATAAATTTGTCTATACATTTTTCACATTTCTTTAGCCAGTATTCTTGCAGTGTTTCTGGTCTAAGTCTAAAAAGGTAGTTCAACTTAGGGATGATCAGCATTTTTATAACTGCTATTCTTGCCATCCAGGAGAGTTTGGTCTCCTTCCAATCTGCCATAATGTTAAATATATTTTCAAAGCCCCTATCCAAATTTTCTTTTAGAATGTTATTTATATTAAATAATAGATACCCAAATGAATTATATGATCTGAATCCCAGTAATATTGATTTGTCTCAAATATTCTCTCTCTTCCGGCTTTAAGCCCCTTGTTATAATATTAGTCGTATATTACCATTACTAAAGTCTCTTAATACTTCATCCAATTTTGCTAAGGAACTATCTGGATTAGTAAGGGTGATTACCAAATCATCTGCATATAATGAGGTTTTATATTCCCCTGCACCAATTTGTATTCCTTTTATTTCCTTAGTCATTCTAATTTTTTTCAACTAGTGGTTCCATAAACATAATAAACAAAAGGGGGGACAGGGGACACCCATGTCTTGTACCGTTCGTTATAGAGAAAAACTCTGTTTCAATATTAAGGCCTGAGATCTTAACTCTCGGGTTATGATATAAAGTATTCATAATATTGGTGGCAAAATCTGCTAAGCCAAATCTATGAAGAATGGTCCTTAGGAAGTCCCAGCTAACCCTGTCGAACGATTTCTCTGCATCCAAAGACAGAGCCAGCATGGGACCTCCTATTCGCGCACCCACCGACAGAACGTCCAAAAGTCTTCTGACATTATGGGCCCCTTGCCTACCCTTCACGAAATCTGACTGGTCCATATGAATCAGTCTTGGGATAACCGTAGATAGTCTATTTGTCAGTATTTTAGAGTAAATTTTCAGGCCATAATTTATCAATGATATAGGTCTATATTTGTTTTGTCTTCCTGATCTTTACCTTGTTTTACTATATTTAATAACTTGGCTTCAGTTCATTCTGATAGGATTTTCCCTTTCTCTTTAATTTCATTGAACATATTAGCTAAGTGTTTTATGAGAATATCCGAAAAGGTTATATAGTACAATTTATCCAGCCCATCTATTCCAGGCTCTTTATTGTTTTTACTATCCTATTTGTAACTTAAGTTAATTTATATTTATGACTTGTTCTTTACTGTTGGCCATTTTATTCAACATTTTTGCCTTTTCTAAGTCTATGTATAACGATCTTAGGCTTTTTCCTTTTTGTCTTTTAAGTTTGATTTCTTTTGCCAACAAAATCCTCCTGATGTATGCTTTATGCGTGCACCAGAGTGTTGAGGGTGATGAGACTGAAAGCTCATTAATCTTAAAGAAATCTTGAAGTTTATCCTTAAGCTCTTTTATGTTCTCCTCCCCTCTCAGTAGTAGCGGTTTCAATCTCCAACTTTTATTTACAAATTCCCTATTCCCACCCTTTATTTTAATACCAATTGGAGAGTGATCTGAGATGGTATACATTTTTGCCTCTGTTATATTATAGAGAATCGAGACAACCCCCAAAAAGTAGTCGATTCTTGAGTGTGTACAATATTTTTGTAGAAAAACATGTGTAATCTCTATCTTGGGGGTGTATCGTTCTCCATATATTGATAAACTCATATATACTAGCATTTTTTTTATACTCAAAGCGCTATATATCAGAGTGTTTTCTACTTTCTCATTGGTTGTTGATGATCTGTCTTTAACCGAATCTAATGTAAAATTAAGATTCCCGCAAATTATAGTAGCCCCAATTCTCAGTTTATTCAATAATTGTAAAAAATGTTTTATATAGCATTCTTGATTTTTATTCAGTACATAGATGTTAACCAATGTAAGCATTTTGTCATTAATTTGCCCATCCAGATGATATACCTGCCTGACTCTTCGCTTTTACAGAAGTGTTACTTCCAATTTTGTACTGAATAAAATGGAAACACCCCTGGATATACTATTAAAAGTGGAGTCCACTCTGAATCCAATTTTTTTATTATGTAACAGATGTAAAAATTAACTTTTCAGATGCGTTGCTTGAAGACAAAGTATGTCCACTTTTAACCTGGAATACTCTTCAAATGCTATCCTTTTTACCGGGGAGTTCCATCCGTTAACATTGTGAGACACAATATTAAATGTCATCTAATTACAAATTCAGGCCGATGCCTCTCTCTGCCTTTACATATGTGTATTACTTTACGTCTTAAACAGACGCTAACATACATTCTTCCACAAACATACCCAATCAGCTGACCACTACCGATGTTTTGAACGGTCTTCATGCAATGTACAGCAATGTGAGGCTTAAAAAGAGATGGAAATGGCCTTTCTTCTCATACCAAACCAAACCTCTTCTACTGAGTTAACTCCACAATCCAAACTACCCAAAGAAATGCACAGCTTTCTGCATAAATTATAGAGAGCTTTTATCAGTTTCCAAATTTGCTATACTATGCCAGTGAGCATCTCTCATAATCAAGAGGCCTACTGGCAACATCCATTTATAAAACAGTTTTTCTGTTCTCAGTTTTTGCGTAATGTTTCCAAATTCTTTCCTCTTCTGTAATGTAATTGAAGAAAGGTCTGAATACATTGTAATTGTTAATTGACCCAGTTGAAGCAAACAGAAAAAAAAAGTGAAACTTTGTCAATTGTCACAAAAGGGAAAAAAAATTAGTTCCTTCCTGACCCCAAATACTGGCAATTGGATTCCTCCCTGGATCAATACTCCCTCTCTAATTAACCAGAATAACCCTGAATGCCCTTTTTATTTAAAAATTTATCCAATTGCTTTTTAAAGTTATCTATCAAATTCGCTGTCACCACCTCCCTTGTTAGATAATTCTCCAGATTAACCACCCTTACTGCGAAGAAACCTTTTCTTCCTTTAAGGTGGGATCTTTTTACCTCTAACCTCAAAGGATGTCCTCGTGTCAGTTGAAAACCTCTTGGCACAAAAAGCTCCCTTGACAAATCTTTAAACTGACCCTGGATGTATTTATATAGGGTAATCATATCCCCTCTTAGACGTCTTTTTTCTAGAGAAAATAAGTGTAATTTGGTTAGTCTTTCTTCATAACTTAGCCCCTCCATTCCCCTTATTAGTTTTGTAGCCCTTCTCTGTACTTTTTCCAGTTCTAATATGGCCTTTTTATGAGGTGGTGCCCAAAACGGTACTCCATATTCCAAATGAGGGCGTACTAGGGATTTGTATAGTGGCAGAATTATATTTGCTTCCCTGGCTTCTATATATATATATAATTTATTTGCCGTTGCAGATGCTGCTTGGCATTGAGAACTGTTACCTAGTTAGTTGTCCACAAGCACTCCCAAATCCCTTTCAATATCTGATACCCCTAGATTTGCTTCATTAAGTTTAAAAAATTGCATGGCTATTTTTCCTTACCAGATGCATAACCTAACATTTATTCGTATTATACCTCATCTGCCATTTAATTGCCCGTTTCTCTAATTTATGCAAATCCCTTTGGAGGGAAAGTACATAATTTTCTGATTGAATAACCTTGAACAACTTCGTGTCATCAGCAAAAATGGAGACATTCTGAGTCGTTAATAAATATGATAAAAAGGAGAGGACCTAATACTGAACCATGAGGAACCGCACTTACCACATTAGTCCAATCTGAGTATGTTCCATTTACAACAACCCTTTGCTTCCTGTCTTTTAGCCAGCTCTCAATCCATGAGCATGTATTTACTGCAATTCATGTATCCCTTAGTTTGCACAATAGTCTCCCATGTGGAATGAGCCAAGGTTGTATTTTGTCATCTTATTTAAAGAACGTATACGCGGAATGCAACGTGCGTAAGGCTGTACTGGATGAATCCAAAGAAGGAATCAAAATTGCTGGAAGAAATATCAACAACCAAAATTGCTGGAAGAAATATCAACAACCACAGATATTCAGAGGATAATTCTCTGATGGCTGAAAGTCAGGAGAAACTAAAGGACCTATTGATGAGGGTGAAAGACGAGAGTGTAAAAGCCGGCTTGCTGCATAACGTTAAAAAGACAAACTTCATGCCAAACAGTAATCTCAGTTCCTGGCAAATAGATAAAGAAGAAGTGGAGGAAGTGACAGATTTTATTTTTCCTGGGCCCCAAGATCTCTGCAGATGGTGACTGCAGCCATGACATTAAAAAAACGTGTGCTTCTCGGGAGGAAAGCTTTGGCAAGTCTGGATAAGCTACTAAAAAGCAAAGATATTGAACTATCGACAAAGGTCTGCATAGTTAGAACAATCGTATACAGTACTAACATATATAATGTGAGAGGTGGACCATAAAGAAGGCTGACATATTTGAATCATGCTGCTGGAGAAACTCCTTAGAGTGCCTTATACTACAAGAAGGTCTGGTTAATAAATACTACAGGAAATCAAGACAAACTATTCACTGGAAGATTTGATCATGAGGCTAAAGCTCAAATATTTGGCCATGTCATTAGAAGACTCTGATGTTTGGAAATATTGAAGGCACACAAAAAAGTGGACAGCAGAGATGGAGATGGATAGTTGAGGTCGTTGCAGCAATGACCATGAGCTTGAGGAAGTTCATGTGGCAATGGCTGACAAATGTGTCACAGAGAGTATATATATATATATAATCTTCAGGACCTATTCTTTATTAACATAGAAGCATACATTTGAGGAGAGGTAAGAACCATAAAAAGCCCAGCAGGTGTGCCTAAAAGTTTGCCTTATGTAAGCCTCATGATGGCCTCATGCTTAACATGCATGCTTACATTTCTTAACTGTTTAGCCCTTATACTTACACTTAAAGGCTGTTCCACGTACCTAGAGTGCCTTGAAAAAGTATCCCCCCCCCCCCCCCCTTCGCATTTTTCGTGTTTTGTTGCCTCACAACCTGGAATTAACATGGATTGTTTGAGGATTGGCATCATTTAATTTACAGAATATGCCCACAACTTTGAAGACTTTTTTATTTTTTTATTATTATTGTGAAGCAAACAACAAATAGGACAAAATAACAGAAAAAGTCAATGTGCATAACTATTCATCCCCCCTAAAGTCAATACTTTGTAGAGCCACCTTTTGCGTCAATCACAGCTCCAAGTCGCTTTTGATAAGTCTCTATGAGCTTGCCACATCTTACCACTGAGATTTTTGCCCATTCCTCCTTGCAAAACTGCTCCAGCTCCTTCAAGTTGGATAGTTTGTGCTTGTGAACAGCAATCTTTAAGTCTGAACACATATTTTCTATTGGATTGAGGTCTGGGCTTTGACTAGGCCATTCCAACACATTTACATGTTTCCCCTTAAACCACTCAAGTGATGCTTTAGCTGTGTGTTTGGGGTCATTGTCCTGCTGGAAGGTGAACCTCCGTCCTAGCCTCAAATTACGCACAGAGTGGTACAGGTTTTGCTCAAGAATATCCCTGTATTTAGCACAATCCATCTTTCCCTCAACTCTGACCAGTTCCCCAGTCCCGGCTACTGAAAAACATCCCCACAGCATGATGCTGCCACCACCATATTTCACTGTGATGATGGTGTTCTTTGGGTGATGTAAAGTGTTGTGTTTGCGCCAGACATAGCGTTTTCTTTGATGGACGAAAATGTTAAATTCTAGTCTCATCAGACCAGAGCACCTTCCTCCATACATTTTGTTTGTCTTTTCACAAACTCAAAACGTACCATTTTGTGTTTTGCTGAAAGTAATGGCTTTCTTCTGTCCACTCTGCCATAAAGTCCAACTCTATGGAGCATACGGCTTATTGTCGTCCTATGTACAGATACTCCAGTCTCTGCTGTGGAACTCTGCAGCTCCTCCAGGGTTACCTTAGGTCTCTGTGCTGCCTCTCTGATTAATGCCCTCCTTGCCCGGTCCGTGAGTTTTGGTGGGCGGACGTCTCTTGGCAGGTTTGCTGTTGTGCCATGTTCTTTTAATTTGGTTATGACAGATTTGATGGTGCTCCTAGGGATCATCAAAGATTTGGATATTTCTTTATAACCTAACCCTGACTTGTACTACTCAACAACATTGTCCCTTACTTGTGTTCTGATCCATCACATAAAATTCAGAATAACAAAACATTGAACTTAAGACTGTAATGTAACAAAATAAGTAAAAAGTCAAGGGGGTGACTTCTTTTGCAAGGCACTGTACTATTCTTATTAGACTCCCTACATTACTACCCCGAAGTATCCCCTAACCTAGGCCTTCTACCTACTGCTACCATCCATACTCCATTTGCCATTTTTATGCCAGTGTATATATATATATATATATATATATATATATATATACACACATATACATACATATATATACATACATACATGTTGAATGTGTTATTTTGGTGGTATTTGTCTAATGGTGTCAAATTATGTCATAGTTATATCCTCCATTACTAGTCATGAGAACCATGACATAATCCCACCAAGGTGCAAATTAATAGCATTACGTTACCTGTTAGATTAAACCAATCTAATTGGTAAATGAATGGGTATATTTACTGCAGCTTCACATTAAAGATCAAATTTGCTAACAGGACTGTGCTTGTCAAATAAAACAGCATTTACCTAGTAAATCGTCTATAGAGTAATCCACTTTTCAAAACCACCCATAGCAACAGCAGCAGGCCAGGAACTCAACTGCAGTTCAACAATCTATCCATATTATTGGTGAATATTTTTAGTAATTAATTAATTAATCAATAACTTATAGCTGATGTATATAGAAGATAAAAGAAACAAACCACCCAGTTTCTACTTTATTAAAATATTTTTATGACATTTTCAGTACCATGTCTTGGTATTTTAGGGGTTATCTATAAAATTAATTATTATTATCTTTATTTGTAACGTGCAAAAATATATTGTAGCTCTGAAAAAGAGTTAAGTATGAGGCAAAACAAAAATTGAGACATTGCAAAGAAAGGAGAGCCCTGTCTGAGTTTAGAATCTAATGTGCGTGGAGATTTTTTGCTGAAGCATGAACAAGATTGAAAACTCGCAAACTCATGATGTAAACTGAAAGAGCAGAGTTTAATGTGCCACATTTGTGTGTGTATATTTTATGGAAAAGGCAATGGAGCTAACAATTCACTGTAAACCACATCAAAAGTGTCAAAACAATGTGATAAAACAACAAAATATATGACACACATCTTGTGGAAACAATGGGGAAGATTTACTAAGCCATTGTGATGGACTGTGATGTGTCTCGCTGCCCTCTGTATTATTTTCCAGTCACCCCACATCAAGCTATTGTGACACGTGGAAATTGGGGTGTTTTATGGGCTTTTCTGCTGCTCAGCGGCCCCTGCAGAGAGGCAGGAAACTAATTATCCCATTTAGGAGCTGTTGGCTGTGGCTGGCAGGGAGTCTGAGAGCAGCAGACAACAGCTGATGGCACAAACACATCCTCTAGACAGCTCAGGACCCCTGCAGATACTAAAGCATCGCTACCTGCTCATGCTCCTTGTATTTGCTGGAAATTAAACCTCCAATATTTCTATAATTAACAGTTTTCATATCTGCACTTAATACCCTGATCACTATATACAACACAGAGAAAGAAAAATAGAGAAAAACTGCAAAGAGAGAGAGACTGTGGAAGACAGAGATAATCTCCTATCTATCTATCTATCTATCTATCTATCTATCTATATATATATATATATATATATATATATATATATATATATATATATATATATCAGAATTCTGAGAAATACAGTTATTACACTACACTCTGTGAACCTGGGCAGGGACATATATATACACTGTGTACATATAAACATATCCAGGGCTGCCTTCAGTGTAAATTGTAATTAATATACCGGTAATTACAGTAGGGGATTTACGTGTATGATTGCAAAGATCTGATAAATCGCACACCATCTAAACTCATCACAGCAGCAGCCCTCACGGTATTCGCAAAGAAACAGGTACAAATTGAATGTTTATGGTAGAAAAAAACAGAGCTTTTAAGCACTTCTTAATAAACTAAAATACTTCAAAGTAAATAGATACACAGGTATATTATATCCCTAGTGATACACACACCCTTTAAGCCAAGCATTCCAACAGATAGATTGGGTAGAGGAGATGAACCTCAATAGTATTGTTTATTATAAAAAAAAAACTAAAAAAAAACATTAATAAATATTTATATATTTATTATATATACCATAAAAATGATTTTCCTCCAACTATGGCCTTATTGCATGGCTCTCATAGGCAAAAATCTAAGTAAAGTTTACTTGTAAATCAGTTACGAGCTATCACACACACACGTAAATCTAACCCTGAGAAAAGTCATCTGAATGCTGGTAATCACATATATAGTTGTCAGTGTATGTAACGTTTGCGATGTTGGTCACGCTTTTGCATCCCTCGCAAAGCAAGAGACGCAACTGCGAGCCTCGCGAAACGTGGCGAGCAGTTGAGGTAAGCTGCTCTGTCCTGTCAATCACCCCGGCAATCAGTAGTTGACTGAGAGCCTTGCGAATTCAGTGGCGCGTATGACTTAGGCTGCGCAAGGCCCCGACGACTCTTGCACCACATTGACTACAATCCACGTCTCAGAAGCCCTAGGCTGCGCAAGGCACCAACGACTCACGCACCTGAGCTAGGCTGCTCTGTCCTCCAGAGACACGTACGGCCTCTAGGGCTCGCACTGTGTCTCCACCTCCCTTTCCCGCTCTCCAATTACCCCCCATCTTCCTCCAATTACCTTCTTGCGCATCCAGTCATTAGCATATGCAGGTTGGACACAGCAAGAAGACGTGCTGCAGGGGAGAGAGCAGCAGAAGCTCATCGGATCACAGTAAAAGAGGGGAAAGGGGATAGGGAAGTCATTGGAGAGGGGGAAAGGGAGGGATGAGGATAAGGGGAAAGGGAGGAGGAGGATAAGGGGGGAAGAGGGAGGAAAGAGACACAGGGGAGGGGGGGAAGAGACACAGGGGAGGAAGGGAGATATGGGAGAGAGAGGAGAGAAAGAGATATGGGAGGGAGAGGGCTAAAAAGAGACACAAGGGAGGGAGAGGGCTAAAAAGAGACACAGGGGAGGGAGAGGGGGGAAAGAGACACAGGGGAGGGAGAGGGGGGAAAGAGACACAGGGGAGGGAGAGGGGGGGAAATAGACACTGGGGAGGGAGAGGGGAAGAGACACAGGGGAGGGAGAGGGGGAAGAGAAACAGGGGTGGGAGAGAGGGGGAAAAGAGAGATATGGGAAGGAGAGGGCTGCAAAGAGACACTGGAAGAGATGGGGGAAAGAGACACAGGGGAGGAAGGCGGGAGAGACACAGGGGGGAGAAGGGGGAGAGACACAGGGGGGGAGAAGGGGGAGAGACACAGGGAGAGAGAGGGGGAAAGGAGGCACAGTAGAGGGGAAAGGAGACACAAAGGAGGGAGAGGAGGGGGCAAATGAGAGACAAGGGAGGAAGTAGACAGGGTAGAGACTCATAAT
This sequence comes from Discoglossus pictus, assembly GCA_027410445.1. Lineage (NCBI taxonomy): Eukaryota > Metazoa > Chordata > Amphibia > Anura > Alytidae > Discoglossus > Discoglossus pictus. The sequence goes on from CM050168.1 coordinate 148,435,980, forward strand.
GACACAGGGGAGGGAAAAACAGACACAGGTGAGAGGGAGGGGGTAGAGACAAAGGGGAGGGAGAGGATGGAAAAAGACACAGGGGAGGGGGAGAGACACAGGGGAGGGAGAGGGGGGGAAGAGACACAGGGGAGGGAGAGGGGGGAAGAGACACAGGGGAGGTAGAGGGGGGAAGAGACACGGGGAGGGAGAGGGGGGGAAGAGACACAGGGGAGGGAGAGGGGGAAAGAGACACATGGGAGGGGGAGAGACACAGGGGAGGGGGAGAGACACAGGGGAGGGAGAGGAGGGAAGAGACACAGGGGAGGGAGAGGGGGGAAGAGACACAGGGGAGGGAGAGGGGGGAAAGAGACACAGGGGAGGGAGAGGATGGAAAAAGACACAGGGGAGGGAGAGGATGGAAAAAGACACAGGGGATGGAGGAGAGACACAGGGTTTGCGATGAGTGCCGAAGGTGCTCACATTGGGTGGCAAACAGCATTGCGAGGCTTAACATTTTATTCCTGTCATTTTTGACAGGGAAGTAGCTAGTGTACCTAATATTGTAAGGTCCAATTAATATCTTGAAAATGGCTATCACATGGCTCCAGGAGAGCGATCTGAGCACTCAGAGGTTTTTCTTTGAAGTCTTCCCGATTGCTCAGATGTTGCAAAAAATCCTGCGGGTACCTTCAAACACCTGTAAAGGCAGAAAAACTTTCTCCAAGAAGCCTGAATTACTTTTTAAAGAGCCACTACTGGAAGAAATATGCTTTTAAAGAGGAATAAAGTACAGCATGGGTAACACGGAAACCTTAACATATGATATGTCAAACATCTGTGAACGTCATCTATTGTCAAAAATACAAGTCCTCATCACACACATTAACTGTGCAGGTGGTGTAATGCATTGCCAATAAAAGCACATCCACCCCCAAACTCACCGTCATTGCTTCTCTGAGTCCTGTGAGAGCTGCTACAAGTGGAATAGTAAGACTGAGGTATGTAAGACATGGAGATTGTCCAGGACTTCCAAAATGTCATTAAACCCAGCCCTTCCATGTACCCCCAAGCTGTTTGTCCTAAAAGAGAAAACCCTCTGTAACAGATTTGCACATATTTGTGAGTAAAATATTACTGAAGCATTTAATCTAGAGTAGATCTTCAGCAAATACAAATACAAAGTATAAAATGTCTTAAATGCCTTAGACATTGATACAATTCATATTCAATAATTTAAAAAGTCATTAAAAAAATAATTGAAAAAATAAATGTTAAATTAAGCTTTACATTCAAAGTTTAGGTTTAGCTGCTGCTGATATCCATCCACTATAAACTCTATAGGGGAGGTGGCTTTTTTCTACCAGGTAGCTGCTAACTTTTCAGACATAATGTTCACCACCAACACAATGACTGGAGAGACATTGTGTGTTGTGTTAGAGGATTGTCTAGAGGATTCTGTTGTGTTAAAGATTGTCTTTGAAACAAGCTTTTGCTGTTGGGGCAGTCTATCTAATATAATCCAATTATTCCTAAAATCGTTTCAACCTCTCTAATTGACAACCCTCACACTCCCCTTAATTACCTTATCAGGGTGGAGACAAACACCCTCTACTACAGCTTCAATTCCTCACATCTCTGTCAACAATGCCATCATCACTCCCACCTCCCAAGCCCGTTGTCTCTGGGTTCTACTGGACCCTGCCATCTCTTTCATCCCACACATACAGTCTCTAACCAAATCCTGTCTTTTTCATCTAAAAAACATATCCAAAATACGCCATTACCTTACACAAGACACTACTAAGATTATAATACACTCTCTCATAATTTCTCGTCTTGACTATTGCAACTCGCTCCTTGTTGGCCTGCCCATCACTCGCCTCTCCCCACTTCAATCCATAATGAATGCCTCCGCCAGACTCATGTTCAGTACACATCGTTCAGTGTTGGCAGCTCCTCTTTGTCAATCACTTCACTGGCTTCCCTTAACCTGCAGAATAAAGTTTAAAATCTTGACCATAACTTATAAAGCCCTCAACAACAGCGCACCCCCATACATCTCTGCTCTTATCTCCAAATACTCCCCTACACGCCCTCTTCGTTCTGCTAACGACCTTCTTCTTTCTACCACTCTTGTCACTTCCTCTCACTCCCGCCTCCATGTCTTTTCTCGTGCTGCCCACATTCTCTGGAACTCCTTGCCCGCTTCACCAGACTATCCTCCTGCCTTAAATCCTTCAAAACTTCAATAAAAATGCACCTCTTTAAAGAAGCCTATAACCTTCCTCCCTAACATGCTCAGCACTACTCTCTCTCTACTGTACCACATACAAACTTCAACCTTTAGATTGTAAGTCTGCGATTTTCAATCCTGCAAGGTGCTTTAGGGAAAGCGCTATGGACACCGGATTCCAAGCTCAAAGACAGGGCCCTCCATTCATTGCAATGTGTGAATCTTGAACTTGTCATTGGCTGCAACTTAACTTATGTATAGCGCTACGGAATATGATGGGCGTTACAAATAAACGATAATAAAAAAATAAAATAATAATTTCTCATCAATACAAAGATAGATTATCAAGCTTCAGTCGAGTACGGAATATGTTGGTGCATTACAAATAACAATAATAATAATAATAGGCAGAAGCTCTAAAAAAATAAATATAATTTTGAGAACTGTTGTTATAAATGATCCTTTAGACCTGTCTCTAAATGAAAACTCTCACATTCTCCTTAATGATCTTATCAGGGTGGACACAAGCACACAATAAATCTTGTGCTGAATATTGATATTAAAAATTAAGTCCAAAAAGTTTGTTTTAAATATAGGATCGGGGTGGGTTTTCCGCTCTTCAACAAGCGTATATAATAAAATATAGGAACAAGTGAACTAAATAAAAAATGTATGCTTTTAAGACATTATAAATGCTACCAAAAATAATCCCATTCCATCTCATTCACAAGTTATATCCTGGAATGTATTCCTCCATGAACTCCAGTGACTGGCTGAGTGGGATTGTCACTATAAAGGTAAAGTTGAAGGGGGCGGCCAAGTCTGGAAAGAATTATGGTGAGCTAAAACTTAAATACAAACAAATACTACCTATTTACAGTTTATGCTTGTTCTCTATTTTATCCGGTAACCTAAATAAAAAGTTACTCTTATTATAACAATATAATGCCATGAGTCAAAACATATAATTTGCTGTAGATGTGAATATCTATAAAGTGAAATAATCCACTCACTAATAAATAATTCCATCAGTTGTTAATTATGTATAAATGCACACATAGAGGAGACAGAATGAACTAAATATAAGAATATGGAACAATCAAGCTCTTAAACTGATAAGATTAGGGCAATAAACAAATGGTCTTTCATTTAATGGCTTCTAATATTCCCCTCTAATATTCCTTTTCAATACAACAGCTGAAAATGTTGCATGATTTGCAAATATTACATGTGACCAATCAGAGCGGTCATCTGGCAATATAATATCAGTTGAGTGACAGCTGTTTAGAAACTAAGTGACCACATTGTGGTTTCATGAAAAGTCATATTAAATGTCTGCACCATGTTTTTGTTTTTTTACTGTCATTAAGTTTTTTTTTAATAACAAATAAATATAAAATAATCTATAAATGAATAAAAAGAAAAAAAGGGGAAAAATATGTAATGACTAATAAATAAATAAATAGAAACTGTGAAATAATAATATATATAAGTTTAAAACAATACTAGGTAGACCATTAAGAGAATTATATTTGGATTTATATATATGAATACATTTTCTCCAGACAATAAATTTTGCTTACAGATTAAGGAAATAAAGGCTCAAATTAATAAGATCCTTCAACTTCAAACAGACAACTTGATATTGAAATTCCAACATGCATATTACGCTATGGGAAATAAGCCTAATTAATTCCTGTTAAGTAAAATTAGAAAACAAAGATCCTCTTATAGAATAATTTCTCTTTGAGATGAACGGAAACTTACCCATCCTGTAAGTATTGGTAAGATCTTTGAGTCTTATTATAAGTCTCTATATAATTTAGAAAATACAAATGGGTTTGTTAAACCTTCAAAATTGGAAATAGACGTATTTCTCCAAGGTATTAACCTCTTGAAACCTGACCCGGAAGAGGCAAGTGAACTCAATGGTAATATCACTATAAAGGAAATAGAAAATGCTATTTTATCATTAAAGTTAAATAAATCTCCCGGGATAGACAGGTTTATAAAATTTGTATTATAAGACCTTTTGTACGATTTTAAGCCCTCATTTATGTGAAGTATTTAACGAAATTAAAAATACGGGGACAATATTACCGGAAATGTTAGAGGCCCAGATTATTAATGTTCTAAAACCTGACAAAGACCCAGAGCAGCATACTAACTATAGACCTATCTCTTCAATAAATGTAAATAAATGCTAAAATCTACGCTAAAGTGCTCGCAACTAGATTGAGTAGATATATACCAAGCATAATGAACCCAGATCTGGTAGGATTTGTTAATAATTGGCAAGGCTCTGATAATACATGACGACTTATAGATCTGAACGTTTACTCTGTAAAAAAAGATATTTCCTTCTTGGCGCTTTCTTTCGACCATAAGAAGGCCTTTATTGAAGCGGTATTAAGTAAGTTCGGCCTAGAGGATTTTGGTGCAAAGGCCATTATGTCCCTATATCGTAATTCTAGAGCACGGATCTCTGGCTATGGTTATCAGTCTAATGGGTTTATGATCAGAAATAGTACCCGGTAGGGATGTCCCCTGTCCCCCTTAAATTTTATTCTTTCTATGGAACCACTTCCACCAATTATAAGAGACAATAAGAAGATTTGGGGTGTTAATGTTGGTAAAGATCAGTATAAAGTTATGATGTATGCGGATGTATCAGTATAAAGTTATGATGTATTACTCTGACAGATACGGTAAACTCTTGAAAACATCTATTTGAGGTCCTGAACCTTTTCGGTAAATTATCTGAAATCTTATCATCTGGTTTACAAGTGGAAGCTTTAGCAAAACTTAGATTTCTTTATGGATATAATTGGAAAAATAATCAGATTAAACATCTTGGAATTATTTTTGCCCCGATAAATAAAACAATATTAAAACTAAATTTTTCTATCTTATAAGATCATATTAGAAAACTTCTTCTGGAATGGAAACTTATTATTTTTTTCTGGTCTGGAAGAATAGCTTTGGTCAAAATAGTGATAGTACCAAAAATGCTATATATTCTTAGATGTATACCCCAATGTTTACCTAGATACTTATTGATTAGACTTCAAAGCTTGCTGAATAAATGTATTAATAACTATAAGAGACAAAGAATTGGCCTGAATCTAACTAAAAGGAAAAGTGAAAAAGGAGGATTAGAGTCCCCTTCTGTTTTTGAATTACAGGACTTTACATTTGTAAATCAATTCCTTTGAAATTAATGGTTTCCCTATTTAAATATTAAACAATTATCAGGAATACCCTTTGGAATCTTGTCTTTATTATTTTTTTGGTATTCAAAGCAAATTAAATTGAATTGGTTTATGTGCACGTCCCTTTTAACCCCTATAGAAATCCTAAATGACTAATATACAATAGCAGATTTTTATTTAGACTTTAAGCTGGTCCCATATCAGTCTATTTTAGATAAAACACGACAGTCTAGTATTACATGGCTGGATTTTCTTACAGATAATTCTAATTTAGTAAAACTGGGCTTCCCTTTGGGAATTTTAGAGAATTCCTCCCTGTGGAACTACTTATCATAGAAAATAAAAATAAACGGATTATCTCTAAATGTAATTTTACCTTGAAAATGACTGACGAAGAGTATAAGACCAGCAGAATGGAGATATGGCCTATTGGAGACTGGTTTAGAACTTTTGGAATTATTAATAAAACTTCCTTATGTGTATCGTATGGGGAGTTATATTTTAAAGTAGCTCAACGTTGGTATTTTGCACCAGTAAACATAGCAAAATGTGATCCATTGAAATGTGAAGATTGTTGGTGCGGTTGCATAGAAAGAGGCACTCTCTTTCATATGTGGTGGCAATGTAAACACATCCAGAAGTTCTGGCAAAACTGTATTGATAAGATTTTTGATATTACTAAACCCACAATTCCATGCTCTCTAGAAACTATTTTACTTCATATTTCATTGAATCTTTTACCGGTGAAGTAAAGACTTTTGATTTCACATATTCATAGTAGCTAAATGACACTTTGTGAGAGTTTGGAAATTAAAGACACCTCCATGCTGGTCTGAAGTTGAGAGAACTGTCATAGAGACTGCCTGCTTGAAAAGGATATGAAGAACTTAATGAATTTAAAAGGAAACCTTGTAAATAAGTGGTCACTATGGGATAATTATTTATCTCTCTCCTAATTTCCAAAGTAATAATTCCCTCATTGTCAAAAATGTTATCTCTATATAATCGTTATCTCATATGTATCATTGATTTTGATATTCTCTCCACGTGCCTTTCTGTTTGACTGTTGTGTACTTGATTGTTTTATATCTGTTTCAATGTTGTATGTTAAAACTTTAATAAAAAAAGATTTAAGAGATAAAACAACAATAGTAACATTTGACCTAACAAGTATATATAGGAAGACCCCGGGTTCCAAACAAGATATGTTTCTGAGAACGTATTCAGATTGGATTTGAGTATATAACTTGGATCCCTGATGAATAACAATAATAACAATACTATAATGGCTCATATGTGGTAATAATAATATAGTGTAATACTGTAATAATAATATACCCATGTATGGTAGTAAGAAGTTACAGAAACTATTGTGCTCTTTATTTTATTTCAATTTAAAAACAGAACATAAAAACAAACTCATAGTAAAGAAAGGGTAAGTATGGTCATCTTTAACCCAGGCCCTTCATGTATATATATATTAGGCAAGGTGTTGTACTGTGTTACTACATATTAATGTCATCTGTATCAAACAGTTTGCTGTGTTTTGGCTTACACTTCAATTTAAAGCCTATTTAATAAAACCATATACTGCTCAACTCCTATGTTGCCCATAACCAAGGATAAAAAAGTTTAAATAATTTTCAGTTGTATTTCATAAAACATAGAAAAGATAAACCTGCTGTTAACCCTCTAACTTTAGAGCAGTGGTTCACAACCCTCTCCTCATAGCACACCAGGCACAACATGAGTTATGTTTCACACTGTGTAAATACAAATGAGATAACTACAGGTTCCACAGCCTGTTGAATATTAATTGCCTCGCTTATATTGACACTGTGTTAAACATAAATCATAAAGCTCTGGTGAGCTTTGAGAAGATCTTTTGGAACAACCACCAGATAATGCACTAACTGTATCTACACAATTGTACATCTATATTTGACCTTGATGAAAGGACATTAGCTGTAAAGTTAAGAAGTGTGGAACAATTAAAAAATACAATTTTGATTAATGTTTTTTAGACAAGCAGATGTATAAATATACAATTTTAACAAGTAATTGATTTTAATTATGACTTTAAGAAACATATGTGTAGCCATATATATTTAAATAATCGTCTTCATTTGGAAACGTTGAAACAATCAAAAGTTATCAATTCAACTAAGTGTACAATTATAAATGCATTAAGTGACACAATATGGGGTCTAGTGTGATGTCATCAGTAATATCATCATCAGTAAAAATGATGTCATGTTTCATATTATATGTAATGCCATGAGTGATGTTATAGCTGAGGTAATTATTTTATAAAGCCCAACACTATGGAGCGTATTGCTTATTGTCGTCCTATGTACAGATGCCTTCCTTGCCCCGTCCGTGAATTTTGGTGGGCGGCCGTCTCTTGGAAGGTTTGCTGTTGTGCCATGTTCTTTCCATTTGGTTATGATAAATTTGATGGTGCTCCTAGGCATCATCAAAGGTTTGGATACTTTTTAAAATCTAACCCTGACTTGTACTTCTCAACAACATTGTCCCTTACTTTTTTGGAGAGCTCCTTGGTCTTCGTAACAGTGTTTGGTTAGTGGTGCCTCTTGCTTAGGTGTTGCAGCCTCTGGAGCCTTTCAAAAAAGGTGTGTATTTGTAATGACAGATCATGTGACACTTAGATTGCACACAGGTGGACATCATTACACTAATTATGTGACTTCTGAAGGTAATTGGTTGCACCAGAGCTTTTTATGGGCTTCATAACAAAGGGGGTGAATACATACGCACATGCCAATTTTCTGTTTTCTATTTCTAAAAAATAGTTTTATGTATATATTTTTCTCATTTCACTTCACCAACTTAGACTATTGTGTTCTGATCCAACACATAAAATTCAGATTAACAAAACATTGAACTTAAGGCTGTAATGTAACAAAGTAGGTAAAAAGTCAAGGGGGGGTGAATAATTTTGCCAGGCACTGTATGTCATAAGTATATCTCACCGCGCTACTATACAAATCCTTGATTTTCTTTATTCCTTTACTTATTAGATAATGCCCACAACTTAATTTTTTATTATAAGATAATAATTCCATAGATGCCTATAGAGAAGGAAAGTTCCAATATCTGTTTCTAGGTATATACAAAAATGTTATTCTTGAAAAAATTCCATAAGGTAAGGCTTTAAGCCAGAGTTATATTTCTTTAGACAGATTGGGTATCATGTCATCTTCTATCTGGGTCCATTTGGAAGCTAATTTAAAGCTATTCCAACCTATCAGATGTGAAAGGATAATTGATTCATATAAATATGTAATTGAGGGGAAAGCAATACCTCCTTTCTCAAACTTTCTCTTTGTAATTTCCAATTTTATTCTAGATCTTTTTTTAATTATATATTAATGTATTAACTAGTATTTGATAATTCTCCTTTGGGACTTTTTGTGGAATACACCTACGTTATATGTATGTTATTTGGGGTACAATCGCCATATTAATTGCAGATATTCTCCCTGTTAGGGACAGATTTAATTGGTTCCAATCTAGCAGTATATTTCCTAATATGTACATATACTTGGTCTACATTTTTCTTCATTATATTTTTTAAGACATACGAAAGAGTGATTCCCATTTACATTTCCAATTTAATTGAAATTGTTGCTGTGATTTTTCTAACTGTTCATTTTTAATCTTATAAATAATTTCTGATTTATGTGTTTTGCTTTTAAAGTAGGATACTTGACTATATTCCTCTAAAATCTTATATAACTCTGCATCTAATGACAGGGTGAGCATGGGAAGATTGTTTTTATTGGACCATGACATTATATCCATATTTTTTTTATATTATCTGGGCCTTGTTTCCCACTCACAAATCCAGTTTGGTCCTCATTAATGAGTTTAGGAATCATATTCTGCTTATTTTTTTTGCTAAGATATTGTAATAAAGCTTAATATCCACATCAATCAGGGATATGAGTCTTTAATTTTTAAAATCTTCAGGGTTTTTATCTATTTTTAGGATATTTGATATTTAAACCTCTGTCATTTCTTGAGGAATTATTCCCTGCTCTTTAAATTCATTCTATATAAGGGGATTTTTAATTAGTACGTATTCAAATATCTGTCTCTTTCCAGAGCTTTGTTTTAATTATTTTATAGAATCAACTATTTCTTCTGGGGTAAGTTCCAAATTTAAACTGATTAGGTCTTCCTCTAATATGCTTGGTAAATTAATTTTAATCAAGAAAGTTTAACATTTCTGATTTAATTTTTTTTTAGATTTCCTTCCTTTTCCAAGTTATATAAGGAGTGGTAATATTTTAAAAAATATTGCAGATTACTTTCAGTTCAAAGTAAATTTCCATATCTTGCCCCCTTAATCTTTTAATTATTTTTTGAATCTCTTGTTTCTTTAATTTATTGGCTAATATTTTGCCTGCTTTGTTCCCCATTTGATACTGGTTTTGTTGAAATCTTCAGATCATATTATCCGTTTGTAACTGGATAATCTTTCTTTTCTTTAGTATAATTTTCTTCATTTGTAACCCTATAGTCTTATTTGGAGATAATTTATCTAACCTCTGAAGTTTATACAATTCTATGTATAACTCTCTCAGTGATTGGCCTCTCTTTTTCTTCACTGCTATAGCTCTGGAAATAAAAACTCCCTGCATAAATGCTTTGTGAGTACACCAAACTAGGGAGCTTGAACTATCTGTATTTTCATTAGAAACAAAAAAAGCCCAATTTCTTGTTTAAGCGCCTCAATTTGTTATTTTGTTCTAAACAGAGTTGGATCCATCCTCCACTGCTTTCTACAAACTCCAATATTACCTTCCCTAAGAATTAAGCACACCGACGAGTGATCCGACCAAGATATTTCATTAATTTCTACTTTATCCACCAATGATAATGTCTGAAAATCAATCCTAAACTAATCTATTCTCGTATTTGTTAAGTGTCTTTTGGAAAAAAAGGTATAATCTCTTTCAATTTTGTCACACTAATGAGTCACATGACATTGGTGAGGAAAAATGGCTAATTGGGCCCAATTTGGCCATTTCCACTTAGGGGTGTACTAACTTTTGTTGCCAATGGTTTAGACATTAATGGCTGTGTGTTGAGTTATTTTGAGGGGACATCAAATTTACACTGTTATACAGGCTGTACACTTACTGCTTTACATTGTAGCAGAGTGTCATTTCTTCAGTGTTCTCACAAGAAAATATGTGAGGGGTGTACTCACTTTTGTGAGACACTGTACATCCATTGGACTTGTTATGAATTACAACAGCAATTAAAGTAGTTCCTGATTTGTATAATGCTGAGTCTAAGTTCATATTTTTAAATGCTGCATCTGAGTAAGGGCATTTTAGAGATATCAGCTGTCTTGGTGAATGGAAATAAAAGAACCTGAAAGGTCTGCTAGATAGGTTTGGCCATAACAGCCTTATCAAGCCCGTCAAGAAGAAAGCAGATCGTAACACTCCCCCTCTGGTGAATGCCCGGCATTGCAGGTGAGTCAATCTACTATTAAAGCATTTGACATTTCATTTGCTGGCCACCTCTGGCAAACGTCCGCCATTGCATTCGAGCCATCACTAATACAGCTTAACACATCACCTCATCATAACTGACCTAATATGGATTATCTATCTATAACATTTTAAAAAAGCATGAAGACTTTTTATATCAAATTTCATATAAATCCATTAATTCAGTATTTTTCTACAAATGAGCAAAAATGATTATGAAAAAAAAACATGTCCGCAACATAAAATTCAACATAAATCTACTTTTTTTTGACAGCTTGAACTTAATAAAAATCGGCAAAAAATATGGGGTCCCCAATCTTTCCTAAAATAGAAACATTTCATGTAAGCTCATGAAAGATGAGTTTATACAGCAACATTCGAGAGAACTTTAACTATTAAAGCACAAAAGTAATATATATATATATTTTACATACAGATGAGATAGATAGATAGATGCAAAGTATAAAATATAATGCCAAAGGCGATCTTCTTTCCATCTTAATATCATTTTCACAGTTGCACAGTAGACATATGCTAATCCCATCTCATGCACTATTACATCAGGCCATTTCTTTATTACATATCTCCAGGCAGCTTTAATTCTGATTTGCCGCCTGCTAGGAAAAGAACCAATATTGACTTGTGCCTGGGCAGCAAGGGGTGTGTGTCTCTATCTCAGTACGGAGACCCCATCACAGCCGATCAGGGCACTTGCTCATCACATTAATTAGACAAGGCGACTAAGTCATGTATATCAGTGATTTTTTTTTTTATTGAAAAATCGCTTCGTGGCAAGACCAATTTTTGTGGTACGTGCCCTTACGTGCAAAAAACATGTGCTTCATCTGTGCTTTTCGTGCCCAGAGTGAAAGCCGTTTTCAGATCCCCCCGCCTTGAGGGCTTGAGGATCCCTTTAGTCTTCTGGGCTCCGACCAAAAGGTACAGGATTCCAGTTGACACATTTCACCCCCCTCACCCTAGGAATGAGGGGGGCCTTTCCACCATCTTCGGGTCGGAGCCCTCGGATGTGGCATCTTCACCAGGGGAACAGCTGCCACCAGTCCGCCCTGGATCCGACAACTGGGGGAGTAGCTGCCACCAACTCCGCCCAAGTCCATCCACAGGATCCTCAAGCAGGAGGCCGCCCTCCAGGCAGGGGAATCCATGTGGTCTTCAAACGTGAAGATCGTGCAGTGCCCAAATCAAAAAACGTGCTCAAAGTCGTCTGCCGTGCCAAAATCAGGTGCCAAAACAAAACTCCGTGATAGGTGCCAGGGTCAGACAGGGCATCTGCCACCTACCCCATCTGACTTAGTGCAAGGCCAGAGAAGCACGAGACTCCTCTGGCTAAGTGCGGGGTGCACAAAATAAATTGTGCTCCCCCAACCCGTAGGCTGGGGGCAGGTGCAAAAATGAGGGAACCCCCTACGATCCAAAAGGACCTGACCAGGGGGCCCAAAAAGTGCTAAAATGTGCTGGCAGGTGAATTAAAACCAAGGGGCGGGTGTCCACCCAGAGATTAAAATGCCACGAGCGTGCACAACCCGGCCCCGGCCAGAGGACCAAGTGTATCCCTGTTCCCACATCCTGCCCTCATCACAAGGACAGGCAGGTACTACCAGGGTACTACACTTGATCTTAGCCAAAAGGCCGAGAAGCGATGTATATCAGTGATATGTCAACTAATCTGCAGAGGCTACAATGGGAAATCATCCTGCAACATACACAATGGTCGAGTAGGGACCGATAGTATCTTATTAGATATACAGTGATCTTCAGATGGATAATCTCCACAGAATAACATAGGAACTTGTTACAGTATCACAGAGGAGATATTATATATACTATCTATATAGAGAAATACATATATCTGGCTTTACATATCTATCCATATAGAGAAACAGATTTATTTTGTATCTATCTTTACATTTATATCTATATAGAGAAATAGATTTATCTATCTATATTCTATTGTTAAAACATATATCTATACATATCTGTCTATCTATCTATCTATCCATCCAGAGAAATATATCTATATATCTATACAGAGAAATCTGTCTATCTATCCATTCACAAAAATATATCTATCTATACAGATAAATCTATCTATCTGTCCATCTATCTTAGAGAAATCTAGCTGTTTATCTATACACAAAAATAGATCTATCTATACAGATAAATATATCTCTATATCTATATAGAGATATATTTATCTATCTATCTATACAGAGAGATATCTATTTATCTATCTATATAGAAAAATATATCTATCTATCTATCCAGAGAAATCTATCTATCTGTACATGTATCTATCTGTACATGTATCTATCTGTACATCTATCTATCCAGAGAAATCTATCTATTTGTACATCTATCTTTCTATCTATCTATCTATACACAAAAATATATCTATCTATACACAAAAATATATATCTATCTATCCATACACAAAAATATCTATCTTTCTATCCATACACAAAAATATATATCTATCTATCCATACACAAAAATATATCCATCCATCTATCTGTACATCTATCTATACAGAGAAATATATCTATCTATCTATCTATCTATCTATCTATCTATCTGTCTGTCTATCTATCTATACAGAGAAATCTATCTATCTATCTATCTATCTATCTATCTATCTATCTATCTATCTATCTATCTGTCTGTCTATCTATCTATACAGAGAAATCTATCTATCTATCTATCTATCTATCTATCTATCTATCTATCTGTCTGTCTATCTATCTATACAGAGAAATCTATCTATCTATCTATCTATCTATCTATCTATCTGTCTATCTATCTATACAGAGAAATCTATCTATCTATACAGAGAAACATATCAACCTATCTATCTTTACAATTCTATCTATATAGAGAAATAGTCTATCTTTTAAACTATCTTTACACACACATTATACATTATATATATATATATATATATATATATATATATATATATATATATATATATATACACACAGAGAAATACTATATTATCTATCTGTCTATGTCACCTTTACCCCAGGTTGCTATAATTAGCAGCTGGCCACTAACCTCTACCGATAGACAGATAGATAGATAGTACACGTTTACATTATCTTGATGTTATAGGACCACTGTAGTCATATATTTACAATAGATAGATAAACAGACAAAAAGACAGATAGTTATATAGATAGATAGACAGACAGTTAGATAGACAGTTAGATAGACAGACAGATAGACAGACAGTTAGATAGACAGTTAGATAGACAGACAGATAGACAGACAGTTAGATAGACAGTTAGATAGATAGACAGACAGTTAGATAGACAGACAGTTAGATAGATAGATAGATAGATAGATAGATAGATAGATAGATAGATAGATAGATAGATAGATAGATAGATAGATAGATAGATAGACCCAGGTCCAGAGCACATGAGGTATTGCCACTAAACATCCAAACACTGCACCATTCTCCTCCCACCATCACATCGACCTTCTTTACCACTCTAGGTTACCATTTCTGATGCTGTCACTGATGTCAGAGCTGATGTCATTGCCCTGTATATGTGAGGCTGTGATTGATGACATCACACTCGCCTATAGTCTATCTTTTAAACTATCTTTACACACACATTATACATTTTATATATATATATATATATATATATATATATATATATAATATATATATATATATATATATATATACACACAGAGAAATACTATATTATCTATCTGTCTATGTCACCTTTACCCCAGGTTGCTATAATTAGCAGCTGGCCACTAACCTCTACCGATAGACAGATAGATAGATAGTACACGTTTACATTATCTTGATGTTATAGGACCACTGTAGTCATATATTTACAATAGATAGATAAACAGACAAAAAGACAGATAGCTATATAGATAAATAGACAGACAGATAGACAGTTAGAAAGATAGACAGACAGTTAGATAGATAGACAGACAGTTAGATAGACAGACAGTTAGATAGATAGATAGATAGATAGATAGATAGATAGATAGATAGATAGATAGATAGATAGACCCAGGTCCAGAGCACATGAGGTATTGCCACTAAACATCCACAACACTGCACCATTCTCCTCCCACCATCACATCGACCTTCTTTACCACTCTAGGTTACCATTTCTGATGCTGTCACTGATGTCAGAGCTGATGTCATTGCCCTGTATATGTGAGGCTGTGATTGATGACATCACACTCGCCTATGAAGGTGGGTGGGGGAGTTTTATGTTATCTGTCGGATGCCTATGTCAAATTTTTACACTCTGCTTTTCAAAAAAATGAAACTTGATTTTGGGATATATATATTTTAGAAAGTAAAATAAAAAGTGAACACAGCCTCAAAATATTGTATTTGTATTTACAATTACTGTGTTAGCTGCTTGTATGAGTTGCTTTCTCAGCAGGGTTAAGTTGTAAATCTTTCCTATTGATTTTTCTGCTCTGAAAAAAAATCCAATACCAATTATTTTTGTCATGAGTTGAAGACAAATGATCTCGTGGTACTAAAATGTAATAATTTATAACTAATTTGTAATCTACTATATTGGTCCTGGCTCAGAGGGGATATGATGTATTGATTGACAAGTGGGTTACGACCATGGGGGAGATGATCTAAACTTCACAGGGGCTGGGAAGGGATACAATGGGAATGTACTACTCAAAGGAAATCTTTCTTCAAAAAAAAAAAGACATCATATATAAATGATTTATTTATTTTATCCTTTTCTATGTAATTATGATATTAAAATGTAATTTACTTACATCAAAAAAGCCCCCAGAGTAGCATATTCTGTGGGACTGTCCCTTTAACTAAGCAATAGTCCTTAGGCTTTATCTGGATTTTTGCCCACAACTTTGAGGAGTAGTTGGGACAAATAAAGATAACTATGAACTTATGGATACTGCTCTGCACCATCATGTAAAGCAGTCAAAATCAAGAGGGGTTTGTGCTTTTTGGTCCTTTATGAACCTGCACAGGTAATCAGGGATGGCAGCTGGAAGAAGAACTTCAGCACATAAAAACGCCAATACACCTTTATTACTTTGTTTTCAGTACTCAGTAGTAATAAATCCCAAATGCATTTAAAGAAGTTATTTGTGTGCAAGGCTATGATGTTGATTTAATTAATGCAGATTAGAACAATTTGGCTTTATTCTGAAGCTGAACTGCATTTTCTACAGTCATGTAGATGGTATATTAAAGAATCTATAAAGTGGAAGTTGTGAGTTCAAATAACATCAGTTCCCTCTCATTATTCTTTTAAATATATTTAATTGGATATATGTAATATGCAGATGAGTAATATGAGATAAATAAATATGTGCAATAAATAAATGAATAAATATATTCAATACATAAATATGTGCAATAAATAAATGAATATGTGTGTGATAAATAAATATGTGTAATAAATAAATGAATAAATAAATATATTCAATAAATAAATAAATGTGTGTAAAAATGTGTTTAATAAATAAATATATCCCTTAAATAAATATGTGCAATAAATACATATAGCCATTAAATGAATATTTGTAATAAATTAATTAATTAATTAGCAAATATGTATCATAAATAAATAAGTGCAATAAATATGTATAATAAAGAAAAATGTGCAATAAATAAAAATGTGAAACAAATAAATATGTATAACCCTCTGCCTAATAATAATAAAAAAAAAGCTTTTTATACTAAATGTCCAACAGATGGTTAAAGTGACACAGCATTTATGTATTGCAAACATACAATGTAAACCTACAAATAAAGTGCAAATTGACTGTTATTAAAATTTTTGAGTGGAAGTATTAGATAATTATCCATGAAAGTGAAGTATTTTATAAATTTTCTGAAAAGATCCTTCTTTGTTGTAAGTTCTTTATCTAAAAGCATTAACTACCCATGACATTGTGAAGCAGATAACATGAAGAGCATGCACAGGAGATTAAAAAAAAAAAGACTAAAATGTAAAAGTGACCAGGGTGATTTAATCCAATGGACATGCTATTCTTCCTTATTAACACCACCACATCCTCACTATCTCTTACTTAATGGCAATAGATAAAGGAACATACAGTGAGAGATGATCTCATCAGATAAAATACCAAATTTACAAGCCCAGTTACAGAGCACTTCCAATAAGACCCAATTACAATATTTCTCATGTGTGCTATTTCCATTAGATTTAGTTATATATGTGTTTTTATTTTTTATATATATATATATATATATATATATATATATATATATATATATATATATATATATATATATATATATATATGGCACCTGTGCTATGTCCCTTTAAAATACCTACCTTGCCATCTCGGTTACCTAACACTTCCACTCATCATCCTTAATAAGAATTTAAATCCAATGGTATGTACATATATGTAGGTCTGTGTAATGTATGGCTGGCTAATATCCTAACCCCACTGCTGCCGGTAATGACCGCAGTGTAGCCCTGACCCCACTGCTGCCGGTAATGACCGCAGTGTAGCCCTGACCCCACTGCTGCCGGTAATGACCGCAGTGTAGCCCTGACCCCACTGCTGCCGGTAATGACCGCAGTGTAGCCCTGACCCCACTGCTGCCGGTAATGACCCGGTGCATCCCCTAACCCCAGTGCTGCCGGTAATGACCGCAGAGTAGCCCTGACGCCAGTGGTGCCGGTAATGACCCGGTGCATCCCCTGACACTAGTGCTGCAGGTAATGACCCGATGCAGCCCATGACCCCGGTGCTGCCGGTAATGACCCGATGCAGCCCATGACCCCGGTGCTGCCGGTAATGACCCGATGCAGCCCCTGACCACGGTGCTGCAGGTAATGACCCGGTGCAGCCCCTGACCCCAGAGCTGCCGGTAATGACCCGATGCAGCCCATGACCCCGGTGCTTCCGGTAATGACCCCCATTGTAGCCCTGACCCCAGTGCTGCCGGTCATGACCCGGTGTAGCCCTGACCCCAGTGTAGCCCTGACCCCAGTGCTGCCGGTCATGACCCGGTGTAGCCCTGACCCCAGTGCTCCCGGTCATGACCCGTTGTAGCCCTGACCCCAGTGCTGCCGGTAATTACCCAGTGAAGCCTTGACCCCTGTGTAGCCCTTGACCCCGGTGTAGCCCTTAACCCCAGTGCTACCGGTAATGACCCGGTGTAGCCCTGACCCCAGTGCTACCGGTAAAGTGCCGGTGCAGCCCCTGACCCCAGTGCTGCCGGTAATGACCCTAGTGCTGCCGGTACCTTCCCCGTCGATGTTCTCCTCACATGAGGACCAGATCCCCGCATGGAAGCGCCGCTCCACGTACTTGTCGTCCCCGGTCTCCCAGCTGTACTGGACGCCGCTGCCGTTGGGCTCGGACTTGTTGTAGCGGATACAGAAGGTCGGGGTCTCCCGGGGCTGTCCGGTACAGAAGGGCTTGGGCACTTTGCGGGTCCCCTGGCACCAGTAGCTGCTGCTGAAGGCGGTGATGGAGAATAGTAAGGATAAGAAGTTGAGTGTGAGAGCGACTGTGGCTCTGCGGCGTCTGTCCATCCCCACACACTGAGGAGTGCTGGGACCAGCACTGTATCACTGAGACACCTGCACACAGCCTGACAGCACAGCCAATCACAGGGCAGTGAGCCAAGGGGGCTACTACTGGCAGGGATAGAAGGGCCGGGAGGATAGAGGGGCCGGGAGGATAGAGAAGCAGGGAGGATAGAGGGGAAGGGACCGGTAGGACAGAGGGACCTGGAGGATAGAGGAGCAGGGCGGAAAGAGGAGCAGGGAGCGGGGGAGAGAGGGACCGGGAGGATAGAGGAGCAGGGAGCGGGGGAGAGAGGGACCGGGAGGAGAGAGGGACCGGGAGGATAGAGGAGCAGGGAGGATAGAGGGGCAGGGACCGGTAGGACAGAGGGACCTGGAGGATAGAGGTGCAGGGGGGACAGAGGAGCCAGGAGGATAGAGGGGCAGGGGGGATAGAGGGACCGGGAGGATAGAGGAGCAGGGACCGGTAGGACAGAGGAGCAGGGAGGATAGAGGGGCAGGGACCAGGGGATAGAGGGACAGGGAGGTTAGAGGGACCGGGAGGACAGAGGGGCAGGGAGGATAGAGGGACCGGGAGGACAGAGGGGCAGGGAGGATAGAGGGGCAGGGAGTGGGGGACGGAGGGGAGGGGAGGATAGAGGGGTAGGGACTGGGGGACAGGGGGAAGGGGCGGGGGGATAGAGGGGCATGGACAGAGGGGAAGGGACTGGGGTACAGAGGGGAAGGTGCTGGGGCCTGGGGGACAGAGGGAAGGTGCTGGGGGGAGAGAGGGGCAGGTACAGAGGGGAAGGTGCTGAGGGGATAGAGGGGCAGGGGGTGAAGAGATGGAGAAGAAGGGTCTGTGGCAGCAGAGACTGGGGGAATAGAGATGGAGTGGCAGGAACTGGGGTGAAAGAGATAGAGAAGCAGGGTCTGGGGACAGAGACTCGGGGGATATAAATGGAGGGGCAGGGTCTTTGGGGGCAGAGACTGGGGGATAGAGATGGAGGGGCAGGGTCTGGAAGGGAAAATATGGAGGGACAGGAACTGAAGTGACAGAGATGGAGAAGCAGGGTCTTTGGGGGCAGAGACTGGAGGGGAAAGAGATGGAGGGACAGGATCTTGGGGACAGAGACTGGGATAGAGATGGAGGGGCAGGAACTGGGGTGACAGAGATGGAGAAATGGGGGTCTTTGGGGGCAGAGACTAGGCAAGATAGAGATGGAGGGCAGGGACTGAGTGGATAGATATGGAGGGGTAGGGTCTGGGGAGATAGAGATGGAGGGGCAGGATCTGGGGGTAGAGATGGAGGGGCAGGAACTGAGGTGACGGAGATGGAGAAGCCAAGTCTTTGGGGGCAGAGACTGGGGAGATAGAGATGGAAGGGAAGGGTCTGGGGGATAGAGATGGAAGGACAGGAACTTAGGTGACAGAGATGGAGAAGCAGGGTCTTTGGGGGCAGAGACTGGGCGGGATAGACATGGAGGGCAGGGACTGAGGGGAAAGAGATGGAGGGGCAGGGTCTGGGGGGATAGAGATGGAGTGGCATGATCTGAGGACAGAAACAGGGGGGACAGAAACTGGGGATATAGAGATAGAAGGGCAGGGTCTGGGGAGATAGAGATGGAGGGGCAGGATCTGGGGGTAGAGATGGAGGGGCAGAAACTGGGGTGACAGAGATGGAGAAGCAGGGTCTTTGGGGGCAGAGACTGGGCGGATAGAGATGGAGGGCAGGGTTTGGGGGACAGAGACTGGGGGATAGAGATGGAGGGGCAGGATCTGGGGGACAGAAACTGGAGGGGCAGGAACTGGGGTGACAGAGATGGAGTAGCAGGGTCTTTGGGGGCAGAGACTGGGCGGATAGAGATGGAGGGCAGGGACTGAGGGGAAAGAGATGGAGGAAAGGGTTTGGGGGACAGAGACTGGGGGGATAGAGATGGAGGGGCAGGATCTGGGGGACAGAAACTGGAGGGGCAGGAGCTGGGGTGACAGAGATGGAGTAGCAGGGTCTTTGGGGGCAGATACTGGGGGGATAGAGATGGAGGGGCAGGGTCTGGGGAGGGCAGAGATTGGGGGGATAGAGATGGAGGGGTATACACTGGGGTGACAGAGATGGAGAAGCAAGGTCTTTGGGGCAGAACCTGGGCGGGATAGAGATGGAGGGCAGAGACTGAGGGGAAAAAGATGGAGTGGCAGGATCTGGGGGACAGAAACTGGGGGTATAGAGATGGAAGGGCAGGGTCTGGGGGTAAAGAGATGGAGGGGCAAGAACTGGGGTGACAGAGATGGAGAAGCAGGGTCTTTGGCGGCAGAGACTGGGGGATAGAGATGGAGGGACAGGGTCTGGGGGACAGAGTCTGGGGAGATAGAGATGGAGGGACAGGATCTGGGGGGTAGAGATGGAGGGGAAGGTTCTGGGGGGTCGAGATGTTGAGGCAGGGTCTGGAATACGAACTGGAGCGACCGAGCTGGAGTGATTGAGTTGGAGGCGTAGGGACTGTAGATATAGAGGGGCAGAGATTGAAGGGACAGAGCTGGAGCAATAGAGGTGGAGGGGAAGGGACTGGAGGGATAGGGGTAGAGACTAGATGGACAGAGCTGGAGGGATAGAGGGGAAAGGATAACTATGAAAAGATAGAGGTGGAGGGAGAAAGCTGGAGGGACAGAGCTGGGGATGTGTGATAAATGCATCTAAAGGAAGAGCATCTGATACTTAAGGGACATGTGCACACGTCTGGATACACACACACACATATTGAACAGATTAAAGCACTCCTCTAATGTATGTATGTATGTATCTATCTATCCATCCATCCCTTTATCTATCCATCTATCTATCCATTTATCTATCTATCTATCTATCTATCTATCTATCTATCTATCTATCTATCTATCTATCTATCTATCTATCTTTCTATCTATCATGTGCAGCTCTCTATCTGTTTACATCTCTTTCCATTTCATCTCATTTAAAATTACTTTCCTACTTGTAATTATGTAAACCATGTTTTGTCTGTGACACAATATTATTATTATTATTAATAATAATAATAATAATAATAAACATTACTAATCAGGACACACATTATGCATCAGAAGCAGCCCCTGCAGCTGAGCTTGATATAGCCATCAGGTTACAAATGACAGAATAATAAATTGTATGAAGATGTGGTGGAGCTGGAGCCCAACTCGGGGGTCTAGAGATGGATTTACATTATAAAGAGAGAGGATGTCAGGACGTGACAAAGAGACATCTGGACACTTATGACTGATACATAATTGGGAAAAATTGATTATGTCCATCTATTAGTAACTAATAATTACTAGTTAAAATATGTTTGTTGTATTAAATGGATTCTTCAGACTAAAGTGTTGATTTTATAACAAAATAGTAGATTAATCAATTGTAACCTACTGGATGCAATAGTGATATAAATGTACACTTCTATTTCTAAGAAGCCCCCCAGAGCAACAGTTTCACACCTTCTGGAGGCTTCATCTTTCTTCCTGTTCTCTCTCAATGTAGGTTAACATGCTGGAAAGCTATGCCCTAAAATTAGATATAGAAGATACCGTTTTGTCTTTATTCACTTCCTGTGAGCTGGAGCATGAGGCATGTTTTTTTTTTTTTATCAGCATAGAGGAGGCGTTGGGAGTGAACGGAAGATGATGTGTTAGGTAATTGGATCTCAGTTTGTTTAACATCTACCCCTTCCCTTCAGTTATATTCAATTATACTACTGTGGAATCCACCATTTTGTTTTCTGTTGATCAGCTTTCTGAGGTGAAAGGAGACCTTGATTGCAAAAGAAGTTTGTATCTACACAATGAGATTGTGGCATTGACAAGGGCTGTCTGTATGAGATTTCCATTAGTCCTGAAAGCAGTAACAGTTTTAGCTGCTGTATTCTGATTGTGCAGATAGAAGCTCCCTCTGCATGCAAATTATCTTCCAAGCTCAAGAAGCTCATCAGTAGAAACCAAAATGGCAGTTTTTACTGTATATAAAATGTAAAATAATTAATATAGGCTGCATTTTTTTTATACATTTTCATGTAATTATTCAAAAGACTGTAATCTTGAACACCTGACTAAGTGGTCATTTAAGGGCTATACACAAATCATTTTCTCTTTTAATTTGCAATCAGTAACATACACTCCTGACATGGCCACAGTAAGTACAGTATTTCTGTATTTTTATTCTATTTCCTGACAGAGATTTGATTGATTTGGGAAAAACTGCTAGTTCACAGAAAACATCTGTAAACAGCTTGTGTGTGGACCTTAAAATATCAGGTCAGTGGTTTGTAAGTAAGAGAGACAGCGAGTGAGAGGGGCTGTGTCACCCTCTGACCATATAACCAGAGAAAAAAGAGGGGCATCCAATGCACTGACTAATGGTGAGGGTATCTGTGCATTAATGGAGGGAGGGAGGGGTACTCTAATAACATGTAGATAGAAAAAGGCAGCATTAAAACACATATATCAGGTAAACAGCTACTCTATCTTTCTGTCTGTCTATCTATATATCTATCGATCTGTCTATCTATCTAGCTATCTATCTGTCTTTTTGTCTGTTTATCTATCTATTATAAATATATGACTACAGTGGTCCTATAACATTAAGAAAATATTAAGTAGTATGTATCGTTTTAAAAAGAAAGCATTAAGAAATATATTTTTATTAATACATTATTTATATAAGCAGATTATTGCAGTATATAGTGAAACCTTTTTTAATGAACAAACATATTCATTGAAATGACGAGCTTTCGAGAGCAACACCTCTCTTTTTCAAGTCAGACGCAATACTGATTAAGGTTTGGCTCTCGAAAGCTTGTCATTTCAATGAACATGTTTGTCCAATAAAAAATGTATCACTATATACTGCAATAATATGATTATTTATTTAGAGATTACTGGAAACCCATGGCTTCCTCACTACATACGCTCTCTCCCCCTCTCAATTTTTCTCTCTGTATCTCTCTTTTTCTCTATTCTGTTTCTTTGTTGCCCTCGCTCTCTGTCTTCATCTTTATTCCTAGACCACTCTGATGGTTTTCTAATCTGCTGTAAAGGACACCTCACACATCAGAACAGCCACTTTATATTAATGTCCTTGGTAAATATGATTTTTGGCCTTGCAGTTTTCTCCTTTTTACACCCAATTAATCCAGTGCAATGTTCTATGTTATAATTAACTCCTTCACTGACAATTTCCTATTTCTGTTATGTACTTCCAAATTCACCTGTATTACTTACAGGGTCACTGTTTATCCCAAACTGTATATGATACATTTAAAATAATAAACAAACATCTTTTATACATTAGAAATATTCTCCCCCCATGGAAAAATAATAATCATAACAAGAGAAAAAAAGATGTAAAAGAACAGTTCACTAAAAAAACAGTCCACTTTAGTGGTAGATGTTGAAGCTTCAGGCTCATCCTCCAACATGACTTTTTTGGTGACAAACTGGTCCCGGGACATTTGTCTCTGCATCCTTCCTCCATCCAGCAGATGCTTGTAGCCCCAATAAATATGTGTCTCACATTCCTGGTCTTCACAGCGTCGGGATCATTTGCCACAACATTATCCATTGCTGAGGAACTTGGTGGACAGTTCTTTACGTCCCTCCGTATCCGAGTCACTACTGTCCTGGGCTGCCTCAATACCTTGTTGCGACAATTTTTGGAGGTCCTCAATGGTCAGGTTCTCACCTGAAGCCTGTACCATGTCCTGGGTGTCCGCATCTACCAGGCCACATTGCTGTGTCACCTACTTCCAGGACAAATCAATGTTTGTGACTGCCTGCATGATGGTGTACTTCTTCCAGAAATCCATCATGAGTTGTTTGTCCGTGCAGTAGAGCTCAACCAAGTTGGTAGGTTGGTTTGAAATATTGTCCATTAACACAAGTCTTTGGCCTCCAATTCTTTGTGCCTGCAATATCGCTGCACCAATGGGCAGAAATGCTCACTCACTCCATAAAAATGTTCAGGCCTTCTGGTTGAATTGTCAAGTGACTGGCCAAACTGGATTTTGTGATGTCCTTCATGGATCTGGGTGTCTTTGAGTGGTAGACCAGCAATGGTTTGATTTTGAAGTCACTGCTGGCATTCCCGCCCGAAAAAAGGGTTAGCTCCAGAAGAGGTTAGTCTCATCCACAATCTCTTTTAAGGTGAATGGGAAGGCCGCTGCGTGTTCGTTATGTTAGTACTTGTTGCTTCTCCTGTGATCTTAATGTTGTAGAGGTTGTTCTCTTTTTGAAGCGGTCAAACCAATCTACTACGAACAGACAAGCTCTTCATTACATTTGGTGTTTGGCTCTGGATATGGCTGTATATGCTTCTCACCTTCTCCATTATGAAGGCCTGGCTGAGAAGTATGTTATTTTCCAGTTCATCCGCCAATCCAGATGGACAACCGCTTCTCCATCTCCTCCAGTGCATGGTATCTGAAGCAGGTAATCTGCTAAAGATGCAGTGCAGGTGGTTGCTGAAGACTTGATTTTTTATTTTATTTTTCAGGATGGTGCAGATTGTGGAAGTTAGCAACTTCAGATTTACTCCAATATCCACTCGGCATTCCCTTTCTCCAAGAGTTACAGCACCTTTATTTTGACATCTAGAGAAATACTCTGGTGCTTCAACTTGCCCTGATCTTCCTTAAGCTCAGACTTGATCTGATTAGACAATTAACAATTAACCACCACATTGTGAGAAATAAGGGAACAATGAAAGTATTCTGATGTAGGTAGTAATCTTGTGTCTCTGGTAGCTATCTTTCTCTCCAACTTCAAATGTTTGCTCTTTTCTTTCTCTCTCTGTCTTTCTCTTGTCCTTACTCTCTTAATGTTGGGACGCTGTTCTGAGCGTTAAGCAGGGTCCTAGGTGGAAGAAACAGCATTATTGCGAAGCGTTATTTTCCACTCTGTATATTTCCTCTAATGTTCACACACTTTTTGAAATGCATACACATATCACTACATAAGTTGCAATTACCTTGTCTTCCTGGTAATGCTGATGTTAATGATACCATATTACAACTCATCACCTGGGAGCAAGGCTGGACCAGAAAGCTGCAGCTACCACCTATAAACTAAATGGACTAAACAGTTTAAAAAAACATAGTAACTTTGCTTCTTTTAATATATTATTCTACATCTGAATATCAGTGACTGTGATAGTATCATGGGAGATCCCATCTTAGACTTGACCTAAGCATACGTGACACAGTGCGCAACCCACAAACATTCCCTTAAAATAAATAGACAGATACACGTATGGGAATAAAACAGGCCACAGTCTTTATTTGTATAACAAATAACTCACAAACAGAGGTGAAAGCTCATGCCTAACAAGGGAGCCCAACTATCTGAGGTCTCAAGGAACCCTGTGCCCAGGAGACCTTATAACCAATCCTGGGGCCTCATTCAATTCGGGGCTTCTATTTGCAAGAAACTTTGCGATTTGCTACTTTTGGCTTACTTGCTCCAGTAGCTCTACTTTAACTTACCTATTCAATTGACCAGGCGCGTAAGTTAGTCCCAAACCATGCTATCTGCAGTAGGCATTTGCTGGCTTGAACATGATCGCCGGCGTGTTTCAATCCCGCAAACTCTGAGGACTGTAAATATAAATTCAATCCAGCACTGTAAATGATGGGGAGCACAATGTGTGACATTAGCAATAAAATCACAACATTCTCAAACGTGCACATCGCCAAAATCAAATACTTTATTTCATGTTTAATTTCCATCCAAAGTCTGAGGGGCTTGAATGACCTCCAAGCCTCTAACTCGTTATTCAAACCCGTGGAACTTAGAATAAAAAATGGAGGTTGGATTCATAAGTTCTACGGGCTTGGAGAGTGAAGCCCGTAGGACTTTATGACAAGAATTGAACATTAAATAAAATATTTATTGTTTCCGATTTGCGAGCTGTAATGCTATTGATTCTAAGACCTAACATCACTCTCCACTTAAAAGTACAGGATTTCTTTTTTTGCTAAATTAGTGCTACTTTTTGAAAGTAAGACATTTGCATTCCCTCCTTGGTACCAGTAACCTGTCGTTCATTTTTAGTCGTTTACGTGATTGACGGAAGGGTGAATCGGAGCAATTGAATAGCGAACTGTGATTTTCGTGGCCACAACTCTTGCAGATGTTAAAGATCAAGGGCTTTGAGGCAATTAACTTGCGATTTTGAGTAAAGTAAGGGATAGTAGCTTGCAGTAAGTAACCCGACCGGGGAAGACATGTAGGAGGAGATTGAATAGGAAAGTAACTTGCGATCTCCACTTACTGCTACTTTTTGCCCCCTGGTGTATATCAACACCACAACTTTGCTCCCACCTAGTGAGAGGAATCACCCCCGTCCACCTAGCTTTGACAAAGCCTCAATTAATAGGGAGGGAGATATACAGAATGAGCAATATGGGCGGAAAACTTTACTTTTACTCCCTGCTAACTCCTCCCTGAACTTCAAGCCCACCAATACTCCCTAGCACTTGCCTGGTCAAAATCCCCCTCTTACCTCACAAACACAGACACAGGTATGGTAATAAAATAGGCCACAGTCTTTATTTCTTTAACAAACAACTCACAAACAGAGGTGAATGCTTATGCCTAACAAGGGAGCCCAACTATCTGAGGTCTCCAGGAACCCCCTGCCCAGGAGACCTCATAACCAATCCTGGTGTATACCAACACCATAACTTTGCTCCCACCTAGAGAGAGCAGTCACCTCCACCACCAGCCAGCCGGGCACAGCTAGCCCTACCAACCAACAAATGCAAGTCCTGTTGAATACCCTCACGCAATGCATAATTAAAACCTCTGAGCCCTACCTTGTTAAGGTGAACCCTATCATTCAAATAATATGTAACTGCATCCGGAATCTCCAAGCCATAATGCCTGATCACTACTCCCCCCAATCGCCTAACGAATAAAGCAACTATTTTATTCAACTTAACACAAGTCTTATCCAGTCTAAGCTTGTCCAAAGCTACCCTCCATTTTAAGCACGGGACTACTCTTGACTGGATAATAACCAACAACCTCCACAGGTCAAACTTTATAACCCTAACTAACTCTTTCATGTGAACTACCAACCAAATAATTTCCCCCTAATTGAATCAATACTCCCCCCGAGGGGCCAAACTTTCTGGCATATGACACTATGTTGTGCAGCAGCTGATGCCACCGCATGCCTATAATTCCAAACCATTTGATGTCAAGAACGGATGGACAAAAGACCAGCTGAGCTCCTCTATCCTGAACCACAGCTGCTCCTCTGGCCCAGAAAGTAAAGGAATGCCCAAAGATCCACAGGGCAATAGGGGAGTCTGGAAGAAAACAAAGATTAGATCAGCAAGCGAGGACGAATATATGAATGGAATCTATTCGACTCCCACCTTCCTATCCTCTTGACAGACTCAGCATCCAATCCCAATCTAGCTGCCTTCGTGGTCTCCCCAATTCTAAAAGAGTGCTTCCCAAACTGCCCCTGGTCTAGCTGTAAAGATGAAATACAAGATTTGAATACTACTGAAAACTGGAACTATCCTCATAAACTAGCAAGAACCTCCCTCCCGCAGGGTGGCAACTCACATAATGGGATACACATCCCAGAGGGCAACAACTACTACCTGGGACTGCGTAAATAAATACTGTCTTACCCCTCCTCAGCTAGTAAGTCTTGGGTTTACTAATGGGTGTCCATATAAGTATCATGGACTGTTACACCTGACAACAGCAAACCCCCGGCAACTGGTCTAGAAGCTGCACCCAATTTAAAGATTCTAAAAGCCTAAAGAAAGCTAGTACAAAAGCTGTACATAATTTCATATTGTAACACACAATTGAACTTCATTTAATCAACTACCCGCTCCAAGAGAAAATATTATACTGCACTCCTCATATCCTCAACCTTTTTACCCACAGACCTATGCAACCTTTTCACCACCTGTCTGACGAGGACATTTTTTGTAATGTCCTGAAACCCTTGTAGCTTGAAATAAAAGGCTAATGCTGTTAACACTTATGCGAGGGCAGTGACTGAAATACCCTTCACATATTTATACATTAAGAAGAATTATAGAACCTGCACCATGTTGCCATGTAACTCCTGCTGTCTTTTATCATTACAAAAAAGGACCCATTCGGCCCAAACTTTGTTATAACTATCCCACATATTTTTTGCCCCTAAATTGTGAACCAATGCAGTTATACCTGGAATGCTAGATTCCATAACTCCAATGGCTTGGGAGTCCTCTGCCCTTCTACTGCTGCTTCCACTGAAACTGGGAAAGATCATCAGCTATAACATGATATTCACCTGGAATATGCACAGCTCTGCAAAAGATGTTGAGAACCAACCATTTCATGACCAATTTTCTAAGCAACTTCACTACTGGCAGGGACGGCGCATAGATTGAATTAATGGCCTGGACCACCCCCAAGTTGTCGCAATTGAATTCCTTGTGTTGGTCCAGCAGCCTATCACCCCATAAGTGTAAGGACACCACAATTGGAAAAAGTTCCAAAAAGGCCAAGTTTTTTAAGATACTGTCATCCCAATCCCTTGGCCACTCCTCAGCACACCAACGACCCCTGAAATAAGCCCCGAACCCACCAGAACCTGCCGCATCGGTCTACCTCTGCATTTTGCACCTTGTCCAATAGGAGGCTGCATACCATGATCTCTGTGTTGATCTGGATACCCAAAAAACTCAAAGCGCAGGTTGAACGCACCGTCTTTTCCATGGCTAGTGGGAGGCCGAATTCAGTTGTTATATCCAAAATAACCTGCAGTAATGATGCACCAGCGGTGACCAGGGTGGACCCACAAATAAAAAGCCAATAAGTAATGAACCAGGGAAGTAAAGCCTGATCTCTTGACCGTAACCCAATGTATGAACAAACTAAACTTTTAGAAATACGAACATGAGATCGAGCATCCCATAGGTAGAGTCAGATCCACAAAATACTGTCCATCAACTTGACAGCCTAATAATCGTTGCGAGGATGGATTCACTGGCAGTAGATGAAATGCAGATTCAATGTTAACTTTCGCCAACAGTGCTCTCCTACCTGCTTTCTTTACCAGTTCCACCGCCCAAAAAAGTGGGTCTAAGTTACCGCTGACAAATTGCTATCAATACCGTTGTTGACCGAAGAACCTCTGGGATACGACAAATGGTGTATTAGGTGAAACTGACCTGGCTCCTTTAGGGACCTAGCCCCATGGGGAAACTCTCAAATTGGCCGTTGGTAACTCACTGAAAGGGCCATCCATCCTACCCTTATCCACTTCCCCATGTCATTTTTCCAGCACCACTGAAGGGTTCACTTTAGCAGATTTTAAATTAGGAGGACAGCGAGCATTTTGAACCGTGGAAGAGGTGTATAACAAAACCATCCAAAAACCCTGTCAACAACAACTCAGCGACTGACGGCTGAAGCTTACCGTACACCCTTAACAATGGCCACATACTTTCGACCGACACCGGCGACTTTCCCTTTCTGAGCAGCTTCTTCAGGTCTTTGGGCCTTGCTTTTTTGAAGCAACGAAAAAGCGGATGATTCAATCCACACTCCAAACAATCGTCCTGTATTTACACGCTGAACCCCATTTTGCACAAGCTCTCGTTGAATGCGAAGCAACATCCCTTTTTCCCTGAGCCGCCGACCCCGCTTTAGCACTGCCAGAAGTAACCGCCTCAATGGGGTGACTATCTTCTGCCCACTCCCCATAACCCTGTCGTCCCACTGCATATCAGGCCGAACCGAGAATTTTTGCTAGAAACTGGACATCGTAATTCTATTATGCCAATCCACCATAAGTTATTTGGATCCCGTCTATGGAGTCTAAGTAACAAAACAGCGTGGAGCAATACTCCGGGTGTTTCTCACCCACTATGCTAGCGAAATTTTTTCTATATCGCTTCTTCCGCTCATCCTCCTCCATTTTTGAATCCTCCTTCTTTTCATCCATTTTAAATTTAATGAAGCTATACAAAGAGAGTAACGAGTATAACTCAATAAACTCCCTGCGTCAAATTATTTCCTGATATCCTGGGAAACATGCTCCCCAATGGGTCCAATAGAACAAAGGGAGGTCTTTTTGTGGGCCGTATCCACTACCTTGAGGATCAATGATGAGGACGCTGCCGATTGTGCAGTGGTCTGCGCATTATCGGCGCTGTTTACTGACCCCTGGGCACTCACCCCACCATCGCTCACACCTATAGCTGTGGCCTCGCTGACTACCGTAGAACTTTGGTGGCCTGGAGATGGCCCCACCCATGCATTGGCAACCCCACAAACCTATCCTGGCCATCCAGGCTGGCGATGAAACCCTTTTATCCCTCTACTATGGCTATGAGAGATGCCACCGTAGGGGCAGTAGCTACCTCACCTGAGCAGATGCAGTAGGGTCCCTGGCCGGAGCTGTTTGTCCATGCTGGCCGTGTTCCATGCTCCTGACCTCATTGCTCCATTCCTTGGATGGCGACCTCTTGTATGGCCTGTAGAGGGATAACACTCCCTTTCTTGGTCACCCTGCATGTGTTGGTTGTCCCTCTGAGGGGGGAAGTATGCCTAGTCCTGCTTACAACTGATAAGGATCGTGACCTCTCTCTAGCATTAGTGCCCTGCTGCTTGCACAGCCAGACTGTGAGCACTTCCGACCTAGGTGGTCTTGATTTAGATGCCTGGTGTCTCCTAGAAATATGCTGACTCCTACCACTGGAGTCATGTGTGCCATTGTCCCGCCTATTTCTGACCAATGAGTGTCCTTCCCGCCCGTTGTTATGCAGTGGACTGTACCTTCTGCTCTGAGAAGACCGATCCGCCCTGGTCCTGTCCGACTACCGTTCTTTTGAGCTGGACTGTGGTGGACTATGCCTTCTCCTGACAACATTGTCACGTCCCCCCATGATTGGAGAAGTCCATACTTCCTATTACCCCCTGCGGCCGTATCCCTGTGTCCTCCTGGCGCCATAGGCCCCTATTAGGCCGTTTGCAGTACCTGGCTGCCTGTCAGTAGCCTTCACACACCCGGTCCATTGCTGCGTGATGGAACCTCTACGAGCAGCCAGATCTTCTTTCTTGAATCCTTGTGCGCCATCAGCGCTACCACAGGTCCCACGAGCTGTTGCTACCATCTCGTCCCTTCTGAGCCTCCAGGCCTCCGTCCTCGCACCTTGCTCCTCGGCTGTCTGTGATGACCACCCATAGGCCACGGGCGTCTCTTCTTCCTCCGTAACCACTGATGATGGCCCATCCTCATCCTCCATGATGACTGCCCCTTGCATTGCTTCTGCTGGGCTTCCTGCCGCTTCTCCCGAAGATCTCACGGCGTCCAGTGTCTCTCCTACATCCTGCTCATCTCCTCCAGGTCCCACAGAGGTACCTTCCTGCTACGCTGGCCGTGTATTCTTTAGATCAGTAGCAGGGCTTGGTGGGCAGGGTGTAGATTTAGAAGTTGAAGGTCTGGGTCCAGTCAAGGCTACTTCAGCGGAGTCCACCATCTTCCTCTCACCTCTCCCAGGGGCAGATTTCTTGGGGTGACCTCTGTCTATAGCTGTGCTGGCACTGCCTCTCCTTCCCCTTGTTAGCACAAGGCAAATCTCTAAGGGGGCCTAGATTGCCTCACAGATGGCCAGCATCTCCTCCTCCAGTAAGACCATTGCTAACTAATGACTGCATTAATTGTTGCAGCCATTCTGTTCCGTGCTGTGCAGTTGGCTCTCTAATCTGGCTAACCAAACTGGAAATGATAGGCGATAACATGCTGGTGGATACTCAGCATGCACTCCTAGCGACACCCCAACGTTTTGGCGCACAAGACGTGTGCAGCGTCATCTGCACACCAACAAATGCGCTCACCCACACCAGAGCTCCCGCTATTAGAACTGAGTAAACCTCAGCGGCCATGTTGTGGCTGCCATTTTAGCCTCCCACTGAACCACTTTTATAGCAACTAAAACTTTTATTATTAACCAAGTTTTGTAAAGATCAATGCTGTGAAGAAGCAGATCTTAGTAATAAGATCAAAAAGGTAAAAATATTGTAAATGTCAACTTTAAACCATAAAATAAAGACTGATAAGAACATTTTGGATCTGTTCTGTTTACCACAGAGAAATATATTCCTTTTTTTTTGTAGACATTGAAGAAGTACTTGGCTTATATTCAGTGAAGCAGGGATATAAGTTACAGAATAAAATGACAGAGACCACATTTTACCTGAAAAATCAATGTATAAACTCTTCGTATAACATTGATCGAGTTCCCTGGATAATTCACATGAACCAGACAAAAACAGATTTTGTTTTCTAAAAAAAAATGGTACGTGTAAGACGATTAGCAATGACATTTTTTCTGTGGTAAAAGGAGCAGATTGAGTATTAGCAGCTTCCTGAAAACAAGAGCAACCACAGCACTGGAGGTCAGGCCATTTTATGAATAGGCCGCGTTCGTGTCTATGAAAACCAAGGAACAAAGCAGCAGGAGCAAAAGCAGATCATTAAAATAAGATCAGCCATGGATGCTTGAGCGGATACCAATTAGCAAACCTCTATCTGCCAACAAAAAAAAACAACAAAACTGACTGATACGGTCTTAAAAATCTGTTAGGGAAATAAAATGTCTTCAATGAAGACATAGAGCAAGTCAAATTGAGTCATATGATGTGTAAGCATTTGGCATAAACTCTTATATAACTTAAATACATACTTTTGTTTTGAAAAACGTGACAGGATTTTGCTGCTTTTCATAATTTTTTTTTTTTATTAAATGTTTTTTGGGATGTACCAGATGTTGAAAATAAGAGGGCAAAATGGCAGCTGTCACTCACATTGTCATAGTAGCAGATTAGAAAACAAAGATGAGAAAATAACTTAAAAATATGTTACAATATGATAGGCTACACTATAAGATTAAACTATTATTATTTTTTATGTCTACTTGATATGCGAAATGGCATCTAAAATAAATGTAAAAAACTGTAATGTAGGATCATGCACAATTTCATATATATATGTATATAAAAACATATATATATATATATATATATATATATATATATATATATATATATATATATATATATATATATATAATTTAAAAGAATTGTGAAGTGGTAATGTTTGTAAAGCGCACAATTTTAAGTGTGTCTACACGACGTTCCTGGCCTGTGTCCTCAGTCTGTAGGTTCTACGACATATGCCGTATATGGTGGTGTTAATCCACAGTACAGTGTACGTATAGTGCGGTGCTGCCTTGTGTTGTGTGTAAGCGCCGAGTCTAATGTTGTGTACTTGTCACGTGTGCGTAATGGGGTGTCACAAAGCACAAGTACTTCAGTCTCCTATCAATCTCCTATTTTAGGAATTTTTTGTCACTGAGGAAGCTGAGCATCACAGCAGCGAAATGCGTCTGTCACTTCACTTTGTTTGATTGTTCTTATCAATGATTTTTACTTACCCGAATTGAATCGGAACTTCACCAAAAAAGATTATTTTATTTATAAAAAAACGGTCTGAAGTACTTGTGCTTTGGGACACTCCATTACGCACACGTGGCAAGTACACAACATCAGACTTGGAGGTTACACACATCACAAGGCATCACCGCACTACATGTACACTGTACTGTGGATTAACACCACCATATACGGCATATGTCTTAGAACCTACAGACTGAGGACACTGGCCGGGAACGTTGTGTTAGACACACTTAAGATTGTGCGCTTTACAAACATTCGGACTTAATAATTCTTCTACATATCCAAAAGGCACCGTCATGAACAGTGCTTTTGGGAATAGCAGCACATTCCACCACCGTACACATTAACCCTACACACACTAAGCTCTCTATGGGGCTTATGCTTTAATTTGTGCCATTTTATACAATTAGAGACCACCGTCAACTAAACAAGATCTACCAAGCGCTAAGGCCAACGTTGGTTGTGGTCCGATTGTACCCAACCACCAAACCCAATCACATATACAGGGAGTGCAGAATTATTAGGCAAATGAGTATTTTGACCACATCATCCTCTTTATGCATGTTGTCTTACTCCAAGCTGTATAGGCTCGAAAGCCTACTACCAATTAAGCATATTAGGTGATGTGCATCTCTGTAATGAGAAGGGGTGTGGTCTAATGACATCAACACCCTATATCAGGTGTGCATAATTATTAGGCAACTTCCTTTCCTTTGGCAAAATGGGTCAAAAGAAGGACTTGACAGGCTCAGAAAAGTCAAAAATAGTGAGATATCTTGCAGAGGGATGCAGCACTCTTAAAATTGCAAAGCTTCTGAAGCGTGATCATCAAACAATCAAGCGTTTCATTCAAAATAGTCAACAGGGTCGCAAGAAGCGTGTGGAAAAACCAAGGCGCAAAATAACTGCCCATGAACTGAGAAAAGTCAAGCGTGCAGCTGCCACGATGCCACTTGCCACCAGTTTGGCCATATTTCAGAGCTGCAACATCACTGGAGTGCCCAAAAGCACAAGGTGTGCAATACTCAGAGACATGGCCAAGGTAAGAAAGGCTGAAAGATGACCACCACTGAACAAGACACACAAGCTGAAACGTCAAGACTGGGCCAAGAAATATCTCAAGACTGATTTTTCTAAGGTTTTATGGACTGATGAAATGAGAGTGAGTCTTGATGGGCCAGATGGATGGGCCCGTGGCTGGATTGGTAAAGGGCAGAGAGCTCCAGTCCGACTCAGACGCCAGCAAGGTGGAGGTGGAGTACTGGTTTGGGCTGGTATCATCAAAGATGAGCTTGTGGGGCCTTTTCGGGTTGAGGATGGAGTCAAGCTCAACTCCTAGTCCTACTGCCAGTTCCTGGAAGACACCTTCTTCAAGCAGTGGTACAGGAAGAAGTCTGCATCCTTCAAGAAAAACATGATTTTCATGCAGGACAATGCTCCATCACACGCATCCAAGTACTCCACAGCGTGGCTGGCAAGAAAGGGTATAAAAGAAGAAAATCTAATGACATGGCCTCCTTGTTCACCTGATCTGAACCCCATTGAGAACCTGTGGTCCATCATCAAATGTGAGATTTACAAGGAGGGAAAACAGTACACCTCTCTGAACAGTGTCTGGGAGGCTGTGGTTGCTGCTGCACGCAATGTTGATGGTGAACAGATCAAAACACTGACAGAATCCATGGATGGCAGGCTTTTGAGTGTCCTTGCAAAGAAAGGTGGCTATATTGGTCACTGATTTGTTTTTGTTTTGTTTTTGAATGTCAGAAATGTATATTTGTGAATGTTGAGATGTTATATTGGTTTCACTGGTAAAAATAAATAATTGAAATGGGTATATATTTGTTTTTTGTTAAGTTGCCTAATAATTATGCACAGTAATAGTCACCTGCACACACAGATATCCCCCTAAAATAGCTAAAACTAAAAACAAACTAAAAACTACTTCCAAAAATATTCAGCTTTGATATTAATGAGTTTTATGGGTTCATTGAGAACATGGTTGTTGTTCAATAATAAAATTAATCCTCAAAAATACAACTTGCCTAATAATTCTGCACTCCCTGTATATATATATATATATACACACAAATATATATATATATAGTTCACCACAACAATTATTTATAATATGGTGGGCAAAAGAGTGACAGAAGCCCTCCACCGTACAGTAAATAAAAAGTACATCTGTGTTCACATTTGAATGTCTAAAACAAGTTAAAAAACCTGCTTCCAGAATTCCGGGAAACAGTTATTACACTGCATTCTGGGAAGCTGAGCTGGGACATGCAAATGTGACCACAAATGCCTCGCTCTTCAATCCACAACACAGGCTGAGATCCCGCTCCATGCTGATGATAGCCAGTAAGCTTGAAACATCTGTACATGGATAGGATACTCAGCTTGTGTTTAATCCAACCTTGGCTTTGCATTAAAGCTGTGTAATACAGCATGCATAAGCTTAAAGGAAGCCATGCTTGAAAATGGCTGTGGATTGAAGAGTGAGGCATTTGTGGGCACATTTGCATGTACCAGCTCAGCTTTCCAGAATGCAGTGTAATAACTGTTTTTTTCTTGGAATTCTGAGCTGGAAGCAGGTTTTTTAACTTGTTTTAGACATTCAAATGTGAACACAGATGTACTATTTATTTACTATATATATATATATATATATATATACACACACACACACACACATATATATATATATATATATATATATATATATATATATATATATATATATATATAAGTGAGGTAGCCGTGAATGTCCAGTAATCCAGTTGAATAATCAGTGTATTGCAGTGAATAGTGATACCTTTTTTATTGGACAAACGTATTCATAATAAAGCGACGAGCTTTCGAGAGATAATGCCTCACTTTATTAAGTCAGTATCGCTTTTTGACTTGATAAAGAGAGGGATTATCTCTCGAAAGCTTGTCGCTTTATTATGAATACGTTTGTCCAATAAAAAAGGTATCACTATTCACTGCAATACTCTGATTATTCAACTATATATATATATATATATATATATATATATATATATATATATATATACATATGGAATTCACACTGATTCGTTGTCACCCTTGAGACCTTGCAAAGATTTTAATTACCATCGTATTGAT
The DNA here is from genome assembly GCA_027410445.1 of Discoglossus pictus. Classification (NCBI taxonomy): domain Eukaryota; kingdom Metazoa; phylum Chordata; class Amphibia; order Anura; family Alytidae; genus Discoglossus; species Discoglossus pictus. The sequence continues at coordinate 148,473,124 of CM050168.1, forward strand.
GCGCTTGCTTTACAAAATAAAGAGAAGTGGGCCATATGCCAATATTTGTAGCAAGCTTAATGATTGATTAAGGGATTAACCACAAAGAGCTGTCATTTACTAGAACATATTCAGATTTAACCTTGTTTGGAAGCTGTTTGCATCATTTAAGAGACTCTTCTTTTATGAATCACTAAACACATTCAGGGGATCTAAATATTTTTTTTTTAGTTTATGTAGCCACAAAAAAAAGAGAGAGAGAGAGAGACCAGTTGTATTTTTATTCTGACACATATATGTGTGCAGAGAGACACGTGGAGTGTGTCTATTTTGCAGTGGTTGCAGTATATAGATGGAGAAACACAAACATACATATTTTGATCCATCTACCTAAAATAGCTTGGCTTAATTAAATATTGGGATTGCGTTTTGTTTATCCTAGTAAAGACTGAATTTCTTTACTGTGTTTGTCTCTATTACTTCCACTGGAGGCTGCAAATTAGCACTCTCACACATTACCTCTAACTTTTTCACCATCCAACAAGTCATGACCTCTTGTTCTTATTCTTTATTATCTGGAATATAATACCCTTGTAACCTGTTTTTAACCCATTGATATATTTGCAGATCCCTCTTATATCCCTTCTGCTTCTAAATTATACATATTAATGTTTATTAATTACTTTTAAAAAAACCTTTTATCAAGGCAATGACAGTTTATTGGACACTTAAACGTCATAATTAAAGAACACTAATTGTTATTCAGATCAACACTAAACACATGCTATTTGATCTCTCTATGGGACTTATGCTTTAATTTGTATTGCCCAGCTAACAAGCAAAACATAGTATAAAGAAAAGGTTTTAATGACTCGGTAGCAGCCGTTATTGACAGCTGGATATTGACAAATGTCCCACCACAATATACCAGGATTATGGAGCATGAAGGACTTTATTGAGTTAATTTGTCAAAGGGGTTTCTTTATTTCCTGCTCGTTAGAAAACTGCACAAGAAGCATATTGGATAAATAAACTTTTCACATCAATACCCTTCATGTACAGTAGGTCCCTGGGGAAGTGAGAAAGTAGTCAACAGTTTAGGTTAATTTAGCAATTTGTAGTTAATTTCTCAGATATTAGCACACATGTCAGCTGTCCTATATTTAAAGGGACTGTTCCAAGATATGTCCACACTCCAAAAATAATGGATGGGCAGTTTAGTAATCTGTGTGTCATTTGGGGCAAAACAAATATAAACACACTTAGATGTTATCAGCAACAATGTATCATATCATATCTTGTTTCTCTGTTTATATTATATTTAGCACATTACATCCTAAGATCTGGATCATGAGGGAGGAGAGAAAATAGAGAACCCAGAAGCAGGACATTTGCATCAATAGGTGCAAACACAGCTTTCCAAAAGTATCAAAGCCCTTCTCACAAACTCAAGTTCTAGTTGCCCCCAATCTCCATAAAAGCATTTAAAAAATATTTGTTTTTCTACTTAAAAAAGGCTTTAAGACATTTTCTCAGCTTAATTAAATATATATATATATATATATATATATATATATATATATAAATATATATATATATATATATATATATATATTTATATTTATTTATATTAGCGACTTGCCCGTGAAAAATATTGGAGTTGTATAAATTCTCTCTTTGCCCCCTCTCTCCCCTGTCTCTCTTTGCCCCCTCTCTCCCTCCCCTGTCTCTGCCCCCCTCCATCCGATGTCTCTCTCCCACCCCTCTCCCTCCCCTGTGCTCCCCACGTATCCCCTCAGCCTCAGCCTCCTATGTCCGTGGCCTCACCCAGGAACCACCTCATCCCTGGGCCGCGGGTCATGATGAGGAAGGCCTGGAGCTCTGGCTTGCCCGGCAGGCCGGTGAAGCACATGAGGCGGGTGAGCTCCTGGCGGGGCCTCAGTACCAGATCCTTATAGCACAGCCTCAGGTGGCGGTGCCTCAGCCAGGAGTGCGGGTAGCGGAGCAGCAGCAGATCCCGCAGCTAGGCTTGACAAATCACCTCCAGGGCCCCGCTCAGCAGGCTGTCTCCTTCGCACACACGGCCCTGCAGCACCTGCCGACTCTCCCTGAGCGGAGCGCGAGTTGTGCACGGCCCAGGGGTCCCTGAACAGCTGCATCACCCGCAAATTGAGACCGGGGTCCCTCAGCAGAGGCCGCAGCACCGCCTCACCATGAGTACACGGGTACCGTCGGCACTCCTGGTCCAACTGCCGCAGGGGCGGCCCAGACACTGGCGCTTACAGTCAGCAGTCTCCACCACCAAGTCCTGGCCTCGCGATAATCGCCTGTGATGCTCATCTCCACCCCTGCAATGAGCGCCTTTGTCGCTCATTGCAGTTAAGTCCCACGGGCCTCCACCCCAGCAACTGCATCCCTCGCTTTGTGAGCGTGACAACAACAACTTGCAGTACTACAACTATATATGTGATACAGTGGCGTAATGGAGGGCCCTGGTGCAAAATCATTTTTGGTCCCCCTCCCCCAATGCGGGGTTGTTAAAGCAAGATTACTTTCATTGCTGGGACAAGCGCACCCCGGGGTAAAACCTTTTATCACCTTCCTCATGCACTCTCCTCTTGGCTCAGATATCTGGGAGACACAAATGATACACTACACACAAGGGATTGGTATCAAATGATCTAAATTTATTGAACATTCAGGGTAGCATATAAAGGTACCTATGCCCATACTTTGCATTAACAGAGGTAAATGCTGAGTCATCCTTATGCAGGTTCAAGAAATACAGGTCATGACAGGTTTAGGTATATGTACATAGATACCTGTTTTAGATTACATTAGTTATAACTAGAAATACAAGTCCTCCAGAAACTATTTATGGAGTATCAAAGGGTCTTGTTGATAAAACAAGGGGAATGGCTCTAGGCATCATTGTAATCAGAATTGTAGAAGGTACAAAAGGTCAAATCAAATATTAGTAGGATCACGAGGCAAAATAAAATATTAATAGGGATTAACATTTTTATTATACCTCAACAATCCCTTCTTTTGTTCTGAAAGAACACCAATACAAAAAATGGTGTTTAGCAGAAATGTTGAAACTTATGGAGATGCAGGTGATTCTGTTCTAGATGGGTCACAGACATAAAATTGGTTCAGCATTATTTGGAAGCATAGCAATATACAGACCCTGAGGCTCAGCTGTGGGGGTTTTAAACATTGTTTTAGAATACATGAGACAGTACATTGCAAAAGGGAAATAATAACAAAGAAGGCAAATAGAACACTAAAAGCAAGGATTAAACCAAAGACTATCTTATGACCCAGAGAACCTATCCAGGATCCTTGTCCAAAGGACCAATCAAAATCTTCGAATAAACTAGATGATTGTTTACGCATACGTTGCTGAACTTCATCTAACTTGTGTAATGCAGCATCCACAACAGAGCTATTATCAATGATGGCAACACAACACTTAGACCCAACAACAGCACATGTACCCCCTTTAGAAGCTAACAAATAATCTAGGGCCATACGGTTCTGTAATACTACCGTTCTGACTTGTTCCATCTCCATATTGAGAGCACTAATAGCCTGTAGTTGTAGGCAGCATCCACTGCTTCAATGGTTCTTTTAAGTTGTTTAAACAATCTGGCCACACCTAATGGGGCAACAATACTGAGGATGATTTTGGCAGCTGGAGGCTCCAGCAAACGCTCTGTAGAGAACCCATCACGTTTCATACGTATGTGGCCAAAGGGCAATGAATCATAGCGGGCCATAGATGGAAGTAACATGCCTAGAAAACATGGGCCTATATGGTCACATGGAATAATTTTCATGGCCCATTGTCCACAAAGCCAATACATGCCTATTGGTAGATGTAGAATAGGGGGGCATCTGGGAGGACCAGAAAAAGAGACATATGTAGTACTCCTAATATAAGTTTTATTTGGACAACGACCCATCCCTTGAGTATTAACGCCAATGCCAGTGGCTTTTCGTAAAGCATCCAGTGTGGCATTGAACCATCGATATGCAATAGATAGATCAGAGGAAAAATCAGGCTTACAATACTGGGTCTGTGTAAAATTGTCTACAGCAGGAGGAAATAGCAAGCCATCCCATAGAATAGTGGTACCCAACTCGTTAAATATTATAGAAATACGGTCCTTAGTCCATTCCTTTGGGATAAAGTTACCTTGAGCATTGATAAAAGTTATGAAACCATGGGTAACCTTTTGAGTTAGGCTGATAAACCTAGTTTTGGGGGTTTTAATAAAGGGTTCCTGGGTCCATTTAAGAATAGCAGAATGTTTCACTAAGTCAGCAATACCAGACAAGTTAAAGGGGGCCGGTGTCATAGGGAACACTGTATTCACGCTATGAGGTGTGTTTGCACATATCCAACAATTCCGATTGGATGAATTGATCAGTTGTGTTAATTGATAAGTTTGGTTGCAGGCTCTGAGGAATGAGTTGTCATAAGGTGGAGCATGCAAAAGTTCTGAATAACAAATGGTAAAAACATGAAAATATAGGAGAGCTGTTAGGATGGAGTCTCTGCTGTAGGGGCCCATTTCAGACGACTGGCGTGGATCCAGGTGGGGATCTCTTCAGTGAGGACGGCGGTTCTGGTCACAGCGATGACAGTTGTTGGAGGTCCGTAAGGAGTATCCAGTGGTTTGTTCTGTATGATCCTTTTCACCAACACTTGATCACCTGGCCTGAAAGGGTGCGTTGGTTCACCTGATGGAAGTTGAAGAGAGAGAGTTACATTACTGTAGATGTTATTCAATTTATTGATCAATTGCTGTACATATTCTTCCTGAATTATATCTATTGAGACTTTCCCCTGGGGGCTGGACTTACCACCACAGCTGGGTACAGGGAAAGCTCTTCCCATTAAAACCTCAAAGGGAGAGAGACCAGTAGTAGCATTGGGTGTCATGCAAATTTCTGCTAAAATTGCTGGTAAATATCGTGGCCAATTTTTGAAAGTGCCATTAGTTCCCTTCCTTAGCTTATACTTAATGGTTCTATTTGTCCTTTCAACCTGTCCAGAGGACTGAGGATGGTAGGGAATATGGAATTTCCAGTCAACACATAGTAATCTGGCAATTTCCTGAGTTGCTTTGGAGGTAAAAGGTGTTCCGTTATCACTATTAATTTGTAGTGGACAACCAAATCGTGGTATAATCTCTGTACATAGGATCTTTGCGACAACCTTTGCATTTTCCCTTGCTGTTGGAAAAGCTTCTACCCATTTAGAAAATTGATCACAGATTACAAGGAGATACCTAAAAAGGCCACTAATTGGCATATGAGTAAAATCAATTTGTAGCTGTTGCATAGGACCTTCAGGGGGTGGTAGGTGCTCATGCTGAACTTGTAACCCTGTATTTGGATTGTTTTGAGCACATACTAAGCAACGTGATAATTGCTTTTGTACTAATGTAGAAGCATCTTTTATCACAAATCTCTTGCTCATGTTATTGAGTGTGTTTCTTTTACTCAAGTGACCAATACCATGAAAATGGGCAATACAAATTGGGGCACTGGATTGTGGAATACCAACTCGTCCCTCCTTATCTGACCAGAGACCATTAGGATCGAAGGTCAGATGTTGCTGCTTCCAAAAGGAGAGATCCTAAGATACTAAGGAAGAGTCAGAAGAATGTCCTTTACATTTAACCACAGCAATAGTGGATGGTAGCTGAATAGCATCTAGCAGCTGGCAAACAAGGTTAGAGTGAGAAATCCCTTTACCATAAGCAGAAACAAAACCATGTAATTGCCAAATGCGGCCAATATCATGGACAACCCCAAAAGCATATCTAGAGTCTGTGTAAATAGTAACAGGACGGTCCTTAAAAATGCGACAAGCTTCAATGAGAGCAACGAGTTTTGCAGCTTGGGCTGAAACAAAAGGCAAAGAATGAGCTGTAAGTACTGTATCAGGAAGTTGTACAACTGCAAAACCTGTGTGAAATTGGGCATCTGAGGGGCGGGAGCAAGAACCATCAACAAAAACAATGTCACCGTCAGGTAGTGGGGTAGGCTGAAGATCAGGCCGGGGAGATGTCTCAGTATGTATGTTGTCTATACAATCATGTGCTTCAGGTGGGAGTACAGGATCTGATCCTGTAGCTAGTAGTTTCCATAGAAGGTAGGCTGGGCCATGGTGGTCTGGGGCATATTTGATAACAAGGTTGGAAGTTGCAGTGAGGATAGCTTCATATCCAGATCTCACCTGAGCAGTCATGTGCTGTGTGGTGGAATTTTGTAGGAGAGTGAGTACCTGGTGAGTGGTGTGAAGAATGAGTGTGTGTGAGAGTACTAGTGGTTGGGATGATTCTACCATCATTGCCGCAGCAGCAACGGCCTGCAAGCAAGCAGGCATGCCTCGAACCACAAGGGGCAAAACTTTAGATAAAAAGGCCACAGGCATATAGCCAGAGCCATGTTCCTGCGCTAAGACTCCCGCCACCGTGTGCCCATCCTCCTTAACATAAATATGAAATGGTAACTGATAGTTTGGAAGACCTAATGCAGGTGCTTGACAAAGAGATGACTTGAGGTATGCTTTGTCCATTTGAGCAGTCCATGGCAGTAAATCAGGAGCTTGTTGCAAAGTTGCTGTACGCAGGATGTGATCATAATAGGAACAGTCTGGAATCCACTGGCGGCAATATGCAACAACACCCAGGAAGGAGAGCAGAGCATTCTTACTTCTGGGTTTTGGCAGACGTGTAAGGGCACGTTCTGGGGACAATAGTCTTTGTGCATGGGAGAGGAGGAATCCCAAATAGTGGACAGTTTGCTGACAGTACTGCATCTTGCCAGGGGAGACCTGATGTCCAGTAAGAGCAAGCTGTGAGAGAAGAGAGAGCGTATCTTCTTGACAGGCTTCTAGATTTGTACTGCACAGGAGCAGGTCATCTACATACTGGAGGAGGACAGAGCCCGATCGGGGAAGGCGGGGGGGGGGGGGGGGTCGGTTCAAGACTGCAAGGTGGCACGGACTGCAGCAGAATAGGCTGTGGGGGAATCACAAAAGCCTTGTGGGAGGCGTGTCCACGTAAACTGATGGCCCCGGAAATTGAAGGCAAACAAATGTTGAGTAATAGGGTCAACTGGAATACTAAAAAATGCGGAATTTAGGTCTAAACAAGTGAAATACGTGGCATTTGCTGGTATGGCAGTGATAATAGAGTTCACATCTGGAACAATGGGAGCCAAAAACTCAACCAAAATATTAATGGCCCTAAGGTCCTGTGTGAGGCGCCAGGTCTGCCGACCTGGTTTGGGGACAGGATTGATGGGAGTATTGTAAGGGGAGGTTGTAGGAACAATTACTCCCTTTTCCAATAACTCCTGAATAATGGGCAAAATACCTTCCTCCTTGTCCCTAGATAATGGGTACTGTTTAATATAGACTGGATAAACACCTGGGTGGAGTTTGGCTATGTAAGGGGTACAGGAAACAAATCCTGGGTCAGTTGGAGAAGTAGACCACAGAGTGGAGGGTAAATGATGCAAAGAGGGTGGCAATTGGTCAAAAAGAGTAGATTGGGCAATAAAACAAGAAAGATTGTCCAGGGGAATGTATTTAGTCTGTGTACACAGTCCATCACCTACCAGCCAAGTAAACATCTTTTGTCTGTGATTAAGTAAATAAGCAGCAGTAGGAGTAAGCCACACACCTTGTATGATGTCAGGGGTACCATCTGATAGTTGTTCAAAATCTAGCGGAAAGCATGGTAAAGGGTTACGCAGAGAAGTGACAGAGACAGTTCCAGTGAGAGAGGGAGAAATAGCCCTGCATAAGGTGTCAGTAGAGGAAGCACTGAGGTAAATAGAAGGTGAGGTAGGTGCCTCCTCATAGGCTGACAAAAAATTGAAGCGAGGTTCGTTAGGAGGGCGTAAGTGGTAAGGTGAGTCACCTAGGATACCTCCTTTATTGTCCACTAAGAGGTTAATCTGTAATTTAGAAATTAAGTCCCTACCCAAGAGATTTACGGGACACTTAGGGAGGATCAAAAATTTATGAATGAAACATTCCATGCAGTTATCCTCTTTAGGTAGTATCTTGATAGGTAAGGGAGGTGTAATGAGACATGGAATGGAGACCCCTCCAACACCAATTGAGGATTTGCCTGCGTCAAAGGTTTCCCCTTTATAAAAGTTAGCAGACATGGATGAGCGAGTTGCTCCAGTATCGACAAGAAAATCGTATACCTGCCATTAATTGAAAGTGATAATAGTGGCAACTCATCCCATCGCCTAGATAACTGGGAAAGATAACAAGTGATAGGGTCTATCCTCTGGCATCCCTATGGGCGCTGGAAGCCCGAGGAAGATTGATTGTTAGGGCGGTCTCCACCCCATGCAATTGGGAACTGAATTGACTGATTTTGGCTATTCTGTGCCCCTAGCTCTACCTCCTGAACTATGTCTATTGCCCTGGGGGTGTCTGTGCTCCCTGCGCTGACCATTCTGTGAATTATTATAGTGGTTTCTGTTATTATTAAAAGGACCCCTCTGCCGGCCCCTAATATTAGAGTACATAACAGTAGAGGGGGTCTTAATTTTCTGAGGTGCTAAAAAGACTCCACCAGCATCTTTAACTCTGACTGCCTCTATCCATTCTTGTGCACTTTTTTTATGCCAATCATCAATACATTGCCTTACAGTCTGTGACACATCCGGTCTTAGATTGGCCATGGCATGTTGCACAAAAAGTGCTCCCATGTCCATGGTTAGCCCACATTCCTCCAACCAACATCTCTTAAACCTGACTAAAAAATCTGACACTTCTTCTCCCTCTCCTTATGCTTACACACCAGTGCAGGAGACACATCTTGCATTTGCCCATTCATAGCATTCAACATATTCTGTATTTCTTTCGACATTTCATCAACCTTTGTATGATTATTCCATGGGTTATCATTAGTCTCAGGGGAAGTATCATAACTTCCACGTAAATACTTAATATTCTTCCAATTTATGTCAAAGCCTTTAGCACATCTATCCAATAAAAATGTATAGTCTGTTCCATTCAGACAAAGCCCTAGTACATCGTTTCAGATAAGCTACAGCAGCTGCAGGATTTTTTATAAGATTTGGGAATCCTTTAGCCAAGGCATTATACAACAGTACATCAGGAGGTTTATGAATTACCTGGGTGCCTACGGTCATAAAGGGCATTGCAAGGCTTGCTGTTGTACCTATATTTGCATTTTCAGATGATGCATTAGATGCTGTACCTGATATAGAGGCTGCTGCAGCCCTCTGATTTCTAGTTTGAACGGGAGAATGGAAGTCCTCCGTTACCATATGAGATAATGAGTCCTGAGACTCAGGTGTAGGGGTGTTGGCATATGGCCATGGTTTTACAGTGGTGGCAAGCTGTATCAATTCATCATCAGTGTCACTTTTAATCATATTCAAGGCATTAGTTTTATATGGATTATGTTTTATCAATTTTGGGTATAAATGTGCAGTTTTTGTATCTTCAAGTGGGGGGGATGGAATTAAAGGAGCAGAAAAGTGGGAATACTTAAATGTGGGCATATTAGGGTTAGGAGGAGTTTCCTCTGCAATCTTTATCCAAACATTGGCACATTCTTTCATGTAAGAAAAATCCCACTTTGGATCATGACCACACCAAAACCATGTTGGATCATCTAGCAGCATTCCCTTTAATAGCCAAATGCTAAATGAACTAAAGGACCCTTCCCTTGGAAAAGGGGCTGCCTGTGTTCCTAAACTTTCAGTCCAGCCGGCCACATTATCTACAAAAGGGTCACAATAATAATCTCCTGCCACTCTGGCAACATATTCTTTGGTAGTTTCTCTCGATTTATGACCTGGGAGTTTAGTTAATATTTCACCTTTTGCCCCATTTACCTTTAGCTTAGTTTTAAACGGAATAATGGTCTTAGTAACTGTCCCCTTGGATACCTTTGGGCTCTCTCCTTTGGATTATGAATTCCCCATATTTTACACAGTAAGCAGTATAAATGCAGATAAAACACTTAACAACAATTTATATTGTGCAGAAAAGTAAGAGAAAAAAATAATTAAAAAAAATAATTAAATAATTCAATGTCATATATGATTTTTTTCAGTTTGGGTTAAAAAAGTTTGGTTAGCATAAAAACCCTCCTTCTTTTCTGCTAATACAACACCTCAATAATATTTAAGACAAAACAAGAATTAAATCTAGATAAAATATCCAAAAATGGCCAACAGCATATGAACATAATATTCATCCAGAGGTGATCAGGTTCCGGAGCAATATTATACATAAAACTATTTATCAACTGTCAGTCAAAAATGGATATCCTATTCATAGGATTTTTATATCAGTATAAAAATATACTCATATGATCTTATAAGACATATTGTGACAAAACACTTAACATAAAACCTATAACCAGAAAATTGTAAGCTCACCAAAATAATATATATATATAAATATATATATATATATTTGCATAGTTCTTCACAAACTATTTATTAAAGACAGGCCTACCATATTTAGTATTTTGAACCTTAAAATATAATTGAACTGAAGGAGGAAAAAAATAAATAAATAAATAATTGGTTTCTCAAATCATCAGACATCTTTCCCCCCCCCCCCCATGATTTCATAATACTAAATACATAAAACAAACATACAAAATCATATATTATATATTGAGTCTAACCCAGCCTAATTGCCACAACAATAACACAATATTTACAATTTTTTTTTTTTTACCAAGAGGAGAGAATTTTGGAAGGTGATAAACCACCAAAGGAAAGGACTCAAACCTTTCACGGCAAAAAAAGGAAAGGACTCTAACCTTTCACAGCAAAATAGGAAAGGACTTTAACCTTTCACAGAAAAAGGAAAGGACTTCACAGAAAAAATATAAAAAACGCTGTCCCAATTTATGATACCCCTGCAGAAAAGGTGAGCATAAAAGAACAAAACAAAAAAGAATGTTTTCTTTTTCTTTTTACTCACCAATTCTGGAGGGACATCCGGACAAAGCCCCCATCTGTTAAAGCAAGATTACTTTCATTGCTGGGACAAGCACACTCCGGGGTAAAACCTTTTATTACCTTCCTCATGCACTCACCTCTTGGCTCAGATATCTGTGAGACACAAATTATACACTACACAAAAGGGATTGGTATCAAATGATCTCAATGTATTGAATATTCAGGTTAGCTTATAAAAGGTACCTATGCCCATACCTTGCATTAACAGAGGTAAATGCTGAGTCATCCTTATGCAGGTTCAAGAAATACAGGTCATGACAGGTTTAGGTATGTGTACATAGATACCTGTTTTAGATTACATTAGTTATAACTAGAAATACAAGTCCTCCAGAAACTATTTATGGAGTATCAAAGGGTCTTGTTGATAAAACAAGGGGAATGGCTCTAGGCATCATTGTAATCAGAATTGTAGAAGATACAAAAGGTCAAATCAAATATTAGTAGGATCACGAGGCCAAATAAAATATTAATAGGGATTAACATTTTTATTATACCTCAACAGGGGTTGTAAAAAATTGTTTTGTGCCCCCCCCCCCATCACCAACTCACTCAGTATCTCTCCCTAAGACCACTTCCCATAACAGTACCCCTCCCCAATACCCTTTTCTGTAGGCACTCCCCCCAAGACTCCTTTTCATAGCTGCGTCCCTTCCCCTACATACTGAGTGCATGAAGCATACATATATATACACATACATACATATACTATCTACATAGCAGCAAAGTCCATCTCAGAAGCCATATACACATAGCACCCAGGCTCTCTTAAATGCACCTCCCCATAGCACCCACCCCTCTCAGCATCCATTTCCACAGAGCACCTAACCCTTCCCAGCACCCACCTCACACAACCCATCCCACTGTGCTCTGCTGTCATTCAGCCTTTGCTTTTTCTCACCTCTAACCTGATACACATCCCCAGTGTGCGGAACGCTTCCACACTGCCACCACAGGAGCTTGAGTATAAATACTGTATAGAAGAAAAAATGAAATGCTTAATAATTAGTACACAGCACCCCCTGCACCACTGGTAGCTCCACACCTGTATATATATATATATATATATATATATATATATATATATATATATACATACTAGCGACTTGCTCGTCAAAAATGACAGCAATAAAATTTGAAGCCTGGTAATGAGTCTTTTGGCCTTCTGAGCACCTTCGGCGCTCATCGTGTGCCTCTCCCCTAGTGTACTTCATCTTTCCTGCTATGCAATGATCACCTTCGATGCTCATTGTGAACCTTTCCTCCCACCTACTGTACAAGCCGCTCATTGCAGGGTTTATTGACCTGCAAGTTTTGTTCTTTAGAATGCCATGTGTCTCTTTCCAGCAACTCCCCCTTGTCCCTTCCCTCTGTGTTTCTCCTCTGTGTGCTTGCTGAAACTTGTGTTTTCCTTAATTTTTAATTTTTTTGTTGCTTTTCGATTTCCGCTGTTTGGCCATTACATTCGTATTTTTCTGAGGTTGGATTTTGTTTGTGCAAGTGTTACTGTCTTTGGCGTCATGTATTTTCTAAGTCCCGGGTTCCTGGCTTTGTACATGTAAGTGTTACTGTGTGTGTGTGCGCACCTTGCATTGCAGAGCCTCGTTTTCATACAGTTTCAGATTTTTTTCGTTTTCGTTAGTATTTTTTTTTCTCGAGTGACGAAACATGGCAAATTTGGCCTAAATTCACTTGCAACCTCACTCCCAGGCGTCCTGGCTCTCCCCTTGTGCTGTGTGTGAGTGTAGTTTAATAGATTTTTTTTGTAGTTGTTGTTTTGCGATTTCCGCGGTTTTGCCATTACATTCGTATTTTTCAGAGTTCAGATTATTTTTTGAAGTCCTGCGTTCCTCAAGTGCTTGCAGCCAAGCTAAGCTTGCTTCAATACCTAAACTGCTCGCCTTGCGAGGCTCACAGGACCGCCTTCGCTAAGTCCTGCGTGTTTCCATGCCTCAGCTGCTCGCCTCGCTTTCTGAGGCTCCCAGGGCAATGTGCACTTTCGAATTCGGAAAAGGCTTCTATGCCTCAACAGTCACATTATGATAACCTCCATCTAATATCCGGAATAACCGCCATGTGCAGCATGGACAGCAGCTAGATGCGTGGTAGTGAGTCAATAAGATGCTGGAATGTTGGCAAGGGTATCTGGAGCCATGCAGACTGCAGTGCATCCGACAGCTTCTGAACTCTTGCCAGCATGGTTGCAGTGACCAGCCCTTTGCTACGTGGCTCCCTACTCAACAAGGTTGGCTGTACTGTCGTTTTAGACACGTCTGGTAGCCCCCTGGTTCGTTTGGATGGTGAGGTGCTTAACTGTAGTGTGTTGGTTGGCCCTCTGACATCAATGGTACATGGTGCTTTGCATTATCTGCACTGTTTATTTGCAATGGTTTCATTTGTCACAATAGCAGGAGAACAGCTTAGAAATACTTCCACCCTTGACTTGAAAGCTAATAACCTTCTCCTTTTCAAAGTCTGATGAATCGCAGATTTTTCCCATGACATAGATGGTTGATTTGTTTGCAGATTGCCTACATGTACCATTATATACCCACCAAGCCAGCTCATGATACATACTATATGTCATTGGCTATGGACTGCTGACTCCCAAAGTTGACAGTGGCCATAATAATGTGACATGACCTTGTATGTATGTATGTGTATATATATATATATATATATATATATATATATATATATATATATATATATATATATATATACACGTATTGTGACAGGGCCGGCCTTTGGCTACTGGTTGCTCCTGTGATTTTCCCATAAACCACTGAGTCCAATATACTTTTATCTTTGCTTTAATATAGGCTTTCAAAAACAAACAATAGCTTAACTTCAGCATAAAAGAAACATCTACACAAATGGGCTTGCTAATTTTCAGGAACACCCTGACTAGCCCTGAGATAGCTTCTCGGTCTGCAGGTAAAACAATAACGTTTCACACAGAGGGGTGGTACCTTTAAGTTCAGTCTCTCTCTGTCAGCTGCAATGGATCCTTTGCAGGTCCTCTGCTTTTAAAGCAAACAGTCTCTCAGGTAAGTATTGTTTCAGTCACACAGACTGATCCTCTTACTGGCAACTTCCTGTGCTGCTCTGTATGTCCTGCCAGGTCCTGATAAGGAGCTCTGTCTCTTCCCAAGCTCAGGTCATGCTGAAGCACTCAGTGTCTCTTCTTAAGCTGCTGGCTGTAGTCTCCAGGCAATCTAATTGACTTGCAAGTGTCTCTTTGTACTTTAAGCAGTCTTCCCTGCTGCCTTACTTCAGAGCTTATCTCAGCTCAGCTCTCAGGATCCAGTCTTCCTGTCTCAAATCACCACTTCTCACATAGACTGCAGCTCCACACACTGCTCACAGCCCTTAGGCCAGAGCCTAATCAGCCACACCCCTCTTCTCTGAGTGTTCAGTAGTCCTTTTAAGGCAGAATGAAGCTGGGCTTAATTAGTCTGTTGTAGGAGGCTTAACTCTTTCTTTTCCCTGGGAGAAGTCTTGAAGTGCTCTCTTCTAACCCCTGGTGGCACTTCACCACAAAATATATATATATATATATATATAAACATACATACATACATAATAAAATCTTTGGTGGTGTTTATCTTTTTTATCAGCTTTAATTATTCAAAAGACTATAAGGACAAATACATTTGTCATCTTCTTTAATTTTGTATGTTTTATAGAAATTAAAATTCTTCTTTTCTTCAGTCTTAAAAAAATTTTTTATTCACAAGAGCAGCTCTTGAAAAGAGCACATTTTAATTATAGGACTTGAGAGGTCATTTCATTTTGACATTTGCTCTGAGCTGTCAGTGCAGCCTGTGATTAGTTGCTGGATACCAAGTCCTGTATGTTGCTGCTGAGCAGAGTCACTATATCACAGAGCTAATGAATATTGAAATTAATATAAAAAATAATACAAAATATAAAAATCAGACCTTTTCTTGTATCAATTTATGGAATTATTTATTTTATTATGAATTTAAATATTCCATTAATATTTTAAACTTGATCTAACTTTTCTTAAATGACAAGTTCCATCTTAAATACTTTTAATAATTTTAATGTATATTAAAGAGCACATTTATGTTTATGGAGAATGGAAGCTGTCATTTTAAGGTCATGTTTTGTCACTGATACTTAGAATGCTGAGCTGATTGGGTCAAAGTTTCAAGAGCCAGATCAATAATATTTTTTTAAGCTGTGACAGTTACATTCATGTTTCTGTGTTCTTCATCAGTTCACAGACTTTTAGTAATAAAAGAAAAGTGCTAAAACATATACATATTACATTTCTTTAAGATAATTGTGTCATAAATGAGCAATTTAGTTGAAACATTCCCTTTTAGAACTTACGTAAATAAAGCTGGCAAGCTCAAGATAATACCCAGCTTCTTCTATGTATGGGTTGTCCCAGCCAATCAGCTCCACAGTTATAGCCTTGAACAGGTCATGGATAGACATGGGGCCCCATTCAATTGTGATTTGGTTAATTGAATAGGGCTCTATACAAGCACAGAGCATATTTTTTTCAGAAGTTTTTAGTTAGTGGAGACCTTGCTTTTGGATAGAAGTTCACAAACTAAAAACTTCTGTAAATAAATATGCTCTGTGCTTATATAGAGCCCTATTCAATTGGCCAAATCACAATTGAATGAGACCCATGGTATGTTAGGGCCCTATTCAATTCCCTAACTCGTAAAGCTACACCACTAGAAAGTGGTCAGTAACATTATTTTTCTATTAAATGTACTCTGTTTTTCATAATTGCGTTTGAGCTACCAGTAATAGAAGAAAAAAAGACAGACATTCAAAATTACGGCAAGCTTCCCTTTTTTTTACATCCTTAAAATTACCAGTGACTTTTTCAAAGTTTTACACTAAATCTCTATTTAATTGAGACTTTACTGAGCATTCACAAATGAAGTATGACTCACAACTTGTAATATTAGGGAAAATTATTCCGTGCACCGAACAGCACCCGCAAATGGTTTTAAAACCCTTTCTGAGACCTACAGCAGCTGTTAAAGAGACAGTAAAGTAAGGTACTCAAAAACAATATAAAAGCATGAAAGTAGATTAGGTAAAAACCTTCTGCTCAAATACTCTGAAACCAGTAATGATTACAAAAACAGAGTTCTCTGGTAATTTTCTCATTATTAGAGTTTATTAAGACAAAAATGTGGATCAGTAGCAAAAAAACAGCTGATGCTGACCCACTGACTGAACAGAAAATATAAAAAAACACAGCTTTTATACTCGTTTACATAAGACAATGAGATAATCCATCCTCCCCTATCTAGCAACATGGTACTACCCACTAATAGCCAATGAAAGATTTATGATATTAGCAGATCCAATCAGTAATCTGCATGTGCAAATCATGCAGTGGACGCATGCCCCTAGATGGCCTTAACATATTGTCAGATATGACATCCTGAGCATCCTTGGTCTATGCCCTTGTATATGACTGAAAAACATATTTTGTTTATGGTAAGAAGTTGTTACTGTCTGTAAAACCAATTTTTATCTGAGAAGGATTTGTTTACACTTATAGAATAAAAACAATGAATTTACAATTGAAAGCACTGTTTAAATAATATAAGGATATTTGTATTATTTCCACAACAAAGTGCATTAGAATTCAATGTTCAAAGGTCCCAGAGAAACAAAGGTGACATCAGAAAATATTAATTTGAAGTCATTAATCATATTGGAAAATGAAAAGGATAGCTGAGACCTGCAAAATCAGTTAAATAGACAGTACAATAATAACAAATCATGGAAAATCATGTAACTGTATTAGATATTAATATATAACAGTCCCATATACACAAATAAGCAATTTAAAAATATGATCTTTTTATAATTATGTTTGTGTCATTTTACAGTTGCCAGGGTACCATAGGACGAAGTACTCATAAATGTAATACATATCAGGAAATACCAATGGCATTTGACCCCACTGGCCCACTACCCTCCACTACCACCTTCACCCTACTACAACAAGGTTGGCTGTACTGTCGTTTTAGACACGTCTGGTAGCCCCCTGGTTCGTTTGGATGGTGAGGTGCTTAACTGTAGTGTGTTGGTTGGCCCTCTGACATCAATGGTACATGGTGCTTTGCATTATCTGCACTGTTTATTTGCAATGGTTTCATTTGTCACAATAGCAGGAGAACAGCTTAGAAATACTTCCACCCTTGACTTGAAAGCTAATAACCTTCTCCTTTTCAAAGTCTGATGAATCGCAGATTTTTCCCATGACATAGATGGTTGATTTGTTTGCAGATTGCCTACATGTACCATTATATACCCACCAAGCCAGCTCATGATACATACTATATGTCATTGGCTATGGACTGCTGACTCCCAAAGTTGACAGTGGCCATAATAATGTGACATGACCTTGTATGTATGTATGTGTATATATATATATATATATATATATATATATATATATATATATATATATATATATACACGTATTGTGACAGGGCCGGCCTTTGGCTACTGGTTGCTCCTGTGATTTTCCCATAAACCACTGAGTCCAATATACTTTTATCTTTGCTTTAATATAGGCTTTCAAAAACAAACAATAGCTTAACTTCAGCATAAAAGAAACATCTACACAAATGGGCTTGCTAATTTTCAGGAACACCCTGACTAGCCCTGAGATAGCTTCTCGGTCTGCAGGTAAAACAATAACGTTTCACACAGAGGGGTGGTACCTTTAAGTTCAGTCTCTCTCTGTCAGCTGCAATGGATCCTTTGCAGGTCCTCTGCTTTTAAAGCAAACAGTCTCTCAGGTAAGTATTGTTTCAGTCACACAGACTGATCCTCTTACTGGCAACTTCCTGTGCTGCTCTGTATGTCCTGCCAGGTCCTGATAAGGAGCTCTGTCTCTTCCCAAGCTCAGGTCATGCTGAAGCACTCAGTGTCTCTTCTTAAGCTGCTGGCTGTAGTCTCCAGGCAATCTAATTGACTTGCAAGTGTCTCTTTGTACTTTAAGCAGTCTTCCCTGCTGCCTTACTTCAGAGCTTATCTCAGCTCAGCTCTCAGGATCCAGTCTTCCTGTCTCAAATCACCACTTCTCACATAGACTGCAGCTCCACACACTGCTCACAGCCCTTAGGCCAGAGCCTAATCAGCCACACCCCTCTTCTCTGAGTGTTCAGTAGTCCTTTTAAGGCAGAATGAAGCTGGGCTTAATTAGTCTGTTGTAGGAGGCTTAACTCTTTCTTTTCCCTGGGAGAAGTCTTGAAGTGCTCTCTTCTAACCCCTGGTGGCACTTCACCACAAAATATATATATATATATATATATAAACATACATACATACATAATAAAATCTTTGGTGGTGTTTATCTTTTTTATCAGCTTTAATTATTCAAAAGACTATAAGGACAAATACATTTGTCATCTTCTTTAATTTTGTATGTTTTATAGAAATTAAAATTCTTCTTTTCTTCAGTCTTAAAAAAATTTTTTATTCACAAGAGCAGCTCTTGAAAAGAGCACATTTTAATTATAGGACTTGAGAGGTCATTTCATTTTGACATTTGCTCTGAGCTGTCAGTGCAGCCTGTGATTAGTTGCTGGATACCAAGTCCTGTATGTTGCTGCTGAGCAGAGTCACTATATCACAGAGCTAATGAATATTGAAATTAATATAAAAAATAATACAAAATATAAAAATCAGACCTTTTCTTGTATCAATTTATGGAATTATTTATTTTATTATGAATTTAAATATTCCATTAATATTTTAAACTTGATCTAACTTTTCTTAAATGACAAGTTCCATCTTAAATACTTTTAATAATTTTAATGTATATTAAAGAGCACATTTATGTTTATGGAGAATGGAAGCTGTCATTTTAAGGTCATGTTTTGTCACTGATACTTAGAATGCTGAGCTGATTGGGTCAAAGTTTCAAGAGCCAGATCAATAATATTTTTTTAAGCTGTGACAGTTACATTCATGTTTCTGTGTTCTTCATCAGTTCACAGACTTTTAGTAATAAAAGAAAAGTGCTAAAACATATACATATTACATTTCTTTAAGATAATTGTGTCATAAATGAGCAATTTAGTTGAAACATTCCCTTTTAGAACTTACGTAAATAAAGCTGGCAAGCTCAAGATAATACCCAGCTTCTTCTATGTATGGGTTGTCCCAGCCAATCAGCTCCACAGTTATAGCCTTGAACAGGTCATGGATAGACATGGGGCCCCATTCAATTGTGATTTGGTTAATTGAATAGGGCTCTATACAAGCACAGAGCATATTTTTTTCAGAAGTTTTTAGTTAGTGGAGACCTTGCTTTTGGATAGAAGTTCACAAACTAAAAACTTCTGTAAATAAATATGCTCTGTGCTTATATAGAGCCCTATTCAATTGGCCAAATCACAATTGAATGAGACCCATGGTATGTTAGGGCCCTATTCAATTCCCTAACTCGTAAAGCTACACCACTAGAAAGTGGTCAGTAACATTATTTTTCTATTAAATGTACTCTGTTTTTCATAATTGCGTTTGAGCTACCAGTAATAGAAGAAAAAAAGACAGACATTCAAAATTACGGCAAGCTTCCCTTTTTTTTACATCCTTAAAATTACCAGTGACTTTTTCAAAGTTTTACACTAAATCTCTATTTAATTGAGACTTTACTGAGCATTCACAAATGAAGTATGACTCACAACTTGTAATATTAGGGAAAATTATTCCGTGCACCGAACAGCACCCGCAAATGGTTTTAAAACCCTTTCTGAGACCTACAGCAGCTGTTAAAGAGACAGTAAAGTAAGGTACTCAAAAACAATATAAAAGCATGAAAGTAGATTAGGTAAAAACCTTCTGCTCAAATACTCTGAAACCAGTAATGATTACAAAAACAGAGTTCTCTGGTAATTTTCTCATTATTAGAGTTTATTAAGACAAAAATGTGGATCAGTAGCAAAAAAAACAGCTGATGCTGACCCACTGACTGAACAGAAAATATAAAAAAACACAGCTTTTATACTCGTTTACATAAGACAATGAGATAATCCATCCTCCCCTATCTAGCAACATGGTACTACCCACTAATAGCCAATGAAAGATTTATGATATTAGCAGATCCAATCAGTAATCTGCATGTGCAAATCATGCAGTGGACGCATGCCCCTAGATGGCCTTAACATATTGTCAGATATGACATCCTGAGCATCCTTGGTCTATGCCCTTGTATATGACTGAAAAACATATTTTGTTTATGGTAAGAAGTTGTTACTGTCTGTAAAACCAATTTTTATCTGAGAAGGATTTGTTTACACTTATAGAATAAAAACAATGAATTTACAATTGAAAGCACTGTTTAAATAATATAAGGATATTTGTATTATTTCCACAACAAAGTGCATTAGAATTCAATGTTCAAAGGTCCCAGAGAAACAAAGGTGACATCAGAAAATATTAATTTGAAGTCATTAATCATATTGGAAAATGAAAAGGATAGCTGAGACCTGCAAAATCAGTTAAATAGACAGTACAATAATAACAAATCATGGAAAATCATGTAACTGTATTAGATATTAATATATAACAGTCCCATATACACAAATAAGCAATTTAAAAATATGATCTTTTTATAATTATGTTTGTGTCATTTTACAGTTGCCAGGGTACCATAGGACGAAGTACTCATAAATGTAATACATATCAGGAAATACCAATGGCATTTGACCCCACTGGCCCACTACCCTCCACTACCACCTTCACCCTACTACCACCAGGCCTTTCACCATCACCCCCACAGCTCCAAGCATGTGAGCACCCCCATCAGCTCCTACTTCCCCAACACAGCCATTGCTGGCCTAGCCAAACTTTCATCCCCATGCCCACCATTAGACGCCACCAGGGGGGAGATGCTGGTCCTTATGCATGAGCAAACACGTTATGTGGAGGCTCCAAATTATCGTCTCCTCATACCAGGCCTCCGTGGGTCACAGCCAGAGGAGACTCTATAGGGAGGCGATGAGGCACAATCAGCAGATGTAAAATTACATCGCCATGTTGCTCCAGGCAGTGCAGAACCAGAGCATGCTCATCCAGCTGAGCATCAACATCATACAGCATTACTAGCACCTCCTCCACTCTGTTTTCCTACCCTGCACATACGTATGCTGGCCCCTCCTTGTCCTCCCTCCATGCCTCCCACTCAAGTGCTGCTGCCTCATTGTTCGGATGTCTCCCCTTGCAAATTCTCCTCATCTAGAGAGAAGATGTGGTGACATAGAGTGTGGGGGCCTTGTGTCAAGGCTACATCTAGGATTTGATCTTCTCAACAGCACTCCTTAGTGAAAATCTATTG
The DNA here is from genome assembly GCA_027410445.1 of Discoglossus pictus. Classification (NCBI taxonomy): domain Eukaryota; kingdom Metazoa; phylum Chordata; class Amphibia; order Anura; family Alytidae; genus Discoglossus; species Discoglossus pictus. The sequence continues at coordinate 148,494,515 of CM050168.1, forward strand.
GTCCAAATGTTGACATTATCTTGCCTTACGTAGACATGTCAGAATTCAACACAATAATAATCTGAACTATCTAAAATGTATTGGCAAAGATCATATCCCTTTCTCAATACGAAAAGGTGAGAAGGAAATTACTACAGTGCCTTGCAAAAGTATTCAACCCCCATGGCCTTTTTGTGTTTTGCTGCCTCACAACCTGGAATTAACATGGATTGTTTTAGGCTTGGCATAATTTAATTTACAGAACATGCCCACAACTTTGAAGATGTTTTTTTGTTTTTTTTATTGTGAAACAAACAGCAAATAGGACAAAATAACAGAAAAAGTAAATGTGCATACCTATTTACCCACCTAAAGTCAATACTTTTGCGGCAATCACAGCTCCAAGTTGCTTTGGGTAAGTCTCTATGAGCTTGCCACATCTTACCACTGGGATTTTGCCCATTTCTCCTTGCAAAACTGCTCCAGCTCCTTCAAATTGGATGGTTTGCATTTGTGAACATCAAGCTTTTAAGTCTGACCACAGAGTTTCTATTGGATTGAGGTCTGGGCTTTGACTAGGCCATTCCAACACATTTACATGTTTCCACTTAAACCACTCAAGTGTTGCTTTAGCAGTGTGTTTGGGGTCATTGTCCTCCTGGAAGGTGAACCTCCGTCCTAGCCTCAAATCACGCACAGAGTGGTACAGGTTTTGCTCAAGAATATCCCTGTATTTAGCACCATCCATCTTTCCCTCAGCTCTGACCAGTTTCCCAGTCATGGTTGCTGAAAAATGGATGGAGTTCTTTGTGTGATATGATGTGTTGGGTTTGCGCCAGACATAGCGTTTTCTTTTATGGCCCGAAAAGTTCAATTTTAGTCTCATCAGACCAGAACACCTTCCTCCATACATTTTGGGAGTCTCCCACATGCCTTTTCGCAAACTCAAAAAGTGACATTTTGTTTTTTGCTGAAAGTAATGGCTTTCTTCTGGACACTCTGCCATAAAGCCCAACTCTATGGAGCATACGGCTTATTGTCGTCCTATGTACAGATACTCCAGTCTCTGCTTTGGAACTCTGCAGCTCCTCCAGGGTTACCTTAGGTCTCTGTGCTGCCTCTCTGATTAATGCCCTCCTTGCCCGGTCCATGTGTTTTGGTGGGTGGCCGTCTCTTGGCAGGTTTGCTGTTGTGCCATGTTCTTTCCATTTGGTTATGATAGATTTGATGGTGCTCCTGGGAATCATCAAATATTTGGATATTTTTTTATAGCCTAACGCTGTCTTGTACTTCTCAACAACAATGTCCCTTACTTGTTTGGAGAGTTTCTTGGTCTTCATGGCAGTGTTTGGTTAGTGATGCCTCTTGCTTAGGTGTTGTAGCCTCTGGCGCCTTTCAAAAAAAGGTGTGTATATGTAATGACAGATCATGTGACACTTAGATTGCACACAGGTGGACATTATTTCACTAATGATGTGACTTCTGAAGGTAATTGGTTGCACCAGAGCTTTTTATGGACTTCATAAAAAAGGGGTAAATACATACGCACATGCCAATTTTCTGTTTTCTATTTCTAAAAAATAGTTTTATGTATATATTTTTCTCATTTAACTTCACCAACTTAGACTATTGTGTTCTGATCCATCACATACAATTCAGATTAACAAAACATTGAACTTAAGGCTGTAATGTAACAAAATAGATAACAAGTCAAGGGGTGAATACTTTTGCAAGGCACTGTAAGTATAAGGGATTGCCAGAATTAAGAGAAACTCCCCAATAAGACTGCATTTATAAATATAAATGTTATAACTAATGGGATAGTAATATCAGAGCAAGAGCAGAGGAATTAATAGAGCCACTACCACTGAGCAATTCACAATACAAGAAAAGGGCATATGTGCAATTTTTCCAAAGAGGTATAATTAAAAGACAGTGTCACAACTATAAAAGCACTTTAAGGGAGTCTTATTCACATCACTCCCGTTAAGCACAAAAAAAAGTCACACTGACATGCAAAAAGAGAAGTACAAATTAAAGAATCACTATGAAAATTTCAGGGATAAGACACAGAGTGATTACTATCGCTCAAACACTGAGAAGTTTCAGTATAAAGAGATGTTATCAATTTAATACAAGTACAAGTACTTCAGTTTGCAACAACTGCACAAATAAGTTATTTAGCACCTTTAAAGCACAAGAGCATTTTTATACCTCAAATAACTACTATAAAATCATAATAAATAAAAAACAAAGACCATTGCTAATATTTGAAAGATAGAGAAATTATTCCTAACTAAGAATTTGGAAAGTTGAGACGTTATCACAATTGAGTTAAAAACTAATTTTGAAACGTCCGAATTTTAAAGTAAAATAACTTTTAAAGTTATAATAAAAGTTACATTTTAAACAAATTAGTTGTGGTATATAACAAATATGATAACCACAAAAGGTGTTCTAATAATTTTTTAGAGTTAACTGTATCAACCTAAACGAATATCAGAATAAATATTAGGAAATACCCATGGCATTTGACCCCACTGGCCCACTACCCTCCACTACCACCTTCACCCTCTCACCACCAGGGCCTTCATCATCACCCCCACAGTTCCAAGCATGTGAGCACCTCCATCAGCTCCTACTTCCCCACCACAGCCATTCCTGGCCTACGTGGAGGCTCCAAATTGTCGTCTCCTCACACCAGGCCTCAGTGGGTCACTGCCAGAGGAGACTCTATAGGAAGGCGATGAGGCACAATCAGCAGATGGAAAATTACATCGCCATGTTGCTCGAGGTGGTGCAGAACCAGAGCACGCTCACCCAGCTGAGCATCAACATCATCCAGCGTTACTAGCACCTACTCCACTCTGTTTTCCTTCCCTGCACATACGTATGCTGGCCTCTCCTTGCCCTCCCTCCATGCCTCCCACTCAAGTGCTGCTGCCTCATTGTGGGATGTCTCCCCTTGCAAAACCTCTTCATCTAGAGAGAAGATGTGGTGACACAGGGTGTGGGGCCCTTGTGTCAAGGCTACAACTAGGATTTGATATTATCAACAGCACTCCTCAATGACAATCTGTTGGTCCAAATGTTGATATTGTCTTGCCTGGCTACAGAGTAGATGATCAGGGCTTATGTGATCACATGTTCCATAATCCTCTTCTCTTTGGACTCATATGGTTATGTTTAACATTTCTCCATTTGATGATCATTGAGGGATGCTGTTGAGAAGAGATGGTGCAGTCCTTATTTACTTATTTTCTATCCCTTAGTTAATAACCTTAATTAATAAACCTTATTAATTTAATCTCCATGAAGGTATCTTCTTCATCTGCAAGCAGCGCAAATAAACAATGTAAGTGAAAAATACACACAGATAGCAATTCCATCAATGACATCCCCCAGCAGAATGCTCACACACACCATAAATAAAGACATATATATATCATATTTTAAAACACATGATTGTTGTTAGGTTTAATGTGTACCAATGTAGAAATGCCAGTGGACTTGCATAATCCTACAATAGCATGTTATTGAAAGCCAGCATTCGTACATGCGTTATGTCCATACTGACCCTTATGTCTAAACTGACCCTCAGTGATCCTCACACTCTGTACCCACTCACTGCCATAGAGGCCTATATTATACCCCTTGATAATTATTTAAGTGACTGGGCGTTCATTGCGAGCCTCTCCTCGGGTGTCCTTTGGCTCGTCTCTAATAAAAAAAAAAAAATACAAATTAATGAATTCATTGAATAATAAATTAATATAGTTTAACCTTTTCAAATTAATATATGTAACAATCAATCAATAGCCTGAAGAGGTAACAATCTATTTTTATTGTCCTGCAGCATATAATGTCCAGTTGGACTGTTGCTGGCCTGAGGAAATTAGAAATAGGCTGCATGCGCAATGGCAAACGGTTGGTTTATGTGTGTGAAGCGCTACTGTAGATGCATAATGTTGTTAGTGGCAAGTTAGGATTGTAAATTAGCGTCTTTTGTCTATGTGCTACGCGGTTCGCGAGCATTTGCTGTCCTTTGTAATACTGTATTTTGTACCTTGTAGGTTCCTGTGTGAAAGTGGTACGTGTTTGGCATTTGTTTTGCGCTGTCCAGGGTAGTGTAGCCTTGTTTTAATTTTTTTGGGCGCCATTTCTTTTTCTTGATTAGGTGATTTTCGGTGTTGAAACTCACCCAAATCTGCTTAAATTTGCGTTTCACCTCACTCTAAGACATCCTGGCTGCTCCTCCGTGCTGTGTGTGAAGTTTTTGTTGTATTTTATTTTTCATTTTTTGTGTGTTTCATGTTTTTTCCTTTGCACGGTTCGGCAGTTAACTTCGAATTTTTACTATGTTGTACTTTGTTTTTCTAAGTGCAGCGTCTCGTAAAGTGGTACGAAGTTGGCGGTGTTTTGCGCGGTCCAGGGTCGTGTAGCCTCATTTTTATTTTTTTGGGCCGCCATTTTTTTTCTAGCTTAGTCAATTTTCGAGTGCCAAAAGTTGCCGTAATGGACTTAAAGTTGCGTTCCACCTTATTCCCAGATGTCCTGCCTGATCCCCCGTGCTGTGTGTGATGTTTTTGTTGTTTTTTTTTTTCTTTGCGCTTCGTGTTTTTTGCTTTGCGCTGTTCGGCCGTTAACTTCGTATTTTTCCTATCTCGTATTTTTTTTTTCTAAGTCCGGCGTCTTGTTATGTTCAGTGCACGTTCAGTGCTTGCAGCCTAAGGTGATCACGCGTTTCCTAAGTGTTTGGAGGCTAAGCCCCGCGTGTTTTATTGCCTCCACTGCTCGCTTCGCAAGGCTCGCAGGCAATGAGCGCCGAGTTTTAGTGATGTGAGTTAACAGCTCGGCTCCCAAGTGCCGTTAGTTTTAGTGCCTTAACGGCTCACCTTGCAGGCGATGCCCGCCTTTGGCGCTCATCGCCTAAGTGCTCCTAGTTAATGGCTCCCCTCGCTTTGCGAGGCTCGCAAGCGATGAGCACCTTCGGCGCTCACCGCCTAAGTTGTACGCACCACGCAAAGCGTGACGACGTCTCTTAGTTAGACAATTATATGTGATGTGTAGTGGGATTGTTTTATTACCACTATGGAGTGAGATACAGGGCTGCCAATAGTTATCAAAATACATATTAAAGACCCATCTGGTTAGTGGGAAGAAAACAATGCAACAAAGTTGCTGGAAAAGCCAGTAGGACGGTGGAAGAAGAATAAGCAGCAAATAAAGGTCAGTTCTAATGTCCCAATATAGGCCTCCAGTTAGATAAAGGTCAGTACTAAGACCTTTCTATAGACCCCACCCCCAGTCAGATAAAGGTCAGTACTAATTTCTCTCTGAAGACCCCTAGCCTATCACCTCACCTAGATACAAGACTTAGTTCTGAGAATAAATCTCCAAAAGGATATTAATAAATTAGAGATCATTTAAAGGAGGCCATTAAGATTTACTAAGTCTAAAAGACACAACTTGTAAGTAGGTAAACTGTAGTACTGTGTTAGCCTTAGAACAACAGAAAACTATTTCGGTGGAGTTGGTATCTTTTTATTAGGTAACTTAACTGAGTAGAATTACATTGCAAACCTTCATGGTCATAGCCTCTTCTTCAAAGATGATGGATAACCTGCTTTCGGAAAGGGGCTATGACCTTGAAAGCTTGTAGCCAAAACTTAAAAGGAAACTCCATAACCGAAATATGATTAAAGGAGAGAGGAGACATGACAGAGACTTGCAAATATATCAAAGTGGTTAATGACATGGTAAGACACTGAAAGGTGGAAGATTTAGGGGTGATGTGCAAAGTACTACTTTACAGAAAAGGTAGTGGAAAAGTGGAACCACATTCCAGTGGAAATTATAGAGTTAAAACAGTTAAAGGGACATGGGAGGATTCTGGATGTCACTAGGAATATAATATACCTATGTATCTATTTACTTGTACATACATTATTTTAATAAAAAGTGCTTAAATGCTCTGTTTTTACTAAAATCAAATGAATAGTCTCTGTATGGGTCTGCTCACAGCAGTGTATGCAAACACAGACTATGAAGGGCTAGACTGCAGTGATCTGCCCTCTGTAGTTCATGCAGCTCATGAATACACAGACTGTGAAGTGTAGTGTTTTAAATGAGTCAATCAGTGACCTCTCTCAAGTAGCATGTTGCCACTGATTGCTTACTATGAGACACTGTACCTAAAATTACACTGTCTTCATGGGCTGTAGAGGGGAGAAAAAATGGGAACTATTTGTAAGATTGTAAGCAATATCAAGCACAGCTTATAAGCTCTTCTTAATAAAATAAAGTACACAAAAGTAAATAGAAACATAGGTATAATATATTCTTAGTGGGATCCAGAAACCTTCCATGTTACTTTGAGTATTCACGCATGCTTTGGATAAGCTTAAGGCTATCACCAGATTTAATGAAGCAAGGTCAGATTGTAAGAAACTGAATAATTCTCAGAGTAGTAATGAGAAAACTCTTTTTTTCTAAAGACAAACATAGAAGCCCAGTGTTGAACAAGTAGCCAAAGCATAATAAACGATAAATGAGTGATAAGTGTATGATATACGTGTGTATATAAACCTTAACCAGGTAATAGGCAGCAGATTATTTTTGTATGTTGATAGTTGACCTTGATGAGTCCTTGAACCATAGAATGTTTGACCTCTGTCACATCAAGCATCACAAATAATCCGGTCTTTCTAAATTGCAATGTCCTTCCCATTGTATATTCTATAGACACCGCGGCCACAAACTGTTTATGGAATTCATGTAATTTATCAGAATACGTAACATTTCTAGGCCACTGGAACCTTGAGATATTTGTAATATCCATTGACTTAACAGATCTTAATCTTATATCCAAATGTGGAGCCGCTAGAAGTGTTAACACTTTATAATTTTATGTAACATAAGAACATATGAATAAATATTTTACATTTCTAGACACCTAAAAATGTTATTACATTGGTTGGTTTAAACACTTCGTGATCCTCAGATTCACTGTTTTGCTTAACAAAAAATAAAGCATTTTTTGCTATATTAAAGGTCAGTGGTCAGTATTTAAAGATAGAAAACACAGCAATGTAGTTTTTAAAACCTAAATTTGAAGTTTAGTCTGCAGCCTGTATGCTGCTCTCCACCCCTATGAGGTTTCCATGGGTAGAAGAGCTACGGAATATGTTGGCGCGTTACAAATAAATGATAATAATAATAGGAGAGTATATAAATTTGACACCCACCATTTTCTATGCAGATACTCAGAAAAATTCTCCTTAAAACTATAACTGCAAGCCCTGTAGTGTAGAAAATGTACTTGCAATCCACACCAGTGCACCATGGATGCTTCCAGGGTCCAGCAAAAACATCAACATTTATTTTGTTCATAATTAAAAAAATAATGTATTTACATTTTCTGCCTGTTTACCCTTTTAATTAGAACACATTTTTCAGACTGCCGTTGTTGTTGTAAGTGTTAGTGTGTTCGGTGTGGTGTATTTTCTCCAATTGAATAGCAAATTAGTTTATGGTCTCCATTACGGGCTCCAGTAACTTACAATTTCTCAATTGAATGAGGCCCTTAGACTGTAGTTCTAATCAGCACATGAAGCAGCTAATTAGTACTCAAGAGCTGCTCATCTGCATAAAAATGCAGCTCAAATGGAACACTGATGGAGTTGGACTTAACTTTGACAAAGCTGATATAATCAGCGAAACCGGTCGGAAATGAAAACAGCAATCCTCCTGGATATTGCCACCCTTATGTTGCCGTCTTTATACTCCGATGAATGGGGAGACCAAAATGTCTGATGCTGGTGTAGTATATATGTTTAACCACATTGTGACTTATTAAGGAGATGTGTGGTTCCCGAAAGGGTGTCCTCCTGTACTAATACAACACATTGAAACTGTTGCCTCTGTGGGGAGGTATTGCAACCTACATCTATCTTTGTATTATACACAAATACATATATATATATATATATATATATATATATATTCTACACACACATATGTGGTATGGCAAATTGCCAGTATACTCCTAACATTACGCACATCATCGTATTTTAAATTATAATTAATAAAGGCTTTCCTATTATTTTGCTTCTAGGAAAGCAATATAAATATCTATCTATATATATATATATATATATATATATATATATATATATATATATATAGAGAGAGAGAGAGAGAGAGAGAGAGAGAGAGAGAGAGAGAGAGAGAGAGAGTATTCAAGTCTTCATATTTTAGCACTTATTTAAGTATACTATTTATCCTTATTTTTAAATTTCTTTACTGTTATCACGCTTATTCACTGCCATCAGAGTCACATGTTTTTCTTTTTTATTAATAATTTAGATCACATTGGTTCATCTATTTATCAATTCCTCTACATATATTTTCTATGCAGTAAATTGTATTATGGTACTTTATTACACTACATTGTGAAGATTTATACCTCCTATATATTTCTAATGTTAATACATCTATAGATCTATAATATACTAAGATATACAGTACATCTATATAGGAAACATATTTCCTCATTATTCAGAAAAAAAATTGAATTCATAGGAAATAACCTTTATTACCCCCTCATTTGCAGCAAAAATTATTATTATTTTATAATAAAATATTTTTTTTTGTTTTGATTTTAAATTTACAAGTGTTAAGCACCAAGGGATTTTTGTTATCCAAGAGCTATTGTTGATATATATATATATATATATATATATATATATATATATATATATATATATATATATATATGTGTGTGTGTGTGTGTGAAAGGAGCCATCTTTAAAATGGTTTTGGATTAAAGGGCGAATCCTTTGTGTACACATTTGCATGTCCCTGCCCTGGTTCCCAGAACAGAGTGCAATAACTGTATTTTTTGGAATTCTGAGCAGGAAATAGGTCTTTTAACTTATTTTAGGCAATCAAATGTGAACACAGATGTATTATTTATTTACTGTACTACTGTACGGTGGAGGGCTCTTATCGCTCTTTTGCCCACCATATTATAAATGATTGTTGTGGTGAACTACCTACTCATAATTTTCCACAACACAAGCTGAGATCCCGCTCCATGCTGATGATAGCCAGTAAGCTTGAAACAGCTGTACATGGATAGGATACTCAGCTTGTGTGTAGCTTGTGTTTAATCTAACCTTGGCTTTGCATTAAAGCTGTGTAATACAGCAGGCATAAGCTTAAAGGAAGCCATGTGTGATAATGGCTACGGATTGAAGAGCAAGGCATTTGTGGGCACATTTGCATGTCCCAGCTCAGCTTCCCAGAATGCAGTGTAATAACTATTTTTCTCTGAAGTCTGAGCTGGAAGCAGGTTTTTTAACTTGTTTTAGACAGTCAAATGTGAACACAGATGTACTATTTATTTACTATATATATATATATATATATATATATTTTTATATATATATATATATATATATATATATATATATATATATATATATACTAGCGACTTGCCCGTCAAAAATTACGTGGCAATAAAATTTGAAGCCATGGGAATGCTGTTTGAGACATAATTGAAACCGTTTTGTACTGTGAGAACCTCCAGCGCTCATTGCAAGGCTTGAGCTGAGCACCTTTGGTGCTCATCGCATGCCTCACAATGAGCATCTTCGGCGCTCATTGCGAGCCGCAGTACCTTCGGCGCTCATTGCGAGCCTCTCCTGTCGTGTACTTTTGGTCTCTGCGAGAGATATATATTTCTATGTATATGCAGGTAATGAATAATTAAGGATTTATGAAATGAACTAATTAAGAATTAATTATTTATGCAATAAATTAATATAGTTTAATTATTTGTAATTGATATATGCAGCGAGCAACAGACTGAAGAGTTAACAATCTGTTTGTATTTTGCGTCTGCATAGAATATACATTTTGAGTGTTAGTGCCCTGCTATAAAGTGTAATAAATGTTTGAAGTGTGCATTCTAAATCGGCTGAGTGCGCAAGGTAAAGCCGTTGGTTTATTGTGTAAAGTGGCATTGTATAGTCGTAATGTTATTAATGAGCGCTGTTATTAATGTGGTATGCGTCTCGTGAGTATTTTCCGGCTTTTGTAATAGTGTATTTTGTAGGTCATCGTGTGATGTGTAAAGTGCTACGCGGTTTGCACTGTTTCGCGTGGTCCGGGGTCGTGTAGCCTCGTTTTCATTTTTTGCGGCGGACATTTTTTTTCTCGCTTCGGGTGGCGAAAATCGTCTAAATTGAGTGAAATTTGCGTTCCACCTCACAGACGTCCTGGGTGTTGCCCCATGCTGTCTGTGATGTTTGTGGAATTTTTGTTTGTGTGTATTTAGTGTGTTTTTCGGGTTTTTGGTTTCAGCGCTAATCTTGTTCTAAGTCCCACGTCTGGTATTTTAACGGCTTGCCTCGCTTTGCGAGGCTCGAAGCAATGAGCTAAAAACAAAAAACTTGAGATTTAAAAATATTAATATCTCAATATATAAATTGCAGATGGTACATTTTATGTTCTATTCAGTTGTTTTGCTTTATAATGAGAATTAAAAAAAGAAAGTGAAGGATATAGAAGTATAGACTATATAATGCAAACCTTGAGTAATTTATGCTTGTATAATGTATGTTTCTAGTTTCATACGTGATATTTGTTTGTCCTTCAAATAAAAATATATTTTACAAAAAAGGAAACACTTAGTGTGAAATTGCACACTAGTGTCATAGAAAAGACAAGTGACTGAAAAAAAATTACCACATTTACTCTATTCCTGAATATACACATCACCTTCACATAACGCGTTTCACTATAGGACTTCTTCAGATAGTGAAGATATGCAGAAGGCTATCAGGAAGACATAAGTCTCCCCTTAGGAAATGGTGATTGGTACTAATGAACTGGGCCATTTTAGGGAAAGGTTACGAGTGATATTCTGTTATAAGGTTGTGGAGACATGAAACAGCGCCCAGTGTTGTCTTATGTCTTGGATTTTTCAGGGTTGAAATTAAATTTGTGTGGAAACCTAAGAAATACCCTTGTTTAGCCTCATGAAATAAACGCATGTCCTCATCTATTTACCATTTCCACTGTTTAATCTTGCTTACCTAATTAAATCCCCAAAACATGAGCCAACACCATTAATGCACATTTGTATGAAATTTCTGACTCTATGTTTGTTCTGATATTAATGAATACGGGCAGGTTTACGACCTTCTTATCTCCCATAAAAGCAAAAAACAGTCCTCTCGTACAATAGAAGGGTTTTATGAATTTTTCTGTGATCATTTGTGTATAATCAGTCATAAAAAGTAAGTAGAAACAGATGGGTGGTGTTGGACTTAACACACTGATGAGGACAGTAAATATGTTATCTGCTCAGTTAAACAATTCAGATTGAATTTATCCTCAAAATTAATCTTCTGGAAAGGAGTTTCAGAAAAAGAAGTTTAGTATGTAGAGATTGGGCTCCCACCTGATTGACTTCCCTATAAATAAAACACAGCTAGGTTTTAAGCACCAACTAAAGTTCAATATAATATTCACTATTGTAATGTGTTGTATGTAATGGTGTGTGCAGAAGCCAATGCGCTGTGTTTGCTGCAACAAAATCACTGTCTAAAGGCTACCATTTTTGCAGTGCAGATATTATTTAAAGAGGCAATGGTTCCCTGTTTTAAATATTAAAATAAATTAACTAAGTGCATATCTAAACATAATTTTATTAAATGCTTAAAAGCTCTGTTGTTACTCACTGAAACCTTTAAAATAGCCCCCAGCAGTTTATGTACACAGTGATTCTATGGTACTAGATTTACTCTCAAATTACAGATTGTTTCTCAACAGCATGTTTGAAATTCTGACACTGTGTGCATGAGTTATAGAGGAGGATCTTTGGGACAGTTTGGAAGGTTTCAGTGAGTAAAATCAGAGCTCTTAAGCATTTGTCAATAAAATGAGGTTTAGATATGGCGGACATTTTTTTTTTTCAAGCCCGCATCTCAATATAAGCTGATGCCATTTTTTTGGTAAAGCCTGTAACTCAATTCTAGCTTCGTCCAACCTCTACCTTGCGAGCCTTGCGATGATCGTCTTTGGAGCTCATTGCGAGCCTCTCCCCCCTCTATTTTACGTGCCTCATTGCAGACCTTGGTAAACCCGTAGCTTTAGGGCCTCATGATGAACGCCTTCAGTGCTCATTGCGCATGCGCAAGCCCTTCATTTTTAACATAGTGTTACAGACAAACTCGCAATTACCACAACTTTTATAGTTGATTCTAACTCACAGCATAGCACTGTCAGCTTTCTATCTAACAGCATAACACTGATAGAGTGAATCCCCTCCGTGGTAGGAGGTCACAAAATGCAGTGCTGATCTAGATAGCATTGTGCAGGAGAGAATACCGGGAGAAATGAGGAGGTCCCACAGCTAAGAAACTGTTACTGTTTGGTTCTCTTGCAAGTAAGTGAATATCAATTGCATGTAAAAATTACATTGTGGAGGAACAAAATAATTAACAAGAGTAATTTTAATTACAAATAACACAATTCATTTCTTAGTATCATCAATAGTTTCTGTCAATTATTTTTTTGCAATTTTTTATATGTAATAATACAGTGTCAGCTTTAATAATAATATTAATCTACCCTGTCTACAATAACTAATGAAATTCTGGAAACACGTACACCAACAGTGTTCTCCTCTACTTACACAAATATTTAGACTCGGACAAAGTTTGTTTATACATCTAACTGAGAAGTTCTAGTTTCAATTTCCCCTTCCTCTATCCAAACTTTTAAATATTATCTTTTTCTAGTGTAATCCCATGATCCTCTTTCAATCCTACTTTTCATCTATTTTAGGCTTGGTGTGAAAGGAAAACTGAAGAAAACATCTCGGATGCCATCTTATTAATATGAAAAGTTAATTACTGCAGTCAAAAAAGCATGGATTTTAAATACAATTTATCACTATTAACATTTCCATTTAAATGGTATTCCGCAGTTTGCAGCCCAAAGGCTTTGCTTGAAACTTATTTTACATTGTTGTTACATTGGATTTTCAAAGGCAAACTATTTTATCTAGCATTTAAGACCACTTTGATTTTAAGAGGCTTTGTTAGATAATTGGATCTGATTGAAATTTACATCACATCTCTTCCCCCTCAGAGGCCCAGAATCCGGCTGCTGGCATCAATGGTGGCAAGTATTGTTTTGCATAATTGCCCCTCTCACACAAACAACTTCCACCGAAGTATCATTGATGCATCCAGGTTCCAGAAGATGATTCAAGATGTATTAGCTTCTAATTATATCCCTCATTAAAATTAACCCCAAGTTGCCAGTATAATAATAACTAAATATATGCACTCTCTATCATTCCTTACATTCAGTCACTAACAAAACTTGGCTTTTCAACTTAAAAAAACATTTCCAAAATACGTCACTACCTTACACAAGACACAACTAAGATTTTAATACACTCTCTCATCTCATAATATCTCGTCTTGACTACTGCAACTTCTTGCTGGCCTGCCCATCACCCGTCTATCCCCACTTCAATCCATATTGAATGCATCTGCTAGACTCATTTTCCGTACTAAACGCTCAGAGCCTCATTCAATTCCGAGTTGCCCAAATGAATAGGGCTCTATATAAGCACATACAAAAAATTTTGACTGAACTTTTTAGTTACTGAACTTCTATCCAAAACCAAGGTTTTCACTAACTAAAAACTTCTGTCAAAAAATATGTTATGTGCTTATATAGAGCCCTATTCAGTTGCCAAAATTCTAATTGAATGAGGACCTCAGTGTCTGCATCACCTCTCTGTCAATCCCTTCACTGGCGACCCATAGTCTCCAGAATACAATTTAAAATCATGACCTTAACTTACAAAGCCCTCAAGAACAGTGAACCCCCTTAAATCTATGCTCTCATCTCCAATTACTCCCCTACCTGCCCTCTTCACTCTGCTAATGACCTTCTTCTTTCCTCCTCTTATCACTTCCTCTCACTCTTGCTCTCAGGACTTTTCTCGAGCTGCCCCCACTATCTGGAACTCCTTCCCTCACTCCATTAGACTCCATTAGATCTCCTGCCTCAAATCTTTAAAAACCTCACTAAAAACAAAACTGTTTAAAGAAGCCTATCACTTGCCGCCTTAACATACACAATGAGCCAGATTCAATTGCAAGCCTGCATCTCGCGGGATACAGGCCGAATGTCTGTGGGTATGCTGTGGGCTCCCGTTCGTCTCCGATTTCGGTGCTATTCAGTTGAAGAAGTCCGCAAGTTAAGGGCCGAACGACGAAGCCGTAAACCATGCACTCATGCGTAGAAGTTCAGGGCGGGAACATGATCAATCTTTAGGGCAGTAAAACATGGAGGTTACATGTCAATCAATTAGGTTCGGGGTCCAATATGCGATCAAACTCGCAAACCCTCAAAATAGAAACTAATAAAAATTAATGCCAATACTGTTCTAGTCCATATGGGTGGCCTGATATGTATTAACTCATTGATTCCCGAGATCGATATAACCCCCAAATGGCACATAAAAAAAATATTTTTATTGCCGATTTGCGAGCATGTAAGTTACAGGTTTGTCGAGATCTGCAATGAAGGCGCTAATCGTGAGGCCCGGAAGTTAGAGGGGGGAGAGGCTCGCAAGGTAGAGGGGGGAGAGACTCTGAACAGCTTCCGAGTTCCGGGCTTGAAAAAAATGGCAGACAATTTTTTTTTCAAGCTCGTAACTCGGATTTAATCACCACCATTTTTTTTTAAGCCAGTAATTCGGAAGCAGTTGGGAGGCCGCCAAAAGACGCCAATTGAATTAGAAATTATTTAGTCCATATGTGAGGTTGAAAGCTTTTTAATTGGCGTATTTTGGCGGTCTCCCAATGGATTCCGAGTTACCGTCTTGAAAAAAAATGGCGGCCGTTAAAAACCTAACTATTTTTCAAGGCCGTAACTCGGAAGCACTTTGCCGGGCTTGGGCAAATTGATCACTTTGAGTGGATGGAAGCGCACCACTATTCTATTATGTAAAGCTCTGCCCCAACACTAACCCTAAACCTTAACCCTAACCTGTACACTGATCCTGGGCCTAATCCCTAACCCCCCCGGGCCACCTGCCGATGACGACTCATAATATATATATGTATATACAGTGGGGGGGGGGGGAGTATTTGATCCCCTGCTGATATTGAACATTTGTCCACTGACAAAGAAATGATCAGTCTATAATTTTAATGGTAGGTGTATTGTAACAGTGAGAGACAGAATAACAAAAAAACAAGAAAAACGCATGTCAAAAAAGTTATAAATTGATTTGCAGGTCAGTGAGGGAAATAAGTATTTGATCCCCTGCCAATCAGCAAGATGGCTGACTCCCAGTTGTCTTTTATACAGGTAATGAGCTGAGATTAGGAGCACTCGCTTAAAGGGAGTGCTCATAATCTCAGCCTGTTACCTGTATAAAAAACACCTGCCCACAAAAGCAATCAATCAATCAATCAGATTCCAAACTCTCCACCATGGCCAAGACCAAAGAGCTGTCCAAGGATGTCAGTGACAAGATTGTAGACCTACAAGGCTGGAATGGGCTACAAGACAATTGCTAAGCAGCTTGGTGAGAAGGTGACAACAGTTGGTGCGAATATTCTCAAATGGAAGAAACACAAAATAACTGCCAGTCTCCCTCGGTCTGATGCTCCATGCAAGATCTCACCTCGTGGAGTTTCAATGATTGGGAGGATCTTATTAATGATCTCAAGGCAGCTGGGACCATAGTCACCAAGAAAACCATTGGTAACACACTAAGCCGCTCAATGTCTCCCTGCTCATGAAACTATACCTATGCCTGTCTGAAGTGTGCCAATGAACATCTGAATTACTCAGAGGAGAACTGGGTGAAAGATGAGACCAAAATCAAGCTCTTTGGCATCAACTCAAATTAATTCTGCCTTTGACCCCAAGAACACATCCCCGCCATCAAACATGGAGGTGGAAACGTTATGCTTTGGGGGTGTTTTTTTGCTAAGGGGACAGTACAACTGCACCGTATCAAATGGGAGGATGGACAGGGCCCTGTACTGTCAAACCTTGGTCGAGAACCTCCTTCCCTCAGCCAGGGCATTGAAAATGGGTTGTGGATGGTTATCCCAGCATGACAATGACCCCCAAAACACAGCCAAGGCAACAAAGGAGTGGCTCAAGAAGAAGCACATTAAGGTCCTGGAGTCCAGTCTCCAGACCTTATTCCCATAGAAAATCTGTGGAGGGAGATAAAGGTTTGAGTTACCAAACATCAGCCTTGAAATCTTAATGTCTTGGAGAGGAGCTACAAAGAGGAGTGGGACAAAATCCCTCCTGAGATGTGTGCAAACCTGGTGGCCAAGTAGAAGAAACATCTGACCTCTGATTGCAAACAAGAGTTTTGCCACCAAAAGTCAAGTCGAAGGCATCAAATACTTATTTCCCTCATTGACCTGCAAATAAATTTAGAATTTTTTTGACATGCGTTTTTCTTGTTTTTTTTTTTTTGTTATTCTGACTCTCACTGTTAAAATATACCTATTGAAATTATAGACTGATCATTTCTTTGTCAGTGGACAAATGTTCAAAATCAGCAGGGCATCAAATACTCCCCCCCCCCCACTATGTATATATATATATATATATATATATATATATATATTTAGACAGACACCTATTGCACATGTATTATTTAACATATAAGATGATATATATCCCCACAACCCCCACAGCAACTAGTATATATATATATATATATATATATATATATATATCTAAACTAGGTTTTCTTGTTCCTCTTCTGTAGTGCAGTGGGCCCCTGCACCCACACCAGCAGTACCTTTCAGCCCACAACCCCCAGTAGCACCATTCACTCCCCCCAGCAGCACTATTTAGCCCCACAATTCCCCCAGCAATACCATTCACCCCCAGCAGCCACATCCCGCCCCCCCCCCCAGCAACAAAATTATTACATTGCAATCTGGGAAGCTGAGCAGGGACATGCAAATGTGCCCACAAATGCCTTGCTCTTTAATCCATAAACCATTCTAATCATGACTTCCTTTAAGCTTATGCACGCTGCATTACAAAGCTTTTATGCAAAGCCAAGGTTGGATTATACATCATGAGTCCCGAAGGCGCTCATTGCAGGGCTCGCGATGAGGATGCATAGATGCAAGTGCGGGCCTCGCAAACCGAGGCCCGCATTTGCGGCCCTGCATCTAATTAAGAATTTAACGTCCGAACCACAGAAAACAAAAAACAAATATGCCTCAAATTAACTTACACACTCACACATACAGTAGCCCAGTGGGAGAGCCAGGGAGCCTGTGAGTGAGGTTGCAAGTAAATTTGCATATTAGCAGTTTTTTTTTAACATTGAAAATCACCTAAACGAGAAAATATATGACGGCCGAAAAAACGGAACAGGATGAAAACGAGGCCGAAGGCAGTAACACTTAACCAAAGGCAGTAACATTTAACCCTAGGCAGTAACACTTGATTATTATTATTATTGTCTTTATTTATATCGCACCAACATATTCCGTAGAGCTGTACAGGGGTTTAGTACATGGCAAAAAACAAACTTAACACCTTATAAAGAACGGAGGGCCCTGTTTTGAGAATATAATCAAATGCACATAGTGCTTGTTTCCAAGACACTGACACACAATTGAAAACTCGCAAACTTACAATCTAAGGGTTTAGGTGTGATACAAGAGGGTGACAAATGTAAGATGGTGGTGTGAAAACAATTTGTTCAGTCAATTGGAGGGGTCTGTGTGTTGTACTGTAGAGTGTGGGTGGGAGTGTTATTAAGCTGTGGAGTGTGCAGTTGTAATTATAAAGGCTAAAGGTGATATGATTTTTTAAATAGGTGTGTTTTAAGTAATTTTTTAAAGGTTTTGGGGAAGGAAGATAATCTAATGGAGCGGGGGAAGGAGTTCCAAATAGTAGGGGCAGCACGGGAAAAGTCTTGAAGATGGGAGTGAGAGGAGGTGATGAGAGAGGAGGAAAGAAGAAGGTCGTTAGCAGAAGGAAGGGGGCGGTTGGGAGAGAATTTTGAAACAAGAGCAGAGATATAAGAAGGGTGCATTGTTGTTGAGGGCTTTATGTGTTAGGGTCAAGATTTTAAATGTGATTCGGGAAGCTATGGGAAGCCAGTGGAGTGATTGACAGAGAGGAGCTGCAGACACTGAGCGTTTGGCATGAAAGATGAGTCTAGCGGAGGCATTCATTATGGATTGGAGGGGAGACAGACTAGAGATGGGTAGGCCAGCAAGGAATTAATTGCAGTAGTCGAGTCGAGATATGATGAGAGAGTGTATTAGAATTTTAGCTGTGTCTTGTGTAAGATAATGACGAATCTTGGAGATGTTTTTTAGGGGAAACTGACAAGATTTTGTTATCGATTGGATGTGAGGAATAAAAGAGAGGGCGGGATCCAGTAGAACCCCAAGACAACGGGCCTGGGAGGTGGGAGTGATGATGGTGTTGTCAACAGTGAGAAATATTTGAGAAGTGGAAGCTGTAGTAGAGGGTGGAAAGATTAGGAGTTCAGTCTTAGACATGTTGAGTTTGAGTTGACGGGTAGACATCCAGGAGGATACGCTAGAGAGGCAGTTGGAAACATGAGCTAGAAGAGAGGGAGATAGATCGGGTGCAGAGAGGTAGATTGAGTATCATTTGCATAGAGATGATACTGAAATCCAAAGGATTTTATGAGGGTGCCAAGGGAGGAGGTGTAGATGGAGAAGAGGAGGGGGCCTAGGACAGAACCTTGGGGAACGCCAACAGACAGAGGGAGAGGTGAAGAAGAGGTGCCAGAGAAGGAGACGCTAAATGTAAGATCTTTTAGATAGGATGTGAAAAAGAGCTGTGCCCTGGATGCCAAATGAGCGGAGAGTTTGGATTAGAAGAGGGTGGTCAACTGTGTTGAAGGCAGCAGAGAGATCCAGGAGAATTAGAATTGAGAAGTGACCCTTTGATTTGGCAGTTAGCAAGTCATTGGTGACTTTTGTGAGGGCTGTTTCTGTTGAGTGTTGGGCACGGAAACCAGATTGGAAGGGGTCAAGAAGGGAATTGGAAGAAATAAATTGAGTGAGGCAAGTGTAGACAAGCCGCTCAAGCAGTTTAGAAGCCAGGGGAAGTAGTGAGATATGGCGGTAGTTGGAGGCAGAAGCTGGGTCAGATGAGGGCTTCTTGAGAATGGGTGTAATTATGGCGTGTTTTAATGAGGATGGAAACCTGCCAGTGTTTAGGGAGAGGTTGAATATATGTGTGAGAGCTGGGATAAGTGCAGTGTATAGGGGAGGGATTAGCTGTGAAGGAGTAGGATCATGTGAACATGTTGTAAGGTGAGAGGTTAATAATAATGTAGATACTTCATCCTCAGTTACAGGGTTAAAGGAATCCATAGTGGAGGAGGGATTGGGGAAGGGTAAGGGTTGGGTGTTGTCGGCTTGTGGAAAGGATGGTGGGATAGGGCCATGCTGGGAGGAGAGCTCATTTAACCCAAGGCAGTAACACGCAGGCCTGGCGATGAGCGCTGAAGGTACTCAAGTGCGAGGCCTATAAAATACACAGGGGGAGAAGCTTGCAATGAGCACCTTCGGCACTCATTGCGAGCCACGCAATGAGCGCTGAAGGCGCTCATTGTGGGGCTCGCAATGAGCACCAAAAGGTGATCATTGCAAAGCAGGAAAGTTGCGGCTTGCCAAAAACAGCAATGAGCGACAAAACTGATCATCGCGGGGCCTCTAAAGTACACGGGGGGAGTGGCTCGCAATGAGCGCCAAAGAGAGATTTGTAGAATTGTAGATTCAAAAATACATACCTGGAGAGCTGCCTTTCCATTCTTGAGAAACATAAACTCTATAAACTATAATCAAAATGATGTCTGAAATTAAATTTGATTTTAAATCTCATAGCAGGGGAGTGTTGTGCGAAAACAATGTAAACGAGCTCCCCTAAGTTCCTAATAATAATAATATCAAAAAGTCTGTCTCACAGAGTCCTCATAAGTAAATAGATTGCTCTTGTTAAGCTGTTACAAATCCTTCAGTTTTATACTTACTCATTCAAGTGTTCTATTTAATAATACACTTTACTGCTTATATGCTTTGTATTAACAGCAGACTGTTACAGACATATTCCCTTGTCTCATTACAAAATCTCTCTTTGAGAGTAAATACGTCTCTGGACAGAAGTCTTCACTAAAGCTTAAGTGGCTCCAAAACCTTTTATTTAACGTGTGGCATACTAATACTTTTTGTGTACACGCCTTAATGCACAGTCCCATATTCCAAAGTACACAGAAAATCAAAGTGCTCAAATAAAGGTTTTTGGCACCTTTGTGAACTACATGTTAAAATGCAAAATATTCTCATTCTTCAAAGTAAATTGTTAAACAAGTAATGGTGGATTCAAGAGTTATTGGGGCCCTTAGTTGAATTGGGGCAAAACGTAATGGTCTACTCAAGGTTTTTGTTCCCTGGTCTCACAACATATTGTAATGCATTATAGTCCAATACTCCAATACTTTACTAAACATTGTAATGGCAAATGGTCAACACTAAGTTTTTTGGGGTAAAATGGTCACAGGTTTTTCTTCATATACAACTTTGGCTCCTCATATTTAATTGGAGTTGACTATAATACATTACCTTTATTTACTAGATACTCAAAAGTCTTAAGATTCCAGGATAAAAGAATCCAAACCATAGGAATTTTATTTTTGGCACATAAATATTTACTAGAATCATTGTGTATATCTATGAATACACACCATCTTTGGTTCCTAGATATTTTACTAGCTGGCTTATACATTTTAGATATTTTTATGCGAATAAAATATATTTCCGACAGTTTGTTGCTGTTCTGTATAATTTTAATGTTGTTGTGGAAAGAAATTAAATGATTGTTTCAAATATATTATTAAAATACAAAACCTATTGTGAGGTATTCAAGGTTTCCCCAGGGTGTTTTCCACCCCAAATTTATCAGTACAAAAATAGTGCGACTAGTAAGGACAAGATAAATATAACGTTTATTTATACACAACAGCGACAAATAAAATGATTAAAAATACCAAAAAGGAACACAGGGGAGATAATATGAGGCAGTTGTATGGAATATATTGATCCTATTGACACACAAATTGTGTTGTATATATGCTCCAATTGTAGGGATACAATTATTCCAGCCTTCAATCAAGGTAAATGGTAAATCCATATATTTAAGGTGTATAAGCCCGCTAGTTATATGTCTATATACAACTGTACTTTGAACGTACATGCATTGAACGTATATTATTAAAACACATAACAGTGTTAGTAAAATAGAATACTATTTATGTAAAATCAAAGATACATTCTTAGAATAGTGATAAATGTATGAACTACTCTTGGAAAGAAATACATAATACAAATGGACATTACTATGATACACGTGGACAATCCTACTAATTGTAGAAGTGTTGTGCAAAGCATTATCGCTCTGTATTCTCACCATTTCTACACTTGGGAAACCATTTTGTTAAAAATGTGTGTTTTTTATATATTTTACAATTACTTCTCATTACACATAAGATGATATCATCCACAAACAGTACTGTAAACTTGCTCATTAGTGTATAAGAACCTGATGTTTACAAGCTTGCTTTTGGGATGTGAGTGATCTACGGTAGATCACTGCGATTTTGTAGCCTAAAATTATTTTTGGGGATGGATCACAAGGCAACATTGGACATGGAGTAAGACATATTAGTATATAAACATGTGTAAGGATAATTGAATAGGTTTAAAATAATCATTTATTAGGCTCGGGTAACAACAGCGAATTAAAATACATAACAAATCCAGGATTGGAACATAAAGTTTAAAAGAAGGCTAGGTTGTATGAGATAAGGTAACCACTAGAAAATTGTATCAAACTCTTAATAGAGGGGTGTCCTTATCTCTCCTATTACTCCTGTGTCAGGGTGTGGATGAATGGTAATTCAACCTGGTGTGTGGTCCTCCTAGTAAAGTCCTTACAAGAGATTAATATAAGGTTCCTACTGGCTGATAGGTAATGATAGAATATGAAGTGAGGAGAGAATCACAGTAAGCATAGGGAGAAACTACCGAAGGCAATGCTCCCAATGCTAACTGTGTATCTATTCACTCCTTCTGATAGATAGAACAGTGATATAAAGTGCTATGTGACTGAAAAGAGTGATTGCTCTTATTTATATCAAAGGTATCCACCAATATGTGGTTGATAACCTCCTTTTGGTTATAAAGCTCATGTAGCTCATCTGTTAGAAGAGTTTATCAACTCTGAAAATGATCTTGTCACGATATAAACCCCTTCCAGGGGAATGGAGCTAACACTTGAGCTCTCAATACACAAACTACCTACTGGTAGTAGTCTGTGCCCTATCAGTCATCTTATCACTGCATAAACCCCTTCCAGGGGAATGGAGCTAACACTTAAGCTCTCAATACACAAACTACCTTCTAGTAGTAATCTGTGCCCTATCAGTCATCTTTAGGGAAACCCATATCCTTTAGTAAGCCTTTCACCATATCATACATGCGATCTTTCAGGCATTTGGATAAGGACAGGGAGGGTAACCACACACACTAGACACATACACACAGTCTGTTAGGAATGAACGCCAGCGTGCCCTATGCGTAGGGACAGGCTACGTCATCAAAAGCTGCCCTATGCGTAGGGACAAGCTACGTCATCAAAAGCTGGCTTCCACCCAAGCATCACAGGCTTGTACGGGCGAGGTATTAGAAGGAACTAAAGTTGGAGGAAGTGAGCCTGCCAAGAGTTCTGATGAGCCACCCAGGGCTTGGCACACAGTGGATTCGGAGGACCAGGTGGATAAGCCAGAGTCCATTCCGAGGCCTGTAAGCGAAGATGTAGATCCTACTTGTGAATTCCAGCAGGAAATCCCTGTGCCCCTACTGGATTCTCAGACTGTTGAGAAGACCTCTAAATATCCGGTACCAAAACAACATAAAGCAAAGCTTTCCAAGCTGGAAAAGCCCTGTTGGTGCCCCGATGATGGCTCATTTGTTAAGTTGGATGAACATAAGCAAAATAAAGAACTAGAAGTTTGGAAACAGTGTTTTCTGAAGCACTCCCTGCATAAAGCCAAGCCTGTGTTTGAGAGGAAAGTTACCTAAATATCGTCAGCAAAGGGACAACGGCAGATGGAAAGGAGGAGCTAAAGGCAGATGTGGTATCTGTCATTGTGTCTGCTGAAACAACTGATGAGATAATTCAGAGAAAGCCAGTTGAAAAGCTCCCAATTCTTAAAGCAAAGCTGCAGGAAGCAATGAAACGGCATCATACTGAAGAGCGGCAGAAGCGCCAGGCTTTGTTTAAGTTGGACAAGGAAGGTGGCCGTGAAGTTGAGGATGACGAGGGAAACATTGAGACTGTAGTAGATCTCCTGGGAGTTGAAGTTAATGAAGAGATTGGAAATGAGTACGGGCTCGAAGAGAGTGCAACGGATATTGTTATATCTGTACCCAGACATGTGACTACAGAGTCCATCGCAAGGCTGTTCGAGGACAGCGCTACAAAGTTGAGAGATTCACTCCTTCCTGATAAAGGCGACACACATGAAGGAGGCCAACAGACCAGTAAGGAAATGAGAAGATGGATTTACAGGCGGCCACGATCGCAGCCTGCTACCTCAATGCGGACGGCACAGAACGAGGAGTTCTTGAGTGGTGAGCGACCCTACCGGATGTCCGGCCTCTCGGCATGTCGCCCAACACCATGTTGTTGAGCTGAGGGGGGGGGGGGGTGTGATCGTTTGCTCATCGGAAGTGATGACAAGCAAGTGGAGTGTGAGTTCTTGTCAGAAGTGAAGGAGTTAACACTTCTGAAGAACTCCTAATTGGAGCAACTCCCCTTTAAAAGACTGGAAAGCAGACATGGAAAGGAGGAGGAGGGGCTGACTAGGCCCTAGGCAGCTGTGCTGCTGAGAGGAACAAGCACAGAGTGGAAGGTGATCTGCTGTGGAAATACAGTGACGTTGTGAACTACCCTGTAAAGGATCACCAAGTGACTGTTACTGGGAGAACGGGGACTACAGCAAGTTGTATGAGCTGGAAGATTGACTTCAGACTCAGGAGGAGAAGTCACAAGGAAGCCAAGTAAGTGAAGGGAATAAGTGAGGATTCCCAGGCAGAGTTTTGCCTTAAAGGCCTAAGCACGGTCTAGCTGAAGTATTATGCCCCAGGGAAGAAGTGAAGTAAAAGCGAAGTTTATACAAGTGAGTTTGTGTATGCAAGGGTCCCTGGGGTGAAGCATACGGGAGAGACGGGTGGGCCCTATGCTTCACCCGCAACCGTGTCCCAGAGAAGAGAGCTGTGTCCCAGAGAGGAGCGCTGTGTCCGTGAGAGGAGCGCTGTGTCCGAGAGAGTAGCGCTGTGTCCGAGAGAGTAGCGCTGTGTCCGAGAGAGGAGCGCTGTGTCCGAGAGAGGAGCGCTGTGTCCGAGAGAGGAGCGCTGTGTCCCAGAGAGGAGCGCTGTGTCCCCGAGAGGAGAGCTGTGTCCCACAGAGCGAGGAGCTAGAGAGGAGAGCTGTGTCCCACAGAGCGGAGCTGTGACCCAGAGTGGAGCGGGGTCCCAGAGGTTGCTGAAGAGGGCGACCTAATCTCGCTGGGACCCTCACCTGTAAAGAGACTGTTTATTTCCTGGCCACAAGGTGGCACTACCCCAGTAAAGAGACTGTTTACTTCCTGACCACAAGGTGGCACTACTCCCAAGTTTAAAGGACTGTATATACCTGGCCACAAGGTGGCATTCTCCCACCTCACGGAGACATAATTGTTTGTTTTCCGTTAATTTAAGCAGAGCTACTGCTACAGCCGTTATTTTCTTTCCTGTAAATAAACCAATTTGCTGCACTTCCAAGCCGTATCAGCCCTCATTTCAAGAAACCACCGCTATACGCGGCCATCCTGATCACAGGGGTTATATAGTGACAAGATCATTTTCAGAGTTGATAAACTCTTCTAACAGATGAGCTACATGAGCTTTATAACCGAAAGGAGGTTATCAACCACATATTTATGGATACCTTTGATATAAATAAGAGCAATCACTCTTTTCAGTCACATAGCACTTTATATCACTGTTCTATCTATCAGAAGGAGTGAATAGATACACAGTTAGCATTGGGAGCATTGCCTTCGGTAGTTTCTCCCTATGCTTACTGTGATTCTCTCCTCACTTCATATTCTATCATTACCTATCAGCCAGTAGGAACCTTATATTAATCTCTTGTAAGGACTTTACTAGGAGGACCACACACCAGGTTGAATTACCATTCATCCACACCCTGACACAGGAGTAATAGGAGAGATAAGGACACCCCTCTATTAAGAGTTTGATACAATTTTCTAGTGGTTACCTTATCTCATACAACCTAGCCTTATTTTAAACTTTATGTTCCAATCCTGGATTTTTTATGTTGTTACCCGAGCCTAATAAATGATTATTTTAAACCTGTTCAATTATCCTTACACATGTTTATATACTAATAAGTAATTTGGTAGTAAATACCATAGGAACTAGCATTCTTGAGTTCTAATCTTATTGAGTAAGACATACCCTAACTGATTTAGCTTATCACTAAATAAATTAGGTTGTTGTATAGCAGGCAACATTAGTGTTTAGAGTTGACTAGCACCAATGGTAGGGCAAGTTAGTACCCTGTGATAATAAGCAGTCAACCTGACCCTTCAGAGTTGCCTACCACTGGCGGGGCAACATGTGGTAGAATCTATGGGATTCTATAGGAGAACAAAGAGATAAGAGAAAGATCTTAAAGGAGGTATGGAGTTTATTAATGATTGTATTCTTGGATCAGAAGCAAATTCTCTCACAGTGTAGAATTTTACTACTGTGCAATCTATTTTCTGTTAGTAAATCTGAGCATTTAGTGTTGCTGATATTCTATCATTGTTTTAATACATGTACAGTATCCACTTTGGAACAGTCTGTTTGAGTTACTGAGCTATTTTATGAAAGTTGGCATCACTGTAACATTTCCATTATATGAAGACGTTTCCCACTTTTACTCATGTTAATTGTGATTTTGTAGCATTATATATTTTTCCTGCAGTGGATAGCTTTTGAACCTAATCCATTCCGATTAAGCAATCATGTCCACTTGAGACTTTTAACCTTTATAGTGATACATAATTGGAACAGAATGTGATGTGGTCTGCCATCTACGCAAGCACATATAAAATATATGATGGCACTAAGTGTTTTTATGGAGGCAACCAAGCAGAGAAATAGAGAGAAGAAGTAAGAGATAAACACACACAAAAATACTGGCCTCTAGTCCATGTCTCCCCTAAGGCTGACTCATAGCTAATGGAGTTTTTATGAGCAAATTTGTGGAGCTATTCCATGACTCTTTCCAAAAGGGGGGGGGGGGGGGTGTCCAAGGATGGCAGTAGCTCACTAGCTCTATAGCTGTAACGTGTGCTCACAGCCTGCCTACAGTATACTCGTAGGAGATTCCGAATCTGAACCTCAGTTGTGATATGATGCCATGGGTGCCATGGGTAAAGTAAGTTAACCATTATGCCACAGGGGTCCGTGCTTATGGCCTTATTCTCCTTTACACTACCCCCTAGTTAAGAAAAGTGTTTTTCAACGGGTTGAACATTAGGATCAGGGTTCCTGAATTAAGATAGAAGAGGTTCGGCTTCTACAAGCAACATAGACTGAAGATTGTGGACCAGGGTGTCGATGATCATCCCTGTTGAGGCATCAAGAGGAGGGTAAGTTTAATTGGCCCCCCCACAGGTATAGTTTTTTAAATATTTTTGGTAGTTTCTTTTTTCTTTTCTTTTTTAATTTTATCTGTCATTCTTTTTTTAATAGTATTTTTATTTTATGTCATTCTTTTTTTCTTTTCAGTAATTATTTGTATTTATTTGTAATTAGTATTCTAATTAGGGGGGGGGGGGGTGATATTATAGACTATCAGCCTTATTAAATTGTGATTCGGTAAATTTAGAAGGGCTCTATTTAAGCACACAACATATTTTTTTTACAGAAGTTGTTAGTTAGTGAAGACCTTGCTTTTGGATAGAAGATCACTAACTAAAAACTTCTGTAAAAAAAATATGTTGTGTGCTTAAATAGAGCCCTTCTAAATTTACCGAATCACAATTTAATAAGGCTGTATATATCCTGGTTGCCAGCCATCATTAAGTCCACTCTAATTCATTTTTCATCATCAAATTATATATTACAAATCTTTATAATCATTAATACAGTACTGTTAATTATTACTATTATTGTTTATTTTTCTTATTATATAACTAATTTTAGATTATGATTTGTTTTATTGTTTTTTTTTTATTTCTTATTTTGTTGTGTATTACTAAAAAATGTTATAAAATAGTTGAACAATAACAAATTTCAACACAGTAGTTTTCTACTTTATCTGTAAATAAAGTAAATTAACACAATATGTTCATATTATTTATTTTAATTACCCAATAGTTTAATTACAAGCTATTGTGCTAGTAGTAACATAATTTTATTGAATGCTGTAAATTGTTGCATTCTTAGACTTTTTTTCTGATGAAACAGAAACAAACTGTATTTTCACCTTGAATATAAATCAATACAACATTCCAGTCCTTAGTCCATGATAAATGATCCTCCAAATTGTCACCTATTTTATTTTTGAAACAGAAAAAATGAATCGTATATCTATCATATCATATTTATCATTTGTTATTTTTTATTTATTACTCTTTATAAACAAAACAACAAAATGTTCCAAAGTGATATATACCAGAGTTTTAGTAACCTACAAGCTACAGAATAAATGTTTAGAGCCAGTTGCACAATTCAATATTGAATTTACTGACACACAATGTATTTAGGACCCTACTCCATTACAATGTTAGATTAAAAAGCCTAACTGCAAAAGACAATGTATATGTATATGTATTTACAGTGGCTTGCAAAAGTTTTCACCCCCCTTGACTTTCTACCTATTCTGTTACATTACAGCCTTAAGTTCAATGTTTTGTTAATCTGAATTTTATGTGATGGATCAGAACACAATAGTCTAAGTTGGTGAAGTGAAATGAGAAAAATATATACATGAAACTATTTTTTAGAAATAGAAATGAGTATGTACTCACACCCTTTGTTATGAAGCCCATAAAAAGCTCTGGTGCAACCAATTAACCTCAGAAGTCACATAATTAGGAAAATTATGTCCACCTGTGTGCAATCTAAGTGTCACATGATCTGTCATTACATAAACACATCTTTTTTGAAAGGCCCCAGAGGCTTCAACACCTAAGCAGGAAGCACCACTAACCAAACACTGCCATGAAGACCAAGGAACTCCCCAAACAAGTAAGGGACAATGTTGTTGAGAAGTACAAGTCAGGGTTAGGTTATAAAAAAATATCCAAATATTTGATGATCCCCAGGAGCACCATCAAATCTATCATAACCAAATGGAAAGCACATGGCACAACAGCAAATCTGCCAAGAGACGGCCGCCCACCAAAACTCATGGACTGGGCAAGGACGGTATTAGTCAGAGAGGCAGAATAGAGACCTAAGGTAACCATGGATGAGCTGCAGAGTTCAACTGCAGAGACTGGAGTATCTGTACATAGGACGAGTATAAGCCGTACGCTCCATAGAGTTAGGCTTTATGGCTGAGTGGCCAGAAGAAAGCCATTACTTTAAGCAACCGGAAATGGCACGTTTTGAGTTTGTGAAAAGACATGTGGGTGACTCCCAAAATGTATGGAGGAAGATGCTCTAGTCTGATGAAACTAAAATTGAATTTTTTGGCCATCAAAGAAAACGCTATGTCTGGCACAAATCCAACACATCACATCACTCAAAGAACACCATCCCAAAGTGAAACATGGTGGTGGCAGCATCAAGTTGTGGGGATGTTTTTCAGCAGCCTGAACTGGTAAACTGGTAAGAGTTGAGGGAAAGATGGATTGTGCTAAATACAGGGATATTCTTGAGCAAAACCTGTACCACTGTGTGCGTGATTTGAGGCTAGGACGGAGGTTCACCTTCCAGCAGGACAATGACCTCTAAAGCAACACTTGAGTGTTTTAAGGGGAAACATGTAAATGTGTTGGAATAGTCCTAGTCCTAGCCCAGAGGTTGAAGGTGTGGGGAGTCAGCCTGTCAGTATTCAGACCACTGCCTGGCCCTACAGGGTATATAAATTGATGAATAGCAGAACATAATGGGAGGTCACAAAATGGGAATGGATTTACATCTTGGCACATGGTCACCAGCAATCACGTGGGACCTTCCAGGATGGGCGTAGTGGAGATAACCTTGATGGAGTCGAGTTGGCTGTTGATGCTTGTGCCTCTGCAAAGCCTCCATGTGTTTTTGCAAGCCCTCCTTGCTAAAGGGTGGTGATGAAGGAGCTTGTGTACTGCAATGAAGCTGTGAGCTATACCATGTAGGGCCACTGTAGGTGGGCAGGTCATAACAGAGAGGTCAGACAAGTCACAGTCCAATGGAGAAGGAACTGGCAACCCAGTCCAGTATCTTTGGCATGCAAACCTTGTTAAAACGGCGCAGGCAGAGACCTTTCTAAATGTGCTGTAGTCCATAGGGTCACAGAGAGTCGAACAGTACTGAAGGACTGAACAACAAATAATACAATTTTCCCCTGGTATTTGATAAATGTGATGTGGTGGTGAAATATGGCCACTATTTGTTTTCCTAAATGTAGATGTGATAAGTGAGATTTATATGCAAGTGAGTGAGAAAGGGGTAATATGGAATGAGTGTCATGTTTTTTGTGTTGCTATTTAATCAGCTAGTGTGTCTTTAATTGCGTAATGCAAGTTGCAGCATGGCTTTTCATATTGGCATATGCATGACCATTCCAACATATGCTAAGTGGTGGTGGTGAAGGTTCACTCTAGGTGAGCACATCATAGCAGAGAGGTCAGACAAATCAGGGTCCACTAAAGAAGGAAATGACAACCCACTCCAGTGTCACCTGTCATATTCATTTTAGGCCCTTAGGGGGAATGTTCATACTCCACAGTATCACTAATTGGACTTGGCCTGTGTATTAACTCTTTATTATTATTATATTTGATATTTAGTATTATATGGTATCTAATGCTATTAGGACTGTTATTATTTTTTATGTATTGATCTATTGCATGGTAACTAGGGATCATTAGTTTACATATTAGTTTACATATATAGGAATGCGACACAAATGTGATGTGTCTGTCCCCAAACCCCTACCATTGACAACACACTGACACGGTTAGAACAGTATAACAAAGTTTGATTTCATACACAGAGCACAATCAGAAATGGACAAGACTGTACATTAATATCATAGGTGTGGTGTGGGCGGATACCGGAATGGCAAGAGGCTGTGGCCAATCAAATGAAACCTAAAGGGTTAACTGTGACAACATCATAAGGATAATACATACCATCTACCTGGGTCACATGTGGTCAAGACACTACAGTAACCATAATCGGAATTTGACATACCATATCATATAATACTCTATTTCATGAAAATAAGAATTTATGCGCATAGAGCTTCCATATGGTCTCCATCTGCCATATTAAAGTGATGCTAGAAATCATGGAACAAATCAATTCCACACACAGTGTTTTTACATACATAACTGTTGATTTCCAAATAGATTATAGGAATCTGTAAAACATAAAGAGGAGGTGTTAGAACAATCATAAGATGTTATTATAGTACATTGTTTTTGCTCTGGACACTACAATATACCAATTAACATGAACGTCATCTATGAGCAGTAATAACCATATTGATTCTGTCCTGTTCAACCAGCCTTCCCGGAATATGTTGAGGATGTTTAATACAACAAATCATTCTTCACTGTGAATACGATCTTTCAGCAAAAACTATCACTATCTACATGGAATAGTTGTGCCATACTCATATTGTGATGGATGGGTACAGCTTTTTTTACTTTGTAAAATGTCTATTCTTCTTTTTGTACATGTATGCTAAAATCCTTACTCAAAATGGCCACTAATACACCCCTCCCTTTGGACAAGAAAGCAACAAAGCAAGATGGCGCCAACATTCGGGACTACACCCATAGACTGTGGCAGTCACATCCTGGTTGGAGTACAGCCAAATAAGGGGATGCAGTCAAATAAGGAGATGACCGATCAACAGCCTATTCTTTTGCACACGTCACTCGCTGCACATCCCACCCTGTAGCCTTGTGAATAAAGAGTTGGAAGCTTCACTTGTCTGAACATAGTGTCAGTGTGATTCTTCGGCATGCTCCCACCTCCACTTACAAATCTGGACAGGGGCAGATACTTAGTCTAATTTGGAACAATTGACACCCAACGTGGGGCTCTGGGTTGTGACCCAACGGACAGCCGATCGAGAGGACTCTGGAGTGGACTACCAGGGACGGAGCGGAGACTGATCACCTCTGATATATGGTAATGAATACATCGATATCTTGCCTATATATCCTGTCCCTGTGACCACCCCTCCTCCGTATCTGTGTCGGCTGCCGGAGGGCACCAAAGACAGGTAAATAACTTGCTTAAAGCCCCGTTTAAGAAAACCTGTATTTCGACTATCTGCCTCCTGGGTATGAAAGTGATCTGAGGGGAAGTAAATAGGTAAAAAGGAACAACCTATGCAGGGGTAAAGGTGACGTGGTTAAACTTCTTTAGGGGTTCGTAGAGCGGTATAGCACACGGTCCCGTAGAGGGCGTCAGGAAAAGCGCACAAGGCGCACGATTTTGCAGAGCTATAGGTATTCCTAGTCATTTTTTTCCCTAGGATAGAGCATTCAGAATATTTGTGTCATGTGTGTCAACTAGTTTAGGTTTGTGCTCTGTTGTATTCTTTCTGTCTCTTCTGTTGAGGGAAGTACTTTGTTACACACTTCCAGACCCGAATTAGTCTGCAACCACCGAGGGTGGACAGACCCAGTGACTAGTCTACATATTGGGAAAGCGCACCAAGGGAAACCTTTGTGACAGCTGAGCACAGTAGACGTTTCGATTCTTCTGTCTGTATCTAAGTATCTGTGACACCCCTCGAAGATGGGACAGAGGTTAGGAAGACCCCATAAGGGCAAAACTGCATACAATATTGTCAGAGAAAGAGAGGCGGAGGAGGCAGTAAAGAAAGTAAAGAAGGTGGTAAAGGTATGTGGGATTAAAACAGGGGCTAGAGGCAGGCTGCAACCAGAGGACTGGCGCCGGTTGCTAATAGAGAAGAAACGGCTGTTGCAGAATCGCAAGTTAATGCCGACAGCCGAAGCCTGGTTCAGAGTAGCTAAAGGGATCCACAAGGAGGGATGGGTGGAAGAGGAATTAGAGATGGGGGGACAGAAGATATATGTGTACCACGACGGCAAACTTTATCAGCCACCGCCCTATAATGGCGCCTGGCACTGAGAAACAGATGTCACGCCCAGACCACTCCCCTATTACCCCGATAGTTACCTCTCCGTCTGCCCCCGACAAACCGGCAGGTCTGTATCCCGTCCTACTGGCTGATGGGTCATTTTCTCACCAACATTTTCTCACCAACCAATGGGTCATTTTCTCACCTTACGGGAGGCCCCTTAACGTCCATAAAATGAAACCACAAGGGGGGGTCCAAGTCCTGCCAACTCCCAGCCGACCCCTCTAGTATAACGCTGTGGTGTCCACAGTCCTTTCCTCACCCGATGCCCCTAGTATACACAGTTACCAACTTCCCCCAGATGGGGGTAGCCAGACAGGGGATATCCAGCCGCAGCCTGACCCCGGAAACACACACACACCATGTTTCTAAAGGGGGGGCTCCCCTAATGTATGTTACCTTTACCCCATTGCAGGTGTCTTCCCTGGTGAATGCCCTCCTCCTTGATCCTGAGAGGCAGCCCATGCCCTTTTCCCGCCGAGTGGTCCAGACACAAAAACTTACACCGCAGCTGGCGGGGTCTGGTTAGCTTCTGCGAAATAAAGGCAGGAGATACTTACTGGCCCATCATGGAAAAAGGTGTCTCCAGTGCCCGTTTACCTAGCGATAATGACTACAGTTCAGGCATAGAATTCTGCGAGCAACTCAGAGACTGGGCCAAAGATAGATTAGCTGACCAGGCCACTAGCATCCAGGATATCACACAAGACAAGGCAGAGTCAGTCGAGAAGTTCCATACTAGATTATCCCAGGCCTACTCGGACCTGGGGTTTAGTATGTACAATAAAGTACATACACAAATGTTGTCGGCCGCTTTTGTATCCGGCCTCAAGGAGCCCCTACGAAAGGGTCTGGTCTTAGCCCAACCCGAATACAGGGTGCTACCTCTTGATACCCTCCTGCTCATTGCAAAGGGTCTCAAATCCTCCCAGACTTCAAAGAAACCAGCTCCCCTGAGGACTAATCTGGCCCAACCCGGCCCCCAACCCAGACAGTGTTTTAATTGTGGGAAAGTAGGGCACTTCAAAAGGGAATGCCGCACCCTGAGGGCTTCCCGATCATGGAACACAAGACCTATGAACCCTGAGAACACCGACCAGAGTGAATCTTCCATTGGGAATACTGACCCAACCCACCCGGACTCCCCACGCTAGGAACCTGGCGAACCTGTGTCACCCTCCCCTGTTATGGCAGCATCCTTAGGGGATGCAGTAGGGCCTCTAGCCATAATAGTTCTACACATAGAGGGCCATCCAACCACATTTCTGGTAGGCACAGGCGCAGCCAGAATCATTATTAGAAAAAATGATCTGCCCGACTATTCTTTCCTATCAGACATAGATGTGTCTTGTGTGGGGGTGGACGGAACCCCCCGTGACAGCACACTGACCCGACCCTTACACATAGGAACCTTTCTGGACCTTTTGGATCATTTTGTGGTGTCTACAATCTGTCCCCTAAACCTGTTGGGCGCAGATGTCCTCTCCCGCTTACGAGCCTCGATAACCTTTGCACCGGATGGGACGGTCCAACTATCCTCCCCTTTGTCTAGTTTTGACAAGTCAGCCCTTTGCTCCCTCCCACTCCTCATGCACATGGAAGGAACGACACGAAAGGAGGCGTGCATCTCCGACGCCTTGACATGAATACCCCCCAAATTATGGTCAGTGGGTCCAGAAGACATAGGACGCCTCCAGGTCCCCCCGGTTCTAGTCACCCTCATCCTGGGGCCAGTCTTCCCTGAAAGCCACAATACCCTCTTAAGCCCACACAGGCCCTTGCCATCTCCCAGCAGATTAAAAGTTTGGTTGACAATGGCGCCCTCATTCCCTGCAAATCCCCCTGCAATACACCTCTGTTCCCTGTGAGAAAGAAAACTGCCAAGGGGGAACCAGAGAAATACAGAATGGTGCAGGACCTCTGTGCTGTGAATGAAGCCGACGTCCTGGATATCCCCATCCTTCCTAATCCACACACGCTCTTATCTGGAGTTCCTCCTACCTCCAAGTACTTCACTGTAGTGGATCTAGCCAACGCATTCTTAAGTGTACCCCTGGACCCCTTGTGTTAATACCTCTTTGCTTTTACTCATGAGCACCAGCAGTATACATGGACGGTCATGCCTCAAGGAGCCCAGAATTCTCCTAGCCAGTTTGCAAAAGCAATGGCGTCCATCTTGGACACTTGGCAGAAAACACACGACGATGTAACCTTACTCCAATATGTAGATGACCTTCTCCTATGTGCAGATGACCTCCCCACTGCCGAACGGACCTCTGAGGACCTCCTATGTTTTCTTGCCAAACAAGGGTGTAAAGTGTCCAAGCAGAAACTTCATTGGTGCTTAACCTCAGTGGTTTTCCTGAGTCACTGTCTTTCACACGGAACTCGTCACCTCACCCAGGACCAGATAAAGGTGATAAGGGCCATCATCCCACCCACAGCACACAAACCTCTTCACGCCTTCTTAGGCCTGATTTCTTACTGCAGAGCATGGATCCATGAAGCCTCTCTGCTCATGCAACCCCTCTAAAAACCGAGCCCTTTCTCCTCACAGCAGAAGCACTCTCCAGTTTTTATGCTCTCCAGGATGCCATCTCCTCTGCCCCAGCACTAGGACTCCCAGACTATCAGAAGCCTTTCTGTTTGTTTGTATCTGAAAGATCAGGACACGCCACCGGGGGCCTCACCCAAGCACATGGCCCCCGACAACATCACATTGCATACTATTCTTGCCACGAGTAGGACCCTCATGTCTCCGCGCTGTTTTTGCGGCACAAGCGCTGATTGAGAAGATGAGCGATCTGGTTCTCGGACACCAACTTGTCATCCTTGCCCCCCTATGATATTGCTGCCATTCTGAATCAAGTACAACCAAGACACCTCTCCGCCACTTGCCACCTACGCCTTCAGTGTTCCCTGCTACTACCTGATAACATCTTCGACAACGATGCTATACCCTCAACCCATCCACTCTTCTGCCTCTTCCCGAGGGGGAGTTCCCCTCCACACATTACTGGTATAGCACCGACTTGGACCCGACCTCCACAATTTTCCAAGATCTCCAGGTTCGGGCCTTACCCCGGACCCCTCATGTGATACAATATCACCCCACTGCACTCTGTGGTATAAACTAACACCAGGACCAGATCCCCAATACGAGAAAAAGTTTCTTCAACTCAAACGAATAACACATCCTGACCCACCTATTTTGTGATGCAAAGGGTAATAGCATGGTCTTGGCCCTCCTGCCACCAGAGGCGGCCCACCTATACCTACATGAGGACTCAGCAATTCCCCATGTCTCACTGACCAGGGCGCCCCTGACCTCGTGGGAAGAACTTGGACATATGGCCAAGACATGGAACCCTGAGGATCAAACCCAGTTCTCTGAAAAAGGTATCACAAAACAAACATTGAATTGGACGATAAACAGCAATCCAAGGATACATACAGAAGCACTAGGCCCGGAAACTCACCTCGCAGACCAAGGTCCAGATCCCCATCAAAACTGACAATGGAAACAACACATCTCCCAACCGTACAAGATACGGCCTTGCAGGATCCTGACCTCACGCTCTTCATGGACGGTTTCTGATGTGCCGATGAGCAAGGTAGATACCATACTGGATTCGCAGTCACCACAACAGACGCAATACTCCAGGCGTCCACACTTTCCCCAACCATGTCTGCGCAAGAGGCTGAGCTACAAGCTCTCACCGCAGCATGTAGAGTCTCTGAAGGAAAGCACACTAACATTTATACCGATTCCAGATATGCGATGGGAGTAGCTCATGACTTCGGAGTAATCTGGAAGACCATGGGATTCCTCACAGAGGCCGGTACCCCGATCTAACACAGTGCGGCCATCCGAGAACTGATGGAGGCCTTGCTTCTCCCGGAAAAGGTAGCCATACTAAAGGTAAAGGCTCATGGGGAACTAAACTCGTATGAAGCTCGAGGAAACCACCTGGCTGACCAAACCGCTAAACAGGCTGCTCGGGATCTGCGGGAAGATGACAGAAGAGTGTCACACGAAGAGACCCCCTTGTTTACTATGCAGACCCTACCAACTGACCAAAAACTGGCACAGCTACAAGCGGCTGCCGACCCTGAAGAAATAAACGCCTGGATACAGAAAGGGGCAGCTTTAAAGGATGGAATATACTCCAAGAATTCCAGACTCTGTCTGCCCAGGAGCATGTACCCTGCTGTGGTCCAATTGGCACATGGGGCATCACATTTGTCCAAGACCCCCATGAACTCACTAATCAACCGATATTATGAAGCCCCAGGAATCACCTCTCTAACAAACGAATATTGCAAATCCTGTGCGATATGCGCCACATGCAACCCAGGGAAAAGGGAGAAGGTCCCCCCAAGGACCTAGCCAAACCTCTCTACCCCTTCCAGAGAATCCAAATTGACCACATTCAGATGCCAAAAAGAGATGCCAAAGAGAAAGGTTCGAATATGCACTAGTCATAGTAGACATGTTCTCGGGATGGCCAGAGGCCTATCTGGTCGCTAACATGACAGCTAAAACCACAGCTAAGCGCCTGCTCACCAAAATAATATGCAGGCATGGGGTCCCCGAAGTAATAGAAAGTGACCAGGGACCGGCCTCTACCGCACTAGTGACTAAAGAAATTTGGGCAGCACTAGGAGTGACTCTAGCTTTCCATACACCATACCACCCCTAGAGCAGCGGAAAGGCAGATCGTATGAACAGAAAGCTTAAAGCAAAAATTTTGAGAATGTCACAAGAAACCAACTTCCCATGGCCAGAGAGCCTCCCCATTGCTCTATGCAGTGTAAGGTATACCCTGAGAGGGAAGTTTGCTTTATCTTCATACCAGATCCTATTTGGGTAAGCACCTAGACTCGGGTGTTACTATCCCCTACAGCTCCAGCTTTATTCAGACACACTGACTGACTATGTAATTGCCTTGTCTCGGGCATTAACCAAAATCCATGCACAAGTGTTCTCCTCCATTCCAGATCCCGAATTGGACACCGCCCATCGGTTAGTTCCTGGTGATTGGGTCCTAGTTAAGAGATTTGTGAGAAAACATTCCCTCGAGCCCAGATACGATGGCCCCTTTCAGGTCCTCCTAATCACTGCCACTTCTGTTAAGTTGACTGGGAAGAACACGTGGATACACGCCTCTCACTGCAAGAAAGTCCCGGCTCAGAGGGAGGTCACTCAACCTCCACCTCCAACATGATGTATATCCTTTTTCTGCAGCAAACCTCTGTTCAGACCTTCAATGATATGGTAGCCATAGCAGATCCCACGCTTGAGGATACTATGGCCACAGAGACAGGATTGTCAGATTGTAATCTGTGGTGGGAATGGATGAGATATAACGCTAACAAACACAACCAAACTAACTGTTATGTGTGTGGAGGAGCCAGACCCCATTTAGGTACCGTACCCTTAACCTTGCCCCCTGGTCTAGAGGGATGCTTCCTGAGCTTGTTCACTAACTCTAACACCAGTACACAAACAGAGTACGAATCCTGGAAGAAGGATTACCCAATTATAACAAAAAACCCAAAACCTGGTGAAGGCATCACATGTACCCGGGAAACTACACATGCTATGGCATATATGAGGGAAAAGGCAGAAATGTGGGAAATTTCACCCGTGGGTATTGTGCCACCTATGGTAATGTCTCAACAGCGTTATTACAGAATCAGACTCAATCCCTGGGGGATGTATACTGGCTATGTGGGGATATGAAAATAAGGACAAGGTTGGAGGGCAGGTGGCGAGAAGAATGAGCCTTAGCAAAGGCCATTCTGCCCCTATATTTTATTTCTGACACTCCCCAGGACACGCCTGGTCAGCCGCCCAGAATCTCCAGGGGGGTGCCAGATGAACTTAAAGCAAGAGACCAAGTGGCAGCAGGCTTCGAATCCCTTATCGCAATCATTACCATTAATAAGAATGTAGCCTGGATCAACTATATATACTATAACCAACAGAGGTTTGTGAATTATACTTGGGACGCCCTCCAAGGAGTGGCTGAACAGCTAGAGGCTACCTCCCAGATGACCTTCCAAAATAGAATGGCCCTAGATATGATCTTAGCAGAAAAAGGGGGGGTATGTAAAATGCTCCCAGACCCAGGCACATGTTGTACCTTCCTTCCTGATAATACCAGACCGAACGGGAAGGTAACCTTGGCGATAGAAAAGCTGAAAGATCTGCCGGAAGAACTAAAAAAGAACTCCGGAGTCGCTGACCTCTGGGACAAGTGGTTTGGGTGGATGAGTGGCTGGCAAAAGGTCTTAGCCCAGATCGGCATAACCATACTAGTAATGATAACCATTCTTGCCATTATCGTATGCTGTGTGCTCCCATGTATCAAGTGCGTAAAACAAACCATACACAGGAGCACACCTGTGTTTGTCCACCAGTAAGGGGACCAGGGATATGAAAAACCCTACACCCCATTACAGCCCCTCTCAATCAATCACTATGCCATCGGCCCATAGGGATAGCATCTGACTTCCATATGTGCAAAGACTGTAACAAGGGGGGTGATGGACAAGCCATCATTCGTCTAACGTGCAGCATAAAAAGAGTTCTGTGGCACATTTGGACAGATGAGCTAGGGGTATCCGATCAATCACCTTGCT
Source organism: Discoglossus pictus (assembly GCA_027410445.1). NCBI lineage: Eukaryota > Metazoa > Chordata > Amphibia > Anura > Alytidae > Discoglossus > Discoglossus pictus. Next base: position 148,533,671 of record CM050168.1, read on the forward strand.
ATGAAATTTTCTGGTTGGGAATGTATTAAGGTACGAGGTGCAAAGGACTCCATGAGATAAGATCTTATATCTCCATGTTGTAGGAAACTCATCTGACTGACACTTTTTGATGACCTTTGAGTTTATCTGAGTGTCGGTCTAAAGCACTTGCCTATACTAACAAGTTTCAAAGCAAAAAGGGTGAATAGCCATTTTAAGGGAGGACTGTGATGGATGGGTACAGCATATTTTTACTTTGTAAAATGTCTATTCTTCTTTTCGTACATGTATGCTAAAATCCTTACTCAAAATGGCCACTAATACACCCCTCCCTTTGGACAAGAAAGCAACAAAGCAAGATGGCGCCAACATTCGGGACTACACCCATACACTGTGGCAGTCACATCCTGGTGGGAGTACAGCCAAATAAGGGGATGCAGTCAAATAAGGAGATGACCGATCAACAGCCTATTCTTTTGCACACGTCACTCACTGCACATGCTATATAATCCCACCCTGTAGCCTTGTGAATAAAGAGTTGTAAGCTTCACTTGTGTGAACATAGTGTCAGTGTGATTCTTCGGCGTGCATGCACCTCCACTTACAAATCTGGACGGGGCAGATACTCCGACAGACACTTAGTCTGATCCGGAACAATATCACATCTCACTGGTATATGGTACCAAGGCCAGACAGATTACACAGTTCACGTTACCCCTAAACACATGCACATTGATCCTTATGTCAAACAAAGGGAATTAGCCATTTTGTGTGGATGACATGAAATACATTAATTCGCTTTCATACTGTTAACGGAATGAAATGCAACTAAAACGCATGTATAACTACTGGTTTGGATTAACAGGTCCTAATGGGACTGTGCAACTCTACAGCTGGGACAATATTCATTGTAATTGAAACTCACACCAGTCATATTCATTAGTGAAGAGATATGTAGTCATATATGGCATTTCAGATCCATCTGCAGTAGTGAATGACACCGATCAAATGCCTGTTGGGAACTGGGTCTAGTGTTCACTCACATGATTGTATTGTACTGCTCAAAAGATGAAGTACATTCCTTCATGGTCGTGAGATTTGGCTATTAACACCTACAGAGACAAGAGCAAGATATCAATCATAACAATATTCTGTTTAACTACAAAACCTCATTTGAAGCTCAATCCACATTGAACATTAATTGTTACATAGTTACATATTTACATAGTATTTAAGGTTGAAAAAAGACTTTCAGTCCATCAAGTTCAACCTTTTAAGATCTCCTCTGATCTGCAATATGCGGATTAACTATTAATTAATTAGTTGTATAAAAAAAAAAAAACAATTACCTCCCGATCCCAGACACCGGCAACCGGACCTTTCCCTGGATCAATACTGCCTCTCTAATTATCCATGATAACCCTGAATTCCCTTTTTAATTAGAAAACCTCTTGTCACTGACCCTGGATGTATTTATATAAGGTAATCATATCTCCTCTTAGACGCCTTTTTTCTAGAGAAAATACGTTTAATTTGGTTAGTCTTTCTTCATAACTTAGCCCCTCCATTCCCCTTATTAGTATTGTTGCCCTCCTCTGTATCTTTTCCAGCTCTAAAATGTCCTTTTATGAAGAAAATTGTACTCCATATCCCAAATGAGGGCGTACGAGAGATTTGTATAGTGGCAGAATTATATTTGCTTCCCTAGCTTCTATACCCTTCTTTATACATGCTAATATTTTATTTGCCTTTGCAGCTGCTGCTTGGCTTTGAGCACTGTTACCTAGGTGGTTACCTTTGTCCACAAGCACTCTTAAATCCCTTTCCGATACACCTAGATTTGCTCCATTAGGATTATAAATTGCATGGCTATTTTTCCTTCCCAGATGCATAACTTTACATTTATTCGTATTAAATCTCATCTGCCATTTAGATGCCCATTCCTCAATTTTATGTAAATCCCTTTGGAGGGAAAGCACATAACTATCTGATTGAATTACCTTGCACAACTTTGTGTCATCAGCGAAAATGGAGACACTACACTCCAATCCTACCTCTAAGTCATTAATAAATATGTTAAAAAGGAGAGGACCTAATACTGAACCCTGAGGAACCCCACTTACCACATTAGTCCAATCGGAGTATGTTCCATTTACAACAAGCCTTTGCTCCCTGTCTTTTAGCCAGCTCTCAATCCCTGAGCAGATATTTACTGCAATTCCTGTATCTCTTAGTTTGCACGATAGTCTCCCATGTGGCACTGTATCAAAAGCCTTTGCAAAATCCAAAAAGACTACATCCACTGAGTTGCCTTGATCCAGGTTCCTACTAACCTCCTCATAGAAACTAATTAGATTTGTTTGACATGACCTATTCCTCATAAATCCATGTTGACTTCTACTTATAATCCTGTTCAAATAGACATATTCTTGTATATTATCCCTAATTAACCCTTCTAAAAGCTTCCCCACTACAGAAGTGAGGCTCACTGGTCTATAATTCCCCGGATTTGCTCTTGCTCCCTTTCTAAATATAGGTATCACATCAGCTTTTCTCCAGTCATCTGGTAGAGACCCCGTGTTGAGCGAATCTTGAAAAATTAAATATAATGGTTTGGCTATTACAGAACCCAGTTCCCTCAGTACCCTTGGATGTATTCCATCAGGACCCGGGGCTTTATTAACATTTATTTTTTCCAACCTCTTTTGGATTACTTCCTGTGTTAACCAATTATTTGGCAAAGGTAGTGTAGCCCTCATTATGTTGCTGTGTCTCAACCACTGGTACCTCCCTTGTGTATACCGAGTAAAAGAACCTATTTAGCTCATCTGCCTGTGTTACATTGTAATGTTCCTATAGCTTCCTTCCTCGCCTTCTTCCCATTAATATACTTAAAAAATATTTTAGGGTTAGTTTTACTCTCTTTTGCAATACATTTTTCATTTTCTATTTTAGCCAGTCTAATTGCCCTTTTGCAAGCCTTGTTGATTTCCTTGTATTCCTGTAAAGCAGTCTCTGTCCCCTCTTGTCTGTATAATTTAAATGCCTGTTTTTTACTCCGTATCTTGATCTTTAAATCATTGTTAAGCCACATTGGATGGGATTTACTCCTTTTACTTTTATTCCCACACGGTATATGTCGATGTGTATGTATATTTAGTAAGGATTTAAATGTTGTCCACTTGTGGTCAGTGTTTTTACCTGCCAGTTCTCTGTCGCAGGCTATACTTTGTATTGCTGCCCTTAGACCGTTAAAATCTGCCCTTTTAAAAGTAAGAGTTTTTGTTGGCCCCTTAAAATTTTGTTTTTTTAATTCAATCTCAAACGAGACTGTGTTGTGATCACTGTTTCCCAAAGTTTGCCCTATTCCAACATTAGATACTATATCAATATTATTTGTGATGAGTAAATTTAAGATAGCTTCATTTCTAGTTGGCTCTTGTACAACCTGGGCCAGACAATGATCTCTGAGTGTTCTCAAGAACCTGCTCCCCTTAGATGAACTGCTGGTCTCATTTATCCAGTTTATTTCCGGGTAATTAAAATCTCCCATTATTAGAACTTGACCATGCCTAGCTGCATTTTCAATCTGTAAAAATAATTGTATTTCCTCACTTTCAGCTATATTTGGGGGTTTATAGCATATTCCTACTAATATTCTTTTGGAATTTGCTGCTCCGCTATTTAACTCTACCCACAAACATTCAGCTTTATCACTAGGTCCACCATAAATATCTTCTCTGACTATAGGCTTAAATTCAGGCTTAACATACAGACAAATCCCTCCTCCTCGTTTACCGTTGCCTCTATCTTTCCTAAATAGGTTATAACCATCCAGATTAACAGTCCAGTCATGAGATTCATCCCACCAAGTTTCAGTAATGCCTATTAAATCCCATTTTTGATTAATTGCTAATCATGGTAACTCTCCCATGTTTCCTGGCAAGCTTCTGGCATTAGCAAGCATACACCTTATGTTATGAGTCTGTAGTTCTAAAGTGCATGCCACTGTACTTGAATTACTTAGTACTACCTCCCTATTGACTATACTACCCCTCCCCACATCTCCTCCCCTATGAGTTGTTAATTCATCCCTTATACCCTCTACACTTTCTACCCCATTACTTATATCTAGTCCCCCCCCCCCACCTACTAGTTTAAAAACTCCTCTAGCCTTTCTACCATCCTATCCACTAGTACAAAAGCTCCCTCATCATTAAGGTGCAATCCATCCCTACTGTAGAGATTGACATGAAGTGAGAAGTCAGCCCAGTGCTCTAAAAACCCAAACCCCTCCTTAGTGCACCACATCTTTAGCCACGCATTAACCTCCCTAAGCTCCTTCTGCCTCCCTGGGCTAGCATGTGGCACTGGTAGTATCTCAGAAAATACCACCTTGGAGGTACTTGCATTCAGCTTATTACCTAGTTCTCTAAAATCATTCTTTAGGACACTCCATCTTCCACTAACTTTGTCATTGGTACCAATATGTACCAAGACCGCCGGTTCATTTCCAGCCCCTGCCAATAATTTGTCTACCCGGTCCACAACATGATGAACCCGAGCAACCGGGAATACAGCAAACTGTTCGATTGCTGGGATCTGGGTGACAAATCACCCTGTCTACCTTCCTAATAATAGAGTCCCCTACAACCAAAACCTGTCTGTTGCTCTGCCTATGCTGCCCTCCTACTCCTTCAGCAGAACTGTTCTCCCGGCTGTTAGAGGGAACAGCTCTATTTGGCATTGCCATTCCTGAATGGACATCCCCAACAGTGTCACTAAATCTGGCAAATCTGTTGGTGTTTGCCAACTCAGAACTGGCCTGCCTCCTCCTGTCCTCCCTGCTGTTGAAATGTTAAACATAGCAAGACATGTACACACTAGCCAGCCAATAGTATGTCAACATCTATAACAATCAGTATTCAGTGAGGAGTGATCAAGAGGAGGAGCACAGCCTGTATGGACACGGCCCCCACCTTCCGTGCCCGCGCCTGTCTCATTTTTCCACATCGTGGTGGTGTAGAAGCATGGGGTGCCACTACATTTGGTGGCTGGGGATCTGGTTGAGATAGTGGTGAGGTCTGAGATGAGGAGGCCGACGCCTCGGGTTGCTGTTGTGCAACCGAAGGCTGGAGAGATATGAGCTGGTGTTCTGCAATTTCGATGAGTTGCTGTCTGTCCCCAATCGCCCATTCCTCATATAATATCTCTCCATCCTTCAGTTGTGCCTTCTCATCTCAGAATGAAGCGATCTTGTGCTCACCAGTGGGGTTAGTGTGAGCCTACCCTGCCTCTGAAGCAACAGTAGCCTCTCATTTGCTTGTTTACGGCGTGCCATTTCCTCCCTGGCAAACCGGCCCATGATTTCCCACAATGTCAGGGGTGGTGGTGTTGAAGGTAATAGGGCCACAGGTGACGACAGCAAGGCTGGAGGTGTCGGCATAGGTGGCAGAGGTGACGGCATTGGTGGCAGAGGTGATGGCATTGATGACTGCATTGGTGGCAGAGGTGACTGCATTGGTGGCCAAGCTGACTGCAGCAGGGCCGGAGGTGTCGGCAGGAGGGCTTGAGGTTTTGGTAGGAGGGCTGGAGTGTTGGCTCAGGTTGGGGGACCCCATTGTGTGGGAGCTAATGTTGGGGGACCCCTTTTGTGTGGGAGCCCATGTAGAGGGACCCCATTGTATGGGAGCCCATGTTGGGGGACCCCATTGTGTGGGAGCCCATGTTGGGGGACCCCATTGTGCGGGAACCCATGATTGGGGGACCCCATTGTGTGGGAGGGGTTGTGGGCTGCCATGGCCGCAATGTTGCTGTAGCAAGTGGCAGCTGGGATGATGGCTGGGGCCTGGACATGGCCAGTGGAAGGGGCTGGAAGAGCTGTGCCTGGCTGTATGATGCTGTTGGGGGTCCAGGCAGTGATTCCCACTCCTGAAATGCTGCTGAATGGCAAGCTTGTGTGGATGGTCCCGGGCCTTCTTGAATGTCCTGGCCTTCTCCTTCGACTACTCCCACCTCCATTGGAGCCTCCCCCTGTTCCTCTGTGGCTGGACTTGTCCTCCTAGGTATGGAAGAAAAACAATATTTGAGTTGGTTTCCCTACACAATTTACAGCTATGTGTTTCCATATCCTTAACATCGTGGTCACCTGTGATTGACTGCGGTGCTTGTGTTACATAAATTAATCACTTCCTGCATAATGAGCATTGTGGATCATGGCTCATATGGATAGGTGTACTGCAGGTGCGGTGTGCCATCTTCATGTGCATGAAGCTCGGACATGTGCTCTGTTAGATTTGCTGTGCAGTGTGTGAGACTGACCAATCTGTGACATGTTCCCAGCAATGGTTGTTAATATGCAGCTGACACATGGTCCAGGTTAGGACAGTATAAGACACACACATGCAGTCCTACAGAGTCTGAATCCACATATGCCGCAGTGCGCACAACCAGAAATGTAGTCTCTTTTGAATATCAAATAAATCTTGATCTAATAGCAAATTGTACTCAGAATCAGTTTGAACTGCAGGTATTGGCCCGGCATTTCATTGATCCAAATGATGAAAATGACTTGTCTGCTACCAGGATTTATAGGGTTATTGATGCCCCATATATCTTCAGTCATAACCATAGGGCTTACAGTGCTATTGTTTGTTAGTTATCTATGCGTGTGGGCAAGGGTGTAGGTGGCAGAATAATTCTAGCAGGATACAGCTCATTGTATACACCAGCCAGACTACAAGCTTATTTATACATACATACAGACATCATGCAGCGTATTTGTCTACCCCATTCCCCCCACCCCTACAATTTCATACACCAATGTGTGTGGTGTAATATGACTTTGCATAGTTCTTGGCACACCCGTGTCCACCTGTCCTGGTAGGCCCACCACTGCTGCTGGCTGAATCCACTCCCTCGGGGTCTGCTCCCATGCACAATATGTGATGTTTGCTGGAGGCCCACCACTGGTTGCACGTGCTGCTCCTGCCTCCTCTGCCATCTTCCTCTTAACCTTTAGCCGGCTGTCGTCATATCTGTGTTTCTGGCTAGCCCTCACATCTCTCCCACCATGTATGATTCAATACAGATTTCCCTGAGGAGGATGTCCATCTCCTCTGGACTATAATTGGGGGCCCTGTAGTTTGCCACAGCCTCTTGCCCTACCAACTGTGCCTGGGGTTTCAGGCCTCCCTGTCCTCTCCCTGAGGTCGGTCCCTCATCCCCACTACCTCCTCCCGGGATCAGGCCCCTGACCCTCTGCCCATCCACCTTGTGTGTCTACATCTGGGGGCACATCCCCCCCTGCTGCTCTACTCCACCTGACCTCCCTCACCTGGATCTCCTTCTCTCCATACCTCTAGCTCTCCTCATTCTCCTCCTCTCCTCACTCTCCCCCCTCCAGGGTCGCATCCAGGTACGTGTTTCAGCTACTGCCATGGTCGCATCCAGGTACTGGGGTTCTGATTGTGGCAGGGTCGCATCCAGGTACTGTGGTTCTGATTGTGGGTGATGGGGGTAATGCTGATTGGGGGTGATGCAGCTTCTGGCGCTTATCGCGAGCCCTGCACTGGCAGGAACCAGGTACTAGGGGTTATGCGAGCCCTGGGGGCCTTGCGATGAGCGCCTCTGGTGCTCATTGCAGCCCCTGTCGGGTATTGGTAAGGCCCTGGCCTTGCAATGAGCTCCTGTGGTGCTCATCGCGAGCCCTGCAATGAGCGCTTTCGGCGCTCATTGCAGACTGTGCTTCAACTACTCACGAGGTTCTCAGTGCAATGCAGCCTAAGTCATTCATTGCAGTGCGTCAACTGCTCGCCTTGCAAACATGTCACCAACATCGCAAACTTTCCCCACACTGACAACTATATATGTGATATATATATATTTTCAGTGATGATCTAGAGCTCATTGATTAACTCAATGCCCTTTTAATATCAAATATTAAGGCATTTGTAAGAAACGTTACTACATACTGTAGAATTCATGTTTTTGCCAGGATATAAACATTTCTAAACTGGAATTGAAATAATAAAATACTTTTGTAGGGTTATCTGTCTAGTAAAATGTTAAATATTTTATGTTCTGTATAAATATGCAATAATGTTTTTGATGGTCATTTTTGGTCAGTTTTTATGCAGAAATGTTATTTTAGGCAAAAATATGTGTTACCCATTTATTCCAAACCATTGATTACTCTACATTGGACTACCTCCAAATACTTTTTTTTTTATAGTGTAGGCGATATATTATGGATCTATTCTTACGTCGCCTGTTGATAAATAGATTATTGAGTCCTGTGGCATTTTCTTCTAAATAAAGTGACAGGACTTTCCCTTTATGTCTGGTTGAGAGTATTGAGACATGGAACATGTTTTATATCTATAATTCTGGTTTAAAAATGTTATTAAATTTTTATTTATTTCTGAATTATATAGTGTTGGTAACATCTGTGTTTTATTAATTATGTTTATTTGATTAACTTTGTCCTATATTTTAATATAACATTTACATTCTCTTGCCTCTAAGTATCCAATAAACTATCTGTTAGATTATTGGACCACCCCCCTTTCTCACTGTATCCTCCCATGCTTGCTGCTGTGCTTCACAAGTATCACCTTGCAGCATTGAATTCTGGGATCAAAAGCTAAGATAAGTCTATGCCCCTGTTTAGTAGATTCCCACTGCATGTTTCAAGCTGTCTATAAACTTGCAGGTCTATTTATTAAAACCGAAAACAAATATTTCTCATTCTTACAGATATTATCATTGTATTCCTTTTGTTTTCACGTAATTTTCAGTTTCTTAAATCCAATGCTAATGTCCCTTTTCTCCTCATTAGGTCAATACATTGATGTATGCAAGGAAAAAGGCTCCTGTAAATCTCAATAATGAAAGAATACTCTCCATATAACAGAATATATAATGACAACCATTATCAAATACTAGAGATTTGCCCGTCAAAAATGTTGGGGCAATACAATTTTAAGCCGTGGCAATGCTGTTTGAATATGCAGCAATCAATATCCAGAAGAGCTAACAATCTATTTGGATTTTCCTGCATCTGAAAATGTACAGTTGTAGTGTAGATCATCTAAGGAGAAAGTGTCAGCAATGTGGCAAGTGTGCAGTGTAAATAGGCTGCGTGAGCAAACCATTTGTTTAGGTGAGTGAAGCGGTATTTTAGATTCCTAATGTTATGAGATGTAAGTTATGTTGTAAAATGGCTGCTTTTTGTGTTACTTGGTTTGCAAGCATTTTCCGTTCCGTTGCAATGGTATATTACATATCTGCTACGTCCCTGATCAACTCGTACAGTGATTTTTGCGGCTCGGTGTCCCTTAGCCTCGTTTTCATTTTTTTTTGTCCATCATTTTTCTTCTCGCTTAGCCGAATTTGAAGTTCTATAAGTTGTTAAATGTGACTTAAATTAGCGTGCAACCTCACTCCCAGACATCCTGTATGTCCCCCCATGCTGTGTGTGATGTTTGTTTTATGTTGTAATTTTTTGTTGTTGTGTTTTTCTTGTTTGTGCTTGTGTGCGGTTCCGGCGTTAACTTCTTATTTTTGCGACATCATATTTTTTTTTCTGTAAGTTCCGCGGGTCGTAATTGTTGTTTGTAAAAGTCATACATCCTTGTCGATGTTTTGCACGGTTCAGGGTCGTGTAGCCTCGTTTTAATTTTTCGGCCGCTATTTTTTTTCTTGCTTTGCCAATTTTCATGTGGCGAAACTCCTTAAAATCAACTTTAATTTGCGTGCAACCTGCAATCCAGATGTCCTGGCTGTCCCCCCATGCTGTGTGTAATGTTGTTTTTATGTTTTGTTTGTATTTTTGTGTGTTTTGTTGTTTTTTGATGTACACTCTTCTGCCATTTACTTCGTATTTTTGTGACCTAGTATTTTTTTTTTCTAAGTCCCGCGGGTCGTAATTTTTTTTGTCTAAGTTCGTATTTCCTTATTCCGTGTTATTGATTTTTTTCTAAGTCCCAATTTTCTGGGTTGTTTTTTACCGTGAGTGAGGCGCTGTTGAGCCTCCACCTCTGCAAATGTGGACACTCGCTTTGCGAGGTCTGCATATGCGGCCTGCAATGGGCCTTCGGCTCATTGGAGTTTATGTCCCCCCTCGCAAATGCGTGTCTCTCTGCCCCCTGTGTCTCTTTCCTTCCTGCCTCCTCAACCTCAACCCCCCTCCTCCTCATCAACCCCTCTCCTCCTACTCAACCCCCTCCTCAACCCCCCCTTACTGAGGATGGGGGGTTGAGGGGGGATGAGGATGGGTGGTTGAGGGGGGAGGATGAGGATGGAGGGGGTTGAGGAGTGAGGTTTAGGGGGGGTTGAGGAGGGGGTTGAGGATGAGGAGGGAGGTTGAGGAGGGAGGTTGAGGAGGGGGTTGAGGATGAGGAGGGAGATTGAGGATGAGGAGGGAGGTTGAGGAGGGGGTTGAGGATGAGGAGGGAGGTTGAGAATGAGGAGGGGGTTGAGGAGGGTGATAAGGCAGGGGGGAAGAGACACAGGGAAGGGACAGGGGAGAAGAGACACGGGAGAGAGAGGGGGGACACAGGGGGGCAGCACATTTCCCACCCTCGGCTTATACTCGAGTCACTCATTTTACCCAGTATTTTGTGGTAAAATAGGTGCCTCGGCTTATACTCGGGTCGGCTTATACTCGAGTATATACAGTATATATATTTTTAAATAATTAATTAATTCAATAATTAATTAATATACTTTACCTATTTCTAATTAATATTAATAATTAACGGCTGTCCCTCCGTGCTGTGTGATGTTTTTTATGTTTATTTTTTTAAATAAATTAATATAGTTTACCTATTTCTAATTAATATATCCAGCAATCAATATCCTGAAGAGCTAACAATCTGTTTTGCAGCATACAATGTACATTTGGACTGTTGCTGACCTGAGGTGTCAGTGTCAGCAATGTGGCAAGTGTGCAGTGTAAATAGGCTGCATCCGCGAGTGCAAAGATATTTGTTCAGTTGTGTAAAACACCATTTTAGAATGGTAATGTTATTAGTTGCAATTAAGTGTTGTAAAATAGCTTTGAATGTCTATTTTTATGCGAGGCACAAGCATTTTCCGTCCTTCCTAATAGTGTATTTTGTACCTTGTATGTTCCTGGGTAAAAAAGTCTTATGTGCCTGGCAGTGTTTTACGTGGTCAGGGGTCGTGTAGCCTCATTTTTGTTTTTTCGGTTGCCATTTTTTTGTTGCTTAGGAGATTTTTGAGTGTTGAAACTCGGCAAATTGTGTTTAAATTCTCGTGCAACCTCACTCCCAGACGTCCTGGCTGTCCCCCCATGCTTTGTGTGATGTTTTTTTTTAAACTTTTTTTTTTGTTTGTTTTTTTGTATGTGTGCGGTTAGGCCGTTAACTTAAAACATTTTCTACCTCAGATTATTTTTTTCTAAATCCTGCGGCTTGTATCTGTTTTTTTCTAAGTCCCGCTTTCCAGTCTTATGTGCCTGGCGGTGTTGTGTGGTCAGGGGTCGTGTAGCCTGATTTTTGTTTTTTCGCTCGCTATTTTTTGGTCGCAATTTTCGAGTGCCGAAACTCGTGAAATTGTGTTTAAATTCTCGTGCAACCTCACTCCCAGACATCCTGGCTTTCCCCCCCATGCTGTGTGTGATGGGTTTTTTTCTTTTTGTTTTTGTATGTGCGAGGTTCTGCCATTAACTTCAGATTTTTTCGACCTCTTATTTTTTATTTTCGAAGTGCCGCGGGTTGTAGTTTTTTTTTTCTAAGTCCCACTTTCCTTTTTGCAAAGTGTTACGGGATGTAATATTTCCACTGGATTTTCTCAAACTGCTACGGGTCTTGCATTGTGAATTGTCTTATTGAGATTGCCTTATATAAATATATCCAGGGTCAATACAAGGCTTTGTCAAGTGAGCTTTTTGTGCCAAGAGGGTTTCAACTGACAAGAGGACATCATTTGAGGTTAGAAGTAAAAAGATTTCACCTTAAAGAAAGAAAAGGGTTCTTCACGGTAAAGGTGTTTAATCTGTGGAATTCTCTACCAAAAGCGGTGGTGACAGCGGATTCGATAGATAACTTTAAAAAGGGATTGGATAAATACTTAAATAAAAAGGGCATTCAGGGTTATCCTGGATAACTAGAAAGAGTATTGATCCAGGGAGGAATCTAATCACCAGTTTCTAGGGTCAGGAAGGAACTTTATATATTTTTTCCCCTTTTGAGACAATTGGCAAATTTTCACTGTTTTTTTTTCTGTTGCCTTCCTTTGGATCAATTAACAATTAATCGGCATATTGCAAATCAGAGGAGATCTAAAAAGGTTGAACTTGGTGGACTCAATTACTATGTAACTATGTGCCTGGCATGCTGAGCTCCATTGGTTCACAGACAGTTGGACACGACTGAACGACTTAGCAACAACAACACATTTCCTTAGATATAGGAGCTCTATGAAAATGTAAATAAACAATAAATAAAATAAAAAAATACTAATGCACAGTCACACGCACATCCATAGACATAAAGGTGCTGTAACTCATGTAGAAGAACAGTGACACATCTAAATGTACAATAAAACACAGGCATGTGCTATCATGTAAATCGTACACATGGACAAAAATGTATGCACACATTATGAAACACAGAGGCACTTTGAAACTAACACACAATGATGGATATCCTTTAAATATGTCATATCTTAGTATATATGCTTCAAAGAATATAGGAATAAGAGGATGGTAGATATTCAAAGACACCTTTCATGCAAAAGTGGGTGTGATAAAAGACAAAAATGGTACGGACTTAACAGAAGATCAGATAAAGAGGTGGCAGGAATACACTGAAGATCTATACAGGAAGGATCTTAACAGCAGTGATGACCTCAATAATTTGTGTGATTGGCTCTAGGATTGCTTGCTAATAATAAGGCTGCAGGAGGTGATGGAATCCCAATTGAACTATTCAAAATTCTACAGGAGTATTCTGTAAAAGTGTTACTTGCCTTATGCCAACACATTTGGAAAACTCAACAATGGCCAATAGACTGGAAAAGTTCAGTCTACATTCCAATCCCCAAAAAAGGCAGTGCCAAAGAGTGCTCCAATTATCGAACAATTGCACCGATTGCACATGGCAGCAAGGTAATGCTTAAGATTCTACAAGCTTGACTCCAACAATACATGGACCAGGAACTACCAGATCAAATTGCCAATGTCAGCAGGAAAATAGAGAAAGCAAGAGAGCTCCAAAAAGCATTTACTTCTGCTTCATAGACTATTTTAAAGCCTTTGACTGTGTGGATCACATCAAAATGTGGCATATCCTTAAGTAGATGGGAGTACCAGATCTTCTCATCCCCCTTCCTAAAGAATCTGTATGTCGACCAAGAAGCCACGGTCAGAACCAAACATGGAACAACAGAATGGTTCTAGATCGGAAAAGGAGTTCGACAAGGTTGTATATTGTCACCTTATTTATTCAACTTATATGCAGAATACATCATGTGTAAGGCTGGACAGGGTGAATCCAAAGCAGGAATCAATATTGCTGGAAGGGATTTCATCAACCTGAGATACGCGGATGATACTACTCTGATGGCTGAAAGTGAGGAGGAACTAAAGGACTTATTGATGAGGGTAAAAGACGAGAGTGCAAAAGTTGGCTTACTGCTCAACGTTAAAAAGACGAAGATCGCAAACGGCAATCTCACTTCCTGGCAAATAGACGGGGAAGAAGTGGAGGCAGTGACAGATTTTATTTTCCTTGGATCCAAGATCTCTGCAGATGGTGACTGTAGTCATGACATTAAAAGATGCTTGCTTCTGGGGAGGAAAGCTATGGCAAGCTTGGACAATCTTGTAAAAAGTAAAGATATTAAACTATCAACAAAGGTCCGCATAGTTCGAACTATGGTATTCCCAATAGTAACATACAGATGTGAGAGCTGGACCATAAAAAAATCTGAGTGCCGTAGAATTGACGCCTTTGAATTGTGGCGTTGGAGAAGACTGCTTAGAGTCCCTTGGACTGCAAGAAGATCCAATAAATCAATGCTTCAGGAAATCAGAACAAACTGTTCACTAGAAGGTATGATCATGAGGCTGAAGCTCAAATATTTTGGCCATATTATGAGACGGCAGGATTCATAGAAAAGACTCTGATGCTGGGAAAGTTTGAAGGCACAAGAAGGGGAAGACAGAGGCGGAGATGGATAGATGAGGTCACTGAAGCAATGAACATGAACTTGATGGAGCTCAGAGCGGCAGTGGCTGAGAGATGCGCCTGGCATGCTGTGGTCCATAGAGTCACGGAGAGACACCACTGAACAACTAAAAAACAACAACAAGATAGTCAAAGAGCCATCCAATACATTAATTAAATGAAAGCATGTTTTGGATAATATATATTGCTTTCTCAAGGATTAATTAAGCCAACATTATTCAGTAGAAGGAACAAGCAGTCTAGATGAACATGCTTATTATTATTGATCAACCAAATCAAAATTTCTATAACAGGATTAATATGATTTCTTTAACACTACACATTCATCTTACACTGTCACTAAACTTATATGGTGAAGTATTGAAAAATATGTGAAACACAGCCTGTTAGATAGTCATGCAATGATTAAATGGCCACTACTATCACTAGCTGTTAAATGGAAGACTGAAAGGCATGTGGAAAAATTTTTTTCCCCCTTTTTAAAATGCTACTGAATAGATGAAGTTATCAGCATTTTAGTTAGAGGTTGAAATGATTTTGAGCCCACCACCTTAGCTGCTTGAGCCAATATGACCCATTGGTGCCTACCCTTAAATAAATACACAAGACAACTGTTGAAGGTACAACTAGCCACAGCACTTTTATTAAAATATAAGCATCCAGATAATCTGAGGGAGGAGGAGTCCCGGACCAACCAGCAAGCCCCCATACACGGGGGGGGGGGGGTGAAGAGAGCAGCAGGAGCAGGGCGACTCGAGCATAAGCCGAGGGTGCCTTTTTCAGCCTTAAAAAAATGGCTGAGAAACTCGGCTTATACTCAAGTATATACAGTATTTTCTTTTTGACATTATATTATACAAGGATCCATAACATCTTTATGTTACCTTGAAATTCTCTCCTCCTTCTGTTATCCAATGAAACTATTTTATCAATTGGTAATAACATCTTTTATCACAATCCAAATTTATTTTATAAAGAAGTCGACAGGGTTATTGGCGATTTGAAGACTGACTCTTCACCTGGCCCGTATGGTTTTAATAACCACTAATATAAAATGTTTCATAGAGAAATAGTGAGGGAACTGGTGAATATGTTCAATGAGATAAAAAAGGAAGGTAGAGCTCCTAGTGAAATGTTAGAAGCTGTTATAGTGAACATCCCAAAGATAGATTCTGAAATATTCGAATGTAAACATTTTAGACCTATATCTTTATTGAATAATGATATAAAAATCTATTCAAAGATATTAGCTTTGAGGTTGAACAAAATAATTAACTCTCTAATTGAAACAGACCAAACAGGTTTTATAGTTGAGAGACAGGGAACCTCAAATATTAGAAGATTATTGAATTTGATTGAATTCCTTAATAAAAAGGGTCGGGTGGAGATACATGGAATTAACGCTGGAAAAGTTCGGTCTGGCTGATTTTGGCCTTAAAGCCATTGGTGCATTGTATGGGTCTCCATCCGCCTCTGTCAGGGGCTTAGGTTTTCTTTCAGAGAAATTTGCTATTTCAAATGGAACTCGGCAAGGATGCCCGCTCTCTCCAGTTTTATTTGCTTTATTAAATGAACCATTGGTTCAATCGATTAGAAGCTGAGAAAATATCAAGGGTATTAAGATAGGCTCAAGTAAACATAAAACATCTCTCTTTGCAGATGATATGGTAATAGCAGTGGAGAATCCATCTAGTTCTTTGGATTTCCTTCACAAAATCATTGAAGAATTTAGCGCAATATCTAATTACAAAATTAATATCATGAAAACCGAAGCACTGACTATTAATCTATCCTTGGCTGAAATAGAGGATTTGAAGGGTAAATACCAATATAAATGGAAGAATAAGATTCAGCATTTGGGTATTGATCTTTATGTCAATTTAAAATAAGTTATTGTGCAAAACTTTAAACAACTTTATTCAAAGATAAAAAAAAACTCTTCAAGATTGGGGAAATAATATTAGGTCTTTGTCTGGACGCTTAGAGGCAGTAAAAATGGGCATTCTCCCAAAAATTACTTATTTGTTACGCAGTTTTCCGCTGTGGGTACCAGCATACATTATCAATAAATTCCAAATTTTAATCGATAAATACATACATAATTAATAAAGAATTAGGATAAAGAAAGTCTATATGATATGCGATTTTGAAAAGGGAGCAGTCGGATACCCGTTGATTAAAAACTACCATCAAGCCATACAAATGTCCCAACTAGTACTATGGACTCAGTCACCTGACCTATCTAATTGGTCTCAAATTGAGAACTTCGACTTAGAATCAGGGGATCTAAACCTTTTACTGTTTTCCACAGAGGGGGAGTTTAAGGATAGTAAAGTACGATGAAGCCTTACATTAAAAAATCATAGGTGGTGGTGTAAATTTAACGCTTGCTTCTCTATAATGCCCCTACCCAGCCCGATTACGCCTTTGGCCTCATTGGCCAAATTATTTGATTCTAGCCTACTGAGGATGTTAGTGAGAAAAGGAGCCCTTTGTCTGAAAGATATATATTGGGATAAAAAATTTATGGAGTTCCAAGAACTTATTAATAGTTATTCAATCTCCTCCGATAACTGTCTAGAATCTATTAAATTACGGAAACTATTGGTTTTATCCCCTTTCGAAAAGGAGAAGACAAGGAGGCTGACGGATTTTGAAATTTTTATCTCTTCTAAAGATAAAAAGCACCTTTTGTCAAAATGCTATAAAATCATTAAGAAACAATACCAACTTTAGAAACCCTTTAATTGGAGGTTATGGTAAAATTATATAGGTAATTCTTGGCCTATTGAAAAATGGCACTCATCCTTTTCTCTAATGGCTAGATTTTTTAAAAATGCAACATATAGGGAAATTCAGTTTAAAATTATGAACAGATGGTGCATAACTCCAATTAAATTGGGACAGTTAAACAACTCATAGGAACAAAAGAACTGCTGGAGAGGTTGTGGACAGAATGTTTCGCACTTTCATATGTGGTGGAATTGTCCACTAATACAGAATTTCTTGTCGGAGAGTTTTAAACACTTATCAAAGATCTGTGAAAAGGTAATAACTCCGGCACCAGAATTGGTGATCTTACATTTTTTCCCAGATGATTTTTCAACCTCAGTTAAAAGTATGGTTTTGCTTTTCCTTTTGGAATCAAAAAAACTTGTAGTTTCTAGATGGAAAAATAAAGTATGCCCATCTTGGACGGAACTTCTAGAAAGATTGGAATATGTTCACCTCTTAGAATGTGGTTTAAGTAATATTAATATAGGCCCAAAGATAGGAGCTAAATGGGCCCTATGGGAAAAAAATTATCTTCACAAGCGAAGGTTTGAGCTCAGCAAGATGTCTCTTCCTCTCTTCTCTCTCCGGAGTGCTTTCCTCATGCTGGAGGTATATGATTTGTTTATGTGATGTTTGTGTTGTATTGTTGTTTTATAGACTTTTGCTGACCTGTGTGTCAGAATTGGTATACTTGGAATATATGTTTTTTGTTTTGTGTGTAATGTAACAAAATTTATAAATAAACCTAAAAAAAAAAAATATCCAAATTCGGTGTTGTACTAAGCGACTTGCAAAGAGGGCTGCAGAAGATAGCAGTAAGGTGCAATGAGCATCTCTGATTTAGAGAAATATTCCACTAACTATTGCCTGCCATCAACACCTCAAAAAAGAGTGCAATGGTAGGATAGAAGATCATGATACTTGGATACCCCAGTCAGGTTGTGCCTTACCAATCATCCAATCTACTCCATCCTCTTTAACCATGTTTTTTGACTCTCATCTCATGCTCTCCTACAGGACTAGTTCAGGGAGGTGTACAGTTTAGATCTTAACATGTTGTAGATAATCAAACGTATCTGCTGTCATTCTTTCACACTTCCCCCTCTGGCTGCTAGAAGATGTATTCATCAGGCAGTATCCTCACGTAATAATTATTTTAACCCTAATTACCTCTTATAATGTAAGCGCTCAAAAGTGCTGGAACCTTGTCTCCTCCTGTTCCAATATGTCTTACCTCATTTGTTTTTGCATTGTACATACAATTACCGTATTTATCGTCCCATAACACGCACTTTTTCTCCCTGAAAATAGGGGGCAAATGATGTGTGCTTGTTATACGCCGATATAACCCCCCCGTGTCTCTCTAACCCCCCCCCCGTGTCTCTCTACCCCCCCTCCGTGTCTCTCTACCCCCCTGTGTCTCTCTAACCCCCCGTGTCTCTTTCCCTCCCCCCTCCTCATCCTCAAACCCCCTCCTCAACCTAAACGTCACATGCACGCCGGGTCAAGAAGGAGCGGAGGCCGGAGCAGAAGCAGGCAAGTGAGGGGAGAGGGGGAGGTATTTTGGGGGGTTTAGGTTGAGGAGGGGGGTTGAGGAGGAGGTTGAAGATAGGGGGGTTTAGGTTGAGGAGGGGGGTTTAGGTTGAGGAGGGGGGTTGAGGAGGGAGGATGAGGGGGGGGGTTGAGGAGGGGGTTGAGGATAGGGAGGTTTAGGTTGAGGAGGGGGTTTAGGTTGAGTAGGGGGTTTTAGGTTGAGGAGGGGGGTTGAGGAGGGAGGATGAGGGTTGAGGAGGGGGTTGAGGATAGGGGGTTTAGGTTGAGGAGAGGGGTTTAGGTTGAGGAGGGGGTTCAGGAGGGAGGATGAGGAGGGAGGTTGAGGAGGGGGTTTAGGATAGGGGGTTTGCGGAAGGAGGATGAGGATGGGGGGTTGAGGAGGGGGGTTGAGGAGGGGGTTTGAGGATGAGGAGGGAGGTTGAGGATGAGGAGGGTGGTTGAGGAGGGAGGTTGAGGATGATGAGGGGGGTTGAGGAAGGGGTTGAGGAAGGAGGATGAGGATGGGGGGTTGAGGAGGGGATTTGAGGAGGGAGGTTGAGGAGGGGGTTGAGGATGAGGAGGGGGGTTGAGGAGGGGGGATGAGAAGGGAGGTTGAGGATGAGGAGGGAGGTTGAGGATAGGGAGGTTGAGGAAGGAGGATGAGGATGGGGGTTGAGGAGGGGGTTTGAGGAGGGAGGTTGAGGAGGGGGTTGAGAATGAGGAGGGAGGTTGAGGAAGAGGAGGGGGGTTGAGGAGGGGGTTGAGGATAAGGGGGTTGAGGAAGGAGGATGATGATGGGGGGTTTGAGGAGGGGGGTTGAGGAGGGTGGTTGATGAGGGGGTTTGAGGAGGGAAGTTGAGGAGGGGGTTGAGGATGGGGGGTTGAGGAGGGAGATTGAGGAGGGGGTTGAGGATAGGGGGGTTGAGGAGGGAAGATGAGGAGAGAGGTTGAGGAGGGGGTTGAGGATGAGGAGGGAGGTTGAGGATGAGGAGGGAGGTTGAGGAGGGGGGTTGAGGTTGAGGTTGAGGAGGGGGTTGAGGATGGGGGGGTTGAGGAGGGGGTTGAGGAGGAAAAACATATAATATCCAAGTTTCTTTGTTAAAACAGTTGCTTTTACTGTCATTTTACGTTATTTACCTTATAAGTGTTAATAATATTAATTAAAAAAAGTTCTGAACTACCCTTATTTTGCTTCAAAGTTCTTTGAAATTTAAGTTTTTTTTCCTGAAATTTCCTTCTTAAAATGAGGTGCGTGTTATACGCCGGTGCGTGTTATACGCAGATAAATACAGTATTTACATTGTCTTCAAATGTGTGTACAAATTTTATCTATGTGTTTATTGTAAGCATAGAACAATGGAATCTGCTGGTGTTCTTTAAATAAAATATAATAAGATGAAGAATTCCATGTTAAAGTCCACATCAGACTATACACATCATTGGTCAGACAAACTCTGAAGCCCATCCGAGATAAATTACCCAATGTGGGCCATTGACAGATATTTTTCAATAAATTATTCAATTCCTCTACACCCTTTGAATAGACTGTTGACCATGGCTTTAGGAGCCAAAGAGAATCTGGGGGGATACCATAAATAGTATAAAAATACCACATAACTGCTTCGACATGTAAACACACACATTTAAAAATCTGTCAGGGGGGATTTATCCCCCTTGCCCTCCCCCCCCAGTCCCCACACCCATGCTGTTGACCAAAGAGGCCCCTGATTGCTCTGAGCAATCCAAATATTGTATATATGTTGCCAATATTGTTTTCTGTATTAACTGTTGAAGCAATTGGAATAATGGCAGCTCTTAGAGCTGAATATCTCAGCCCTTCCGCACCTGTGGCTAGAAAACAATTCAGCAAACCCATGCTAACTGTTTGACATTGTTTCACTATTATCTCTCATTACTTCCTTATATCAAACTATATTAATCTTTGTAAAATAAAGTGTTCAATACCTTTTAATGCTGGTTATATTCAAAAAGATGGTTCCCTAAATATGGTGGTCTACTATATTTAGTTCTATTATAAAAATAAAACGTTAGAAGGTTCTCATTCAGTTCATGGCACCTCATCAAAGACAGTTGGGGTTGTGGACGTCAGCTGAATTATTTGCTGTCAGAGATCTGGGATATTCTAACTAGTGTATAAAACAATTACTATGTTGTGTAACTAGCTAACTTTTCTGGATTGCGTCAATTTAGGGGACAACTGACCGTTGCGTTAAGCCATGTTTAAACACTCATTCTTTGAGAAAGTCAAAGTAAGTAATTGAATTATTTAAGTGTGTGTGTGTGTGTGGGGTAGGGGGGGTTCTCTAGAGTAAAACTGAATAAAAAGCTACTTGAAATATAGCATAAACAAAGATGTTAACTTTAGAAGCATTTTCGATGAGATCCAGACTATTTCTGCAGAGTATAGAAACATGTTTAATGTCAGATAAGAATGAAAATGGCCTATCTTTCTATCAAAAAGTGTTTCCTAATTAAGTCTCAGGATAGGCTTGTCATGCTTAACTGAATCAACTGTGACTCTACCACTTCCACAGGAAGGCAGTTCCACATTACTCCTAATTTGTCCAACTTTAGTTTATGATCTATTGTTCTTGTCCTCCTTTTTTTCTTGAAGACACATCCCTCTTGGGCATTATTTAATATTCTAAAGCTTAATTTAGTTTTTCACAGATTTGAAAAGTTAATCATAAGTGCAAACTTGTTCTAGAGATATATCAACTGTACAATGTGTCAGAATCTTATAATCGCTCATTCTCACCCCACACCTGCTTTTTGTTGCATCTCTTAATCTGTTTTCCTCAACCTAATTCTAATCTTTCTGCTCCCTTATCACAGATGATAGCCCATTAACCAACATCAGCCCAGTTATTGAAAAACATTTATCTAAATCATCACCTCGACTGATCAGTAGTCCACACTTGGAGGTCACTTGTTGAAGGAGAATCTCAAATTCCTTAGAATAGGCATTTTAAACTTCTCGGGGGTAGGGGGGGAGTTGATGTTAGAGTTGTTATTAAGCCATTTTAATCATAACTCAGTTTAGATATAACTTTTGTATATTAATCTTAATGCTGGTCGAGTTTTATGTGCCTACCACAGTGGTAACCAGTTTGAGATGGTTGATAAGAGTGAATAGAGTGAGCTATTTTCTCTCTCCAGCATGGAGATCTTTCCTTAGTTTGTTTCCCAGAGGGAAACATACTCTGAGGCCCCATTTCTGGGATATTATGTGACGTGGGAAAAACAAAATATAAAATGATCATCATCTCTGGCACAAAATTCTAAAATAACAATAATAAAATATTCATAAAATCTAAAAAAATCTAACCGCTGTACACCATTGAAAAAAATACTACTTTATAAAAAATGAGATAATAAAATATTTTCTCATGAGGTAAAATCATTGTCAGATAAATGTTGTACTAAATATAGTGTTACTGTTAACCAAATAAAATGTTATATTATTTATGATTATTTATGATTTTGTAATATTTCTCACATAAGGAACACAATTCCCTAAATAAACTTTTTTTTTTTTTTAAAGGACAATTAAAACTGCAAAAGTTCTACAATTTAGCTCTGCTGACTAAAACACAAATACAAAATAACTGACTCAACTGCTAATATATAAAAATGAATTAACAGCAAACTACCTTCCTTAAAACATATACATAAAATGATGAAATATACTTTTACAAAATTACAATAAATTTGATATAGTATTTTTTTCTGAGGTAAATATCACTGTTATTTAAACAAATATGCCCTTACTGTTTACCAGAAAACTACAATTTTATTTATGATTTAGTGAGATTTTGTCTCTAGGTAAAACTAAACAATTAAATGTAAAACTGAACTTCATTTCCTTTTGATTTAATAGTATTTTCTCATGTTGTTAGTAGGCCTCAAAATTCCTCTATTATATTCCAAAAGAGTCTAATTTTATTTATAAATTGATGATACTTTCTCAAATGTAGGCCCCAATAAAAAAAACACTTTTAGATAAATTGTAGCCCTAATATGGATTTACTGTTTACAATAAAAAACATAAATGTTATGATTTACTCATAGACTTTTTCACTGTTTACTGAAAACAATTAATTACTTTTACGGTTTATACAGATTTTCTCATATGAGGTTTAAAAAAAATCTGAGATAAATATAGGCTTTAAAATACCTTTATTATCTACCAATGACTACTTTTATTTGTGATTCTGTGGAATTTTCTCACAAGATATCCAAAATTGCCTTTAAAAAAATGTAGCCCCAACTTTGCATTTTACCATAAGACACATATTTTAGAGGATTCACTGATATTTTTGTACACGGGGTAAAACATATAATTGTTAAATAATACAGGCCTCAAAATGTTTTTATTATCTATCGAAGAAAAAATATATATGTTTAACTTCTCATATGAGGTAAATAAAAATACTAGTTGGTAAAGGTTACCCAAATATGAGCCACTGTAATTCAAGAGAAATACACTTGTTTGTGAAGTATGGCCCCTATGTTAATCCCTGAAAAAGAAATTACGAGTGTCCTAACTGCAGAGTAAATCCTACCTAGCTATGTTAATCCCCCATCCCAAAAACATTGCAAGTGAACTCCTACGGGACACTGCTACAAGTGAACTTCACAACACAGCAGAAAAGCAAGGCATATATGTCCATTAAGTTTTGCACTGAAAATAAATCACGGGTTACTCCCTGACACTGACACCCAAACCCTATGCTAATAAGATTTTATGGATCCCTCGCAAATCAGGGAACTGCCGTAACTGCAAAAAGCAGAAGAAAGATTTACGTGTACCAAAGACCACTCACAGCTAGTGTTCAAACCTTTGCTGAGGCCCCCAGAAGCATTTAAAGTAACACTTAAGCACAAAAAACACTACAAAATGATTAACATTTTTTGACACTTAATCCAATATAAACATCTGTGTAATTAAAAAATATATGGTGGTATTAAGCCCGTTTTATGATACAAAATCCAGGGTAAAACACATCCCAGTACTCAAGGTTTTAATACACGTAACAAAACCATGTTTCCTAGGAACAAAAAGTCTAATGCATTATCTCTAAATATATCATACTTTAACATAAAATAAACACATCTTTATTTATTGAAGCTATAAATACAATTGTCAGATCTTTTTAATATCAAAATACACTATAATAATTATCAAAGTGTGTGTAACGCCTATGGTAATTATTGCTAAAGTTTGGGAATCGTACATGCGCAACTAGGTTGCTATTTGCGCATGTGTACTGCAAAGAAGTCACACATGGCAGTTGGTAGTTGCGCTCGCAGTAATTGAGTGGCGGTTGGAATGCTCGCTTTTTAGTTAGAAAGGTGCCATTAAGAGCCCACATAGTGTGCTAACGTGATAGTGTATAAAACTTCATCATTTAAAAAACGAAACTAAGCTGCCAATATATACTGGTGAAAAGTGAGGTCATAGAGAAAAAGAAAGTGTGATTGTTTGTGAGAGACTGTAAAAAAAGGATAGGTAGACAGAGATGTAGCATAGAGACAGAGGGAGAGAAAGAAAGGAAAAAAATAAAGAGAGTAAATATAATGATAGAGATAGTAGACAGAGAGAGACAGAAAGAAAACGACAAAGAGCCCTATGTAAATCAGGTGCTCTAAGATAGGGCACTGGTATAAATCGTCTGTAGGAGTTTTTTCCCCCTAACTTCTACACTAATGTAAATCTTTCACTCCCCCAGATTACAGCACTCCGTGCACTGCTGTAAATTCTGCCTTAGTCGCAACAAATTTCTGTGCAGGGAGCAGCCATGGATGTAAAATATTTTTAAAGAAAATATGAATTTATGAACTTTCCATTTATGAATAAAGGAATCCATTTTGTGTCTGTTATGTCACTTCCTGAGAGCTGGATTATGAGGGTGTGTTTTTAATCTATCAGCGGAGGGAAGAATGGAGGAGGAGCGAACATGGCGAGATCAAGAGGCTTTTGTAGATTTTGTATTTGACTGAAATTGACACCACATCAATAGATTCAAGCAGAAAAGTAAAGACCCCTCTCTAACATGATTTCCGTTATAGTATTATAGATTCTTCCAGGCTCCAGCAGAGGCATCAAAATGTATTTTTTCTAATTACAAACTAGTTTTATGATTTTCTGCCTTAATTATACTCTTAGCCACACTTTCAAACATATATTTTATTTATAATTTAGAGATATATTCTCATATTAGGTAAAAACAAATGTTGAAATAGATGTTGGTATACATATTTGCAATTTTTTATTTATGTGATATACAATAGTGTAGTGAAACACTAATATCTTTAGAACAGCCCATTATGGGCTCGTAATTGGGGTGTAAATTTTTCCAAACGTGTTCTCATTGGGCGGACAGATAAGAAAAAAAAAAACATCTGTCTGTGTTGGAGAACAGTGATAGTTTCAGTCTGCTTGAAATTCTGTAACATTACTGGGATGCACAGACTCTGATCTGAGTACACGAGTGCGTCATCCCACCAGACCGAGGGGCAGATGTTCTCTTCGCTTTTTACAACTTGTAGAGTGAACCAGAAAATGGGACCAAAGTTTATATTACTGTAACGTGGGTTCAGCCAGGACATTCCTGATGAGTGTAAACCTGTCACTTACAATAGTTGTGTTGAACAAAGAGGATCTAACTCCGGCGCTAAGTAAATAATCCATACAGAATTATTGCTGCTATATAATTTGCCAACATGGGAACTTTTACCAGTACATCAGAGAATCGCACGGTGCATTGTATCAAGAAAGTGTGTTATCGAGCGTTCATAATACTGATAATGCTGCTACCACTGAAACAGGTAAGATTTCAATTTAAATTTATATTTACTCTGAAGTTACATAATATGAACATAATATGAACAAATATATGTGTGTATGTATATGTATATGTATATATATTTATATATATATATATATATATTATATATATATATAATATAATATATATATATATATATATATAAAAGGTTTGCAATATATATCTATCTATCTATGTAGAGAAGGAGAAAGTTTTTACGATAGGCATTTCTATCTATCAATCTATTGAGAAAGTTTAAAATTTATATATTACAATAACAGAACATATTTTGGATATAACTACAATTGTCTCTATCTATCTATCTATCTATATCTATCTATCGTACATTTGTGTTCACATTTGAATGTCCAAAACAAATTAAAAAACTTGTTTCCTGGACAGAATTCAGAGAAATACAGTAATTACACTGTGTATATGTATATATATGTATATATATATATCTATATCTATATATATATATATATATATATATATATACACACAAAAGGTATATATATATATATTATATATATATATATATATATATACTAAATAATCTGTCTATATATATATTTTTTAAACTTTTTAACTTATTTTTAGATTCTCAAATGTGAACACAAATGTACTATATATATATATATATATAAATAACAAATGGCAGATACAAATTTTGCTATCTACTGCATTTGTTCTTATTACCATCACTGGAGAGGTATTCCATGTTTCTACTACCCTTTTTCTATAGTGCCTACGTTACTTTTTCTTCCACTTTTCCTCTTATTTCAGTCAATCCTCCCTCTTGAACTCTAATCTATTACTAGATCTGATGGTTTCTACCATGTCACCCGCCTCAGTTCTCTCGTCCATGTCAAGGTCATGACGTCTCCTTATAAGCTTTATATATGGGATAATATTTTGATAAGTGATCTGCAGAGTGAAACAAGAACATTTAATTTGAGAATTAAGAATTGAATAATAAGCTGTTGACAGAAGAGAGATGCCGACTTTTGACGGTTTTCTACAGACATTCCTAGGTTTTTACTGAAAAATTCTTAAGGTGGAAATAATTATGTTAACAAACTTTGTGCATTAAAATCATTACACAAGTTCCATACAAGCATAAAATATTTAAATTACTTTTTGTGACAAATGGTATATTTAATATTTCTGCTTAATTTATTAAAATTTGCGCAGGTGCATAATCGTATAATAGTACTTAAGGTGGAACCAAATTCTTGTGAATCTAGTGGTTTAATTATCCAAAAAACGTCAACGTGTGCAGGTGGCTTTTAGTCTAATAAATTCTAGAGAAAACCATAAAAGTATGATAACAGGACGTGTAAGAGATGTTAAAAATTTTTTTAAATACAGCTGTGTTACACATGTAATAACATTTGCTTTATTTAAAAACTTATTAGGAAAAAAATCAATATAAAAATACAAAAAAAACAGTGTAGCTTTTAAAACTTACATTTGAACCATAGTGCATCAGGGTCAGGCCAAGCTGCTTTCCTGTTAATGGAATACCAAAAAATCAAGATGTTTTGTTGAGTTAACACTACATTGTGCTAGACATTTGTGTCTAAAGGAAAGCATACCTTAGATAATCAGCATTGTTTATTTTGTATTTTTATCCAAATGAGCAGCCCTGGTATGATAATTCGCTATTTTGATGTGGTAATTAGTTATACAATTGTTTTGTCTGTCTCTGTGTTGGCAAAACAATGCCCATTAATGTAAGCATGCTGTAAGACCCCTTAACAAGCACTCTGAACTGTTTATTAAGCCGCACACTAGCATAAAGGAGCCACACAAGCAAAGCTAGATATCTCAGGAATAATTTGCTGTACAGAAGACATCTAGTACAATGTATAGGCAGTTTTAATGCATTTTCAAAAATGGAACTAATTTGTTGTTGGGGTAACAATGTCCCTTTAACTTTACAGAAGGAGGGTCAGAATCTGTCCAAGAGACTGCCCTAATATTTCTGCTAGACAGTTAAGATTTGCCTGCCGTAGCCCTTATAGGGAAGGAGGCAAGCACTTCCTTTATAATTTAGATTATGTGTAATCATAAGGGGTACATCTCCAATAACTCCTATGTAAAATATCTGTCATATTGGGCTAGACCCACTAAAGGAGATACTGGCTTCTCTGTTATGATCTCTATGGTTCTCTATTGTAAGTGTGTTTGTATGTAAAACACATTGACACCCTAAACAGCTTGCCAGACTATCTTAAAAGACCACTGTAGTTTTGTGAAAACTTCACATTCTTGTGAAGTATGCAACAAACTAGCAGCGGTGTAAGTCATGAGCATAAAATATGTTTAGTTACTTTTCCATTTAGCTGACTCTGCTTCCTCTCCTATTGCCAACAGGCCATTCAGAGTGGCAACTTTTCAACAGAACTGAATAAAGATATTATCTGACATGTTCCTAATTCTATTTGGAAAAAAAAACATATTTCTGCAAACCAGTAATGAAAAATGTTAAACAACAGTTAAAATGAAAGGCTGTGATTATTTATATTACATTTTCTTAAAGCGTTTTGTAAATGATCATGCTTCATAAGCGTATAGTTCACTATTAATAGCTACCTTGCTCATAATTTATAAATTATTATTATTTCTTACTTTTTAATTTCACTCTTTTCCCCTAGATCAGAGCTGCTTTTCTCCACCTCCCTGTGTCATATCAGGGGTGTGGCCTGTTCTGCCTGGGGGTGGGACTAGTATGGAGCTTGGAAGCAGGTTCAGCTAAGATGTCATATTATCACTGTATATAAACAAACTTTGTATTATATTCAGTCTTCTCCCACCTCAGGAAGTAGATCACTGGAAACTAAAATGGTAGATTCCACACTGTTCTTTTTATCTAAAAGACACAGGGACAGAATTGTTCCTTGTTGCATCAGTAAGATTAGAATTTAATAATGTGCCACAGCACGTTTTCTTTTTTTTTAAATAAATGTCTCAGAGCAGAAAAATCTATTCAGATATTGAACTGCTCTTTGTGGCTTTCCCTTTGCCAGTGACATGTAAACAAATTTTACTTAATATTGTTTCATGTAAAAGAAAAAAACAAAAATTTTTGTAATGATTAAAACATGCTCATTTAAAAGCTTTAAAAAAAAGGACTGCATATACATTGTACTAGACATTTTCCTCTACAATAAACCATTCCTGAGCTCAATATGGAGGGCAACTAACTGCATGATAACCATAGGGGGGCATTGTTGTGGTACAGGCAGTCTGTAATCTAAATTAGCACATGAAAACAGCTAATTAGAACCACAGATCCACTCATCTGCATAATAAAAAAAGTAATTATTTACTTCACAATCAAATGGCTGAATAACAGAGACCCTTTAATATGCTAACCTGGGATTATGGAAAGAATTAACCGTTTGTTGAACATGACTTATATTTCTATCACCACCTAAATCCTTAACTGTGATTTATTGCAATTCTTGTAATTCCTCCCCAGTCCAGCTAACTCTGTATTCTGTTGCTGAAAAATATGGTGTTCCCCGGACTGATTAATATTCTGGTTTCTGCACAAAAAGTAATAGATTGTATTTAACTTCTATTTTTGGCCAGTTTGAAAATACATAAAAAAAGTAATTTTCAAAAAAATCCTGCATTTATTACATTTATCCCTGGAGCCTATTTTAAATTATCAATTTGTTTAAGGGTGTGCTTTTTTTAATTAGTTAAAGGAGCGCTGTAGTTCATGTTCATGTGCGTATCAGTGGAACAATTGGTCAATAGTCATTGTTAGAAATCTGGATCAACCTGGACATCACACCCCTTCCCCCTCATTGTCTCAAAAGCTTGCATCAATAAATGCAACCGCAGCTGTCTACAA
This sequence comes from Discoglossus pictus, assembly GCA_027410445.1. Classification (NCBI taxonomy): domain Eukaryota; kingdom Metazoa; phylum Chordata; class Amphibia; order Anura; family Alytidae; genus Discoglossus; species Discoglossus pictus. The sequence continues at coordinate 148,562,893 of CM050168.1, forward strand.
ATATAGACATCCCTCTCACACATACATCATCTTTTACTGAAGTATTATAGATGTCTCACAGGTCCAGCAAAGGTATATTTTTCTAATGAAAAACTAGCTTTATGACTATTTTCAAAATTAAACTTCCATATCCCTTTAAGGGCATGTTGTAATAGCTATAACTGTATTTCTTAAGATTTCAGATCATGCATTAAAAATTGGTATTATTATTATTATTAATAATAATAAAATGTGTTAATAATAATAACACAAATACAATTTCTGCATGACTTTCTCAACACTTTCACTAGCAGAGGGCTCTCTACTCTGCCGGTGAGAGGGTTAAACTAATTGCACATTACCCTGATAAATGACACTCAGACCATTTTTAGTCTGCAGGCAGACTATCTCATTTATCATTTAGTGTTAACATTGAACAGCTGTGTTCTCACAATCAGAACATCTGGCTGTTAAAGCAACATGGAGCTCAATAGAGAATCGCAAAACTGAATGGAGCGACTTTTATCACAAGTGAAGTGATAAATATTATAAATGCTCAGTACACGGGTCATATTATGTACCATTTATATAGATGTATATCACTCAAATATTGAACTTAAAGTGCGACTGCAGTCCTAGTTTTTATATGTGATATTTTAAATAAGTGAACTTGATAACAGCCACATAAATAAACTAATTATAAAAACAAATGCATATGCAGTTATTCTTTAATGTGTTCCATTATATTTTCTGTATCATTTCTAAAATCTCAATAGGGTGTGTCCTAAAACTAAATGAGATTTTTAGGAGTCCAATTAAATGTACTGATAGTTTAGCTGCCACATTCCCATTGTGCAGATATAAGCTTCAACTGCAATCTAAGCTAAATAAAAGTTAATACATTTAAGACTTTTTTATTTGACCCTTTTTCAAGTTTAGATTTTCAAGAGTATAGATTAAATATATAGGTCTAGGGTGATCTTTTAAATCGGGGGAAATACAATAAGCTAGACCACCTACACAGTATACTAACTTGGTGCATAGTGATAAGCATACGATTAAAAAAAAAACTTTACTAATGGTTGCGGCCTAGTTCTTGACACACTCAATCTGGGAGTGATGGCCATATTGGAAGACCAAGTAATATCTGGCTTTTGTTAGTGGTCTGCTTTCCACATTATATTTTGCTCTCTAGACCTATAACTTACACATAAAAGCCTGAAAATCCTTTAATATTTGTTGTCAATGAATTATACATTTAACTTCCTTTTAACATAGAGATGTATTTCTGGATTATTAATCATAACAGGGTCTGCTTTTTGTATAAATGGTGAATGGATTTTCCTGTGGAATTTTTGCATTTCCTTTGTGTATTGTCATATATGAATAATGCACATTTTAAAGTAATTGTAATGTAACAGGAAAGAAAAATGGGAATTATTATATAGGATGATTTAAAAGTAAGTAAACAATTCAACAAATCTGCATATAAAGCCAGTAGGATGATTGGATGTATTGAAAGAGAAACTAGCAGCAGGATATAAAGTCAGTACTAATGTCCCTCTCTAGGTCCCCCGTCAGACCTCCCTGTGATACAGTGTCCAGTTCTGAGATCCAAAAGGATATTAATAAATTAGAAACCATTTAAAGGAGGCGACTAACATGGTACAAGGTCTAAAATTACAACATATAAGGAGACTCCATGACATTATTATGTATAGAATAGATGGGAGAAGGAAGAGGTGCATATGACATAGACCTGCATATCTATCAAAGGGTTTAATAGAGTTCAGAAGGGAAATATCTACCAGAAAAAAATGGAGCAAGAGCAAGAGGTCCTGATTTGATGTTAGAAGGTAAATGATTTAGTACTAATATGAGAAAGCACTTCTACAAGTGGAAGTGTTGGTTCAAACAGTAATTCAAGCATGTCTGGGATAAATATAATTTTCTTCTTAATAAATTAATCAAGCCAAAGTTTTTAAGTAGCTTTAAGGGGATGACTAGATTGCTCTATTGGTTATCTTCCATCAGATGTATGTTTCTGTTTCAGATAAAATCAACAGTCCAATGTAATTTGCTCATTCTGTCTACCTAAAATCCTTTGATATTTTATATCTATCCCTTCAACTTCCAACTTCTTGTTCTTGGTTCCTTTTTTTCTGGAAGATATTTCCCTACTGGATGTTATACCTGAAGGTCTCTCTCAGTGAAGTACTCACTTGCTCTTCCTTTATTTAATTGGGCAGTTATAGCTAGGTTTTATTGCAATTTGTTTCAAGCATAGATTATATGATAATTCTACTCACAGCAGGCAAACATATGCCAACTACTATTCATTCTGTTGGTACACATGGATAGCGCAACACTCAGATCAGTTGCTTTATTGTTATCTACTCAAATCTATTTAATTATCTACTTACCAAAATGAAAACATTCTTTTTGATGTTTATCTAATTCATATATAATAATATAGCTATGACGCATTACATTTACTAGAGCAATCATAATCCCAGTGGAGTGGGAGTTATTATACATCAACACTATCCATTAGCCAGGTAATAAGTTAGTATGCAGTTGTCTATACCATGGCAATCTTATTTTTGTGTGTTAATGTTTTGGCACGAGTGGGATAAAGCTTAAACACTGTATCATTTTACTGCACTTTTTATATTGGGGTAGTGCACTCTGTCATGAAGTGTTAATTTAGGTCACCTTGGAATGTAATAACTGTCGACTATTTTTTTGGATCACAAGGCTTCCTAGCATTAACATTTCCATCATGTCAATACTTAAAAACCCTTTATCCTGTGCGTAGTACTAAATTGGTTTATAATGGAAGATTGAACCCAATTAAAGTCTAGTGTAGAAGTAACATAGTATAAACTTGTTTTTTTTGTGTTTAATGGTTCACTCTATTATAGAGTTCACGATATATATTGGTGTGGTTGAAAATCATGATTGTGGCCAAATATTAACCCTCTTATCACTGGAGTGCATGTAATCCTTTCCAAAATACGGTGTCATATTACCAAGTTTCACCTTTTTATAAAGCAGTAGGTGCAATTGTCTCCAATTAATTTAATTTAACAACTTACCATAAAAGTTGTTATGCAGGGTTAATGATCTATCATACACTATATTTATACATTTTCATATTATGGCACTTTCAACGATGGAGTCTTTTCATGTATCTTACCATCAATATTGACATATATACTCTTCAACAATTTATTTTAATCAATATACAGGTATACCCCGCTTTGCGCTTCCCGGCATACCCCTAATTCGATATAGCAAGTTACCATTTAAAATTCACTGCTTACTGCTAAATCTCACGATAGCGCGGTTTTGGCGCCAACTTGTATTTACATTCTTTTATATCCCCCCTTTGCACTTTTTTCCCCGCCATAGCGCAGTTTTCAGCTCTTTGGCATTTAAATGCCCCAAATGCAGGAACGCATGTACAGCGCTAAACAGGGTATTCCTGTAGTTTTTGTAACTTTTAAAATGAATTCCAGATTTATTGACATTATGTCATCTTAATATCTCTCATGAGTCTCTGTAACAAATATACGTAAGCATGATCATCATCATAAAACATTAGGTTGTTTGAATTAAGCACTTACCATTCAGTCAAGCCTGTAACCTAACAACAAATTTAAACCAATCAAAACTACTCAAAGCGGTTCTTGAAAAATTAGCCAGAGCTATAATCTTTAAATATCCCCCAGAAACACAGCAATATCTGTTCCTTTGATAAATACGTAATTATAGTGGGGAAATGCGCATCGGGTGCCGGTATGTGAACATACTCCTGACAATGTCTAGTTCACCACAACAAAAGCCTCTTGCATACTATTATTAAGGAGCTAAGGAACTAAAATGGCATTATTATGTTTAGCAGTGTAGGGCCCTAGGTTTATGGGCACCAGTCAAAAGGCTAACCCACAGGGACAGCGTTAGCATACTTAGGAAGATCTACTATAAAAATATATGCAACAGTGCGCAGCGTTATTTATTTTCTGTGCTATAGCCCTGTCCATTAAAGAAACTTTTGAAAGTGACGAACATCTCACTTCATAAACAAAGTATTCAATTTTAGTTTCTAGTTATTGCTACAAAGAAATCACAACTGTGCTTTACCGATAGAGGCACAATTCATTCAGACAGATATTCTATAAGTGAGAAGTACATCCCTTTTATTGTTTGTTTACGAACCTATTTTGGAATTCCCCATTTTAACACATGTATTATAATAAAAAATTAAGTTTTAAAATAGCAATTCAAATAGAGTCTTTGTGTTAAGGATTTACTATGCAGTCTGAAAGAACTTTTGTTAATACTCTCTCATACCCGCCAGTCCCTTCTCTCCTAATCTATACCATAGAGTTTCTTTATAAATTGTGTCTGTCAGTCAAACCTCCATTTTAGTCGCACTCCTTGGATTTGTCTCTAATTTATTAATATCCTTTTGGAGTTCCGGGCTCTAGAACTGGATACAATGACTAGGTGAGGTCTAGGTGACTTTTATTTGTTGCTAATTACTCTTACATCCAAGTATCCTAGTGGCTTGTTCTGCAGCTTTGTTGCATTGTTTGCCAACTATTCAGTCATCTGAAATAACTGGCAAGTACTTTTCTTCAATTAACATGATTGTTTCTCTGTTTCTATGTGTGTTCTCTGTACAGAATGTAGCCTGTAAAGTCCTGTGTTTGTGATTAAAAGTCAAGAGTATGCCAGGTTAGCATGCCTGGCAATCTTGTGAATACTAGTAGTGGGGGATTGTAAAAAAAATGTTTTGCACAGGGTGCCCCCAGTACCAACTCAAAAACAGCTCCCCTCCATAAGAACTCTTCCCATAACAGAAACCCATCCCAAGACCCTTTCTCAAAGCTGCTCCCCTTCCCTTCTGTCTGAGTGAAGCTCCCCTGCCTGCAGCGCAGCTTCAGGACATGTGCCCTCCACTTTCGAGCGACATCCTCTATGGGGAGGCCATGAATACAGGTTACATGTCCAGCCTGTGCTATACCCAATAGCCATGTTATAACATCAGGTATATGTTAAAAAGCATGCTAAAATGGTTATTGGATTAAAGAGTGAAACATATTATAAACTAATTTGTCCAGTTATCCCAGAATGAATTGAGATCATTATATCTCTTGGGATCTTGAACCGGAAACTTTTTTTTTAACTTGTTTTATACAGGCAAATGTACACACATATGTACTAATTTACTTACTGTGCACTATACGGTGGGGCTTCTATCATGCTTTTGCTCATGAATATGTGGTTAGTATATGTATATGTGAACAGATAAGGTTCCTATAACTCCATTGTAGACACACATTATGCTGGTCATTTTATTCAATGGCTAATTAAAAATCTATTGGATTAACCTGTATAATTGATTTTTTGGTATTTAATTTAATCATGAAAATACAATTACTCTACAAATTATTAAAAAACAATATATCTTAAAATATTTTCAGGTTCAGTTTTTTTGGCAGTTTAAGTTAATGTGTCACTGTAAATAATCTTATTGATTTTCACCCTTTACTCTTTAAGCAACTTTATTTTGATCTTAAATATGTGTTTTAACACTATTAATTCTTTTTATCTTCCACCATGTAATTATGAGGTAAAATTTACACTTCAAAAATGTTAGATCCTCTCCTACTGGAGGCTGCTCCAAACTTACTGTTCTCTCTCATGAGAGTTGCCATTTTGTACAACTGTGACCTAAAGCCAAACCTACATGGGAGTGGCTTTACATCATAAGTGGCTCATGCTGCTAATATGCAGGTTTGATATGTGTATGGGAAGCTCGAAATCTGTTACTCTGGGGTCTTCTTAGACATGAAATATACATTTTATATGGTAATTACAATGAGGATAACATTAATTAAATAGCTTACTTAAGGCATTTATATAACATAAACAATATTTTGCTATACTAATACACAGCTTACCTCTCAATATAAAACTTGCTAGGATCTTTAATGCATTTTTAAATATATTTTCTGAAGAATTCTCCAACTTCCGACTTAATGAAAACCACATGGGCTCTTAAAAAGGTAGACTATTCTGATTTACAGTTAATATGTTTTTTTAAAGAAAGATTGATTTAATGCTGAGTGTGTGCCTCCAAAAGAACTAACCTCACATAGTAAAATATGTATGAAATCCTATCTGTTTTAAATAAAAGTAAACATATAAAATAATATTGGAAGTTCTTTTAAAACCACAAGTGCTTCTAAAGACATGCTCTTAAAACATCATAAAATTGTGCAGTATTGTGTCTATTTTACATAAAAGTAAATAAGAGGAACATTTTAAGAAAAAAATTCATAACAATAAAAACATTTTTTTTCATCCATTACAGTTTATACCTGTTCTCTGTCCAGTTAAATACAAATTATTATAAACATAAATAAAACAACTGGGATTTGAACAAGTTTTTTTGGTGGCAATATATAATGCCTTGCCCCAGGGTACCAAATTGAGTTGACCCTGTCCTGGTTCTATAATTATGTAAACATTGACTTAAGAAAACACATTCTTAGAAAAATACTGATATATACCAATAGACTAATATTACACATAGCTATACATGTAATTCATACTTATTGGGCTATCAGACTCCATTGAAGACGTTTAATTTGGTTGGTTTCAACTTAAGAAGAATTAAAAACTGTATATACATTAGCTGTTTGTCCCTACAATAAATCATTTAGCAATGTATGTGTGGCTCAGTATTCTAATTTGCATAATAGTCTAAGAAGGGCATTATGTTTGCCACCATCAATAGAATCATAATTAGTATTTGTGAGCCACAGAGTTGCATAACAATATAGCAGAAACAATTTTTCACTTTACAAACAAATGCCTAGTACAATATATAGCAAGTTTTTTTTTTTTAACACAGCTTTAAATTTTATTATAATTAACAAAAAATATTTTTAAAGACTAAGTGTATGTTACATTAAATCATATTTGCGAATGTGAGGTCATGAGTTACACACATACCCTCCTCCCCAAAAAAGTTGATATGCATTAGACAGACACAGCAAAAGCAAAACACTCCAGATAAAACAGAGACAGTTTGTGTTTCTCTTCAATTGTATTTTGTCCAAAAACAGCAGATTTTAAAACACAAGATAAGAGACATGGCACTGAAAGGGTCAAGGGGCAGTTTGCAATCTTAGATATAATGTGCTTTAAAAGGGGCAGTGATCAAGTGGTCTGCATGATGGACACTCATGGGAGGATAGGGGAGAAGGTTCAAACAATACCCAAAGCTGGGCACAGGCCTGCCAATTGGGTAATAAGCCAGGAGAGGGTGCACAGCTTGCATTGCAAAGTTTTGGGGACAGGCTGTTTGAAGAGTAAGAGGGATGGCATGAAGAGACCACCAATATAGGATTTATTAATCCATACAAAGCTGTCTGGGGCATACATATCCTCTTCACTAAATCACACACAACACGAGCCGGGCAGCTCTTTGGAACAACCTAAATGTATAATGGGCAATATAGTCTTTAATGTATAACTATTATATACAATTTTACTTTAATGATGGATTAGTTACTTGGAACAGACACTGGATGCCGGTAAGATCCCTATTAATGAAAGGCTTTAAGCTCTTCAGACAATTATTTTTTTGTTTTATATAAAACTAGCGACTTGCCCGCCAAAAATGACGGGGCAATAAAATTGTAAGGCAGGTAATGCTGTTTGCCACAGACATTCATTTTTTGGTGGTCTGAGAACCTTCGTCGCTCATCGCATGGCTCGCAATGAGCGCCCGAGGCGCTCATTGCTAGGCTGTTGGTTGTTGTATTTTTTTTTTATCAGAGGCGCTTTTGCTGTTATTGTTTGGTTGGCGCTGATTTGCTTTTTATACTTATTGCAAGGCTTTGTGTGCTATGTGCAGCACTGGCGCTCGTTGTGAGGCGCACAGTGAATGGCTTTTGTTTTTTTTTTGCGATAGTGTTTTTTTTTTTGTGCATATGTATTTTTGTATGCCTATTATATAATTAATAAATGAATATACTTTACCTATTTGGAAGTAATATATACAGGGATGCATTGTACTTAAGAGCTGACAATCTGTTTTGATGTTCCTGTAGCATATAATGTAGGTTTACACTGTTGTGGAGCTGCGGTGTAAGTGTCAGCAATGTGTGCAGTGTGTAGTGTAAATAGGCTGCGTGCGCGAGGGTAGCTGAGTAGCTGTGTACTTCCGCATTGTGTAAGTTAGTGTTGTAAAATGGCGGTGAATGTGTATGTGGTACGCGGGTGTGGATGATTTAGTGTCCTTGCTAAAAGTGTATCTTGTATCTCGTACGGCTTTTTGGAAAAGCTGTATGTGCTTGGTGGTGTTTTGTGGTTTTAGGGTCTTGTAGCCTCGTTTTCTTCGGCAGCCATTTTTTCTCTCGCTTAGGGGATTTTCGTGTGTCTAAACTCGGTAATTTGGACTTAAACTGAGGTGTACGTTTTTTATGTCATTTTTGTGTGTATTGTTTTTTTAATGTTCTCCCGCGGCTCGTATTTTTTTTAGTCTAAGTCCGTAAATTTTGCTTTTTAAGTCCTGCGGCTCGTATTTTTTGTGTAAGTCCGTATTTAGTGATTGCGCGTTGGATCTATTTTGTCAAAGTTCCGCTTCTGTGGGTGTTTGTAACCACTTGTGAGGCGCCGTAGAGCCTCCACCTTCCGCAAATACGGCCCCTCACTCTGCGAGGGTCCGGATTTGCGGACCAAACTGCGTCCCTTGCTTTGTGACGACGATTCGTAGTTTGACAACTATTATATGTGATTATAACCAAGTTAAATAATGAATTTTATCCTCACCAGAGTCACATATTCTGACCTTCTGGAAGCTCCCCCTTTCTTCCTGCTTTCTCATGAGAGGTGCCATTTTACAAAGATGTGACCCAAGGTCATCACACTAGTGTTATGCTGCAGCATGAGAGCACACATAATGCCACTGTGTGTACTTGCTAACATTATTACACACTACAGTGGCCAAGTTTGTCCCAAAAGGATCAATTCTAGGAGACAAAAGTGCAAATTTCATGACAATAACATGGAGGTGGATACAATTAATGAATCTAGTTTAAAGACATATTAAAATTTTTTTGCCTAAGTCCATTTAAAAGGACAGCTGTGGTCATTATCTCTCTACAGATTTTTGACAAAACTAAACTTGATAATGAGCAACTTTTTTTTTTTTTTTTTTTACTGCTGGGTTTTCTTAATCAGCTGATTCAGACCGCTACTTTCTCAGGAGGTGTCATTATCCTTCATGAACCACCAGTCCTTTGGACTAATATAATCCGCCCAGGATGATTAGGACTTTGAGGATGGCCATTACCCTGGCTGCTTAAAGACTCCTATCAGGACTGCGTCCTGGAAATATGTGGTTGTGGGTTGGGCTCAGTATGTTTTATAGTTATTTAATATGTTGTATTAAGTTGATTACCATATGTATGTTAATTGCGATGTTATGTTCATTACTGTATGTTTAGTTGTGTCCAGGTGATAAGGGGTTAACTGTCAGTTAGAATGCTATGAGGTCGCCAGTAAACTGGCAGTTGAGAGTGTTATGTAATATGTGTCTCTGAGGTAACTGTCAGTTTGCCAGGCAGTCAAGTCTGAGCTGAATGCTGTCTGGGATGCTCCTAATTTTTCTCATTCAGATTTGTTTATTAGGCATAAAAACAATGCATATCAACAACAGTAGCATATACTGTCCCCTCCACAATGGTTAAACCATATTGCGGTCAAATCACTGTGTAAACATAGTGACAAATTTATACAGTTGGAACCACATAGAATGAACACAATTATAAACAATAATGCAAAACACTTTTTCATGGTTTGTTTGGTCGCCTAATTACTTTTTTGTTTACATTTTTAGGGATTGCCATATAGACTGGTAGTCTAACAATCGTGAAAGGCATAACAAAAGTATTATAGATTGCAACCTGAGGGAGGGAAATGGTAAGGTAGGAATGGGGAGGGGGAGCAGAGCATACAAACCGGACAGTTGTGAGGAATTTAAACATCGCCAGCTGTCATATGAGCCTGCCTTCTTCTACAGGGATTTGCAGACCAAGAAGAAGCTGTGATCCTGCCTCCCCAATCCATTTAGGTCCGTCTAATAGTCAGTACTTTTATGCTAAGGGGTGAGAGGAGCCAAGGGCTCCAGATATCCAAAAACTTGGGCATGAAGTCCTTCAGAATGTGTGAAAAACTTTCATTAACCGCAATATAGTTACATTTATTAACAATTGCCTGGATGCTAAGTGAGCTGTTTTTCCACTGCTTTGCTATGTGGTTCTTTGTCTTGGGCATCAAAAATTGCAGAAGTTTATTCTGTGATTTTGAGAGAGAACCACTCCCGACCCTAACAGAGCTACTTCTACATCAGCAGTTAGGCGGGAATGAACCATTGATGAAGCTAAATCAAGAACCTCTTCCTATAATCCCTGAACTTGAGGGCACATTCACCAAGTATGATAGAACGAGCCCGTTTCTGGGCATCCCATAAAATAAAATGGGTTTCCATTTATGCAATCTTTCGGGTGTGATACACGTAACACTTTAGGAGACGTTTCTAAAATACTATGGTCATAGAACCCCTTGGATAGATTTCCCCATGTGGAGGGCCATGATTCACTCTGTCTCATGTGGCCAAAATCTTGATCCCAAGATACCATATATTTAGGCTTTAGGTCTGTAGTATCTGCATTAAATATGTTATATAACAAACTCACCATATTTTTTGATAGAGGGAACAACTTGCATATTTTAACAAGCCAATTCGTTCTTGGAGGACCAAGATCTTTCCTTATCGTATTCACATGGTGGCATAGCTTATGAAAGTTGAAGCATTCCTGGGGAGGGTAATTAAGCCTGTTTCTCAACTCATTGAGTTGTAGTAAGCTATCATCTTTAAACCAGCACCCAACCTCAGAAAGCCATTTGTTTTCCACCAAAAAAGAGATTCTAGGAAAAGGGTTGAGCTAAAGCTGGATGGGGAATCAATGCGGTCAGTGTAGAAAGTGTAGGTGATAAAGCATGCTTTGAAGAGGCCCAGTGCCACGTGTCTAGTGTTAGTTTGATGAAGGGATTTCTATCTTCCCCACCAAATTCTCAGTGTAGGGGTGCATGGATCTCTTTTCTAGGAACTCCCACAGAGGTTGATGTTGGGTCGAATGGGCTATGGGTATAAAAGCTAATTTCAAATTTGGACATGAAAAAAAACCCTTTCGTCTGTGTTTAAACATTTCTCGTTTAGCAATTCTGGGGCGTTTATTATCCCATTATAAATTTGAAAATTAGCTTTTGGCAGGATTCCAAATTTTGGGGCTTTATAGGAATGGGAAGTGTGTGAAATAAGTAGAGTAAGCGGGGTAGCATGTTCATTTTAACCGCATTGATTCATCCCAGCCAATAAATTCTGTCTTTTGACCATGTCTAGATATCTTTATATACAGTGCCTTGCAAAAGTATTCACCCCCTTGACTTTTTACCTATTTTGTTACATTACAGCCTCGAGTTCAATGTTTTGTTAATCTGAATTTAATGTGATGGATCAGAACACAATAGTGTAAGTTGGTGAAGTGAACGGAGAAAAATATATAAATAAAACTATTTTTTAGAAATAGAAAACAGAAAATTGGTACGTGCGTATGTATTCACCCCCTTTGTTATGAAGCCCATAAAAATGATGTCCACCTGTGTGCAATCTAAGTGTCACATGATCTGTAATTACATATACACATCTTTTTTGAAAGGCCCCAGAGGCTGCAACACCTAAGCAAGAGGCACCACTAATCAAACCATGAAGACCAAGGAACTCTCCAAACAAGTAAGGGGCAATGTTGTTGAGAAGTACAAGTCAGGGTTAGGTTATAAAAAATACCCAAATCGTTGATGATCCCTAGGAGCATCATCAAATCTATCCTAACCAAATGGAAAGAACATGACACAACAGCAAACCTGTGAAGAGACGGCCGCCCACCTAAACTCACAGACCGGGCAAGGAGGGCATTAATCAGAGAGGCAGCACAGAGACCTAGGGTAACCCTGGAGGAGCTGCAGAGTTCCACAGCAGAGACTGGGGTATCTGTACATAGGACGACAATAAGCAGTACGCTCCATAGAGTTGGGCTTTATGGCAGAATGGCCAGAAGTAAGCCATTACTTTCAACAATAAACAAAAAGGTAAGTTTTGAGTTTGCGAAAAAGGCATGTGAGAGACTCTCAAAATGTATGGAGGAAGGTGCTCTGGTCTGATGAGACTAAAATGTAACTTTTTGGCCATCAAAGAAAATGCTATGTCTGGCACAAACCCAACACATCACATAACCCAAAGTACACCATCCCTGCAGTACACCATCCCTGGTGGTGGCAGCAGCATGCTGGGAAACTTGTCAGAATTGAGGGAAAGATGAATGGTGCTAAATACAGGGATATTCTTGAGCAAAACCAGTACCACTCTGTGCGTGATTTGAGGCTAGGACGGAAGTTCACCTTCCAGCAGGACAATGACCCCAAACACACTGCTAAAGCAACGCTTGAATGGTTTAAGGGGAAACATGTAAATGTGTTGGAATGGCCTAGTCAAAGCCCAGACCTCAATCCAATAGAAAATCTGTGCTCAGATTTAAAGATTGATGTTCACAAACACAAACCATCCAACTTGAAGGAGCTGGAGCAGTTTTCCATGAGGAATGGGCAAAAATCCCAGCGGTAATATGTGGCAAAATCCTAGAGACTTATCCAAAGCGACTTAAAGCTGTGATTGCTGCAAAAGGTGGCTCTACAAAGTATTGACTTTACGGGTGTGTATAGTTATGCACATTGACTTTTTCTGTTATCTTTTCCTATTTGTTGTTTGCTTCACAATAATAATAAAAAACAACATCTTCAAAGTTGGGAGGCAACAAAGCACGAAAAATGCCAAGGGGGTGAATACTTTGCAAGGCACTGTGACTCTTGAAATAATGGAGGGTTGTTGGCCTTATAAATGCAAGAGATTGAGTGAGTAATGTGTACCCCTAAATACCAAATGTGTGGTTTAGGCCATGCAAAATCGTATTCTTGGAGAAAACATAACTCCTGCTCAGTAAGGGAGATACTCAAAGCTTCAGCCTTGTCCATGTTTAATTTTAGGCCTGAGACCAAACTGAAATTGTCTAGAACTTGTAGTAGGGTTGGGACAGAGCCAATCGTATTATTCAGCTAACATAAAAGGTTGTCTGCAAAAAAGCAGCAATTCAGGCGATGTAGCCCCACTGACATGCCTTTAATATCAGCAGTAGACCTTTTAGTTTGCGCTAACGGTTCAATTGCCAGTGCAAACAGTAGGGTTGAGAGAGGACACCCTTGTCTAGTACCCTTTTTAATGTAGATGGATGAAGGGTTATTTCCTGGCCGCTTTAAGAATGCCCTGGGCTCATTATAATACGTTTGTATGAGGTTTAAAAATTGGTCTGGAAAGCCAAACTTTCTCAAAACTGCCCAGAGATATATCCACTCCACTGAGTCAAACACTTTTTCTAAGTCAAGCACATGGGTATGTGGTCCTGCTTAGATAGATGTACTAGGTTCAATACCCTTCTCACATTGTCCCCTGCCTGTCTGTTCAGGATGAACCCCCACCTGGTCCTTGTGGATTAATCTAGAAAGGAAAGTGTTGATTCTATTCATCATAATCTTATCTAGGTCAGTAGTTCAGCACATTTAATGGATTCTTGCCTTCTTTTGGAAAAAATAGGTTTGCTTGGTTCAACTCCGGTGGGACTCCATGCCCATCAAGCATACTATTAAATATGGCAGCTAAATGTGGTGTAAGGGGTTCTGCAAAGCTTTTGTAGTATAGATTTGAGAATCCATCCGGCCCAGGAGCCTTGCCTCTTTTCATAGCTCTGATAGATTCTAAGACCTCTTTAATGGTACTGTAATAGGCGCTCTCACAAGATATATTTCTTGGGGTGATAGGGTGGGTAGATCACAGGCACTCAAGAAAGAAGACAATTGACTATTTGATACTTGGTGGGGGGAGGAATATAGCTTTTGGAAGAAGTCTAAAAAAAACTTTTTAGATAAGAGATGGGCTGGTGGCTGAAGTACCTGAAGCCTTTTTTATCTTAAAGATTTTTGATTGATTGGATTTTTTCTTTAATTTCCTGGCTAATAGTGCATCTGGTTTATTCACTTTAGAGTAGTATAAATGGTCGGTCCAACGCATGGCTTTTTCAGTCTGTTCGGAGAAGACTAGATCTAGTTCTATTCTGACCTTCTCCATTTTCATAAGCAGTTTCTCAGTATAGGATTTCTGATTTTTTTGTCTCTAGGTCTATAAGACTATTCCTTAAGAACTTTTCCCTGGCCTTTTGTACCTTCTTGTGGGCAGTTTATAATTTATTTCAGGTGCCTCTGATAAACATTGTATGCGCTACCCATACCCAACCTACATCCGATTCGGGTAATACATTTGCTGAGAAATAGAGTTCAATATCCTTAGCTAATTGCTCTTTGAATTGAGGTGTTGACATAAGCATGTCATTTAGGCGCCATGAGTATGGCGATCTAAAGACTGTAACCAAATCAAGAGTACAACTAACGAAAGAATGATCTGACCATGAACACCGATGTATCCTCGACTGGGCATTTATCATATGCATTATATATATATTAGGACATTAATTAATTGATGAGAAATAATATTTATTGCTGAGTGGTCATACTTCAGGCATCAAGGCACATAGCGCTTTAGTAATACAATCCTATAATAGAATTTCCACTTATTATTATCTTTACCACTGAGTCCCTTTATAGCAGTCCTTTGCACCTTTTAGGATTCACTCATCCCTGTATTTTGCTTAACCAGGGATTCTGTCACTTAGCACCTTATATTTATATTTGTATCATATCATGCAATTACATTTTAACCCAGCAGTATCTCAGAAGATGTAATTAATTCTTGTCCTGGACCATACTAATAATATATGCCCAACTTATTTTCATTTATGTACTAGCGTCTACATTTTTAGGATTTGTCCATTGTTTTATTGAGACCATAATAACGGTTACGTTTTAAATGTTTTACTCTCATTTATGAGATTAGGGACAGCGTGTACACCATAAGAAAGGGATTTATTTGGTCTTTTTTGTTCTGTTTAATACAGTTTTAAATTGGATCCCTGTAAGCACCCCTGTAATTCAAAAACCCAGTGTAATCACATTGAGCCACCTTATCTACGGTATATGAAAGTTTGGTGCGATTGTATGAACTAACTATCTATAGGTGTTAGCTTGGTTATACGGGTGTGAGTCGAAAAATTACAATATGGATACAACAATAGGATTTTTATTTCAAAGTTGGAATCCAGACAGTTGGATAAATTAGGCTAAATCAATTGTTAATAAAGAAATTAATCTGGGCAGAGTAAATGAACCTAATCTTAAGAATTAATTTATTGAATTAAACAAATTATATAAAAAAAATAGCATAGAATTTGGTGGGAAATAGCTAGCATGGTGAATTATTTGTCTAATATCCTAATATCGAGGGGAATACGTATTAATCTGTTCCCCAAAATTCTAAATTTATCTGAGGAATTTGTAAAAAAAATGGGATTCTATATTATTAAGATGTTCTAGTGAACTAATGACACTAATTCTGGAGTGGGAGCAAAGACAACTCCAGGAGACTGATGTGTCATTGAAAAGGGAAGTAGAAAAAAATAATAATCAAAGAACACAATACTGATCCCAATTTTGTAGAACTTGAGAATAAACTTCAGAAAGATGCAGAGAACTTTAAGACATTGATGGAGAGAAAACAAAAGAAATTTCAGAGAGATTTTAATTACTTTCATACAGGAAATATCTTTAGAAGAACAAGAAAATATAACATGACAAAAACAAATTCAGAAGGTCTCCTAACCTCAGAATCTGACTGGTCTGACTTGGAACAAACAGAACAAACTTGGAGAGATAGTCCCCTGAGAGAAAAGATAAATAAGAGATCTGACCAGGAGGGGTAAGACAAAATCAAAATACATATAAACCGCAGAAGAGAACACGAGAAGAACATGTGTCCTATCAAATGAACATCTATCAGTCTTAAAGAAATGATTACATTTTTCACCAACAGGTGATTTTCATCTATTCGAACGGGTAAAAGATGTGAACTTATTCACTAGGAAGCTAGCTTTAAATAATTTTTTTTCTAAAAAAGCTTCAAGTACCATGCTAGAACATTTGGATCAAGAAACTTTAAGAAATCTTGAAAGTTTGTTATCAGATAATGAGATATTTCAGTCCAAAGGTCCATTTTCTCTTAAACCAAATAGTAAATACACACCAGCTTTATCAATCAGTCCCAACATTAAATTATTTGTAAATAATGTGGTAAGAGATATGGAAAAAGTCTCAAACACTAAAAAAAAATGTTTTATAACCAAACAAGATATGAAAAAAAATGGCCTTAAAAGATTTACAACAAAACAATGATATAGTCATCCGAAATTCAGATTAAAGAGGAAATATAGTCATATTAAATAAAATGGACTATATAAAACAATGTGAAAGACTCCAAAGTGATAAAAACAGAATGGAATAGAAAAAGATCCAATGGAGGACTTTATTGAGGAACTCAATGATATACTCACAATAGTCCTTACTATGAAGGTAATAAATAAATCTGAGTTTGAGGAACTCACTATAGAGACAATAATAAGTTTGTATCAGAGCTTCTGGAGCTTGTATTAACTCATAAATACTTTGTGTTCCTGACCAAATTTTACCATCAAGTATGTTGGATGGCCATGGGCACGGCCTGTGCCCTCACATACGGGTGGTGGGAGGAACAAAAAGTATTTAGTAATGGAATGGACAAGTATACTGAACACATAGATCACAAACAGAATTGACTGCACGATGCAGGGCTTGAACCAGCATGTCCAGAGATTAGAGTCTGGAGCATTTACCCACAGAGCCACAAAGGCTCTGCTTAAAGGGTCAGATAGCGCCCATGGGTCACAAACCCCTGAAGGGGATAGTCAAAGAACTCAGACGCAGAGTCTTAGAACATGTATACAGTATTAAGAGAGAATATGACACACCTGTGGCTATACAGTGCCTTGCAAAAGTATTCACCCCCCTTGGCATTTTTCATGTTTTGCCTCACAACCTGGAATTAACATGGATTGTTTGAGGATTTGCATTATTTAACTTACAGAACATGCCCACAACTTTGTAGATGGTTTTTTTTTGTTTTTATTATTGTGAAGCAAACAACAAATAGGACAAAATAACAGAAAAAGTCAATGTGCATAAGTATTCACCCCCCCTAAAGTCAATACTTTGTAGAGCCACCTTTTGCAGCAATCACAGCTTTAAGTCGCTTTGGATAAATCTCTAGGATTTTGCCACATCTTACCACTGGGATTTTTGCCCATTCCTCATTGCAAAACTGCTCCAGCTCCTTCAAGTTGGATGGTTTGTGTTTGTGAACAGCAATCTTTAAGTCTGACCACATATTTTCTATTTTATTGAGGTCTGGGATTTGACTAGGCCATTCCAACACATTTACATGTTTCCCCTTAAACCAGGGGTCACCAAACCTTGGTCCTGGAGGGCCGACCCAGGCCTGGATTTGTGGATATCCTTGCTGCAAACAGGTGAGTCAATCAGGATGGCTGAAGAAACAAGATTCTCACCTGTTTGCAGCAAGGATATCCACAAATCCAGGGCTGGGTCGGCCCTCCAGGACCGAGTTTGGTGACCCCTGCCTTAAACCATTCAAATGTTGCTTTAGCAGTGTGTTTGGGGTCATTGTCCTGCTGTCGGGTGAACCTCCTTCCTAGCCTCAAATCACGCACAGAGTGGTACAGGTTTTGCTCAAGAATATCCCTGTATTTAGCACCATCAATCTTTCCATCAATGCTGACCTGTTTTCCCAATCCCAGCTGCTGAAAAATATCCCAACAGCATGATATTGCCACCACCATGTTCCACTGTTGGGGTGGTGTTCTTTGGGTGATGTGATGTGTTTGGTTTGCGCCAGACATAGTGTTTTCTTTGATTGCCAAAAAGTTAAATTTTAGTCTCATCAGACCAGAATACCTTCCTCCATACATTTTGGGAGTCTCCCACATGCCTTTTCACAAACTCAAAATGTACCATTTTGTTTTTTGCTCAAAGTAATGGCTTTCTTCTGGCCACTCCAGGCTGGTCATGGAGCCCCTGAAATCCTCAGATCCAATGATTTCTGTGAAGTACATTACTTTACACTTGTGAGAGACTTGCAGAGAGGCCAGAAGGTCAATCACACATGATATGGTACTTGTGGCGCAGGCATGTATGCTGTGGAACTTCCATTGCAGAATATAGAACCCAGACCAGCGGGGTTACATGGGACCCCTCAACACTCTGCCCTTCCTTGTAGGTGAATGGAGATTCCACCATGCTGTAATCTCTGCCCAGCTACCAGGCCTTGTCTATCAGCTTGGAATTATTGCCCACAGGGCTGGTGATGACATGTGCCCCCAGGGTATCCATCTTGGGCACTTGTGGTTTGGAGTGGTAGATGTTGAATACAATGTCCCCTTTACACACATAAAAATACAAGTTAATCACAGAGGAAGCGTCCACAATCTGAGTCTTTCAACATTCTGGCTGAAGGGTAGATGGTCTCTGTCCATAGTGTAATATCCTCACGCTCCAGCTCCTCGGGGGTCCTATAAAAAGCCTTGGGAACCAGCCCACCCTCTGAGACCTCTCACATGCATTCCCCACCCAGGAAATTTGAGATGATCTCTTTGTTAATATAATCCAGCAGCCCTTCTGGGCCCTGTTAATCATTGCCAGCATAAATCAGAAACTTTTTTAGAGTGTTTTCATCTATGAAGGGACTGACCAGTGTCCATAGCACAGGATACACCCATGGAACTCGCAGGATCAGTAGCCTCCCTAGTGTCTATGGGTAATTGGCTTCAACCACCTCAATAATAGGCAGTAAAGCTTTAACGCCCGGCCTCCACAAATGCCTCATGTTCCGTCCCTCCAGGTCCACCAGAAAGGTTCAGCAGTTGATGGGACATCCAAACACATTGGTGTTATCTTCACACCTTCTCAGCCCCCTCCTTGTTGATGGACAACACATGTCTGACCAGCGATTCCTCCCCAAGGGCTCTGACAAGCCCTTTTGTGTTCATCTGACACAGCACGTACAGAGGGCCATCTTTATCGTGGGGATGCTGGCCCCCAGCCTAGTAATCCTACAGCACCTGTGGTGGATCCCATGTCCTCAGCAGATAATCTATTTGTTGCTGCTTGTGCCAGGTGAGGGAGTGGCACAGGATCTCCTGAGCTTTGTCATTGATGAAGTCACGAGCTCGGAGGAACCTCAGGATGTGTTCATCTTTAGGGATCTTGCCCTTGTGTGTCTCCTGCAGGAATTGTCTCAGCCTTATCAGACAGCTCTCCTACAGTGGGGTGATGTCTCCTAGGTAAAGTTTAATTTAATCGGCATCCAGTTTGTCATCTGGAGTGCTACTGAGAATTTCAGAGGGGCTGCTAACTGCTGGCCAAGACCCATCCTTGCTGCTCTGCCCCTCCAGAGATTTGGCCGTAGGTATGGCCTGGGCAGGGGACACAGTCCTGTCTGAGGTAGTTTCCCTCTTATCTAGTTTTGGTGCAGAGCTGGGAGTCCAATGAGGCAAGAATGTGATTCCCTCCTGCTCCATCTGTTTCCAGTAGTACTCAATGATCTCCTTACCGTTTCTAATATTGCTGGTATACTGTTTCATAGCAATTGTTTCTACTGTGCTCTCGAAGCCAAATAAAGATTTAACGTCCAAGCTGGCAGACTGCTCAAAGCAGGTCCACTCCTCGTCATCTGGCTGTAATGTGTATTCATATACAACTGAAAAGGTTTCATTGTAAGCATCAATGTGCAGAGTCCAGTCTTTTCTGGATAAAGTGTTGTGGAAATACATATATCCTTAATTTTTTTGTATATATATATATATATATATATATATATATATATATATATATATATTGTGATAATGTGTCACCAGAGGGCAGTACAGAGCCCTTCAAGACTTCCCCCAGGAGTGAGATGGTTAAGAAGATCCTTAAAAAGCTTGGGTGTGGCTGCAATCAAGACCTGCTGCTGCCTCCAGGTGGAGAGTTGTTTGACAGAGGTGGAGTGTTGTGGAAGTGGGGAGGGCTGCTGTCAGAGGCCGCACTGAAAACTAATGGACCAAAGCTAGAAGCTTTATAGAGAGCCTGCAGATAAGAGGATCAGAAAGTCTCTGAAGGTGATGACCAAAGGAGGGATCTGCTTAGGAAAGAGAAGCCGGAGATAGAGCCTGTGAGAGAGGTGAGAGAGAAAGACATCTCTGCTGCCTATGTTTGGACTGTATGCTTGCACTTATATGTAAGACAGTGAGGGAACTACAATTAACACTTTTTTCAATAAGTGTGATATTTGGCTAAGATGTAAGCTGTGAACCAGTTCTTTCCATTTTGTAAAATATAAGTTATGAAATAGTTGAATCTGCATGACCCATGATTTAGCCGTTTCAGCAACAGACAGTAAACAACTTTTTAGCATAAACAAAATATGTTTTTCAGCCATATACAAAGTCACCTCTTGCTCTTTGCGCAGAAGGTAGGAAGTAAGTATTTTTTGAGCATCTAGCGTGACGTACCAAGGACATGCTTGATAAGTGCTGATCACATGTGTTATAGCTTATTGGATATCAAAATATAAACAGTCTTTCATTGGTTGTTGGTGGGTTGTACCATGTATCTGGGGGTGG
This sequence comes from Discoglossus pictus, assembly GCA_027410445.1. Taxonomy (NCBI): domain Eukaryota; kingdom Metazoa; phylum Chordata; class Amphibia; order Anura; family Alytidae; genus Discoglossus; species Discoglossus pictus. The sequence goes on from CM050168.1 coordinate 148,583,724, forward strand.
GGATGGATTATCCCCATGTCTTTATATAAAGAATTATAAAAGCTGTGTTTGGATATATTTCTGGCAGTCAGTGAGCCAGTAGCAGACATTTTGGATGTTTTGCTGCTGACCCAAGTTTTTTTGTCTAAATAAACTCTAATCAGAAAATTATCAGAAGACTCTGTGTTTTTTGTATCATGACTGGGTTTTGGAGTGAAAAGTGGGATGTGAGTATGTTTTTTTTCCCCAAACAAATGTAAACATAGTCTATTCCAGCCATCTTCTTTATCAGCCTTAGAGCATCCACATCCAGTTTGCAATGCCTTTCCACCTCGGGTATCACCCCATCCTCACTGTTGTACACACTTAGAATATTGCTTCCAACAAACATGGGGATAAGATAACAGATCGGGAAGCGACACTTATAGGCCGCCATGATCCTTTCAAAACTGTACTTGTATACCCTTACGAGAGAATTTTTCTTTATCAGCCTTGGAGCATCCACATCCAGTTTGCAGCTGGGTTATCGCCCCATCCTCACTGCTGTACTCATTCAGAATATTGCTGCCAAACATGGGGATGAGATGGCAGGTCGGGAAGTGACGCTCATACACCCCCATGATTAATTCAAAACTGTACTTGTACACCCTTACGGGTGATTGGTATTTTTGTCCCATCTTGGCTCTTGGCTTTCTATCTAAGTTTCATCAGTCTAACACATTGTGCTACTGTCATTATTCGGTTCAGGCTCCACTAGGATCCAGTCCCCATCGCTTGCTCTCTCCTGCCGGGTGAGCACTGACTGCGCAGGCGCAAACCCTGAGAGCAATTTTTTTATTTTTATTATGAATAAATAAAAAATAAACACAACTTGATTTTGGGGTCACAGTCATTGTGCATTGTGCATTTAGTGTTTTAGAGTTTCCACCTGGAATTGATGATGAGTGAACTCTATAATGATACACTACATGGTTAACGCTCTAGATATAATAAACAAACCACAGATTCAGTATCCCAGCTCCCTGCGTGACCTCTGCCCTCCAGTAATGACATAGTTGACTGGATTCCAAAAATTTGATTTTCTCTAGTGTTTTGTGAAAATGTGATCAGATGTTTCTATTTACTAAATACTGCCTATAGTTACAGTTTTCTTTTTAATTATTTGGATGCATATTCATTAAAATGCATTCATGGATGCCTCTAGGGTCAAGCAGACACATAAACATTCTGATTTTTTCTAATTGTCTAATTATGCTGTTAGTCAGACTCAAAGTTTTTAAATATACCTTATATATATATATGCATATATATATATACGGTATATATATATATATATATATATATATATATATATATATATACACACACACACACATATATATATATATATATATATATATATATATATATATATACATATATATATATATATATATATATATATATATATATATATATATATATATATATATATAATACCGAAAACGAATAATACATTAATAAGCCCATTTGCATGTCTAAAAGGCGGGGACATGCAAATGAGAATACAATGTACCTCACTCTTTTAGTTAAAAAATAGCAACTTTATACATTGCTCCCTTAAAGCATATGCCTGCCGTATTAAACAGCTTTTAAGCAAAGCACCAGGTTTGATTGTATACAAACCAAGAATCTGTATGAATGAATATGAGTGATTCTTGGTTTGTATAAAATCCAAACTGTTGCTTTGGTTAAAAGCTGTTTAATACAGCGGGCATATGCTTTAAGGGAGCAATGTATAAAGTTGCTATTTTTGAATTAAAAGAGTGAGGTACATTGTATTTTTATTTGCATGTCCCCGCCTTTTAGACATTCAAATGGACTTATTCTTGTATTATTCGTTTTCGGTACTCTGTACGGTGGAGAGCTTTTCTCACTCTAGTCTCACCACACACTAAATGATTGTTATATATTTATATATATATATATATATATATATATATATATATATATATATATATACATATATACAGTTGAATAATCAGAGTATTGCAGCGAATAGTGATACCTTTTTTATTGGACAAAGGTATATACATACATACAAATATATGTATTTATAGATTGAAAGATATATTGGTACATTTTATTTGTATTTAGGTTTCTGATTTATGTTAATTTGGGATTATATCCAATATATTACAGGACTACTGTAGTTTGGGAAAAAAATTCACATACTTGTGAGTATATTAACTATTTAAGTCATAAAATATTACAGCTAGCTCCGTGCTGTCTGACTTTTCTATGTCGATTTTTGGTGATCAGCAGGCCTGTGGACTTTTATATATAAATATGTGTTTGTGTGTATATATATATATATATATATATATATATATATATATATATATATAGATATATATTTATACATTATCTTTATTTGTAAAGCGCCAATATATTCCATAGCACTATACAGGGGTGTTAAAGACATGGCAAAAACAAATGTTTGAGCTTAAAGTCAAATGTACATATTTAGTTTCCAAAGCACCGACACAAGATTGAAAACTTGCAAACTTACAATCTAAAGTGTTTCGTAAAGTGTATAGAGAGAGAGAGAGAAAGATCGGGTGGATACATTTTTGGCAGGGGGTGGAAATGAACCAGCAGTCTTGGTACCAATGACAAAGTAAGTGAAAGATGGAGTGTCCTAAAGGATGTTGTTAAAGAACTAGGGAATAAGCTTAAAGCAAGGACCTCCAAGGCAGTATTTTCTGAGATACTACCAGTGACACATGCTAGCCCAGGGAGAAAGTAGGAGCTTAGGGAGGTTAATGCGTGGCTAAAAAAGTGGTGCAGTGCATAGTGTTTGGGGTTTTTAGAGCACTGGGCTGACTTATCACTTCGGTACAATCTCTATAGCAGGGATGGATTGCACCTTAAGGATGAGGGAGATTTTGTGATAGCGGATAGGATGGTAGAATGGCTGGTGGAGCTTTTAAAATTGTAGGTGGGGGGGGGCCTTTATAGAAGTATTGGGGTAGAGAGGGAAAGGGATGAATTATTTACCCATGGGGGAGGAGAAGGGGGAGGGTTACAATAGACAGTAGGGAGGTATTAATAGGCGCCTCTAATACAGTGGCAAGCACTTCACAACGGCGAGCTAAAATTATTAGCAGTACAAGAAAAATGGGACTTAATAGGCATTACTGAAACATGGTGGGATGAATCTCATGACTGGACAGTTGGTTTGGATAGTTATAACTTATTTAGGAAAGATAAGGGAAATGGTAAAAGAGGAGGAGGGATCTGTCTGTAAAGCCTGAATTTAAGCCTATAGTCAGAGAAGATATTTATGCTGGCACTAACGGCAACATTGAATCTTTGTGGTTTGAGCTAAATAGTGGAGGAGCTCATTCTAAATGCATATTGGTGCGAGTATGCTATAAACCCCCAAATGTAATTGAAAGTGAGGAAATACAATTATTGTTACAGATTGGAAATGCAGCTAAGCACGGGCAAGTTCTAATAATGTGAGACTTTAATTACCCTGAAATAAACTGGATAAATGAGACCAGCAGCTCAGCTAAAGGGATCATGTTCTTGAGTACACTCAGGGATCATTATCTGGCCCAGGTAATGCAAGAACCTACTAGAAATGGGGCCATCTTGGATTTAGTCATCACAAGTAATATTGATATAATATCAAATGTTAAAATAGGGAAACCCTTGGGGAACAGTGATCACAACACAGTCTCATTTGAGATTGAATACAAAAAACAGAGTTGTAATGGGCCAACAAAAACTCATTTTAAAAGGGCTAACTTTAATGGGCTAAGGGCAGCAATAGAACATATAGACTGGGATAAAGAACTTACAGGGAAAAATACTGAAAATAAAGGGACAACATTCAAATCCTTACTAAATAGGCATACACATTGGCATGTACCATGTGAATCACATCCCATGTGGCTTAAAAATGACTTAAAGATCATGATAAGGAAAAAGAAACATGCATTTCAATTATACTAGAAGGAGGGAACAGAGGCAGCTTTATGTGACTTTAAGGAAATCAACAAGGCCTGCAAAAGGGCTATCAGACTGGCTAAAATAGAAAATGAGCAGTCAGTTGCAAAAGGAAGTATGACTTACCCTAAAATATTTTTTAAATATATTAATGGGAAATAGGTGAGCATGGAAGCTATAGGAACATTACAATGTGACACAGGCCGTCTGATAATTAGTGACCAGGAGAAGGCAGATGAGCTAAATAGGTTCTTTTCTTCTGTATACACAAGGGAGGTACCAGTGGTTGGGACACCGCAACAAAATGGGGCTACACTACCATCACTAAATAATTGGTTAACGCAGGAAGAAATCCAAAAGAGATTGGTGAAAATAAATGTTAATAAAGCCCCAGGTCCTGGTGGAATACATCCAAGGTGACTGAGGGACTCAAGACTCACTCAGCACAGGGTTGCTACCAGATGACTGGGGAAAAGCAGAGGTGATACCTATATTTAAGAAGGGAGCAAGAGCAAATCTGGAAAATTATAGACCAGTGAGCCTCAGATCTGTAGTTGGGAAGCTTTTAGAAGGGTCAATAAGGGACAGAATACAAGAATATGTCTATTTGAACAAGATCATAGGTAGCAGTCAACCACGTATTTATAAAGGATAGGTCATGTCAGACCTATCTAATTAGTTTCTATGAGGAGGTTAGTAGGAACTTGGATCAGGGCAACTCAGTGGATGTAGTCTTTTTGGATTTTGCAAAGGCTTTTGATACAGTGCCACATGGGAGACTATTGAGCAAACTAAGGGATACAGGAATTGCAGTAAATATCTGCTCATGGATCGAGAGCTGGCAAAAAGACAGGAAGCAATGGGTTGTTGTAAATGGAACATACTCAGACTAATGTGGTAAGTGGGGTTCCTCAAGGTTCAGTATTAGGTCCTCTCCTTTTTAACATATTTATTAATGACGTAGAAGTAGGGCTCAAAAGTAGTATCTCCATTTTTGCTGATGACACTAAGTTGTGCAAGGTAATTAAATCAGATAATGATGTACTTTCCCTACACGGGGATTTGCATAAATTAGAGAAATGGGCAGCTAAATCGCAGATGAGATTTAATACAAATAAATGTAAGGTTATGCATTTGGGAAGGAAAAATAGCCATACAATTTATAATATTAATGGAGCAAATTTAGGGGTATCTGATATTGAAAGGGATTTTGGAGTACTCGTGGACAACTACCTAGGTAGCAGTGCTCAATGCCAAGCAGCAGCTGCAAAGGCAAATAAAATCTTAGCATGTATTAAGAAGGATATAGAAGCAAGGGAAGCAAACATAATTCTGCCACTATACAAATTCTTAGTACGCCCTCATTTGGAATATGGAGTTCAATTGTGGACACCACTTCATAAAAAGGACATTTTAGAGCTGGAAAAAGTACAGAGAAGGGCAACAAAACTAATAAGGGGAATGGAGGGGCTAAGTTATGAAGAGAGACTAACAAAATTAAACGTATTTTCGCTAGAAAAAAAGGCGTCTACGAGGGGATATGATTACCTTGTTTAAATACACCCAGGATCAATATAAGGCTTTGTCAAGTGAACTTTTTGTAGCAAGAGATTTTCAACTGACAAGAGGATATCCCTTGAGGTTAGAGGAAAAAGAATTCACCTTAAAGAAAGAAAAGGGTTCTTCACAGTTAGGGTGGTTAAACTGTGGAATTATCTACCAAAGGAGGTGGTGACAGCAAATTTGATAGATAACTTTAAAAAAGGATTAGATATTTTTTTTAAATAAAGTGGGCATTCAAGGTTATCCTAGATAACTAGATGCTTTTTTCATCCACTTATGAGACAATTGGCAAAGTTTCAATGTTTTTTTTTCTGTTTGCCTTCCTCTGGATCAATTAACAATTAATAACAAATAGTCCACATAGTAAAAAGATCAAAAGAGATCTAAAAAGGTTGAACTTGATGGACTAACAGTCTTTATTCAACCTCAAATACTAATGTATACTAATGTATTGGATAACAATTATTCTCAACACATCGTTGGCTCATAAAGCTTTTATAAGAGGGACATTGATTAACTGGCCACCCCATAAGAGGAGACAGAGAGGAAGGAGAGGGAAAGGGAAAGGCGGTCTGATTATGTCAGTATTTTTTTAAAGTACCGCTTTAACATTCTAAATACTGACATAATCATACCGCCGGAAAGGTTAAGAGAACTGTATATAGATTTGGCCAAATTAGACTGTGAAATTTTTTTTTTTACCCAAATAAAATGATTTTGGAGCAGATTAGAAAAGTGCAAGGTCAGATAAAAAAAAATTGAATAGTTACTAACAGACAAATCACACTGGGCTCTTCAAAAACATCTTTACCATTTTTGGGAATAAAGCTGGCGGGTTGTTAGCTAACAAATTGAAAACAAAAACCAATAGGAAAATAATTGATAAACTTTGTTATAGAGATTAAATATTTACCAATCCAAAAGACATTGCTAATACATTTGGTAGATTCTACCCAAAATTATATAATTTAGCAGAAAATAATGAGATGGTTATACCCAGTTTGGAAGATATTCGTAAGATTCTAGATAGAATTAAACTTTCTCAGGTGTCTGATACAGACCGGGAGATGTTGAATAGTGAAATTACAGAAGAGGAAATTTTAGGGGCAATCTCAAATTTAAAAACTTTATCCGCACCAGGCCCAGATGGGTATATTAATCAGTATTATATGCTTTGCCAACAGGAATTAGTAAAACCCCTGCAAGCAGCTCTTAATGAAATTAAGGAAAACAGTTAAGCTCTGGCAGAAATGCTGGAAGCTCTAATAATTACCCTGCCTAAAGAAAAACAAGAGCTTCCAGATTGTAAAAATGTCGACCCTCTTTAGTTGCTTAACTCAGTTGTAAAGATGTATGCAAAGATCTTGGCTGAGAGGCTTAACAAGATTATTAGTAGGTTAATGTTCAAAGATCAAACTGGTTTTATACAAGGTATACAAGTCACGGACAACATTAGAAGGTTGGTAAATATCATCTCTAATTTGAACCTTAATAAGACACCCTTGATTCTCTTGACTTTGGATGCAGAAAAGGCCTTTGACAGGGTGGGTTGGGACTACATGGAGTTAACATTGGCCAAATATGGTTTTGGAGAATTCAATCTCTCTATGTAGCCCATCAGCCTCTGTCATGGGCCTGGGGTTTAAATCAGATAAATTCTGGTACTAGACAGGACTATCTCCTGAGTTGAGATGTGGGTGACTGTATACTGCATATGATTAGATAGTGCAGTGTGTGAAAGATATTGGATGTATAAATAGGGAAAGAGACGGGGGGGATCTAGAAACTAAAAAAAGAAGAAGATCATTTATAAAAACATCAGGTGGAGCTTCTGGGTCTCAAGCTGTCAGGGAGGCTGCCAGGTCTATGCCTTGGTTGAGTCCTTGTGGTTCGTGTGTTCCCAATAGATGGAGTGTCCACCTTGTTTCAGCCTGTCTGAGAGCCAGAACTCGGTCTCCTCCTCTCTTGTTCAGACGGATGTGTTCATCGGCTTGAATGAAGATTCCTTCTGTGGCTTTGTTATGTATTAAGTGCATATGGGCGGAAAACCCATTGGTGAGAGTGCCCTTGGACGTATGGTATGAATGTTCTCTTAGGTGGACTTTCAAAGGTCTTTTCGTTCTTCCAACATACCATTTCCCACAAAAACAGGTTATCACATACACCACGTGATCCATTTGACAATTTGCAAGATCCCGGAATTTGTAGTCCTTCTTATGGAATGTGGACGTGGCAGTGTTCTTGTTGGTTTTCTTGATTAGTCCGCATGAGAGACAATTTGGGTTCCACACTTGTACGTGCCCGTAAACTTGTTTGTGCAGACTCCAGTGGCCTTAATTCCATCATGGTCTCCCAATTTGCTCAGCGAGGTGATATTTTTTTAATTCCTATTTTTCTTGAAGGCTATAATGGGTTTATCAGGTAAAGCATCTTTAAGGAGTTCATCACTTTGCAGAATTTGCCAAAATGTATTAAAGATGGTTTTGATCGCACATGAAGCTGTGCTGTATCTGGTTAGGAACCTGACTGGGTATTTTTTTTGCTGTAGATCATTCCTTTCTTTGTGTGAGCTGGCTTCTGTCGAGGGCTCGTGAGCGTTGTTCTGCTTGTCATAACTTTTTTCCAGTAACTTTTTCCTTAGTTTTGGGCTCTCTGTGTCAAAGTCGCTCAGAATACTGCAATTTCTCCTGATCCTTCTTAATTGACCAAAGGGTATATTTTGAATCCATCTATGGTTGTGTCCACTGGTCGCATGGAGAAACCCATTGGTGTCAGTGGGTTTCGTGTATAGTCTAGAAGTGATACCCGAAGCCTGTACGTTAACAGAGAAATACATTAAGATAGCCTCTTATAGAGAAACCTATATTAAAATCATTAACAGATGGCACATAGTGTCAATTAACTTATACCAAATGAGTAAAGATGATAAACAAATATATTGTTGGAGAGATTGTCAGCAAATTGGAACATATTTACATGTTTGGTGGGAGTGTACAAAAATCCAGAAGTTCTGGAAAGAGTGTTTTCATAACATATCAAATTACAGTATGTCCTAAAATTGTCGTGTTTCATATGCTGCCGGAGCATTTTCCTAGGGCTTAAAAGCGGTCCTGATTCAGATTATTATGGTTGCAAAGATGTTCATTGATTCTAAGTGGATGCACAGAGAACTACCTACTTGGCAGGAAGTGACAAATAAGTTAAGTAAAACACTTTTAATGGAATTGGATCTTGTTGATTTTGCGATTGGCTTAATTTCTCAGCATAAATGGGTAATATGGGATAGATATATTGAAAGTTCACAAGATTAGTCTGATGGGATTCAACATTCTTCCCTCCCTCTCCCAGAACCAGTGTGATGTTCCCTTTTTTTCTTTTTTTCTTTTTGCTTTATTTCTTTTTCTTTTCACAATTTTTGTCTGTAGTTGTTTTTGTCAATGCACTTATTTGGAATTAAATTATGATGTTGACTCATCCTGTATTTCACATAGAAGGAACTTGGAGCAATTGGTTCTTTATTAATGGGTGGTTTTTATTAATATACTCGGAGCGTTCTTTTATTCACTGCTTATGCTTAATATAAGAGAGTTTTAAAGAATTACACAAATTATTGAAGTTATAATGAGATGTAATACTTAGTAGTAACTATACTTTCTTTTTTTTATGGAAGGATAATAGCAGTGGATTTGTTTTTAGTCACCGACAACTTATGAGTTAAAAGGGAAATATGTATACTTGGGCTGGATTTATTTTTGATTCGAATTTTGAATTGTGCAAATTGTCTTCATTTTTTGTATTTTACTGTGTATTTGTATTGAAAATTAAAATTCCAGAGAAAAAAAAAAAAAAAAGAAACAAACAAAAAGTTTTAATGACCCATTCATTATGGTTTCAACATCCATTTTTCAATTAGACTAATTTTTATTTTTAAAATAGATTTACTTTAGCCCTGCGTTTAATTTCCAGGTACATGTTCTTTAGGAAATGACAGTGACTAGGGGGTCTATACTGACGGAACATTGGATATTCAAGGGGTTTTACCCCTTGTAGACTGACAGGAATATAGTATCTATCCTGAACGACGCGGAGGCTGCACAGGCTCCCTGGGTCAGCCTGTAGCGTCACGTGACCCAGCGGAGCCTGTGAGGCTATTAGCCGATCAGGAGCGTCGGGGGGCGTGTCGGAAGCCCGTTTCGCGCCACTGAACACAGCAGCGCGGTCTCCCGACTGGATGGACGGAGGTCTGAGGTCCTGCAGCATTAAAAACACAGTAGGAAGGTTTAATTACTGAGATTTCACCCCAGCTTACCAGCATATAAGGGGATATCACTGTTGAGGCTATCCCTGTCTGTTTTTGTGTTCTTTTCCTCCTCCGTTTTTGTGTGTGTGTGTGTCCCTGTCTCCCTGTGGTGTGCTGTGTCTGTGTGTGTTCCTGTGTCTGTGTGTGCCTGTTTTCTGCTTGTTGTGCCCCTTGTTTGTTCCCCTCTTAGCAATTGCTATGGATCCAGAAGGCTTAGAGGCCTTACTGGCTGAGGTTAGGACCCGTGCCTTAAGCCAAGGGGTCAGGTGGGTGCAGGACAGGCTGGGACCTCTCATGCCTTCTGCGCTTGGAGCTCAGCACATTGTACAGGAACAGCCTGCGGTGGCTGGTCTCCTAGCCAATCCTGATGCCTCCAGGGAAATTTTTTCCCATCCCACCGCTGTAGGGCTGCCAGACCCACGTCCATCAGGTAGCAGAGACACCAGAGATGGGGGGGTTACAGGTCAGGGCGGCCGGGACCCCATACCCCCCAGGCAGGCGAGCGCCAGGATCACGGGCGGTGGGGGTGAGGGCCTAGCAATCCGGCCACCACCTGCCAACTTGCCTAAAGGTCCTAGGCCGCGACAAAGGTCGCGAAACACCCCTCTAACACCCCGTAAGGGGGGTGCAGGGGGTAAGAGAAAAGCCGGGAGTCCTAAAAAGGCTCCTACAGGCCCTCACGGTGCCAAGCAGACGGTCCCTGGGGTTTCCCTCATTAACAGTGCTTCTGGTACTTTACAGGGACGCCCAGCTGGCAACGAGAGGAGCATGGCGACCACGAGAGAGAGAAGAGATGGGGTCATCAGAGAGATGAATAGCCAAGACAGCATGGTCATGATTGATGACATGCCTGTGACAGCGGTAGTGGCGAGGCTAGGACGCCCCACTCGAGCTAAGAAGGCTACGAGCAGGTACAGTCCGCTGCTATTTACGCACACACCGCTAAGACGTAGCAGAGTAGAGACTGAGGGCGATACGGTTAGGCCACAGCGCAAAGGGTCTAAGACTGACCAACTGCTGGATATTCCAACGCCCGAGGAAGTCTCAGGGGGCCCCCTACAGGGGGCGGCGGAGGCAGTGCTAGCCTACTCCAGCCGCGCAAGCTTAGCTGACCAGGACCCTTCCTCAGACGAGGAAAGGGCGGTATGGGCGCGGGCATGCAGGTCGCGGAGAGCTAGTGACTGTTCTTCTTGTACCCACAGATCCAGAAGGAGATCCCGGTCTAGAAGTAGAAGATCTTGTCGGTGCAGCTGTGCTTGCACTGGATCTGAGAGGAGAAGCCCGCGGAGGGCCAGACGGTCAGAGTCCCCGGAGCGTCAGGAGAGACGCGGGGATACTCCGTTGGCCGTATCTACTCCTAAGCTTCCAGAAGCAGGTGAGCGCTCAGAATTGAGCTGCGCAGCAGACAAGGGTGGTTTTATTGGGTCATTAAGGACTCTATTAGCTGCGCATAACATTGCAGTTAGCGAGCGCGAAATGGGAGCGTGGATAGGGGGGCTAGCAAAGGGTGCATGGTCCCAGCCAGCAGCGGTAGTTGCGCCAGCGAGCGCGAGCGAGACGCTAGCTAGCTTGCGCGCGCCCGAGCCGGTAGGCAGCGCAATAGCAGCTGTTGGGAATAACACTGTGGGGGTCACCGACGCAGCCATGAGGCCCATAGTCCTCTGCTCGTTGGATAATTTAGGTGCACACCTTCCACAGGATGTAAAGGAAAAGATCTGGAGGAGGGAGTTTATAGAGTTGTTTTCCCTTCTCCCTATGTCTAGGCAAACAGACCTGGCCGAGAGGGGCCCCAGGTAGGGGAAATCCTTTGCTAGGCTACCCAGGACGTTTGATACCTGGCTGCAAGCATTTTCTATTTGGGCTTGCGTACTGTGTGAGCGGCACCCTGAACAGAGTTCGGGATTGTTCGTCTACATAGACGAAATTCGGAATGCTCACAAGGTTTATGGGGGTACAGCCTGGTGGCGGTACGATGAGGAATTCCGGCAATACTTGGCCTCAAGGCCAAGTATGGCGTGGAGCGACAAAGCGGTGGCGTATTGGCTAAACATCATGACACCCATGAGAGTCACGACGCCCTTTCGGAGCGGGGCCGGTGGAGGTAAGGGCCCCACCCACGCCTCAGGAGCAGGTCTTAAGACCTGTTTTTCGTACAACGAGGGGGTCTGCAGATGGGCGCCTAACTGCAGGTTTAAGCATGCATGCTCAAACTGCGGAGGCGAACACCCCCTGTCTAGATGCAGTAGACCCAAAGAGGGAGGCAGGGGCGAACCTCCTGCAAAGGGGCAAGACGCCCATACGCCTCCCCGCCATGCTGCCGTGGCTAAAGCGCTACGGTAGGTTGGCAGGCACCGCCGAAGCGGCGCGCCTATTGGAGGACGGGTTCCGAGAAGGATTCCGGATTCCATGTGGGGTCGACATTCAAGGTTTTCTTGTCCCAAACCTGAAGTCGGCTAGGGATTTCCCAGGGGTAGCCAAAGCTAAGGTGCTTAATGAGGTAAAATTGGGGAGGATGGCCGGGCCATTTGGGGCCCCGCCCATCCAGGGTTTAGTGGTGTCTCCTCTTGGGGTGGTCCCCAAGAAGGAGAAGGGTAAATTTAGATTGATCCAGCATCTCTCCTACCCCAGAGGCCGTTCGGTAAACGATGGCATATCAAAAGACCAGGCTACTGTGTCTTACGAGTCATTTGACCGGGCGGTCGATCTGGTGAGGAGGGAGGGCCAGGGGGCCCTTATGGCAAAAGTGGACATTGAAGCAGCATTCAGATTGCTCCCCGTGCACCCGACAAGCCATCGGTTGCTCGGGTGCTTCGTAGACGGAAGTTACTTCGTTGACTTATGTTTACCCATGGGATGCCCAATATCCTGTGCTTACTTCGAGGCCTTCAGCAAATTTTTACAATGGGTTGTGAGCATCGAGGCGGGGTACAAGAGTGTTACCCATTACCTGGACGACTTCCTTTTTGTTGGCCCAGCGAGAAACGACGCTTGCCGTTTTATGCTGGAGGTGTTCACCGAAATCTGTACAGAATTCGGGGTACCACTGGCCCATGACAAGACGGAGGGCCCTACGGAACAATTGACTTTTCTAGGGATTCGGATTGACTCCTGCAAAATGGAGTGCAGTCTTCCCTTGGAGAAGGTGGAGGATATGCAAGCCGAGATTACGGCGCTGCGGGGCGCACGGAGGGTGACCCTGCGGCGACTGCAATCAATATTGGGGAAGTTGAATTTCGCGTGCAGAATTATCCCCATGGGGCGGATATTCTGTAGACGGATGTCGCTGGCTACGGTAGGGGTTGCGAAGCCGCATCATTTCCTAACAGTCTCTAGGGCCATGCGTGACGATGCAGAGGTATGGGCAATGTTCCTTGCAGACTTTAACGGGCGGGTGGTCCTCCCAAAGGAGGGCACCACCAGCGCAGAGCTAGAACTTCACACCGATGGTTCTGGACCGATCGGTTGTGGGGCGTATCTCCAAGGGAGATGGTGCGCTGCGGCATGGCCGGAGGTATGGGAAGATGCGGGTTTACTGCTGAACCCTACATTCCGGGAGCTGTTTCCTATGGTGGTAGCAGTGCACTTATGGGGTCCTTGTTTCAGGGACAGGCGAGTAATCTTCCATTCGGGTAATAAGGGGTTGGTTGAAGCCGTGAACAACATCACGGCGGCATCCGTACCAGTGATTAGATTGCTCAGGCATCTTGTGCTATGTTGCCTTCGCTTGAACATATGGTTTCAAGCAAGACACGTGACAAATGTGAATAATGGGATTGCTTACGCCCTCTCTCGGTTTCAGGAGGATCGTTTCAGGGCGCTGGCTCCTCGTGCGAACGCCCTGGGGGAGCTTATCCCCGAGGAGCTCTGGGAGATTGGAGCTGTCAGGTAACGAGACTCGTGAGACAGTCTGTTGCCCCAGCGACGTGGAACGCTTATAGGCGCGTGTGGGCTAAATGGGATAGCCTAGTGCTACTGGCAGGTGGTGCCACGACGGAGGACAAGAGCGTAGGGATCTTGCTTTGGTACCTGCTGCGGTGCGCCGAGCAAGGCGAATCAAAACCCGTAGTAGGGAGACAGGTCACGGCGCTTGCTTTTATGTTTAAGCTTGCTGGGCAGAGGGACCTTACTAAGGAGTTTCTAGTGCGCAAAGTGGTGCGCGGAATGTTCAGCGGTGCGCAAAGGCCAGATAGTAGGCGGCCAATAACATTTGCGCTGTTGCTGAGATTGGCTCAGGAATTGGTGGTGGTTTGCAGGGATCCCTTTGAATCTCTACTTTTCCGAACGGCTTTTTCCCTGGCGTTCTTCGGAGCGTTTAGGATAGGGGAGTTAGTCGCGAACAGTAGACACGGTTCGGGGGGTCTGCAATTGGTGGATACCTACCTCAGGGAAGGTACGGTGGTATTGTGGTTGCGGAGGTCAAAGACCGACCAAGTGGGTAAAGGAAGAGAAGTGGTTCTGCATCAGGTTGGCACAGAGTGTTGCCCATATGCATGTGTAGTGGAGTACCTTAAGCAGCGACCGGTGGGACGGTGTTCGCTGCTGGTCCACGCCGATGGAACGGCACTGTCTGTGTATCAGTTTAAAAGAGTTTTAAAAAAGCGCACTGCATCGGCTCGGTTTCAAGCAGTCCGACTTTGGGACACATTCCTTTCGGATTGGAGCTGCCACTGAAGCGGCTAGGTTGGGGTTGCCCGACGCGGCAGTAAAGCGCATCGGGAGGTGGGACTCAGACCGTTTTCGTTCCTATGTACGGCCAAATGCAGTGGTTTAATGGTGTTGCTTTCTACTTTCAGGGGAACAGAAGCAACTATGGATTGTGGGCCATTCCTACGTGTACTGGGCCCATAGGTTAGCCGCAGTTACCGAAGAAAAGGCACAACTGGGCTTTCCTGTTACGGACTTACGCGTAAGGTGGTGTGGTATTCGGGGTCTGCGATGGGCGCAGCTCGACGGCCTCTTGGAAACGTACGCGCAGCGTTACGGGCAGCACAGTCTTATCATTCTTCATGCCGGCGGGAACGATTTAGGGACAGTTCCCATGAGACGAATGCTAAAGGTGATGAGACGGGACATCGAAAAATGGGTGAAGAAGTTCCCTGGCACGTTCCTTATCTGATCTGAGATGATCAAGAGAAGATCATGGCGTAACGCGCGCGACCCAGTATGCTTAGATAAGGCTAGACAGAAGATAAACCAGCAGATTGCGAGCTTTGTGAGAAAACAAGGTTTCTCGGCCATCAGGTATAAAGATTTCGAACCGGTCGGCGCAGATGATTTTTTCTCAAAGGATAAGGTTCATCTTACGGAAATAGGGTACGAGTTGATGATGTTGGAGTTTAGGGAGAGTGTTTTGCGGGCTTTGGCTTTAATGTCCAGCAGGGGGGGATCGCAGCCTCGGGAGGCGTCCCTCGCATGCTCCGTGGCGGGAGGTGAGTTGCCCGGCCCACTGGCCTAAGGGGGCGATGGCCCCACCTCACAGGGCGTGCTTAAAGATAAGCATTGGGGCTTTGGGCAGGGCTCAAAGCGTGAGGTCACTGTTCGTGGCCGGGCTCCTCCCCCGGAAGGAAGGACTAAATTAGTCATCTAAACAAGTTATGGTTGTTCGTTTATATTGTGTCTAAATAAAGCTGTGGCCCGTTCTTTCTCCCAACTCAAGTTGTCGTGTCAGTTATTCCATCAACTAGCCTGAATGGATCATGCATGGGTCATGAACGACGCGGAGGCTGCACAGGCTCCCTGGGTCAGCCTGTAGCGTCACGTGACCCAGCGGAGCCTGTGAGGCTATTAGCCAATCAGGAGCGTCGGGGGGCGTGTCGGAAGCCCGTTTCGCGCCATTGAACACAGCAGCGCGGTCTCCCGACTGGAATCCCACCCACCCACCCTGTATTTTGTTGTTAACAGATGTTATGGTTTATTCTTTTAAAAAAAAAAAAAAAAAAAAAAAAAAAAAAAAGTATATATAATATATATAATATAAATAAGAAATGTTGAAATTAATATATATTTTTGGTTAAGAATTCGGAGAAGTGGCTATTGTATGTTGTGTATTGTTAATTTATGTCTGTGCGGCGGGAGGTGAGTTGCCCGGCCCACTGGCCTAAGGGGGCGATGGCCCCACCTCACAGGGCGTGCTTAAAGATAAGCATTGGGGCTTTGGGCAGGGCTCAAAGCGTGAGGTCACTGTTCGTGGCCGGGCTCCTCCCCCGGAAGGAAGGACTAAATTAGTCATCTAAACAAGTTATGGTTGTTCGTTTATATTGTGTCTAAATAAAGCTGTGGCCCGTTGTTTCTCCCAACTCAAGTTGTCGTGTCAGTTATTCCATCAACTAGCCTGAATGGATCATGCATGGGTCATGGATTTCCTCCACCTCAAATAAGAAATGAGATTATTTTTAACATCTCTGACTCCTTCCATTTGTTTGTTACCTTTATTTGAAGAGTCAGTTTGTAAGATTTGATTTATCTAGTTTTATTGTTGGATCTGTGGAACTATTAGCAGTTTCCAGTACATCATTAGTTTTACTTTCATTTTCACATTTAGGCCTCAGTAAGCCTGCATTTCCATTGGCATAAGAATGAAATAAATAATTTACCAATTAATTGCGTTGTTCCTTTTCCTAACAGCTATTAACTCTTTGCCAGTAGATTCTCATTTATTTGTTGACATCTTATGTGAGTATACAGGGTGTACATTACTTTCGGCATCATCCCTCTTGGCTTCTCATCACCCCCTCCTTGCTGTCTGCAAGTTCCTGTATTAGGAAGACAACTTGGGAACAGAGGTAAAAAAGCAAATTATTAGCATTTGTTTTAAAAACATTTTGTTACAATTCATTTAAATCAAGAGATTCATACTTTTCATTTCTTTTTGTTTTGTGATCTCCCAATTTATTTTGTCACCAGTGTTTAGCCATTGGCTCTGACTATCAATTTGTTTTTTTATAAACAGTGTTTAACTATTTGCTCCGGTTATTTGAATATTTTTTTTATTTTTTTATTACCCGTATTATTTTTTAATCTGTGTCAGTAATTTTACCTGTTCTTCCAGGTTTGAGGATTGTTTTGTAGTTTGATTTTGGCTATGCCTGTTAACCTTTTGGGGCTCTTTGACCTTGGAGGCATTGGGCATAGGAGTTGGTTGCCACTTGTTATTTTTGATGGGATTCTTGCATTTCAATTCAGGCTAACATAAAAGAATCCCTGTCTTTATTTCAGAGTTTTCTTTTGTTTTTGCTTTTGTTTTTCTCCTGTTTGTTTGTTTTTCCTTGTGACATTTATTGGTTTAAATCGTGTCTGTTTTTTTATACCTATAGGGAGTGCAGAATTATTAGGCAAATGAGTATTTTGACCACATCATCCTCTTTATGCATGTTGTCTTACTCCAAGCTGTATAGGCTCGAAAGCCTACTACCAATTAAGCATATTAGGTGATGTGCATCTCTGTAATGAGAAGGGGTGTGGTCTAATGACATCAACACCCTATATCAGGTGTGCATAATTATTAGGCAACTTCCTTTCCTTTGGCAAAATGGGTCAAAAGAAGGACTTGACAGTCTCAGAAAAGTAAAAAATAGTGAGATATCTTGCAGAGGGATGCAGCACTCTTAAAATTGCAAAGCTTCTGAAGCGTGATCATCGAACAATCAAGCGTTTCATTTAAAATAGTCAACAGGGTCGCAAGAAGCGTGTGGAAAAACCAAGGCGCAAAATAACTGCCCATGAACTGAGAAAAGTCAAGCGTGCAGCTGCCACGATGCCACTTGCCACCAGTTTGGACATATTTCAGAGCTGCAACATCACTGGAGTGCCTAAAAGCACAAGGTGTGCAATACTCAGAGACATGGCCAAGGTAAAAAAGTCTGAAAGACGACCACCACTGAACAAGACACACAAGCTGAAACGTCAAGACTGGGCCAAGAAATATCTCAAGACTGATTTTTCTAAGGTTTTATGGACTGATGAAATGAGAGTGAGTCTTGATGGGCCAGATGGATGGGCCCGTGGCTGGATTGGTAAAGGGCAGAGAGCTCCAGTCCGACTCAGACGCCAGCAAGGTGGAGGTGGAGTACTGGGTTGGGCTGGTATCATCAAAGATGAGCTTGTGGGGCCTTTTCGGGTTGAGGATGGAGTCAAGCTCAACTCCCAGTCCTACTGCCAGTTCCTGGAAGACACCTTCTTCAAGCAGTGGTACAGGAAGAAGTCAGCATCCTTCAAGAAAAACATGATTTTCATGCAGGACAATGCTCCATCACACGCATCCAAGTACTCCACAGCGTGGCTGGCAAGAAAGGGTATAAAAGAAGAAAATCTAATGACATGGCCTCCTTGTTCACCTGATCTGAACCCCATTGAGAACCTGTGGTCCATCATCAAATGTGAGATTTACAAGGAGGGAAAACAGTACACCTCTCTGAACAGTGTCTGGGAGGCTGTGATTGCTGCTGCACGCAATGTTGATGGTGAACAGATCAAAACACTGACAGAATCCATGGATGGCAGGCTTTTGAGTGTCCTTGCAAAGAAAGGTGGCTATATTGGTCACTGATTTGTTTTTGTTTTGTTTTTGAATGTCAGAAATGTATATTTGTGAATGTTGAGAAGTTATATTGGTTTCACTGGTAAAAATAAATAATTGAAATGGGTATATATTTGTTTTTTGTTAAGTTGCCTAATAATTATGCACAGTAATAGTCACCTGCACACACAGATATCCCCCTAAAATAGCTAAAACTAAAAACAAACTAAAAACTACTTCCAAAAATATTCAGCTTTGATATTAATGAGTTTTTTGGGTTCATTGAGAACATGGTTGTTGTTCAATAATAAAATTAATCCTCAAAAATACAACTTGCCTAATAATTCTGCACTCCCTGTATGTATTTTGACTTTTGACAATATCAGCATATGATTTGGTCCCTTGCTTACAAGGTAGTCGATATTAGGTATTTAGATAATCTTACAATCATGATCACTTTAAGTTGAGTATAAGAATGATCACGTTTTTGATAAATATATACTTTGATTTCTATTCTGATCTTTCCCTTTAAGAGTGCTGGGGATATTCACACAGGTTTGATCAGTTTGTTTGGTAGTTCCTGGAAGCTACCATTGTATTTTAATCTTGTCATCTTAGATTTTTGGGACATTGTGAAACTCTATCTCACTTTAGTATTTCCCTCTTTTATTTTTTATCGGACAGGGTTTTTTAACACTTGTGGAGAGTAAGGTTCAGCCGGTCTAAGAAGTTATTTTCCCAGTAAAATGGGGTTTCTGAATCATATGCAACATTAAACAAATTTACCAGATAAGTATATATTTTATCTCATTGATAATCAAGCTTGTCTCAATAGTTAATATGTGAGACCATTATCAAAAAGTATATTTCTATAAAGAAATTCCAATTACTGTATATACTTGAGTATAAGCCGATTTTTTTCAGCACATTTTTTATGCTGAAAAAAACCCCTTTCGGCTTATACTCGAGTGAGGGTCCCACTTACCTGTTCTCCGGTGCACTGTGGGTGTTCCTCCTCTTCCCTCCTCTTCCCCATCCTCCTCCTCCCACCTTCCCCCTTCTTCCTTCCCCCTTCCTCATTCCCCCCTCTCACCTGTTCTTATTAGCCTCCAATCAGCTCCTGCTGCTGATCGGAGCCCTGCAGTACTTCTTATGCCTATGTCTGGAACCGGCATATGCTAATGATGTGACATCACAAGCGCGTCACGTCATTAGCATATTCTTGTTCCAGAGAAAGGCATAAGACACACTGTGGGGCTACAGAGGCATAAGACACACTGCGGGGCTACAGAGGAGAGGTGAGAGGGGGTAAGGAGGGAGGATAAGGAGGGAAGAGGAGGATAAGGAGGGAAGAGGAGGATGAGGGGGGAAGAGGAGGATGAGGGGGAAGAGGAGGGTGAGGGGAAGAGGAGGTGAGAGGGGAAGGGGGATAAGAGGAGGGTGAGAGGAGAACGGGGGGAGAGGAGGGTGAGAGGGGAACGGTGGGGAGAGGAGGATGGGGAAGAGGGGAATGGAGGAGGATGAGGGGGAAAGGAGGAGGATGAGGGGGGCTTAGGGCTCATAATATATGTTTTTGTTGACCCTATTTTCTACTTACACAGCTAGTTTACTGTTTTTCTTTGAAATAAATATATAAAAACATTTAACCTACTGATGCCTCAATTCATGTAATTTTATTGGTATCTATTTTTATTTTTGAAATGTATAAGTAGCTGCTGCATTTCCCACCCTAGGCTCAATTAGTTTTCCTAGTTTTTTTGTGGTAAAATTAGCTTATGTGTTGCAAACTCTGGGGCCTTTCAAAAAAGGTGTGTATATGTAATGACAGATCACGTGACACTTAGATTGCACAAAGGTGGACATCATTTCACTAATTATGTGACTTCTGAAGGTAATTGGTTGCACCAGAGCTTTTTATGGGCTTCATAATAAAGGGGGTGAATACATACGCACATGCCAATTTTCTGTTTTCTATTTCTAAAAAATAGCCAGTGTTAGGGGGGGGGGGGGGGGGGAGTCTTGGACACTGTCCCTGCTGACTCTATAATATTATGACATTCCTCCATTATTTTATTTTTTTGTGTCTGTGTTATTCTGTCACACATTTTTAATCAATATTCAAAGGATCACTTATCTGATAAAGATCTTATCCCGGAAGAGCCCCCACATGTCATGCGAATGATATGGCATACATTTTACACTGTATAGATTAATATAGTTTCTTAAAATATTATAATGTATAGATTGAGTTCAAGAATCAATCTATCGACAAGTATATACTGTGTGTAGAAATTCGCATTCTTTGGTATAGCAGTAAATGTCAAGGATGAACAATTATAAGTGTTTACACTTGTAAGCTTTGATATTTAGTTAGATCACAATATACAATCACCTGTTGTCTATTACAATCTGTTTTGGATGATTGGATAACAATTAATCTTAACACACTTTACATTTGGTTATATCAATACAGAGATCAATCAAATGTGTATTAACAATTTATTTTAATACCATCTATATTCGGTTAGTTCAATATGGGACTATATAAACAGTATATACAATCTTATAAAGTTTGGTTAACAGTCTGTCTATATTTGGTTAGTGCAATACAGAAATGATACGCAGAGTGTATAAACAATCATTTGACTATTTGTTACAGTATATATGATATTAATAATTAGCAATATAACCTGTTACTCTATGAAGGCAGTCAAATATAGTATAACAATGTATATGCATTTAGAATATAGAAATGTATATATTGAAGCAATATGTATCAACATTGGTTATATTGCATCTAAGATTACAAGCTAAATAACCTTTGAATTCAGGTATTAGCAAGTTATTATTTGGTTACTGGTCTTACATCAAAATTGATGACATTTAATTTAATTTATCAAGTCGGTCAATTAAATCAATAATGATGTAAGACAGTTTTGTTGATTGTGTGATACAAGACTATCTATGTTGAGTATTGCTAAGTATGGTTTACTGTATAGGTGTTTTAATAATTGGTTTTGTAACAGAGTTACATTGTTACATTATTGAATAAAGTCAATCAGTCTGTTTTAGGGAACATGGGCACAGATTGAAATATATTAATTAACACCTACAGTCCAGAATGAAGGTGCTAATTAGCCTTGGTTTTTTAACCACCCCCCGAAACCGTAAAAGAAGGACTGTGGTTATTGGGCTAAATTAACTCTAGTACAAATTATAAAGTTAAACCAGTTGTATACATACCATGTATAGAATTTAAGGATAACACCCATCTCATTCTTAGGATCCCTTCTCTCTGAAGCAATCTGTCTTTGTGTTATTGGTTTGTTAGGAAGAGTTGTGGAGATAGAATAGATGTTGGATAAACAGATATAGTAAGACATCTTAGGGAAGATATGAAGGGGACATAGGTTTATGCTCAAGGATGACAGTCAGGTTTGTCCACAGACAGGACTGTCAGGTAAGCCAGAAAAGACCATCCATAAAAAATTGTAGAAAAGAAAAGACTCAGGCAAAAGCAGGAGAGACCAGCAAGAGACATAAGACCCAAAATCTTCTCTCTATTAGATAACTATTTCTTCCTCATCGTCACAAGGTTGGTTTCCACCAATCACAAATAATTACTCCCTGGTTGCATGTATATGTATACATTAGAATGTATTGGTAAATATGTTGTATATATCTGTTTCTATCCACTTGAGAGCGCTCTGGTACAAAATATTAAACTGGATTAATATTAAGATGTTACCTCTGTCCCATATTGTCTGCCAAGTTTTAGACTAGGCCATTGTATGCTTACTTAACACAGGCTTGATAATATTTATTTGAGACATTAGAGTATTGAAGTGAGATGCGTATATATCTTAGCACACATTATCTTAAAGTTGCATTTTGAAGGTCTCTGTCCCATCTTTTGAATTGACTCGAGTCTTGTTTACTAGAACCTGCTTATCAGACTCAGAAGTTATTATTATTATTATTATTGTCTTTATTTATATCGCGCCAACATATTCCGTAGCGCTGTACAGTGGTATTGTACAAGGCAAAAAACAAACTTAACACCTTATAAAGAATGGAGGGCCCTGTTTTTGAGCATATAATCAAAAGCACATAGTGCTTGTTTCCAAGACACGGACGCACAATTGAATACTCGCAAACTTACAATCTAAGGGTTTAGGTGTGATACAAGAGGGTGACAAATACAAGATGGCAATGTTAAAGCAATTTGTTTAGTCAATTGGAGGGGTCTGTGTGTTGTACTGTAGAGTGTGGGTGTGAGTGTTATTAAGCGGTGGAGTGTGCAGTTGTAATTATAAAGGCTGAAGGTGATAAGATTTTTTTTACACAGGTGTGTTTTTAGTAATTTTTTAAAGGTTTTGGGGCAGGAAGATAATCTAATGGAGCGAGGCAAGGAGTTCCAAATAGTAGGGGCAGCACGAGAAAAGTCTTGAAGACGGGAGTGAGAGGAGGGGATGAGAGAGGAGGAAAGAAGAAGGTCGTTAGCAGAACGAAGGGGGCGGTTGGTAGAGTATTTTGAAACAAGAGCAGAGATATAAGGGGGTGCACTGTTGTTGAGGGCTTTATGTGTTAGGGTCATGATTTTAAATGTGATTCGGGAAGCTATGGGAAGCCAGTGGAGTGATTGACAGAGAGGAGCTGCAGACACTGATCGTTTGGTATTGAAGATGAGTCTAGCGGAGGTGTTCATTATGGATTGGAGGGGAGACAGGCGAGAGATGGGTAGGCCAGCAAAGAGTGAATTGCAGTAGTCGAGTCGAGATATGATGAGAGAGTGTATTAGAATTTTAGCTGTGTCTTGTGTAAGATAATGACGAATTTTGAAGATGTTTTTTAGGTGAAACTGACAAGATTTTGTTATCGATTGGATGTGAGGAATAAAAGAGAGGGCGGGATCCAGTAGAACCCCAAGACAACGGGCCTGGGACGTGGGAGTGATGATGGTGTTGTCAACAGTGAGAGATATTTGAGGAGTGGAAGCTGTAGTAGAGGGTGGAAAGATTAGGAGTTCAGTCTTAGACATGTTGAGTTTGAGTTGACAGGCAGACATCCAGGAGGATATGCTAGAGAGGCAGTTGGAAGCATGAGCTAGAAGAGAGGGGGATAGATCGGGTGCAGAGAGGTAGATTTGAGTATCATCTGCATAGAGTTAATTTTATAAACTCAAAACTTATTTACAGAAAAAGAAGAATGGTTAATTCTTCATATGTTAAAAAGGCATATTACAAGTGTTTGTGTATATTTACAATGGTAATAGCAATACCAATGGACAACCATATAATGTAAATAATAGATGGATATAACCTCTTTCTTTTACCCAACTAAATGCACGATAATCTGAAAAATCAAAGCATTGCTGTTTATAGTATGTATACTATAATCTAACACTTAGGAGCCAGACAGGCTGTTTCTAGGAGCTCTCTTACTCCTGATGACCAGCTTGACTTTATTGGCCTCACTTCAAGTGGGGGCCATGCTACCAGATAATTATATGACTTGTCAATCACCCTTCTGAGATGACACATTCCTTCTTCAAGGCACTTGATAGACCATTATGTGATGAAAAAGTATATACATCTAAAAAAGCATAGTTAGACAGGAAGAAATATAAAACAACTATTTTAAAACATTTTCTTTTTTGTGCATTCTTAACCCATTTGCCCATTTTGTGTAGTTATTAAAAAAAAGACCTTATAAAAAAAATAACCTCCATGATACTCTAAATTTGCCAATGCTGCGTGTCATAGTTATTATAATTATTGAAAATTATTGAAAAACAAATTTATTTAACCATATCTATGTAAATGTTTTTTTAGGTAATATTTCAGTTTTTTTTAATCTATTAATATATTTTACAAAAGTCTATAGACTATTACAGCCACATGTAATAAATCAATATATTATAATCCCTGTATCTGCTTCAGCTACAGTCCGAGTTGTTTTTGTCCAAGTACCAAAAAATACATTATAAATACTAAAAATGAATGATATAGGCCAAGTTCTGCAGAATGCTGTGTTTTCTTTGAAATTAAAACTTTAAATATTTTATTTTATAATGTGTTGATCAGCTCATACCACATCATGCCACATATTGTTCACGTGGTCAGTGCAGATGTGAGTATGATGCTGGTGTATGGGGAGGTTCCAGAAGGTAATAAAATGTCGCTCTAGAATCTTCTTTTTTAAATATATATTTATTAAAGGCATATGGTATTACATTGTCACATTTCACATACTTGAGTTACATAAGCATGTGTAAGTGGTACAGTGTATGTTTTAACAGTACTTTCTAAGTTGTATTGTACTTTGTAAATAAAACATTAAGTACATGTATATTTTCTGCGTCTTGTGTTTTTTTTCTTCACATTTTTAATTATAACATTAAACGTAACTATAAGAGTAAAAACAGTAAATCAGAATATGATGCTGAGAGAATTATGAGTGCAAAGCATCTAACTCACTGTAACATATATGTGAAATATTTTCTCTCAATAAGGGGAAATTAACAAGAAGGGTAATGTAGAAAAAATCTGCTATCTCTTTACCTTGAATTCATTTTGGTGCCTCCGGGAGACGTCTCGACTCAGATTCCCTCCGCGTCACATGCCATGTCTTTAAAAACTGGGGGAGAGTATCCGAAATACTATGGGTTAAGCGCTCATTTTTCGTACAACTTCTGAAAAGTTTAAGGTTGGTAGCGTCCAGTTACTGGCTGTATGAGTTCTGGTATGAGTTGGAGTAATTTATTTTGTGAAGAGGTTAAGCTATTAACATGTATCCCCAATAAGCATGATTCCATTTCCAAAGGAATCAGGGTGTTAAAAAGTAAGAAACAAGTTGAATTATCTGTCGCCAAATAGTTTGAGCTGTTGGGCAAAGCCACCATGTATGTATATGGTCTCCTATACTTTTGCAGCCTCTAAAGCATCAGTTATTCTCTAGCGTTTTCATTTTATGTAGTTTATTATCTGGTGTGCAGTAGATTCGATGTAAGACTTTTATCAAAGTCTCCAACATTCTATAATTCAATGATCCCCCTATGTAAGTTTGAGCAGGCTTCTGACCATCTAGTTTTCTCCCATTCCCAACCCAGATCTTCCTCCCATTGTATCATGATTTTTTTAACCATTTTATTCCTGTTGAAAGTGTCATAGAGTGTATCTATGATCCATTTTGTTAGTGGAGTCTTTTGACATATAAGTAAAAACCAGGATCTCTTTGGGGCTTCCATATCTTTAGACACTTTAGTGACCCAGTGTCTGATTTTTACAATAATTTAGTTATACAATTCTGAGCTTGGAATATTGTGTATAGCATGAATGCAATCATATGTCAGACGGGTTCCATTGAGATACCAAGATCCAATTCTATCTAGGTTCCTAGAGATCCACCAATGTCTCCACCAATGAGTCTCCTAGTATGTGTGGTAAAGACAATACCGATAATAGAGGAGTTAAGCGTGGGGCAAGTGACATCTGGATTTGGCCCAATTCCAGGAGGTTAACATTAGCTTTATTATTGGGTTATAGTGATTTGAAGTGGTTATTATCCCTTTAGGTATCCAAGGAAGGTAATCCCAAGAGTGTGGCTTCAATTTTTAAAGTTTTCCTAATATTATCCCCTGCCTGTCTAAATAGTATAAACCCAGCTTGATCCTTATATAAGGTCTTGCAAAAACATTGAGATCCTGTGCGCTATGATCTTAGCTAAAATCTTTATGTCTCCTTTCATCAACGAAAATGGCCTATAGTTCTTGACCTCGAGAGGATCTCTGCCATCCTTGGTAATAACTACTATTTCAGCTTGGTTTAGTTCTGGAGGCATATGTTCCCCCCTTAGGATCGCATTAAATAAGGAGGTGAGATGCGGATTTAGGAGAGCTTCAAATTGTTTGTTAATATAGATTTGTATACCCATCTGGCCCCAGTGACTTACATGTTTGAGGGCTTTTAATAGTGGCTTTAAATTCCTCTTGGGATATATCTGAATTCAGATCAGACAACTGATGCTCAGTTACAATGGGGAGGTCAAACATATCCAAAAAAGATTGAAGGTCTGATTCAGTGCACCTAGGTTGGGATAATATACATTTGTTGGTAAATCCTGGAAAGTCTTTTAAATGGTGTTTGGGTTGAAAGTAGTCAGTCTGCTAGAAGTTCTAATCTGGTTTACTCTATATTGAGTATATACAGAGTTTAGCATCCTCGCCAGCAGGGTATCTCGTTTGTTGGCTTTCCAGTAAAAGAGGTGTTTAATCTTTCTTAGTGCATATTCAGAGGGATATAAAAAGAATATTGTCAAGGTCTGCCCTAACTTTATCAATTTGTTTGTGGATTGTTCTGGAAGGTTTTTGTTGATTCTGCCGCTCTAGATTATTATTATTATTATTATTATTACTTTTATTTGTAACGTGCCAACATATTCCGTAGCGCTATACAGAGGAAATGAACAAGGAAAAATATACATTTTAACAAACTGCAAAAAGTGGAAGGCCCTGTTTTGAGCTTAGAATCTTTGTAGAAAGTGCTTTTTCCCAAAGCACTCTACAAGATTGAAAACTCTCTACTTACAATCTAAAGGGGATGGAAGAGGCAGATAACAAATAGCAAGGGTCAGGAAGAAAGTGAAGTTTCATTAGGTAGGAGGGTATGCAAAGTTAGAAGGAAAAGGAAAGCAACTGAGAAAGTAATTTGGTAAGTGATCCTAGTATGTAATATGTTATCTGCCCCTAGTGGTCAGATAGTATAATCTGTGAGTGGGAGGTGAGGGGCCTGTGTTAGGAGGTATGTCCCAAGAAGCCAGCAGAAGAAAGAGAGAGAGGGAGAGTAAGTGGGATTTGGACTTGCAGAAGTGTTTCTGCTTATGAGCTTTAGAAGGGGGAGGAGATGGTGGATGGAGGAATACGAGTTGCTCATGGGAGCATAAAAGAGTAGAGGAAAGCATGTAAGGTGATATGGTTAGGTTGGAGACATGATGTGGCAAAGTTGAGAAGAGAAGCTTGAGGAAAAAACAGGATGTAATGAGGAAGGAAAAGGCATGAGGAAACATTGTGTAAAAGCTTAATTAGGTATAGTTAGCAGATGTTGCTAATTGATCAGCTGTAGGAAATTTGAGTGACTCAATAAATCAAGAGAAACAAGGGGCGGGTGGGTGAGGGGCAGGGGGGGAAGGAAGTGATTGCAGATCCAGAGAGAGAGAGAGTGAGAGAAGAGACTGAGGCCCACAGATAGTGGAGAGACTGCAACAGAATATGAGAAGGATGGACAAATGTTATTTCAGAGATAAGAAGCAATAAAACCAGGCTTTGGGGGTGGGGGAGCAGGCAAGGTAAGGGGGGTTTCAGACAAATGCAAAGGTATGGATTTGCTTAGTAAAAGTTTCTATCTCATCAAATATTATATCACAGAAACATTCATACAAATATTGATAATATTACATATAGTACAAGTTGAAATGGCTCCAAAGTGTCTTTAGATACCTCCAGCACAGCTTCAGACAGTGTGTTTGATTGTAGATCCAGAGAGAGAGAGAGTGAGAGAAGAGACTGAGGCCCACAGATAGCGGAGAGACTCCAGCACAGCTTCAGACAGTGTGTTTGATTGTAGATCCAGAGAGAGAGAGAGTGAGAGAAGAGACTGAGGCCCACAGATAGTGGAGAGACTCCAGCACAGCTACAGACAGTGTGTTTGATTGTAGATCCAGAGAGAGAGAGAGAGTGAGAGAAGAGACTGAGGCCCACAGATAGTGGAGAGACTGCAACAGAATATGATGGCCTAGTGCAGTTGTTAAATCTACCTCTTTTTGCCTAAGGTTTTTGTTTATTAGTGGCCACTAATTTAATACATGTACCCCTCACATAGGCCTCATGGGCTACCCATAACCAGCCAATTCCTGTTTCCGGAGAGGAGTTAGTATCAAAGAAAAATTCGATATCTTTGTAGATCAAATCTAGATGGGTAGGGTTAGATAATAGAGATTTGTTTATTTTCCATGTATAGGGGGGGATTTATATTTGGGCAATATGCATTGATACGGCCGACTGGTCCGACCATGGGCAGGGAATCATCTCCACACTGTGGGTGCCGTCAAAAAGACTCAAGCTAGTTAGTATTGTGTTTAGTTTTGAGTATGTGCCATGATTTGAGGAGTAGTACGTATACTCCCTCTTTTCCGGGTGGTGCCCCCTTCAGATGTCAACCAAGCCCATCCTTTCCATTGTATTGTTGATTTGCCTCAGCTTATTTATGAATTTATTACCCAGGGAGTTTCCAGATCTATCTAAGGAGAGGCTAAAGGCCAGATTAAATTCACTGCCAATTTTTAACATTCCAGTATCTCGAGTTTCAAACTCATGCAGAATTTTAAGCAATGTTTTGTGATCAGATGTAGTGGGGGCATAAACTGAAACTGGGGCAATCTAGTTCCTAAGACCGTACCTGTAATAGATACATAGCTGCCATCTTGAGCCCTTGTCTCAGATTCTATTTGAAAAGGGAAGTTTTTGTGTAAGAGAGAATTGGGTTGTTGCGTAAAAAGTGGGATATTCCTAGTGTAGAAACGAGGGTTTTTATCATGAGAAAAGTGAGTCTCCTGGAGAAAGAGGACTGAGGGTCTATATGTCTTATACAAGATAAATGCTTTCCTTCTCTTGAAGTGAGAATTGAAGCCTTTGACGTTATGTATTATAAAAGTGTAATTAGTTGCAGTCATCTATGGGGAAAAGTGAAAAAGTGATTGTACAGATGTTTACCTGTATTGTGAAGTTCAGAAGCACAGAGATGATTGGGGGTCCAGAGTCCCGTCTCTATTGCGCCAGAGGCATCGAAAGTCTGAGAGAGGCATTTCAGTTTAACAGTAAAGGTTTGGGAGAGAAAGAGACATAGCATCAGCAAGGTATAATAGTAACAAAAAACAGCAGATACAAAAAACAGCATTGTATTATAGATAATAGTAGCATTATTCCTCCCTAACCTAACGAGTTAGTGAGCGATAAAGAGAGGAAAAGAGTAAAGTAATTAGCTTTATCTAACAGTGAGACAACACTGAGTACTAAAAGTTGTACTAACTCAGTAAGGGGTCTTAATTAACCAATTTTGCGAACATGTTATCAACAGTTAGGAGGTAGGTAATACAGAATATTAATATATTGCATGCTAAACAACCTCTATCTTCCTTAACTGGATTGCATTTTCAAATGAGATATTGTCAAGTAAAAGAGTCCCACAGACACTGCTAAGTTTTGGTTGGACAGGTAAGGGAGGATCTTCTATGTTAATAGCATCCCATCTTGTTTCTTTGCACCGTCCAGCATCAAAGGCTTCAGCATTTCTAGGGTGTGCATGTGCCTTCGCTCGTCTTTGAGGAGGGACTATCGTCCATTGTCTGCTAGGATTGGGAGGGGGTAACCGCCCCTGTTTCTTTTCCAGCTGTTCAGTCCTGCCAATATGTAGGCGTTGTAAGGTGGCTAGGTAGTCCTCAAGAGATTGAGTTGTATATGTGGATACCTGATAGGTGAATGTGAGGGCAAAGGGAAAGTTCCAGCGATATAGTATCTTGGGCTGTATTGTAATTGACCAGGCTGGCTTCATAGATCTATGTCGAGCCAGGGTGTTAGGTGACAGATAAGCGTATACTTGTAGGCTTTCCTGGTAGCATTCAGCATGAGATCCCTGGCTTGTTGCCTCAGAAATCATACAATAACGTCTCTAGGTATCTCAGGGTTCCTAGCTCCTCTTAAGGCTCTTTGGGCTCGCTCTATCTCCAATAAACCTTTGTCCTGGTCAGGGATAATACTGGCAACAGTTTTTTTTAGGTAGGCCATTAGGTCTTGAATCGCTCTTGGTATACCACACACCCTGATGTTATGTCTGTGGGTGCGATTCTCCAAGTCTTCAACTTTATCCAATAATTCTGGGATGTGCAAATAATTCTGGGCTGTTGTTGATCTGTCCCAAACTTGGGCCTCGATAATCTGGTCAGTTTTTTTTTTCAAGCAGTTGAGTCCGCTGTCCCAGTTCTTGTAAGTCTTTCCTTAAAGGTTCTATAGCCTTTGTTAGCATCTTTTCAATTATGGCAAGGCATCTGGCGAAATGATCCATGTCCGGTTTTGGGATCTCTGGATTATCTTCCTGTTTTGAAAGATTGTATTGTTCAGAGGCCAAGACCGCTGACGATGTTTCGCTGATGGTAATGGTTTGAAGTGTACTTTTATTCCCTTTGCAGGGGTTCCTCGTTTTGATTTCCTCATATAGAGGTTTGATATGGCTACCAGATGTGTCTTTTGGTTGCTTAGTATGCCAAAGTCATGTCCAGAATAAGGGTGTTGGGGTAGAGGTAGTTTGATAGTCTCCATTGTCTTAGTTTGTCCAAATTGGGAAGTGCTCTGTTATTACAGCATATTCTAACAATGGTACATGTGTTAGTCTAGACTCCCATGGAGGATTTTACCTCTTAGTATCCAGTTTCTGGTTATAAGTCTGATAGGTTCAAAAGGTTTTGATGAGGAAAGGTTGCCAGTTAAGTAAAACCGGGATTCCCTGTAAATTTTGGGATAGCAATTCAGTGCCTTCACATAATCCTATGAAGTGAATTATGACCATGTGTTGTTGCTTAGTCTGTCTTTATGTTCTTAGTATTGTCAGGCAAGGCAGCAACGTTTTGATCCAGGTGGGTTTTAGGGTATATGAAAAGCTTATTAGGGCCTTGTATCAAAGCAGTAAACAGTCCTGGTTGCGCCTTAGGAGGTGGTATAAAATCACATTTGTCTAGTGGTTAGTCAGGGAACTCTAAAAATATTTATTCAATTTTTTTTTTTTAGTGCAAGATAGGTTGATGCAAAGGGATTTGCAATGTATAGAAGATATAGTTTGCAGAAGAGATTATGTTGTTTAAGAGATCAAATTTATGATGGTGTTGGTGCAGATGTCTGCAGTCAAATTATAGTCAGAGAGCTGCTGCAGTAGTTTGGGTTATTACTAAGAGGCCATGCTTATAATTCTCAACAGTTCTTTTCGGCTCTAGAATCTTCTTACAAGTAAATAAAGTTTAATATGGACCCTATTCTATTAGCTGCTAGCAAATGTTTCAAACTCACAAATTTGACTGTGGGTGTTTTTTAAATAAATGTTTAGATGTATTCTATTGACTCCCGCTCGCAAATTCCGACCGCAAGACTTTATTTGCGAGCTAGCACTACGGTTCGAATAAAATATCGATTTTGTGTAACTTTAACTTTTTAGAGCTTATAATATTTGAGCTGTGCTAAAACCAATGGAGTTCTAAGGACTGTTTTCCTGGCACGTAGCGATTGTGGCCGGGTTACTCGTAATCGGATTGCGAGTAGCTAATAGAATATGTGGCAAAATTAAGAGCAGTTTTAAGTGTGTATAAATTTATGAATTGGCCAATAGTATAGGGCCCAATGTTTATACTCCAATTACATCAAGGATAATATGATTAACTAACACCCCTATTCAATTTGGGTAATATGTAAATCCGTAGCCCGTAACATATTTAGCAAGACTTACAGCTATTAAATTACCCTCTTAAACTTACCCATTAAGCCGTTGAAAGGCTGAAAAAAGCCTATGGGACGTGGAACTTCGCGGCCGCAAATCATTTGTTCTCTCAAGCCCGTAGTTGCTACAATTCCAAGCATGCTATTAAATTGCAACAATTTCACTTGCGTTCAAACCCCATAACACGCAAATGGAGCCCAAAGGCCAACGAGTGATTGAGAGGACTCGCAAGGGCGGTAAATTCCAATCCATAGCACTTTAAATGCACATATACTGTACACACACTACTGTACTTTTATTAAAATGGAAACTTACAGGGCTGAAATTTAATGTGGCTGTATGTCATTGTAATCAAACTTTTTTTTTAAATAAAACAAAAAAATAGTCCCTTTAAAACCTAATTTTTCTCATAAAAGTGTGAACACAAATAGTGTAAAAGGTCATAGAGTAAAGTTAGAAAAATAAACATTTGATAAATGTAAAAGTCGCACATTGAAGATGGAGCCAAAGTCCTGTTTTCCCATGGACCCTGACAAAGATGAACAAAATAATGTCTATAAAGCAAATGGAAATTATCTCAAACCTGACACAAATGTTAATGTTCTTTTTATTCATGAACTTTTACCGCTCCAGAGCTGGTTCTCGCGTCCCAGAGGCAGCCACAAATTATATTATTTAGACAGTTTTGGAACATCTGAGAAAGTCCCAGTTGAAAAAAAAACATGTGATGGACAGGAACACCCGTTTTGTGTGGCGGACAAGATTAAATGTCGTTATGATGCCTAATGATAAACATTGTGTTATTTTCCAGTTGTGTTGTAAATGTTTTAACAAAACTCTGGCTGTGAAATGTCACTTGTTTTTTATATTGATTGATCTTGAAGGAAACACGTAAACAGCTGTGAGAAGTGTTTTTATCCAAGATTACAAGTCTGAGGTTGACTGGTAACTTGGTTACTGTGTAATGAAAAGGAATAATTAAAGAGGTCACATTTTATGCATTTAAAAGATTATGTTTTAAATGAATTAGAAGATAATTACATGTTCTTTATCAATTGAATGTTCCAACAGTGAGCTAACATTGCCATAATTTGTCATAATACATAATACTTTATAATCAGTTGCAACAGAAGGGGGATCTAAGGAATTAACTATACATTCATATTTTCCTTTTTCTTTGAAGAAGGGGTGTTATTCTCTGCTTTGAATCATGTACAAACTAAATAATACTTTTGTGGACTGTAATCCATTTTTCAATTAATAATACAATGCTCCTATTGAAGACTTCTACTCTTAGGTCCTTTTATCCTTATTCCAGGTAATTTTGTACCACATCCAAGTCACTAACTTTATGACTTATCTTTTTGATTATGTGAGCACTTAAATAATATGAGATACTAGACAATAGCCCGTCAAAAATTATGGTATAAAGTGTTCTGTCTCTTTGTGCCCCCTTATTATGTGTACCCTGTCTCTCTCTCTGTGCTCACCCTCTCTCTATGCACCCTCTCTCTATGCACCCTCTCCCCCTCCTTCTCGCTCTCTCCCTCTCCTTTTCTCTCTCTCTCTCTCTCTTTTTCTCCCTCCTTCTCTCTCTTCCTTCTCTCTCTCTCCCTCTTTCTCTCTCTCTCGCTCCTTTCCTCTCTCTCTCCCCCTTCTTCTCCCCTCACTCCTACTCTCTCTCGCTCCTCTCTAAATCTGTCATGCTCTGTCTCTCCCTCTCCTTCTCTCTCTCCCTCCTTCCTTCTCTCTACTTCTCACTCTCTCCCTCCTCCTTCCTTCTCTCTCCTCCCTACTTCCTTCTCTCTCTCCTTTCTCTCTCCTTCTCACTCTCTCCCTCCCTCTCCTCACATTTCTGTTTTGGCACTGTCTAAGCAGCAAGTTGCGGGTCTTGGTTACTTGATCATGATCAGGCCCTGAAATGCTATATATAGAAACATGATTTACAATTTTGGCTTTCTGTCATGTACTTCCACGCTTGATACAATTGAATCTTTCTGTAACTGTTGCAATTTTGAAGCCTACAGATTTTCAGCCTCAGGCATTGTGACTAAAAATTATTTACCATTTTGGCATCCTGCCATGTACTTGCTTTTAATCACTATAATTTTCAAGGCTGCAATTGCACACAAACTCGCAGTACCACAACTATATTAGTGATAACAAAAACAAAATTGTACAAAGTTTTGGATTTTATTTGTTGGTAATAAGATTGTAATTGAACTCTCCTTCTGTTTTGATGTGCTATTTCTTCTAAGCTCTCAAGCAGCTAAGGGGTTAAAGTAGAAACAGGGTTAAAGATGAATTGAATTATCACTTGTTTTTGTTTAGTCGTTCTGTCGTGTCAGACTCTTTTTGATCCTATGGACCACAACAAGCCAGGCACATCTATTGTAATGTCTCTAGTTGTGCTTATCCAAAAGGTTTTCTTGGCAAAGATACTGGAGTGGGTTGCCAGTTGCTTCTCCAGTGGATATCTATGCTATCGTCTGTCCATCTTAGGTGACTCTACTGGGTATAGCTCACAGCGTCATTGATGTACACCGGTCCCTTTACCATGACCAGTTAGCAATCATACTGTATTTAAGGCAATGTCTCAGCTGCTCTTGTCAGCCTCCGTAGAAGCCGAATGCAAAACGTGCATCAGGCCGTAATTTAATGACGTTACCCTAGTGGAAACCGTGCAGGGATTGGACACTCGCTCAAATACTCTCCATGTTGAATACAGTACAGTCATTACTGGGCTAATTTATTTATACTGGTAGTACTGCTGTTTGGATATCACTTAGACACTATGGCCGCTATTGAATTGAGCAGTTGTAAGTTACTAGAGCCCATAATGTAGCCCGTAAAATAATTTTCGATTTAATTGGCGTCTTTTAGCTACCCACAAACGATCTGCGTGTTACAGGCTGAAAATCCCTGCTGTTGCTAAAATTGGAACTCCGACCCATCTGAGCCTTTGATCTTTCAAGCCAGTAAATGTTACAATTGCAAATCGCTATTCAATTGCTACAATTACTCAAGCCCACAAATGTTTTCACACCCGTAAATGGCAAATATAGAAGGAAATCCTACGAGTACCAGATAGGGCTTGCAAGGGGGTTAAACACCTAATCATAGAACTATAAAAGCAAATAAAAAAAAAATCATTACTGCACTTTAAAAGATGGGGAAAGCGATGATAGACATTGGAATTAATTGCACAACATCCTCAAGCTCGGAAATCTGCATTTTTTTTTCCACATTTCATTTCCGTGTTATATCAATATTGGTAATCAAGGAGTTAATACATATCAGGCTACCCACATGGACTAGAACAGTTTCTTCATTATTTTGATTATTTTGTACAGTGCCAGATTGCTAGTCTGTTCGCATATCGGACTTCTAAACACTAATTGATTGACGTTTAACCTCCATGTTTTACTGATGTCATAATGACGGTCTGATTTTCTATTGGCTGTATCTAAATCAGTAGTTACGGCCTTGCTTGATTGATCATGATCATGAAAATGCTACTTACGATTGCTTGGTTTACGGCTCAAGCTTTCGGCCAGGTAGCTGCTGGCTTATTCAATTGAATTGTTCTGTAACTGTTGCAAATTTCAGTTTAATAAGGCCCCATGTATATTACTGAATACATTTATTGTCTATTGCGTGTCTTTTTGGGGCATTTTCAATGTGCCTGTGGCTTTAAGGTGTTGGCTCACTGCTGTTAGCTCCACTGTACCAGTAGTTGATAGTATGACAATCCTTGGGTAAATGTGCACTGATCTTCTAGGCGTTTAGTGGCTTCGTGTTTAAGCTCAGTCCTACCTTTTGCTCCATAAATAGTGATACAATATTTGTTTAAGTGCTGAATATACTGACATATGTTGTTCAAAAATAAGTGATATGATTTCAGACTAAGTACTGCATAAATTAAGACAGCGTTATATATCACTATGCTTTGGAGCTATAACTACAAATCTAATTTAAACACTGACCTACCATATCCCTCACTTCAACCCAGTTATTGTTTTTAATGCCATTTTTCTTTTGTTTTAACTCACTGTTTTTTTTTGTTTTTTTAAATATTCATTTATTTTACTATAATTAATAAAGGTTGTATTTTAATAAACTTATATTTTGTCTTTGGTTACTAAACTGATTTTTTATATATATATATATATGTTCGGGTGGACTGTATCCATGTTCTTTTCTGTCCTATTTCCTATTTGGCCATTTAGAGCAGACAGTCAGAATATCTGATCCACCCATAGAGAATCATATATTTTGTTAATGAGAAATCATTGCAATTAGTTACTGTTTAACCCATAAGGTATTGAATCCATTGTCTTGAGTGTCGGCAATAACGTTATAAGAGACAAGGCATGCAGGACAACTCCTGTCACTGACCCCAATATTCCCTGCTGACTCACCCACATAGGCACCACTCACAGGCCCCACAAGCGACATGAGTTGTTTGTACATGTTCGCTCAGCAACGACAATCACTGTGACAATCATTACAAATTTAAATAATGAGAGTGGTGACAATAGCAGAGATCCCTAGCAACTCACACACAATTACCTGCAGAACATACATCCCTAGAACACTACTATACATACCATATACATATACTACAGAACAGACTTACTCTATGCATCTTTCTGTGCACAAATAACAAATATTATGCAAAACTGACTTCACTCCAGACACTTTCATAGACACAAACATGTTCAAATATATTACTCACTATAAGCAACACACAAGTACACTCATGGCACACAATGTTGTACACTGTTACACAAAATCACTACCAGACACACAAGTCACTCATAGACACACTCAGGGTCAGATGGGCATACTAAATACCCTATTGGTATAGTGCAGATCCTACAGGCACACTAATTGCTAGACAGACACACTTATCACACACCCATACTCACTGTCCAGCAGACACAGGAATAGAAACATAAGTCTAATGGCAGAACCAAAAGGCCCATTTTTTTATGTCCATTCCAAAAACTTGGCCTAATTAATATTTAAACTGGCCCTATATGTATCCTAGATACAACATCACAATTAGCTGAGATACTTCAGTTACAGACGACAATGCATGGACGCCCCTCAGGATGGCCTTGTGCTTATCCCAGAGATTTTTTAATTCATTTTCACTGTTTGACCCTTCTCTTGCCACTAGAAAACTGTTCCACTTACCCACTTCTGCTCTTCCTGTAAGGTAGTACTTTATCCTAAATCTTCTACTTTCTAACCTCGTTGTGTTTGATTTTCACTTTTACTGGAAGATACTTTCCTCTAAAGCTTTATTAAATCCTTTGATAAATATTTGAAGTTTTTTTTATCATATCTCCCTTCTTCATTCTGTCTTCTAAGTTGTATATATAGATTGTGAATCATCTTATTATAACTTCCATCTTTTAGACCATGCATGACTCGAGTCTCTCTCCTTTAAATTGTTTCTAATGTATTAATATATCTTTGAATATAAGGTCTCCATAACTGAACATGATATTCTAAATGAGATCTGACATATTACTCACTGTCAGCTTCAGTTACGCACTCGTCACTCACAGAAGTACCGTATTTGCCGGCGTATAAGACGACTTTTTTGTCCTGAAAAACATGCCTCCAAGTGGGGGGGTCGTCTTATACGCCAGCTGTACTTTGTGCAGAGCTCGTTCCTCCCCCCTCCTCATCCTCAACCCCCCTCCTCATCCTAAACCCCCCTCCTCACTTTACCCCTCTAAATACCTCCCCCTCTCCCTTTACCCTCACTTACCTGCTTCTGCTCCGGCCTCTGCTCCTTCTTGACCCGGCGCGCATGTGACGTCACATGCGCGCCACGTCATTAGCATATACTGGGTGCAATGAACGCCGAAGGCCCGTAGGATTTAGGCTGCAGTGAGCGCCGAAGCACTCATCGCAATGCCCGTAAGACTTAGGCTTAGGCTGCAATGAGAGTCAAAGGCACTCATTGCAGGGCTCGCAATGAGTGCCTGTGGTGCTCATCCGGAGCCCCCCAGCAAAAATTGTGGACCTCGCAAATATTACGAATTTAAAGGCCGAACCACAAAACTCGAACAAACAACAAAGCCCAAATATTCCTCAAATTAACTTACACACACAGCATAGGGGGAGAGTCAGGGAGCCTGTGAGTGAGGTTGCAAGTTAATTAGAAAAATATTTGGAGTTTTTACAAGATTGAAAATCGCCTAAACGAAAAAATAAATGGCGGTCGAAAAAATATAACAGGATGAAGATGAGTCCAAAGGCAGTAAAAAGGAGCCCAAAGCCAGTAACACTTAATGCAAGCAAGTAACACTTCACCCAAGCAAGTAAGACTTAACCCAAGCCAGTAACATTTAGCCCAAGGCGGTAACACTCATTGCAAGGCCCCTAAACTACACAGGTGGGAGAGGCTCGAAATGAGCGTCAAAGGCTCAGAGGGGGCAGAGCATTGTGTGACAAACAGCATTAGTACATGGGGGAGAGGCTCGCGATGACCACCAAAGGCTCAGAGGGGCCATAGCCTCGCATTGTGTGGCAAACAGCATTGACATGGTTCCAAATTTTATTGCCATAATTTTTTGGCGGCCAAGTCGCTAGTAAATATATATTTATATGATTAAACAATACAGCACATACAGCACCCTAAACATATATAGCTTAATAAGCAGCATATATAGCACCCTAGCACATCACTAATATATTTAGTGATTGCGGGTTTGGGCATGTGCTTAGCCAAAGGCGATCATCGTGATAGGCCCACAAGAGGCTGAAAGTTATGGAGTGGTACAGGTTTTTCTCAAGAATATCCCTGTATTTAGCACCATTCATCTTTCCTTTAACTCTGACCAGTTCCCCAGTCCCGGCTGCTGAAAAACATCCCCACAGCATGATGCTGCCACCACCATGTTTCACTGTGGGGATCTTTCGGTGATGTGATGTGTTGTGTTTGCGCCAGACAAAGCATTTTCTTTGATGGCTGAAAAGTTCAATTTTAGTCTCATCAGACCAGAGCACATTCCTCCATACATTTTTGGAGTCTCCCACATACCTTTTCTCAAACTAAAAAAAGGGGCCATTTTGTTTTTTACTGAAAGTAATGGCATTCTTCTGGCCACTCTGCCATAAAGCCCAACTCTATGGAGCATACGGCTTATTGTTGTCCTATGTACAGATACTCCAGTCTGTGCTGTGGAACTCTGCAGCTCTTCCAGGGTTACCTTAGGTCTCTGTGCTGCCTTTCTGATTAATGCCCTCCTTGCCCGGTCAGTGAGTTTTGGTGGGCGGCCGTCTCTTGGCAGGTTTGCTGTTGTGCCATCTTCTTTCCATTTGGTTATGATAGATTTGATGG
This sequence comes from Discoglossus pictus, assembly GCA_027410445.1. NCBI lineage: Eukaryota > Metazoa > Chordata > Amphibia > Anura > Alytidae > Discoglossus > Discoglossus pictus. The sequence goes on from CM050168.1 coordinate 148,622,975, forward strand.
TGCTCTTGGGGATCATCAAATATTTGGATATTTTTTTATAACCTAACCCTGACTTGTATTTCTCAACAACATTGTCCTTTACTTGTTTGGAGAGTTCCGTGGTCTTCTTAGCTATGTTTATTTAGTGGTGCCTCTTGCTGAGGTGTTGCAGCCTCTGGGGCCTTTCAAAAAAGGTGTGTATATGTAATGACAGTTCATGTGACACTTAGATTGCACACAGGTGGACATCATTTCACAAATTATGTGACCTCTGAAGGTAATTGGTTACACCAGAGTTTTTTATGGGCTTCATAATAAAGGGGGTGAATACATACACACATGCCAATTTTCTGTTTTCTATTTCTAAAAAATAGTTTTATATATATATTTTTCTCATTTCACTTCACCAACTTAGACTATTGTGTTCTGATCCATCACATAACATTCAGATTAACAAAACATTAAAATTAACGCTGTAATGTAACAAAATAGGTAAAAAGTCAAGGGGATGAATACTCTTGCAAGGCACTGTATTGGCAAAATCCCTTACTCTTGCAGAGATTCTTAATAGGGACTGAATGCTGAACTATGCTCCTACTCCTAGTGGTGGTATGTTGTAACATTGTATAATGTCTTAGATGTTTTATTAATTAGTCAGCAAGGAGGGAAAATAAGACAATATAGATAAATAAATAAAGGATAAATATTTTATGTTTTTTTTCATGAAATAAATAATTATAATATTAAGAATGTATATTACTAGTGTTTAATGTTGGGGGGGGGGCTCCCCATACTGTACCCATGAACAAGCCACCCCTGCTCAAGACAATAAACCCAGAGCCACAGTATTATGTTACAAGCTTTTAATTTTAAAGGAGCACAGATATCTCATATATATATATATATATATATATATATATATATATAGATATATATATATACATATATTATGTTCTTATGAAGAATTTGACTTGATAATGGGCAAAATCTTTTTACACAGTTTATAATACATAAATAAATCCTTTATTGGTTTAAGTGTTGCATTCGATTTTACTTTACAACAGAATTATACATATAGAAGGAATATGAGGAATTGTGGATCAGATTAAATCTCTATTAAGATGTATTGAGAAATACAGCAGAGCAAGTCCCAGTAAAATAACTCTCCCCCTCTGCCTACAGGTTGACAAGATGGACTATTTTAAAATACCTCTGTAGTCCCATATTTACAGCGTGTTCTATTGAAGAACTAACTTAATAGTAAAATGCTTTTAGAAAGTGAAAAACTACCCTCTTTAAGCTATTAATTACATACAATTATGTTGCAGTAGAGACAATATTTTTATTTAGGGTGAGGTGCTTTTACAGACTTTTGTGCCAGTACAAGCCCCCTATTAAGAAAATACTTTAAACAAGGCAATAACTGCCTGCCATAACAAATTATTTTATATAGTAACTAAGCCTTAACTGCACTGCACCACCTTACACTTGTCTCCAAATACTACCCAACTCTCCCTCTCCCCTCTGCCAAGGATTTGCACCTCTCATCCCCATCAATACTTTCTACCATTCTCGCCTACAGGTCTTCACAACAGTAGACCCCAATCTTTTGAATTCCCTTCCTCTCCTACACCCCCTAGTCTTCAGGTATTTGGACTTTCTCTGAAAACACACATATTCAGTGAAGCCTGCTACCTATCTTCTTAACTCAATACTGACTTACAACAAGACTGTCTATCCTGCCTCTCAACCCTCTTTCTCCCTGTAATATCTATCCATGTCCCCTCATCTTATATCTCAGCAACCCCTCTTAGACTGTAATCTCCCATGAGAGCAGGGCCTATTCCTTCCTTTTTCAATGCATCTGTCTCCTCAAATATATGTCAACTTTTATCAACATGTTCCAGCCTTTTCCCTTTCCCCTGTGTTCCCCCATCTTTCCAAATAATTATTTGCAGTATCTAGCTTCTGCTTTACATATGTTTGTATTTCCCTTGTATTTTCTCACGCAATGTTCTTTAATTGAGAGATTGCGCACACAAAATAGTGTCCCTTATGGGTGCTGCCGCCTTCCCCCAATACAGAGGCTACAGGGACCTGTGTTATGTTTAATCATATCCTTTTGCCATAAAAAAATATTAATATTTAACATTATGCATTAAAGGAACACTTTAGTATTCTTATAAAGTGTTAGATGGAGCTTGATAAGAAAACATTTTTTTACTGTTCAAATAAAAATAGTGGGTGGTGAATAAAAAAAGTGTTTGTACATGGCTATCAGCTAAGGGTTAATAATGTGTGTGTTCAGAAGTCGTATTTTAATTTGAAACTTCCCCACTACTGCCACAATACTTCATTCAAGGGTCAAGTCCTGCATAACAATTGTTTAGAGATCCATTTAATGGATCACGTAAGGCGCCCTTCAATAATTTGGTTAATATGGTAGTTGCAGTGAGAATATGACCATACAAGGTCATTTGTACAGCACATAATTACAGTTTTTATATCCCATAACATTTTCCTCTTAAAGTGATGGATTTGATAAATAACAGATTTAGTTTAGGCTTGCGGGTGGTCATCAAGTTGGGCTTAAACAACCAGTTTATAGAAGTAATTATTTATTCATTTATCTTAAATGCTTTGAAGGTTTAGTGACAATTGATCATTCAAAGTGTCCAATTAACTTGGAGAGGAAACGTCCTAAATACAGCTATGAATTCAAGTAATAAGTCACTCGTGGAAGTGCAAGTTAGGCCACAAACCCAAAATACATGACTTGAATGTATTAATTATTTATCACTTCCCGAGAATGGGGCCATGAGGGTGTATTTTTTAACTATCAATGAAGGGAAGGTGGGTAAGAGACAGAGGTCAGTTGGTTTGTTATATTTCAAGCTTCTTTTTACCACTGTAATTTAATTTACAATTGCTATATCTTTATAATGGAAGGTTTTTTGTTTCAAGCTCCACCCAATAACTTCCTGTTTTATGCTTCAGCTGTGCTAGCCAACAGGAAGCTGTATGATGTGCATGGAGCTGATTGGTTATCTGGAAATAGAATATTATGGGCAGTGCTGGATGCCCACAACATGCCAGTCTATCACTTGAACAACTTTTAGGCGCTATTACATCATGATAAAAGTGTTTTCTTTATCTTCAGTTAGCTCAATTTGCTGTTTTTGCTCATTTTCTGACGATAACAAAATAACAGTGCTTTTAATTGGGAGAGGATTACAAGGGACACAAATACAATATTAAGTATTGGATGATACAATAATCTATAAATTTACAATATAAGATATGGACCATAATGCAAGCCATATTAGCTCAATTATACAGAGTTATGAATTTTTACAAACTTTTGAATTTCCTTCTGCTTACCTCCAGAGACTGGCCAAGTTTGGCTTCTCTCCGCACATCCCACTGTGTAAGGTTTTTTTCAGCAAGCTGTGAAACTCCATATTGCAGTTTCTAGTGCAGGAGTCCGCAGCTCATGACACTCTGCCCAGTAAACATTGATTTACAGTTATGTGTGTTCTACAAACTACAATATGGAACTTCACAACTTGCTGACTTGAGGAACTGGAGGAAGGTTAAGCAGAGGAAATAATTCAATTATTTATATCTCATCTCAACTTTTGCCTAATATGTTTTGTATTATGCAGTAGAGAATTGCAAATAAAAGTAAAACATTTAAAGGTTCTGTTTCTTTTTCTCTAAAATCATTCTGCACACTTTATAGGTATTATGTTCTTATATTATGTTATTATAAATTATATGCTAGTTTTATAGTTATTCAAATATACTACATGGAAACAAATTGACCACTGGGGTCCATTTTAATTTCTCAATGTGGTTGTCGATTAGACAAGTTGAACAGATGAGTCATGTTATAAAAGTTTTAAGAAATAGTGATAAGCTCATCCATCAGTAACTCTCAGTGTATTAAAGGGCCACTGTGCAATAAAAAAAAAAATGTTTCATTAAAAATATATTTTTATCTTGAGCTGCAGTGGTCCTTGAGCCTTATTAATATTTAAGAGTCAGAATTAAGCAATACTTAATTTTATCCTCAATGTAATTATGATTTAAATGTATAATTAGCCCCTACAAAAGGTTTTGTGCCTCCTGGAGCTTCCCCCTTTCTTCCTGTTCTTCCTTATGAGAACTGCCATAATGAATAGCTAGTTCCTAGTTGCATTAACAGGGGTTCACAAACCAGTGATTAAATCTGCTAAAAAGCAGAAGATTATATGCTGTGTGTCTGAGCAGCTTGAGACACTTCTAGTTTGAAGCCCCTCCTTTATGCATGTGGCCTTAAGTCACAGCTGTGCAATATGGCACCGCTCCCGAGGTGAAAGCATGAACAAAGTTACGATTCAGCAGGTAAAAACCTTTTACTCTGGGATTTCTTAGAAGTTACATGACAGAGGACAAAATTAAGGAACCTAGTAAAAACATTTATTAAAAAATAGGTTACAGTATGAAAAAAGAAAACCCTGTCAGTATAAACTATCTTTGCTGAAGGGCACAATGATAGCGTACAGCCCTATGCCTTCGGGTGTAACTTTAGCCTTATCTCTCAAGATTAAGTATTCCAGCTAAATAAATTCTGAATGTTAGATATTGTAAAATATAACACAATAATAGGAAACAATAATATGAAATAGTGCTTATCTTTGTTAGCTCCGCCTGGCTGGATTGCACAGTCTGCTGCATGTCTTGTAAACAAGGTCTATGTACATTTGATTCTAAGCTCAAAAACAGGGCCCTCCATTCCTTATAAGGTGTTAAGTTTCTTTTTTGCCATGTACTCAACCCCTGTACAGCGCTACGGAATATGTTGGCGCAATATAAATAAAGATAATAATAATGACATTGGTGGTGTGTGAGCCATGTAGGCGGTGTTTCTTTCATCTGCATCCTTTTATTATGTACATAGGGAAGTGATAGAATAGAGTAGGTTTGTGGGGATTGCTATATGAACTGAAACCCCTACTTTACGGCCTTCTCCTTCACTGGAGGTTAATACAGGTCAGCACAACCCTGTTATAAAATGCTTTATTGTTCTGCCCGACATGTCTCTCTCCTTCCCTATCTGCATGCAGAAAAAAAATAATTGGAGCACTGAACTACCACTTTGATGCTATGCTCACAATATGTGTTCCTGAAAAATTACACTTTATAGTAGATGCAATATTTTATTATGTAATTTATTAACTGTCAAAAAAACATGTATATGATACATATATACCCTCCTTGACCAATTATATATATATATATATATATATATATATATATATATATATATATATATATATATATATATATATTCTAGGATATCCCTGGGGTATTACTACAAATATGTGTATGTCTATATATAGCTTCCAGAATTTGCACTGTTGGCTCCTAAATATTTTTTCCCAGTAAAGGGCATCCACCCAGGCTCCTAAAGAATATTCCTTGCTCCTACGTCTTAGATCTTTTTTTATTACCATATATATATATATATATATATATATATATATTAATAAAAAGTATTGCAGTATACTGTGATACCTATTGTATTGAACATATGCCTTATTTCCACCCTAACACACTCTCACCTCTCTCTCTCCTTTACCACACACAATACCTTTAGGTTGTAAGTCTGCGAGTTTCAATCCTACAGGGTGCATTGGGGAACGAACCATGGACACTGGATTCAAGGCTCAAAGACAGGGTCCTCCCTGCTTTGCTATGTGTCAATTTGTATTTACCTTTGCCTGGAACTTATCTTATGTACAGCGCTACGGAATATGTTGGCGCGTTATAAATAAACAATAATAATAATAATAATAATAAATAAAATATACTAGTAAATTGCCCGTCAAAAATTAAAGTATCATTTTTAATTTTTCTCTCCCTCTCCCTCCCTTGTGTCTTCCCCCCTTCCCTGTGTCTGTCCCCCCTTCCCTCCCCTGTGTCTCTTTCTCCCTCACCCCTGTATCTATTTCTCCCTCCCCCTGTGTCTCTTTCTTCCTCCCCCTGGGTCTCTTTCTCCCTCTCCCCTCCCTGTCTCTCTTTCTTACTCTCCCCTCCCCTTTGTCTCTTCCCCACCCTCCCCTGTGTCTCTTCCCCCCTGTGTCGTTCCCCCTCTCCCCTCCCCAGTGCCTCTTTCCCCCTCTCCCCTTCCCTGTGTCTTTTCCCCCTCCCCTGTGTCCCTTCCCTCACCTCTCCCCTGTGTCTCCTCCCCCTCTCCCCGGTTTCCTCCCTCTCCCCTCTCCCCTGTGTCTTCTCCCCTGCTTTTCTTTCCCTCACCTCTCCCCTCCTCTGTGTCTATTCCCTCCTCCCCTGTGTCTTTCCCTTTATCTCCTCCCCTGTGTTTTCTTTCCTCTCTCCCCTGTGTCTTCCTCCCCTTCCCTGGGGCTTCCTCTGCAGCTTGTGGCTGTTGCCACGAGCTGCTCAATGCATGCTCTCTACATGTGTGCGCTAGTGGTAAATGTGTACTCTCCCATGGAGCGTTACACACTTACCAGAATTATTATAGTTGATGCACAGTAAACAAAGGAACTTTCCTCCCAATATAGACACACAATTTGTGTACAATATATACACAATCTCCTTGCACAATAAACAAAATAAGTACATACTCCCTGCAAAATATAATATACATACAATTTCACTGCACTATATATTTAATATGTGCACATACTCCCTATAGTTTGCATATACAGATATATTACTTGCAGATTATACAAAACATATACACACATATGTCCTACATATCTGCACTTCAGATTTAGAATACAAAAATTACAGAAATAACCTGTTTCTATTTTAGTGCTTCTGGAGCACTGTAAATACTACAGATGGTGGAGGAATTGCAGGAAACTATGAGGAAAGGAAGCTAAATTCCGAGGCACGAAGGTGAGGGGGTACTGAGAAAGGAACAGACTAGCTGCAGATTGCTAACCCACTGGCAACCATATTATCAAGCCAGACTTGTCTCTCTCTATCGCTTACCCTGCGCAGGAGAGTCACAAGCAGGGACAGATCTAATCATACAAAGTACGACTGGCATTTACAAATTAAATAAGGAAACATGGCATGCACTAGCAAGCAAACAAAATATAACAAATATAAATATTACCATGCAAGCAATGATGTTTTTTGCTACCTAGATCTTATGGGACTGTGGGCAGTCACCCTAATCTTGATTTATTCCCCTATACCCCCACTCCTACGCCCCTGGGTACAGGTCACAGATTTGAAAGATGGCAGTACACTGAGTATCATGCTGGGAGAAATGGTTCCAGAAGCTAACAGACTCTTAGCCCATTAAATGTAAATGAAGTATACATTTTATATAGTAACTAGCAAATTGCCCATCAAAAAATGACGGCAATGAAATTGTAAGGTAGCTAATGCTGTTTGGTGTATAATAATGAAAGATGTAATACATTAATAAATCAATATGTAATGCTGTTTGGTGTGTAATAATGAAATATATAATACATTAATAAATGAATATACTTTACCTATTTTGAAGCATTGTGTTGAAGAGCTGACAATCTGTTTTCATGTTGCTGGAGCATTAGTGGTGTGGAGCTGCTGTGTAAGCGTACTGAATGTGTGCAGTGCAATACTGTGCGTGTGCGAGACAAAACCGTTAGCGTAGTGGTGTACTTCCGCATTGGCGTAAAATGGCGGGTTATTTGTGTTATGCGTCTTTGCAGATTATCCGTCGGTGCTTCGTGGTGTTTTTCGAGTTTCGTGTGGTGTTTTGCGAGTGTGTTGTGGTGTTTTACGTGTTGAGAGTGCTGTAGCCTCGTTTTCGTTTTGTCCGTCGGCCATTTTTTCTCTCGCTTAGCGATTTTATTAGTGTCTAAAGTGTTTTATTTTTATCTAAATGAAGGTGTAACTTGGTTATTTGAGGTGCTGGATGGTTCCTCTTGCTGTAGGTAAGCTTTTTATGTGTGTGTTGTGTGTATTTATTGTGTTTTAAATGTTTGTATGTCGGCGTGTTGCGTCCGATGTTTGCGAGGTCGTAATGTCTGGTAATGTGTCTCGTATCGTGTTTGCGTGTGTAGCCTCGTTTTCGTTTTGTTCGGCGGACATTTTTTCTGTCGCTTAGCAAATTTTTTAGTGTCTAAACTCTTTTATTTTGAGTGAAATGAAGGTGTAAGTTGCATTTTGAAGTCCTGGATGCTCCCTGTTGCTGTAGGTAAGCTTTTTATGTATGTGCTGTGTGTATGTATTGTGTTTTGAATTTTGTAATGTTCGTGAGTTGCGTCTGAGTGTTGCGAGGCCGTAATGTGTGTTAACGTGTGTCGTATGTTGTTTGCGTTACGAGGAAAAGTTTGCGAGGGTCGTAAGTTGTTTGCGTTGCGACGTGAAGTTTGCGAGGGTCACAGTTGCTGACATGGAGCGCCTTCGGCGCTCCATGCCAGCAACTGAGGCCCTCGCCCAGTGCCCTCGCTTTGCGAGGGCCTTGGCTCGCTGCGAGGGCCTTGGCTCGCTGCGCGAGCCCACAAACATGAGCAACGGCCCGTACGCTCACAACTATATATGTGATAAAACTGAGGAGAAAAAAAATAAATCTAGTTAGAAATTGCATGTAAAAAAAAATAAAAAATCTTGAGGAATCCTTTGAAGATAAACTTTATATTAGGGTTTAATTTTCTTTTATTGTCTGCATGACTGAATATTGTCCACCTTTTATAACTTGCACTTTCATCCTTCTGACGTGTTTATATTTCCATTCACATTACCCAAACCCTTAATCCTAAAAAATAAATCTATCAACCTGAACCTAGGCTCTGTTTATGTGAAAATCCTTCATAATCCCACATCCAACATCCTTGTGATACTTGCAGTGTTTGATCCTGTGTACTTAGGAAACATTTATATTTCGTGTAATGTGCACTTAACATTCCCTTAAGTGCTATAATACAATTAAACATTTGGTTTTAGTGTGACTTTAAATGTAAATAAAAATATTAAATTAACATTGGACTACATGAAACTTTAAAATGAAAACCGACTTTCTGGGGAACGGACATATTAAAAGGCAATGAGATGGCTCTGCTCTTACCACATCTGAAGCATTCTTCTTAAATGAACCAAATAACTGACCATCAAGTCATAAAGAATCAATATAAAGTGTTTGCTGTATTTTAATTTTGGATGAAATTAAAAAAGATTGAAGCCTAAACTGCATTGTTAGGCTTAACACTGCCTCATATTGCTACAAGCAATGGGACCTGAAATTGTCTTATAAGGACGACATGACCTAACGATAACTGGTTGACAGATACCCTAGATGCAGATTAGTGCTTTAATAACCTATTTTATTTGTACTGTACAGAAAGCCCAATGAAGACAGAAAAACAAAATGGCAGCTGTTCCATTTCATGGTCAATTTCAACTACAGCTAAAATATATTTTACTGAATTGTTCATGCTCATATAAACATATGAGATGCCCAGCATCCTCTCTACCACCGGGAATCCACATCAAAAGATAAAATGCACAACAGGTCTAGTCCACATCTGCTAGTTATCCCCAGAAGACATGCTAATGCGTACCATAGAGAGAGAAGGGGTTTCATTGACAATTGCACTATGGTGAGATTGACTCAAATCCTCCAGCTTCATAAAGACAAGTTCAGTAAAGCTGTCAATGGACGTTAGGAAAGCTAAAAGTTTAACCAGAATGTTCCTTAGGAAGTGAGGAGATTTGTTCCCTGCCCTCACTGAAGAGTCGACTCACAATATTTGATAATGTACCACCGTGTGTTTTCTTTTTTTCAAATTATGCTGCTGAAGCGGAATAAAATGGTTCAAATGTTTAACTGATCTGGGGGTTTGCTCCTGTCAGCCAATGAGCAGTGATATATATGTCTGCCAATGGAATCTACAGATGTATGTAAGCTCTATGCATTCCTATTAGTTTCAATGAAACTTAAACAGGCTTTACAGAATATTTTATGGAAGCAATGCATCCATTTTTTTAGATAGTCCTGTATAAGTTGAAACCTCAAGCTATCTCCAATGCACCATATGTTTTAATCCTCTATCCTCATCTCTGACCTACAAAAGAAGTGTTGATTAAACGTCCACTGTAGTTCAAGAAAACAGTGTGTAAGGTATGGACCATCAGGAAGGGCAAGCATTGCTATTAAGACAATATAAATGCCTCTTTCACATACACACTTCCACCAAAGTATCATAGATGCCTTCAGCATCCAGCAGAAGCATCAACAATGTATTACATATGTTTTCATTGTACAGTTCTCCTTTAAGTACTAAGCACAACAACTCTTCCTTGGACAGGTAACTGACTCTAGACATAGACACATCACAACCTATATAAGTGTCACAGAATGTACTTACCCTGCTTGAGGTTCCTCAAAATAATTTTATAAAGTTATTTAATCATTGGATTTATCATCAATCTATGTTACTAAAAACTATCAAAGAGAGAGGATTTTTTGCCTTGAGGCTTTAAAAAAAAGCCATGAGACTAATCTACTAATCTAACCTAGTGAAAACTCAAAACTTCAAAAGATATACTTGCTAGTACTGGCTCTGCCATCTAAGCCTAGAATATAGATCCTAAATTATGCTGTAAAACTCACAACTTCTAAACTGGGATATTTGAAACTTTCAAGTGCAATTATAACTCTATTAAGGACCATCTCAACTGCTTTACAATCATTTACTAACTTTTTTTTAAATAATAACCATACATGAAAACAGTGATTTAAATAAACTTCACAATATTACCCACTAACGAATGTTATCTTGAAAAAATCCAGATGGACGAAACGCGTCAGTGGCAAAGTTGCATATTGTCTCACATGATAATAAATTAATAAATTGACTACAAGACACTAGTTTGGGGAACACCTTGCAGTTTTTGGTAGGAATGAGAGCCCTTATATGTTATTTGGTCTTGTGAGGTGTTGCTTGCTTAATGCCAAGAAGAAATCTTCAATCTAAAGGAGGGAATCCTTGGACAATTCTGCACTTCTTCTTTGTTCTGGATTGTTCCCTGGTCCTATAGAAGAAGTGGGAGCCTCACACACAAAATTAATAGTGCAGAATATTGTAAAGCTACATGTAGGTTCAATGGTTATTTAATTTTACTTCTTGTGTAAAAAGCTACACATACTATAGAGACACTCCTCATTCTGTCTCTTCTTATTTTTTGTTTTTTTAAAGGCTAAATCTTTGAAGAGTGTTTAGAAAAAGTAAAAAAGTAAAGTCATTTTAAAATGATACCAATCCCCAAGTGGTATTTATCAATTATAAATTAAACTATTTTTGATACTGGTTTTAGTGGGTAATATTGGGCAGTTTATTCCAATCACTATTTTTGTTTATTGTCTTGATTGAAACACAGTTTTCATTTATGGTTATTATATAAAAAATGAAAATGATTATAATATAGCTGAGACTAATGCAATTAATGTAGATATAATTGTCCGTGGGAGTTTCAAATATCACAGTTTAGAAGATGTGATCAGACTGGTGAGTTTTACATAACTATTTAGGATGTATATTCTGGGTTTAGCAGGAAGCACCAGTCCTGGTTATTTTACATAGGTTTAATAAGGAGTTAGCCTGAGATCATGGATCAAGAAAAATAAAACTATGAAGGGCCTATTATTTCCTGGATCCTGAAGTTCTGGTTTCTGCTGGCGGCTCCAGCCAACTGGTGCAAGGGAGGAATCCTGCTCACAGCTCATAGGGTAATTAACAGAGCTCCAGCACTGCTCTGGACTGCTACTGAAATCTCTGGCAGTTGTAGATGCCAGATTAACATTGTATAGATAGAAACTTCCTGTTCAAACAATTTCTCCCCCACCTCAGGAAGTTGATTACCAGAAACCAAAATCATAGATCCCACAGCAGCCTATTTTCATATAAAAGATGATAAATTAGAGGCTGTATTAATATTTTATGTTAAATGTTTTAAGTTTAGTTCTTCAAAATAGCATTAAAAAAATATGGTTACAGTAGTGCTTTAAAGGGACACTATCACCCCAACAGCAAATTGGTTTCATATTAAAGAGTATGAAAAACTGTCCATTCATTTTATTAGCCATGAGTTAAGAATTATTTGTGCTGCTCTAGTGTACTAAGGTGCTGGTCAGAATGCTAATTTGCTCCCCAGAGTGCTTGATAAGGGTGGGGGAGAGGATCTAACTGCATAGTAACATGGGGGATATTGCTTTTGTCACCACAGAGAAAGACAAACAACAATAATAATTAGTATGTGCATATTCATACAGCTTGTTCATTCCTGAATAATTCAGGAATAGCTCACTTTAGAAAAAATGGCTAATTCAATGTATAGCTATTTATTCCGACTCTTTAAGAATAACTTTAAAAAAACTTTGCGTGACAGACTGATGCAACTCCAAAAATACTTATATAGTGGTAATGTTTGAGGAGACTGAGACGTATCATAATGTGGCAAAATAGGGTTGCAATTCAAAAAAGCAGTATTCACTAAGATTTTTTCATTTTGGGAATTCACCATGCAAAACAAATTAAATAGAAAATGATGCGCATAAGAAGATCAACCATGCTGTCAGAGGAGCAAATTTAGCATTTTGTAGTCTTTGCTTTAGTATAATGTTTCCCTGTTTTTTTGACTGTTACCATATTTATTTGCTAATAACAAATATCTTAAGTCTGATAAAAAACAGACATGGAAAGGAATTTATAAGTTTAGCGAAGTGTTTACATTTTTATGGTCAATGGCCAACATCCAAATATCTCCGACGACTTTTAAAATAACAGTGTAATGAAACAAGGTAAATTATAATTAATAAATCAAAGGCTTTCATGATAACCCGGAGCCGACAAACAACAACATCAGAGGGTCAGTTAATTCATAGTTTAGTTAAAAGATAATGGGATGAGAAAATTAAATGTCTTTAGCGCTTGACATAGATAAACAATGTAATAATGATCTGGGGGTCCTGGAGTTAACAGGCTGTTGGAAGTACTCTTTTTCAGACTGTAGCAAAGATTGCAGCAGACATCCTTGCCACATACAGACTTATTGATGGATGATTGATAGATGGATAATGAATGAATGATTGGTTGATGGATGATTGATAGATGGATAAATAGATGAATAAAGGATGGATGATTGATAAATGGATAATGGATGGATGATTGATAGATGTATAATGTATAGATGATTGATGGATGGTGGATACGAGATAGATATGCCCAATACAGTAAATTCCACTAGCATAGCAAATCCCCCTTCCCTTTCCCCCATCCCCTCCCCCTCACTGCTCCCACCATTATATACTGGTACTCAAAAACAATATACTGGTACTCAAAATGTTATCATGCAGTTATATTCCACCCCACACTCTTATCAAGCACATTGCACTTGGAATTAGCACACTTAGGCACACATTAGCACAAAGTAGCTATATAAACAGTACTGAGTATCTGAGCAATGATTTACTGTAGGGAAAAGTGGTTAGTACAATGTTAAGTCATTTTTCAATACTCTTTAAGAGTGAAACTTTTTGATGGTTAGATGGAGTCCCTTAAGGATATGAAAGTTTTCTGGATTTTACTAGGTATAATACACCTATATCTATTTATTTTATGTGCTTTTTATTCTGTTTGTACTACCAAAAATCAAACAAATAGTCCCTGTATAGGTGTGTCCACTACACTGTATTAAAGACTGCAGTATAGTGTCCTAGCCTATCAGGGACCATGTCTCAGTAGCATGTTGAAAAATGTTGCTGAGAGTTGGCCACTGATTGTTTAGTACAATACACTGTACATCCTGTATTACAGAGTCTGTATACGCTGCAGTGGGCAGACCCATACAGCGACTATTTGTTTGATTTTAGGTACCAAAAATAGAGCTTTTAAACACACTTAATAAAATACATAAAGTACATAAAAGTAAATAGTTTCATAGGTAATTATATTTGTAATAAAATCCAGAACACTTCCTTTAAAGGGCTAGTATTATATCAGACTTGACCAAATTATCTTCCTAGGCCTGAAATTGTGAGACAAAAATATATGAATTTCCATTTAGATCCGAACTGTACTTCTGTCCCAGGCTCCTTCATAACACCCCACTGTAACAGCAGGAAATATCCCGATTTTCCATAAGCAATATCCTTTTATTTAAATAAATGTTATGATTACCCAATGGATGTTTAACACGGTGTGAAGTGAACCCTTCAAACAGTAGAAGAAAAAATCTTCTGATGTATACAGTGTATATATTTTCCAATTAAATGCAGAGTTTGAACAGTTCATAAAATATACATGTAACATACAGTAGAATGAACAGGTTGGTGCCAGTGACAGGTGACAAGAAAGCTGAAATATTTTTTTAAACAATAGGGTCAGAATAATGGATATATTCATATTGATTTAGATGTTTTATATAGTAAAAAACTTGGTCATCTTATTAATTGACAATTTTTGTTATGATTTTTATTTAAATAATAGAAATGGGTTTCTAGCCTGGAAAGAAAGGTAATGGAAAGTGGAGGATAGATAGATAGAAGCACCAATAGGACACATACTGGAGGCTGGTCTGAACGCACACACTGCACTCACATACTGCATACTAGATTGAGCACACACAAAGCACACATTGGATTGGAGTGAACGCAAAAACTGAACACACACTGTAAACTGGATTGAACGTACAAACTGGACACACAAACTGTAGGCTGGACTAAACGCACAAACTGGACTCACATATTGTATACTAAATTGAGCACACACAAAGCACACTGTGGACTGGTCTGAATGCACAAACTGGACACATACTATAAGCTGGACTGAACATACATACTGGACACATAAACTATAGGCTGGACTAAACGCACAATCTGGACATATAAACTTTAAGCTGAGCTAAATGCTGCTCTGAATGCACAAACTGGATACACATTCTGTATACTAGATTGAACACACACAAACAACACAGTGGACTTTACTGAACACACAAACTGAATACAAACTATAAGCTGTACTGAACACACAAACTGTAAGTTGGACTGAACCTATAAACTGGACAAACAAACTGTAGGCTGGACTGAATTTACAAACAGGACACAAACTGTAAGCTGGACTAAAGGCACAAACAGGACACAAACGATAGGCTGGTCCGAATGCACAAACTGAACAAATAAACTGTAGGCCTGGACTGGTCTGAGCATATAAACTGAACACACATACTGTATACTAGATTGAGCACACCCAAAGCACACATATTGGACTGGACTGAATGGACAAACTGGAAACAAACTATACGCTGGACACAAAGCACAAACTGGACGCATAAACTGTAGGGTAAACTGAACACACAAACTACACAAAATGTAGGCTGGACTGAATGCACAAACTGGACACATAAATTGTGGATTGGACTGTACACACACAGTGGACAGGGGCAAGGTATGAGGAGCATTCCTGGACCTCTAGTGCATTAATCTTATGAGAGATAAGTAGATATGCTTTAACAATTTAAGAGCTCTGTTTATTTTTTCATGCACTTTGCCTATTTCATGATAAATAATTTCAACTCATTCTTAGGTTGGGGGATCACTACTGGAGGACACAATAAAGAAATGGTCTAAGTATAAGCAAGAGTGCTTGGAAAAATTGGAAAAAGAGAGAAGTCTGATAACTGGTAAGAAACATACAATATAGGAGACATAACATCTTTATCAAAATAAATAAATATTTGCATAGTGATGTCTATATATTTACCATATGTCCTGATGCTGTTTTTTACATATCAGAAATTATTTTGACATTTTATATCTTCTTTTATATCTTATATCTATCTATATTTTTAAGCTAACTTTCTGTCATCCCTATGTAATAGTGCTCAATATCAGGCAGCAGCAAAGGCAAGTAAAATATTAGCATACAATGAGCAGGGTATAGAGGCAGGGGAATCAAATATAATGCTACCACTACATAAATCCCCAGGACACCCTCATTTGGAGTATGGAGTACAATTTTGGTCACCACTTCATAAAAAAGGGCATTGTAGAGTAGTAAAAAGTGCAGAGAAGGGCAACACAATTAATAAGGAGAATGAAAGGACTGAGTTATGAATAAAGACTAACCAAGTTAGACTTATATTCTATAGAAAAAGGCATCTAAGATTGAATTTGATTACCTTATATACAGTGCCTTGCAAAAGTATTCACCCCCCTTAACTTTATACCTATGTTGTTGCATTACAGCCTTAATTCAATGTTTTGTTAATCTGAATTTTATGTGATGGATCAGAACACAACAGTCTAAGTTGGTGAAGTGAAATGAAAAAATATATACATAAAACTATTTTTGAGAAACAGAAAACAGAAATTTGGTATGTGCGTATGTATTCATATGTATTCACCCCCTTTGTTATGAAGCCCATAAAAAGCACTGGTGCAACCAATTACCTTCAGAAGTCACAATCTAAGTGTCACATGATCTGTCATTACATATACACACCTTTTTTGAAAAGCCCCAGAGGCTGCAACACCTAAGCAAGAGGCACCACTAACCAAACACTGCCACGAAGACAAGAGACATTGTTGTTGACAAGTACAAGTCAGGGTTAGGTTATAAAAAAAATCCAAATGTTTGATGATCCCCATGAGCACCATCAATAACCAAATGGAAAGAACATGGCACAACAGCAAACCTGCAAAGAGACGGCCGCCCACCAAAACTCACGGACCGGGCAAGGAGGGCATTAATCAGAGAGGCAGCACAGAGACCTAAGGTAACCCTGGAGGAGCTGCAGAGTTCCACAGCACAGACTGGAGTATCTGTACATAGGACGACAATAAGCCATACGCTCCATAGAGTTGAGGTTTATGGCAGAGTGGCCAGAAGAAAGCCCTTACTTTCAGCAAAAAACAAAATGGCACGTTTTGAGTTTGCGAAAAGGCATGTGGGAGACTCCCAAAATGTATGGAGAAAGGTGCTCTGGTCTGATGAGACTAAAATTGAACTTTTCAGCCATCAAAGAAAACACTATGGGCCTCATTCTATTATCGGCCGTAAACCGGCCGTACGGCTGCGATTCCTTGCGGGGGTCCCGTTACCTCGCAATTCAATTAAACGGCCCCGCAAGGATCTCCTCTTACGGCCGGCCGTAAATCTTGCAACCGGCCGTAAGCTCTGAAATCTAAAAAGTCAAAAATAAATTCAAGACAGCTCTGTAAAGCTCTGTAAATGCTAGGGATCATATTGGGGGACATGAGGATTAAAAGTAACCCACTCTCAAGCTTGCACATCAGCCCAAACCCAAGTTTAAATTAACTGTTTATTTTCCGGCTGCGGCGTGGGCGGGTCTGAGGTGCTCCAAGCCCTATGGACTTTTTACATATTTGACGTATATAAAAAAAATATATTTTACGGATTTGAGTATAGGGGAATTTTGTGCTATTTTTGCTAACACCGAAAATCCCTTTATAGTCTTCTCAAAGTGCAGGATGGATTTATTTGGGCTATATTTCGTGCTTAATTGGTGCTAGCGGGACCTCTTTCCTGCAAGTAAGCTGCGGCTCGGTTTTAGCCTTGCAGAGAGGGTTCCCCGAGCAATTGAATTGCAAATAGGATTTTCTTACGGCCGATTTCCTTGCAGCCGTTTTAGATCAAAGGATTTCCTCCGGCGCGAGCGGCCGCAAGAGATAGCAAGGCACCGGCCGCAAGCCTGCCGGAATCCCCGGCCGGAGGGGAATAGAATAGCCGAATAGCTTGCGGCCGGTCCTTGCGGCCCCGCAACGGCTGCGGACGATAATAGAATGAGGCCCTATGTCTGGAGCAAACCCAACACATCACATCACCCAAAGAACACCACCCCCACAGTGAAACATGGTGGTGGCAGCATCATGCTGTGGGGATGTTTTTCAGCAGCCAGGACTGGGAAACTGGTCAGAGTTGAGGGAAAGATGGATGATGCTAAATACAGGGATTTTCTTGAGCAAAACCTGTACCACTCTGTGCGTAATGCTAGGACGGAGGTTCACCTTCCAGCAGGACAATGGCCCCAAACACACTGCTAAAGCAACACTTGAGTGGTTTAAGGGGAAACATGTAAATGTGTTGGAATGGCCTAGTCAAAGCTCAGACCTCAATCCAATAGAAAATCTGTGGTCAGACTTAAAGATTGCTGTTCACAAGCGCAAACCATCCAACTGGAGCAGTTTTGCAAGGAGGAATGGGCAAGAATCCCAGTGGTAAGATGTGGCAAGCTCATAGAGACTTATCCAAACAACTTGGAGCTGTGATTGCCACAAAAGGTGACTCTACAAAGTATTGACTTTAGGGGGTGAATAGTTATGCACATTGACTTTTTCTGTTATTTTGTCCTATTTTTTGTTTGCGTCACAATAATAAAAAAAAAACATCTTCAAAGTTGTGGGCATGTTCTGTAAATTAAATTATGCAAATCCTCAAACAATCCATGTTAATTCCCGTTTGTGAGGCAACAAAACACCAAAAATGCTAAGGGGGGTGAATACTTTTGCAAGGCACTGTAGATACATACAGGGTCAGTATAAGGATTTGTCAGGGGAACTTCCATGCCAAGAGGTCACTCTTTGAGCCAAGAGGTCACCCTTTGTGACAAAGTCACCCTTTGCAGTTAGAAGAACATATTCTATATCTAGTTCATTCTAGACTTTTGATACATACAGGGAGTGCAGAATTATTAGGCAAGTTGTATTTTTGAGGATTAATTTTATTATTGAACAACAACCATGTTCTCAATGAACCCCAAAAACTCATTAATATCAAAGCTGAATATTTTTGGAAGTTGTTTTTAGTTTGTTTTTAGTTTTAGCTATTTTAGGGGCATATCTGTATGTGCAGGTGACTATTACTGTGCATAATTATTAGGCAACTTAACAAAAAACAAATATATACCCATTTCAATTATTTATTTTTACCAGTGAAACCAATATAACATCTCAACATTCACAAATATACATTTCTGACATTCAAAAACAAAACAAAAACAAATCAGTGACCAATATAGCCACCTTTCTTTGCAAGGACACTCAAAAGCCTGCCATCCATGGATTCTGTCAGTGTTTTGATCTGTTCACCATCAACATTGCGTGCAGCAGCAACCACAGCCTCCCAGACACTGTTCAGAGAGGTGTACTGTTTTCCCTCCTTGTAAATCTCACATTTGATGATGGACCACAGGTTCTCAATGGGGTTCAGATCAGGTGAACAAGGAGGCCATGTCATTAGATTTTCTTCTTTTATACCCTTTCTTGCCAGCCACGCTGTGGAGTACTTGGACGCGTGTGATGGAGCATTGTCCTGCATGAAAATCATGTTTTTCTTGAAGGATGCAGACTTCTTCCTGTACCACTGCTTGAAGAAGGTGTCTTCCAGGAACTGGCAGTAGGACTGGGAGTTGAGCTTGACTCCATCCTCAACCCGAAAAGGCCCCACAAGCTCATCTTTGATGATACCAGCCCAAACCAGTACTCCACCTCCACCTTGCTGGCGTCTGAGTCGGACTGGAGCTCTCTGCCCTTTACCAATCCAGCCACGGGCCCATCCATCTGGCCCATCAAGACTCACTCTCATTTCATCAGTCCATAAAACCTTAGAAAAATCAGTCTTGAGATATTTCTTGGCCCAGTCTTGACGTTTCAGCTTGTGTGTCTTGTTCAGTGGTGGTCGTCTTTCAGCCTTTCTTACCTTGGCCATGTCTCTGAGTATTGCACACCTTGTGCTTTTGGGCACTCCAGTGATGTTGCAGCTCTGAAATATGGCCAAACTGGTGGCAAGTGGCATCGTGGCAGCTGCACGCTTGACTTTTCTCAGTTCATGGGCAGTTATTTTGCGCCTTGGTTTTTCCACACGCTTCTTGCGACCCTGTTGACTATTTTGAATGAAACGCTTGATTGTTCGATGATCACGCTTCAGAAGCTTTGCAATTTTAAGAGTGCTGCATCCCTCTGCAAGATATCTCACTATTTTTGACTTTTCTGAGCCTGTCAAGTCCTTCTTTTGACCCATTTTGCCAAAGGAAAGGAAGTTGCCTAATAATTATGCACACCTGATATAGGGTGTTGATGTCATTAGACCACACCCCTTCTCATTACAGAGATGCACATCACCTAATATGCTTAATTGGTAGTAGGCTTTCGAGCCTATACAGCTTGGAGTAAGACAACATGCATAAAGAGGATGATGTGGTCAAAATACTCATTTGCCTAATAATTCTGCACTCCCTGTATTAATGTGCAGTGCAGTCACTTGGGTCTAAGCATGTCTAATCTTTATTATGATGGTGACTTGAATTCAAGACATTTGATCCAATACAGGGCGTAATTAACTAACTGAATATATAATTAATCATTTCTCATTGACAAATCCTTTGAATTTCTGGTTGGATCAGTAAGGTAGTTTTACAGTGCAAACACGTAAACATCACGGCTAGTTTACTGTAGGAAAATGCAATATTTTTAACAACATTCAAAAAATAAATTACTTGTTACTTCCTATAGTTTTAAATTCTATATTTAGAACCTCTGCTGTATCACTTTAAAGGGCTTCCATCACCATAATAACAAGTTGGTTTTATATTAAATACAATAAAACACAGGCAATATATTTTGCTACTGGATCACTTTAATGTGTAGAAAGCTGTGACAAAAATGAGAAATATTTCCTTTTGTGCACAGTATAAATCTCTGTTGCTGGTGACATATGTACTGCAGATACAGAGGGGAGGATTTAACGTGAATTGTTATTTTAAAGGAAAAAGTCTGTAGCTGTTGCCAGAAAGAGATTTACATATGTGCAGGTTGAGCTCAAGATTTACAGCTGAATACAGAGATATAAATATGAATATTTCTCATACGGTCCTTGTTTCTTTGCCTCCCTCCTCAGATTACCTACAGTGACTAGTACAGTGGTCAGTAATATTGAATCTTAGGTGTTTAAAGGGACTCATTATGTACTTTTTTGTGACTTAGATAGCTTTATCCATATCAATGTTATTGTCATGTAAAATTAACACTTCACTTACTGCTAAGACACCTCAACCCCCTCTTTGGCAGGCCAGGCTGTGTCCATTACTAAAACTTGTTTGATCTTTCCATCTGGCATTACCTGCCCCTGCCCCAGATTACAGGACCTATCCTCTTATCTCAGTTTTATTATCTTCTTTGATAATTAAACATTCCAAGAGAGGCCATGGTCACAATATCTATTGTTTCATCTGGGGCCATATCCACATAATAGAACTTAACCAAACATATGACTATCACATGACATTAACTATACTCACACATTCATTATTTTAGACATGACAAAGAACACAGTAATATGACATGGGAAATGACACACAATATACAGGATGAGGCAAGGGCATATGCCCTAAGAAACATGAAGCAATATAATTCCCCTACCCATTTTCAAATGGGGTAGTCTCTTCTCTATGGTAGCTCACTAAGCCAAAATCCATTCCCCTGGAAAGGGATCTGGGACATTACTCCCCCCTTCCAGTCTGCAGTTCGGGGGCTATGATCATGAACGGATGATAGGCTTGAACTGCAGCCCATAGCCCAGGTTCAAGTCCCCATCCAAAGAAGAAAAAATGTTGGCCCAAATGGCCACTGCATAAATCCCATTGCATGTCCTCCTCCTGGAGCGGGTAGTAGGTTTGCCCGATCTGGGGGTGGTTGCCCACCCTTCAGGAAAGTGTTCACAGTCTCTAACCCCATTCCTTTCAATAACCCACACCAAATTGCAGGCATCAATCTTGGGACACATCCAGGATGTCAGGAACCCAAATCTCATCCAGGGACATACTGCTGCCCCCTTTACCACAGGCAGGTAGTGGCTCTGGGATATCCCATCTAGTAGGCAGCTCAAGCGGGGGTAAAAAGCACTTACCTGCTGGCACTCCTTGGGGTCAGTTGTCAAGGCAGGGTTGGGGAAAAACAGACCAGGACTCAGGATTAGGGTCTCTGGATGGATACCCTTTCTTGGCTGAGGCTCACCTGGGGTAGCAAACTTTGCTGGGGTTGGTAACTCCTTAGGGTGAGCATCCTCCAGGGCTGGTAAGGTTGGGATCACCTCTGCAGCTAGGGTACACTGTGTTTCAGGACAGGTAGCAGTACATGGGTAGTTGGGCAGACTCTCAAGGTTTGCACCCTCCTCTGCCAAGTGTTTAGTCTCCAGCTCCTCGTCCTTGGTTAGTGGCTGGAACTTCTCTGGTTGTTGGCCATCTCCCAGTGGCTGGTCCTGCTTAACACTGCTCCCTGGTCTTGCGTCTACCAGGTTCTTCACTGTTCTTCCAGCCTCCCTATCCTGGCGAGTTCCCAGAAGTCCCTCTGATCTCGCCTGTTCTGCAGTGGTCAGATCTCCAGGTACCTTCTGATTTCCTTCCTCCAGTTGATAGGGGTGTAGCCAACGGCCCATTTTCTCTGGCAGTTTATCCTCTGCTAGCTCAGCTGGGGAAGCATGGGTTAACTCCACATAATTGAGCCAGGTCCCACCTGGTCCCACCTGGGCCCACCTCCTCAAGCAGTTCCTCATACTCTTTTTCTAAATCAATTTCTTTCTGGACCAACAGTTTCAGCAACATTTCCTCTGCTGTACCTGGCTCAATTTCCAAATCCTTTTCGTCGCTGTTCAAATAGGATATTCCAGCGCTCTGTGTTTCCAAGGCTGCACTTTGGATCTCCCTGCAGCACATTCAGAAGCCCTTCCACCAGTCCAAGCATGTAGAAGGAGGGCCATTTTCCAATGGGGTAGTCTGTTCTCTATGGTAGCTCACTGTGCCAAAATCCGTGCCCTGGAAAGGAGTCCGTGACATGAACCATAAGTCAGCTTTTCAGATTCACCCACAAATCAAGATTCATATATTATGTTAATGAGAGATCGTTGCCATTAATTATTGGGCTAACCCATGATGCATTGCATCTTGAATGCAATCATCTGGGCCTGAGCATGCCTAATTTATTTTTGTGTAGTCCGTAGCACTCCAGGCAATGGACCTAATGCTTCAGAGGCATAGATGTCATTAATGCCAATGAACTCTCACAAAATATATTTCTTGTTGCTGAAAGGTTGACTGACAGCTCAAAATTGGCAGCCTCAATGTTAGTTTACTGTTGGAAAACATAATTTGTTAACAACATTCAACTGATAAAGAACTTGTTAAAGTTTTACATTATACCATTTTGGAAACCTCCGCTGTGTCACCTTAATATTATTATTATTATCATCCTTTATTTGTAAGGCGCAGACATAGAGCCTGATTCAATTGAGCTTTCGCACAATCCGGTAGCCCGTAAGTGAGGTTGCAAGTTAATTTGCTATTCAATTGGAGACTTTATACAGGCTCTAAATAGGTTACGAGTTACGGCCTTGAAAAAATTGTGATGGTTAAACCCGTAACTTACAGCTTCCTGATCTTTCACTTTTGCAAGAGTTACGATGGCTAAAATCACTATTCATTTGCTCAATTTCCCCAAGCCCGCAAATGTTTTCACACCCGTAAATGGCAAAAGAAGGAGAAAATCCTACGAGTGCTAGAGAGGACCCTCAAGGGCGTTAAACACCTGTTTGTAGCACTGTAAAAGCAAATAAAAAATCAATACTCCACTGTAAATAACGGGGAAAGCAATGATAGACATTAGAATTATTTACACAACAGTCTCAAGCTCGCAAATCGGCAGGAAATTACATTTATTTTTATGTTTAATTTCAGGGTTAAATCGATCTCGGGTATCAATGAGTTAATACATATCAGGCCACCCATATGGACTAGAACCGTATTGGCTTTCCTTTTTCATAATTCTTTATTTTGCGGGTTTGCCAGTCTGATCACATTTGGACCCCCGAACCTAATTGATTGAAATGTAACGTCCATGTTATACTGCCGAAATAATGACAGTCTCATTTTCTATTGGCTGATTGGAAATTGGAGGTTACAGGCTTGCTTAATTGATCATGTTCCCGCCCTGAACTGCTACGTACCAGTGCATGGTTTACGGTTTCAGCTTTGGGACAGAAACTTGCGGGCTTGAGCAATTGAAAAACACTGAAATCGGAGACAAACGGGAGCCCGCAACACACCCGCAGACATACAGCCTACAACGATCGAGTTGTGGGCTTGCAATTGAATCGGGCCCATATCCTGTAGCACTGGAAAGAGCGGCCTCTGGTTGATATGTAGTTCATATATTTTATAACGCAAACAGTGGAAAAAGCAGAAGGGATGAGGTAGGCTTCCCAGAAAGGAGTTGCCTAATAGATATATGGAAATCTGCCTGTACTAATAAATTAGTATATCCAATTCCTAATGGTATCCAGCATATGTAATATTTATGGATTTATTTTGGATTCTGTAAGTACGTAATCACACACAGAACACAAATTCTCAGCCATTGATTCATCTTCTCATGTTTTTATGATCTGAACTGGAGATATAACATATTGCGAAATAGTATTTTACAATTTGTATCCTCTACTGTAATTATGTGTAGCCAGAAATACAATATATATTGTTGTGGTGAACTACCGACTCATAAGATCCACAACACAAGCTGAGATCCCGCTCCATGCTGATGATAGCCAGTAAGCTTGAAACAGCTGTACAAGGATAGGATTCTCTGCTTGTGTATAATCCAACCTTGGCTTTGCATTAAAGCTGTGTAATACAGCAGGCATAAGCTTAAAGGAAGCCATGTTTGATAATGGCTATGGATTGAAGAGGGAGGCATTTGTGGGCACATTTGCATGTCCCATCTCAACTTCCCAGAATGCAGTGTAATAACTGTTTTTCTCGGAATTCTGAGCTGGAAGCAGGTTTTCTAATTTGCTTTAGACATTCAGATGTGAACACAGATGTACTATATATATATATATATATATATATATATATATCAGTCACTTGCCCCTCATAAATGACAGCATAATATTATATTAAAAACTAGCGAATTGCCCGTCAAAAAATGACGGCAATCAAATTGTAAGTGAGCTAATGCTGTTTGGTGTATATTAATAAATTAAATAATAGATTAATAAAGTAATATACTTTACCTATTTTGAAGTAATATATGCAGGAAGCATTCTGTTGAAGAGCTGGCAATCTGTTTTGATGTTGCTGCAGCATTAGTGCTGTGGAGCTGCTGTGTAAGCGTGATCAATGTGTGGAGTGTAATAGTGTGCGTGCGCGAGCCAAATCCGTTAGCGTAGCTGTGTACTTCCACATTGCATAAGTTATTGTTCTAAAATGGCGGCTAATGTGTGGTATGCGGCTGTGGCTGATTTAGCGTTCTTCGTTTTAAATGTCGTCCGTTTTTCGGAATATCTGTAGCTGTTTGGTGGTGTTTTGCGTGTTTCTTGTGGTGTTTTGCGTGTTTAGAGTCTTGTAGCCTCGTTTTCCTTTTGTGGGGCGGCTATTTTTTCTCTTGCTTAGGTGATTTTCGGGTGTTTAAACTCCGAAATTTGTACTTATATCGAGGTGTAACTTTACTTGCTGAGGTCCTCGGTGCCCCCCCTTGCTGTGGGTAAGCTTTTTATATGTTTGTTGTTTGTATTTATTGTGTTTGTAATGTTTTGGGGGTCGTGCGGGTTGCGTCCTTGTTTTGGAATCTTGTATTTCTTTTTCGGAAATTCTGTAGGTGTTTGGTGGTGTTTTGCGTCTTTAGAGTGCTGTAGTCTCGTTTTCGTTTTTTTCGGCGGCCATTTTTTCTCTTGCTTAGAGAATTTTTCAGTGTCTAAACTCTTTTATTTTGAGTTAAATTAAGGTGTAACTTCAGTTTTTGAGGTCCTGGATGCCCCCTCTTGCTGTGGGTAAGCTTTTTATGTATTTGTTGTGTGTATTTATTGTGGTTTTCACTTTTTCATGTGCGCGCGTTGCGGACGATTTTTGTGAGATCGTAATTGGTGGTAACGTGTCTCATATTTTTTTACGAGGTCCACTGCTGGCCTTTGGCGCTCCTTGCCAGCAACTGGGGCTTCGCGTTAGCAACAGCTTGCATGCTCACAACTATATATGTGATTGTGTGTTCTGTCTCTATTTGTGCACCCTCTCTCTGTGCACTCTGTCTCTCTCTCTGTGCTCTCTCTCTCTCTCTCTGTGGGCCCCCTCTCTCTCTGTGTGCTCACTCTCTCTCTCTGTGAACTCTCTCTCTTTCCTTCGCTCTCCCTATCTCTCTCTCCCTTCTTTTCTCTCTCGCTCTTTCTCCCCCTCTTAATCTCTCTCTATCCCTCACTCCTTCTCTCTCTCCCTCCCTACTTCTCTCTCTCCCTCCTTCTCTCTCTCTCTTTCCCTAGCTCCTTCTCCCTCTCCTTTCCTCTCTCTCTCTCTCTTACTTCCGTGGCGCTCAATGCGTATACGCCACTCGGCTTTTTAAGAGCCAGGAGCATCTACTATGTCTCAAAGTTATGTTATTCAACAGGCATATGCTATAAGGAGCCATGTAAAGAGTGGTATTAGTGTGAAAGTGCATTGTAATTGTGCAGTGCAATAACAGTATTTCTCGGAATTCTGAGCAGGAAATGTAAACACAAATGTACTATTTGTTTACTATATATTATTATTATTATGTTTTATTTGTAACACGCCAACACATTCCATAGCACTGTACATGGGATATATCTATTTGAAATTAAGCTTAATGTGGAATATAGTTTTCTTAAAACATGAAATATGAATTTTATAAATAATCACCCTTATTTAAAACATCTAACTCGTTCTTGGGTCCTTACAGTTGTCCTTTAGCCCTATTTGGGTAAGATCGCCTATTATCCGTTATACATCTTTAGTTTGGTGATTCATTACTTAGTCAGGCGATATCACAGCTCCACATTAGTCAGAGTTCAAGCTGAATACACGAGCCGAGCGATGCCGTACGGGCTGCTCCCTCCTGAATTGCATCAGTGGTAAACACTGGATATTTTACAGTCTGTACGTCCTGTTACAGATTAAAATGAAAATATGACGCCAGCCGCTGCCTGCTAATCTGGTGAGAGTCTCAGGTAGTCAGTTCTCTTTATTGTGCTTATTCATACAGACATGGAATGTATCAACACTCTATGATGGAAACCAAGTGAAACACATTTGGAATTTATTGCTTGTTTTTAAACTCTTTTCTAAGTGTTTTTTACTAATCCAGTTATTACTCCAGCTACCATCCCTCACAGCTTCCTGAAGTATAATATAAAATCACTAGCATCCTGCTAATGATCTGCTTTATTTGCTACAATAGAAATATCAAATTTCTGCAAACATATTAAGTCAATGAAAAAACTAAGATGAAATGTATTAGTATTTAAAAATGTAGAGAGAACTTGTAATTTATAGTCCATTCAGGACCTGAGAATTTACAGTATTCTCTCCGCAAAACTCAATATATTGGAAGGAGCAGCTAAACTGGAGATAGTGTTAAAACTGCAGCTCTCTCCCCCTCCTTCGCTGTATGATAGAGTAAATAATAAAATACAGCCCTTTAGATTATTACCTGCAAGTATTCTATAGCAGGAGCAGCCATTTTTACTTCTGCAAATCTGTTTCTATCAGTGGGGGAGTGCATCTAATTTGCTCGTATTTTCAAGAGACTAATTGAAATCTCATTATTATTACAAAACCCCTCTCTATTTAGAGAACAACTCAAATGTAGCATTATGGGGCTTCAAAAAAAGCTTTAATGCCTATTTCCTATGGAGAAAGTTGCCATCACATCCCTTTGCAGCAATAATAACTAAATACATATACACACCTTTCAATTTTTAACCATTTGTATGTAATTATTCTTTCCATTTTCTTTTCCGACCTGATTTTGTCTACTACTTTCTAAGGAGATGAAATGCAATTAGTTGTTTTTTTTTTGTTTGTATAGTGTTGTGTTTATCTATATAAATGTTTTAACTAGGTGACAATTAATTATGTCTCCGTAAATGTAATCGTCATAAAAAATATACACTTCTTACTTCTAAGAGGATTCCAAGGTAACAGATACTCCGCTTCAGGAACCTTCCCAATTCTTTTTGTTCTTTCTCATGAAGGTTGCTACATTTTAATAGCTGTAATCCAAGGCTACACCTTAGAACCTCCGCTTTCTTATTGTCCTTTCTCATCGGGGTGCCATGTTTCCCAAGCTGCACCCATTGAGAAGGGCTTCACATTACCAGTGTTTCATACTTCTCTGCTGCTGCTCAGTGAGACTGAGCATCATAAAACATTGGCAATGTAAAGCCCTTCAATGTGGGTGTGGCCATAGGTCACAGCTGGGAAACATGGCACCAACATGAGAAAGAACAATAAGAAAGGGGAGGTTCCAGAGTGTGTGAATCTGTTACTCTATGGTGAAGTGAAGTGTTATTTGTTCTATGACAGCGAGGAGCATAAGATTATGCCACCTAGCTAAATAATCTATATAAAAAATGCTTAGAGCCCTTTATCTAGCTCTTGAAAATGACATTTTCAAAATATGTGGCCTTAGTAGTAGTAGTAGTGTGAGTTTGCCAAAAACAAATTCATAACATTAGTATCATAAAAATAATTATTATTGTTATGTTAAACCTCAGCTTGTTATAAGTGAAATTTTACAGCTAAACAATAAATCAGTAAGTCATAAGAATTGGTGCAGAAACAGGGGGACTTTTGATCTTGCCCAGCCAGAAAAAGAGCTGAAAGAACCACTGTAGCTTTGGAAAAACTTCATATGTGTCTGCCAAATTAACATTAGCAGCTGAGTAAACATTTTTAGGTAAATTTGTCTTTTGAGTAGACATTGCTTGTGCCTAAGGGATGTCATGCTTGAGGCTTCCAAACACCCTGCTGGCTTGGAGCCTGAGTAGGAGTGTTCCCTTAATTATTAGTATATATTCAGTTGTGGAAGGATGAGTTTGTTTACTGGTTGAAAGATCCAGATAAGATTTCACAGGACACCTTCTACCTTCCATAGGCTCAGTAGAGGCAGTTTGTAAGGGTAAAGCCTTGCTTGCCTGCTCTGTGCTCTGTGAAGTATGACTAGCATGGCATCTTCCATGCACTAGCAGAAGACTTTCTCAGAACATGTTGTTATGCCCATGATACAGTTGCTGATGTTGTTTGTTTGTTGCATACTTCCCAGACATGTGAAGCTATTGCTACTAAAAAGTTCTAAAGTTCTACAGTATCAGGATTGAAGGACCTCTGCATAGAATAAGATTTGACATATCCAAGAACTTTCCAGAACTTCACACTTTAGTACATAGGGCCAATTGTGTAACTGCAGAAGTAGTCTCAAAAGAACTAGCTACAGCGTCTGTTTTATTACTGAGTTTGTATCTACAAACAGAGAAATGCAATCAACCATTCTGATTTTAGTGAATAACTCAAGTTGACATCTACTAGCATTTCCACAATGAGTGGCAGGTGTGGAACAAGCAGGTCCCCGTGCACATGCTATCTGACCAAGTAATAGCATTTGCAAAGGTTACATATATACCCATGAGAGGGGGAGAAGGGAAAAGAGGGAGGATGAGATAAAGGGGTGCAAGAGATGAGGGAGGGAGAGAGACAGGAATGAGAGAAATAGAGGAGAGAGGCATAGAAAAGAGGGAGAGGGACTGAGAGAGAGACGGGAAGCAAAGAAGAGAAGGCAGAGTGGAGTGAGAGGTTACAAGGAGGGAGAGAGCAGGGAGTGGAAGAGAAAGAGAAAGGGTAGAAAGAAGGAGAGAGAGAGAAAGAGATGGAAAGGGAAGGCAGGAGGAGGGAGAGGTATGGGGTGTGAGAGAAAGAGAATATTGAAGGGGAAGATGGGAGAGAGAGTAGAGAAAGAGGAAGAGAGAAAATAAAGGTTGATAGAAAGAAAGGAGGGAGAGTGAAAGAGAGAGGGAAGAGAAGGGGGGAGAGAAGAGAGTGAAAGAAAACAAAGAAAGAGAAAGGAGGCAGAGAGAGATGCTCTTGCCAGTTTCCATCCATTAATATTTCCTCACTGTATTTTCATTCCCTTCACATATGTATGTTTCTTTAAATCCTTCTTTGTACTGAAAGTCTGTGAAGATTTGCCCTTTTCATGCACTGGTAAGAAATGATCTCAGAAGCTTCCGTTCCTTCCACGGAACAGCCAGATGTCAAGAATTCCTGGGTTATTTATTTGAACATATTTGTGGTTTACTTTTGCCATATACATAGAGGAACCGCACAGAAAAGGTCCAAGTTGTGACATAGCAGAGGCTCAAAATATGAATAGTGGTCAATGGATCCAATCCCTCAGGGCCCAATCAGTAATTAATCCCAATGATATCTCATTAACAGAAGAAATTAATATTTGCTTGTAGATTGATCAGAAAAGTGGACTGACAGCTGACAATGGTAATTGCCAATGTAAGTTTACTGTGGAAAATGTTTTTTTTAAATAACATTCACCTGATAAAGTCCTTACTACCCATAGTTTTAAATTATACCATATTTGGAATATTCACTGTGTTACTTTAAAGGGACACATTAAAGGTTCAAATTGTGTCACAAGTTTTTTTTCTTTATAATTGATATTGGTTAATGGACAAAATATTGAAAATTAAAATTAAAAACAGCTTTTATGTATTTTACTTTTATTTGCAATTATTTTTTATTTCCATTTTTTTCTGAGTTGATTCTTTCTTCTATTTTCTAATGAGGGTGTAAACAAATGCACTTTCTATGAGTCCTATTAAAGAGGCCAAAGGTGCTCATCGAGAGGACTGTAAAGTAGAGGGGGAAAGAGGCTTGCAATGAGCGCCTTCAGGCACCAAAGGCACTCATTGCAAGGCCTGCAAGTTAGAGGAGGGGAGAGCATTGCACTGTGTGGCAAACAGCATTGCAAGGCTTCAAATTTTATTGCCGTCATTTTTGACGGGCAAGTCACTAGTATAATATATTAAATATAGGACAAATTGGTCCATTGAATGCCACTATATTGCCCTAACAAGAGTAGTTCCATATTTTAATTATGCACTGATTATTAATGAAATTCAGATTTAATTATTTACTGTAGCAATATTGCATAATGAATTAACTTTCAAAGTTTTAGCCTCCAGTTCATCTAGTTGCCTCCACCCTCATAATAGCATCAAAGGGGCAGGGTTTCAAATAACAACAAAGTCATTGGATAAGAGGGCAAACAATACTTCATAGACTGCCATCATAAGCCGTCTCCAGCCAATATAGAGTATTGTGTCATTTACACACTTTTTTTCCCCTCAAATTAGCACTGCCTACTAGACAAAGCCGCCTCCCTCTCTGACCGTATAGTGGGTGCATACCAGCATCAGCTGAGTCCGAATTTCGGAAAAAAAAATTATATTGGGAATTACTTTTTCAAGATAATTTGATATTCATTTTATTAATGATCCATGCTTAATTAAAACACCTAGCACATGTTGCTCTGTCACTTGAATAGCAAGGTCTGTATCTCTTATCCTCCCTCTAAGAAACAGAGAAAGGAGGCGATTTATCAAATTCAGCATTTGGCTCAGTTGAACTGAAGTGTAAAAATATCACTTTGCAGTACACCGTGCAGCTGATGTAGGTTTGGGATGTATTTATTCATGAGATGTATAGGAAACATATTATAGTTTATAATGCTTGCCATTCCATCCAAGAATAAATATACACATTTTACATTAAGTAGAACGTGCGTCGTGGGGTATATAAACATTTATTGGAAAATGCACTTCAAACAGTGCCATTGAAATTTTCTTTCAGAGAGTATTCTTAAAGGGACATGGAAGGCTTTTTTTATGTCACTAGGAATATTATAAACTTATATATGTCTTTACTTTTATGTACTTTATTTTATAAAGAAGTGCTTAAAAGCAGTTTTTTTAACTAAAATTATAGCATTTGTACCTTTTGGGTTCTGACCTATGTATCTCATGCAGCTTATGAATACACAGACAGTGCAATGTTTCTCAAGTAGCATGTTGCAAAATATTGACACTTACAGCCTTATTAAATTGCGATTCGGCCAATTGAATACGGCTCTATATAAGCACATAGCATATTTTTTTACAGGCGTTTTTAGTTAGTGAAGACCTTGCTTTTGGATAGAAGTTCACTAAAAATGTCTGTAAAAAAATATGCTCTGTGCTTATATAGAGCTCTATTCAATTGTCCGGATCGCAATTTAGTAAGGCTGTTAATGGTTACTATGAGACACTGCACACCCTGCAATTAAAGGGACATGGAAGGTGTCTGGATTTCACTAGGAATATTATATACTTATGTATCTCTTTAAATTGTGTACCTTATTTTATTTAGATGTGCTTAAAAGCTCTATTTTTTCTGCCTAAAATCTTACAAATAGTTCCTTACTGGTTTCTTTCCTCTGCATCTCATGAAGACAGTGTACTTCTAAGAACATGGTGTGCAGTGTCTCATAGTAACCTGAGGCAACATCCTGCAATATGCTGCTTCAGAGAGGTCACTGATTATTTAGAGCTTTTACGTAAATCTTAATAAAATAAAGCACAGAAAATTAAAAGATACAAAGGGTATGTTATATTCCTAAAGAAATCCAGAAAACACATGTCTCTTTACATTGAATCAAAATTAAAAAAAATTCTATACTTTTTTTAACTCCTTAGTGAAATATACAATATTTTGGGCTTACTTGCTTTATTTTGCCACTCATTATTTGAAAAGCCTTTCTTTCCCACATGTTTTTCCTCCATCTTTTTTTGCTACAAAGATGATATCACGGTTGGGGGTGGAGCCATGCACACATTTGAAAACTTTCACTTACAATATGATAGGGGGAGCCTCTATTGTTGATAATTCATCTTCCTACAGGAAAGGAAAACTCACGTCCAGAAATGTGTACACATGCAGCAGCATTGTACTTGAAGTATGAATCCCCCCTCAGTGGGTGTGGTCACAGCTGTGAAACATGGCACCCTACATGAAAGTGAACAGGCAGGTTGTGAAAGTTTCAGAAAACGAGAATCTCTTTGGTTCTTACTTCTTAGAAGTAAGTCAAGGGTAAATCTTATAAGGCAATTACACTAAGGAAAATAAGTAACCTAGTTAAAACATTTATCTGCTAAAAAAATCCTTAATGTGTCCCAGAGATTTCAATTTGCTGCTACATTTCTCTTTGATAAACAGTAGTTTTCTCTCTTCTGATAGATCAGCCAAGACAAACACAAAAGTTCAAAGAATAAATGTGGCTATAAATGATTCCCAGATGGGTTGCATGTGCCAAACTCTGGATGGGATTGTGATATCATCTGTGTGATAAATCTAGAAATGCAAGAGAATGTAAAACATAATTAACAAGTTGTATCACATACACATTTATTTTTATGTGTGTAAATAAAATATCCCACATCTATATATACTGCTGTTCATATTCAAAATGAGGGTCCCATTTCATATCAGTGTTGCTTCAGACTTCATAAAGAGAGGTCAAACCTCTATAAACTTCATCAATATAAGAACGTTGTTTGCCCAATACAAAAGGTATCACACTATACTGCAATACTCATTAATCTAGATTACTGGACATTCAGAACTGCTTCTCTCTTATTATAGAAGATACTGTATTTGGCTGCATCAAGAAGCTACCAATTTGAATAACAAAAACAACACAACTTAACAGTGACATATTTTTTGTTACAATGCAAGAAAAGGAATCTTATATCAAATGGACTTAGAATTAAAAATCCATTAAGATCTACACATAACTCAGTGTATGCTGAAAATGTATGCAAATATGAAATGTATGCTCAAGTGGAAAAACATCAAAGGGTATGCCTCCTTCAACAACTAAGGGAGCATGAGGTTTTTGGAACTGAACATGTAGAAAAAACAAACAAAATTTTCACAAGAAATAACCACATGAATTTATAAAAAATAAAAATAAAAAGCTCATCTGCCTCTCTCAACAAAGCAACAGTACAAGAATATAGAGTAAATGACCCACAAACAGCCTTGAATTCTACTACCAACAACACATCAAAAATAAGCCAAAAAAAATACTTTTCCTGAAAACTACAAAGACCACTCAGGAATAATACACCCCCAAAACTATCACCTGTCACAAACAGAGGTCTCTGTTCTGTCTAAATGATTGTCTTTATGTCCAAGCATACAACTAGATACTATACAGCTATACTTCAAGGGACATACCACAACATCATTAATTTATAACAAGAAACAAACACACATTTTAACCCACAACCTGGTCACAAAACTAAACTAGACCGTTATGTAGAAAGCTTTTGCATGAGAACTGCATCTGTAACCATCAAACCGGCAGACAATGGAGGTGCAGTTGTTATCCTGAATACTCAGGACTACATAAATGAAGCCAACAGACAGCTGTCAGACAACACTTACTACAAGAAACTGAACCAGGACCCTACAGAAAAATATGCGCTTCAACTTAAGAAACTTATCCAAACATTCCCTAAAAATGTGAAACAAGAGTTTGAACATCTCATACCAATCAATCCTAGAACTGGGACTTTCAAAATGCCATTACTGATTGTTACATCATATTAAAAAAGTATACAGTGAGGGAAAAAGTATTTGATCCCCTGCTGATTTTGAACGCTTGTCCACTGACAAAGAAATGCTCAGTCTATAATTTTAATGGTAGGTGTATTTTAATAGTGAGAGACAGAATAACAAAAAAAAAGGTCAGACGTTTCTTGTAGTTGGCCACCAGGTTTGCACACATCTCAGGAGGGATTTTGTCCCTCTCTCCTCTCCAAGACCCTCATTCAATTGCAATTTGGCCAATTGAATAGGGCCCTAAATAAGTACATAACATATATTTTTTAAATAAGTTTTCAGTTAGCAAGCATCTATCCAAAAGAAAGGTTTTCACTAACTAAAAACTGCTTTAATAAAAATATGCTATGTGCTTCTTTAGGACCCTATTCAATTGACCACATCGCAATTGAATGAGGCCCCAAGTCATTAAGATTTTGAGGCTGATGTTTGGCAACTCAAACCTTCAGCTCCCTCCACAGATTTTCTATGGGATTAAGGTCTGGAGACTGGCTAGGCCACTCCAGGACCTTAATGTGCTCCTTCTTGAGCCACTCCTTTGTTGCCCTTGCTGTTTGTTTTGGGTCAGTCATACTGGAATACCCACCCACAACCTATTTTCAATGCCCTGGCTGAGGGAAGGAGGTTCTCACCCAAGATTTGACGGTACATGGCTCCGTCCATCGTACCTTTGATGCGGTGCAGTTGTCCTATCCGCTTAGCAGAAAAACAACCCCAAAGCATAATGTTTCCACCTCCATGTTTGACGGTGGAGATGGTGTTCTTGGGGTTATAGGCAGCATTCCTCCTCCTCCAAACATGGCCAGTTGAGTTGATGCCAAAGAGCTTGATTTTGGTCTCATCTGACCAAAACACTTTCACCCAGTTCTCCTCTGAATCATTCAGATGTTAATTGGCAAACTTCAGATGGGTCTGTACATGTGCTTTCTTGAGCAGAGGGACCTTGCAGGCGCTCGGGATTTCAGCCCTTTACGGCGTAGTGTGTTACCAATTGTTTTCTTGGTGACTATAGTCTCAGCTGCCTTAAGATCATTAACAAGATCCTCCCGTGTAGTTCTGGGCTTATTCCTCACCTTGATTGAAACTCCACGAGGTGAGATCTTGCATGGAGCATCAGACCGAGGGAGAGTGAGAGTTGTTTTGTGTTTCTTCCATTTGCGAATAATCGCACCAACTGTTTGGTCTTGGCCATGGTGGAGAGTTTGAAATCTGAATGTTGATTGCTTCTGTGGACAGGTGTTTTTTATACAGGTAATGAGCTGAGATTAGGAGCACTCCCTTTAAGAGAGTGCTCCTAATCTTCGCTCGTTGCCTGTATAAAAGACACCTGGGAGCCAGAAATCTTGCTGATTTATAGGGGATCAAATACTTATTTCACTCATTGACCTGCAAATCAATTTATACCTTTTTTGATATGCGTTTTTATGGATTGTCTTTCTGTCTCTCATTTTTAAAATACACCTACCATTAAAAGTATAGACTGATCATTTCTTTGTCAGTGGACAAATGTTCAAAATCAGCAGGGGATCAAATACTTTTTTCTCTCACTGTAGTTACCTTTGACTGGCCAAAATTAATTATCAATTTTTTGCTAAATTTAGCAGCGATTTTCAGGGGTGTTAACCAACAAAAGCTACTGCTTGCAATCTCAAGAGATTTAGCAAACATCAAGATGAGTTTGTTAATGTTTTTTTTCCATGCACACATTTTTTTTTGATTCTCCACTAACAGATGCATTCATAACACAGGAAACTTAGATATGCTCAGAATTCCAAGAAATATAGTATTGAAAAATGAAAAATCTTAGTAGAGATTTTTTGATTTACAGCAGTCACACAGAAGTATGCTTGAATATTGCTTCACACTGGTCATTAAAGATCAGCAGGGAGGTATTACATGACTGCTGTAGATTAGCAAAAGTTTACAACTGTTAGTCGTGAAAAGTTGCCATGACAGTCATACTTCCTTTTCAAGGCACAAGGGGGCATTACAGAACAGGGTCAGCACGGTTTGCATACTACCTCTGCTTAGGCCTATGGGAGGGAGGAGGAAAGCATCCTGTGCTAAAATCTTTTCTGATTTCACCAAGTTTCATATATTTTCTATAGTGCATATATATATATATATATATATATATATATATATATATATATATATATATATATATATATATATATAATATACAGTATATAATGTTATCACTTTTCATTTTTTTAAATAACTTGATAGAAATAATATTTTTCATAAAAAAGTAAATTATAACAATTAATATTTATAATAACAAATATGTATACAGTTTGTATAAATGTACTAACAATTGTAATTATTTTAACAGAATTAGACAATACCTTAGTTTAATTATTTTTGCAGATGGTTGAAAATCAATGGCAACATTGTTTAACATTAAGTCAATTATTGATGATTTTAAAGCAGACCTGGGCACTGTCCCTTTGGCTGTCCCTGACGGCCCGCGGCCTACAGTGGGATACACATTTGTGTCCTGGACAAAAAACACTGCCAATTGTAAAAGGGGGCAATTTGTGAGCAGCAGTGTTGTGACTAACTTGGATGGATAGCATTCTGTAGATACTGCTCCTGGCACTGAGAAAATAACATAAAGCTATAAAATTAATATTGAGCAGTATTAAGTTCAGCCTATGGTTCGGACCCTCCACAACATTCCGAGTTTCTCATGTGGCCCCTTTGGGAAATTAATTGCTTACCCCTAATTTAAAGCAGTTAGATATTGTGTTTTTTAGCTGCTGCCTGTATAGCTCCTGATTCCCCCCAGCCAGAACCTGCATAGATAATAATATTCAGGCTTTAACAATTACTCTGAGAGGGTGCACATATAAAGTTTTTGCTTTATAAAATATAATTTGAAATATTTTAACATTAAATCAGTGTGGTGCTTTGTTGCACATCTGTGTGTCTCATGCTTCTAACGAGCAGACAGTGACATGCTGTGAGTCTTTGCAGCATGCAACACTGAAGTCTCTTCTCTGTGGGTGTGACTTTAGGTCACAGCTGTGCCTGCTGACAACCTACATGTGAGAACAGGTAGGCAATAGGAGGTGATAATCTGTTGCTCTGGGGGGTTTTAGAAGAAAGTTATCATATATTCTATTTAGAGATGTCGTGACTGTTCCCGGCAAACATAGCATGTTCGCGTTTGCGGCGAACTGCGAACATATGCGATGTTCGATCCGCCCCCTATACTTTATCATTGAGCAAACTTTGACCCTGCAACTCACAGTCAGCAGACACATTCCAGCCGCATACACTCCCTTCCAGAGCCTTCTACCTCATGGACAGCAGCCATTTTGGAATCATAACTAACTTGCAGTCTTACTGAGAGGAGGCTGAGTGTAGGTGATACTGCATCAATAGGGAAAACCATAGCTAGGCTACTGTACACAGTGTGCAATACAGTCCTGAAGGACTCTTTTGATCTCTGCTACAAGGACACCCCTGTGTCTCTTCCCCCCCTTATCATCATCCTCCCCTCACCTTAGCACCCAACCCTAACACCCCTTACACTTATCCATAACACCCATCAACCTAACACCTAACCCTAACACCCCTCACACTTATCACTAAGACCTAACACCCCTCACACTTATCCTTAACACCCCTCACCCTAACACCTAACCCTAATACCCCCTCACACTTATCCCTAACACCCCTTACCCTAACACATAACCCTAACACCCATCACACTTATCCCTAACACCCCTCACCCTAACACCTAACCCTAACACCCCTCACACTTATCCCTAACACCCCTCACCCTAACCCTAACACCCCTCACACTTATCCCTCACACCTAACCCTAACATCCCTCACCCTAACACCCCCCACACTTATCCCTAACACCCCTCACCCTAACACCTAACCCTAACACCCCTCACACTTATCCCTAACACCCCTCACCCTAACCCTAACACCCCTCACACTTATCCCTAACACCCCTCACCATAACACCTAACCCTAACACCCCTCACATTTATCCCTAACACCCCTTACACTAACACCTAACCCTAACATCCATCACCCTAACACCCCATACACATCCCTAACACCCCTCACCATAACACCTAACCCTAACACCCCTCACACTTATCCCTAACACCCCTTACACTAACACCTAACCCTAATACCCCCTTACACTTATCCCTAACAGCCCTTACCCTAACACCTAACCCTAACATCCCTTACCCTAACACCCATCACACTTATCCCTAACACCCCTCACCCTAAAACCTAACCCTAGCACCCCTCACACTTATCCCTAACATCTAACCCTAACATCCCTCACCCTAACACCCCCCACACTTATCCCTAACACCCCTCACCCTAACACCTAACCCTAACACCCCTCACACTTATCCCTAACACCCCTCACCCTAACCCTAACACCCCTCACACTTATCCCTAACACCCCTTACACTAACACCCCTCACACTTATCCCTAACATACCTGCCCCTAACCCTAACACCCCTCACACTTATCCCTAACACCTAACCCTAACATCCCTTACCCTAACACCTATCACACTTATCCCTAACACCCCTTACCCTAACCCTAACACCCCTCACACTTATCCATAACACCCATCAACCTAACACCTAACCCTAACACCCATCACCCTTATCCCTAACACCCCTTACTCTAACCCTAACACCCCTCACACCTATCCATAACACCCATCAACCTAACACCTAACCCTAACATTCTCACACTTATCCCTAAGACCTAACACCCCTCACACTTATTCCTAACATGCCTCACCCTAACACCCCTTACACTTATCCCTAACACCCCTCACCCTAACACCTAACCCCCTCACCCTTATCCCTAACACCCCTTACCCTAACATCCCTCACACTTATCCCTAACACCCCTTACACTAACACCTAACCCTAACATCCATCACCCTAACACCCCATACACTTATCCCTAACACCCCTCACCATAACACCTAACCCTAACACCCCTCACACTTATCCCTAACACCCCTTACACTAACACCTAACCCTAATACCCCCTTACACTTATCCCTAACAGCCCTTACCCTAACACCTAACCCTAACATCCCTTACCCTAACACCCATCACACTTATCCCTAACACGCCTCACCCTAAAACCTAACCCTAGCACCCCTCACACTTATCCCTAACATCTAACCCTAACATCCCTCACCCTAACACCCCCCACACTTATCCCTAACACACCTCACCCTAACACCTAACCCTAACACCCCTCACACTTATCCCTAACACCCGTCACCCTAACCCTAACACCCCTCACACTTATCCCTAACACCCCTTACACTAACACCCCTCACACTTATCCCTAACATACCTGCCCCTAACCCTAACACCCCTCACACTTATCCCTAACACCTAACCCTAACATCCCTTACCCTAACACCCATCACACTTATCCCTAACACCCCTTACCCTAACCCTAACACCCCTCACACTTATCCATAACACCCATCAACCTAACACCTAACCGTAACACCCATCACACTTATCCCTAACACCCCTTACTCTAACCCTAACACCCCTCACACTTATCCCTAACACCCATCAACCTAACACCTAACCCTAACATTCTCACACTTATCCCTAAGACCTAACACCCCTCACACTTATTCCTAACATGCCTCACCCTAACACCCCTTACACTTATCCCTAACACCCCTCACCCTAACACCTAACCCCCTCACCCTTATCCCTAACACCCCTTACCCTAACACCCCTCACACTTATCCCTGTGTCTCTTCCCCCCCTTATCATCAAGGGAGGGGGGAGGATGATGAGGGAGGGGGGAAGAGACACAGGGGAGGATGATGAGGGAGGGGGGAAACAGACACATGGGAGGATGATGAGGGAGGGGAAAAGAGATACAGGGGAGGGTGATGAGGAAGGGGGGAAAGAGACACAGGGGAGGATGATGAGGGAGGGGGGGAAGAGACACAGGGGAAGATGATGAGGGAGGGGGAAAAGAGACACAGGGGAGGATGATGAGGGAGGGGGGAAAGAGACACAGGGGAGGATGATGATGAAGGGGGGAAGAGACACGGGGAGGATGATGAGGGAGGGGGTAAAGAGATACAGGGGAGGATGATGAGGGAGGTGGGAGGATGATGAGGGAGGGGGGATGAGACACAGGGGAGGGTGATGAAGAAGGGGGGAAAGAGACACATGGGAGGATGATGAGGGAGGGGGTAAAGAGATACAGGGGAGGTTGATGATGGAGGGGGATGTTAGATTATTTATGCCCTTTATGGATTAAAACCAGACTCTGCATCAACTATGTAATTTTCCGTGGGAGTTTTGACATGGATCCCCCTCCGGCATGCCACAGTCCAGGTGTTAGTCCCCTTAAAACAACTTTTCCATCACTATTGTGGCCAGAAAGAGTCCCTGTGGGTTTTAAAATCCGCCTGCCCATTAAAGTCTATGGCGGTTCGCCGGTTCGCAAACATTTGCGGCGGTTCGCGTTCGCGAACCGAAAATTTGATGTTCGCGACATCACTAATCCTATTTACATTTAGGAGAATAAAAAAATAATCTAGTAAAACCTTTATTTTTTGCCTAAAGTGTCCTTTTAAATAGATATTTATCTGCCAGTGAAAGGTTAATGCTTCTTATCCCTGACACAGAGATGCTTCAAGGCACAGAACAGAATGTCAAAACAGGCTTTTCCCTTCCCTGATGTATGTACCGTGATGATACAATTCTCATTAAGAGAATAAATGAGCCCCTCGTTTGTCTCGCACTCTCTTTAGTTTATGTTCAGTGAGGTGGTTTCTTCCAGCTCTCAGCGAGTGCCTTAGATGACAGGATGTAATCCCCTCATTTATCTAACAATTTACTTATCTTGCGGTAAAGGATTCTTCCTTGTTCACTAACATGCCTGGATTTCCATTTTAGGGTGGGAGTTGGGTGCTATTCACGGCTCAGAAGGATTTCACACGTCACCGTCATCCACCTGTTAATTCATTCCCAGCAATCCGGGCTATATCTTTCCAATACAACGTATAATATTCTGTTATTTCTGTACATTTATAATACTCCTCTCTTGAAGACGTACAGTTGAAAATATTTTAAGAATGTTTAACATATAAAACAGCCGCTGATTGATTAACTTTTATATACAATTATGCTACAGTGGAATCTCCCATGTTGATTTCTGCTGATAAACCTCCTGGGGTGGGAGGAGATTTTGAATGCAGAGGAAGCCTCCATCTATAAAATGGAACTATGGCAGCAAAGCCTGCCAGTGGTTTCGATAGAAGCTCATTGGCTTGCAAAGACAAATCTTCCTGAGAATGTAGAGAGAATCAAGTTGGACAAGAACATGGAACCACATAGTAACATTTAAA
Organism: Discoglossus pictus; assembly: GCA_027410445.1. NCBI lineage: Eukaryota > Metazoa > Chordata > Amphibia > Anura > Alytidae > Discoglossus > Discoglossus pictus. Next base: position 148,664,884 of record CM050168.1, read on the forward strand.
AGTAAAAAAATATAAAGGCTGTTTTTATTTTCATGCATTCTACAAAAAAAATATTATTATCAGGTTTAATTGTTAAAAAGTTAATACAGAAAAAATACAATGGCTACAGCAGGCAAACATACATCAGGACAACTTCCTGGGCAGGTTCTCTTATGTTTTGGGCAACTAACCGGCTGGAGCAGAGCAGATCTACCAGAAGGTACAATGATGCATTCAGATGTCATTTTTAAAACAACATTGATTTTTATTCTTCAGATATTTTTTATTGTTAATAACTAAACATATAAAAACCCTATCACATGACCACTACAGTTGTCTTTTAATAATATATAACATTTATATGTTCAGGTAAAAATAAAAATAATTAAAAATAATTCAACTTGTCCTCATTATTTTGTATCACTGAATACCTACGATTTTGATGCACATATAAAGAACATAAAATACGATGGGAGGGTATCAAAAGGAGCGACCAATGTAGCATGGAAACATAACAGGCTTCAACATGTTTTGTCCAAACAGGACTTCTTCAGGGATATTGAAGGTCATAGAGGAAAATCATAAAATGAACATGTTTTAAAATTTAGTTTAAGAAAAAAAGCATAATTTAAATTGAGTCAGTTTCCATGTTATTTTTAGTATGTTTATTATTTGTTCGTATATGAAACACAATCATTGGAACCAATCATTGGAACCACATGGCTCTGTGCTTGGGCCTATTATTAATTATTAATCTGAACTCTGAACTTTAACCTCTTAACTATATTCTGCATGACATTGTGGAAGTGCCTACTAATCGAAGATGTAATTCAATAGGTAACTTTAAAAAATGTTTCTGAATACATTTATAAATAAAACCACATTTATGAATAAAACCATTAATTTAGACTAGGCAAATTATTAAACTAGTGTAAAATCCAATTGTCACATTTTGTAGTCAGGAATAATTTATTTTTTGCCACATGAAACAAATGGCGCGGATTCAGTTGGAGTTTTTACTTTGTGTCATTTGGCTTAGTTCAAATAAAACAAAAAACATTGAACAGAGGAGGTTAAATGGGAAGGATTCATGTCTAAATTCCTCAAAAAGTACTATGGAACTATATCCTGGCAATTTCACGTAACATACGTATCATTTTCCTATATTTGTGTCAACTTTAAAAGGATTTTTACACACAAAAAACAATTATATAATTTTTTTAACTGTATCCTAAACAGGGCAGCTTCGATATCAAATTTTAACTTTGTTTACTTTTAAGAAGTCCACAGTTACAGATTTTTACCTTCTAAGACTGCACAATCTTTTCCTGTCTCTCTTATGTAGAGTGCCATAGCTGTGACCTGTGTGAAGCTTCACACTACCAGTCAAAATGAATAGTGAAACAATAATTTGGAACATACCCATACCTACCCATACAGTAAATGTAAACAATCTCTACAGCAAGAGATAAGGGGGGCACATACACAAAATGCACTTGCACCACTGAAAAAAACAGTAATTAGTATAAAATAAAGGGGGGTGGGTGCATCCCTTAATTCACTAGGCACTATTTCCTATGAATGGACAAGAGCTTGAGGAGCTTGGAGGGGCAGGGGCTGACAGATATCCTGGCGTGCTGTGCTCCATAGGGCCACAGAGAGTCGGACACGTTGAATGACTAAACAACAAAAACAGCAACAAATTTCCTGTGGGGGGGGGACAGATGAGAAGTTTCGTAGTAAAAATATGGGTGATGTGTATGTACGATGTAGATACATGCATTGCTTTTTTTGATGATAATTGATAGATAAATAAATAAATACCAAAGAATAATAAAAAAGTTATTTCAATTATTTTTTTATTCCTATTTTTTATCTATATTTAATAATTATAATCTATTACTTCTCTAACATTTTGGACAGTTCCTGCCAAGCCTATTGCTTTATTCACAATTTTGTGGTATTTAATGAAAAAAAAAATCCTAGCTGCTTGAGTTCATTAAAATGTGAATAGTACAGGGGATCGAATCCCTTTTACGAAATTCAAATCCGTCTATTATATTCACTCTTCACTGGCGCAAGGCGAGCTCATCTCCCGAGGGCGCAGTCCTGCTCAACTTCAATATCCCATTCAGGCAGATATATTCTTAGCTCATTTTCATTAAAGGAAATTTTCCTCCCTTTGAATGAGTTTCTAAAAAGACAAGAAAGCAGCAGCTATGTTATTTCTGCATGATAAATGATAACGGTATCTCATAGCAACCACCGCGCTAAATGACAGATCTGAGTTCCTTTATTTGAAAGAATGTAATGTATAGGTGATGGAACAGAAGTTTATCTCGCTTTCAATATTTTTTTTTGTGTCACACAGTAAGCAGAGAAATGAGCGAGGCAAAAACAATGTAATTATATCGAAAACGTGCCCACATTTCTAAAATGTTGTGCTGCCCAATTCACCCTATTAAATTGTATTAAATTGTCTATTACCTTTTTTTGTATTGTATTATCGTTCTGTCTTACAATTTGTTCATTCATTGTATTTCTTAAAATTTGTTGTACAGATAAACCCTGCTTAATGCTACCCTGATGAGTGCTGATTTGCTATATCGCTCTTTTCGGTCCCCACCTAAATCTCATGATAGCGTGGTTTTTTAGCGCGAAATTGCATTTAAATCCATGCTTAGCTCTCGCTGATTCGCCACTGCGCTGTTTATGCTCTATGGAGTTAAAATGCCCCAATTAGAGCTAATTCAGATAGAGCTCCTGCATGCAGGAATGCATGTGAAGCGCTATACGGGGTATTCTTGTACTATCGTTCTCTCTTAAAATTTGTTTGCTAATTGTATTTATTATACTTTTGTAAAAAATCGCTACAGAAAAGTATTATTACAATTCATATAATAATTATAATTCTTTATTAATTATATACCATTTTCTGTAGAAGCTATTTACTTTTGAAGCTTAGTAAATCTAGCTACAGAAAGCTCAATTAATGTGACCCTGCAGTAAGAAATAATAAAAGTGGAAGATATAAAGGCTTTTTATATAAATATATATATACTTTTTACTTTCTAAAACTCATCGTCAAGTTATGTTAATTGGCTTTGACATGTTCGATAATTGCCCTATAACATTGAGTATTTTAATCCCATGACATGAGTAGTAAATACCAGTTCCAATCTGAACATAAACCAGATTTTTAGAATTGTGTGTTCAATACAAGGAAAGTCTATTTTTAGCACAAATCTTGGAAGATTAATGACTCGCATACACATTTCAACTAAGTATGTGTTCTAAAGAAACACCAATGAGATAAATAAACTCTGTTGTGATACCATATTTCTTTTATACTTCAGGCATATACTGCAATGGGACATTTGATAATTTTGCCTGCTGGCCTTATTCCTTACCTGGAAATATATCTGTGTCATGTCCATGGTATCTACCATCGGCCCAGTCAGGTAAGGTCATTGTGTGTCTATGGATTAGACATGTGTTATGTATAAAGATTTTTTTTAAACATTTTTAGGGCAAATAATATCACGTGTTCTATAAATTAAGTTTTAAGTATTTTGTTTTGTTTTACTTAATCTTAAATATGTCTTAATCTGTACCATTGCATATTTTTGTGAAGTATGTAACAAACTAACAACATTAGCAGCTGTGTAAGTCATCAGGAAATCTTAATTTTAGCAAGCTTTGCTAATACTTGGAAGCTGCCATGATAGTCATACTTCCTGTTCAAGACATAAGGGGGCGATTATAGAGCAGGTTAAGCAAAGATTTCAAGTATTCTTACAAGTTCTGAGACTATAAATGGGGGGAAGGTATCCTGTGTTTAAATCTTATCTGAGCCCGCCAATGAATACACAAATCCCATCCTTCCGCCCTACCCTACTCCCACTAGTGAATATATAATGATATTTGTTATTATCATTACAGCTCTTGCCTATCCCAGAGTTTACAATCCTTTTTGTCTCTTTGTAGTGGCCCTTCACTTTATCATATATTGTATGCAAAAATACCAGCCTTTATTTTATTACCTTTTATATGCATTTATACCTATCTATAATTTTGCTCAGTGCTGATCTGCTTCCTAAACACGAGGAAATTGGAATGCAGAGGAGGCTTGTAATTGATACACATGAAATATGGCAGCTAAAACTGCCAGTGCTTACAACAGGACTAATAAAAAAACTCATACGTTTTGAAAGACTCAACTCTTCTATAGATTTCTAGTAAAGTGTCTATGTAAAGTGCAAGTTTTTAACAGAACTGTTCTAATCTATGACTGGCTGTATTTATTTATTCACACTATATTGTAAGAGCATAACATAAATATGAATCTTAATTGGTAGTAGTGAATGCTAATTAATTACATTGTTTTCTATTTAATTTCTATGATGGCTAAGAATGGTCCTTTAATTTAGCGTGCTCTGCCACAAATTAGTATCCTGTGCCACACAGAAAAAGTGTGTGTATTTTAGGAACTATTTAGTTGAGAAACAAGTGGTAAGTCCATACTATAGCTCGTTTTTATATACTTTTTGAAAATAACCAATAACATGCCAAGAACAGTTTATCATTGAGCACAGTCTAAATACAACCGTTATAAATTGTGCCGCTAACCTAGTATAAATCATAGTATAAACTGGACGATTAGCCTCTTTCTTTTGCCAGTTTGGACTGAATTATATTTATGAATTCTAATACAGACATTATTTAAATGTCATGAACGCTATTTCAATGTTCAAATGTAAAATGATATTGACTCATAACACCAAGATTGTGCACTAATAATTTGTGATTAATTTAACTTACCTTAGCATTTTTTCACTAGAAATATGGCTCTTAATTAATTTAGCTGACTCCCAAACTACAACTAGGATGTATTTAATTTTAAAGTAAGACGTAATAACTTCCTCAATATAACTAGAGCCAACAGATTTCTTCTGTACTGTGGATTTAATAGACCATTTTGGTTTGATGTAGTCAATGCAAGAGTCTGACTACAATCATTATTAATCAGGAAAAAAGTCATATAGTTGGTATTTCCTTCGAAAAAATACATTTTGGAGCATCCTAGAGGGATCCATGATACATTGGTGAGAGTTGTGTGTGAGAGGAGCATTTACATTTCTAGAGAACTATAGTTGCATTGATCTTCTTCTCAGCCACTGTGAGGTGGCAGGGTGTGGTATCAATTTCAATCTTACCCAGATATCAAGCAAAGGCTTTTACTTCTCCCTGTTCCCTTATCCCTACCTCTCCATCCATGTGAACTACAAACACACACCGCTATCATCCAGCTCTCAGGATGTGATGCAACAAACACAAACTGGAGTCCTGTACTCATAAACAGAGTCTTCAAAAGTTCAGATTTTCCCAAAGACATTTTATGTCCACAACTGCTAATATTGATACTTTAGTACTTGATACGTGAGCACTTATTACTACTACTTACTACTTATTCTCACAATATATATATATATATTGCTATATACTGTAAGGCAGTGATATAAGAGAGGGGACTTGCAGGTGATAAATGTAATGTGTACATTGACCTTCTCTCCTTAAATCTGTGTTTATTCTAAGGGAACATGGGCTATGTATACAGATACTGCTCTGACAAGGGGATCTGGCAAACTATGGAAAACTCCACAGACATTTGGCGAGATCTCTCGGAATGTTCTTCAAACAATCTCTCCGAGCAGAGCGTGAGTAGCGATTGTTTCTTTTAAGATACGTCTTTAATCCAGGGAGGATTTAGCAATTTCTTAGATTAATTGCCGGTTTGGAGATTATAATGTAAGAGTCTCAGTATATTAGAGCTGGAAAGAGCCAAGTATAGTCTAATAAGTGATACCTCTCAAAAACAAACAGTGTCCATTGATCAATAACAAGCCTGAATATTCTCTATTTCAAGTTACACAGCAGAAGTTGTTGCGGATATACAAAACTACACAAATCAATAAATAATAATGTAATTGGTTGATATTAAACACTTGGAGTTGAAGTGTTAGATATGTTGTGCATCTTAAAAATAAATTACATGAAAAAGTCCTCTCTTTGTCCTAATGACTTTACCGCACTTGGTTAATTATCTCATGCCACAAACCACAAGATGCCCAGGTCCTAAAGATCAGAATAATATGATGCTACTAGGAACTTGCCCTTCAAAAATGACAGCATTAAAATTGTAAGGCTGGCAATACTGTTTGCCATACAATGTGAGGCTTTTGGTCCTCTGAGCACCTCCGGCGCTCATTGCGAGCCTCTCCCCCCGTGTACTTCAAGTTTCTTGCTTTGCACTGATCACATTTGGTGCTCATCGCGAGCTTCATGCTGAGCTCCTTCGGCACTCATTGCAAGCCTCTCCTGCTTGCGGTGCTCATTGTGAGCCCCACGATGAGCGCCTTCGGTGTTCAGTGCGTGGCTCGCAATGAGCGCCTATGGCGCTCATTGTAAGCCTTTCCTCTTGCCTACTGTACGGGCCACTCATGGCAGGGTTCATTAACCTGCAAGTTTAGTTTTTGGAAATGCCAATATGTCTTTTTCCAGCATCTCCCCTTTGTCCCTTCCCTGTGTCTTTCTCCTCTGTGTGTCTTCTGAATGTTTGCGTGGCGCGTGGTACGTTGGTTTTATTTTCAATGTCCTGTGTGCCTGGCGTTGTTGGTGTAAGTGTTACTGTCTTCAGCGTTGTGTATTTTGTAAGTTCTGCGAGCCTGTCGTTGCTGAGCCTCGTTTTCATGCTGTTTGCGAAATTTAGCTTTTTTCGTCCGCCATTTTTTTCCTCGATTAGGTGGCGAAAAGCACCATATATGGGTGTAATTCGCTTGCAACCTAACTCCCAGGCTTCCTGTGTCTCTCCCTGTGCTGTGTGTGAGTGTGTTATAATTTTTTGTAGATGATTTCTTATTTTTGGTGTTTTTTTTTTAGTTACGAGCTTGGGCTGCTTCGGCTCACTTCACAAGGCTTGCATTTGTGACGGTGTCACTAGCTGCAATAAGCTCCTTTGGCGCTCATTGCAGCCTAAGTGCTGCGTGGCTGCTTTGCCATGCTTCGCGAGGCTCGCATGTGTAACAGCGGTGCTGGCTCACCCTGCTTTGCGTGGCTCTCGGGTGTGCCCTCACTTCGCAAGGGACGCAACTGCATGACCAACATCGCAAACGTCCAGCAATCAATAGCCTGAAGAGCTAACAATCTGTTTGTATTTTCCTGGAGCATACAAAGTACAGTTTGAGTGTTGGTGCCGTGATGATAAAGTGCAATGAATGTCCCAACTGTGCATTAACAATAGGCTGTGTGCGCGAGGGAAATCCGTTGGTTTAGTTGTGTAAAGCGCTATTGTAGATTCGTAATGTTATGATGTGTTACGCAGCTCGCAAGCATTTTCCGTAATGTTATTATGTGTTACGCAGCTCGCAAGCATTTTCCGTCATTTGTAATAGTGTATTTAGTACTTTATACGTTCCTGTGTGAAAGTGCTACGCGTTTGGCAGTGTTTTGCTCGTTCCGGGGTCGTGTAGCCTCGTTTTCATTTTTTTTGGCGGCCATATTTTTTTTTCACTTAGGCGATTTTTTAATTGTGAAAGTCGTCCAAATCGCCTTAAATTTGCGTTCCACCTCACTCCCAGAGGCAATCCCGCGATTACTAAGTGTTTGGTGGCTAAGTCCAGTGTGTTTCATTACCTTCACTGCTGGCCTTGCTTCGCAAGGCGAGCAGGCAATGAGCGCCTTTGGCGTTCATTGCCTTTGTGCTGCGAGTCTTAGTGCCTTGGCGCTCATCGCCAAGTGCTACGCGTTAATGGCTCACCTCCCTTTGTGAGGCTCGCAAGTGATAAGAGCCTTTGGCGCTCATCGCCTAACTAGTGGGCACCACGCAAAGCGTGACGACGTCTCACAGTTTGACAATTATTATATGTGATATACATTGTCTCTGACTACTAATATTTATCCATCTGTGCATGCTCTTGTAGTTTGCCCAAAAATCGGGCCTGCCCTTTAACATATATTATGTCCCGCCCCTTGATCCCCAACATTTTACCTATGAAACACAGATTATGTATCGGGTTTACCATTTATCCATGATTAATTAGATGGTGACTGAAATAATTAGATATGTTGCGCACAATCAGATAAAGGAAACACGTGGAAATGTGTTTTTTTAAATTGCTGCTAAATTGATTGAATTATAAGCATTCATATGGGTTTTAGTCTTCTTGCCTCCTCTCTTGCATTGACTGTATACATAATAGGCTGCATTGTGTGGTAGTACTAATTAAAGCAAGCTGTGCAGGAAGTATTTGTATTTGCTATATTAGTTATAGTGTTATTTTTCACCTCAGATAGAGAGATGATGATGGATGAGAGTTCAAACCCTACCATTTCCCCCTTTCTTTTAAAAATAAACTTTTTTTTAATAGAAAACAGGTATTAACTATAAACACTTGGGTATGACACAGATATGGATGTTGTAATTTGCAATAACTACTTGTACTATATATAAAGTATTAATGTACAAAATAAAAAGTAGAGAACTGGGATTAGAATTCACATCCTCTTATGCCAGAGGTAATGACTCTAATTATTTCTCAGCAATCCCCCTGCATAATGATTGCATGATCGAACTCATTAATGCTAAAATATCTCTGGGAGGGATTCACAGACTATACAAGCAAATGTCCAAGATAATTTCCCATATGAATTTCAAACCTCTACTTGATGGTACTCAGTAGTTTTAGTAACTTATCTGTCTTATTTTGTATACATAAAAATATACATAATATATGTATATATATATATATATATATATATATATATATATACATATATATATTTATGTATTTGTTTATTTGAATACTTGTGTTTTTGTTTAACTCTTCTTGTATCGCTTTGCAGGAAAATACACGTGCCTTACTGTCAGTGCTACAAATATTTTATACAATTGGATATTCGGTGTCTCTTGGCGCACTTATATTAGCGCTTTTAATTCTTCTGATACTGAGGTTTGTATGCAAGTCTATCTGCTGGAACAAGCATATTGTTGTATTGAAATCCATAGTGTTCATGTAGGCAGTATGCCAAAGAATGAGAACTGTGAATATCAAATTATAAAAATACATTTATTTATTTTTAAAATGGTTAATTTTTATTCCCTGAAGTTATTTGCAGCTCTGATCAAGCACTGCATGTCCTCCTGTCCTGCTGATTCAGGATAGGAGCGTTCCATGTAAACTATGGGGGTGTGCATGGCTGTGCACATCGCTGTTTTGGGGCTCACAGATCCTGGTGGAACAGTGGGCACTAACACCCACCCCTATGAATTACATATAAGCTTCCTTTTATTCATTTTTTATAATATCTACGGTAATTTTATTATTAGCTTTAAATTATATAATATTTGGAACTTCTGTTGTGTCCATTTAGGCACAGGTAGCAAACTGTGCTTTATTATATCCTTTCTGCATTATTGACCCAGCTACAATGGCTACTCCCTTTTTAATGGCTATATATTATTTTTATAGAAAAATAAAGTTACAGTTGAACAGTAGCCATACATATATTCCTCATGAATCCAGAATTCCCAAATATTATATCAAGTAATGAGAAATGAGTAACCTGAAGTCTGGAAAGCTTACTATATACTCTAATTCTAAAAGTTTTATCCTGATCTCAAGCTGGCCTCATTCAATTGAGATTTTGCCAATTGAATAGGGCTCTATATAAGCAGAGAACATATTTTTTTACAGAAGTTTTTAGTTAGTGAACTTCTATCCAAAAGCAAGGTCTTCACTAACTAAAAACTTCTGTAAAAAAATATTCTCTGTGCTTATAAAGAGCCCTATTCAATTGGCCGAATCGCAATTGAATAAGGCCCTTGGTGAAAATAAGACAAACAACCTGTTTTTTTTAAATTGTATGGTGGCTTATTAAATTAATTACACTTATTGGCTTTTAGCTTTAAATCTTTATTTTACAAAGCTCTGCTAACACGTTCTAAATGTGTTTCTTTAATGTCAAGTGAATGGTGAAAAAGCTGGTGGAAATATCAAAAAATGGAAATATTTACTGATTTTAATTTCACATTGAAATGGCATGGCTTTATTATGCTTTTATGAAGAACTTGACTTAATTAGAGTCAAAATTATAGACATGGTATGATAAAATGAAATAATATATTTAAATAGAGCTATTGATTTTGACTATTCAGTACGCCACTATGAATAGATAAGCAGTAAACATGATGACCTTCCCTGTCAGGCTACATGCAGACTGCCAGTCCAAGATCAAAGTGCTAATGACACAATCAGAGTCTACAAATTTGGGGGATTTGTCAATAAATATTTTTTTTTATGCTTATTATTTTTACAGCTGCCAATGTTATTAGTTTGTTACATGTTTCACAAATATGTGAAGGTTTTTCTAAACTACAGATGATCATTTAATTTCATTGTGTTAAAATGATTAAAAAAAGACCTATATATTTAATCCTATTCCATATATAACTGAGTATAAAAAGTATACCACCACCCAACCTAACATGTTTTATATAGTCTAGGGAGACACTATTGGCTGCCATTTTGAAAACTGTTTTTTCTGTTTAATTCTGCAGAAAACTTCATTGCACTAGAAATTATATTCATATGAATCTTTTTACTTCGATGATAATGAGAGCTGTAATAGTAATTACTAAAGATGTTGCTCACTACAACACGTACTCCATGAGGCCAAACGATGAGACTGGATGGATGTCTTTCTTAAAATCTGACGTAAGTCATTTTCACCTCAGCTGTCCATTACAAAGCAAAAGTACCTAACAATATTGGCATGGGTTGGTGGATGAATGCTTGTTTTTTACATTTCTTCTTATTGTAAATTTCTTGGGTTATGCATAAGTGCATAAAAAAACAAAAACTTTAAACATAAAAACAAAAATGCAAAAAAATGCCAAACTACATGTTTAAAATATAGAGCACAATAAAAAAAGTGTCAAAATATCGAAGAAAAAATTAAATAGTTGAGGCATCTCCGAAACCAAAGGTGTTTCTATAATAAGTCATTAGTGGGCGAAAAATGTACAAAACCCGGTCAAAAGATTCCTCAGAGAGAAATGAACTTCCTCAGGAAGTGACATATCATGCCACAAAACGTGAGGAGATGGAGTCTTCAATATTGTTACATTTTTGAACTAGTGGAGTTGGCTTATTCACATTTATTGGGAATATTAAATTTTACTTTACTGGCCAAACTGGACAAATAGAGGTCCATATACAAGTTTTGAGATGAGGTGTTTGTGAGTATATATTTAACTTAATTTTAACATATTTCTTTTCTAATGACATCCACCACTGGTGACCTTTTTTCTACTTTTTTTATTATAGTTTTTGAAAAGGTAAGATGAATTGTTATTGTCAATCAAAAAACTCCATTGACATGAAAGGAAAGAAGATAGGAAGTTGTATTCTTAAACCTGTAAGAAAACAGCAATCAAAGGGAATGTTGAAACCCAACCGTAATCCAAATACGAGCTCCCCGCTCACAATCACTACAAAGATGCAAATTTGGCCTTAGAACACCATTGGTTTTTGCACAGCTCAAATGTTACGAGCGCTAAATAAAAAAACTTACACAAAATAATATTCTATTAGACCTATTGCTCTATCTCACAAATAAAGTCTGACCCCCAACTGAAAAACGTATCACGTTTCTGTCAAAATACTAAATGGGACTTGCAAGAGCTTTTTCAAACACTTATTAAAGCTGCAACAGCAATTCAACACACAATACAGTACTTTAAAATCATGAGAAGGCATGGGAATACATTAGAAATAATTGCACAACAGTCTCAAACACAAATATGCAGCTAAAAATATTATTCTTAAATGTTATTTCTGAGTAATATCGATCCTGGGACTCAAGGGGTTAATATATATATATCATGAAACCAACAAAACCCACATGGACAAAAGCAGATGTTTACTGCATTTTATAGATTTCTAGATTGCTTGATTGCTAGCCCGATTGGCAAATATTACTTATTGGCACTAATTAATTTGTAGCCTCCAATTGCAGATTACATCTAGCTTCTATGTTTTACTGACGTCATGAAACCCACAAAACCCACATGGACTAAAACCGATGCTTTAATGCATGTTATATATTGCTATATTTCTTGATTGCTAACCCAATCTGCAAATATTGCTTAATGGCACTAATTAATTTGTAGCCTCCAATTGCAGATTACGTCTAACTTCCATGTTTTACTGATGTCATGATGACGATCTCATTTACTATTGGCTATGTCTAAGAAGTAGATTACAGGGTTGCTTAAATATTTTCAGATCATATGATCACAACCCCTAAAATCTACTCATAAAGGCAGGGTTTCCGAGTTTAAGCTTAAGGAGATAAATTGCCAGGTGGAGTCAATAGGATACCTCTAATCATTTCGAGAAATAAACACCTGCAGCTAAAATTACGAGTTCAAGGCATTTGCAAACTTCTAACAGAATAGGGCTCAATGTTTTTTTCCGCATGAACTCTGGATTTTTTTTACATTGAATCAAAATTAATTTCTTGTATTCTTTTTACAAACATTTTAATGAAGTATATGAGATATTTGGGGATTACTTGCTTTATGTTGCTAAGTATAGGAGCAGACCTTTTTACCTCCACATGCTCCCTAACTGATATCTTCCTCCATCTCTTTTTAAGATTCAAATATGATGTCACTGTTGGGAAGGTTCTACTTAGAACATGACATAAGGAGTTACTGTAGCTGTTAATTCATCTCCCTAGCAGGAAAGTAGTTATTTATCAAATAAATAATTTATATACATATTATTGTACAGCACACAAAACTGTAACTGTATTCATAATATGTATATGTATTGTGAGAAATTGCTCCAAGGAGTCTATGTAAGCCTGAGACCGAGAAGAGCTGTATGTTCAGTCTAGAGCTAAAGGTTTTACTTGAGATGCAGCTCAATCAGTTATCGTACCTGAAATCAGGCAGAAATGGATTTTAAAGAGCGACAGCCAGAATGAGGGTATGTTTTCTCATTGGCTTTAACCTGGAGCTGCTGAGAGAAAGACTGAAAGCGCATTGAACCTGCTGAAAGCAGGGACTGTGGGGAGAGACACCTTGCTGCAGAAATAGCGGCATCTGTGTTTGTGGAAAGCTGAGACAAACAACCTAGAGACTGATTTTGGAGAAAGGAAAAGCTGTGAGAAACAAAAAGCTCTGAAGAAACCTACAATAGAAAAGGTACGATTTAAAGAAAACCAAAATATGGTGTGGAGCATTTAGACAGAAGTCTGGGCCAGTGCCCCATCCATCTTCTTGTGAGGAATATCACTGAAATAAGTATTTTTGAAAGAGGACTGTGTACAGAGAACTGTTTTTCTGTTACCTGAGAGCCGAGAAATGACTCTGGGGCTAGCCAGGGGGTACTATTTTTGCAATTTTGTCAGCTTGTTTATTTAGATGTTTTTTTTTGCATGGCTGAATTTGAGATATATGGAACTTTCCCTGTTTTAAAATGTTTCTTATCTAGCAGATACTGATTAACAGAGAAATATGTATTACTTTGAAAAGTTCAATTTACTTGCATATTTATTTGCAGTAAACTGAAATCTGAATTTCCACACCCCAGGACTGTATACATCGGCAACCCATACTATTCTATAGACACAGAATTCAAGTACAGATTTCAACCTGTTTGTTACTAACTGTACAGCTGTGGAGAGAGGTGAGAGAAAGAGAGGCTGACTGCAGATCTAACAGCTTAATGTGCTCAACTAGGTTAGTTAACTCTACCAAACACAATCAGCACCTACAATCATCAGCAAGTAAAATGAATAAAGCCTGCAGCAGTTGATACATAAAATTGAGCCGGTATTGCCAGTAAACAAAAAAATGTGCTAACTTCGAGGTAAGTTTATTAATGTTTATTTGGGAATTTTCATGCAAAAAAAAAACATTCATCAGATGCATTCATAATCCTTGAAACTTAAATATCCCTTTAAGCCATATACTTTATGTTTTTGATAATTTTTTTAAATTTTTTTAAAAAAAGGCACTTGGAATATCATCTACCGGTATTTCTTTTTTTTTTTTGTTAACTATTTTTTATTGTAGGATAGAATACAGGGTGTGCATTGGAAAGGTAACCTACAGACAAAATAATAAAAATACACATAAACATAGCTTTATTAAATTGCGATTTGGCCAATTGAATTGGGCTCTATATAAGCACATAGCATATTTGTTTTACAGAAGTTTTTAGTTAGTGAACTTCTATCCAAAAGCAAGATCTTCACTAACTAAAAACATCTGTAAAAAAGATATGCTCTGTGCTTATATAGAGCCCTTTTCAATTGACCAAATCGCAATTCAATAAGGCTGATTGTCTTCAAACCTTTCTCAATTGCTCATATACATACATGTACACATACACATACATGTACCTGCATACACATACATATATATATATATATATATAGATAGATAGATAGATAGATAGATAGATAGATAGATAGATAGATATACATACATATACCTACACACTCATACCTACATTCTTTTTATATAAAATGTACTATGTTCTCTTGTATCTTTTCCAAGACACTATGGGCCTCATTCTATTATTGGCCGTAAAACGACCGCAAAGCTGCGATTCCTTGGGGGGGTTCCGTTACCTCGCAATTCTATTAAACGGCCCGCAAGGATCTCCTCTTACGGCCGGCCGTATATCTTGCAACCGGCCATAAGCTCAGAAATCTTTAAAGTCAAAAATAAATTCAAGACGGCACTGTACAGCTCTGTAAATGCTAGGGATCATATTGGGGGACATGAGGATTAATAGTAACCCACTCTCAAGCTTGCACATCAGCCCAAATCCGAGTTTACATTAACTGTTTATTTTCCGGCCGCAGCGTGGCCGGGTCTGAGGTGCTCCAAGCCCTCTGGACTTTTTACATGGATATTTGACATATATAAAAAAACATTTTTTTTACGGATTTGAGTGTAGGGGAATGTTGTGCTATTTTTGCTAACACCTACAATCACTTTATAGTCTCCTCAGAGTGCAGGATGCCTTTATTTCTGCTTTATAATGTGCTTAATTGGTGCTAGCGGGACCTTTTTCCTGCAAGTAAGCTGTGGCTCGCTTTTAGCCTTGCAGAGAGGGTTCCCGGAGCAATAGAATAGCAACCGGGCTTTTCTTGCGGCCGAAACTCTTGCGGCCGTTTTAGATCAATGGCTTTCCTCCGGCACGAGCGGCCGCAAGGGATAGCAAGGTATGATTCTGGGACTATTTAAAATATTTTTTTTGTGACAATAGGTTTTCCAGTTGTTTGGGTAAGGAAATATTTAGTGCCTCCCTTTTACTAGCATTCACCTTAAAGCCTGATATTTGTCCAAATTTAGTTAATATCTGCATCAGTTTAGGAAGGCTAATTAATGGGTCTGTGATGGTGAGTAAGATGCCATCTGCAAAGAGGCTCAATTTGTATTCTTTATCCCACAATTTTATTTCGTTAACATCTGGTGAGTCTTTTAATGCTATTGCCAAAGGCTCAAGAAAAAGTGCGAAAAGTAGAGGGGATAGGGGCATCCCTGTCTAGTACCTCTAGCTATATTGAGTAATTGCAATCTAAACGCCTGGTATGAGACACATGCTGTTGGAGTTGAGTATAAGGACATAATACTAGTGAGAAATCTTTCGCTTATGCCAAAGCGAAGTAAGACCTCTTTCATATAGATCCAATCAATTCTATCAAATGCTTTTTCGGCATCTAAAGATAACAACATGAGGGGTAACTTTTTATCAGAAGCTATGTCCATCAGGTCTAAGATTATCCTTGTATTGTCAGGTGCCTCTCTACTTGTTATAAAGCCTACCTGGTCCGGATGAATCACAGACCGCAACAAGCATGCAAGTCTCTTTGCTAAAATTTTGGAGTACAGTTTAATGTCGTTGTTGAATAGTGAGATGGGTCTATAACTACTGCACTGCATAGGCTCTTTGTTTTCCTTATGCAACACAATGATCTTTGCTTCTAGAAACTCTCTCTTCATGGTCCTCCCTGAGAGAAGAGCATTGAATAGGAGTTGAAGATGGGGTAATAAGGTCTACATGTACTGCTTGTAGTAGTAATTTGTGAAGCCATCCGGACCAGGAGCTTTGTGGGACTTAGTATCCTTAATTGCTATTCTAATGTCTTCTGCTAAAATTGGGGCTGTTAGTGATTCTATGTCTGCTGAATCAAACTGCGGGAACTCAATAGACGCTAAGAAATCATTAATATGGGATTTATGATTCTGCATCCTTGAATGGGCAGGGGATGAGTATAGCTCATAGTAAAATTGTTGGAATGTCTTTGCAATTTGACCTGGCTGATGTATGATACCATTATCTTTAGTTAATAGTTTAGCGATAAATGAGTTAGGCCTCTGCTGTTGTAGTCTCCTAGCTAACATTGTGTCCGGCTTATTGGAGTGTCTAAAGAATTTAGATTGCGTACGCTGCAAAATTGTCACCATTTTCTTTCTCAGAATCCCATTCAAGTCATGTTTGCAACGTAGAATCTCCTCTTAAATTTGAGCTGATCCCCGGGTGGTGAACTCTTTATGAAGATCTGAAATGTTCTTGTTCAACCCATCTATCTGACTCTGATCAGATTTATTTGCCGCTGCTCCTAGTTTGATGCAGATCCCTCTTATTACTGCCTTATGTGCTGCCCAGACTCCCATCCCATCCACCTCACCACCACTATATATATTTTACACATTATTTGATTAATAATGTGCTAACCCTTCCTTCAAGGGAGATGAATCAGCAAATATAATGGCTCATCCTGTCATATTGTAAGTAGAGCCTGCCAATCTGTGTGGATGGTTCTGCCTCCAACAGTGGAATCACCTTTGCATATTCTGTTGCAAGCTGAAACTTAAAATTTGGAGGCAGATAACAGGGAGGGAGAATGTGATGCAGCCCCCATAATGAGCAATATACGGTAAGTGGCAAAAAAAAAACAAGTAAGCTCAAAATATTTCACATATTCCACACAAATGTTTATAAAAAGCATAGAGGAGACTAATTTTGTTTCAATGTTACATTTTTATTTCCAGAGTTCAGAGATCATTTAAGGAACTGTAAAGTGTAATTTCACGATTTAAATTGTGTTGAAAAAATGTATGAATAACATTAGTGAAGATTTAAAAAAAAATGTTCTACTTCAAATCCCTGTCACCCTTTTTTTAGAGATTTATGTCATTGGTGAATTCCAAGTAGTTTTGGAAAAATATTACATATTTGAGAAGTATGTAACAAGTTAGCAGATGTGTAATCCATAAACATGAAATGTTAAAATATTTAAATTGGCATCCCTCTTGGACTACTAGTTTGCCTGGAGCATGATGAGTCTGGTCTGGTCATCCTCTGGGTAGGCCAAGAAGGAACCCTGGTTCTAGGCCTGTGGATAATGGACCTAGACTGACATAAATACTGAATAAGCCACTGGTTAGGCCTAGTTAGTATGTGCCTTCACCTGTTTTGAGTGAGCCATTCCTTCCTTTATCAATTACAGGGCATGCGCTCAGCCAATTTGATAGTCTGTACATTTTGTAGTACAATGGGCCTTTGGTGTAGATAGTTTTCACATCTGTTGCCTATACTTCAGGACTTGGCTATGTCTGTTGAATGCCTGGTTTCCATGCTTTTTATATTCCCAGTCTAACTGCTGGTTCAAGCCCAGCCATAGAATCTAGTTTTTTCCTATTTGCACTTCAATCTGGTTCCTTCGCCTGGCTGGTATTTCTGTCTATCTTTCTACCACAGTCCCAATGCCAAGTCAGGTGTTATTTCACCTAGTTTCTTTGTCAAGTTTAGTGGTATACTTAATGCCATTTGTTCTGCTAAGTGTGTATTTGATATTACCTCTAGTCAGACTTTTCTTGGCTTCTACTGTTTTATTTGTGGAACTCTGCCCCTGAGGATCTGCTTAATGACAAAAGTAAGACTCAATATAAAATAAACTTTGTGATATAAAGAAATCTAGTCATGGTACAGGATCCATGCATAAAGCCAGGGGTCTAGGACTCAACAATTTACTCACTCTGTTTTGGGATATAGCTTTTTTTGAATATTTTGTCTCACCACAGCACCAGCTTAGGAGGCAGAGACGGAGAGGTAAGCATCTATTGTCCAAGAAAAAAACTTAATTTTATTCCTAGATTTTTGTTGGAGAATTTTTGTTGGAGATTGTTATGAACAAAGAGCTTGAGGACCAGAGAACGGCAGAGATATTGGAGAAGAAGCAATGGATTTAAGGTTGAACAGTTGGAGAACTTGAAACTTTCCCAACAATGTAGATGGTTAGGAATTATTTTGTGGAATGTATGGGTCATAATTAGCTGTTTTAAAGTGTATGGTTATTGCAGCAATGGAGCTATTGTTGGTGTTTGAAAATTGTATATGTAAACCAACCATCTGCTCAGGATCAACTTCAGTAGAAGTTTAGTTTTGCATTCGGTTTGAATTGCGTTTGATACTTCTCTTACATCTGGTTACAGAACAGGTTTGGGGGAGAGAAAGCAAAATAAGAATGTGTGTTGATACAGGTTGAGGGGGGCTCTGATTCTACAAACCATCTCCAGATGAATCACATTTCTCACCACAGGAACCATATGCACTCCACCAGCAGGAGGTATAAGAACTCTTGGTATAGAAACCAAAACATTAAAAATAAATACAGCCCCCAGCATGTATCTTTTTACAACAACTCTGTGTATCACAACACAGAACCTCTATATTGTTCAAAACAATGACATCACAAAGTCAATTTTTTAATTAGCTTGGCATGTTGAGGGCATCCAAGCAGGGAAACTTCTAGGTGTCTGGGTATGACAAGCTCTGTAAGTAGAGACATGGTCCAACATGCAAAAATATGACCTTGTAATGGCCAACAACTGAGGGCTGAAAGCCTAAGGTTTTTCTCAGGGGGGTGGAATGAGAGAGGCGGGTAATTTTAAATAGGTGAGAGAAAGATGTGGTCTTGTGTGAGAAAAGGAAATGGGACTGAAAGAAAAAGGAAGAGCAGAGAGAAGTGAGGCCAAGGAGGAAAAATGCGTGGAGGCAAACATTGGGATAGAGAAAGGGATAAGAGTAAAAAGGAAATGAAGAATATGAGGTGGAGAAGGAGCTGTGTAAAATAGATAGTGTCAGGTCTGTAGAGTGAAAAAAACTTTTTTTTCTGTCAAAATTTAGAAGGGCATTATTGGGATTTTGAGAAATCCAAGCGAAAATAGACAATGAAGTCACCATTAGTTGCAAACCATTTTGAAAAAATGTTTTCCGTGTTGGAATGTTTAATAAATTGTATTATAAGCATTTGTAGGTAGTGTTTTAGAATGCTTGTATTCTCTCATGACAGCTCTATGCCTAAATCAGCTACATTGGCAAGGGGGGGCTAATTAGAACCAGCTGTGCAGACTGAGTGATGTGTTTACTTTATATATTTTTTTTTTTATAATTAACTTTTTTATTGAAAGAATAAACAAATAGAACATCGTAAGTTCAGCAAAACATATAACAAATCTCTCAAGTATCAACAAGATATATCAAAAAGTTTCTTTCAAAGTTTTTCTTTTTTGGTTAGAATAACACATGAACATGTAAAACATATATATAAAGTCACACAAGGTCTTGAACATATATACATTCCTCAAAGCAGACATGTGTCTAGGAGGTACAGTAAGGTGAAACCATAGATCAAACATCAGGTCAACCCATAAAAGTAGTTCACACGAACCTTATTGTGGACCTCGTAGAGTCCATAAGTCCCAGCAGGAGGCCCATCGACGGTATCTTTCATCAATTTCAGCTGAAAGTGAGCTCATAGCCCGAATGAACCTGATTTTGTGAAGTACTTCAATGTGAGTAGGGGAGGTAAGTTTCCAGTGTTTAGCTATGATGCATCTCGTGGCCAAAAATATCTGTGTTGTTAAACATTGTTCTGATTTGAATAGCCCCGTAATTGGAAGGCCTAGCAAAGCTTCCTCAGGCTTTTGTGTTACTGTTGTCCCCAAAAGTGTTTCTAATAGGTCGTATGTTGCTGTCCATATGGGTCTTATTTTCGGACACTCCCACAGCATGTGAATCAGTGTACCAGTGTCTGTGCAGCCCCTAAAACATGTGTCAGGGTGTGTTTTGTTCAGAAGATGGAGTCTTGCTGGTGTAAGGTACCACCTCATTATTGTCTTAAAAGAGTTTTCTTTTAGTGTCACGTTTAGTGAAGAGGTATTGGCTTGTTTTAGGATCTTATTCCATTGGCTGTCGTCTAGAGTTACCTGCAAGTCAGCCTCCCATGCAGTTTGGTAATGTGGTTTAACCCTGTTGGTGAGAGACACCATCTGATTGTAAATGATGGCTATATTGGCCTTACCTCCGGGATTGTTGATACAGCATTTCTCAAAGGGAGATTTGGTGTGATATTTGTTGATTTTCGTAGAGTGTGTTAGTGTCTCATTAATTGCCATCAGATTAAGCCACTCTCTATGTGGCACCTGAATTATGTCAGTGATAATTGACGATGTGTTGCTTTGTGAGGTCACCCAGGTATCTGCCACAATTGTTATTTTGTTCTTTATCCACCATTTCATCTGGGTAAATTTATTGAGGTGCTGACCTTTGTGTGATTGCCATAGTGGAATCAAGCCAGAACCCACGCTCAGGAGGTCCACCCTTCTGTTCAGGTCTTTCCATAATTTCAAAGAGTGGCTAATACAAATTGGTAACTCTCCTGTTCGTAGGTCCCGACCTAAGCTAAGCCATAAAACCTGCGATAGTACCCAATGCTTGTCTTCTAGAAGTTGCCTCTCTATGTCTGCCCACACCGGTATGGCCTCTTTTTTAAACCAGGTCGTGGTTTGAGCTAATCTAGTGGCCTTATAATACTTGATTAGATCAGGGAAGGCTAGCCCCCCTTTCTGTTTAGGCGCACACATTGTGGTTCTATTAATTCTTGGTTTCTTGTTATTCCATGCGAACTTAAAAAGTGTTTTTTGCAACACTCTAAGGTCGGGTAACCTGATCGGGGTTGGGATTGTCCTAAATAGGTATAATAATTTGGGAATCACATTCATCTTGATGGAATTTATTCTGCCCAACCATGAGATGTTAAGGAAGGACCACTTGGAGATATCTGCCTTGATTCTGTTAAAGACAGGAGGAAAATTTGCCTCGTATACCAACGCTATAGACCGCGGAATATGAATACCCAAATAAGTTATCTGTTTGGGTGCCCATTTTATGGGAAAGCTGTTTTCTAAGTTCTGTTTCACCGTTTGGGGTAGTGTAATGTTGAGGGCTATGCTCTTGTTAGTGTTGATTTTGAACCCTGACACTCTGCCAAAGTCTGTGAGCAATTTGAATAAATTAGGCAGGCTTGGTATTGGATCTGTAAGTGACAGCATGATATCGTCTGCAAAAAGGTTGAGCTTATGCTCATTAGGGCCAATCTGCACTCCTTTAATGTTTGGACAATTTCTAACTGCCGCTGCCAATGGTTCAAGACTAAGGGCGAAGAGCAAGGGGGAGAGTGGGCAGCCCTGTCTAGTTCCCCTAGTAATATTAAATTGTTTGGACACAAATCCCTGATATATAATACATGCTCTGGGATCGCTGTATAAAGGCATAATGCCCTTCAAAAAGCCGTCCCCCAGACCAAACTTCGCCAATGTTTTCCACATAAAAGTCCAGTCTATCCTATCAAATGCCTTTTCGGCGTCTAAAGATAGGAGCATTAGCGGTATATCCTCTCTGGTAGCCAAGTCTATCAGGTTAAAGATTCTCCTGGTGTTGTCGGGTGCTTCTCTACCTGAGATGAAGCCTACCTGGTCCGGATGGATCACGTCCGGCAACAATGGGGCCAATCTGTTTGCCATTATTTTGGAATATAGTTTGAGGTCCGTGTTGATCAATGAGATCGGTCTATAACTACCGCACTGTGCTGGGTCTTTCCCCTCTTTGGGTATTACGATAATTTTAGCCTCTAGAAATTCTGGTCTGAATGAAGAACCAGAAAGGAAACTGTTAAATAATTCTTGGAGGTGCGGTAGCAAGAGATCGATGTATTGTTTATAATAAAAATTTGTGAATCCATCCGGACCAGGTGCTGCATGTGATCTCGTGGCCTTAATAGCCTGTTTAATTTCCTCAGCAGTTATGGGGTCTGCTAGGGTCTCTGCCTGTGATTCCTCAATTTGTGGCAGCTGAATCCCAGAAAGAAATTCATCAATTTGTGATTTGTGAGAGTAGGATCCTGAGTGAGAGGGGGCGGAATACAGTTCTGTATAAAATTGTCGAAAGACATCAGCAATCTGGTCTGGTTTAGAGACCGGGCCTTTCCCTTTAGTAAATATCTTTGGGATGAATGAGTCCGCCCTCTGTGCTTTAAGCTTTCTGGCCAACATACTGTCAGGTTTATTGGTGCTCATAAAGAAGCTGGCCTGCGTACGTTGTAGCATGGAGACCACCTTCTTCCTGAGCACTGTGTTTAAGGTGTGTTTGTATTTCAGAATTTCATTGTAGATCTTAGGATCATGATTCCTGGCAAATAGTGATTGTAACTCTGTGATCTTGCTATTGAGGTCCCTAATTTGCACTCTATCTGCTTTTTTCGCTGCTGCTCCTAGCTGAATACAAACTCCTCTAATCACTGCCTTATGGGCTGCCCACACTCCTCCCCCGTCTACCTCACCCCCACTATTGATCCCGAAGTATTCCACAATTGCACTGCTGATTTTTTCCCTTAGGACTAGATCGTTTAATAGACAGGGATTTAGTGCCCACGAGGGGGACCGTCCCGCTGGTAGAAGTCCAGACAGGGAGATCAGAACCAGGTCATGATCTGACCACGAAATGGGTCGAATGGAAGCTGCTTCTAAGTTTAGTGATAGGTGATGTTGAATGAACAGGTAATCAATTCTGGAGTGTGACAGATGTCTGGGGGAGTAAAAAGTATACTCTCGATCAGTGGGGTTCATTATGTTTACTTTATATTTTATTGTGGGAGATCTTCAATGGCTATACAAATAGTGAGTAAAAATTGCAACATCTAAGTTAATTATTGGTCAATTTAAAATAATATTTTCAACATGACTTTTAAACATCTGCATGATGATGCACAGTCATTTTCCATATCCCTTTAGGTACTAACCAATAACAAACTGACATATATTCTATGTTTTCCTAGATTTCCACCACCTGCAGAGTTACTCAGGTCCTCATGCATTTTTTCATTGGAGCAAATTACTTCTGGCTACTTGTGGAAGGAATTTACCTCTACACTATTTTAGTGACAGTGGTGTTATCCGAAAAAGGCCTCCTGCTGAGATATTCTATGATTGGCTGGTGTAAGTAAGCTGTCTCTTTACATTTTTATTTTTTGCTTAAAATTATAGCACATTTATTGGGATGTAGCTAACAACTTACAATGGCATACATGACCATGCCTGTATAAAGTGGGTGGCCGCCTAGGGCACCAGTTTTACATGTAAAATTGAAGATTCATACATTGGAATGGGTTACATTTTTTTTATTCATTAATCTTGTTAGGAACAAAATGCCATTATTAGAAGGCCCCTGCAGCGCTCCCAATTATGTTAGGATAGTAAAATGTACAAATTGATACAAATATGAATATTTACTATTGGAAGGTATTTAAAAAACATAATTTTGTAATTGAAAACAGATTTGAATTTACTAAATGTTGTCTGTCACTCAGCTCAACAGATCCCTCCAAAATTTTGTAAACTCAAAGCTGTTTTTTATTAGCTTCTAATTACAAATATTCAAACTTTTTTGTTGCTTTATTATTTTATCATACTTGTGACCTCTACTGTATCTCTTTAAAGCAACACTTAATGTAATTGATAACTATTAAAATGTTTATTTATTTATTTTATCATTTTAAAAAAACACTTTTTCCTTTATGAAGATCAACTTAAGGGAATATTATAATATCATACTGCCTTGTACCATGGCTGGAACATTCTCATGTTTAGTAATAAACTGATGCTTGTGGGGGAGGATAAAAACCCTTCATACATGTAAACAGGTAGAAAATAGAAGATACCAACATCCTGACCTTGATAGCAGAGATCCTTTACCAATAAACCCAAGTGTTTTAACATTTAAATGTTTGCTCTTCTATGTTTCACAGTGTTTCCACTCCTCTTTGTTACGCCCTGGGTCGTGGCAAGACTGTATTTTGAAAACAGTGGGTGAGTTTATACAATGGGGTCTGCATAATGGAAACAGCAATATGTCTCATGCATTTAAAGACACACGTTTGTGAAGTATTTACAAACTTACAGATAGATAGATGGGTACATGGATGGAAGGGTAGATGGGACAATGGATGGGTAGTTGGATGGAAGGATCGCTAGATGGATGGGGAGATGGATGAATGGATAAATAGATGGCTAAATGTATGTGAACATTAATTGGTAGATGTATGGGTACATGGGTGGATGGATGGATTTATGGATGGATGGGTAGGTAAATGTGAGAAGGATGGGTGGATGGATCAATGGATGAACAGATGGATGGATAGATAAATGCATGGGTATGTGAATGGAAGGATATGTAGAAGGATATGTTATTGCAGACCAACATATCCCATAGTAGTCCACCTGAAAGCAGTTTAAAGCAATCTAAGATACTTTTAAAGCATACTTCAGACCAACATATCCAATAGAAGTCCACCTGAAAGCAGTTTAAAGCAATCTAAGATACTTTTAAAGCATACTGCAGACCAACATATCCCATAGAAGTCCACCTGAAAGCAGTTTAAAGCAATCTAAGATACTTTTAAAGCATACTGCAGACCAACATATCCCATAGAAGTCCACCTGAAAGCAGTTTAAAGCAATCTAAGATACTTTTAAAGCATACTGCAGACCAACATATCCCATAGAAGTCCACCTGAAAGCAGTCCCCTCCCACCCTTGTTTACACTTAAAATATTGAGGCATACTAATTACCTGCACATGTTCAATCAGTGACATCTGATTATCACCTCTAACCACCCCCTTCAAGAATACTTACTTACACAGTGCCATTATGTTTCCTCACACCACCTTCCTTATTATAACCTCCTGCCTCTTTCTCAGACTCTCTTATACTGTCTCTACACATCATGTCTCCAATAATATAACTATTTCCCCTTCCCTGCTTTCCTCTCCTCTTCTCTGCTCCCATGAGCTCTTCTCCTTCCTCCAGTCACTATCTCATCCCTCCCCTAAAGCTGGAAAGCAGAAATGTAAGGCCTATTTCCATCTCCTTTTACTCTCTCCCCTTCTTCTGATGGTTTGTGGGGATATATCCCCTAACCCAGGCCCCTCACTCATTCCCACCAGCTGTCAGCCATGCAGAGTCCCCAGGGCAGCAAATGCCCAAAACACCCATAATCTAATACCCATCACTTGTCACAAACCATCTACTTTGCCCTTCTCATGTGCCCTCTGGAATGCAAGGTCTGTTTGCAATAAACTTACCTTCATTCATGACCTCTTCATTTCCAACTTCCACAATTTACTGGCTATCACGGAAACCTGGCTCACACCATCTGACTCTACCTCCCCTGCCGCACTCTCTTATGGTGGTCTACACTTCAGCCACACTCCTAGACCTGGGAACAAACAAGGTGGAGGTGTGGGCATACTGCTATCCTCTCGCTGCACTTTTCACTGCATACCCCCCCCTCCCTCCAATTCTCATCTTTTAAAGTCCACACTATCCGCATCTTCTCTCCTATCCCGTTGCGAGTAGCTGTGATCTATCGCCCGCCTGGATCACCCTCTCAATTTCTGGACAACTTTGCCGCCTGGCTCCCTCACTTTCTCTCCTCCAATATACCTTCACTCATTCTTGGCGATTTCAACATAGCCACTGACACACCCACCTCCCCAACAACTGCAAAATTACTTGCACTTACCACTTGCCTTGGCCTCTCACAATGGACAGATTCACAGTGGTGGACACTCCATTGACCTTATTTTTACTAATCTCTGCACTATCTCCAACCTTGACATCTCCTCACTTCCCCTATCTGACCACCACCTGCTAACTTGCAACCTCACCTCATCTTCCGCTCACCACCCTTCTTCAAATCCTGCCACCAGAACCCGCAGAAACCTGCAAGCACTCAACCCACAACAATTGTCAAATGTACTAAAACCCCTTCTCAGCCCCCTCACCACCTTGCCTGCTCTGACATCACCACTTCACGGTACAACACTACTCTAACTTCCACCCTTGACTCTCTTGCCCCCATAATCACAAGCAAACGCCCTCGCTCTCATCCACATCCATGGCACACTGCACAAACACGCTATCTACAGAGATGCTCACACACTGCAGATAGACAATGGAGGAAATCTCGCACTTCAGCAGACTTTCTCCACTACAAGTTTACCTTGCGCTCCTACTTCTCTGCCCTCAATCTTGCCAAACAACACTACTTCTCATCACTAATATCAAACCTCTCCTCCAACCCTAAACGTTTATTTGCTACATTCAACACCCTCCTTTGCCCACACCCACCTCCTGCCCCTTCCTGTCTAACTGCTGATGACTTTGCCAGCCACTTTAAAACTAAGATTGAAACTATCCAAAATGAGCTTTCCTCCCAGCTTGGCCCTATCCCACCATTCTTTCCACAAGCCGACAACACCCAACCCTTACCCTTCCCCAATCCCTCCTCCACTATGGATTCATTTGACCCTGTAACCGAGGATGAAGTATCTTTGTTATTATTAACCTCTCACCTTACAACATGTCCACATGATCCTATTCCTTCACAGCTAATCCCTCCCCTATCCACCGCACTTATCCCAGCTCTCACACATCTATTCAACCTCTCCCTAAACACTGGCAGGTTTCCATCCTACTTAAAACACACCATAATTACATCTATTCTCAAGAAGCCCTCATCTGACCCAGCTTCTGCCTCCAACTACCGCCCTATCTCACTACTTCCCCTGGCTTCTAAACTGCTTGAGCGGCTTGTTTACAATCGCCTCACTCAATTTATTTCTTCCAATTCCCTTCATGACCCCTTCCAATTTGGTTTCCGTGCCCAACACTCAAAAGAAACAGCCCTCACAAAAGTCACCAATGACTTGCTAACTGCCAAATCAAAGGGTCACTTCTCCATTCTAATTCTCCTGGATCTCTTTGCTGCCTTCGACACAGTTGACCACCCTCTTCTAATCCAAACTCTCCGCTCATTTGACATCCAGGGCACAGCTCTTTCATGGTTCACATTCTATCTAAAAGATCGTACATTTAGCGTCTCCTTTTCTGGCACCTCTTCTTCACCTCTCCCTCTGTCTGTTGGCGTTCCCCAAGGTTCTGTCCTAGGCCCCCTCCTCTTCTCCATATACACCTCCTCCCTTGGCACCCTCATAAAATCCTTTGGATTTCAGTATCATCTCTATGATACTCAAATCTACCTCTCTGCACCCGATCTATCCCCCTCTCTTTTAGCTCAAGTTTCCAACTGCCTCTCTAGCATATCCTCCTGGATGTCTACCCGTCAACTCAAACTCAACATGTCTAAGACTGAACTCCTAATCTTTCCACCCTCTACTACAGATTCTACTCCTCAAATATCTCTCACTGTTGACAACACCATTATCACTCCCACCTCCCAGGCCCGTTGTCTTGGGGTTCTACTGGATCCCGCCCTCTCTTTTATTCCTCACATCCAATCAATAACAAAATCTTGTCAGTTTCACCTAAAAAACATCTCCAAAATTCGTCATTATCTTACAGAAGACACAGCTAAAATTCTAATACACTCTCTCATAATATCTCGACTCGACTACTGCAATTCACTCCTTGCTGGCCTACCCATCTCTCGCCTGTCTCCCCTCCAATCCATAATGAACACCTCCGCTAGACTCATCTTCAATACCAAACGATCAGTGTCTGCAGCTCCTCTCTGTCAATCACTCCACTGGCTTCCCATAGCTTCCCGAATCACATTTAAAATCATGACCCTAACACATAAAGCCCTCAACAACAGTGCACCCCCTTATATCTCTGCTCTTGTTTCAAAATACTCTCCCAACCGGCCCCTTCGTTCTGCTAACGACCTTCTTCTTTCCTCCTCTCTCATCACCTCCTCTCACTCCCGTCTTCAAGACTTTTCTTGTGCTGCCCCTACTATTTGGAACTCCTTGCCTCGCTCCATTAGACTATCTTCCTGCCTCAAAACCTTTAAAACATTACTAAAAACACACCTATTTAAAAAATCTTATCACCTTCAGCCTTTATAATTACAACTGCACACTCCACAGCTTAATAACACTCCCACCCACAATCTACAGTACAACACACAGACTCCTCCATGTGACCAAACAAATTGCATTCACGTTGCCATCTTGCATTTGTCACCCTCTTGTATCACACCTAAACCCTTAGATTGTACGTTTGCGAGTTTTCAATTGTGTGTCCGTGTCTTGGAAACAAGCACTATGTGCATTTGATTATATGCTCAAAAACAGGGCCCTCCATTCTTTATAAGGTGTTAAGATTGTTTTTTGCCATGTACTAAACCCCCCTGTACAGAGATACGGTATATGTTGGTGCAATATAAATAAAGATAATAATATTAATGGAGAGACAGATGGATAGATAAATGGATAAGTAAATGGATGGCTAAATTAGTTGGTAGATAGATGGGCAGGCAGATGAATGAATGGGTGGAAAAATGAATGGATTGGCAAATGAAATATGTACTATGTAACAAACTAACAACATTAGCATCTGTATAGGGCATGAGAATAAAAACATTTAGTGAAAATCTTCTTGTTTTGCACACACTGTGTATAGAAAGCTTTCATCTTATCTGACTGGAGTACTTCATGATAGCTTGGAGCATGAAGGCATGTTTTATCAGTGGAGGGAAGCCACAGGGCAAATGTAGTTATTTGTTTTTGACAACTAGTCACCGAAAGATTCAACTTGCAAGTATAGTGCATTGCTAGTCTTTCTGCCATTGAAAGGGTTAAAGAATGAATGTCAAAAGTAAAAACAGCTCCCTTTCAAAGACTTATCCCTGAAAATAAGCAATAAAGATTAAACAAAAATAATAAATTATGCTGTGATTTCGATCATTTTAGTTTAGATCTACTTCCTGAATACACAGGTTAATATATTCACAATGTGATGGTGGCAAATATATCTGCCAGTGCTTTCATTAGCTCTAATGGAACATTAATTTGTTTAAATGGATACATCCTATTGAGACATAAGCTGCAAGAAGCAGGCTTAGTGAAGAAACTTAAAGCCTGCTATAAATACTAATTGTATATAAAATGTATAAAAGTGAAACATTGTCCACAATGGCCCACTGTAGTGACACCTTTTGCAAATTGTATACTTCTTATTGCTAGAAAGTGGGAGATTGGGAGGTAAGGCAGAGAAAGAGCAAACATCCTGATCTTAACTTATTTTGAAGTTTGTTTTTTAAGTCATGCATCATTCTAAAACAGTTTATGTGTTTAGTATACGCTATTTTTAAATGCACTGTGGGGAATTTAGCAAATTGTTATATGCTATTTAGCATGTTTTAGGAACTGATTCATTATATTTCCAAAAATGGAGACAAAACAATGTTTATGCTGTAATACAATTCAACAGTCGGCTCATTACAGTGGAGTAAGTTAATAAAACTGTAATGTGCTATATAGATAAGGACCAAGGACCATAACATGCAGCTCTTTCCTTGAACATCAATTGCTTTGTCTAAACTGTACAGTAACGGTTTATGATTTTGATAAAAAAAACATTGCCAAATGTCCCAAGATAATATTACTTTATCTTCTGGAGATAAAATACTAAACTACACTGTTGAACTAAAAGTTATCTTTGAGGGAAAATGAAATGCAAATACATTTGGTAGATAGAACCAAAAGGCACATCTATTCAATCTTATCTTAATAAATCCCCAGGATGATGTAGATATGAATGCATACATGATAAGCTGGGTGGATAGATGGATGGATGGATTCATGGGTAGATAGGTGCATGTTTAGATGGGTGGGCAGATAAGTAGGCAGGTAAATTGAATGATTAGTTGGTGGGTGAATAGGTAAGTGGATGAATGGTTAAATGAATGAGGAGGTAGGTGGGTGGCTGGATGTGTGGATGTTTAGGTTGAAGGGTGGTTAGGGGATGGATGAATTAAATGCGTTGGATGAAGTTGGTAGATGGATGAGCAGATAGGTGGGTGGATGAATGGGTAGGTGTAATGAATGGGTGGGTGTATGGATGAGTGGGTGGATGAATTAGTGGGTGGATTTAATGCATTGCAGGATGTTTGGAATCTTTTACATTCTAGCTGTAATAATCATAACATGGTCATAGCATGTTGATCCCTGCTGCAGTTAAATGAATACCCATCTTTTTGCCTAGACCTCACTGTAGCACTTTATAATTATAAAGAAAAGAGAGTCAATTGCCCTAAAGTATAATTACTTCTTTATGTCATGGACATAAAGTGTTACATGCTACATTATTTAACTTAAAGTAATATACCATGTGATTTGAAGGGAAGGTAAAAACATATATATGAAAGTGTTTGTAGATAAAACCAATATGCACATCTATTCTGCTATTACTTAAC
Organism: Discoglossus pictus; assembly: GCA_027410445.1. NCBI lineage: Eukaryota > Metazoa > Chordata > Amphibia > Anura > Alytidae > Discoglossus > Discoglossus pictus. The sequence continues at coordinate 148,695,568 of CM050168.1, forward strand.
AAATACTTGGCATGAATTGATGAATGGGTAGATGCAAGGATGGATGATGGCTGGGTCATTAAATGTATGGGTTAGAAGGACTGATAGATAATTAAATGGATGCATGGAAAAATGGATGGGTAGATGGATGTATGGGTCAATAAACAGGTAAATGGATAGATGGATGGATGGATATATAAATGGATGGCTAGACTGATATATGGATACATAAATCTATAACAACATGGAGGGATGGATACATGGATAGGTAGATACATGGAAACACTGATGGATAAGTGGATGGATAGATACATGGATAGATAAATGAATGGATAATGGAGCGATGGATAAATAGATTGGTTGCAGGACTGATAGATTAATTAATGGATAATGGATACATTGATGGGTAGATAAATGAACGGATAGTGGAAGGATAAATGGATCGGTAGATAGATGGATTGGTAGACAGGTAGATAGATAGATAGATAGATAGATAGAGAGATAGATGAACGGATAATGAATAGATGAATGGGTGGATGAATGGATAGTTAGATGATGGATAGATAAATGAATGGGTTGGTGCATAGGTCAGTGGATAGGTAATGGATAAAACAATCATGCTTTATATATATACATATATATATATATATATATATATATATATATATATATCGATAGATAGATAGATAGATAGATAGATCGCTTAATAGAAGTTTGCTGTTGCTTTGATCACAATTTTCCTCCTATCCTTCACGGACCGTGCAAACATTAGTTACTGTGGGGGTATTTGATTAAAATATTGTTACTGATACAAGTTTAACATTAATTTCATGAACTAATTACGTCCGTCTATTCCTTCTGGGGCTCTAGCAATTACTCACAAACCAAATGAAATGTTGGCACAATGATGTATGGACATGATCTCTCCTGAGTGTATTCATATTGTTATATAGATCAGGTAATGGCTGTACAATAAATCAAGGGCGTAAATAAAGAATAGCAACTGAAGTAGGAAAAAGAGCTCCAGCGGATACATTGCAAAGGAACAAGAAAGCCACCAAAAACAAGTATATGAGACAAAACTAAGGGGACATAATAAAGCATTAGCAAGAGTTAGGTGATCATGTGTATGCAGCTTTTATAATATACAAGTTTTACTTTTTCTTTTTCTTTTATATTATTCCGAGGACATCTCTAAATTAGTTTCTCATAGCAAATGTTTGCAAAATATAATGTTTTATTATGCAATGCACACAAAATACAAAATGTAGCATTTGTTACACTGCACTTTAAAAACTCAGGTAAACTTACACGTTTACTATCATGCATTTAGGGGTAACTGCCATAAAATGTACAGAATGTGCTGTAGAGTTTGTTGTAGAGTTTGTGACAGTGCCCTGTAAACATTATAAATGTTTTGTGTGCAGGGCGGGCTTACAACATTTTGAAGTGTATTTTTTTCTATTTTGCAGTTGTTGGTTATGTTGCAATTTATATTTGAAAGTTGGTTATCAAGCAATGTTATCTAGCTGAAAGTTGGTTATCTCACTGTAGTCTACAACAAAATATGGGGATGCGTATATATATATATATATATATATATATATATATATATATATATATTTGTGGGCACATTTGCAAGTCCCAGCTCAGCTTCCCAGAATGCAGTGTAATAAATGTTTTTCTCGGAATTCTGAGCTGGAAGCAGGTTTTTTAACTTGTTTTTGACATTCAACTGTGATCACAGATGTACTATTTATTTACTATATATATATATATATATATATATATATATATATATATATATATAGTGAAATTACAGTTTTGTTTTCCAGAGTGCAGTGTATTCATTGTATTCCTCTGAATTCTGGGCGTGAAACATGTTTTTAACATATATTTTGACTTTGACATAGGTTCTGTGTTTTTAACATGTTTCTCTTGCATCCTGATGATAGGTGTTGGGGGATAAATGAAAATACTAAAATTTGGTGGATTATCAGGGGACCAATGCTACTGTCCATATTCGTAAGTACACAAAATCAGCTGTTATGTGTAAATAAAAATGTATGTACCAGTTTGTATTGTGCTTGCTGCCATCTAATACACCTAGGCCCTCATTCAATTGCAATTCGACCAATTGAATAGGGCTCTAAATAAGCACATAGCATATATTTTTTAAAGAAGTTTTTAGTTAGTGAAAACCTTGCTTTTGGATAGATGCTTACTTACTAAAAACTTCTTTAAAAATAATATGTTATGTGCTTATTTAGAGCCTTATTCAATTGGCCAAACTGCAATTGAATGAGGGCCCTAGTGTTGAAGTCTCCATACTAACCTTAAATAATTTCAATGTATATTAATGAAGCAAGTCCCTCAACACTCAACACTGTAATTTCAAGAATTGCACTACATCGTTTTTAGAAAGCAGCTAAACAAACAAGGCAATATCTACCCCCAGTAATGAAAAATAATAAATAATTTAATAGATAATAAATTAAAGGTTAGATGATCAAGTCTAGTTCTTGAGGAGAGCATACAAGGGCATGACTAATCCTATGTTGGCCATATATGTGATCACTGATTCCTTAAAAAGGCTGCACCATGCTTTTAATATTTTTGATTGATTAATAGCAAAAATAGTAAAACCCTGTATGAAGGAGGTAGAGTTGGGTTAATTGATGTTAGTGGTGTTTCAAAGTAGATTTACATTTTTTTTGGGGGGGTGGGTGTGGTGTGGATGCTGATTCTTTTTCTTGGTAGAATAGCGTGAATGGTATTCGCTTGGGTGAACATGGGGTAAATGGGAGTTTTAGGGGGTCTTGTGGTACATAGGAGTTTTTAGGTGGTGGGAGCGTGGATGACAATTATTCTTTCTCTGAGGCTTGGTGTGGATCAGAGTTTGTTTGGGGGGTTGTTCATTTTTCTGGGGGAGATGGCCTTAGTGTTGATGGTGATTTTTTATTTGGGGCGTGGTGTGGATGGGATCTGTTTGTGGGGTTCTTGGTAAATGGGAGTTTTTAGGGGTTCTTGCAGAAAAGGGAGTTTTAGGGGGGTATTGGTGTGGGTGGAACTTCTTGCAGGTATGGGGGCTTGGTTGATCATGATTTTTTTCTCAGGGCTTTATGTTGATGCAGGTGTGTTTGAGGGCTTCTTGAGAGGCATATCTCGGGGAGGTGGGTTTGGTGTTCACTGTGACTTTTTTCTTGTGAGTTTGGTGTGGATGGAAGTTTGTTTGTTGGTTTTTATGTTGATGCGGATGTGTTTGATGGCCTCTTGGGAGGTATGTTTGGGGTAGGTGGGCTTGGTGTTCATGTTGACTTTTTTCTTGGGAGTTTGGTGTGGATGGGAGTTTGTTTGTGAGGTCTTGTTGTGGAAGGGTGGGTCATGGGAGGTTTTTGAGGGAGAGGGCTTAGTGTTGGCTTTTTTGTTGCTGGCTTGGTGTGGATGGTTGCTATAATTTTTAGGAGGGGTTGCGTTGGTGAGGACATTAGGGTTTTATTCAGAAAGTTGTTTTGTTTTGGCACAATGGAGCCTTGTTTGGCCACCATATAATTTTTTCTTGTATGGAATCTGGATGACTTGTTTGATCCAAGACACAAACTCCTTGCTCTTTGTAGCCAATCTTTCCTTACATAGGGCCTCATTCTATTAGCGGCCGCAGCCGTTGCGGGGCCGCAAGGACCGGCCGCAAGCTATTCGGCTATTCTATTCCCTTACGGCCGGAGGCTCCGGCAGGCTTGCGGCCGGTGCCTTGCTATCTCTTGCGGCCGCTCGCGCCAGAGGAAAGCCTTTGATCTAAAACGGCCGCAAGAGTTTTGCAATTCAATTGCTCCGGGAAACCTCTTTGCAAGGCTAAAAGCGAGCCGCAGCTTACTTGCAGGAAAGAGGTCTCGCTAGCACCAATTAAGCACATAAAATAGCTCAAATAAAGCCATCCTGCACTTTGCGAAGACTATAAAGGGATTTTAGGTGTTAGAAAAAATAGCACATAATTATCCTGTACTCAAATCCGTAAAATATTTTATTTTTAATATCCGTAAAATATCCATGTAAAAAGTCCAGAGTGCTTGGAGCACCTCAGACACACCCACGCCGCAGCCGGAAAATAAACAGTTAATTTGAACTCGGGTTTGGGCAGATGTGCAAGCTTGAGAGTGGGTTACTTTTAATCCTCATGTCCCCCAATATGATCCCTAGCATTTACAGAGCTGTACAGTGCAGGCTTGAATTTATTTTTGAGTTTTTATATTTCTGAGATTACGGCCGGTTCCAAGATATGCGGCCGGCCGTAAAAGGAGATCCTTGCGGGGCCGTATAATAGAATCGCGAGTTAACTGAACCCCCGCAAGGAATCGCAGCCTTACGGCCGATTTACGGCCGCTAATAGAATGAGGCCCATAGTCATTATCAGGTGAAGATGTGGGGGCTTGAAATAAATACCCATCCATAATTTAGGATTTGGTAGACAGATAGATATAACAGATGCTATTTTGCTCAATGAAGCTCAACTGCAAAAATTGGCAGAACATCTTTCACTTGAAGTTACGTTGTTCAAAATAATGATCCAAGCAATGCATAATATGGAGATTTGATTAACACACTGAATTAAATAACTATGTTTCTTTTTACAGATAAACTTTTTAATATTTCTCAGAATCTTAAAGATTTTACAGTCAAAGTTGAAAGCTCAGAAGATGAAGTTTACAGACTACAAATGCAGGTAAGGAACAAAAAGTAACTGTGTGATAAGACTTGACTTGAGTTTTCTATTATATTTAACATTTTTTTTTTAAATGCTTCTTCTAATCTTATCACTGTAATATCTCACAATGAAAACCAGTATTTGGAAGGTAAAAACATAAATGTAACATTTAAAACGTACATTGGAACTTTAGCATTGCATGTTTAATCAGATCTGCTTTCTCTACCCATTATTAGGTGTCCAGGAGATGGGAGATTATCTACCTGATATGAGTCTTTATCTTTACCCTTCCCAAACAAACCTAGACAAGGCAGAGAATAATATAGGATAGCCTCCTGGGCTGATCTTCCCCAGCTCCTGGAGATCTAATAGGGTATGGAGAGAAACAGCTTTGCTAAAGTTTACAAATGCAATACAAAGTTCAAATGCAATATAAAAAAAACTACATTTAATATATGACAATATTAAGAGTTTATTTACAGGATATTCATAATTGATTATGGTATTATGTATATATGCAAATATGCTGCAGTGGAATCTACCATTTTGCTTTCTGCTGATCTACTTCCTGCAGAGGAAGATGACTCTGAAAAAAAAAGGAGGCGTCTATCTGCAAAGGGCGAATGTGACAGCTGAAACCGCCAATGCTTTCAGCAGAGCTAATGAAAATCTAATTGGTTTATAAGAATACACCATATGTAGGAGGCAGGTGAAAGAATCAGATTTTAAAAGAAAGTTAAACCTTCCAGTAAATTATAATTGCATATAAAAAATGTAAAGCTTGTGTCTAGTTTTTTACTTTAGAAAAATATTTTGTCAAGTTTAGTTATTAAGAAGATCATGTAGAAATATTTAGATTTTATTTTCCTTTAAACATGTTTACATGTATATTTTTGTTTTATTCTGCTTGATTTTGTTGGTGAATTAATCTATTGCACCATCTGCCCTGATATATGGACATAAACTGACTAATATGTAATTATTTAGTTTTCAATAAATGCTAATTGTAATTCGTTTAATAATGTATATGTTGTCCCTATTTAAGGCTTACAAAAGCAACACTGGTATTAATCCCATTACTGGGCATCCACGAGGTTGTGTTCTCATTCTTCACAGACGAGCAGGTCGACGGGTTTTATAAACACATTCGTCTCTTCTTTCAACTGACCCTGAGCTCTTTCCAGGTAATGTCTGAAGAGTAATGCATTTACTTCTATTTAATTATATAAGTAGACATTGGTGAGGTATTTGGTAAAAACACAATAAAATAAAATGGGGTATCCTTGAGCACACATAGCATGGGTGGAGCTACTGCAGGTGCAGCAGATGCAAAGTACCAGATCCATTTACCGGGTAGGAGCCCACAACTACTGGCAGAGGTCTAGGGTGTTTATTAATAATGTAAGATCATTTTAGTATAATTTAACATATATTAAATAAATCAATAAATCAATAAATATATATATATATATATATATATATATATATATATATATATACATATATAAAACAATCATTTCATTTATGGTGGGCAAAGGAGCGATAGAAGCTCTCCACAGTACAGTAAATAAATAGTACATTTGTGATCACATTTGAATGTCTAAAATAATTAAAATAAAATGTGTTTCTTGCTCAGAATTACACTGCAAAGTTACTACACTGCATTCTGGGAACCTGGGCAGGCACATGCAAATGTGCCCACATAGGATTTGCTCTTGCAATCCAGAATGCAGTATAATAACTTTGCAGTGTAATTCTGAGCTGGAAACATTTTGTTTACTTGTTTTAGATGTTTAAAAGCGAACACACTTGTATATATATATATATATATATATATATATATATATATATATAGTAAATAAAAAGTACATCTGAATGTCTTAAGCAAGTTAAAAAACCTGATTCCAGCTCAGAGTTCTGAGAAAAACAGTAATTACACTGCATTCTGGGAAGTTGAGCTGGGACACACAAATGTGCCCACAAATATATATATATATATATACATGCAAATGGACTTATTAATGTATTATTCGTTTTTATTCGTACAGTGGAGAGCTTTTCTCACTCTAGTGCTCACCATACACTAAATGATTGTTGTGGAATACCCAATCCTACAAAATCTATTCCACAAACTAGAATCTGCCTTATACTGATGATAGCCAAAAGCTTGAAACAGGCCTGTATATGAGTGATTCTTGGTTTGTGTAAAATCCAACCCGATGCTTTGCTTAAAAGCTGGTTAATACGGCGGGCATCTGCTTTAAGGGAGCAATGTATAAAATCGCTATTTTTGGATTAAAAGAGTGAGGTAAATTGTATTCTCATTTGCATGTCCCCGCCTGTTAGACATGCAAATGGGCTTATTAATGTATTTTTCGTTTTTTATATATATATATATATATATATATATATATATATATATATATATATATATATATATAGTAAATTAATAGTACATCTGTGTTCACATTTGAATGTCTAAAACAAGTTAAAAAAACGGTTTCCAGCTCAGTTATTACACTGCATTCTGGGAAGCCGATCAAGGACATGCAAATGTGCCCACAAATGCCTCACCCTTCAATCAGCCCATTTTAAAGATGGCTTCCTTTAAGCTAATGCTTGCTGTATTACACAGCTTTTATTCAAATCCAAGGTTGGATTATACACAAACTGGGAATCCTATCCACGTACAGCTTTGGAGTGGAGCATGGAGTGGGATCTCAGCTTGTGTTGTGGATGTTATGAGTAGGTAGTTCACCACAACAATCATTTAATATATGGTGGGCAAAAGAGCTATAGAAGCCCTCCACAGTACAGTAGAACAGTCTGTGTTCACATTTGAATGTCTAAAACAAGTTAAAAAAAGCAGCTCAGAATTCCGAGAAAAACAGTTATTACACTGCATTTTGGGAAGCTGAGCAGAGACATGCAAATGTGCCCACAAATGCATAGGGTCAACATATATTAATTTATAGATATATACTGTGTATATATATATATATATATATATATATATATAATATAATTATTTTCTTTAAAAAAATAATTTTCTTTTAAAAAACTGTTTGCACTAGAAATAATTGACCAAGTTGTCGTTTATATTGTTCAGCAAAGGTCCTAATTATACTAGAAATTAAATCTATACTTATATATAAAGGCATTTATATTTGTTTTTTTTATTAAATACAATCTAAATTAGTACAACTATTTGACATGGGCCCTCATTCGATTATCGGCCGTAAATCGGCCGCAAAGCTGCGATTCCTTGCTGGGCTCCCGTTACCTTGCAATTCAAATAGACGGCGGATCTCCCCTTTACGGCCGGCCGTATATCTTGCAACCCGCGCCGTAAGCTCAGAAATCTTTAAAAGCAAATATAAATTCAAGACGGCACTGTAAAGCTCTGTAAATGCTAGGGATCATAATGGGGGACATGAGGATTAATAGCAACCCCCTCTCAAACTTGCACATCAGCCCAAATCCGAGATTTCATTAACTGTTTATTTTCCGGCCGCAGCGTGGGCGGGTCTGAGGTGCTCCAAGCACTCTGGACTTTTTCCATGGATATTTGACATAAATGAAAATAAAAATTATTTACGGATTTGAGTGTAGGGGAATGTTGTGCTATGAATGCTAACACTTACAATCACTTTATAGTCTCCTCAGAGTGCAGGATGGCTTTATTATGTGCTTAATTGTGTGCCTGCGGGACCTTTTTTCTGCAAGTAAGCTGCGGCTCGGTTTTAGCCTTGCAGAGAGGGTTCCCGGAGCAATTGAATAGCAACCGGGATTTGCTTGCGGCCGAAACTCTTGCGGCTGTTTAAGATCAAAGGCTTTCCTCCGGCGCGTGATTCTGTGTTATAGATATCCTTCAATTGGAGGGATGCTGATATTTCAACCTTCAGTCAAAGTTATATCATTCAAATGGTAAATCCATATGTTTACATGTGCTGACCCATTTGGGTATAAATATATCAGTGAAGCTATACTATCAGTAAGCTTATAATGAATGGTATAGAGTTGGCTTGCTTAATAAATAAATTGTCCCAAAAATAAGACCTGTGGATCTAACTATGAATGCCTCATAGAATTTCAAGAGTCCTATGGAGATATGTATGGCACACATTCATACAGACAAACACAATGAAGTCCCTGTACTAAATAGCAATAAATATTCGGTGCTTGGGTCTCCTAGGACCAGACTGTCAGTTAATCAAGTCCAAAGTAAATCTAGGGCAGAATAGGTTAAATCCGGAGCATAAACGGGGAATATGAGGGACATTAAGCTAGGCCATAAACTCTAAACGCCCGCGGGCTGCACTATCATTGACTTCCGGGTCTGTAGCACGCATGCGCATGTCTGCGTGATGACGTACGCTGCGTGGTTACTATGGCCTGACGCGTTTCGCCGTGAATACGTCTTTCTCAAAGGTAAAATGACACGAAGCTGTCTAGAGGGAGTCATTTATAGGTGGTGGTTGCCAGGGTAACGCAGTAAAGGCGTGCTTACTTCAATTCTGACTTATATATCGCCATCCACTGGAGGCAAATTGAAGGACCTTCCAGAGGATAGAGAAAGAAGGTTATTAGTGAGGAGATGGTATAATTCTATAGTGGTAGTATTGTATTTGGTCTTCCTTTAATAATGAAGCTGAGTAAGCTGAGTGATCTTCCAGAAAATAATAAAATAAAGTTATTAGTCATGAAGAGATGGTATAATTAAGCAGTGATAGTGTTGTGATTGGTCATTAATAATGAAACTAAATAAACTAAATAGACTAATACTAGTATTGAGTGGTCTATAGGGACAGCTTGTGTCCCCAAATGAGTGGACAAAGATAAAGATAAAACATATTACTCAACACTATGATAAAGTGTGTGAAAGTAGGTCACAAGAAGAACAATCCTAATAAAAGAATGTGAACCGGTGTTAAGTGGAACTCATATAAAGTTCCTAAATTGTGACTGAAGTAAGAACTAAATGAAACCAGAATGTGTATGTAAATGGTAAAAAATAAATAAATCTGTGGATAAACTAAATACCTCATAATAAAAGTGCTAGAAGTAATGACTAGTGCTATCTTGATTTATAGAAACCAACTTCTATAGATGAAGGAAAGGATATACCTCTGGTGAATATAATAACCAGCAGATTCCCTATAAAGGTGTAAATGGAGTACTAATGTGTCCAACTATGTTTTTAAATGTCACTAGACCTATGGACCATGACAAATAAGATAGTGTTACGTGAATAAAATAATTAGGAGTGTCTATATAAGACCTATGATATGCTACCTTTTATGTGTAATCAAGGAATAAGCTTATGTATCATAAGCAACTAAAGAGAATGTATCATTAATGGGCTATGAAAGATAATAATTAATTATACCACACTCTTTAAATGAATGGTGTGAAGGTAAAACCTTCATTCAAACCATTAGGGGTTTGTGCTTTAAGTTTATATATCCATCTTGCCTCACATTGCAGTAATTTTTTTTCTAAGTCTCCTTGTCTGGGTCCTGCATATACTTTCTCTACCGCACAAAAAGATAATACCTCACTATGATTATCATGATAATATCTTACATGGCGAGCAATTGGTGTATCCAGTGTATTCTTGATACTATACACATGTTCTCCAACTCTCCGGCGCAATTGGCGCCTAGTTTTACCTACATAAATCTTCCTGCATATACAGGAAGCTACATATACTACTCCAGTGGAAAAGCAATTCAGAAACTCCTTTATTACAAATTTTTCCCCTGTTCTTGGGTGTTCAAATATTTTGGTTGGTGTAATATACCTACAAAATTTGCATTTGCTGCATCTGAAACAACCTGCCAGAGGTTGTAGCCAGGTTTTGGGTTTGAGTTCCTGAAAAGAGCTATGGACTAACATATCTCTGAGGTTTCTACCTCTACGGTATGTGATGGAGGCCTTTGATGGCAGGACCTCTTTTAAGTCATCATCGCTCCTTAAAAGATGCCAATGTTTTCCTAAGATCTCTCTGATAATATCAGAGTCATACCCAAAGGTCATTATGCAACGTGGTTGGTTACTTTTTTTGTCCATTAGCTTTTTTCCATTAAGGCCATTAAGTAATTCCGTTCTATTGCAGTTCGATGCAAACTTAAAAGCAGATTTGAGGCATCTTTTAGAATAACCTCTTTCTAGAAATCTTATTCGCAATTTATCTGCTTTAAGTTTAAATTGCTCATCAGAACTGCAATTTATTTTAATTCGGAGGTACTGTCCTCTGGGGATTCCTCTTTTGAGTGGCTCAAAATGTTGGCTACTCCAATTTAACAGGGAGTTAGTGGCTCTATCTTTTCTGTAGGTCGTGGTAGATAATCTTCCGTCACCATCCTTTTTTATCAATAGGTCCAGAAAAGTGATGGATGTGAAATTTATCTCATAGGTAAAATTGAGACCCAGATCATTGGTATTGAGTTCAACCATGAATCTTTCAAAATCTAGTCTGGTACCCGTCCAGACCACCAACACATCATCTATAAAGCGACGCCACACTATCGCATGTTCAGAGAGAGAAGAATGGGACTCTTGAAATACATATTTTTCTTCCCATCAACCCAATAGCAAATTTGCATAGCTTGGGGCACAAGGTGTCCCCATAGCTGTGCCCCTTTGTTAAAGATACCATTTGTTATTGTATGTAAAGTAGTTGTGTTTTAACACATACTCCAATAAATCCAATAGCAAACTATTAAATTTGGTATGGGCAATACCTTTCATACCCAAAAAATAGCTTAATGCTTTAATCCCATACTGGTGGGGTATGCTGCTGTATAAGGCCTCTACATCAATCGATGCTAGCCAAGCAGTTTCAGGTATGGAGAGATCTTCCAATTGTTTCAAGATGTCATTAGTATCTTTAACATATGATGGTAAACACTCTACCGTTTCACTCATGTGATAGTCAATGAATATGCTAGCATTATAAGACAGGTTATTAGTGCTGGATACAATGGGTCTCCCTGGAATAGGTACCTTTTTCTTGTGTATCTTTGAGAGGGAATAAAAGATAGACATAGTAGGGAATTTAGGATATAGGAACTGATAGGTTTGGTCATCAATAATATCTTCCTCTTTTGCCTTATCCAAAATATCTTTAAGGATTTTTTTAAATTCAATAGTTGGATTTTTTGGAATAATCCTATATGTGTTCATATCATCCAGGATTCTATTACACATATCCTTGTAGTCACAATTGTCCATTATGACAATATTCCCTCCCTTATCAGCAGGTTTAATTTGTATCTCTTTGCACTTTTCCAAATCCTTAAGTGCTGCAAATTCATTTTTAGTTAGATTAAACTCTCTTTTTAGTCTGAGATAGTCAATATTTTCAATATCCATAGTTATTTGCTGTAAGAAAACCCAGATATTAGCATAGTCCTTCAATCCTGGTGTAAATGACACTTACAGATGGGTGACTAAACATATTCATGATAACGCACAGAGTCAGGATCTTGGAAATGCATTTCTGCTTTAAAACAGCAACATTCAAGATCAATTCATTTTTTAACATATATTTTGTTTTTTAAAGGACCGCTGTAGTCATTTTTTTTATCTGCTGATTACAATAAATCAATATATGAAAAAATCAGTAATTTTAATTTTAAGACTTACATTTGGAATTTAGCATTGCAGCCTCCAACAAATCTGCCTTTCTCCACCCCCTATTTCATATCCAGAGGGTGGGAACAGGAGGTTGTCCTAAAAAAGTACTATAGACTAGCCTGTTTGCCTGCAGTTAACACCAGGAAAAGGCTCCTATTAGGACAGCCTCCTATACACCTCTGGGCATCTGACTGAGGGGAGAAACTGATTGGCCGTAAGCTACAATTGAAATGCAACTTACACTTTATCTTGAAATTACTGGCACTTCCTAAAAAACATTATGAAAGCAAGTTGTAACGGCTCTGCAAATTTATACACACACATGTATGTAATAAATGTATATATATATATATATATATATATATACATATATATATATATATACTGTATATATACATATAGTAAATAAATAGTACATTTGTATTCACAAACAAGTTAAAAAAAATGTGTTAATGGGCAAGCTACACTTGAATTACAGCTTATTTTTTTATTACAGAGTACAAGAGTATGTACCAATTATGGAACTTGCCCAGTTTACCAGTTTACTGCTCCATGTTTATGGAGAGATGAGAATAAAAATGTTATTCTATTACATGAATGTAATCTTACATCAATAACTCAGAGGTGTGTGATTTGATACAGGGGTAGCAATACAATGTAAGTGTTATACGTTTTACACATACACAATAAAGCACTATCTATCTATCTATCTATCTATCTATCTATCTATCTATCGATCGATCTGCCAAGGTTCCCAGAATGCAGTTTACTAGCTGATTTTCTTGGAATTCTGGGCATGAAACAAGTTTTTTTAACTTGTTTTAGACATTCGAATGTGAACATAAAATGTACTATTTATTTACTATTTAATATTGTGAAAAGAGCAGTGAAAAATGTTTTCACAGCTTCTCTACTTGATTTTGACTGCTGTACATGATGTATGCAATTGTTCAACACACAGTCCCTCCTGTGGATACAGCCTGCTGACTCAATAAGTGTCCATCATGCATCTGCCTCTCACTCCTGGTCATTCCTTGTAGATTGTAAGCTCTCCAGATGGTGACCTCAAACCCTTTCCCTTGAATACCTACTGTACAATTTGAATTATTTGTTTACTGTATATATTTATTTTTATTATATTATTTTATTACTATATACAGTAGCTCTATGGAAAATGTTGGCCTTTTTCCAAGTTTTCAGAGGGGAAAAATAAAAATAAATTTCTTTTTTTCCCCTTTGTAGGGATTTCTTGTTGCCACGTTGTATTGCTTTGCAAATGGCGAGGTAAGTACCACTGAATGTATCACTAGGTAAAAGGATACAGAATTTGGTAGCACCTTCCAGTCTCATACAGATAACAATGCCTTTGTTTCTGAAACTAGGTCAACAAGATTAACTGTATTATGGAAGGAGGAAGGAAAATGTAACAGTTAAAGTCATAAGGGACATAATAGTTATTGTAGAGAATAATATAAACATATACATACATTTAATTACAATAAAAACAATCGCCATTATATATGTTTACATATAGAAACATGTTTCATTTGTATTACTGGCACCCTATTGATATGCCTAACAACTTTGGAAGACGGAAAACATAAATCTACTTAAATCTTTAAGATCTCCTAAGTGTTTAAATTATTTTTTTATTTTATAAATATCTATAATTAATTATCTAAAGCCATGCAGTTTATCTACAGCAGTTTTTAAATTTTAAATGGTTTACTAAATTGTAACATATAGATATTTTAGCAGGTAATAGCCACTCAGCTAGTGAGCTTAAAGTCTCTGTGCCAAGATGTAAAGATTTATACTTTATCAATGTAAAGGTCAATTAGCACTCCTCTGCCTGGAACTATAAAAGTGGTAATTAAAGGCTTTCTATAGTCTGTTTCTCAAACAGAATTACCTTAGGAAAAACTCAAGGGCAGAGAGACATTCTGTAATGTATAACACCACGTCAAGGACATGTGAAGGGCATGTACGAGGAGCTCAATGCACAGATCTTCTATCAGTACCCTAGAACGAACAATTATATCTGGAAGTCATTGGCAGGGGGTACTTTTTTAAGTGACCCAGCCTTGAAGAGGGCCCCAAGCTGCCCACTCCCTTCAAATGAGTTGACGAACCACTTAAATGTTACTATCCTTCCACCATGGATGAATTCACTAAGTATCTCAAGTGACTCATCTCACCACCCATCTCAGCCTGTTGATATACTTAGGACCCCCCCCAAGTGACATCATTTTTATTACTCAGACAGCCCAATTGTAATTGAGTCCAATTTGTTTCATATTATCACATACTAATTTCATACATTGGTAGTATTAATCAAAGCAGTATAGTTGTATTACATTGCATTCCCTTCAACATTTTTATCCTAGGTTTGATAATTAACCAGTATTTGGAAATTCATACCACAATAAAAAAGAGCATCCCTAATTATATAATTTAATGAGGAGAAAAATAAGAAATTAGAAATGTATGATGAGCTTTTACTTTTATTTCTTTGCATTCAACATAAACAATTTACAAATAAATAATAATGCCAGATAAATTATGATTACAAAAATGATTTAATCAATTTAATCTAAATTAAAAATGTAGCACTGCTTGCTAGACAAAATCCCTCTCCCACTTTCACCCTGTAGTGAGAGGAGAGCACTAGTAGCTAAGTCTTAACTTTGAACACACATTTATATATTGCTTTTTTAAAAGATTATTAACTTAATAAACGAAGCACATCTAGCTACTGTTGTCACTGAGAATACGCACAGTCCATGTAGTGATGTGGCTTCTCTTGGTGCCATAGATAAATGTCTAATTACCTTTATAGCTAGGTTGCCCATGAGGATACAAATACCCATAGAGTGGTATGGCTCCTCAGACTGGCACCCTAGACAACAGCCTTATTTAATGTAAGGCTATATTACTCCTAATAATCTAGACAGTCCATGAAGTGATGTATCTCCCCAACAGTCACATTTGTTTTATGGTTTGTTTGCCCCTAATATGGACAGTCCATAGAGCAATGTGACATCTCTTACAGACTGGTGCCATAGCAGACTAGTCTGATTTAAGAGTAGGTTGCCCCTCAGAATAAAGTAATGTTTGAGAATCTTATTAGTGTTTATTTGTTTTCTTCAGGTAAAAGCAGAACTCAAAAAAACAATTAAACCTCTTCCGGTTGCACTATCTTCCATGTCAAACCTTCTGCATCAGCAACAAGGTCAAGTATCAAACCAAATGTCCGAAGCAACAGGGAATAAATTCTTTGGGACTAATGGATTTTACCAAGAAGTGAAACGCCCTAGTAGTCTTCAGCTGCTTCACGTGACGGTAAACATGACAGGAGATCTGAACCCACAGCATATTGCCCCTCAGCAATATTTTTCAAGAGGAAGCGTGTCTGAAAGTAGTGATGGAGGTTTAACAATGGGCGAAACGATAGAGGAACCACTAGAGGAAAGTGAAATTTAATCATTTGCTGTTATGAAGACTTTTTTCACATTATATGTTGGCATCAGTAGAGGCACCAGCCTGGCCAGGCCATTGGAAATGAACAAAACTACATCAGGAGCCACAACAGATGGCTGCCATACTGTTCAATATCAAAATCAACTGTAAAAATAATTCCGGTATAGATCACGTTTTTGGGTTATATATAAAGAACAAAGGTGTTTTTCTTTTATTTGCTCTTTTGAAGAATTATGACTGAAAATATTCAACAAGTTTTTACAAGTAAAATTAGATTGCCTCTAATGCATTACTTTTATATGCAATTATGCTGCTGTGGAATCTACCATTTTTTTCGGCAGATCATCTTCATGAGAAGTGACTTTGCAAACTCAGGAAGTTTGTATCTGCACAATAGGAAGGTAAAAAAAAAATGGAAGCCAGTAAAGAAAAATTGCATATAAAAGTGAAAAATATAAAGGATGTGCATTTTCTTTACTGTGTAATAGATTAAATGTTGTTAAGGTTTGTTATTCAAAACACCATATAGAAAACATACAACCACAGCGGTCCTTTAATATCTAGTAAAAGATAACAATTAAGGAAAGTGTAGATTGGTTAAAACTTACTTAAGTGAAAGTAGACACCAGAAATTAATTTTATCTGCCCTGATAATGTGTAAATGCTACTTTATACATGTTTACCAGAGAAAACCTCAATTTATTTAATTTTAACTACTACCGTTAATCAAAATTGGTAATTTTGCTTTACTGCACTGCAGTGAAACAGGACTATATTCCCACATTGCTGTGTGCCAATTTGTTATTTTAGGAAAATTGAAAATGTATTATAAAACTATCAGATTAAAATTTTAAAACAACGATCGAGGCATTAAAAGTACATTTAAGTCACCAAACGGGAATGCACCGTCAGATATAAGACTAAAAATACTTGAATACAAACTTCCTGAATACATTCTACAAAATATCAACAAAAGAGCGAAATGTAGTTTTTAATATGTCATTTTCACATTAATCATCTGTTACAGATAATAAATCCAAGTATCCCTTTTAATCTAACACAGAAACCAACATAATGTTTATTGAAGTTGAAGTGCTAATTAGGGATGGCTACTGTATAAATGATGTTGAGTTTATAATGTATTATAGTGTAAATAATATATGAAAAGGTTTTCCTGGTCACATATTTTTTTTTTAAAGCCATTTGTATGGTAGTTTGCTTCGGCTATAATTAGTTAAAGGACCACTGAAGTCATAAACTTGCAATATTGTATTGAAACGAGCTTCTTTTAATCAAAAACTTACAAAAAAATGCTTCGAAAGTTTACATTTTTTTTATTGAATCCCTGAACAAAATGCCTTGTGGACACACTAAGCACCTCCTCCTGAATATTTTTTAGCTGTATTATGTTTGGCCAGTAGAGGGAGCATTTTATTTGCCATAGAGCTCCTTAACTCATCTGGTGCAGTCCCCTGATACCAAGCTACTTAAATGCAGTTTGAAATATGTTCTAAAAGCAGTTTGTAGACAAAATAACATATTTTAACACTCACAGCACTCATTTTATATGCAATGGATAACTTTTGCAATGTTTAAAACATGCTCTTTGGAATATATGTGACTTTAGTGTCACTTTAAATATCTTGTACAATCTGTTGTATTATATTACTTGTTTTACATACTATACTATCAATATTATTTGTAAATTGTGCACACATTTATTTTATAATCCGATTTTTAATAAAAAAATGTTAAGAAAAATGACTGAATTATTGAATGTTCACAAATAACATTCACTATGTGGAATTTTGTAGTTTTAAAAGCCAAAGTGATGTATTGTCCAAATCAACTAAGGTTTAGAATTAGTTACTTCTTATGAGCAAATATAGAAAGGAAGGGGAGGAGAGAAAAAAAGTACAAATGAGTATAGCATGAAAACACTATTTATTATATACACTGAACATATAGTAAAAAATGGTGTTATCAGCAAAACAATGACAAAACAGGCTCCTTTGTATTTCATCTAGACAGGACTTCTTCAGGGATACTTTAATTAGGAAGGTATATGAATACCTTTATCATAAAGTCCTTCATTTAAGCAGATAAGTGCCACTGAGTAGAGCTTTGCTATTTTCTACCTGAGTGCCCACTTTTACAGTTTGGTTTTCTGTTGACATGAACAAATATTTTGCCACTAAAACTCTTTAAAAAAAAATACTGGAAAAATGTGCGCAAAAAACAATTATCTCATGTGAGATAATTGTACCCAGTGTTATAAACGGCCTACATTTAGCATCCATTTGAGAACTTAAGACTAAGAGTCCCATTCAATTCCTGATTCCTAACACTCAAAAATCCATATTTTCAATTGCAGGCGCTTTTTTTCAGTAATATTACACATGCATTCATTTTCTTGACATGTAATATTACTTAGCTCACCCACAACTCGTAAACCCAAGCTTTGTCAGTAAATTACAAGGTTTAGGATTACACAAAATGCAGTGAATAAGTAATATTACGTTGTTCAAACCCCACTGACACAATGATATCCCTATGGATCCCCTCCATCCACAACATTAAGGGAATCCTCAAGGATCCCCTTCCCCAATTCCCCACTTTCCCAGCTCACACCCTATCTATATCCATTGGGGTCTATTAAGATCCCTATGATGTCTAAAAATTAACCCTGTGCCATGGGGGTCCTTAAAGGTCCTCTGTGGCACCTAAATGTTACCCACCACCATTAAGGTCTCTAATAGACCCCAGTGGCATAAAACAGTGGCACTGGGTTCATTTTTAGGTGCCATGGATATCTGTAATGGAAATCTGTAATGGGGTTGATCGGGTATGAGCAGGCACAGGGATTTCTTTTAGTAAGCATTTTTCTCTCTTTACAGGTGCTATTCAGTGCACATAGATTTTTTTCTGATAAATCAGTAATATTATGAGTTGTTAATCATAAGTAATTTTGAGAGTTCTCAGTAAAGTTCTCATTAAATAGTGATTTAGTGCAATAGCAGCTTGTAATAGTTACTGATGTGTGAAAATCAATGGGAAAGCATGCCGTAATTTGCGAGTAATTGATGTTTTCGGGCATTAAGAGTAGTTCACTCGCAAACATGGAAAAAGAATTGAATATCTAGGTAGAGTTACTGACCACTTTTTAGAGATGAAATTATACAAATTAGGCAACTGAATAGGGCCCTAAGTTTTGCATTTGTTTGACCTGGGTCAAGGGTGATGACACACACAAAGATGCTTTTATGCATGTACTTCACTTGGTCCAAGAGTGCTGCGAAAGGGCCTAAGTTAAAAGCAGAGACTCTTTAAGAAGCCCTATTTTGGGTGAAACAAGAAGAGATATTGCTGCTGAGATTGCTACTACCAAGTCTATTTGGTAACTCCAACGTCATTGCTTTGCAAGGCTTCTCAGCTGATGGACAACTGGAACAGAGAAGTGGGAGCTACGAACTGGGAAGATTAAAGGATTACTTAGGGACTACTGGAATTTTCCTTCACACAAAACTATTGTTTGATATCATTTAAGAATTGTATTTATT
Organism: Discoglossus pictus; assembly: GCA_027410445.1. Taxonomy (NCBI): domain Eukaryota; kingdom Metazoa; phylum Chordata; class Amphibia; order Anura; family Alytidae; genus Discoglossus; species Discoglossus pictus. Next base: position 148,714,930 of record CM050168.1, read on the forward strand.
TTTAAGAATTTTATTAATGCTTTGAGTGCTTTCTCAGGGCCTTTGTTATGATTCTGTGGATGTGCTAAAGATCATTCTCCATTCGTTCACCCTCATGGTATCTCAAACTGATGACATCTCCATTGACTTAAATGAAAAGGGGATACGATGTTAACTTAACCCAGTAATACAATGAAAGACTAGATTTAGTACCTATGTACTTGCCTTGGACACTGGGTGAGGTCTCTGGGCTGATGTTATGCATCAATTTCACTTGGCTTAGAGTGCTGACTCAACACCTATATTACGTGTCATTTTTACTTTTGCTTAGATTGCTGATTCAAGAGCTAAGCACGTGATGTGCTTTGAGTTCAGCCTAAGGGCCTACGTTATGTCTTAATTTTACTTGGTTTTAGACTGCCTTCCTAATTTTTACTTGAGTTTGGAGTGCAGGCTCAATGCCTAAATTATGCTTCAATTTTAGTTAGACTAAGAGTGCTGTCTCAAGGTGTAAGTTATGCAAGGGACTTTACTTGGGCATCCATAGTAGAACATAACAGAAGAGAGCATGTTAAATACAAATATCAATCTATTTTTTTTCCATCACTTATATAGTTGTGAGCGTCCGAGTTGTTGATAACGCATGCGGGCATAGCGAGGGCTGCGGCGAGGGCCTCAGTTGCTGGCATGGAGCGCCAAAGGGCGCTCCTTGCCAGCAACTGCGACCCTCGCAAAATTTACGTTCAAAACGCAAACAACAACCGCGACCACGCAAACAACACGACACACCAACTACGACCCTCGCCAAACTTTACCTCGCAACGCAAACAACATACGAGACACGTTAACACACATTACGACCTCGTGCAACAAGTCGGACGCAACTCGCGAACATGGAAAAAATTCAAAACACAATAAATACACACAGCACATACATAAAAATCTTACCTACAGCAAGAGGGGAGCATCCCAGGACCTAAAAAAAGCAACTTACACCTTCATTTAACCTCAAAATAAAAGAGTTTTAGACACTAAAAAAATTTTGCTAAGCGAGAGAAAAAATGGCCGCCTAACAAAACGAAAACGAGGCTACAAACGCAAACAACATACGAGACACGTTAGTCACACCATTACGACCTCGCAAACATCGCCTGCAACCCGCGAACATGAAAAAATTAAAAACACAATAAATACACACAACACATACATAAAAACCTTACCTACAGCAAGAGGGAGCATCCAGGACCTCAAAAAAGCAACTTACACCTTCATTTAACTCAGAAATAAAAGAGTTTAGACACTAAAAAATTCTCTAAGCCAGAGAAAAAATGCCGCCGAACAAAACGAAAACGAGGCTACAGCACTCTAAACACGCAAAACACCACAACAAACTCGCAAAATACCACAAAGAAACTCGCAAAACACCACAAAAGACCTACGGATATTCCGCTAGAGACGCATACCACGACATTACCCGGCATTTTACGACAATGCGGAAGTACACGACTACGCTAACGGTTTGGTCTCCGCGCACGGCACACTATTAACACTGCACACATTCATCACCTTACCAGCACCTCCACACCACTAATGCTGCAGCAACATCAAAACAGATTGCAGCTCTTCAACACAATGCTTCAAAACAGGTAACAGTATATTCATTTATTAATGTATTATATATTTCATTATTACACACCAAACAGCATTAGCTACCTTACAATTTCATTGCCGTCATTTTTTGACGGCAATTCGCTAGTGAGTTTATAACATTGATATATGGACTGACACATCTATTTGAAGAGGTTGTATTTAGGCAAGATTGCAGGTCTGAATATTTTTGTCACTTTCATTAAATTCTGTCCTGGCAAAAATAAATTGAATTCCTCCACCATCAGGAGTAGTTCTAGAGCTCCAGTATCACATTGCATGCACTAAGGGTAAAATGGATTGTTTCTCTAATCTATTTATTCTAAATCTGAAGTGCAGAATGTGTATGGCAAATGTGTGTATAATTATGTGTAATCTGCATGTAGTAATGTCTGTAATAAAGTGTATGCAAAGTATAGGGATTGCATTAATATATTAAGATATGTTATGCAGATAAATTGTTTGTATACTATCTTTTGCGGGTAGTGTATATTATTTTATTTATTGTGCAATGGGACTGTGTACATATTATGCACAAAGTGTATGCGTTTCCTTTTATTTCTATACTGTGAAGAGAGATCATTTGTATATTGTGTAGCGGCTGTGCATATACTCTATTGATAGTGTAGCAACTATATTTGAGTGTATATATATATTATATCATATATATAATTATATATATATATATATATATATATATATATATTGTGTACTTTATGTATGTGTGTGTATATATATATTGTGACAAAGTCATAAAGAAATTAGTGGGAGAATCTAGATGGCAGATATGTGAGCCTGAGGCTGGGATAGAGGCATTTGCCTAATCCAGTCCTGCAGGTGTTAAAAGGCCTCTATTACATCACAATGTGGCTGCAGCAGTGAACAGGGGCAGTCTGTTGAAAGATCAGTTGTAGACCAGGAGGAGAAGTGTGCAGCGGAAACAGAGAGAGTTTCCCAGAGGGGCTGCTGGAATTGTAACTGGAAGCGGCAGGATCTGAAACTGGAAGTCAGATCCAGACTCAGAGAGACTAAAGGGGGGAAGCTGGTCAAGCAAAGATCACAGAGCAGGACCCTGGACTAAGAAGTGAGAGGCCAGTACTCTAAATATACAGGTTTTGGAGTGTTTACTATTTGTCCCACCCAGACTTAGTTTGGGAATGGATAGGGATAGTTACGAAATGCTCTGAAAGTTAGGAAATGCTCTGCAAGAACCACTCTGTCAGTCCACGACCACTAACTTCCCAGATCCTCCAGAATAAAATTTCAACTCATGACCCTAACTTATAAACCTCTCAGCAATAATGTACCCTCTTGCATCTTCTGGCCTCATTTTAAATACTCTCCCACTCGCCTCATTCCCTCTGCTAATGACCTTTTTTCCTCGGCTCTTATCACCACCTCCTCTCACTCTCGCCTTCAGGACATTATCTCGTGCTGCTTCTATTCTTCGGACCTACTTGCCTTGCTCAACTTCACTACCCTGCTGCCTCAAAACCTTTAAAACCTCACTAAAATGCATTTGTTTAAGAAAGCCTATCACCTTCAGTCTTCATATGTGCAATGTACCTATCATTCTCCTGTACCTCACCCAAGGTGCGTGTTTTCAATCTAGTATCGATGCTTTAGGAAAAGTTATTTCAAATTTAGGCTCAATAACAGGGCCCTCCATTCTTTACAATGTGTTAAAATCATTTTTGTCTCGTATGTAACCCATGTAGAGTGCTATGGAATATGTTGCAGCATTACAAATATGCAAAATTATTATTATTATCATTATTACTACTACTACTAACTAATAATAATCACATATAATAGTTGTCAAACTGCGATTCGTAGTCACACTTGCGTCAAATATCAGTTTGAAAACCGCATTGCGCACCGGTCCGCGCATGCGCATTGTACGGCGTAAGCCACACATGTGCAACAGCCCGCAAATGTGCATAGTAAGCCACACGCATGCGCCATGTGCATGCAACGGCATGCTTCGCATCATCATATAAGCCGCATTTGTGCATTGCGCAATGGTGGCCTGCGCAGATGTACTGCACAGCGGTGGGTCGCGAGACTGACTGCGCTGCGACAAGAGGAGGAGGGGAGACACAGGGCAGGGAGAGGATTGGGGAGAGACACAGGGCAGGGAGAGAAGTGGGGAGAGACACAGGGAGAGGAGGGGGACACACAGGAGAGGGGGGGAGAGACACTGGGGAAATGAGCGGGGGGGGGAGATACACAGATGAGCGAGGGGAGACACAGGGGGGTGAGAGGAGGGGGAGGAGAGACACAAAGGAGTGAGAGGAAGGGGAGGAGAGACACAGGGGAGTGAAAGGATGGGGAGAGACACAAAGGAGTGAGGGGGGGCGAGACATAGGGAAGGGAGATGAGGGGGGAAGAGACACAGGGGAGGGGGAGACACACAGGGGTGGGAGAGGATGGGGGTAGATACACACAGGGGAGTGAGAGGAGGGGGGGAGACAGGGCAGTGAGAGGAGGAGGGAAGAGACACGGGAGTGAGAGGAGGGGCAAGAGACGCAGGGGAGGGAAATGGGAGGGAACAGACACGAGCAAGGGGGGAAGAGACATGGGGAAAGAGACACAGGGGAGAAAGAGACACAGGGGAGGGCGAGGGCAAGAGACACAGGGGAGGGAGAAGGGGGGGCAAGAGACACGGGGAGAGAGGTGGGGAAATAGACACGGGGGACCGGGGGGAAAGACACAGGGGGGAAGGAGACACAAGGAGGTAGAGGAGGGGGAGAGACACAGGGGAGTGAGAGGTGGGGGGAAGAGACACAAAGGAGTGAGAGGAGGGGAGAGACACAAAGGAGTGAGAGGAGGGGGGAGAGACACAAAGTAGTGAGAGGAGGGGGGAGACACAGGGGAGTGAGAGGTGGGGGAAGAGACACAGGGGATTGAGAGGAGGGGGGGAAACACAAAGAAGTGAGAGGAGGGGAGAGAGACACAGGGGAGGGGGGAGAGACAGGGGGGAGGTGGGAGACACAGTGGGGTGGGGAGAGAGGGGGGGTAGACACATAGGGGGGGGGGAGAGGACAGGGGAGAGACCAGACTCACTCCCCTGTCTCCCCCATTTTTGCTTTTTCAGTGCATGTATAATGCTCTCAGCACATCAAATGACATTTCCCAGAATGCAGAGCTATTTTTATAATATAACTACTCATATGCATAATGAGCAACTATTAATTAAATACATGTGATGGTGGGCTATAATAATGCACACAAATTAATTAATTCATGACTTTTCTATGGGAGGGCAGCAAGCATAGGTTAGGCAAACTCATATCATGATCACTTGTATCACATAAAAAAATAGTAATTATGATAAAGTTAAAGACCATCACACAATAGAAAAAATATGTTTGAAAACTTTAAGTCTGATAAGAACATAATTAATACAGCTAGACTTTTATTAGAAAAAAAAAAAATTGCCGCCTCTGCTGGACCACAGAATGATCATGAAACATTGGTGGAAGTTGTGTATGTGAGAGGGTGTTTACACTTCTGGAGAGATTTTTCTGAAGCAAAGAGTCTTATTCTGGACCAACAAGGGGAAAGGGGTGTGGTGTCAATTGCAATCTTATCTAATTAGAATTTCTTTATGTTCCCTCTTCCCTTCAACCATCCCTACCCGCGCTCAAAAAGTGATGTAACAAACACAAAAATTATTCCTATACTCAGAGTCACTTTTCCCAATAATGCATTATGTCCATGACTTTCACAGCTGCTAATATTGTTAGTTTATCGTGGGTTTTGTGGGTAAAATGAATACTACATACATCTACTATCTACATTATATGGTTGTCCATTGGTATTGCTATTACCATTGTAAACATACACATACAGTTATAGTTTGCCTTTTTAACATATGAAGAATTAAAACATTTTCTTGTTAAAATAAAATAAAACCTGTAAGTTGGTAAATATATTTTAACAAACCAAGACTTGGCCAGGCCAAGTCTTAGATATTTTCACATGGGTAAGATAGACCTTCAAGATGAAAGTTTACAAATGTCTAAAGATAGCGTGTTCTGAGACATACACATCTCTCCTCACTACCACACTGTTCTAAATAACATTATCAAACAGTTGTTAAGATTAGGTGAAAATGGCCTAGTCTCGAACCCAAAACATTGTTGGCAGACAATATTGGACAGAGGTCATACATATTAATAATAATTCATTTTAATATTTGTAACCAGAGCCCTCTCAAGTGGATAGAAACAGATATACACAACATATTTATCAATACATTTTAATTATGCCTATAAATGCGAACAGGGAGTAATTATTTTTGATTGTGGAAACCAACCTTGTGACGATGAAGAAGAAATTGTTTATCTAATGGCAGAGAAGGCATGTTTTTTTTTTCTTCTGTTGTCTTGCCTGTGTCTTTTTCTTCTGTACTATTTTCTGGCTGGTCTTTTCTGTCTTATCTGACAGTTCCGTTCTGTGCATAAACCTAGGATAAATTACTACTAGCGACTCGCCCGTCAAAAATGACAGGGCAATAAAAAAGTGTTGAAATGCTATTTGTCACACAATGTGAGTGTACTGGGTGCCTCAACTATTTAGATCCCTATAGCACACTAATAAACCCATGTAATAACACTATAAATGCCATGAGGGTCATCCAGGACCCTCATGACACCAAGTGTAAGCACTACACTATTTTAACCCTGTCTCTTATGGGAGTCTATATAGATCCTCATAAGCCTCTATTTAACCCCATTAGTCCCCATAAGGGTATATAAAGACCCTTATTAGGACAGTTAGAACCCTAAGATGAACCCCATGAGTGCGATGACGGTCCTCCAGGACCCCCATGACACTACGTACATAACACTATATACTTTATTATAACCCTCCAATTAACTATTAAATCAAAACTAACCTCCCTCTACACTACCTATTAACACCTACACTACTTACATACACTACCTACATACTCTCTAATAGACTCCCCCGCCCCACTAATTAAATAGAAAATAATAAAACCTAACTCACAAAAAATAATAAAACCAAAGTCACATAAAATAAAAAATCAGAATTCACAGAAAATCAAAACGCTACATTACAGAAAATAAAAAAAGCTACATTACAAAAAATAAAAAAAATGTACACACCTGAAAAGGAAATACATACAATATATACATTACAATACAATACAAATTAAATAAAATCCAATAGCCCCTATCTAAAATACATACATACCCCCCTCTGTAAATACTTACTATACCCCCTTGATGTAAAATACATACATACCCCCTTATCTAAAATACAGTGATATCTATCTAAAATTACATACACCCCACCCCCCTATCTGAAAAATACAATAAATCCTATCTACATAGACAAAACCCTAAATCGTAACCTAAAATAGAATAATTAAAGACCACTTACCTTCGCAAATTGCCCCCTTCAGATCGTCCCGCCTAGGAGAAACTAAAAAATTACTACAAACACATTACATTACACATTGTGGCCCCTTGTTTAAAAATAGAAAAGTAGATTAGTACAACATATAAACACAGAATAGAAATACAATAAACATAATATACATTGAACTTACTCTCCCCGCAATGTCCCCATGTTCGTCCTCTTCTGGCCCCACTGGGCCCTGGAAGAATCTGTGCTATAAAAAAAAAGAGATTGGCTGAAGGCATCTGCGCCTTCTGATTGGCTGTTGTCACTGTGCAATCAGATTACAGTCAATTAGAATGCTCAGATGCCTCCAGCCAATCACCCCATGAGGGTGTATCCATTGTTGATTGGCTGAAGTGCAATTAGAGGCTTCTGATTGTCTGTTGTCACTGTCAATTATACTGCAAGCACTTCAGAATGCTCAGATGTCCTCCAGCAATCACCCCGTGGGGGATGTATCCTATTCTGATTGGCTCACACCTTGGCGCCGTTCTGATTGGCTGAAATTTGATTGACAACGTTTTCAGGCCTATCAGAATGCGCCATTGCCAATTTTCTTCCGGGGAAATGCTCCAGGGGGCCTCATTAGCGTTGGGGAGCTCTGCGAGTGCAGAGCTCAGTTACTTTTTTTTTTTTTTGAGCGCATATTCTTCCAGGGGCCCAACCGAGGTGGAAGAGGAGGAGCACGGGGACATTGTGGGGAGGTAAGTTCAATGGATATTATGTTTAGTTGTATTTGTATTCTCTGTTATATATGTTGTACTAATCTACTATTTTATTTTTTAACAGGGGGCCGCACCGGAGAAGAAAATAAGAGGGATGGGAGACATTCTGGAAAGGCTTGTGGGGAGGTTAAATAGGCCTAGTTAGTGTTCAATAGGCCAGTTAGGGTTACATAGGCAGCTGTTAGGGTAAATGTGTACTTTTAGGATTAAATAGGCCAGGGTTGGGTTAATGGGGTATAATAGTGTAGTGCTTACTCTTTGGTGTCATGAAAGTCCTGGATGACCCTCATGGCACTTACAGTGTTAGTACATGGGTTAATTAGTGTCCTATAGGGGTCTATATAGACACCTATTGGACTGATAGACTTAATTATTGGCTTATGGGGGTCTGTATTGACCCCCATGATGACAGGGTTAATTAAGGGCTTATGGGGGTCTGCATTGACCCCATGAGTGACAGGGTTAATTAAGGGCTTAAGGGGGTCTATATTGACCCTCATGAGTTCATGGGTTAATGAAGGAATTATGGGGGTCTAAAAAGACCCCCATGAGTTCCAGGGTTAAATATGATGGGATTATGGGTTGTATTGTCCCAATGATTTCAAGGGTTATAATTAAGAGATTATGGGGGTCTGTATTGAGCCCCTATCAGGTGACAGGGTTAATTAAGGGTTTATGGGGGTCTGTAATCACCCCTATGAGTGACATGGGTTAATTAAGAGCTTACGTACGACGGGGGCTGTATTGACCCCCATCGATGTGACAGAGTTAATGAAGGGGTTATGGGTGTCTTCAATGACCCCATGAGTGACAGGTGTAATTATGGGCTTATGTGGGTCTATATTGACCCCCGTTAGTGACAGGGTTAATGAAAGGCTTTTGGCGGTCTGTATTGAACCCCCATGAGTGATAGGTTTACTGAATGTCTTATAGAGGTCTGTATTGACCCACATGAGTGACAGGGTTAATTATGGGCTTATGGGGTCTATATTGACCCCTATTAGTGACAGGGTTAATGAAAGGCTTATGGGGGTCTGTATTGACCCCATGAGTGTCAGGGTTAATGAAAGGCTTATGGGGGTCTGTATTGACCCCATGAGTGTCAGGGTTAATTAAGGGATTATGGGGGTCTGTATTGACCCCCATGAGTGACAGGGTTAATTAAGGGTTTATGGGGGTCTGTATTGACCCCCATGAGTGACAGAGATAATTAATCGATTATGGGAATCTGTTTTGGCCCCACATGAGTTACATGGTTAATTAAGGGCTGATGGGGGTCTGTATTGACCCCATGAGTGACAGTGTTAATTAAGGGATTATAGAGGACTGTATTGACCCCTATGAGTGACAGATTTAATTAAGAGTTTATAGGGGTCTGTATTAGCCCCATGAGTGACAGGGTTAATAAATTGCCTATTGGGTGTCTGTATTGACCCCTATGAGTGACAGGGTTTATTAATGGATTATGGGGGTCTGTATTGACCCCCATGAGTGACAGGATTAATTAAGGGCTGATGGGGGTCTGTATTAACCCCAATTAGTGTAAGGGTTAATTAAGGGATTATGGGGGTCTGTATTGACCCCCATGAGTGACAGGGTTAATTAAGGGTTTATGGGGGTCTGTATTGACCCCCATGAGTGACAGGATTAATAAAGGGCTTATGGGGCTCTGTATTGACCCCCATGAGTGACAGGATTAATTAAGGGATTATGGGGTCTGTATTGTTCTCATGAGTGACAGGGTTATTTAGGGGCTAATGGGGCTCTGTATAGAGCCCCATGAGTGATAGGGTTTACATTTTTTTATTGTGGGCCCTTAAGGACTCGCAAGGTAGGAAATTTGAATTTTGATTGCTGTGGGGGTCCCCAATCTGCGAGGGTTAATGTGGGGTTAATGTGGGGACCCCCAGCATAGGGGGGTTAATTTTTAGGTGCCGTTGGGGGTACCCCCGCTGCCGGCCTTAACTGTTTGCGTGCCGCGGTGACCCCCACTGCAAGGGTTAATGGCGGGACAATGCCGGGGGTCCCCCATGGTGACCCCCAGCATGGGCTTAATGTAGCAAGGGGTTAATGTGGGGTTCCGAGCTTATCTTGGATCTCTGCAAGGGATTAATGTGGGGTTCTGAGCTTATTTCGGATTTCTTGGCAAAGTTGTACATTGCTGGAAGTGTTTACGTGGTCTGTGGTCGCGGAGCCTTGTTTTTCATTTTTATTGCCCGCCATTTTTTTTCTCGCTTAGCCGATTTTCAGGGGCCAAAACGGGGAAATTTCGGGTTACATTCACGTGTAACCTCACTTCCAAACGTCCTAGCTGTCCCCCGGTGCTGTGGGTGAGTGTTTTGTTTTCATTATTGTGTTTATCAGTGTGTTTTTCGTGTTTGTGGGCTTGCTGGCAATGAGGTAGAGGAGAGGAGGCGAAGACACGGGAGGGAGAGGAAGAGGGGAAGAGAGACACAGGGTAAGGAGAGGAGGAGGCGAAGAGAGACACAGGGTAAGGAGAGAAACAGAGACACATGGTAAGGAGAGGAGGAGGGGAAGAGAGACACAGGGTAAGGAGAGAAAGAGAGACACATGGTAAGGAGAGGAGAAGGGGAAGAGAGACACAGGGTATGGAGAGGAGGAGGGGAGAGAGACACAGGGGAGGGAGTGGAGGAGGGGAAAAGAGACACAGGGAAGGGAGAGGACTAAGTGCTGCGAGTTAAGGCTTTTGTGGGTGTTGTTGTTACATAGGTGAGACATCGTAGAGCCTCCACCTTTGCAAATGCGGCCCCTCGCAGTTTGACAACTATTATATGTAATATCTGTCTATATCCAAAGTCCATTCTATCTCTATAACTCTTTCTAACAAACCAATAAAACAAAAGGGATTACTTTAGACTATCGTGAGAAGGGATCCAAAAATGGCAGGTGTTATCCTGAAATCCTATACATGGTATGTATAAACTTGTTTCAATTTCTAATTTGTAGAAGAGTTAAATTTAGCCCAATATTCCACAAACCTTCTGTTACCCTTTGGGAATGGACACAGAACCAAGACTTATTAGCACCTTCATTGCGGACTGTAAGTGTTAATAAATATATTTCAATCTGTGCACGTATTCCCTAAAACAGACTGATTAACTTTATTCCATGATGTAACCTTTTAACTTTGTCACAAAACCAATTATTAAAAACACCTATACAGCGCCCAGGAAGCACATCATGCTGTGCTAGATGGGGCAGATAGCCCGCCATGAACACTAAGCGTTCTCAGAGCAGCACTGCTGGGAGATTCTGTGTGAGAAGCTTCAGACCCAGAGTGGCGATGTGCAGCAGATGAGTGGAGGAGCTGATTTGGATGCAGGAAGTGGAGGTGGGAAAGCAGGCTGGTAGCACACTTTCCAAACAGTGGACATAGTCCACAGAGCAGCACTGTAACATTATCTGGCAGATTCTGAAGGGGAAAGTGGCTGCAAATGCCTAGCCAGAGAGGCTGACTGGAGAACTGGAGAGCTGTGAGTGGTCTCTGGATACAGATTACTGCATAGGGGAGACGGTGGATACGCAGGTTGTGAGTAACAAACAGCCCACAGTAATTTATATTCCTAAAAAGAGATGATATGATTTATACTGAGGAAAGTTTGTCAATTACATATTTTTCTGGCTAAATGCTAAATTCTCCATATTAAGATACCTGAAAATGGAGGATTGTAAAGGACATTTAAGCTATTTATTCACACTGCTGATTTGCACCTGATATGCACCTTGCTCAGGTAACTTGTTTCAGTAACCGTCTTTACTGACACTTTAGCTTTATAGAGCAATGTATGAAGATGGGCCTGAGTTTGAGTCATTTGGATTGTAAAGGACATTTAAGCTACTTATTCACACTGCTGATTTGCACCTGATATGCACCTTACTGAGAACTTGTTTCAGTAACCTTCTTTCCTGACACTTTAGCCCTATAAGAACATTATATAAGATAAGCCTGAGTTTGAATCATTTGGATTGCAAAGGTCATTTAAGCTTTTTTACCATACTGCTGATTTGCACCTGATATGCACCTTTCTGAGGTAACTTGTTTCAGCAACCTTCTTTCCTGACACTTTAGCTCTATAAGAGCATTTTATGAAGGGGCCTGAGTTTGAATCGTTTGGATTGTAAAGGACATTTAAGCTATTTACTCATACTGCTGATTTGCACCTGATATGCACCTTTTGAGGAACCTGTTTCAGCAACCTTCTTTCCTGACACATTAGCTCTATAAGAAGCATTTTATGAAGATGGGCCTGAGTTTGAATCATCTGGATTGTAAAGGACATTTAAGCTATGTATTCATACTGCTGATTTGCACCTGATATGCAACCTTTCTGTGGTAACCTGTTTCAGCAACCTTCTTTCCTGACACATTAGCTCTATAAGAGCATTTTATGAAGTCTGGCCTGAGTTTGGAATCGTTTGGATTGCAAAGGAAATTTAAAAAATATACTCATACTGCTGATTTCCACCTGATATGCACCTTTTTGAGGGAATTATCAGGCCAATATGAAGGATACAGATTCCAACGCCACTAAAACCCAAATCTAAAAATTAAGAAAAATACTGGGAATGCTCCAAAAAGCACCACCGGCAACTTTTTTCTCCACAAAGGGGAATTTAGGAGCTAGAGTTCCCCACAAAGAGAATTCCCTACACATATTTACTCATCACCAGGGATTAGATCAAACAAAACTGTCTTCAAATGATGAATCAGTTGAATCAGCTGATACAAAGGAAGATGAAGTTCTAACCATTTTCTATTATGACAAAACTACTTAATGAATTCCAATCTACTTTAAGATCTGACCTTTTACAGGAAATCCAACAAATAAATCAGCGATTAATAGCTTGTTGGATAGACTGGAGGAATTAGAAAAAACTCACAAAATTTTAATTAAAGAATTTCAAAAAGTAGTTAATTATTCAGCAGATCTGGAATGTAAAATGGAACGTATGGAAATTAAAGCTACACAACAAGAGGACTTTTCCAGACTGAATAATTTGAGATTAAGAGGCATCCCGTAAACCCTCAATTTTGATGAACTTAAGGCTTTTGTAACTGCATTTTTTTCTCATCTAGCAAAGCCCATTAAACCCTGGATCAATATGATAGACCGGATCCATCAGATTCCCGTTACCTAAAGACCTTAAGGGTGTCTAAAACTAGATATGTTATAGGTTAGATAACACTTCTTTAAATATAAAGAAGGCAGTGTTAAACAATCATGGTGAAACTAAATTTTATCCTCCGTTTGAAAATCTGATTATTTTTACAGATCTTTCTGGAGAGACTTTAACAAAACGTAGAAAGTTTCAAGAAATTACTAAAGCTTTACGTAAGGAAAATATTTCATATAAATGGGCTTTTCCTACTAAATTGATCATTTTTAAAGATAATCAGAAAAAAATTGCTATTTCAGGTGGAAGAGGGGGAAACTATGTTGAGGGAATGGAACATACCCTTTGTGGAATCTGTTAAGGAAACTGTTGCTAATTTTCAAAATCTTCAACTTTTAGAGTGGAGAAGGAAATAGGGAGGGGTGGGGGGGAACATGGTGGTGGAGGGGGGGGGGTGGAGGGAGGCTTGGAAGGGAGGAAAGGAATTAAACACTATGTTTGGTTAGTAAGAAGACACTTCACAAATGTTATTATTGAACATTTCATTCACTTACAAAGGAGAGGAGGAGAGCAAAATAATGGGGTAGCATGATGAGAATGTAGGTAAAAAAAGTAAGGTAATAGAGAAAATAAGATATTGTTAGTAAAGGAAGATACACATTTACACTGTAAAATAACACTATAATTCACGGAAAAATCACTGATTAATAATAGAAACGTTGGATACTTTTTGTTCCCAGCTTACAAATAGTAGGAATTAGATAAAGAAGTTTATAGAAGGGAGGGTAGAAGGAAAAATAAGAAGCATTAAATATGTCCGTCCTCCCATCCTCCATTCCTCTCTTCCCCTGTGGCTCCCCATGTTTTTCCCTTTCCTTTTCCACTACTTGTTAAAGGGGTTCCTTCTCTGCTTTCTCCTGATAATATATACAGAAGAGATTGAATGGTGTTCTGGGACGGGCTACCATGGGTGGGGCTGCTAGACGTAGATTGGTCTAGCCAAATTAACCATTAGACTTATAGTCATCTGTCCTTTGGTAGGGTACATCATGTCTCGGTTTTGAATGAAAATATGTATGTTTTTATGTGGAATAGTTGTAAAACTTTTAATGTTTAGGTATTCAATTTTAAGGTTATGTCGAATTCTGGGTGGTATAGAATGGTATCTTTTTTTAAAAGGTACCCTAAGGGGTCCCTTTGGTTTTTTGGATGGGTATTTAATATAGTCTCACAGAATGTACAAGGATGGAACTCTGTATTTAAGAGGCGAGTGTTAATAGATCAATTTCGGAAAATTAAAGCTGATGTTGTTTGTGTACAGGAAACGCATTGGCAAATAGATAAAGTCCCTTCAGAAACGATAGGTTTTTTACTATTAAGGTCGATTCAACATATAAAAAGAAGTCGCGTGGAGTATCGATCTTGTTTAATAAAAATGTTAACATTAGTGAGCAATATAGAGAAGTAGACTTGGAAGGGAGATTTGTTATATGGGCTGGAAAAATCAACCATCTAAACTACACTATAGTAAATATTTATGCACCCAATGAGTAGACAAAATGGGTTCTTAAACAAATTACTTAAACGGGTTTAAAAATATTAAAGTAGGCAAACTAATTGTTTGCAGCGATTTTAATATGGTACTGAATGTATCTTTAGATAGGAAAAGTAATAATCAAGAATATTTACATGGGCATACAAAAAAGGAAAGCCTAATCTGTTCTATGAATCCTTAGTGAGATTTGAGTTATATGATGTTTGGCGGTTAAGATATAGTAATGTAAGAGACTATACGTTTTATTCTCACCGCCATAAGTCTTATTCTAGAATAGACTACTTTTTGGTTGACTCGGAAACCTTGGCAGTTACAGACTCTACCAAGATTAATATAATTAAATGGTCAGATCATGCTATGATACAACTCCAGATTAAGGATCATTGACTCAAAAGAAGTATTCTAGAAATAGAATGGATATTTCATTATTTAATAATTCAGATAAACAAATATTATTACGGGAAGAAATAGAAAACTTTTTCCAAGTTAATGAGAATTCAGTTCCTGAGCCCTCAACGATTTGGAATGCCCAAAAGCATATATAAGATTAATGTTACTCTCATGGGGTGCACATAGAAGGAAACAGAGTGGTCTATATGCGCAATTAGCAATCCATGAAAGACAAATAAATTATACCCTTCAGCTGATAAGAGTATAGAGATTAGAAAAGTAAAAATGGAATAAATAAAATTGTCCAAAAAAACAGCCTGTGGAAACTTCAACAGAGAAAATATTTTTTGGATAATAAAGTTGGCAAACTCTTAGCTCGGAAATTAAAAAACAATAAACCAATTAATAGAATAGATGAATTAATAATTGAAAATAAAAAGGGACTTAATTACATTAACAAATCCTAGTGATATTGAAAATGCCTTTTTGACTTTTTATGAAAATCTTTACAATTTAGAAAGTAACGATGCAGTTATAAAGCCAAAAACAGAAGATATTATCACATTTTTGGATAGACTTTCGCTTCCCAAAATCACTAAGGAGGATCTAGATTATCTAAACAGTGAAATAAAAACATTAGAAATTGAAGAAGTAATTGATAACTTAAAGTTAAATTCAGCCCCTGGTCCAGATGGCTTTGTAAATTATTATTACAAAACCTTTAAAACTACTTATGAACATCTAGCTGAAGTGTTCAATGAAATTAAAAGAAAGGGGAGTGCACCCAAAGAAATGTTAGAGGCAGTTATAATTAATATTCCAAAAAAAATAAAGATTTAAGGTGGTGTAAGAATTATAGACCGATATCTTTAATGAACACGGATATAAAATTTATATGCAAAAATTTTAGCTAAAAGATTGAGCTTGTGCCTTGGTAAATTAATAAATATGGATCAATCAGGTTTTTTACAAGATAGGCAGGGAGCCGATAATACAAGTAGATTAATTGACGTAGTTTATTTTTGTAAAGATAATCATAAACCTTCGATAGTTATCACATTAGATGCAGAAAAGGCCTTTGACAGGCTAAACTGGGATTTTATGAATCAAGTATTACTAAAATTCGGTTTGAAGATTTTGGAGTGAAATCTATAGGGGCTTTATATTCAAACCCCACTGCCTGTGTTGTAGGAAATGGCCTAAAAACAAACACTTTCTCTATTACCAATGGGACCCGTCAGGGTTGTCCACTATCTCCTTTAATTTTTGTTTTAATGATGGAACCTTTGGCAGAAGCCATTAGAATGAATAAGAAAATTCATGGACTTAGAATTGGTGATTCTGAGCATAAAATTATGCTTTATGCTGATGATGTGATATTAACTATAGCCGAACCTAGAAAGTCTTTACTTCAGATTCAGGATTTAATAAACAAATTTGGTTTAATTTCTTACTATATAAATAAATTGGTCAAAGACAGAGGTATTAACGATAAATATAGACGAAGATGAAATAACTTCTCTGAAAAATATTTGGGAAATTGATTGGGAGTTAAATAAAATCAATTATTTGGGAATAGAATTCTCTGAAAAATTGGAAAATCTAACTAAAATTAATTTCTCGAAATTATATGACAAAATTAAAAACCAACTAATAAATTGGAAATCAAATAGATTATCCTGGTTCGGTAGAATAGCAGCCGTAAAAATGTCCATATTACCGCAAATAAATTATTTATTTAGATGTTTGGCCTTATTCGTTCCTAAAACTATAATTAAAAAATACCAAACTTTGATCGATTCATTTATATATAATGGGAAAAAATCTAGAATTAATTCAAGGATTGTTAGGAAGAGCTTTATAAAAGGAGGCATTGCATCCCCTTGTGTTGAAGAATATTATATGGCTGCAATGCTATCTCATTTTATACCCTGGTCCACTAAAACAAAACAAAATAAGTGGATAACTATAGAACAATGTTTAGCTAAGGGCTTAACATTAAGTGATTGGCTTTGGTATGATAAATTTCCCAATAATAATATTACGTCAATAATAATTAAATCAGGGTTTAAATTTTGGTTTAAATGGAAGAAAAAACTAAACCTTTCAACAATTCCGTGTTCGGAAATGTCACTGTTAGGTGTAAGTAATGTTCTTAACTTGGCCTGTCTTCGTAATTGGAGTAACTGGAATATACAGACATTGGGAGATCTGTTCGATAAAGGTGAAATTAAGTCTTTTTCCAAATTATGTGCTGATTTTAGTTTTTCATTGTCTAAATGGTTGGAATATGAGAGAGTTAAAAAAGTTATTTTAAATTCGAAATATTTAATTACCTCAAAAAGATCCTTAACCAATTTTGAAAAGTTAGAACTTATAATGACAGGAAACATATAATTTCAAAATGCTATGAAATATTAAGAAAACAGGATAAGATAGAAAAATCTCCAGGTATGCTTAAGTGGGAGAAAGAATGTAATAACTTAATTAACCTGGAAAAATTGGTCAAGAGCATTTGCGTTCTCACAGAAAATTATTAAATATCAAGCATATAGAGAAGTCAATTTTAAAGTGATCCAGAGGTGGTACTTTGCCCCAGTAAAGATAGCAATTATTAACAATAATCCTAATAAGGTGCTTTGTTGGAGGCTTTGTAATCAGCAGGGGACGCACAAACATATTTGGTGGGACTGTGACCCATTAAGAAACTTTGGAGTTTGATTTTTGAATATATTTCTAAATTTGCGGTAAAATCATTAAGCCGACATGTGAAATGGCTATTCTTCACATCATGGACAATAGGCTTAAGATGGAAGAACAAGCTTTAATTATACAGGTAGTCTCAGTAGTCAAATGTCTTATCGCCAAACGCTGGAAATCAGAACTTATTCCATCACTGAATGAAGTATTAACAATTCTGAAAAAGAACAGAGAATTAGAAAGGAATTTATATGACATGGGCATTGTTTTATCCAGGTGTAATAGTTGGCTGATTTGGGATAAATATTACCATTCTTTAAACTCATAAGACAAAACTTTTTTTTTTTTCTTTAGTTTTTTGTATGACTTTAATATATCTTGTATTTGTATATTTGTGTTTCGTATAATTTTGTAATATCTGTTTGTTATTTGTAGAAACTGAAGAAAAAAAAAACAAAAACAAAAAAAACACCTATACAGCAAAGCATACTTATCAATACTCAACATTTATAGTCTTGTATCACACAATCAACAAAATGGTCTTACATTATTGATTGAATTGAGAGATTTGATAAATTAAATTAAATGTAATCAATTTTGATGTAAGACCAGTAACCAAATAATTGCTTGCCAATGACTAAATACGAAGGTTAAGTAGCTTGCAACCTCACATACAACACATACAACCAAACTTTGATACATATTGCTTCAATATATATTCTATATTCTAACTGCCATATCGATTGTTATACCATATTTTACTGCCTTCATAGAGTAACAGGTTATATTGCTAATTATTAATATCATATATACTGTAACAAACATTGTTTATACCATCTGTGTATCATTTCTGTATTGCACTAGCCAAATACAGACAGACTGTTAACCAAACGTTATAAAATTATATACACTGTTTATATACTCCTATATTGAACTAACCAAATATAAATTGTTAATCAACATTTGATAAGTTTATATACACTGTTTATTGATTTCTGTATTGGACTTACCATATATAAAGTGTGTTAAGACGAATTGTTATCCAATAATCCAAAAGAGATTGTAATAGACATCGAGTAGTTTGTATATTGTTATCTAACTAAATATCAAAGCTTACAAGTGTAAACACTTATAATTGTTTATCATTGATATTTACTGCAATACCAATAAATGCTATTTCTGCACACAGCGAATACTTGTCGATAAATTGATCCTCAAACTCAATTAATCTATACACTGTATTATTTTAAGAAACTATATTAATCTATACAGTGTATTATTTATGTCATATCAATTGCATGACAAGTTTAGGACATACTTTTTTCTTGACTTTATCATACCTTTAATGATAAAACTAAACACCACTGCAAATATAAGTGATCCTGATGTGTCACTCGCTGCGGGCTGTCCTTAAAATACAACATAGAATAATGTAATTTACATTTATTTGTGTGTACTATATATCTCAAGGTAAGCAGCCAGTCAGACACAGATCATGATCACTTAATTCCCAGACACACACAAAAAGACGCACACACAGACACACACACACACACAGAGGTACTCACACTACACACATGCACATAAACACATAGATAGACAGACACAGAGCTGGATTTATATTTCCAGTGTCCCTGGGCACTAATTGTTAACTTGTCCCTTAGCAGGCCTCTAGATATCTTGTTTGTGCCCGGTGTCTATGCTTCATGTTTGTATACATACACATGCCACTGACCTCTCCCATATGCAAGCCCATGACTCTGACATGCCCTTATAAACACTACGGCAGGGTTAAGGTGGATGCTACCTTAAACTAGTACAGTATAGATGTAATTTTGATAGTTAAATAAAAAACATATACACAGATATACATATGTATTTTGCTCACTCACTTTTCACTGACCAATGATTTTGCTTATTATTTCTCCTCACTCTTTCTTTTTATTGCTTCTCATATTATTAAAGGTATTGAGATGGCATAAAAAAATTAGATGTAACTGGTCACGGACCCCATTTCCAGTTCCTGGATCTTAGCCCATTAAAGGACAGACAGCTTGGCTCCAGCCCTGGATTATGTACATAAACACCTCCATTGTATTTGTAATCCGTTTTGTCCCATTGTTTGCCAGATAAAGTTAATTATGTCTGATATGTGCTAGAGACGGCAGGACGTGTATTGGAGGTTAATCCTATCACTCTCACTCTCTGTGGAGTTTATATCTTGTGTTTGTCTGTCACCCCCTCTCATTGTTGTGCTGTATACACCCCTCTGTATCTATCCCCTATAAATAATGTTTGACTTTTCAAAATAAAACAGTTCACTTCTGGAGACATATAGAAATTGTGTATCTCTTATTTTACTCCTGGTGGCTGCAATACTGAACCTATCTCCACCCTACAAGTAACTTGTCCTGGTCTCTACCACCACCAGAGCAATATTCAATTCAATATATGCAATACATATATATCTCTATACACACACATATATAAGTACAGGAGAACTGCAGCCATTTGTACTTCTGGCTCCTAAATATTCTTTCAAATAATTGTACCTCTATCATGGGCTGCCATGCTCCTAGAAACAGCCTATCAGTCTCCTATAAAGATTCCTGCCTCCTACGTTTTAGATAAGTTTGTCTGTGTTAGAACAAAATTAAGTAAATTGTGTTTATACAGTCATTATATATGTATAAGGTCACACAACCCAATACACAAACTTAAAGGATAAGACTGGTGAGGGAGGTTACTTTGCCCCACAACCTGCCTGCCTGCTGTAGTGATGTTATGGGGTTAGAAGCACAGAAAGTGTGAAGATACCTTGTGCAATGTGCACCAATAGAAAACATGTCTCTTTCACTCTTTTCTTGATGCTTCTGACACTTCGTTCTTCTCTCTCTACTATTTCTTTCTACCCCATTTGCTTTTTTCCCATGCTGTATCTCCTCCAGTCTCTCATTGTTATTTCTTTTGGATCTGTTCTATTTCATAGCCGTTTCCCGTCAGAAGACTGGGGTGTGCAGATGTAATTTACTGCAGGCAAATAACTATTCCATCCTCCGATGTGGCACAATTTGAACGGCGCTGAGACGACAGTGAGGACATCGCTATATTCGGCGGGGGCACTTGGCCCCCCAGGGCCTCGGGCGTGTATCTCATAGGACAAGGCCTCTTTTGTCAGCTTGCCTTATGAGTCAGATCAGAGGATGAAATAGTTCTTTGGCAGCAGTAGTTTTTTTCCACCACCAGGTGGTGCTGTGGCACGTTCACGCACACCCCAGTTTTCTGACGGGACACGGCTATGAAATAGAAAAGGACCTTTCTTTTCCCTAATCTCCTCCTGTCTCCTCCTTTGCTTCTTGCCTTTGTACAGCTTCTTAACAGGCTGCTCTCCTTTTTCATCCTCCCTTCACCCACCATCTCTCCTTTTTCATCCCCCCTTCATCCACCATCTCTCCCCCATCTGCCTTCTTACATTCTCTTTACACTGCATCACTCATGTTGCTTTATAACCTCACCTGTCATTACTGAGCTCCCTCTCTAGCTGTCTCTCTTCTGCTTTAAATTAACTGTTTTTCTCTTTTCCTACTTTCACACCATTATTGTGATAGACACATATTTCTTTTACATTACACACATATAAGCTGCACTCCTTGATTCTGACCCTCTGCTCTCACCATCACAGTCTGCTCTGATCCACCCTTCACACTCACAGCTACCCTGATCTCAGCCCCACACCGCTACCGCTTCTCATGTATAGCAGGAAGTTGGAGAGGAAGCAGGATATAAAAAACATGTCAGCTCAGGGGGCCGGAAAAAGTCAGACAAGGAGAGAGAGCAGAGGATGCAGACAGGAACATGGGAGTCATGTTGTGTTACTTATGAGGAGCCCCTTCCACATGTGCACCCATAGGCACATGCATAAGTTGCCTAATTGGAGATCCAGCTGTGGGTCTAGTGTGATCCCTAATATTATGGATGATGTCTTTTTTTATTTATATGTGAAGTAATGAATGATGTCACCTAATGTCAAAGATTATGTCATAAATGATGTAATCAGGAAAACCTTTGCAGGCCTTTTCAAGCCTTAAATTACCCTGTCCTGCGCTTCAACCTTAACCTGTTGCCAATATACACCAATATACATAGACTTGAGATTGTAAACTCAAAGACAGAACCCTGCACTTTTTGCGATGTGTATTTTGCCTTTGTACTTAACCCCTGTATTGTGCTATGGAATATGCTGGCGTGTTACAAATAAAGAATACTAATACACTTTATGAAATGCTGCCATACAATTTTCTCGGTTGAGTAATTTCTTACATACAGTAGTTACATAGTAATTGTGGTTTAAAAAAGTATTTTAGTCCATCAAGTTCATCCTTTTAAGATCTCATCTGATCTGCAGTATTCAGAAATATTATTAATTGTTAATTGATCCAGAGGAAGGCAAACAGAAAAAGGGGAAAATAATTAATTCCTTCCTGACCGAGATATTGGCGATTGCATTCCTCCTTGGATCAATACTCTCTCTCAAATTAACCAGGATTGCCCTGAATGCCCTTTTTATTTAGAAATATATCCAATCCCTTTGTAAAGGTTTCTATTGAATCGGCTGTTACCACCTCCTTTGGTAGAGAATTCCACAGATTAACCAACCTTTCTGCAAAGAACCCTTTTCTTTCTTTAAGGTGAAATCTTGTTACTTCTAACCTCAAAGGATATCCTCTTGTCAGACCTCTTGGCACAAAAAGTTCACTTGGCAAACCTTTAATTGCTACTTTAACCTGCCCGGGTATGCAAACTTTTTAGCACAATTGTATATATAGTTGTAATGTGGCTGGTTGCTACCAGACATCCCCCCTGCTTAGAGAGCTGGATGTGTCCTCGGGCATAGCAAGGACATCGATGGGGCCAAAATGACGAGGTAGTGCCTAGCACAGGCGTTGTTAGGACTTTGGGATAGTCTGGAAACTTGTCGAAAAACATGTGACAATGAAAAAGGAGTCTTCAGCAGAGGGAGGAGAGGAGAGGGAGAAGGGAGAGGGAGAAGGGAGAGGAGGGAGGTCAGAGCTGGGCGATCTGGCAGATAGAGGAGAGGATAGGGAGAAAGCTGAGGAAAGCTGAAGGAAGGGAGGAAAAGCAGAAGGGAGATAAGGAGGCATAGGGAGAGGAGAGCATAGGGACTTCCCTGAGGACTTGTAGAAGATGAAGAACGACAAAATGGGGGGTTCGCAACCATAGCTCTTCAGCAAATGAGAATACCCCCCAGAAGGGGCCAACACACGGCCCAAAACTTATTTTTGTGATGGAGCCCCCCATTCACTAGCTCTGCCATTATGTGTGAGTGTCTATTGCTTGAGGTAAAAGAAACTATGGTGAAAATTGAAATGGGAAATTGTCAGCTAGTCAGTGATTTTGCGCAGGTGGATGGTATGGAACCCAGTGGCATTGGCCGAGCCACTACAGAAATCACTGCCTCAGTTCTGATATCTGTTATTCCTCAGCATCTGTTAACATCTACAGAGAAATTAGTAGGATACCATAAAGTGCCAAGACTCTACAACCCAGCTGGCATGGTTTATTGTGACATTCAGAGATGGCTTGTTAACGAATCCACATGCAGGAAAGTAGCACAGCCTCCCAACTACCAAAGCAATGCACCTACTAAAGGATTGCAAGCCTCTGCTCTATTTTAAGGTAATATAAATACCACCACAATCACATTGCTGTCAACAAATGGTGACGCCCTCAAACTTTCCTCTACAGAATAAAAATGTTCAATTCCACAAGGTCAGAAGCTATAATAAATAATGTACAAAGTGTGAATAATGTTGCAAAACCTGGGATTTTGGAAGGAGTAGCAATGTACTTAATAGTGTGCCAACTACATCAACAAAAACTGACTATAATAGAGCTATAGGGGCACATAGATCTAGGAATAATACAGCTTGGTCATGATACATTTAGAGAGACTAAGAGAGATGGGAATAATACAGGCTGACAAAAATGCTGACAAAAATCCCCTTCAGAGAGAAGGGGATAATACAGGATGGCTATAATACAGTTAGAGCGGCACAGAGAAATGGTAATAATTCAGGATAGCCATAATACAAATATATGATCCAAGGGAGAAGGGAATAAATCAGGTTGGTGCACAATACAGCCAGGGGCTAAGAGAGAGTGGAATAATACAGGCTACCTGCCATGTTCAGGAGGGCCCACTGGACTTTTGGGTATTGTTGAAATATGTGGGGCCCTGGATTAATATGGATTGGTATTGTCCTATTGGCATGAGGAGTTCAATATTGCCTGGGGTATGATTGTACTGTTAAGTATGAGAAGCCCCATAGCATGTTTAGTATCTAAATGCTGCATTTTTCCTCAGGGAGTTTAATAAAATGTTTTACCAGGGTCTCTATGGAAAGACGGTTTCAGATATGGGGTTAAATGATTGTGAACATTTCCAGCAGTTTAAGTGTTGGCCCTATACAGGAAGGTATGGGGGGAGATGCACACTATCACCCTCCCAATCATTTAGCCTCCCCCTGCCAGAGGAGAGACTAACATGACACAGACATTTCAATTATCTCTTCCTAGGTAACTGGAGATCAAAGGGCCTAACAGTTTAGAGAAATTTGACAGAGCAAGAGGGAAAGGTGATAAGCAGAGGCCCCCTGCTAATTACAGAAGGGCAAGAAAGAAGACTCTTTTATCCTTGATAAAGGTTGGGGGAGAAGAGAATTTTGGGAGTGGCTAAGAGAATGTTTTTGTTTGTGACCATAATAAATATGAGTTGTCCTTGCTAATAAAGAGTGTTCAGTCTTATATACATAATTTAAGTGTATTATTAATTTTGAGGAAGGGATAACCCTATGCATTGAGGTTATTATTAATGCTGCATCTGATTGGCTAGATTTACAGTTGATGACTCTGCAGTCCTGCTTTCTTGGTTCAGGTGGTTCCTCGGTCCTGTGTGGTGATTAAATACTGGTCTGATTGTATCCGTGCTTTCAGGGGTATCTACAATAACCCACATGAGCCGCTGGGTGTGTCAGAACCAGGTTTTAGCCAAGCCCAATTGATGTAGCGGCTGTGACACTACTATAAACAGCTAGAGCGGCTCAGCAAGATTGGCATAATACAGATTGACAATAAAACAACAATGGGATCTCGGAGAGAAGGGAACAATGCAGGTTGGCCATAATACAGCTAGAGGAGTTCAGACAGAATGGAATAATACAGGTTGGCCATAATACAATTAGAGGGGTTCAATAATAATGGAATAATTCCGGTTGGCCATAATGCAGCTTGAGACGCTTAAAGAGAAGGAAATCTAACTTTACCTGAACTATAAGAAAACAGTTTGCTGTATTATTGTGATCAACTAAAAATAGTGAATGAATCCTGTTCCCTGACTCTCTGAGTAATTTTGGCAATGATAGGTAGCATTTTATAAATTACATATTTATATATATATACTAGTGACTTGCCCGTCAAAAATGACAGGGCAACAAAATTGTAAGGCAGGTAATGCTGTTTGGGCCAGACATAAATTTTGTTGGTGGGCCGAGATCCTTCGGCGCTCATTGTGAGGCTGTTGGTTGTTGTCTTTTTTTTTTTTTTGATAGGCGCTTTTGCTGTTATAGTTTGGTCGTCAGTGATCTGCTTTTTGCGCTTATTGCATGGCTTTGTGTGCTATGAGCAGCGTTGGCGCTCGTTGTGAGTCGAGCGGTAAATGGCTTTTGTGTTTATTGTGTTTTTTTTGTGTATATGTTTTTTAACAAATAATTCATAAATTAATATACTTTACCTATTTGGAAGTAATATATGCAGGAAGCATTGTGCTGAAGAGCTGACAATCTGTTTTGATGTTCCTGCAGCACACATTGTAGGTTTGCACTGTTGTGGAGCTGACGTGTAAGTGTCAGCAATGTGTGCAGTGTGTAGTGTAAATAGGCTGCGTGCGCAAGGGAAAGCCGTTAGAGTAGCTGTGTACTTCCGCATGTGTAAGTTAGTGTTGTAAAATGGGGGCGACTGTATATGTGGTACGCAGCTGTGGATGATGTAGCGTCCTTGGTAAGAGTGTACCTCGTACGGCTTTTTTGAAAAGCCGTATGTGCTTGGTGGTGTTTTGCGTCTTTAGGGTCCTGTAGCCTCGTTTTCGTTTTTTTCGGCGGCCATTTTTTCTCTCGCATAGGGGATTTTCGTATGTCTAAATTTGAAAATTTGGACCTAAATGGAGGTGTAACTTCACTTGCAGAGGTCCTTTGTGCCCCCATTGCTGTGGGTAAGCTTTTTATGTATTTTTTTGTGTGTCCTGCATCTTGTATTTTTTTATGCTAAGTCTGTAAATTTCCGTTCTAAGTCCCGCTGTTCGTATATTTTTGTGTATTCCATATATAGTGATTGCGTGTTAGATGTATTTTGCTAAAGTGCCGCTTGTGTGGGTGTTTGTAACAGTGTGTGAGGCGCCGTAGAGCCTCCACCTCCACAAATGCGGGGCCTGTAATGAGCCTTCGGCTCATTGCAGCCGACTTTGGAGCCTCCACCTTCCGCATTTGCAGAAAGTGAGGAACGCAGTTCTTGCGAGCTCGCTTTGCGAGCTCACAAAGCGTGACGACGATTTGCAGTTTGACAACTATTATATGTGATATATATATATATATATATATATACAGTATATATATATATATATATATTTGTGGTGGCGTCCCTCTCTTGCCCCGCCCATTCAGAGGCGGGGCACTGCAGCTCACCCCACCTCTGCAGCCTTATAAGCACGTCCTGTGGGACCTCACAGTCAGTCCATTTCTGGGTTCATGCATGCAGGATGCTTTTTAGCTCTCTCACTGTTAGGGGTTATGATTTATTTTGCTACATGTCTGCGAGCCTATTAATGTCTTTTTTGGCCCTTTTCCTATCTGCAAGGGTGTTATTATTACTCTCTACAACTCCTAAACAGGTTTTCATAGGCCTACCTCGTCTATGCATCCAAATCAGCCTTCGCAGGCCTCGTTTTTCATTACGTTTCATAAACTCTATGCATCCAAATCAGCCTTCGCAGGCCTCGTTTTTCATTACGTTTCATAAACTCTCCCCTCTCCTATACTTTACTGGGCCCTTGGCCCTCTAAGCAGGCTAGGCTACATGAGGTGAGGGGGCCTCATTCACCAAACGTACTTCCATTTTCATGCTTCCTACATATCATAAATCAGCCTACGCTAGACACTACCACTGGTTAGCTCCCAAGCACACCCTTTGGCCGCTCAACTATCAGGTAGTAGTTTTCTTCTACACCAAGATTCAAACTCATTAATTGTATGGCACTCATAGAATTAGATTATATATGTTGCATGTCATTATTATTATTTTTGTTTTTTGTAAAGCTCCAACATATTCCGTAGCGTTGAAGAAGAGTTAGGTATAAGGCAAACAAAAATGTACACGTTGCAAAGAAAGGAGAGCCCTGTCTTTGAGTTTAGAATCAATTGCATGTGGAGCTTTCGCTGAAGCACCTTACAAGATTGGTAACTCGCAAACATACAATCTAATGAGTTCGGTATGGTGGGGAGGGCGAAAGATGTGTTGTACATGTTAAGGCTGGAGGTGATAAAGTTTGCTAAACAGATGTGTTTTAGTGAGATTTTGAAGGTTTTGAAGCATGAGGATAGTCTAGTGGAACGAGGCAAGGAGTTCCAGAGAATAGGGGCTGCGCCAGAAAAGTCCTGAAGGCGAGAGGGAGAGGAGGTGATAAGAGAGGAGGAGAGAAGAATGTCGTTAGCAGAATGAAGATGAGTTAGGGTCATGATATTTATTCTGGATGTTACAGTGGAGTGATTGACAGAGAGGTGCAGCAGATACTGAGCGATGAGTATAGAAGAAGAGTCTAGCAGAGGCGTTCATTATTGATTGGAGTGGAGACAGACGAGAGAGTTGCAGTAGTCGAGGCGAGATATGATGAGAGAGTGAATTAGAATTTTAGTAGTGTCTTGTGTAAGGTAGTGACGTATTTTGGAGATTTTTTTAGGTGGAAGAGACAAGATTTAGTTAATGATTGTGTATGCGGAAGGAAATGAAGGAGAGGGCAGGGTCCAACAGAACTCCAAGACAGCGGGCCTGTGAGGTGGGAGTAATGATGACATTGTCGACAGTGAGAGACATATGCAGAATGAAAGCTGTAGTAAAGAGTGGGAAGATTAGGAGCTCAGTCTTTGTCATGTTGAGTTTGAGTTGACAAGCAGACATCTAGGAGGATATGCTTAGGAGGCAGTTGGAAACTTGTGGTAGAAGAGAGATAGATTAGGTGCTGAGAGGTAGATTTGAGTGTCATCTGCATAAAGATAATACTGAAACCCAAATGATTTTATTATGGTACCAAGTTAGGATGTATAGATAGAGAAGAGGAGACGGCCTAAGACAGAGCCTAGAGTATGCCAACAGACAGAGGTCAAGGAGAAGGAGGATACTAAGGCCCCTATTCAAATGAACAATTGTTGTTTATGGGAGCCTGTAATGGAGCCTGTAAACTAATTTGCTATTCAATTCATCTTTTAGCGAGCCGCAAATGATCTACGGGTTACAGGGTGAAAATTCCTGCGGTTGTCGAAACTGTAACTTACAACCCATCTAAGATTTTGATCTGTTGCGGCTGCAAATTTTAAAATCGCTAAAATTACAAATCGCTATTCAATTGCTACAATCACCCAAGGCAGCAATTGTATTCAAAAACGGGAAACTGCAAATGTCGGACAAAATATTATGGGTTCCAAACGGGATCCGCAAAGGGTTTACAGACTAGTTTGTAACACTGCAAAAGACAATTAAAACACACCAATGGACTTTAAAATATGGGGAAAGTAATGGAAGGCATTATAATTCATTGCACAACAATTCCCAATTAACAAATAGCCCTTAAATTATTATTGTTTCATATGTTGGAATGGTCATGCATATGCCAATATGAACAGTGTTGCTGTAAGATGCTGAAAGGAATTAAAAACACACTACCTGAATAAATTCCAACACAAAAACATGAAACTGCCTGCCATATTATCCCTTTCTCACTCACAGAGGCTCTAATGTGGACCCTAAAAATATAAGGATATTCTTATTTACATCTCACTAATTAGATCTACATTGGGAATAGAAATAGTGACCAAATTACACCACCACATGACATATATCAAGTACCAGGGGAACATTTTATATTTGGTTGTTAAGTCCTTCAGTCGTGTTCAACTCTCTGTGACCCTATGAACTGCAGCACACTTAGCTATGTCTCCATCTGTGCTATTCCACAAGGTTTGCCTGGCAAAGATACTGGAGTGGGTTGCCAGTTCCTTCTCCAGTGGACAGTGATTTTCTAAAAATGTGTTAGATCAGGGAATCGACCCCCTATCATCCCCAATCGATGGTTTGTGTGAGAAGTTTAATAACACCCTGCCGTCTATGATTAGAGCCTTTGTGGACCAGGAGAAGGATTTGGAAAAGTATCTTCCCTACCTCCTTTTTGCCTACAGAGAGGTTCCAGAAGAGGCCACAGGGTTGTGTGAGGGGGCCATTGGACCTGTTACAGGGGTTGTGGCAGGGGGACCTCCATGGGAAGGAACTCCCTGTAGTGCCATATGTGCTGCAGCTCAGAGATATGATGAAGACACTGATTGGGCTAGCAAAAGAGAATCTGCTTGTAGCCCATGGCAAGCAGGAGAGCTGGTATGATCCGAATGCCCGGGGTAAGGAATTCCAAGTTGGCCAGCAAGTATTAATCCCCAGAACAAGCTCCAGGCGATTTGGGGGGTCCCTTTGAAATTGTTCGGATACTAGCCAATATGCTGAATCCATACAAGTCGGAATCCCCATCTAAAACTTAGAGGAATGGAAATCTCTTGCACCAATACACAAACACTCTTTTGACATTTTTATTTTACCTGTTTTATACAAATAAGTAAACACTCTAGTCCACTATAAGTCTTATCCAAGTTGGACATAAGGCAAAAGACAACCTGATGTCAATTAGTTTGGAAATCTAATTTGAAAACTAATTGTAAAATGGGTTATTTGAGATATATGGGTTTATGTGTTGCTTGGGCGCATGACCTAAAAACACAGCTGGTGAGTTAATCCATCTTGCATTCTATTGCATTTGTTAAAGTAGAATTAGATCTTAATACTTTGCACAGAAAGAAGTCTAAGCTGATTATGTTTCAAGTGCTTGTGTTTTTCAGATGATAATTATTTAGCCTCTTGTAATGAATGTGATTGAAGTGATCATCAGTCTTCATTTTTAAGTGTAAAAGTAACTCAAGCTGTAAGTGGATTGACAGGAATTATTGATAAATGTAATTACCAATCAGTGTATTTGATTTATCTTCTGTTTTGTGAATTATTTACCTTGTATTAATCATTTTGTGTTGCTGAGAGGTAAATTGAAATATTTAATTGGAGAGATTTATAAAAATATTGATTGTATAAATTCTAAATTTCCACATTTTTCAAGAACCTTTTTTTTACATAGTTTGAAAGATGTAATTGTCTAAAGAGTTACAAAGATCTAAGTTTTAAAGAGTTTCTTATGCAAAATGTTTTCAAATCTTTTTTTAAATGTAATATCAATACAAGCTGGATGGTTATAATCACTTATTAGTGGCCTCCTTCAAATGCAATTTTGCCAATCGAATAGGGCTCTAAATAAGCACACAGCATATTTTTTTACAGAAGTTTTTTGTTAGTGAACTTTTATCCAAAAGCAAGGTCTTCACTAACTAAAAACATCTGTAAAAAAATATGCTATGTGCTTATATAGAGCCCTATTCAATTTGCCAAATCACAATTGAATAAGGCCCTTGGTTAATGAACTTCTATCCAAAAGCAAGGTCTTCACTAACTAAAAACTTCTGTAAAAAAAATGTGCTATGTGCTTATTTAGAGCCCTATTCAATTGGCCAAATCGCATTTGAATGAGGTCCTAGGAATTTACCTACAAATCTGGATATTGATTTATCTTTTTGCTTTGTGAAACACTTTTTTGCAATATTAATCAGAGATTTTAAAAAATATTCTAAAAGCTTTCCATTTTAATAGTTTGAACAATCTCACTGGTTAAATAGTTATAAAGCAGTCTTAAAGAATTTCATATTAATATATGTTTTTCCCTTTTCATCTTGATCAAAATTATATAACAATCAATATTTTTAAAGAACTTGAGAACTTTTTTCCCAAAATATATAATAATCATGATTTTGTGAAGAACTTTTTCCAGAATACCTCAATTTTGATCTTTGCATATTTTGGAAAGTTTGATAATTATACTTAACAAAAAAACATTTAAAAAATGCCATGGTCTATTTTTAACATGGGTAGAAAAACTAAAACCAATAGTGAATTCTCACAATAATTGGACATATTTTAATACAATTGTGTCAAATATTTTTATTTTGTATTTGTGTTTAATAATCTCTAAAATGCTCCAACACTGTTTTCTGTGTTACACACAATATACTTTGCTTATAAATTACATATACGGTAATTATCTTAATAAAATCCAGTTTGTAAAATTTAACTTTTCTAATTAGTCAAGATTATAAAGATTGACTTTGGTTACCTTATGTTATAGTTCCATCATATCCTCAAAGTTCAATTAGCAAATCCTTCTGCCAGTTACTACTAGTTTCCACCCCCCAAAAAAATTACCACTACTATTGTTTTTTAGAAAACTACAGGTCATGCTTTCAACACAAGCATCATTATAAAAACGTTAATGGCCTCTACAAATGAATAGTGCTAAAAATAGTAGAAAAAAAAAATTGCAACGGGAAAGGGTTTTTTCATGTTTTATTTGACAAGGACTTCCTCAGGAATAAGATAACAACCTGATAGATCAAATATTGGTATTGTCCTACAAAACACGCATTAACTTTTCCTCTTTTCAAGTGTTTAGCTCCTATGTTTGTTCCATTTATTTGTAGAGCCTTTTTATGTTTGTTTTTTTATAATTTTATGCAGTAGATGTGGATCTCCAGTGAAAAACATTCTTGTTGATTTTTCATTCCACGTGATAAATATTCCCTTTAAAGGAAAACTGTAAGAAAACATTCATATTTGTAAAATAATTCTACTGTAATGAATTAACAACATTCGGAACTACGTAAGCCATAAACGTAAATCCAATTTTTATGAGCAATGCTTTTTGAAGATGCTGTGTATACTATGTTCCATCATGTCTGGCTATAGCACTTCATGATAGCTTGGAGCCTGAAGGTGTGTACTAATCTAACAACAGAGGGACGGGGAAGAGTGTATTATACTGCATATGCATTGAAACACCTAGAACATGTCTTTAGCTGCACAGCTTTGAAATATCTAGATATTAATATTCTATGAAAAACAGAAAATGTATATTTAGCAACAATGTTTTAAAACACATGTATACTTAACTACGAATGGGAACAATCTTACTATCTGTGCTTTCTATAGTTTTCTTCATTGTTATATCTAAATGTGATATAAAAAACTGTAAGATGCTGCAGAAAATCAAGAGTAATTAGAGTCCATCTTTAATGTGATGAGTATCTAACTACAACCACTTAAAAAAAAAATATATATATAATATACATATAATATAATTTGACCATCTCAGTGAATAAAATGTTACTATGGCATGTCAAAATATGAAGAACCATATATTAAAAGGAACTGTATCTTGATCAATCTTGAAGCTTCTCAGATTATACTAAAAAACAATCTTTTGTGTAAAGCAAAGTTCAACAATCCTTAGTTAATTCTTTAGTAGATCCAGTTGGTTGCTTCATCTCTCGGTCTCTGTTGTGCTGCCAGATTAAATGGCTTTGCAATGTGATGAATTTGGGTGTTAACAAGGGGACTCGGTAGTAGCAATCACTGTGGTAATATCGCCACACGTTTCACCCACTATAGTGCTTCTTTAGGAGTCAGTCCTTAAATATATGGTTCTACATGTTTGCATAAGGGGCTGAAACATTAATCTGCACCTCACTTCTACCAAATCAATGTTACCTATCTAATTGTATTTTTATTAGGTCTAAATATGAACAAGAAAGAAAGTCTATTAAGATATGATATCATATATCTTAAGAAATGATGTCATAATTATGTTGTAATACATTAAGAGCACAATTGCTCTTGGTAATGCTATGATTTTCTTTTAAAAAAGTCAAAAAGTTATTTTCTAACCATTTTAACAAAGTTATGAAACTGTATTAAAAAACACATTTCCATTAAGAACAGATTTCAAAGTTTTTATTGTATGAAACCTTGATGAAGTGCAGAAAACTGTAATTATTTACCTTGGAAACAAGTGTACCAACTTGTATTTGCTGAAACTTCACTTTGCGAGGTTGTAAAATCAAAATAACCATTTCAGAACTCTGAATACATTTAATAATAACTATGGGCCAATCAACATTTCAATTGTGTATAAACAGGCAATCACAGCGCAGTCCAATTTATATTAGTTCTGTTGATTATGGAAACAATTTTTTGTTGTTTGGAACAAGACATAATTCTTTATAAAAATGCCCAATTGCAGTTATTTATCAGCTGTACTCAATCAATTTATTGTACAAAGAATTTTATTTCTTACTGAATTATAATTATTAGGGGCATTGTAATCCAAAATCTCCTAGAATTCACTTATATGATCATGCTTTAAATATATTTTTGTATGAAAAATATTTGATCTGTAGTGTTGAAAACTTACATTAAATATAGACAGTGTACAATTGTTTTCTCATCCTCATACGTTACATGAAATAGAGGGCAGTGAACCTTCTAGATATTTGAATGGGAACATATTATGCGTTTGGTTTTAATTTTAAATCAGATAGGAAAACATAGTTAAAAGGGTTTCCATGAGTTCTTATTTACACTTTTTCATTCACTGATAAGATAAGGGGTAGGTCAAAGCCTTTGTTTTTTTCTTTCGGTCTGGTGGTTTATTATACATTTACTTTAGTTAATTTCATTTATTATTATTATCCTTTATTTGTAATGAGCCTATATATATGTATCCATTCTTTAGTGATGCAATTATTCATGTCAGAGTGCATGCTCAAAGGAGTGAGAGAATGAAGCTACAAATAGCAAGGGGTGATGAGATATGTGAGGAGAGTAAAGAGTTGATTAAAGATTATGGCCCTCATTCAATTGCAATTTGGCCAATTGAATAGGGCTCTAAATAAGCACATAGCATATTTTACAAGAAGTTTTTAGTTAGTGAAAAAATATCTTTTGGATAGATGCTTACTAACTAAAAACGTATTTAAAAAATATATGTTATGTGCTTATTTAGAGCCCTATTCAATTGGCCAAATCGCAATTGAATGAGGGCCTATGTGTCTATAGCAGCTGATGGAAATGCAGGTGATAGTGCAGAGACCTGCACTATAAATAAACAAGAACTATAGGTGTGAGGGAAAGTGGTCACAGGTCAGAAGCAGAGGTTGTTAGGTATCAGATGTGTCTGTCTCCTAGGTCTGAAGGTAAAATAAGTATTATCGATTATTTTGATCAAGGCAAAAACAATACCAATATTAACACATTGCAAAGGATGGAGGGCCCTGTCTTTGAGCTTAGAATCCAGTGTCCATAGTGCTTTCTCCAAAGCACCTTGCAAGATTGAAAACTAGCAGACTTACAATCTAAAGTTTTTGGGTGAGATACAGGTGAGTGTCAGAAGCGTTGTGTATGTAAAGGCAGTAGGTGACAGGCTTCTTTAAACAGATGCATTTTTAGTGAGGATTTTAAGGTTTTGAGGCACAGAGATAGTCTAGTGGAGCGAGGCAAGGAGTTCCAAAGAATAAGGGCAGCATAAGGGCCCTCTAAACAGGCCATGTAGGGCATAGCTATAGGGCACATCTCGGCTACATGAGGGGAGGTGGCCTTATTCACCAAACATACTTCCATTTTCATGCTTCCTACATATCATAAATCAGCCTACGCTAGACACTACCACTGGTTAGCTCCCAGGCACACCCTTTGGCCGCTCGTCACCGTAGGAGAGAGACCCTCCCACAACTATCAGGTAGTAGTTTTCTTCTACACCAAGATTCAAACTCATTAATTGTCTGGCACTCATAGAATTAGATTATATATGTTGCATGTTGTTATTATTATTTTTGGTTTTTGTAAAGCTCCAACATATTCCGTAGCGTTGAAGAAGAGTTAGGTATAAGGCAAACAAAAATTTACACGTGGCAAAGAAAGGAGAGCCCTGTCTTTGAGTTTAGAATCAATTGCATGTGGAGCTTTCGCTGAAGCACCTTACAAGACTGGTAACTCGCAAACATACAATCTAATGAGTTCGGTATGGTGGGGAGGGCAAAAGATATCTTGTACATGTTAAGGCTGGAGGTGATAAAATTTGCTAAACAGATGTGTTTTAGTGAGGTTTTGAAGGTTTTGAAGCATGAGGATAGTCTAATGGAACGAGGCAAGGAGTTCCAGAGAATAGGGGCAGCGCCAGAAAAGTCCTGAAGGCGAGAGTGAGAGGAGATGATAAGAGAGGTGTAAAGAAGAAGTTTATTAGCAGAACGAAGATGGCGAGTGGGGGAGTATTTGTGGATGGGAGCAGAGATATAAGACGGTGCACCATTGTTGAGGGCTTTGTAAATTAGGGTCATGATTTTAAAGTTTATTCTAGAAGGCATGGGAAGCCAGTGGTGTGACTGACAGAGAAGCGCTGCAGACACTGATCGTTATGTAAAGTAGATGAGTCTAGCAGAGGCATTCATTATGGATTGAAGTGTGGTGGGTAGGCAAGCAAGAAGCGAGTTGCCGTAGTCAAGACGAGATATGATGAGAGAGTGTATTAGAATCTTAGTTGTGTCATGGGTAAGGTAGTGACATATTTTTTAAATGTTTTTAGATGAAGAAGGCAGGATATTGTTAGTGACTGAAATTGGGGAACGAAAGAGAGGGCATGATCTAGCGGAACCCCAAGACAACCGACTTGGGAGGTGGTAGTGATGATGGCAACTGTGAGAGAGATGTGAAGAATTCAAGCTGTAGTAGAGGAGTTTGGTCTTAGACTTGTTGATTTTGAGGTGGTGGGCAGACATCCAGGAAGATATACTTGAGAGGCAGTGGAAAACTTGTTAGAAGAGAGGGGGATACATGAATTTATTGAGAAAGCCAAGATTTTCAAAGGAATACAGAGGCGGTAAGATGGCGGGAGGGTGGTCAGGTTGGGATGGGGCATGGATAACCAGCAGAGAGGAAATGGCTTTCTCTTAAACAAACAGACAAGTCTAGTAAAAATCAAACAAATCAAAATTACACAGACTGAATTAATGTGTTTGGCTCCTAGGCCTTACCATAAGCAGGCAAGTGTTTCCAGGTCTGAAGCAGGGGTTGTTGGGTATCAGATGTATCTGCCTCTTAGGTCTTAGCAGAAGCAGGGAACTAGATCCAGGTCAGAATCAGGGGTTGTTAGGTATGATATGTGTCTGGCCTCCTAGGTCTTAGCAGAAGCAGGGAAATGGTTCCAAGTTAGAAGCAGGGGTTGTTAGGTATCAGATGTACCTGGCTCCGGTGTCTTAACAGAAGCAGGTGAGTGGTTTCAGGTGAGAAGCAAGGGTTGTTAGGTATGAGATGTGTCTGGCTCCTAGATATTAGCAGAAGCAGTGAAATTGTTCAAGGTTAGAAGCAGGGGTTGTAGGTATCACATGTGTATGCAAGGGCTGTTGGTGCCAGGAGGTGGGAAGGTGCAAAACTGGGAGACTGGTGCTACATTACCCGAAAGTTGGTAATTAAAGCAAGGTGAAAAGTAAAGAGAACACATATCAGCTTAGTCGGTGCTCAGCTTGATCCCAGGCACTCGGTAGGATCCATTGACAAAAAAAGCATTTAGAATGTGGATCAATAAGCTACCATTTTGTTTTCTGTTGAACAACGTCCTGGAAAGGGAGGAGACTTTGAATGCAGATAAAAATATTCAATATGCACAGTGGGAAAGTAGCAGCTCAAACTACCAGTGCTTGTAATAGAACTACTTTATACAGACACACCCTCCTGCATCAAAACTATAAATATTGATTAAGTGTGGTCAGCAGAATATTCTGTGAAAATCTGTGGTAAAATATTTATTAGGGCTTAATAACCACAACATAAATTAACTTATGGTGGGCAAAAGAATGATAACGCCCTCCACCATACAAGTATGGTTAATAAATAGTATGTTTGTATTCACATTTGGATGTCTAATAATAAGATAAGAGTATTGTAAATAAATATTTTCTGAATGATTTTGTGGTTATTAAACTGCTAATAAACATGTTACTAATGAGGTGGAAAAATCTCAGAAGCCTGCTACCCTAAGCTCCTAACATTTAACTTCTGCCTCATAAATAAGTTATAAGTATATTGTATGTGAATGGACTAGCACCTGGCTCCTAAAATACATGCCTGGTAACTTTTATATATTTTTTTAATCCCTGGTTTGGTTTAAACTTAAAATTCCTGGAAATAAACCGTAAATAAATCCAAACTGGGCTATTGATGTTTCTGCAAAGAGGTCTGATATTGGATTCCTGCTCTTGATGCACAGAACATGGCAGAACGTCTTTGTTTGATGTCAAGTGGAGATATGCTGAGATAACTAAAGCTGATCATTGACATGGCTGTTCCTACTGTGTTCACCCATAAAGCTTGGGCTCTTATTGATTTCTACAGAGTACTGAATACCAGTCGTTGCTAATTACTCCCTATTGAAACCATGCATTGTTTTCATTGATAAAACATCTTTCTAGACACTACTACATCCATCACCAATGGCACTCTCCACTCATCTATATATAGTAAACCTACAGACAGATGTAATTACCTACACAGCTCCAGTTTCCATCCCTCCCACATCAAACAAGCCATCATCCATAATCAAGCTATTAGATACCATCGGATTTGCTCAAACACTGGAGACCGTGATAAAAAAAACCCCACTGTCTGAATCTTGCAAACAAAGGGGTTACAAACCCCATATTATTACCCCAAAAATAACCACTGCCATCAAAATACCCCGAGAACACCTATTAAGCTACAAAACAAAAGAAACTACTTCACGTATACCTCTAGTGACCACATACCATCCAATTTTAGAGACAATTCAGAAAATAATCAAAGATTTACAACCATTACTAATTGAAGATACTGAATTAAAATATATATTCCCAAAACCTCCCATCCTTGCATTTAAACAACCACCAAACCTGAAACAAAAACTTGTCAGCAGAAAATTGGCCAATGAACAACTAAATACAAAAAATGGAACTAAACCTTGGAACAAATGTGCCTGTAAATTATGCCAACACATTTGTAATGATGATACAGCCACACATAACAACAAAACCTATAACATTAAAGGATCATATTCATGTACATCGTCAAATGTGGTTTATATAATACAATGTACTTTATGTGACACAGGCTGTTACATTGGAGAAACCGGCCAAAAAACGCATTTAAGGATGAATTTACACAGGCATTCAATAAGAAAACATAATGAAGACAGTTATTGTAGCCCACTAGGACACCATTTTAGCCAGACTGATCACTCCATCCAAAACTTAAAAGTCAAAATACTCAGAGGAAAATGTAAAAGCATCCAAGATAGAAAAGCGTTTGAAATAAAGATGATCACATTCTTCAACACTAAAAACACAGGATTTAATATAGACTTGGGCTTTCTATCACATTATCAGAATTTCATGTGATTTTTTTTTTCTTCTTATAATATAACAGACTTAGCACTCTTAGTGAGGTGTTTGTCCAAAAGGAAATATATTTCTGTGGACTACAGTGCTCTGCTTTTTCATGTATATATTGATGTATATGTGTATATAATATGTGTATATATGTTTCCTTTGCTATGTTGTATTAATTCCCCATATTTGTATTTACCTGATGATGTCAGATGCTGCTTCCACTCTATCTGCATCTGCTGTTATTATTCATACTGAGGGTTCCATCTCATGTAGTATTGCTTGAGACTTGATAAAGGGAGGTTAAGCCTCTCGAAAGCTCGTCATTATAAATAAGACGTTTGACCAATACAAAAGGTATCAAATTATATTGCAATACTCATTATTAATCTATATATATATATATAGATTAATAATGACTAAATTACTAGATTACTGGACATTCACGGCTGCTTCACTCTTTAATATATATATATATATATATATATATATATATATATATTGTGATGGAGTGCCATTAGGGGTCACAAGAGAGCTCTGTAAGACTTCTCCCTTGAGAATGAAAAGAGTTAAATTCATTCAGTTATCAGTGGCTAAATGGAAGCAGCCTAGCTGTGAACTGCCTTTAAAAGCAGCAGAGAGATGGGTGGAGTCTCTCACTTAGGCTTGGGCCTAACAGCCGTGAGCTGTGTGTGAAAGCCCTGGACAGCTCAGCTGCGGGGATCCTGAGAGCTGGGATTTGTGCTGGAGCGAGACAGTCAGGAAGGCTGCGGAGTTCCAGAGTTTGCGCACAGAGAAGACTTCTGTGGTATTGGAGATTCCACTGAGATAGGATTATCTGAAGACACCATCCCTAAGAAGCCGGAAGGAATAAGGGATAAAAGGTTGGTGCCAATGCATGTTATTCTCATTGTATCCAGAGAAGGATTACAAAGGTCCCAGGGAGAAGAAGAGTGCATTGAGAGTGAGAGTAGGAGTTCCTCATTACAAGAGGGTGACAAGGGCCCTATGCTTCACAAACGATTGATAGAAGCCGTAGAGGAAAAGACATTAAAAGACTGTTTTGTTTCCTGGCCACAAGGTGGCGATACAACGCAAATAAGAGACTGTTTGCATCCTGGCCACAAGGTGGCACTCTCCCTGTCACAGATAAGCTGCGCAGGATATAGTCAGGGCGTTCCTGAGTATAGTAAGCACGTTTATGTAGGGTTTTATTTTATCGCTGAATACAAGCACTGTTATTTTGTTCTGTTTATGCTACCCAATAAATAGCAGTAAAACTCTGACAAGCCTGCTGTATCTTCCTCCCTGGGTAAAAGAGATAAGAAAGTGCAGGACGCAAACCCCGCCAGAAGGGGGCGCTCTGCCACAATATATATATATATATATATATATATATATATATATATATATATATATATACTAAAAAGTGTAAGGATATTATTTCCCCAACACTCCCCCCTATGACAATGAAAATTGTCATCAAAAGGAAATAATACAAATATGACAGGGTAAAATCCTAACATACATTTCACATATATAGCTAAACAATAAAAATATAAACTTATTCGGAAGTAGAGGTAAGATCTTCAGACTAGCCTTTAAAGAAATTCATGGTCTCTAAAAATTCAGTCAGATGAGCTTCCTACAACATGGAGATATTAGATCTTATCTCATGAGTCCTTTACACCTTTTACCTTAATACATTCCTAACAAGAACATTTCAAAAGAATACATAATTATACATAAAACATCAAAATCCATTAAAAAAAATACAACTTTATTAATTTATTTAATTTATCCGATATGATTCATGGAATAATAAAAAAACTGCCTGTTGAATGAATGCTTTACAATTAGTGATTATAAAGAAGAAGCAAGAAAAAATCAAATCTTGATGGTAAAGCAATGCATTCAGGAAAACAAGTGAGGGCCTTACTTAATTCTTCAACCAATTGCCAATAAATAGGACATATAACCAATTTCCCTTTATACTCATTGTCTTATGTGGCATTTAAGATAATGTAATTGAATATCCAATAAAGTTTTCACTGATATGACTAATAACCCAGAGTGTATGCAAGATAACTTCTTCTTTCCCTAATAACTATTCCATGTCAGATGTTAGTAGTCTCTGATGAGCACCTCTGATTTAGTTTTTTTGTTTATGCAAATTGCCCTTAGGGTTTAGTCTCCCTAAGGGTAATGGGGGACTCCAGACATCGACCCTTTGCTCACTGTGCCTTAGGGAGTTCATCTGCACCTCACTGACGAGGCCCATAAAGGCCAAAACGCTTCTGGGGTTTGCTGTTTCTCCTGCTCAGGGTAGAATTGCCTGGTATTTCGGGGCTGGGTCACTCTTTTGAGCGGGACCAGACTGATATACTACAGGATATTTCTCCCTGTGAAGGGCACAAGTGAGCTAAAAGAGGTTGCTCTCAGAGTGGCTTATCGTGGTCATAGAACTAACCTATTAAGGTTGGTTCATACTCTGATGAGCACCTCTGACTTAGTTTTTCTGTCAGATGTTAGTACATACAAAAAAAATAGGAAAATGACAATACAGTGAAAACATATGCTCAGACAAACTTCATACAGGCCTAGTCTTACACATCACACTTAGGTAGGTCCTTCTTTATCCATAGATTAAATGATAAACAGGTGGATCACTTTCTTCTGGATGGTGAGATTCTCTGGTCAAAGCAATAAGCCATCATGTGCAAATCTTCAGACAGAAGATAAAAAGTATGTGGTTTTCTGACAGGTCTTTTTCTTTTGCAGCAGATATATGTATTAACGTATTGTAATGTCAATGAGCAAGAGTTTGAATATGTCCTTCTTAGGCATGGGCCTTGATTTTAGACATGATTCTCATATTCCTCTTCTTCCGTGTGGAGTGCGTGTCATATAGGTATTCTTTCTAGTTGATCGTCGTGTCAATCCATTTCTGTATCAGTCCCGTTGCACAGGGAACAATACAACAACCACAAGTGACAAAAAATGTAAAGTATGACACTGATTAAAGTAATCGCAGAGAGTGCTATGCCTTTCCATCTTCCTAACCACAACTGAAGTCAGCTAGGGAATGGGTTTTCCATCCTTGAATTTTCTGCTAGTTCATTTGACAAGGCAGTCAATCCCTCCAGGGCTTTGGTAACTGTCCCATCAGGTGCCATATTGTTAATGATGAAGGTGCAGCAGGCAGTGCCAAACATTTTACAAACACCTCCTTCCTTTGCTAGAAGCATGTCCAGGGCCGTTGGGGATTTGCCTTGTCATCAGACTAGTTTTATGTAGTTGTTCAGTCAAACCTTGTACGGCATCTCTTGTATAGTTCACAAATCTTTGTTGGTTATAGTAGATATAAATTTATCCAGTCAACATTATTATTTATTGTCACCCATCAGGTGAACATGGATTCAAATCCTGCTACAATTTGATTTCTGGCCTTGAACTCATCTGATGGTGTACAGGGTACTCCAATGGAGTCGATGTAGACTCTGTCATCAAAGCTGCCACTTGGGATGGATCTCTTAGATCTGGTCAAGGCCTTTGTATCTTGTGTTGCAGTAAAACCTAGTTCAGGTAAAAGGGCATTGTACAGTTTTTGATTGCTTGTCCTACGATCAGTTGCAACATTAATTTTAGTCCCTCCTTGTCATTTTGGGGATTCAGTTTGAAGGGCACAATTGCCATTGCAGGTCTTGCTGTGGAGCAGGCAGTACAGTTAGTCATATTCATGGGTGAGGCAGTGTACAGCATCCACTCAAGCCTTATGTTCTTTTCAGCGTATCCAATCTCAATTTCAAGTGGGTCGGCCATACTAGTGACGTTCAGATAGGTCACTACTGATCGTTTTTGCAGTGGTTTCCTTAGGTGAAGTTAGAGTTCTGAGAATATCAGGATCATCTCCTGGCTTTGGATTCAAAACTTGTATCCAAATCCATCCAATTGGATCCCTTCCAGCTATATCGGCTCCCCAGACATAGTCCTGAATCACAGTACTTTGTAGTCAGACAGACAGGGTTGCAATCTTGGCTTTTTTACATCCAGTTTCACTATTGCCCTTAGTTATGCTTTTTCTTGTTTCTATATCTGGGTAATGCCCACTTGGTTGCTGGTGGTAGTCTTAATCTACATGGCGGGTAGTTCACAGTGCCAAGTCCCAAGTTGAGCATGTACTGTCATCTTTAGAGTACATTATGCACATGTATTTGTCTGACCATTTCAGACTTTACTCATTTTCTCGGCAGGGTACAATTGCATAAAAGTCAAACTGTGCTGTTAATGTCTGACCTTCAGTAAAGGTTAGTAAAAGTATTCACCCCCCTTGGCATTTTTGTGTTTTCTTGCCTCACAACCTGGAATTAACATGGATTGTTTGAGGGTTTTTTTATTATTATTATTGTGAAGCAAACAACAAATAGGAATAAATAACAGAAAAAGTCAATGTGCATCAGTATTCACCCCCCGAAAGTCAATACTTTGTAGAGCCACCTTTTGCAGCAATCACAGCTCCAAGTCACTTTGGATAAGTCTCTATGAGCTTGCCACATCTTACCACTGGGATTTTTGCCCATTCCTCCTTGCAAAACTGCGCCACCTAATTCAAGTTGTATGGTTTGCACTTGTGAACAGCAATCGTTAAGTCTCACCACATATTTTCTATTGGATTGAGGTCTGGGCCTTGACTAGGCCATTCCGACACATTTACATGTTTCCCCTTAAACCAGTCAAGTGTTGCTTTAGCAGTGTGTTTGGGGTCATTGTCCTGCTGGAAGTTGAACCTCGGTCCTAGCCTCAAATCACGCACAGAGTGGTACACGTTTTGCTAAAAAATATCCCTGCATTTAGCACCATCCATCTTTCCTTCAACTCTGACGAGTTTCCCAGTCCCGGCTGCTGAAAAATTTCCCCAGAGCATGATGCTGCCACCACCATGTTTCACTGGAGGGATAGTGTTCTTTGGGTGATGTGATGTGTTGGGTTTGCGTCAGACATAGCGTTTTCTTTTATGGCCAAAAAGTTCAATTTTAGTCTCATCAGACCAGAGCACATTCCTCCATACATTTTGGGAGTCTCCCACATGCCTTTTTTGCAAACTCAAAAGGTGGTATTTTGTTTTTTGCTGAAAGTAATGGCTTTCTTCTTGCCTCTCTGCCAAAAAGCCCAACTCTATGGAGCGTACGGCTCATTGCCGTCCTATGTACAGATACTCCAGTCTCTGCTGAGGAACTCTGCAGCTCCTCCAGGGTTACCTTAGGTCTCTGTGCTGTCTCTCTGATTAATGCCCTCCTTGCACGGTCCGTGAGTTTAGGTGGGCGGCTGTCTCTTGGCAGGTTTGCTGTTGTGCCATGTTCTTTCCATTTGGTTATGATAGATCTGATGGTGCTCCTGGGGATCATCAAAGATTTTGATAATTTAATTTATAACCTAACCCTGACTTGTACTTCTCAACAACATTGTCCCCTACTTGTTTGGAGAGTTCCTTGGTCTTCATGGCAGTGTTTGGTTAGTGGTGCCTCTTGCTTAGGTGTTGCTGCCTCTGGGGCCTTTCAAAAAAGGTGTGTATACAGTGGATATAAAAAGTCTACACACTCCTGGTAAAATGTCAGGTTTCTGTGCTGTAAAAAAATTAGACAAAGGAATGACATTTTAACAGGGGTGTGTAGACTTTTCATATCCACTGTATGTAATGTAATGACAGATCATGTGACACTTAGATTGCACACAGGTGGACACCATTTCACTAATTATGTGACTTCTCAAGGTAATTTGTTACACCAGAGCTTTTTATGGGCTTTATAACAAAGGGGGTGAATACATACGCACATGCAAAATTTCTGTTTTCTATTTCTAAAAATTCTGTATATATTTTTCTCATTTCACTTCACCAACTTAGACTGTTGTGTTCTGATCCATCAGAAAAAAATCAGATTAACAAAACATTGAACTTGAGACTGTAATGTAACAAAATAGGTAAAAAGTCAAGGGGTTAATACTTTTGCAAGGCACTGTAGTTCCTGGTGTTCCTGTATAAGGAGTCTAGTCAGCAAACTCTGTATC
Source organism: Discoglossus pictus (assembly GCA_027410445.1). Classification (NCBI taxonomy): domain Eukaryota; kingdom Metazoa; phylum Chordata; class Amphibia; order Anura; family Alytidae; genus Discoglossus; species Discoglossus pictus. The sequence continues at coordinate 148,759,290 of CM050168.1, forward strand.
TGTTGTCATCTGTTGTCATCACAATAGGTACTTGGTTGATACTTTCTCTCATCACATATCAGGGCATGCTTGTCTTTTCTTTGTCTTTATAGATACGCACTCGCTGTCATCTGGGGTATGCAAGTGTGACAAAAAATCCAAACATACAAGAAACGTCCTTACTTCTTTTAACTAGACATGCTCACATCATATACACCTATCCTAAAATGTCCCTAACTGTAACATAAATTTAACATATATGTAAATCTATAATAAACAAGGGGTGGTATAAACTAAAATTAAGTGATAATGTAAATCATGCAACGCTAATAACCATATTAAATATTTGTAAAAGATATAATGAACCATTTATACTCCTGCTAAAGCAGCAAAAATGATCATTAGCACAGTTTAACTACTGCTAATTATATCTCTATAAGTGATAAGACATTTCTTGATTTATCTTGCAACAGTTTGTATATTTAAAAGGAAATTGCTAATTTTATTACTGTTAATATACATTTTCTAGTAAAGCTCTAAAATATTTTCTTAACTTATAATATAATCCACTTCTTATGTTTATTTCTTAGAGGCCTAGAAATATCTTGAAAATATTTTCATAATTCTCTGCTCATTTGCACCATGGCCATCATGTGAGCTGAGGATGGGAATGGACAAATAGATGTCACAATATTTTAGTATTTATCCAACATGGATAACACATAAAACATAACACATAAAATAATTTCCCTTTGTTAAACCTTTATAATAATTAATTCCATTGAACAGATACTTTTGCACCTAAATATTATTATAAAAAAAATGTACTGCGCTACTACTATATATCAGAAGAGATATATTGGGTATTTACAATTTTTTTCTGGCAGAAAGGAACAGTTTTGTTTATAAAACATTTTCTGTAGAATGCCTTGAATTAGAACCAAGTGTTCTGTAAATATTGGATTTTGGCCAGTGTACCAGTATAATGTTTTAAATAGTTAAGCTTCAATTCATTTTAATATAATTTGCACATTATATGCTTTTAAACAGTTTTTTAATTGTAATAAAACCTTAAAAATCTTTTCTTTTTTTAATAACCCAGTATTTTACTGTGCAATTACTGTATTTACTTGCAACTAAATTTCTCAAATATCAACCTTTAAAAAAACTAATGTAACACAATTATGAACCAGCTTTTAATAAAACCTTAATTCTGATTATCCAAAATGGCAGACGGTATAAAAAATACAAATGTTAAAACACAAATATTAATCTGAAATTAATCAGATTTCAGATTATATATTCTCTATAAGCAATTTTATTACACTGTCGCCCGGATATAATGGGCACTCTTTGCACAAAAATGCAATGATATAACCTGGGCACCGGTTTTCTAAATGGATAGCAATATTCATCATACACCATACTAGGAGATCAACAACAAATCTCTCTTTCAAACACAAATTCACATGACAAGGGAGGGGAGTGCTTACAGGATTTCGCCAGAGTAGGCGTGAGGTTGGTGCAGATCAATGTGAGACTGAAAGGAACGCAAAATGGGAACATGAGTGAGGGACATATAGGATGTGTGAGAGGGGAGTGTGAGAGAGAGAATGAAAGAGGTATTGGAAGGCAGGGCAGGGAAGACTATATGTGAGGGAGGGGATATAGGTAAGTTATGCAGTATATGGTGGGGGAGGGGAAGGGCACATAGGAAACAGGAGACATTGCAGAGGATTAATATACAGACAGAAATAATTATATTTGCCAAGATATAATAAGCATACAGTAGTAATATTGATAGACATTAGCTCTTGGGATGGGGCAAATTCCATCGTCTTCTCCTTACCTTCTATGGGGTGATGTTGCTAGTGTCTCAGGATTTCACCAGAGTAGGAGTGAGGTTGGTGCAGATCAAGGTGAGAACGAAAGGAAAGCAAAATGGGAACATGAGTGAGGGACATATAGGATGTGTGAGAGGGGAGTGTGAGAGAGAGAATGAAAGAGGTATTGGAAGGCAGGGCAGGTAATACTATATGTGAGGGAGGGGATATAGGTAAGTTATGCAGTATATGGTGGGGGCGGGGATGGGCACATGGGAAAAAGGAGACATTGCAGAGGATTAATATACAGACAGAAATAATTATATTTGCCAAGATATAATAAGCATACAGTAGTAATATTGATAAAGACATTAGCTCTTGGGATGGGGCAAATTCCACCGTCTTCTCCGTACCTTCTATGGGTTGATGTTGACAGTGTCTCAGGATTTCGCCAGAGTAGGAGTGAGGTTGGTGCAGATCAAGGTAAGACTTCTATGGAGTGATGTTGCCAGGGTCTCAGGATTTTGCCAGAGTAGGAGTGAGGTTGGTACAGATCAAGGTGAGACTTCTATGCGGTGATGTTGCCAGGGTCACAGGATTTCCCCAGAGTAGGAGTGAGGTTGGTACAGATCAAAGTGAGACTTCTATGGGGTGATGTTGCCAGGGTCACAGGATTTCGCCAGAGTAGGAGTGAGGTTGGTGCAGATCAAGGTAAGACTTCTATGGGGTGATGTTGCCAGGGTCTCAGGATTTTGCCAGAGTAGGAGTGAGGTTGGTGCAGATCAAGGTGGGACTTCTATAGGGTGATGTTGCCAGGGTCTCAGGATTTCACCAGAGTAGGAGTGGGGTTGGTGCAGATCAAGGTGATACTTCTATGGGGTGATGTAACACAGAACCGAGGGTTAATCTTCCTTTTTCTTCAATTTCTCATACAGCACTCACTGCACACGGTACTGACACTCAGTACTCACAGTATTCACACTCAGTACTCACACTCACATTCATGGGCCCAATTAATTTGTGTTTTTTTTGCCAATAGCCTCTCTTTTCACATCAGAGCCATGCAAATTTAGATAGCTAGTCTACACTGTATCATTTCATCTAACATCTCCGCTCTCAAAAACCTATCTAGACAAAACAGTCCTTTTCTTGGTAAGGTAAACCTTGCACGCCTTTTCAAAAGGTAAGGTACACCTATGTGAAGCTATATCTACTCTAATCAAAATATACAGCGCTTATTAAAATAATACCTTGTCAGGTACAACATCTCTTTAATATATCCTAGTCTCAGTAACTAAAACAATTACATGTACAATATCTAAATCAATTCTACATCATATAGAAAAAATCCATATACAGAGACACACTGAGCATCTCTAAAAAGACCCCCATTTATCTTTGCTTCATCTGTCATATGCACTCCAAACCCCTCCTCTCCGGAAAGCTCTTAGAAGAGGTTGGGTCTTCTGACATAGGCTGTGAGGTTTGACACCAAGGTGGAGTCATAAGGAGTGGGTGGGTCATTGGGCATGATGTTCTCCACGTCATTAAGCTCCATCCTCTTGGATGTGACTGGTTTGAACACCTCTTGTTTCTTCAGTTTGTTTGTAGCTCTGTAATTACATAGTGGTTGGCCTAATGTTCTCCTTCCATACTCCATCACTGACACCTAACCACAGAGTGCTACATGAGGGTCTAAGCCTGTTTCCCCCCTTTCTCCAATTGCAAAGCATAATCTCTGCAGAAAAAAATCTTGCTAAAATGATAAACTGATAAATTTATATAAACACAGGATGCAAAAACAAATACAAACAAGACCATACATAACATATAATTGTGAGCTCACAAAATGTATATGTGCATAACTGTTCGTTAATCACTTTGTAAGAACAAAAAAAAATAAAAAATAAAAAAACTAACGTTTAGCAACTCATATAGATATCTTTACCTATAACTAATCCTAAACACAATTGTATAAAAAAAATCAAAAATAAAAGAAGATATATAACCATCAAGCTCTAAAAAAAATATAACATAAAACCAATTTCTCAAATTACATATGACACTCTAGGGGGATAAATACACAATATTTTATATAATCAAGTATAATTTCACTGAAATGACTATTTAACACACTCATTAAATCCTTTATCTCATCAATATTTTTTATTAAAAAAAATCATTATTACAGTTGCAATAGGGTTTGAGCCAATGCTGGTGAAAAGGTGCAAAACACATGGAGACCACAGCAACAGAGTGATTCACTATATTGCTATCAGTAAATAACAAGACAATATGTCTTATTAGGTGTGCAGGTTAGACAATTAAATATGCACTGGCTATTGATCTACTTGTTTTTTTTTTAAATAGATATTTTTTAATATATTATAAATACATACATTATAACATAAAAACATACAAATTTATCATCACCTAAACCCGCATACATACATTATTTTACATAGGCATGGACTAGCAAACATTTTTATACATATCAATATCTTTGTCTAATTATTATAAAGCTAAAATTCTATGATTGGATTTTAAAAATATTTCTAGAGTAGTCATACATAACAAGAAAATGACCTCCTATTGTTACTAATCCCCTTGTAGCATATTGTATTCGTCCCACATGATTCACTTGGTTAACATTTTTTCCCCCTTTTTATTCTTATGCACGGTACAACCTTTTTCGAACTCTTTGTCTTGTTAAAATCTTCGTTTAATATCTGACCACATTGGAATCATTTTAGTTTTCCAGGATTTAACAATATGCCATTTACATGCCATTAAATTATGAGATAGCAACATAGCCATTTTGAATTGTCGGCATTTTGGGAAACATGTGGAATAATATAATTTCTGGACACATATTTCTCTGAACATTTGCAATTAACTTAATATAGTTAACACATTGATTCCAGAGGGATTGAATCTTAGGGCAACTCCACCACATATGGGCTAATATTCCTTTCCCGCCACATTCATTCCAGCATTCATCTGAATTTAATGAATTCATTATTTTCATAGTAGTTGGAGCCAAATGCCACCTCTGTATTAGTTTAATATATCATTCTCTGTACGTCATGCAGACGAAAGTTTCTTCTTAACACATTTACAAGCTTTAAACCATTTTCTTCCGTCCAAGTGTCCTCCAACTCCATTTCCCATTTCACCATTTTATTAGTTTTATATTTTTCATCTCTGATATTAAATAATTTATTACAGCTAGAGATCGCATGTGTAGAAATTCTTTTAACGATAAGATTTTCAAAGGGTAGGTTTTCTCTGTGACCTTTCAATTGAAAGCCACACTTACTAAGTGTAATTTTAATATTTTCATAATCTAACCAAGTGATTTTAAGACTTTTATATTTTTCCAAAAGGTTTATATACAGTATAAGTGACTCAGAGGGGCAGCCAACAATGGATATTTGGTCAAAACCCAATTGTGTCTTTGTTTGTACCACATTTTAACCAATGATCTTATTCTTCCAAGGCACTTTGCGACTAATGTTTTCCTCAAATTTCGGAAGCCATAGCATTAATTCAATAGGCCAACTACCCACTTTCTATTTTTAACCACCTCGACTCTTTATCGGCTAAATTCCAGCCCATTAGGTAGTCTAACATAACAGCTCTATGTATATCTGTTACGGAGGGAGCCGCTAATCCAGCTCTTTCAGGTTGCCTTTTTATAATATTTAACTTTAGTCGTGGTTTCTTTTTGTTGTTTATATATTTATTAAAAGTGCTTTGTAATGAGGTAATAATGTATTTAGGCACTACTTGTGGAAAACTTCTAAAAACATACATTATTTTTGCGATAATTACCATTTTAATCAGAGCCATCCTACCTGACAATGAGAGAAAGTCTGGTCTCCATTCTGAAATGGCCTGTTTTATTTGTTCATGAACTATTGTAATATTATCGTTTAGTATATGATTAATAGAGGATTTGAAGCAAATACCTAGATGTTTTATTCTGTTACTTTCCCAATTGAATTTATATTTATTCCGAAGTGAGTCTAGCTTAAATTCTTTTAATCCCAATGCTAAAGTCTTGGGGCCTCATTCTATTAGCGGCCGCAGCCGTTGCAGGGCCGCAAGGACCGGCCGCAAGCTATTCTGCTATTCTATTCCCTTACGGCCGGAGGCTCCGGCAGGCTTGCGGCCGGTGCCTTGCTATCTCTTGCGGCCGCTCGCGCCAGAGGAAAGCCTTTGATCAAAAACGGCCGCAAGAGTTTCGGCCGTAAGAAATTCCTATTTGCAATTCAATTGCTCCGGGAAACCTCTCTGCAAGGCTAAAAACGAGCCGCTGCTTACTTGCAGGAAAGAGGTCCCGCTAGCACCAATTAAGCACATAACATAGCTCAAATAAAGCCATCCTGCACTTTGAGAAGACTATAAAGGGATTTTAGGTGTTAGAAAAAATAGCACATAATTATCCGATACTCAAATCCGTAAAATATTTTATTTTTAATATCCGTAAACTATACATGTAAAAAGTCCAGAGTGCTTGGAGCACCTCAGACATGCCCACGCCGCAGCTGGAAAATAAACAGTTAATTTGAACTTGGGTTTGGGCTGATGTGCAAGTTTGAGAGTGGGTTCCTTTTAATCCTCATGTCCCCCAATATGATCCCTAGCATTTACAGAGCTGTACAGTGCAGGCTTGAATTTATTTTTGAGTTTTTATATTTCACAGCTTACGGCCGGTTCCAAGATATGCGGCCGGCCGTAAAAGGAGATCCTTGCGGGGCCGTATAATAGAATCGCGAGTTAACTGAACCCCCGCAAGGAATCGCAGCCTTACGGCCGATTTACGGCCGCTAATAGAATGAGGCCCTTGGTTTTTAAGTTGTTCATTTTTAGATACAAAACCTTGTTATATATGTCTAGTATGTCGAATAGGGCTGACAGGGAAGTCTCGGGTTCAGATATTGTTAACTCCATATCGTCAGCAAACATTAATAGTTTGTATTTATTGTATTTAATCCTTATACCTTGATTAATTCCGTATTACAGATTAATTTTGCCAAGGGTTCTAAAGATAAGATAAAGGCCAGTGGGGACAGAGGAAAGCCCTGTCTAGTCCCCTTCGACAGCCCAAACCTCTCTGATCTGAAATAAACGCCAGTAACTACAGAACTGGGATTTCTATAAAGAGCCATAATCGCATTTCTCCCAAATTCTTTAAAACCAAATTTATCCAATACAGATTTGATATAAATCCTGTTTAACCTATCGAAAGCCTTTTCAGCGTCCAAAGAGATAAACAGTGATGGAATATTTTCCTTTTTAACTAACGTAATTAAATTAGCCAATCTCCTATTTTTTTCTGGCCCTTGTCTCTTGTTCACAAGTCTGACTTGGTCAAAATTAATCAATTTTGAAATACTTTTGTTTAATCTGTTAGCTAATATCTTGGCGTATATCTTGGTGTCAGAATTTAGGAGTGAAATGGGTCTGTAATTTAAGTAATTTTCAGGGTCCTTATTCTGTTATTTGCTTCTGTCCTTTCTGAAGGCATGTTTCCTGTGTCCTAAAACTTGTTGAACATACTACATAGGGTCGGACTAATCTCATTCATAAATATTCTATAGTATGTATTTATAAAACCGTCAAGGCCTGGGGCTTTATTCAACTTTAGTTAATGGATTGTTTGTTCGACCTCTTTTAAATGGATTTCTTTATAAAGATCTAACAGTTCTTCCTTGTTTATTTTCGGTAAGTTTATTTTACTTAAAAATGCATCTATATCTCTCTTTGTAGGCTTTAGAAACATTTCTCTATCTTCTAAATTGTAGAGTGATCTATAATAAGACTCCAAGGTTTTCCCAATTTCTTTAGGGTGAGTTATATTTTTCCCCTGACTATCTTTGATACACCTTATTTTCTGTTTAATCCTTTGTTTTTTAATTTTACTTATTATAAATTTACAGGCTTTATTGCCTAAGCTATAGTGATCCTGTTGAGATGTAAAGATAATATTGTGTATTTGGGTTTGAACTATCTTTTGGATCTGTAATATTATTTGTTTAATTTGTACACTCTTGTTTATATTAAATACAGTTTTATTTTCTATTTGTAACTTATGTAAATCAATGTAAAGGTTCTTAAGTGATCTACCTCTAGAGTTTTTTTAAATATGCACTTCTAGCCATACACAAGCCTCTGACATATGCCTTATGTGCACACCAAATAGTTATTTCTGAAGTAACTGAATTTTTATTAATAGAGAAAAAGCTTTCAATCTCTTCTTTCATTTTTGTTAACACATTCTGGTGACTTCAATAAAGTTGCATCCAATTTCCACTGACTATTCTTACTATATTCCTGTATATTTTTTATTCTCATGCTTATCATTGCATGGTACGACCATATGATATCTCCAATCTTGATGCTTTCAATTTTACTCAATGTATCAATATCTGTAAAAAGATAGTCTTTCCTAGCTTAGCATAAATGCCTGCCAGAGTAATATGTATAATCCTTCTTAAATGGGGTGTTTAAACCTCTGGCATTCTGAGATATAATTTTGTTCATTGTTACTTAGTTCCATTTTTGCTCTTAATAATATTAAAGGAGAAATCTTATATTTTGCTTTAAACCATCTATTATTCCAAATTGTATTATTCCTTGTTATATTATCATTTTCCAACATGACATTCATACACACACTCATACTCATTACTGCAAACCTTCTGTTATGCAGTTTCATTTTACAGGGCTAAACTTGCCAATGTAAAGAAATGAGGGACGCAATAAGAAGGACCTAAACTGGTTCTATTGGGGAGAGGCAGATTACAGAAAACATATAAGTAATTTGTTCTTATATAGCTGCTACTTTTATCTTTTATACACCTTGTAAAATGATATTGAATACTTCATATGTTCAGCGTATCTATTAAAAAAAATGTAAACATTTGCAGTATTAAGGTGTTAGTATATAAACCTAGATTCTTTAGAGGAACTTTAACTTTCCAAATTTGTGTATCAATCTTTCAAAGAATATCAGAATACATCTAAACGAGTAAAGTGCTAGCTCATAATCTTCCATTTTACTACATTGAAAATATTCTTATTGCACCACACTCCACTTAATGTATTTACCTAAATTCTTTAAAACAGTTTTAACTTTCCAAATTTGTATATCTATCTTGCCCAAGTATAAACGTACAAACAAATATATAGACTGTTAGGCCCTCATTCAATTGCAGTTTGGCCAATTGAATAGGCCTCTAAATAAGCACATAACATACTTTTTTTTAAAGAAGTTTTTAGTTAGTAAGCATCTATCCAAAAGCAAGGTTTTCACTAACTAAAAACTTCTTTAAAAAAAATTGCTATGTGCTTATTTAGGGTCCTATTCAATTGACCAAATCACAATTGAATGAGGGCCTTAGTGCCTAATCTTCTTATATTACTAAACAAGTCTTATCTGGATTGCCTCTTCTCATAACCACAAATACTCTTGATACATTACACCCAATTTTGAATGCATATCTATTTTTAGCCTCTAATATATTCTTGTAAATTAATTTATACTTAATACATATATGTGTATGATAATTCAATATTACACAGTTACAAAAATCCAAGTGCTTATAAGTTAGTAAGGTGCTAGTGCATTTTCTTCATAAATTACTAAGCAATTATTTTCTGTAATGCCACTTCACTTCAAATACCACCAAAAAAAAAAAAAACTCTTAGTGCACTACAGCTCACTTAGTGTATTAACCCAGGTTCTTTGGAACATCCTTAACTATCCAAATTTATATATCTATCTTTCAAAAGTGTCAAATAAATATATAAAGTGCAGATGCATAAGGTTTCTATATTATTAAAATATTCAAAAAACTACTTATTTAGAATTCTACTTCAATTCAAAAGCCACTCTATTCAAAACAAACATAAAAAACCCTGCTAAAAGTGCTATAAGTGCGTTGCAACCAACTTTCAATACGTTTCTGTCACAACCTACAATGATGATGGAGTATAGAGGATCCTAGTCCTCTTATCTCCTGTAGGTTTTAGACCTAAGATTTTGGTGACTCAGACCAATGGACCTTCTTTGCGGATGCAAGAGCATAAGTCCCAGCTTAAGGTAGTGTGCCTGGAAAAACCTGGCAGGGAGTCAGAAACGATCTCCTCTACCAGCATATGCCCCTGGGTCAATAATACACCTGCACACAAAGTCTTGATGAAAATTATGAACCACTTTATTTGTAAAACAACATCTTTTAAACAGGCATACATAATTACCAGGACGGGGCTACCTTTAGTCAGCCCCTAACTGCCTCTGGCCAATCAGGCAGGGTCCCTACGTGGGAACCATGAGACTCCTCCCCAGGTCCACCCACTAGGCGGGGCCAACTAATTAATTTGGGTTCTGAATCTCCAGGGGAAAGCACCTTGGTTCTCTTGTGCCCATGCTATGAAGGCTGAGAAGCCTTCAGGCCATCCAATTGTTTCTGGGTGCCTGCCTGTCTGCTCTCCAGCTGTGAGCTTCCCATTGTTAGTTCTCTGCTGGACACTTAGCTAATGGGATTAACAGGCCTTTGGGAACAAAGGAGGCTTGGCTGTATTCAATGGGCTTCCCCTCTACAATATAATAACATACTAATATAATAACATACATTCATATTTACAAATACAGCACACAATGTTTCACCCACATACAACCAATATATCCCATTAGATCCCTCACAGGATACTCATTACAATGAGCCTAAACATGGGAGGTATGGGAGTATGCTAATGGATAAACTTATAATACTTTATCCCCTAGACCACAACATAACAATATATCCATAACAAGTGGGCCCCAAGCCTTTTCTTCCACAGCAGGAGCCATGCACTTTGTCCAAACCCAGTATGGCCACTGGCTGATTCATGACAGTGTCTACTTTTAAACCTCGAATATAATATTTTTCAATACATCTATGTATAGTACATTTATATATAACATTTCCATATTGCCCAATTACCTTCTCCTTTTTATATCATATCTGTATAATATTAATCTTATTTTTCTTATATAATATTTGTATTTCTGAGACCAGCATGCTTATCATTATGTGCTGTTCAGCAAAGCCAAAAAGAGAGAAAAAAAAGGCAAAACAGGTGTATAGTTAGATTGTCCATTTGTTTTGTTATTTTATAATTTGCCATTCGGGTTTCTTCATACTCAGGTCAAATTTTCGAAAACCTTTTGATACATTCTCCACCTCCATTTTCCACGATAGGAGTAGCGCTTCCCCTTCTTTCACTTAAGAAATTCTGTGCCATTGTGCATTCTTTGATATCATAAGACCTTCTGGAAATCTCCACTTATATTTTCTCAAGATGGTTGTAATATCTGTATAAGTTTTCCGTAAGACAAGAGTGGCCGGTGCTATATCAGAAAATATTTTTATTTCATTATAGGGAAGAGGAAAACTTGGAAACTTATAACTAGCTCTTAGAATCTCTTCTTTGTCTGAAATATGTTGGAAACTAATCATAACATCTCTTGGTTGTCCATTTGCCAACTTAACTGGAAGTGGAATTTTATGTAAATTATCAAATATGTTCATATCCTAAATATTGCCAGGTGTAAATATGTAGAAAAATTCTCTCAGATAGACTTTAAGATCTGCATCTTCAAAATTGTTATCAATATATGTCTTCTGGGTGATGGGCCACGCCCCGGAAGGTGCTAGCAGCAGTAGCTAGCAGGGCAATGGCGCCTGCACTTGTGGCGTGCTCGCTGTGACCGGGTAACGATATATGCCCTATCAGAGACGTGTCTGGCGGGACGGATCTCCTGGAATGAGGAACAAAGTGGGCAGAGTTTAGGAGAGGTGGAAGACGCTCGGGCGGTCCCGTGAGGCTGCATACAGGACCTGTTAGGCTGCACGTTGGAGCTGGCGTTACACTGGAGGTTGCGGTAGGCGGGTGCATAAGAGCCCGTTCAGGGAGAGGGGGTTTGGAGAGAGCCATGCTTTAGTTGTGAAGAGGGAGGAGAGGGTGAAGAGGCAGTGAGTGTGTTTAGAAGCAGCGTGCTTCTTATAATCAGCTATGTGGTAGCTCACAATGCCACTATATTAAGTCCCTCTAAGATCCCTAAGAGTTCACCGCATGGTTACCCCCTGACAACTACCAACACATCACGTCAGCAGAAACAGCCTGAGAGACTGTAAAATTGGAAGAGGGAGGAGAGGGTGAAGAGGCAGTGAGTTTGCTTAGAAGCAGTGTGCTTCTTATAATCAGCTATGTGTTAGCTCACAAGGCCATTATAATAAGTCCCTCTAAGATCCCTAAGAGGTTACCGCATGGGTACCCCCTGATAATTACTAATACATCACGTCAGCAGAAACAGCCTGGGAGACTGTAAAATTTGACGCTGGCCCCTGGAGCTTAATGCTTATCCACCCTGGTTGCCTTTGATTCTCCTCACTGTGTCCTAAAATCAAGAAGCTAACATAGGCTCTGAATAGCTGTGCACAGTCATATCTAAGCCTTAAATATACCAACTTGTTTTGCTGCAATAATTTGTTGAGGAATTTATCTGGACTTTTGACTTTATGTGGCATAAGTGTCACACACTCTACTGGCCTTTAAGGAATACAACCCCGCTTTCATTAAGTTTGGTGGTGAAGTCTGTCTAACTTCAGAAAGAGTTTGGCCCTTTGCTTTCCCTTTTGCTGTTCCCCAAGCCTTGATGGGAATTGGTAGCTACTGGCTTGGATTGGTTAAGAACAGTACGGTATATATGGGTCATATAAGAACTGGCTATATCCACTCTAACAAAGCTGTCAGCAAATCCGTCAGCATCTGGGTCAATTGTTTACTCTATTTTTTCTGAAGGAACTGTGTGGTCTCTCCAGCTTCTTATTTTTTGTTTTTTTACAGTGTTAATCCCTTAAGGGGATTAAGGTATAAAAAGGGAAACATAAATAAGAAACAAGGCCGAGTTTTAAAAAATAAACCGAAAGTGGACACACTCCATCAAAATCCCATTTCATCTAGCTCATTCTTTTCACCACCTAATAAAGGGAAAGCTGCAGAGCCGATTCAGCCTGATATTAATTCTGAAGCCAATTTTTTAAGTATGGCTCAATCCTCCCCCAATGAGACACTGAGGTCAGAAGCTTCTAGTAAAGTCTCAGAACCAGAAGATAGTGGTGTAACATTGCCTGTTCTAAAAGGGCTTTTCCTCGAATTAAAAAATTCCCTTATATCTGAATTAACAGGAAAAATTGCTGAAAACGCAAAAATAATAAGTATTGTCCAAGCTAAGACTGATAATTTAGGAAAAGATCTTAAATTTATTCGAGAGGAAATGCAAAACTTAAAATATAATTATCAACAACTTGAAACAGAAATAGGCCTCCTTAAAATTCGCAATACTAAATTAGATGACTACTCTAGAAGGAACAACATTAAAATTAGGGGGATTGGAGAAGAAGTTGGTAGTACGGATTTAAAGCACTATGTAAGCTCATTCTTGTCCAGTATAGTCAAACCTAACTTTGAGGTATCTATTCTGATCGACAGAATACATCGTCTGCCTCTCCCCAAATCTGCTCCTAAGGATTGCCCTAGAGATGCAATCCTTAAAATCCATTTTGCTACTTATAAAGACTTGATTATGAGATATTCTTTTGAAAAAAGAATATTCCCGTCGCCCTATGAAAATTTACAGATTTTTCAGGATTTCTCAAGGGAAACCATTATGAAGCGAATGGAATTGAAAGGTATAGCCAAAAGCTTAAGAGCAAAAAATATCCAGTACAAATGGGGCTTCCCCACGAAACTAATAGCTCTTTTGGGTAATAAATCAGTAATAATAAACAACCACCACGAAGGTGTAGCAATCCTGAAAGATCTGTAACCAGGTCGACTAATTCTCCGCTCTATCCATCCTGCTTCCTGTAATTTTCCCAAAAACTTCCCTCCCCACTTCCTATTATATCCCGGTTGTTCTCTTGTTAAGGTAATGAGAAATTGTACTTAAATGTCACTAGGTTCTAATATTAAAATATTGATAACACTGCACTATAAGACAAACAGCGGGTAGTAGCTGTTTTCACAAACACCTTTTTTGATAGAGATTATTACTGAGATATACATTTTTGACAGTAAATAAGGAATGGGTAAAGCCCCAAAAGGCAAGAGTGCTAATTTTCACTTTATAAAGACTTATTAGTTTTCACTATGTTTTAAATAATGGTACACAAATAATTTGACCACAAGAAGTAGTAAATTTTATCACTGTTTATACTAACCTAGTTTTATAGGACATGGGCTGTAAACACACTGTTGTTTTTTCTCTGTTCTTATGGAATAGTAATGTTATAGAATAAATTAGAATAAGAACTTTTAAATCATTATAAGGGGCACAGGCCTATACTAGGTCCCTCCCTAGTAATCGACAAGCTATAAAGGATTAGAAGGGTTAAGGTGGGTTGCTATACTGGATCTGGGGTAGAGGCCCTCTGAAAGGGAGCTTCCCTCTCTCTTTTTGGGTATTTAAGGGAAAGTTATTAAATCTTTTTCATAATTGTGGAATTAGGATGCAAAAGCAGTGATTAAAATGAGTCTCTTATTGGAGAAATGTGAATCTTGTAAATTTGGTTAGTAAGGGCTGTCCATCTTGCTCTGGTCACTACGGGTAGCCACGGGTGCAACTTAGCCAGTGGATTTCCAGTTTTTGAACTTATTGAAGTTCAACTTTTTCCTTACCCACGGTAAACCATTTTCTATTTCTTGGTTTGGCCGGCTGGGTGATGGAGATTGTTTCACCAAGTATGAGTGTATGGGTTAAGAATGAGGAATGTGTGTGGATGTGGCTGAAAGTCGAGTTACGGAGAGGGTGGGGGAGAGCATAGAGCCTTTGGGTTAAGGGTCCTAACTTATGATGATCAACACTGATATGGATAAAGGAAGCAGTCTGAGAATTTGTAGTCAGAATGTCCAGGGTTTAAACCTAGGGGTAAAAAGACAAATGGTTTATAGGTCGTTCGGTTCCGGGTCAGCCGACATAGTATGCCTTCAGGAGACTCATTGGCAGACAGGAAAGATCCCTTACTTTAAAATGAAAAACATAGGCTTGAATCTTAACTATACTTTAAAAAAAAAAAATAAAGCCCGGGGAGTCACTATATTGTTTAACTATAAACTAAATATGAAGGAAGAAATTTCTATAATAGACCCTAGTGGTAGCTATATAATATGGGGAGGGCTAATCAACAGCGAGAAATTCACGATAGTGAACATATATGCTCCGAACCAAAGGCAAATTAGTTTTCTTAATCGAACATTTAATTTAATAAGGCGCTACAGCTCTGGGGCTCTGATTATATGTGGTGACTTCAACTTATGCCTGAATACGGATTTAGATAGGAAATCTCATAAAGGAACAGTATTAGATACCCATGCTATACAAAAATCTAATCTTTTTAATAACATTTTAATTAAACATCAGGTATATGACTCATGGCGAACTTTTCCTCCCCGGGAAAGGGACTATTCCTTTTATTCCCACCGTCATGAAACGCATGTGAGATTGGATTATATACTTGTTAACAGTGGAATCTTAAAAAGAGTGATCAAAACTGAAATTGGCCCAATTTTGTGGTCGGATCACGGGATGGTCGGCATAAACATATCAATGAGACAGAGTGAAACAGTTAGACCTCCATGGAAAATAAACATTTCCCTATTACAGGACCCACATATAAAAGATCTGCTAAAAGAAGAACTAAATAATTTCTTTAAGGTAAATAATTTATCTGTTGCATCTAAAATCACAATTTGGACCGCCCATAAAGCTGCTATTAGGGGTCAGCTTATTAGCTGGCAAGCTATGAAGAAAAAACTCAGAGGTCGACCTTTACGTGACTTATATATTGATCTGACAAACTTAGATAGGGATAACAAAACCGGCTCTAATGACAAGATTTTAAAAAGCATGGAAGTAATAAGATCTAAGATTAAAAAAATAGAACAAGAACTGGTAGATAAATCTCTATGGTCACTACAGCAATGATTGAATCAGATGGGAAATAGTTCAGGGCGACTTTTAGCAAATAAATTAAAAAGTAAAACGTCTAGTAAAAGAATAGACTGTATACATTATAAAAACGTGACAGTGACGAAGCCCAGTGATATTGGGAATGCCTTTGGCCTTTTCTATCAAGACCTTTATAATTTGAAGGACGATAAAGGCTTTATCAAACCATCTAAAGAGGATATAGCTAAATTTTTGGATAAAATTGATCTTCCGATAGTTTCGGAAGCCGATCTAGACACTTTAAATAAAGAAATAACTGACACAGAAATTTCTGAAGCTATAGATGGTTTGAAAAATTTTTCCTCTCCTGGTCCAGACGGGTTTAGAAACTGTTACTTTAAACTCTGCAAGTCAGAAATCTTAATCCCTCTTAAAAACGCCTTAAATGAAATTAAGATTACGGGTAGGGCACCGAAAGAAATGCTGGAGGCTTTGGTTATAACAATCCCCCAAGGAAGAGCGGACAGAACCATCATGCAAGGATTTTCGTCCAATCTCCCTATTAAATACTGACATAAAAATTTATGCAAAAATTTTAGCCATTAGACTAAATAAAATTTTGGGAGATCTTATCTCCTCAGACCAAAAAGGTTTCATTCCAGGGAGGCAAGGATCCGACAATGTCAAGAGAATCATTAACTTAATTTCTTATGCCAAGCGAAAGGGTGCTCCCACCGTGCTCTTATCATTAGATGCAGAAAAGGCATTTGATAGAGTGGGGTGGGAGTTCCTAGAATCTTTGTTTGAAAGATATGGGCTGGGGGACTTTGGCTTAAAAGCTATTCGGGCACTATATACCGCCCCCTCAGCAAAAGTAGTGGGCCTGGGATATAGCTCATTCAGCTTTGATATTACGAATGGCACACGGCAAGGTTGCCCTCTTTCTCCGGCGATTTTTGCCTTGTTTATTGAACCTTTGATAATATTGATCAGAAAGGAAAATGAGGTGCAAGGGATAAAGGTTGGTTCTTTAGAACATAAAATATCAGCTTTTGCGGATGACTTACTTGTAACATTGGAAGACCCGATTGTCTCTCTCGATGCACTGCTACAATTGATTGACGAGTACAGCAAAATTTCTAATTTTAAGTTAAATATTAGCAAAACAGTAGCCATGTCGATTAACATGCCTAGGGAATTACTACTTAAATTAAAGCTCCGATTTCCTCTTTTATGGCAAAACTCTTTGAAACACTTGGGAATAATACTGGAAACAAACTTGAAGCAGACAATAATAATTAACTATAAAAAAGTGTTTAACAATGTTACAGCGAAAATCAATACCTGGTCAGGGTTGAACTTATCCTGGTCAGGCAGAATTATCGCCATAAAAATGGTAATTTTACCAAAAATAACTTACATTTTACGTAATATTCCCTGCCGTATCCCTATATACCTGTTAAACCAACTACAAAATAAAATCGATAACTTCATCCATAAGGGGAAACAAATAAGAATAAAAAAATCAAGAATGGGAGGGAAATTTAGACATGGGGGCATGGCCTACCCTCTACTTAAGGAGTATCAGGAAGCTATTCTAGTGGCAAATATGCTGGATTGGTTAGAACCTACAAATGTTAAGAATTGGGTACAAATTGAACAAGAGCTAATGGGCCTAAATAATATAAAAATGCTTCTATTTCAAAAAAAGATTAATCTTAAATCTATGGAGAGTGGCGAAGCTATGGTTAGAGGAAAGGTAAATATATGGAATAAATTGAATGTTAAATATGAACTGATCCCATTCCCCTCGCCTATCACCCCATTACTAGACCTAGCTACACATATTGACTCCCTCATTCTAAGGAAGATAGCTAAAGCAGGGGTTAACCTGTTGTCCGACCTGTTTCGTGGAGAAATATTCTCATTGGAGAATATTAAAGTAAAAGCCCCCCATTTAAACATTTCATGGTTAGATTTTCTTACGCTGGGAAAGGCTCTGAATAAGTCAGAGTTTTATCTGACATCATTTAGAGACTTAACCCAATTTGAGAAATTGATTATGGTCGAACCTAAAACGCATCTCATCTCAAAATGTTACGATATTATTAAAAAGCCACAAATGGAGTTAAAATCAAACTGTATGCATGATTGGGAAGGTGACTTGGATCATAGTTGGACGATTGATGAGTGGTACAGTTCATTTGCAATTACGGATAGATTTGTTAAAAACCCTGCTTTTAGAGAACTTCACTTTAAAATATTCAATAAGTGGCATTATACGCCGGTTAAGATAGCAATGTTCAGTGGGTTAAACCAGGAGAAATATTGTTGGCGCAATTGTAGTCATATAGGGTCTTCATTACATATTTGGTGGCAATGCCCAATTATTTATAAATTCTGGGTGGAAGTTTTTTCCCAGCTGACAAAAATATGTGAAGTAGAATTAACTCCACACCCAGAAATAATCTTACTTCATATTTTTCCTCCACTGTCCTTAAAAGTTAAAGCCCTTTTATTGCAGGTTTTGATGGCAGCAAAATCACTGATAGCCTCAAAGTGGAAGCAAAAATGTGTACCTTCCTGGAATGAGGTCAAAATGAAAGTGGATAAAAATTGTAGTTTAGAAACAAACTTTTCTGAATTGGGGGTTATAAAAAAAAGCAACCTTGCCTGGGAATTATGGAATAAACATGGTCCAAACTAAGCAATTACTCAGGCCTTCGTTTTGCCCTTGGACACTCTGTCCATGTTTCTTGGGCCCACCCACTGGCTCCCCCCTCCTAACCTCCCAACCCCTCACTAGGAACCCGGATTTATGAATGGTAGGAGTGCGAATGGTAGTGTGTTAAGCTTTCAAAAAAAAAAAAAAAAAGATCTGCATCTTGAACCACCTCAAGTATTCCTCTTAATCTGAGATTTCTTCTTCTGGATCGATTTTCCCGGTTTACCATTTTATGTTCTAACTCTGTGACTATATTTTAATTGATGTCGTATAAGTTATTACTGAAGCATGATCTATAACCAATTTGTCAAATTTGGATTCTGGATCTTCAATTCTCCCATGAATCTCTTTAATAGTCTTATAGTTTTCACCTATTTGCAATTTGAGATCCGCTGTTAATTTAACCTGAAACTCTCTCAAAATGTCTTTAAGTTTTGAAGTAGTAAGCAACTACACCTTGTGTAATTTGAGGATGATTCATTATTGCCTATTGAGCTCTGGTTACTTTCTCTTCCAACCCCTTGACTTTCTGAGAGAGATTTATTTACTTTACTAGAGTTGGGAACTTAAAAGGTTTCAGATTACTGAGATGTAAAATTTTTGACCTTTGGCTTACATTTATTAGCCATATTTCAGCTCAATTAGACGCGCTATAAAAATAACTCTTCTGTTAAATTTGTTTTAACTCTGAGTTATATATTTATTATAGGGGTTTCAGCAGTGCTTACTTTATTGATCCGATATTAGGAGCCTACTGTCTTTGACTCTGTGAGTCTCTGTTACATGCTATAATAACTTTTCCTGACCTTTCAATTGTAGTTGTTCTTGTATTGCTCCTGTATCAGGGCAAAATATTTCAGTCTCTATAAAATTATTTTTAATAGTTATTTCCTCTCATTCAGACTTGGCTAGCACTAAAAATTCTGGTAAATTCTCCTTATGATTTCAAAACCGCTTCAAGGTCAAGGGTTGAGAATCTTTAGAAGCTTTCTATATGTTTGTTACACCCAGCAGATTCTCTGGCTCTATAATACAGCTTCCAATGTATAAGTTGGTCTAAACAAGAGTCTTACTTTTCTCACTGATAAATAATTCTGTCACTGCACAGACTTTTCCCAATTACCTCTGAGTCCATATTCAGTTGGTTCTGTAAGCTTTATGCTTATCATCCAAGTTTCAACATTAATTAATTCTTGATATCTCCTTTATTTAAAACTTACTATCTTAGGCTCTGTGAGTCTCTATTACATTCTGTAATGACTTATCTTTGACCTTTCAATTGTAGTTGTTCTTATATTACTCCTGTATCAGGGTAGAACAGTTAAGTCTCTATTATATTCTTTTTAATAATAGTTGTTTCCTCTCACTCAAACTTGTTCCTTTATCGGCTAGAATTTTTAGAAGGTTCTCCTGTTTATCAGTCCTTTATAAGACTTTACATGCTCATTTAATATTTATAGAGGCAGTTTTTAACAGGTTTTTAACAGGTTTTGTATTACTTCAGATGTATATCACATATATAGTTGTGAGCGTACGAGTTGTTGCTAACGCTGCGGGCTCGCGTAGCGAGGGCACTGTGCCAGGTTCTCAGTTGCTGGCTTGGAGCGCCACAGGCGCTCCATGCCAGCACCTGAGGACCTCGCAAAGCGAAGTCTTCAGTTGCAGCAACTGCGACCCTTGCAAAATTCACAACACAAATTCACAACCCAAAGAACTGCGAATCTCGCAAAGTTCACGTCGCAACACATTACGACACTCGCAAACAACATACGACACACGTTCACACACATTACGGCCTCGCAACACTCGGACGCAACTAGCGAACATTACAAAATTAAAAACACAATACATACACACAGCACATACATAAAAACCTTACCTACACAAACAGGAAGCACCCAGGACCTCAAAAATGCAACTTACAACTTAATTGCACTCAAAATAAAAGAGTTTAGACACTAAATAATTTGTTAAGCGACACAAAAAATGGCCGACGAATAAAACGAAAACGAGGCTACACACGCAAACCCCAATACGAGACACGTTACCACACATTACGACCTCGCAAACATCGGACGCAACACGCCGACATACAAACATTTAAAACTTAAGAAAGACACACAACAAACACATAAAAAGCTTACCTACAGCAAGAGGAACCATCCAGCACCTCAAAAAAACAAGTTACTCCTACATTTAAATCAAAATAAAACACTTTAGACACTAATACCATCGCTAAGCGAGAGAAAAAATGGCCGACGAACAAAACGAAAACGAGGCTTCAGACGTAACTACACTACACTTACTCGCAATAATGAAACACATACTATGCGGAACGTATCACAATCATATTAAACACCATTTTGAACAGTAATACGCAGAAAATGGCGGATGGAACGCAAATTGTAAGCTGGAACGCAAATAGCGCATGCGTATTGTGTTCTAACGGTCTCACTTTCCAGAACTTTCTACAAGTTTATAAATACTGCCTATTTCACACAAAAAAATACATTTCTCCTCAGGTGATGAACGGAGTGACTTCTGAGATAACTGCTGCTTTTACTTGAGAAGACAATTCTTTACTAATTTACTACTTTGCATTGTGCAAATTACAACTGAGAGGTAAGCTATAATATATTACATTTTATTATCAGGACAGGTCAAACAAATAAAAAAATAAACTAGGATTTATTTAGTGACATATATGGCACATTTATGTGTATAGGCTCACAAAAAAAATACGGTTCATTTAACAAAACAACAAAAAAACATAATTCAATATTAAACAGAGGTTTATGTATAGTGACATGTGACACGCACATATATGTCTATAATGTATAGTGACATGTGACACGCACATATATGTATAGAATGTATAGTGACATGTGACACGCACATTTATGTGTATTGCCCCTGCATAGTGACATGTGACACGGACATATATGTGTATAATGTATAGTGACATGTGACACGCACATTTATGTGTATTGCCACTGCAACAAAATTAGCTTAAAACAAAATCAGTAAACAACAACATTTAAATGACATTATATGTCATGTATACTGATATGTCACACGCAGATATATGTGTATCATCTATAGTTACATCTCACACACAGACATTTATGTGTGTTGGAAAAAAAATATAAGGTTAATTTAACCATTTAAATATGAGTCATGTATACTGATATGTCACACGTACACAAAATAATTACATTAAACTATGGAATGTGCTTCATGTATGTGACATATGTGTGTAGCCCCCACCAAAAAATAAGGTCAATTGAAAATAATTACAGAAGTATATTTAAATGACATTAATTTACTGCAATTCAATAGATCATATAAAGCTGAATCTTTCTATTTATTTTAATATTCAAACAGACTCTGCATCAACAGCGTCACTCAACAATTTGCACCGTGCACTGTGAAGCACAATCCCTTTTAAAGAACACCAACAAAGAAGAAGAGGTAAGATACAACAAGACATTACATGCTCAAAAGGCAATGCTTTGCTAGATGAAAAATTATAAATATACAAATAACTATTTCGATTTCTTTTTCAAACAGACACTACAAGAAGACTGGCGGATTAAGATTGGCAGGAGGGGACCCTCTGTCATTCGACACTTCAATCAAGGTAAAGTATTAAGTATAAAAAAGAAAGAACCATGAGCCTTATTCAATTGCGACTTGCTCAATTGAATAGGGCTCTATATAAGCACATAACATTTTTTATACAGAACTTTTTAGTTACTAAAAACTTTGCTCAATAAATATGTTATGTGCTTCTATAGAGCCCTCTTCAATTGGCAAAATTGCAATTCAATGAGTACATATATATGTTTAATGGCCAAGGGCCTCACTCAAATGTGATTTGCCCATTTCAATAGGGCTCTATATAAGCACAGAGCATATTTTTTAAAGGAAATTTTTATTTAGTGAACACGTTGCTTTTGGATACAAGTTCACTAAATACAAAATTCGGTAAAAAAATATGCGATGTGGTGATATTGAGCTCTATTCCATTGGTCAAAACACAATTGAATGAGGAGCTGACAATATAACAAATACAGTAACCAAAGGCCCTCATTCAATTGCTATTTTGGACAATTTAATATGGCTATAAATAAGCACTTTTAGGCCCTTATTCAATTGCCATTTTGCTAATTCTATAGGGATCCAAATAATCACATAACATATATTTTTTAAATAACTTTTCGTTAGTGAAAACCTTGCTTTTGGATAGATGCTTAATAAGTAAAAACTTCTTTAACAAATATATGTGATGTGCTTATTTAGAACTCTATTCAATTTTCAACATTGCAATTCAATGACGGCCTTAGAGTACTATTACATTGTAAAAAATGCAATTGAATGAGGGGCAAACTATGCAACATATGCAACATATGGTACACACAAAGGCCCTCATTCAATTGCAATTTGCACAATTGAATAGGGCTTTAAATAAGAACATAACATTTTTTTTTAAAGAAGTTTTTAGTTACTAAAAATCTATCCAAAAGAAAGTTTTTCACTGACTAAAAACTTCTTTAAAAAAATAGGCTATGTGCTTATTTAGGGCACGATTCAATTAGCCAAATCGCAATTGAATGAAACCCAAACTGCTACACACAAAACAGAATTGGAACAAACTCACACAAACACATAGCAAAATAAATTAACTTTCTTATTCAATGTTTAACAACCTATAAGCCTTACAAAGAAGCAAAAATAAGAATAACAAAAGTGTTGCGCACCTAATAGCATGGTACAAAAAATCACACAAACACATAGGAAACTACATTAACATTCTTCTTTAATGTTTAACAACCTATAACCAGTACAATCAAGAATAAATAACTTTTGCACAAGTGGTGCGCACAAAACAGGATTGTCAAAAACTAACACAAACACATAGCAAACTACATTAATTATATTATTTCATGTTTCACTAACTATAACCATCCCAATAAAGGTTAAATAAGTATACCACAAGTGGTGCGCACAAAACAGGATTGGACAAAAACTAACATAAACACATAGCAAAATAAATTCATATTCTTATTTAATATATCACAACCCACAAGCCTTACTAAGAACCTTAAATAAGAATAACAAAAGTCGTGGGATTGTACAGAAAGTAAAAAAAAAAAAATAGAAAAAAATAACCATAACTGATACAATACAGCCAAATTCATACATTTTTTACTTATTTAAAAGACATTTCACTCAAACAACATTTTCTATTTTATATTACAACAGATACTGCGTGAAGACAATCGGACGAGGACTTTCTCCACAGGACCGTACCATCGGACGAGGACTTTCAACACAGGACCAGACCAGCGGATGAGGAATTTCAACACAGGACCAGACCATCGGACGAGGACTTTCACCAAAGGACCACACCATCGGACCAGAACTTTCAACAGAGGACCAGACCATAGGACCAGGATTTTACACACAGGACCACACCATCGGACGAGGACTTCCAACAGAGGACCACAACATTGGACAACGATTTTGAACCGAGGACCAACAAACATTCGGATTTAAATCACACTTCAACTAAGGTACAGTATAATAAGTACAAAAGTATAAAACTAAAGAAACTGCTTTCAGTTGCATCCGTGTCAACAGAAAAATAAAAAAAATAATTTACTATCTCCCTTATTCTATTTAAATTGCTACTATGCAATACATAGCTCAATAACCACATCAATTTTTTTTTTAGCAAAAAAGTTTTGCAGTGGTAAATATCTATCCACAAACAACGTTTTTAATAAATAAAACAATTATTTTAAAAAAATATGTTACATGCTTATTTACAGCACTATTCCATTGGCCAAATTCTTAGCCAGTGAGGACAGGAATTATAATTTTAACTAAATATAAATGATACATTAATGATTTGCCTTTTATTTCACCAATTGTGAACAAGAATCTTTAACAGGAATTACAAATTAAAATATACACAATTACATTTATTTTTTTTCCTTTACAGATTAATATGGCTGATAACGAGACCAAAGAAGAGAAGAAAAGACGTCAAACTAGAGAAAGACAAGAGAGATGGGCCGCCCAGCAGACACCGGAGGAGAAAGAAATTCGACGAGAAAAAGAACGCAAAAGACTTGCAAATAAAAGAATATCAGCTGCAAAAATGAAAGATACAACCAAAAAAAATAAAAAGATAATAAAGCATTTACAAACTGTTCCTAAAACATCAGATGACATTTTACAAGATACCAGTCAAGACAGACCAAAAAAAGCAACTACAAAAACAAAGCATTTACAAACTCTTACTAAAAACTTACAGGACATTTCAACAAAACAAGGACAACATATACCAAGAAAAGCCACGAAAAAAACTAAACATTTAGAACCTGTTGTTGAAACATTTCATGACTTTTCACCTGATGAATATGAAAGTCAACATCCCATATGCTTTGCAAATTGTCCTTTACTCAAGTCTTTAGCAGTAGAGGTTCATAGTTGTGGGGACATGAGTACTCAATGTCAATTTTGTGAGGCTTATTATTTTAAACAGGAGAGACCCAGAGATGGACAATTTATTAGTTGTTGTCAAAAAGGAAAGTTCAAACTTCCAGAAAGGAAACAATTTACAACCTATTTACAAAATATTATGACTGAACCTACTTTTCCAAATTACAAAAATTTTAAGACAAACATAAGATCCTACAATAGTGCCATATCATTTGCATCTATGGGGGCAACATTGGCTGCTAATGTACCAGGACATGGTCCTTACTGTTTTAAAGTCCAAGGACAAATTTATCATCGGACTTCACATTTACATCCAGAGGAAGGAGAGCAAAGAAAATTCGCTCAACTATATGTCCTAGATACAATGGAAGCTGTTGACCAACGTATGCAGATGGAAGAAAATAAAAAATGCTTACCCAGTGTTTTCATAGAGCTAAATAACATTATGGACAACAATCCCTACAGTAAAGCTTACAAAAAATTGGCAGAAGTAGAAAATGAACAACTACTTCATGCACAAAGACATCAATTACCCATGCCAAAGGTTAATATGGTGCTTAAAAGAGACAGACATACTGATAAACGTCGTTAAAACTTGCCAACATTAAATGAGGTTGCAATGGTCTTTCAGAATGATGAAGGAGAACCACCATTTCAAAGAGACATTAGAGTATATCCCAGAAATGAGGAGCAACCATTTATTAATATTAATATCTTAAGTCCAAATTTAGATCCAATGACATATCCCATCTTTTTCCCACATGGAGAAGCAGGTTGGCAACCAAAATTAACCCTTCCCATTTACCCAAATGCTAAAGCCAGAATCCGAAATAATGTTTCTATGCTTGAATTTAAAGTAGCTCAAATTGCCATTAGAGATGAATTTAATCCAATTTTATGTGGTGGAAAACTAACACAACAATGGATTATTGATTCATATTTGCAAGTTGAGGCAAATAATTTAAACTTTATAAAATATCAACAAGATAAACTACGTGTAGAACAATATTGTGGACTCATGGACTATGTTGCTGACGTGGCTACAAGCAGAGACATGACAGCTGGCAAAGCCATCATTTTACCATCTTCCTTTCAAGGATCTCCTCGAAATATGAGAGAAAGATACAATGATGCTATGGCTATTGTGACAAAATTTGGAAAACCAGATTTATTTGTGACATTTACATGTAATCCACAATGGCCAGAAATTAATCAAAATCTACTTCTTGGACAAAGTGCTTCAGATCGACCAGATTTAGTAGCCAGAGTTTTTAAGATCAAATTAAATGAATTAATACGTGACTTCACTATAAATCAGTTATTTGGCAAATGTCTTGCTTATGTATATACCATTGAATTTCAAAAAAGAGGCCTTCCACATGCACATCTTCTCATAATACTTCAAGAGAAAGATAAATTAGATACTTCGGACAAAGTGGATGCAGTCATAGTTGCTGAACTACCAGATCCAGAACTATATGGTAGACTATATGAGATTGTTACTCATCGCATGATTCATGGACCCTGTGGAGACCTTAATCCACAATCACCATGTATGGAAAATAATCAATGTTCAAAAGATTTTCCAAAAGATTATAGAGACAAAACATATGCAAATTGTGATGGATATCCACTTTATAAAAGAAGAGAAGGACATAGTGCCATTATTCGTGGAAAAAAAGTGGACAATAGATATGTAGTACCCTACAATCCACATTTACTCATGAAGTACAACGCCCACATCAACGTAGAAGCCTGCACTTCCATCAAATCCATTAAATATGTCTACAAATATATTTACAAAGGTTACGATGCAGCTACTGTAGTCGTCAAAAGTGCAGACAACCCTGAAAGTAGTGAGTTAGTACATGATGAACTTGCATCTCATGTAGATGCTCGCTATGTCAGTGCGCCAGAAGCTATGTGGCGGCTTTTAAAATTTGAAATGCATGATAGATCACATGCAGTATATAGGTTAGCAGTACATTTGCCACAACGACATTTAGTCTATTTCCATGCTGGAAATGAAATGAATGCATTGGCCCAAAGTGAAGATCGTCACACTACACTAACTGCATGGTTTGCATTAAATTCCACTGATGCTGAAGCAACACAATACTTATATATTGAAATTCCATATCACTATGTTTTTGTGAATGGATTATGGAGACCAAGAAAAACCAGAGGCAATAAAATAATTCCACGAATTTACACAGTCAGTCCAAGAGATGTTGAACGTTTTTGCTTACGGATATTACTTTTAAATGTTCCAGGAGCACAAAGTTTTGAACAATTAAGAACTGTTAATGACATTGTATATGAATCCTTCCATTTAGCTGCAAGACATAGAAACTTACTCGCTGATGATACAGAGTGGGAAAGATGTTTAGAAGAAGCAGCACAATGTCAAATGCCACGACAGATGAGAGAACAATTTGCTTTTATTTGTATCTTCTCAAATGCTCCAAATGCATTAGCTTTGTGGGAGACTTTTAAAAGTAATATGGCTGAAGACTTTATGCGACGATACAATGAACCCATTGCACACTTAAAAGCGTTAATGGAAATCCAAGAAGTCTTTTTAACTCATGGATTAAGTTGTGCAAGTTTTAATTTGCCTGATCCAGGTCTTATAGATGACATTAACTTTGAAGACTATGACATTCAACTACAAGCAGAAAGAACAGAAGAAAGACTTGCAACTTTAAATACACTACAATTGCAAGCATTTCATGCCATTAAAAATGCTATAGATGATGACATGGTGACAGAGCGTTATTTCTATCTTGATGGACCTGGCGGATCAGGAAAAACATATTTGTACAATTTATTAATGAGTTCAGTACGAGCACAAGGAAAAATAGCAATGGCGTTTGCCACTACTGGAATTGCTGCACTTTTATTAGAAGGTGGAAGATCTGTTCATAGTGTATTTAAACTGCCAGTGCCTATTTTAGAAAATTCTGTGTCAGATATTCGCATGACATCCTTACAAGCAAAGAAATTGAAGAAATGTAAATTAATTATAATAGATGAGGCCACAATGATGTCATGCTATGCCCTCCAATGTATTGACCGTTTGCTTCGTGAAGTCATGGATAATATTTTTCCATTTGGTGGAAAGGTAATGTTGTTGGGTGGCGATTTTAGACAAACATTACCTGTCGTTGTACATGGAAATCGAACTGACATTATCGAAACATGTATAAAGTCAAGTACAGTATGGAAACATTTTACCCATCTTCAACTGCAACAAAATATGAGATCAGAAGGCCAAACTCATTTCAATGATTGGCTTATTAAAATTGGAGAAGGCAGAACAGAAAAAATACTACATTTACCTGACAACACTGTAGAGATCCCACCTCATATGATTTGTCAACAAGATATTATATCGGCTATATTTGAAGGGAGCATAAATAACAAAGAATATTCCGAGCTTGCCAACCAAGTTATACTGACGTGTAAAAATAAAGATGCATTAATACTCAATAATGAAATCTTAAAAAAAATTTATGCACCACAAAGAAATTATCACAGTGCTGATTCTGTACTTGCTGATGACAATGAAAGTCAGGCAAACTTTTCTACTGAATTCATAAACTCTTTAACTCCTTCTGGAATGCCACCACATATTTTGCAGCTAAAGAAAGGTGCAATTATCATGTTACTGCGAAATATGAACCCCAAAAAAGGCCTATGCAATGGCACAAGATTAATTGTTCAACAATTAAAGGACCATTTTATAGATGCTGAAATTTTAACTGGGACCCATAAAGGAGAGAGAGTTTTCATACCAAGAATAGATTTAGCACCAAGTGAAAGTAGTCTCCCTTTTATACTTCAAAGAAGACAATTTCCCATTATTATGGCATTTGCCATGACCATTAATAAATCACAAGGTCAAACTTTCAAATCTGTGGGTATTTTCTTGTAGAACCAGTTTTTGCACATGGTCAATTGTACGTTGCGTTGTCACGGTGCAAAAATCCACAGGCTATTAAAGTTTACATTGAAAACAATGAAAGTCAAGGTGATTTATTAGAAGATGGACGTATTTTTACTAAAAACATTGTCTACTATGAAGTACTATAACTTTGCAGGATACAAATTAAAGATGCCAACATTTTTTAAAAGCATTCCAAAATACATAACAATTGGTTGTTTAATTCAGTCATAATTAATGGAAGTACTGTTTATGAATGATTCGCCTCACAAAATACTTGCCTTGCATTGTTAGTAAAAATTATGTTAAAATGTTAAGTCACTATGTTAATGTTTCTAATGTTACAAGTTTAAAAAATATATTTTCAAGTTATTTCATTCAACAGATTACAAAGTGGATGTTAAGAGGTCAAGCACCTTTTAAGTCACAATGTAAATATTGTCTGTTATCTTAAGATTACTACCTACATTAATGTTTATCGCCAGTTTATGTGCTCAGTAATGAATTACTTTAATTACGTACGTTTAAAGAAGAGTTTTACTGTATGCTTTCCTCTACATTCAATGTATATTCAAGTTAACAATTATTGTGATAGAAATTGCATTTTAATACTGATTAATTTAAAGGTCAATTGTTTTTACATTCAAATGTTAATACTTTTAATAAAAAATTAGGTTACAAAATGTATTCACTATGTTCCTGTTTATAATGTTAAAAATTATACCAATGTTTTGTCAACTTCTAAACTTACATAAAAAATAAAGTTCAAGTTTAAAAATATATACTTTGAAGGTTATTGCTTACATATATTTTAAACTTCATGTTAAAATTTGCGACGTTTAAAGAAGGATTTTTACTTTTTGCTTTCCTATTCATTCAATGTATATTAAAGTTAAAAATTCTTCAGATATAAATTACATTTTAAAAAACCATTACATCAACATTTTACAAAAATACATGTTCATATTAAAATACTTACAAGTGACAAACATATATGTTAATAACTAAACAACTTGACAAACATATACATCACATTGCCGTCATTTTTTGACGGGCAAGTCGCTAGTATTTTATAATTTCAAAAAGTGCTTCAAGGTCAGGAATTAAGTATCTTTAGGAGCTTACTATATATTTATTACACCAAGCAAAATCCTCTAACTCTGTGATGTAGCTTCCCATATATCGGTTGCTCTAAACTAAAATCTTGATTGTCTTACTTTTCTAACTGAAAAAGAAATTCAGACACTGCACAATTTTTACCCCATGGGCTTTATATCTTATAATCAGATAGATATCGAGTTGCTCCTATGGAGCTCTCACCTCCTGGACCTCAGGGATTCGTTTACATCAGAAAGCAGTGAATACTTAAATTTATATATAGCCTATCTGCTCTTCTTCCAGCCTGCAATAGTTAAACAGCCTTATTTGCCTCATGAGCAGCTTCACTCCACCGGCATTCTGTCATCTGATACTCAGGAGCCTGTGCTACTCCTGTCCGATGCTACAGCCTTGCGTTCATCGACTCTCGTGGTTCCCAACGTGACTCTTCCGGAATTCCAGTCTGTGGCCAATCAATGGTCAGCTTCCCTCTTGCTCCAGACCTTGGTATCGGATGCCAGAATTGGCGTCCCACGTGGTACTAATCAGTGTTCCTGCCTCCAAGCCGCACCCCTGCCGGAGCTCTCACCTCTGGATCATCTCCATTCAGCCATGGCGCGTCTTAACAGTGCCTCAGGGGTTCTCAGTCAGATATGCCTAATCATCCCCACAATAAGCATGGTTTCTTCTCCTCAGCAATCTTTGAGCAGCTAATTCCTGGCTCTCTCCCTCACCCCACAGACGTCTTACTCGTCTGCCCTACTCATTTCCGGTCACGCCCCCACTCATGAATACATGAATAACTCATTATAATACATTATTTATCTTTCCCGTAACATATAAATATATATATTTTACGCTCTGTAGCTTTAAATATGCTAGGGGTGGAAACCTTCTGGGAATAGAAGGGAGGGGCTGTTACAGACTCCGGAAGAGAGAAAAAAAAATA
The DNA here is from genome assembly GCA_027410445.1 of Discoglossus pictus. Lineage (NCBI taxonomy): Eukaryota > Metazoa > Chordata > Amphibia > Anura > Alytidae > Discoglossus > Discoglossus pictus. Next base: position 148,790,322 of record CM050168.1, read on the forward strand.
CTCTACATGGAAACACAAAATATGTCAATATTTAACAATAATGTAGGTTGCCTGGCTCTGTTTTCATTTCACAAACAATAAATAATGGTCTCACATTGGACCAACAATCACCATCTTTCTTTAATCACCTATTTTTCACACAAAAGAATTTCTCTTTCTTCCCAAGTTCCATTTCTTACTCACAAACATTATTTATCTGCAAAAAAACTATCTCTGTCCGTAACTTTGGGCAATGTGCCAATTCAAACAACTTGCAGACGCCATCTTAACAAAACTAACACATTCTTAAGGCTTTATCAAAGACTAAATTCCAACTCTCATTAACAATTTGAATGGTATCTCTTCAACTAAAAACACACTATACTTTTATCTTTGCTAGTTCTAGACATGTTGCCAACCAGTGAAATGCCCCATGACCTACCCCAGCCCCAATGAATTGCCCCTGTAACCCCCAGCCCAGACACACACACACTCTCAGACACGCACACTCGCAGACATGCACACTCTCACTCACAGACATACACACTCACACAGACTCACACAGACACACAAACTCACTCACAAACACACTCACACAGACATACACACTCACACAGACAATGACACAGACATACACTCTCGCTCACACAGACACTCACACTCACACAGACACACTCACACTCACAGACACTCACACAGACACACTCTCACTCACAGACTCACTCACACTCAGAAACACACACTCTCACTCACAGACACATCCACACATACTCACACATACACACTCACTCACACAGACTTATGCACTCACTCACACAGAGATACACACTCACTCACACAGACATGCTCACACAGACATATTCCCTCACATACACACAGACATACTCACTCACACACACAGACATACTCACTCACACACACAGATATACATACTCACTCACACAGACACACTCACAGATATACATACTCACTCACACAGACACACTCACAGACATACACACTCACTCACACAGAGATACACACTCACTCACACAGACATACTCACTCACACACACAGACATACTCACTCACACACACAGACATACATACTCACTCACACAGACACACACACAGATATACATACTCACTCACACAGACACACACACAGACATACTCACTCACACACACAGACATACTCGCTCACACAGACATACATACTCACTCACACAGACACTCACAGACATACACACTCACTCACACAGAGATACACACTCACTCACACAGACATACTCACACACACAGACAGACATACTCACTCACACACACAGACATACACACACAGTCATACATACTCACTCACACAGACACACACACAGACATACATACTCCCTCACACAGACACACACACAGACATACTCACTCACACACACAGACATACTCGCTCACACAGACATACATACTCACTCACACAGACACTCACAGACATACACACTCACTCACACAGAGATACACACTCACTCACACAGACATACTCACTCACACACACAGACATACTCACTCACAAACACAGACAAACATACTCACTCACACAGACACACACACAGACATACATACTCACTCACACAGACACACACACAGACATACTCACTCACACACACAGACATACTCGCTCACACAGACATGCATACTCACTCACACAGACACTCACAGACATACACACTCACTCACACAGAGATACACACTCACTCACACAGACATACTCACACACACAGACATACTCACTCACTCAGACATAATTTTGTGCCTTATATTCACAGCGCCTGTTACTGTAAGTGTCCACATCACCCCAGCACAATTTTCTTTTTTTTCAAAAATGGCTTGCATTTTTTCATGCAAACATTTTTGCTAGATGGGTTATGATGCTCCTCTACAGGATGCGTGCATAACCCACCTCACTTTAATATGCCTTTAAGTGAAACATCAAGCTTTAAAAGAACAGGATGTCAGATAGTGAGGAAAAAACAAACAAATGTATCATTCAACATAATTAGCACATATACTAATCTTCTCTCTTTTACAGCAGGCAGGAGTTCTGGGTCCATTGGTGAGTCAGTGGTGGGGGCGTCGGCTCCATCGGAGTAGGATGTGCTGGACCATGCCCCCACCAAACTGGACCCAGAGTAGGAGGAGGGGGCAAGGAGAGGACCAGAGGGCCCTGGATATGAGGAGGAGGAATGATTCATTTGGGCACTGGGGTCACCTTCTGGACCTCCAGGTCTCCACTGAGTGAAGCTTGCAGAGGTACCATAGGGAGTTGAGGATGTACCACCTCATGATGGAGTCCTACCTGGCCAGGCTGTTCCATTCATCCGATAACCAGAGCGCGCTCATCCATCTGAACATTGATGCCAACCAGCGCACTCTGGTTCTCAGCACTGCCTCCTCCACCCCAGAGACCTCTCCCACACACCCACAGCCTGGCCACTCCTCACCTTCATCCATGCCTTTGCTGCCTCTTGGGGGGATGCCTCCCTCTGAAACCTCCCTCAACTAGGGAGAAGGCATGCGGCCATCTGGGGTTGGTGCCCTGTGGCAAGAAGGAGGATGATGTAGGGGCTGCACATATATTTGGACCTTTTCAACAGCACTCCTCAGTGATAATCTATTGGTCCAAATGTTAACATGATCTAGCCTGGCTACAGAGAATCGGATCATGGCCTATGTGATCGTGGATGGCTACGTCCCATCGCATGGTTCATGATCCTTTTCTCTGTGGACACGTAGGGTTATGTTTAACATTTTAAAAATTGATGGTCACTGAGGAATGCCATTGAGAAGAGATGCTGCAGTCCCTATATTTTTGTTAGGCCTTATTCATGATTAATTTTAGTTTATTTGTTTTTAGGCACAATTATGGTTCATGAAGTCATCTTCTTCATCTGCAAGCATTTTTCCAAATATGCAGTAATTTTAATATATTCATAGTGGCTCTCAGATAGACATTCCATCAATGACATACCCTCTCAAAAATGTCACTCACGCGATTTTAATTAAATCATATATTCAGAATTATAAGACATGATTGTGGTTAGCATAGATTTAGACCAATACAGCTATGGCGGTGGACTTGCAAAGTATCACAATGGCATGTTAATCAAAGCCAGCATTAATACATGCACTAGTGAAGCATGTCACCCCCTCTTCAATATTAATATTACAACAGGTTATTGTTTCAGATGTAAGTAACACTGATTATAGCTGGTGACCTTTGTGTTCTCTCCATAGTCATGGCTAGGTTTTCTCAACTTATGATATCATGAAAATCCTTTACAATGTGATAAAACTTGTATAACAGATGAATGTGAAATCAATGTTGCTAACACATATTAGATGGAGATGGTGATAGTACTCTTGCACCACTGATTGTGTTCACAGCTAAGCATTCATTGTGAGATGACACATCATTATTAATGGTCATGGCTATTGATATATAATGACAACAACCTAATGGTTAGTAATGCATGTAGATGGAGACAGGTAGGTTGGTATATTGTTACTGTATTTTGCACTGTACTTACATATTTTTTTTAGTTTTTTATCCTCCTCTGCCTTTTTTAGGTTTGGACCAGCTTTTTTTTTACTTTTTTGGGGAGAACACACTGTATGTGTGTAACTAGATTGGATTACATAGTCCAGATGTTTTTGCATCACTTTAATGGAGCAGATAAAGACCAATTGAAGGAGCAATGCACATTACTTCTATAATTATTATTATGATTATTAGAGTTCATTTATAACGCACCAACATATTCCATAGCGCTGTACATAAATTAAGTTCAGACAAAGATAAATACAAATTAACCTATAGCAAAGCAAGGTGGGCCCTGTCTTTGAGCTAGGAATCCAATGTCCATGGGGAATTCCCAAAGTACTTAGGAAAGAAACTCGCAGGCTTACATTATTATACCGTTATCACTGTTTCTGTGTGTTTTCAATGATAAAAGTGTTTGGGACATCCACATACATTACATGTATTTCACAATCATATGTATGTACAGAGAACATCTTCCTGTATGCACAAGTTGGTCACCTGTCCACTAATAGATGCCAGGCCCTTAATCTACCCCTGTGGTGCAGTTACCTAATGATTAGGGGAAGTTATCTTATTTTGAGTTGTTGACCTTACAGTAGTACGTCCAGTAGGACAATACTGGAGACCATCTATCCTATTTGCTTACATGACCTGCTTATCTTCATTAGGCCCCTAATCTGATCTCCTATGGATATATTCATGTCAGGCAACGGCTTTCTATGTCGAGTGAACCCCTTATATTCAGTATGTCTCACTCTGGTTACCCCTGTCTGGTTACCCCTGTAAGTTAGGGTCATGATTTTAAATTTTATTCTTGAGGCTAAGGGACAGACCAGCAGTCTCATAGCAAACATCCACATGATATTACAACAACCCACATGTAATACAGGTAATAATCAGCATACATTGGAACAATGATACATTAACGGAACCGAGCCATGGAACAACATATATGTCGCCATACACCCAGAACTCGAATACATAAGGGAACATCACCACGAGGCCCTAGACCGGGGTCATATGGCTAAGCATAGTCCATCCGTTCACATACTGTTGCACATAACACCTAACATTTGCTTGCAGTGTGCGACCCTTATCAAATAATTATACATATTTACTGTACAACATATTTTCATTTTTTATGTTATTTGTTCATTGCAGAATGGAATGCAATTAATTCTGAGGAACTTCCCTGCTTTTGTATTGTTTAAAAGTGGTTTATTGTCTTTTTTTTTTTATAACATAAATTTTATTGAGAAGTTCTGGAATTGCAATGACAAAACAAAAAGAATAATGAAAAACATAGTCCACATGTTGTCTTATAACTAACATCATATTGCTAATATATTAAAACCATTCCATTTAAATAAAAACTCCATTCCAACTCTTTTTCTTTTTTTTTGTGATTCTGTCCAAAAATATTCACACTAGTTTCTTAATACTCAGCAATATATACAGCTTATGAGGTCACATTGCTCAAATTGCAGTAATTCACATTTCCATGGATGAACCTGAGCAGCAGGAGATATGTTAAAAGAAGATAAAATAGAAAAAAAACAAAAAAACAAAAACAAGTGACATTATATAACACCTATGGTGGGGTGTCATCCCCCATTAATTCCCTGCTCAGCCAATCTTAAGGTAGCCATCCTCCCCCCCCTGTACCTTTGGCGTACTGAAGAAATATCTCTCCGGGACCTCTCACCACTTCTCCCCGTCCGCTCCACACTCCACTCCCCAGCCGCACATCAGGAATGGCTTCTTTAATGTGTTCCCTTAACTTAGTTATTATATATTGCTGTCTGTGAATAGAATCCAGGGTTCCCAAACCTCCAGGAAGCAGTGATGTGTATCTGATATGATATGGGTCATCCGCTCATTAATGCAAATAAAGTTTATTTTGTTTGTTACATCATGGAAATTAATATCCCTACTCTTCCATCGTCTTGCGATGGTGTTCTTAGCTGCTAGAAATATCAGTTGGGCCAGTTTATTCCCCTCCCTTCCCAATTTTGAGAAGCGTGCTCCCAGGAGACAGACTGCTATTGATGGTTGGAGTGGGGTTTTGAGTATTAGCGAAATTAGATTGGTCGTCTCAGACCAAATTTTAAATACCTTAGGACAACTCCACCAAGTATGAATGAAGTCTCCCCTTCCGTGACACCCCCTAAAACATCTATCTGAGTTTGTTTGGGATATCTTATTTAGTCGAACTGGAGTTGTATATGCCCGATGTAAAATCTTAAGGGAGGTTTCTAATAAACTATAATTAAGTGAACCCTTAGATAGGTTCGTTAAGGATTCAGCCCATTTATTCCCATCCCAAATTTGCCCTAGGTCCAACTCCCACCTCGATACAAAAGAAGGCCTCCAAGTGCTTGGTGGACTATTGAAGATTTGGTATATTGACCCCAAGATTCCTTTGGACAGGGCCTCACTCTTACACACCACCGACATCCAAGTTTCCCTTGTACTCCCTTCAGGTGATTCAAAATATCCAAAGGGATCCCAACACTCAAAGCTTCTGTCTTGTCCTGGTTTAACCTCAGGCCTGACACATTGCTAAAGACTCCTATCGTGTCCATCAGGGCGCCTACAGAAGAGCTAGGGTTCGAAAGGGTGCAAAGCAGGTCATCAGCAAACAAGGAGCATTTTAGTTGCTGGTGTCCCACCCGCACCCCCTCTATAGAGGAGTTAACTCTGATCGCCTGAGCCAAAGGCTCAATGGCCAGAGCAAAGAGAAGAGGAGACAATGGGCAGCTCTGTCTCGTACCTCTCTCGATTTTAATACAGGCCGTATGAGAACCAGGCAATTTTAGTGTGGCCCTGGGGAGTGTATAATAAGTACGCAGCAGGTTTAAGAAGTTTCCTCTGAACCTAAACTTATCCAAAGTGGCAAATAGGAAGGGCCATTCCAGGGTATCGAACGCCTTTTCGATGTCCAATGCGAGTAGGCACACAGGGAGACCCCTAGCCCTGGCCAAATGAATGACATTTAAAGTCCTCCTGATGTTATCACTAGTCTGCCTGTTTGGAATAAAGCCTGATTGGTCCTTATGTATTAAGGCGGGTAGGAAGATCGAGATCCTCTGGGAGAAAATTTTGGCCAGCAGTTTGACGTCCCCATTAAGAAGCGAGATTGGTCTATAATTTTTAGCTTCCTTTGGATCCCGGCCCTCCTTGGGGAAGAGCGTCAAGTCTGCATGATTCAGCTCTGGGGGAGTTGTCTCTCCTCTTAGAATTGAATTGAAGAGACTACATAAATGGGGGGCCAGTATGTACGAGAACTTTTTGTAATAGATGTTAGTGAACCCGTCCGGACCGGGGGACTTCCCTAGCTTCAGTTCTTTAATGGCATCTAAAATTTCTTTGACCGTCACATCTTTATTCAAATTTTGTAAGTCCAGGGGTGAAATTTGGGGCAAATCAAGGGAGTTTAGGTAGGAATGAATAACATTTTCTGAGGCCAATTTCTGAGTGGAGTAAATATTTTGATAAAAGTCCCTAAAGACCTCCTGGATTTCATTTTGGCTGTAGGTGAGATCGCCTTTCCTATTTTTGATTTGGGATACCCTGGCTTGAGCATATTTAGCTTTTAAGCTCCTTGCTAGTAGCTTGTCAGGTTTATTCGCCTTAGCATAAAACAAATGTTGAGTCCTCCTTAATGCCTTATCCGTTTTTATGGTCAAAATACTATCCAGCTCTAGCCTGGCCTTATCTATCTGTTTCCTTAAGGCTATCGAGGGAGAAAGCTGATGTTGCCGCTCCAAGTTTATTGTCTTTTTAATGGCTGCTATGGCACTCTTATGTCTTTGAAAAAGCCTTTGCAATTCCTATTTGGAACCATAATATTTTGGGTACGATTTGGCTACATTTGCGATTTATGGGTTAGAAGGCAATTGCGGGCTTGTTGAAATGTTTTAATTAAATATGTATTTTGCGTCTTTAGCACTGGTAACATTTGTTGCCTTGAAATATCAAAGAAGGAGATAGGATGGAGTTAAATTTTTTGACCACTGCAATGATTTTGAGCCTGTAACAAATGGATTGCGAGTAGCAAAATGTAGCAAATTAAATATCTGTAACTTTTACGGGCTCCATTACGGGCTCCAGTAATTGCGTTTTGGACAATTGTATCTCACAAAGTGTTTCTTTCTTAGCACCCTGTAACTAACCTGCATTCCATCAAATGTGGATCAGTTTGTATACCCAAGAAACGTAAGTTATGTGTGGGGATTCTGAAGCCATAAGGGAGACACTATTAAGTAAATGTGCACACTCCCCAGACTCTTCCGGGCTGACTCTCCTGGGCTCATTAGTGTACTAATGAATCTAAATCTGACCAGTGACTGTTCACCCACTACAAAATAAACTGAACTTTTCAAAACAGGCATCCAAAATAGAGGAACCCATAAGCAAACATAAATCCACAAAATACTGCTTCTCTACTTGACAGCCTAAAAGATAATGAGAGGATTGATGGACTGGCAGTAAAGGTAGAGCAGATTATATATCCACTTTGCCAGTAACAAAGCAAGCCCTCCTAACAAGATTAACCGCCTGTGTGAAGGAAACATAAGTCACCAAAGCAAGATCTTTTCTATACCATCATTAACAGAAGGGCCACTGGGACAGGACAGTTGATGGATTAAACGAAAATGGCCCAATTCCTAATGGAGAGACCCTCAAGTTTTTAAAAGGTAAATGTGAAAATGGACCACCCAATGTCCACTTCCTCAAAAAAAATCTCCAATCCCAGTGAAGGAGGTTTATGTAGCCCTCACTCTATATTCCGCATGTGCTATTGCATGTCCAACATGCGATCCTGCCTGGGTACCTGACAGGAGTGGGAAATTTCACTTTTATTAACCTGAAGCTCCTCTTCCCAAATTAAGCTATCCAATTACTCCCCTGCACTAACCCGTCTAAAGCCCCACCCCATGCTGTCTCCTATATTTTTCTAAACATAAAACCCATTTTTCTATAAACTCTTCTTAGATATATAGGGCCTCATTCAAATGCAATTTGGCCAATTGAATAGGGCTCTATATAAGCACAGATCATATTTTTTACAGAAGTTTTTAGTTAGTGAAGTCCGTGCTTTTGGATAGAAGTGCACTAACTAAAAACTTCTGTAAAAAAATATGCTCTGTGCTTATTTACAGCTCTATTCAATTGTCCAAATCGCATTTGAATGAGGCCCAAAGTATGTGCTTTTAATCAAACAAACTAATAAGTAGGTTTTGGGTAAATATTTTGCTTTCTCTAACCTCTGCTGTCAACTTGACGCAAACACCACCCTCATGTAAGTCTTCCTTTCTAATAATCTCTGATTATATAGATACTAAACACAAGTGGGGACAAGCAAGGATAGTAGTTGATCCGACATGGAGATAATGAGAAGCATTTGGCTATTTGTTTATGTAATTGTTTATTTGTAATGCATAGAAATACATCATCTTCTATGCTAAACAGATACATTTCACATAATGCATTGATAGTAAGGAATAGTATTATTTCTCTCTCAAGTGTGGATCATAAAAGTCTTATTTTTAATATTTAGATACAGTTATGAAAAGACAACACTACATTATAAGCATTGTAGGGTAACCAGAGAGAATTAAAAAAAAATTTATTAGTTAATCGATGAGCAAGGTTGGTAGTTCCAATGACCACATCTACTTTGGCTTAATTAAATTTCCTGTACATTGATCAGTGTATTTTGTTACTACAGTATAAGTGTCCTTAGTTGAGATTAAAAGTCCACTTGAGAGCAGTGAGGGAGAAACAGCTATAAGAGAATAAGGGAATAAGCTGTAGTCCCTTATTTCCAATATGCTTTGTTGATGAAGAAAAATTGATAGTATGCTAAAATAATAAAAAGTAAAAAAAATACAGACTTTAATTTATTAACTATTAAATTAAATTAGGCATTAGTTTACATTTTCATTTTTTGTGTAGCTGCTTCTTTAAATGTAAGGAGATATTGAATTGATACAATTACTTCTATTGAAATCTTGGATTATTTAGTGCAAATGCTTCCATCTGCCTACATGGCCTCGTCTTGCTGAGAAAGCAGCTGCCCCTATAATGTAATGGTGGAAATCAAAATCAAAAAAGAAAAATTGGTAATTGTAATTCTTTTACTTTCTGAAAATGTTAATCACAAAAAGAGAGAACCAAAAGAGTCTCCAACAGTTCAAGTGCTTAACACTATAAATTTACAAACAACAAAAAATAGGTAAACCTTTATTTATACCAGGAAATCAACTACGGCGCTTTTAAAAAATCTGACGCTTAAAAAAAATATATAACCATCTGCTAATACTAGTAGTTCTAGAGGGGATGTGTATTTGGAAATCTTTACCACAGATCCCAATAATGGGTTAATGTTATTTGAAAGGATATACTGTATCTACTAATCTACCTTAGTAGACTCAATGCACAAGCCCAATTACATTGTTTATTAGATATCAGACTGAGAACTTAGCACCCAAATAGTACTTGATATATATACACAAATAGAAAATGTAACTTCTCCAGGAGTAGCATCCCTATATCTCGTTTCAGAGAACTCCTAACTGAAAGGCTATTGTGTGCCCCACAAACTAGTATCCCCGAAGCGAGCTTGCAAGAACTTCGTCCCTCGCAAAGCGAGGGAGGCAGTTCGGGCCGCAAATGCGGACCCTCGCACAGTGAGGGGCTGCATTTGCGGATGCTGGAGGCTCCAACGTCGGCTGCAATGAGCCAAAGGTTCATTGCAGGCCACAAACGCGGACCCTCGCGAAGCGAAGGACCTCATTTGCGGAGGTGGAGGCTCCACGGCGCCTAACAAGCGGTTACAAACACCCACGGAAGCTGGACTTTGAAAAAATAGATCTAACACACGACTAAATACGGACTTACACACAAAAATACTAGCCGCGGGACTTAGAAAGAAAAAATGACGGACTTACACTAAAAAAATACAAGCCGCAGGACTTAGAAAAAAAACATTACGAAATTGAAAAAGCACGACCTTAAAGGCCAAACCGCTCGCAGTGGAAAACATTAAAAACACAATAAATACACACAAAAATGACATAAAATCCTTACCCACAGCAAGTGGGGGGGGGGGGGGGGGGGCACCCAGGACCTCTGCAAGTGAAGTTACACCTCAATTTAAGTCCAAATTACCGAGTTTAGACACACGAAAATCCCCTAAGCGAGAGAAAAAATGGCCGCCGAAAAGAACGAAAACGAGGCTACACGACCCTAAAGCCGCAAAACACCACCAAGCACACACAGCTTTTCAAAAAAGCTGTACGAGGTACAAGATACACTTTTAGCAAGGACGCTAAATCATCCACACCCGTGTACCACATACACATTCACCGCCATTTTACAACACTAACTTACAGAATGTGAAAGTACACAGCTACACTAACAGTTTCCGCTCGCGCACGCAGCCTATTTACACTACACACTGCACACATTGCTGACACTTACACCGCAGCTCCCCAACAGTGCAAACCTACAAACAAACCTTGTATTCTGCAGGAACATCAAAACAGATTGTCAGCTCTTCAGCACAATGCTTCCTGCATATATTACTTACAAATAGGTTAAGTATATTAATTTATTAATTTATTAATTATTTAATTAGCATACAAAAATACATATACACAAAAAAAAAACCACTATTGCAAGAAACACAAAAGCCATTCACTGCGCGCCTCACGACGAGCACCAACGCTGCTCATAGCACACAAACTACACCAGGGGACAGCCTTGCAGTAAGGGCAAAAAGCAGATCAGCGCCGACCTTACAATGACAGCAAAAGCGCCTCTGATAAAAAAAAATACCTCAACCAAGAGCCTTGGCACTCATTGCGAGTCACACGATGAGCACCGAAGGCGCTCAGCGCGAAGCTTGCAATGAGCGCCGAAGGATCTAATGTCTGTGGCAAACAGCATTACCTGCCTTACAATTTTATTGCCCCATCATTTTTGACGGGCAAGTCGCTAGTATCATAATAATGGTATTAATTCTATTCAATTTTGTGTAATTGATAGATTCATTCTTGGCCCAAAAAAAGGGGATTTAGATCGCCTCTTACTCTAGAAGGAGTCCAAATGGATTCACCAATTAAAAACAGAAAATCCAGGAGGACTCAATGAAGGTTTTTCCTTCACCTCCTTTATTTAAGGTGGTTAAGAAATATAAACAACTGGTAAAACAACTATTTGAATCGTTAATGGGCCTATGTTTATCAAGCTCTTCTTTCTTTAAATAAATTCAAGCAACATTCTATTCTATTTGATTGTTATACATGCTCATATTGATCTAAAAATATTTGCAGCCTTATTAAATTGCGATTCAGTAAATTTAAAAGGGCTCTATTTAAGCACACAGCATATTTTTTTACAGAAGTTTTTAGTTAGTGAACTTCTATCCAAAAGCAAGATATTCACTAACTAAAAACTTCTGTAAATAAAATATGCTATGTGCTTAAATAGAGCCCTTTTAAATTTACCGAATCGCAATTTAATAAGGCTGTTGGTGTCCATTTAAGCAGGACTGTTAACAATGAACATTGTTTCTCCTGAGCACAGCACAGATTAATTTGACACTATAAGCAACAACATTCATGACGCTATCAATGCATGTAAATATAAGTAGATTTCACCAGAGCAGAGATGTATTTTTAGACCAAGAGCTTATTGGTGAGATAGACGTGTGGTGTTATAGCAACTTAAATGAGACAAGCTCCTCAGCTGGTTCATGGATTTTCCCTTTTTCCAAAGGTCTCATGAGGACAACAAGAATGCATTTTGGGTAATAAATGGTTTACTCCAAAATTAATGATTATTAATGTTTACAGTGATATAACTTAAAATATAAAAAATAATATATTGAGATAAACATAAATGATAAACAATGTGTTTGGCTTGGTATTCACTCATAATTATTAGTTATTAAAATGAATTACATTATTAGTAGTAGTAGTGATAATAGTCTGGGTAGTAGTAAATTGTAATACTGGCACAAAATAGCATTGTATTGTAGTAATCTTTTTTTTTTTTTTACTTTTTAAAATCTTTTTATATAATGTTTTATTGCTTATGTGATAGTGCTCTGTTACAAGTTTTCAAAAGAAATAACTTTCTTATTTATAATACCATCTCAAACAATGTCTCTTTTGGCCTCACTAACTAGCTCTATTACTTATGCCATTTTTTATTTTACAGAATTTATTCCTCATAGTGCTTTTATTTTTATGAATAAAATAGAGCGTAGTTTTATTTTTCTATATTGGTAAAACCTATAATAAATTTATGATTTAATAGCTTGTATTTCTTATATGGAATGCATTCCTTATAGTACCCATATTGTTATGTATAAAACGGGAGTTATTTTTTTCCTAAATTGACTTGAGAAACTTTTATAAATCTATTACTTAATACATCTTGTCTTCCTCTTTGTTTTATAGCCATATTAATTATAAAAATATAAAAATATATAACAATTATAAAAATGCTAAATGTAAAATTAAATAGTTTCATGTATATATATATATATATATATATATATATATATATATATATATATATATATATATATATATAAACCATAAAATTATATTTTGCAAATGTACACCAAAAAAGCATATCTTCAACTGCCAAATTAAATATTCATAATATATTAGTGGGCTGTTTTTGCTTTAATTATCCACTTGCACTAATTTTATTGTGATAATCACTAATATTTCAGTTCAAATTTTTGTATGTTTTTAATGTATTTAAGAATTTCAAAGATAAGAAAATAAGAAATATGTTTTGCAACTTGTTTTTTATCATGCTAATCTCCAAATTGTGTTTATGTTATAATTTTTCTTCTGTGAACCTACATCACAAAAATAACTTTATATTAACATCCATATAAAAAATAAGATTTAACTGGTAATATAGGGTACTTTTTTTCCAAACATATATTCGGTTACAAGCAATTAGTTATTATTAATAATATTTCATTTAATATTTATATACTTTCATGTTATGAAATATGAACTGAACTTTTCTTTCCTTTTTCACAAGGTGTTTCATGTTAATTGTAAGATACTGTATACAGTATATTTGAGTTATACTATTACACTAAAGTTTTCAGTATATTACTTCTGAAAAGTACACATATAAATTTCCATCTCACATAGAAATCAGTTCTTAATGTAAAATGAAAGGCAGATAAATGAAGGGGGCAAAGTGAGCACGAGGATCTTGCAAAGCTAGTCTGACCAACTAAACAGTGACTTTTGGTAACTAGCTATAAAAAGCACCATATTGAAATTAAATTATTTTTCTCACTCAATTTATTAAAATATTAATAATTACTTTGTAATCTAATATGTTAAAAATATAATTAGCAAAATGTTATAATTGTCATGTCATTTCTCATTTTAACTTTTTATTTTAGAAATTACTTTAATTTGAATGAAAATTAAACAAAGATATATGTTCTCTTTCCCTTTTATAGAATTTGGTCAGAAGGGGGAGCTTTTGTCAATCATCGTGGGCGTTTGGGTTAGCCCTGGTCTTGCAACAGCTAATTTGTCATTATTAAAATATGCAACCATTGTGATGTGTTGTTTGATACTTTCTCAAACTCATCTTAAATCCACTTTGTGACCATTAAATATAGGATACATGTGTTATGATCAGTATATTTTCTTTATAGCTGATTTGTCAATTAGAGTTGTGCTTTACGTAAAATATTTTAATTAAATATTCTTGCATGAAAGATATGTAGGACACCTTTCCTGGCTTGGAATATAACTATATAAAGGGGAGTTTAATTGATTTAGGTTTAATCTCCTTATAGAAAATCCTAACACTTTTTTTTTTTAATTATAATGCATCTTACTTTATTTACTGAAATGATGATAACCCCAATTCAATGTTAAATATCTTCCAATGAAAATAAATGCTCCATTTTTGGTTACCTGCCATTACAATATGCTCTGCTAAATCTGCTTTGGCATTTAAAATAAGCACACTTAAATTAGTATATTTTACTAATTAACGAATTAGAATGATGTAGCCGTGAAATAATACAAAGTGAACAACAGTCTGTGGATGACGTTTAAATCTTTGTAATCCTAAAAAAGCCTTATCTGGATTTAACTGCATGCAGTATCCCTGGCTCATTACCTGCTGGCGTTTATTATTGTTGGACAACAGAATCATTTCTGGACAGCGTTTTGTTTTCAATATGGGGAACAGCAAAAGTGGAGCCCTCTCCAAAGAAATTCTGGAAGAACTTCAACTCAATACCAAATATTCACAAGAGGAGTTATGTACTTGGTACCAGTCTTTCCTAAAAGAGTGCCCCAGTGGAAGGATCTCAAAACAGCAGTTTGAGAACATCTATGCAAAATTTTTCCCAGATGCTGACCCAAAACTATATGCCGCACATGTTTTCAGGAGTTTTGACGCCAACAATGATGGAACATTGGACTTTAAGGAATACATTGTAGCTCTTCACATGACCTCATCGGGTAAAGCCAACCAGAAGTTGGAATGGGCATTTTCCTTATATGATGTAGATGGCAATGGGAATATCAGTAAACCCGAGGTGCTGGAGATCATTACGGTAAAGTATGATATTTATTGGTACATATCCCAAGGAGATAACCAATTATTGCATCAAGTACACACTATTTTGAAAGATTTTAATATTTAAAATAAATGCCCCCAATCATTTTCTATTCTGTATTATAACTGAAGTTTTCTCCATTGTGGTATCTCAGATTGATGACCATGGCCATTGAAATCAATGTAAAGAGAATAAGACATTGTTATTAACCCAGCAATACCTGGCAACAAAATACTAACAAGGTGGAGCCCATCCTATAGGTACCTGATTAAAGTTCGGCATAGGAGTGATTTGTATTCATCAAAATGTTTATAGTATTATGATCATTTACCTTGTCAGCTCACAAGAATTACCAGTGCCTTTTAACACTCATGTTAAAATAATGTTGTTTTTCCATCATTAAGGATAGAATACTTCTCTGAAAGAAATTCCAGGTGACAACACAGATATAAAGTCACCCGATATTAAACTTGTCAAATATTTTAGTAAATGTAATCCCGCTACTTCATCAGTTAATTTCTCACCATACAAAAATCCACTGAATTGCTTACACGTTATCCTTTTTTTTCTCTGTATATATTAATGGAAAAATCTATTGTATCACCTATGATTTACTTAAATTCATACACATTTGCTCCAGCTATGTGACAAAAAGCAACAATTTTAACTCATATATATTGACTTACCACTTTAACACAAATATAAAAAGGTATTATGTATGTACTATTTTAATATATATTTCTTTGTTTTTTGTAAATGTTGGCAAGAGAATAATATACATGTTTTATGCATAAATTATTTCTCATATATATATAAATATATATATATATATATATATATATATATATAACTATTAAATACAAAATGTCTTCTACTGGATATAAAACATTTTATATGCTCATTTTAGAAAGCTTTACTTAAGGATGCACTGTAATAATATATTACACTGTATTTAGTGCAGGACACTAATTAAATGCATTGGTTTAATGAAAGAAAATATTGTCATTTCCCTCTATTTTTAAATTACCTTTATACATAATGTATTAAGAGTTCCCAGGAGTTGAGATATTAATTAAATAATTATAGAAGTGGTAAATCACATAGTTTTTGTTAGACAGAAAGGCTATAAAGTGCAAAATGCACATTAATTAAGTAGTAAAGTTTTATGTTTATACTCCTTTTCCCAGGGTTTATTATCTGTGATTTAGTGATATATTTTTATTAAATGCAGGGAAATAGATACAAAGTAGTTTCATGTTCTTTCGTTATGGATAAATGTTTAATTTTATAATATATTTTTTATTTTAAATACATAAAATGTAAATCATTATGTGCTTATATACTTTTACCTTCAGTAATTAAAGCAGATAACTTAAATATATAGTATAATAATATAATTTTATATTTTCTAGTTTTAGCTTTTAGTATCACTAATGAGCAAAGTAAAAGTTACTTTGTTTCTAATTTCTTTAGTTTTCATTACCTTTCATAACTAAAAAAGAATATAAAGTATAATAGTGTAATTATATTTACTTTAATTAAATGGTGAAATGGTAATTTATACAACTGTACATTTATTCTTTACCTAATGTCTTTGTATTTTATAATCTAATTAAAAGAGAAAGCATAAATGAGTATAATAATTTACCTCTACTTTATATCATTTGTGGTAATTAAAATAGGAAACTAGATGGCATTTTTTATATTATTTTGCAAATTCTTATGCTTTTAAAAGTATTGCAGTACAATTCATTGTATTTACATACATGTGTGATGAAAATGCTATAAAAAATACAATATTCCCATCTCTTTCAAATTCATACCAATACTTTTCAGTGGATCACCCACACAAGTATGCTTGAGAACTCTAGAAGAACTTCTAAAACTCTTGTGGAACACTTGGGGAACTCTTAGATCTCTTTATAAGTATCTCCTGGTTCTATGTTCTCTTATGTTATTGAGCGATGTTGAGGAACCCTTGAGTATCCTTTGAGAAATCTTGAGAACTTTTGATGAGGTTGTGAAAGCTCCTGTCAGATACTTGGCTAGAACTTTCAAAGAACTCTCAAAAAGACTCTTGGCAAACACTCTTGAAGAGATCTCTATTGCTCCTGTATTATCATATGTATACATTCACAAATGTGTGACCTTTTCAAAAGTTCTCCAAGTCTTCTTACCTTTTGCCTAATAGCTTAGAAAGATGTTTGCTTTCTTGGACAGTCTTCATCCATTTCATTTCTAATTAATTATTTAGTGACCATGGGTTGCAATGAGATTTTAAACATTGGAGATAAATAAGTTCACATTATATGTTATAGTGTTGCTTATTTGTCAAACTATCTGCAGTTTTGCACTTGTTGTTGAACTGGAACCTTATAATATCCTATGAATCGGAGTTACGTAATGGGAATCTGACACCTCAACACTACTTTATGCTACTGGAAGCTAAACTCATTTTGGACTAACAACATAATCCTCTATCCACACCACAAGATTTCAACTAATTCTTGGGGGTTAGGGTAAATGTATACACAATATTTTTAGGCTAGGTAAGTTCAGGGCCAAATTGAAGCTCATGTAGGACAGTTAGGATGTATATACAAATATATTTGAGGCAACTGCTCCAACAAAATAACAAAGTGAAATTAAGCAACTTTCTTTTATAATCAACTTTGTTTTCTTGGAAAAATGGCAAAAATGTGAAATGTCATCTGCTTTCTCAGATAATCTCATGCTGTGACAGAACTTAATTTTCTCACCACCAACATCTTCTACAAAATATACTGGGCACATAGCTTACTACTTTTAGTGGTACAAAAAGTTCCTCATAGACGACATAGAGAGCTATCAAGATTCCTAACATATCTTCTTAATATAGATGACTGTGCTTCACAAAATAAGATGGAAGCTCCATATTATAACTTGATTTTTATTTTAGACATGTAAGGTCATAATGGTGAAAGTATTGGAGAACTCTTGGAGATGTCTAATCTTATTACATATATCCCACAGGATATCATAAAGATGGTGAGGATCTTCAAGAGGTGTTGAATACTTCATCCTTGAATAATGTATATCTGACCCACAGATCCTTAGTTTCTCTCTAGTATTTACTCTACAATACACCTGGCCAGTGTGGGATTCATGTGCGATTCCCTCTTTAACTGCTACTCTGCCTGTTGCCATGTGAGAGTTATCCTACTGGAACTTACTCTTACATTTAGATCTATTAACAATAAATAATTTGCAGCCAGTGAAACTAAACAGAGATCTGGTTTGAATCCACAGTTCTGCCAAAGTGCCTAACCTTATTGGTAGCAAAGGCAAATGTTTGCTGCCACTAAAGAAAATCTCAATGTAATATTTTGCACATTAAATACTATATTTATTTAGATATATCTTCTGAAAATAGTTTGCACATTATCAAGTCAAATTCTTTATATATACTATATACAGGACATCTGAGTGTTCATTTAAATGTATAACTTGCAATGTGGTGTAAAATGGGCCTTCATTTGAACTTGCTGTGTTGTACCTTTAGTATTTAGCTCTCCTACAGATTAAGAACAATAAATGAGGTTACGGATTGTCCTGCCCTCCTGTTTAATCTATCATTCTGAAAACACATATGGAATTTGATCCAAAGCTTGAATCCTCTAATCCCTTTCATTCTGCCTATCTGACCAGTTTTAAGGGACGCAGTGGAAGTTCCTAACGTGGTATAATAATAGTTCATAACAAGAACTTTATCAATTTAATTTAAATACAAAATACATTTTCCTACAGTTAAATATACATTGAAGTTTGTAATTTTGACCTGCCAATAAGACTTTCTGATCCAACAAAAACTATCATCTGAGTGTTAATGGTGATTATAGCCAATAATTCAAGTGTGTGGCTATGTTTTATGTGCAAAACCAAGAATGAACACATGAAGACCTCAAAGACACATGATGGGGCAACTTAACTAATTACTCACTGGTGTTTTTACATGGACATTCTCTGGCTTTAGACTAAAAACAATACAACCAGACCCCATTGGGTCCTTAGCAATAATCCATAATTACAATGCTAATCATTTGCATTTGAAATAATATTTTTTAACAATGAGATAACAGACTATGAGCCTCATTCAACTGGCCAAATCCCAGTTACTTGAATTTATAATTTAGCTACTCTTATTCCAATTGCGAGTTACAGGCTCAAAAGTATTGGGGTTGTCAAAAACGTAACTCCGTCCTACCTCCTCCATTGGTTTTTCAAGCGTGCAAATGTTATCAGTGCTAAAGATGCAAAATTGATATTCAATTATAAAAATTTTAATAAGCCCACAATTGCCTACAAACCCGTAAATCGCAAATGTAAGAAAAAATGACACGGGTACTAAATAGGGTTCGCAAGTGTGTTAAACACCTGTTCGTATAAATGCAGCAGCAAATAAACACACACTACTGTACTTTAAAATACCGGGAATGATCCCTGCATTGTTATCTTGTAAGTAGGATGCTCTTTTGCCACCTTATTCCTTTCCACGTTTCCTTTTCTCCATATTTTATTTCCCTTTATTATTTACTATTTAAATTCTCACTGTGTAATTACTCAGTGATATCCCCCCTCCCCCCCCCCCCCACATGTATTAATATAAAGGGTGGCCCAGGCCTGACTGAAACCATCAATTAAATAAAAACATACAAATTGTGATTCAGTAAATTTAAGAGGGCTCTATTTAAGCACACAGCATATTTTATTTACAGAAGTTTTTAGTTAGTGAAGACCTTGCTTTTGGACTTTCACTAACTAAAAACTTCTGTAAATAAAATATGCTGTGTGCTTATATAGAGCCCTTTTAAATTTACCGAATCACAATTTAATAAGGCTGACAATCTCTAATCTGATCTACTCTTGCTTATACCAGGCAAATTTGGTATAGGCAGACTGTATAACTTTAACTTTAATTTAATTGGGAGTGGGGAAATGAAAGTTAAAAGGTTGATAAAATAAAAAAGTTAATCATTGTTTTTTTGTTTTTTTTATTCAAATATGAATTACATTTAAAAAAAAAGAAGACAAACATTTTATTTCTCATTTCTTAAGCAATCAGGTCATCAAATATATGTAATATATAGCTTAACATGTGATACAAACTGTTTCAATAATATTACCAAATTGTCTTCAATACAAATATTGGAAAACAAAAAATAAAATACTGGGAATGCAATGAAAGACATTAGAATTAATTCCACAACAGTCTCAAGCTCTCAAATCTGCAATAAAAAATAATTATTTGCAACTTTTATTTCCACATTATATCGATCCCGGAAATCAAGGGGTTAATGCATACGAGACCACCCACATGGACTTAAACAGATGCTGATGTATTTTAAGAGTGCTTGAGTGCAACCCAATTGGTGAACATGACATATTTGCATGCATTATTGCTTAGCCTACAATTGCAGGTTAATTGTAACCTCTGTGTTTTACTGGCGCCATGATGACGGTCTCATTTACTATTGGCTCTGTCTAAAAAGTAATTTACGGGCTTGCTTAATTATTGCCAGGTCACATAATCATGCCCCCTGAAAACTTGCTTTGTGTGTGGAGGTCATGAGCCTGTAATTACGGGTTAGTGACAACTGAATACATCTAAATGTTTTGAAAAACTTTAAAATGGCGGGTTACAGGTAATTACGGTCTTGCAATTGACTGAGGCTCTATGCTTGGTAGGTGGAACTGAAAGGTAATCATTTCAATGTAAGTGTATTGTTAGAAAAAACTTTTTTTAAATTGTATTTAACTGACAAAGTACTTGTTATTAGCTAGTATTTTAAATTATACCATATTTGGAACCTCTAATTTAAAGATGCACTAGCACACATGAAAAACTAGCAAGATTTAAACCCTTTAAAATTCTCTATTCCATATTTTACAAAATGCAGGAAGCAGAATATATATGTGTATATACATACATACATATATATATATATATATATATATATATATATATATATATATATATATATATTGTTACGTGAGTGTTTTGTTTTATGGTCAATAGTAATGGTAGGGTGACAGAGCACAAAATAACAGAGAGTTTAATTGGCTTAAGGTATGCAAGACTCTTATTTGAAAAGGGGGAGGGGCTACAGTCCAGTGAGGAAGATAACCAGGATTCACAAAATGTCTGACTCCATACAGCATGGAACTGTAAAAAAACAATATTCTTACAGAAAACACCAAAATTAAAAAAATTAAAAAAACATGCTATTTCTGCATAATCAGAAATAACTGATATTCGATTTTTGTTATATAGAGGGCACCATTATAACGGACTAGGCCAAAGTTTCTTGTTGCACAAACTAGAGTTTTCCCAAATATGATCTGAGGACCACCAGTAGCGCAAGACCTGCATTCAGAGGGTTGATGGCACATCCAAGTTTATAAAAGAAATATAAACCAAAATAAATTTAATTAATATATAAGGAGCACTGAAATGCCTAACTTGATGGTAGGCAATTTATTTTATTTGCCAAAAATGTGTCTCTCAAATTATCAAAAGGGCCTCAAATTTAATATAAAAGCCCACTGTAGTTAGGTAAAAATTGCACATTTTTTATGAAGGCAACAAGCCACAAGTATAAAAAACAGTTTAGAGAAAATCTTCAATGTAGCAGCTTGTATCATGGGCTCTTCCATCTTGGACTGTTAGTCTACCTGGAGCTTGGGGGCGAGGGTTATTTTACTGAGATTTACTCTCTATACAGGCTGGTTTTCAACAGACCTGAATCAAGATGTTATCTAAATCTATGATTCCTCCCATTTCTCTCAGTTTTGCAATCCCATTAGAAACAAAATCAAAATGTCTGCCTCCATTAGAGGATAGAGGAATACAGTTTTGGGGGTAAACAGAATATTATGGCAATAGAGTAGAAAATTGACTGTGTGCTTTTAGAAGAGAGGTATGATATCCTGCTCCTTAACAGGATGGGGTCACATGGGGATTTGTAAGAGGGGTGTATATTGCATGACCCATTTTATCCACCACTTGCCAAGAAATTAGATACGATTGTTAAAAATTGCACACTCTATAAACCAGTAAACACTATTGTATATTTCAATTGTTCAAACATTATATGTCCCCAGAGACCCCTAGCAAAACTGAAGTGGTCCCTAATACTGTCAGCAACAATGCAAGCTATGGGCCTAAAAGCATTTGTTTTAATACCTCTGGAAATGCATCTTTGCAACAGAATTATTACTTTTTCTTAAAGCTGTGAGTGTCAGGTAACTGCACCATGGAGATCTATGGAAAAATCAGTTCCTCCTCTAGATTGATAGATTACATCTGACTACTCAGAGATTTCTCAGGAGGCAATGTTGCAAAAGCAGTTTGCACATGGATTAAAAGCTTTTTTTTTTAACCCTTAGTACGCTTATTTGTGACTTTGGAGTCCCTTTAACAGGCAGGTCATTTATAGTTTCCATTTTGAATTTAATGTACATTATTTATTATCCATCTCCACTCTAGTTAACGGTGTGACATTTCTTTCTTATTTCTCAGGCAATATTCAAAATGATAAACACTGACGACCAGAAGCATCTGCCAGAAGACGAAAACACTCCTGAGAAAAGAACTAATAAAATATGGGATTATTTTGGAAAGAAAGACAATGGTAATTTAAAATTGACCTATTTATTTTAATAATATTGAATGTATCTTCAATGAAAAAAAAGTCCAAAAAATATCCATAACAGCTTCTTGTCAACTAAACTTATAAATTAAGAGACATCTGCAGCTCCCTATCTACATGAGCTAGATGTTTTAATTTGGCATCAGTCATTAATAAAATAAATTATACCATGTATTTATTGTGGGTAGAAATGGCAAATATAAACAAACTCAAAATCCACTGTCTCATAAATCATGTGTAGGCTCATATTACATACACTTTAGTCAATTAATTGATTTTACATAATGTTTTTACAAATTTTAATTTTTTAATTTGATCCTCTTCTATATAATTTGTATATAACAGTTCCACTCATGGCATCAGAAAGTTAACAGTTTCTCAGCTTCTGGAAGCTCCCTCTTTTCTCCCTGTATTCTGTCGTGCACATGTGATCTGCCATTCACTGGTGTAAAGATGGCAGCCTGCAGGAGAATATACAGAAAGTAAGGGGAAGGTTCCAGAAGCTGAGACAATGTTACTCCACGGGTCTCTGAAAAGGAACTGAGTGTAAATATAGTAAAATAGTTATATTAAGGAACATCAAATTAAAGGGCCATTTACCTCACTATAAGTGCTCTTTATGGTGTAAAAGAGCAGAAGATTCTATGTTCAAATTATCTTTTTTTTTTTTTTACTAACACTAAAAACAGCTAAAAATCTAAGGTCTTAGGTCTGTTTACAAACACACTCCTGACTGTTCCATGATTAACAACATCTGCCGACAAGGAGCTGTAAGGGCTCAGTGAACACAAAGATTGATTGTTTTTCCATGAACTTCAGGAATGCAGCAGGAGATGTTAACTTCCAGCATTCATTTATCTGCACAGAGGAATTTAGGAAGTGTTAAATCCCTTGCTGTGACTCTGTGTGGGGGCACTGTCAGTAACTCATGTAAACAGACATTTAATTTATGATTCTTTCTGAGAAAAATGCACATATTTAAAAAATGTAAAAAGCATTTCAACATGTTTTTAGGAGAGCTTTATAGTCATGTGCTCCAAGTTGTGCTGAATTAACTGGCCCTTTAATTAAATAAACCTAGTTACAATTATATACTTGCACAATGATTAATGCAGCCAATAACTCAGACTTGTTCTCTGGGGGAAATTCACTTTGATTCAGTGGAAGTGAAGGGGCCACAATACTAATTTTTATTACATAATAGATTGCCTCACTACTGTACACCTTAAAGGTATGCTTAGGATTACACCCTTGTGAACAACTTCAATTAAAATAAGAAAATGTGTTTAGAAGGAAATAAAACATAATACAGTCTATAACTCAATACCATTTATATGGAATTATGCTACAGTGAAATCTACCATTTTTGTGTCTGTTAATCAAATACATAAGGTGGGAAGAGACTTTGAATGCATGAGAAGCTTATATCTGCACAATGATAATGTGGCATCTAAAAGTGTCAGTGCTTTCAATTGTAGTGATGGACAGCTCCTAGTTTACACAAACACACCATCCTGAGAAACAGGCGGAATCTGCTTAGCAAAAAAAATTGAACACAGAATTTTTCCATTTACAAATTTAAAGTTTATGTTGCATTTATTTATTGTTATCATGTTTAGTTATTTAAAATGCAGTATAGAAATAAAACTTGACCACATTGGTCCGTTAAAGGGTAATGGAAGGTTTCTGGATTTTACTAGGTATGCATAGTAATGATACTTGTATTTACTTTTATGTACTTTGTTCGCCTAAAATTTCTATTTTTGCTGATTAGAACCAAACAAATATTACCTGCTTTGGTGTGCCCTCTGCAGCTCATGAAAACACACTCTGTAGTACTTTATGTGCTGTGTCTTATACTAACCAATCAGAAACCATCTCTCAGCAACATTCTGCAACACGCTGCTGAGCTGTGCTCCGATAGGCTCGTACAGTACACTGCACACGCAGCACTGCAGTGTCTGTGTTAGATTCAGTGCTTTTAAGCTCTTCTTAATAAAATAAAGTACATAAAAGTAAATAGAAATACAGGTATATTATATCCCGAAAATGTTGATATTCCTCAAAATTTTCTGGATTATGAATGCATCTGACAGAGGAGAAACGGAAGTGTATGAAAACAGTTTTTTTTTTGCATGAATAAATATAAAAATAAATATTTAGAAACTCATCCTGCTAAATCTCTTCATTTTGCATGCAGCAGCTTTTGTTTGTTAACATCCCTGGATATCTCCGCTAAAATTAGCATAAAAATCTAAATTTGTTTTGGCCAATGATAGGCAGCTAATACATTTCAATACAATGTAACAATGGCAGTTTGTGCAGGAAGGAATTATGGGATGTGTAGTCTTCCTGTAGAAGGAAGTAGGAGGAGTCGGACACTGATCTGTAGATCTCTGCATTGAGCTCCTGCTGGCATGAAAGTTAGTAAAGCATTCAAATCCACATTTGAAGGCAGTGTTTCTATTGGTAGGTGGACTGTGCCTATATAAGCACCTCTGGGGTGTGGGAAACAAGTTTTATTTTTAAATAAAATATATCTGTGTGTGTATAGAATGACTCAATGTAATGTGTGTCTGATATAAGCAGCTTGTGTTAGATTAGAGAAAGGTAAAAATAGGGAAACTTACATATACCTTTAATGATCCTAGTGTTCTGACTCTGTTTGCCCAAAGACAGAACATATGCTGTTAATGTAAGTCCTATTAAGCAACTAATAAAGCATGGTTTTGTTAAGGATTAATATAAAATATGCATAATCTTGACCCATAAATGATTGCAGTGCCCGTCAACTGAAAGTTTGAAAGGAGTCCAAAAATCAGACATTTCCTTCTTGAACTAGTTTATGCTCAAGCAAGGTGAAAGTCAACCAATTTGAGGTAGGAGTTAAGAAAACAGAGCAAGGTAGACAGATAGACGTGGGAAAGAAGGTGGGAGAAAGTGGCAGAAGGAAAAGAGAAATAACAAGGAATGAATAAGATATTGGAATCAGAAATGAGAAGAAAAACATGGAAATCAAAATAGAGGAGAGACATGATAGTAGATTATATATACTTGGAAAAGGAGAAGACACATAGTAAGGAATTGGTTAATCAAAGAGCTCAAACATGAGGTAATTCCTTTTCTGACTCTTCCATTATTGTCTAGTGGACACTTGTGATTCACCCAGTAGATGTGTTAAGCCCTATAAAGCCCCAGGTCAAGACAGACTTAGAAATACATTGGAATGAAGCAGAGAGATGGAGCGAGATGTGGTGGTAGAGGATAGTAACATGGCAAGGGAGGAGAATGGCTTGGCAAGGGAGAAGAAAGGCATTGTCAGAGAGGCAAAGACATGGCAGGAGCGGAGAGAGATGTGCTGGAGGAGAAAGACATAGGGTTTTAGGAAAGAGATGGGACTTTTAAATGAAAGTCCCATTACATAAGTAGTTAATAAGGTTACAAAATTAGAGAACTAAAAGAGAAATGGAGAGGAAAGAGATAAAGAGGAGATAATCAAGGGATAAAAGGAGAGAGACATGGTGGTTGAGAAGAATAATATATTATTCACATGGCAAGGGAAGAGAGAAACTTGGCAAGAGAGGACAAAGACATGGCAAGGGAGGAGATATTGGTGTAGAAGAGAGATACAGTAGAGGAAAAAGGCACACTGCTTGACCTGGTTAAGAGAGAAGTGAGACGTGAGAAAAAGACAAATGCAATAACAAGAGGTCATATCTTGAAAGTGCAAGGTGAAGAAAAGATTTGGAGAAAATGTGAGAAAGTACTACTTTACAGAAAGAATAGTAGTAGATAGGTAGAATATACTGTAGGTGGAATAGCCTCCAGTGGAAGTCTTAGAGTCAAACACAGTTAGGGAAGTTAGGCATGCCTAGGATAAGCACGAGACTATATTGACTAGACTAGATGGGCCCCTTTAGTTCTTTTCTGTCTTTACATGCTTTTATGTTAAGAAAAGAGGAAGAGAGAAGGAAAATAAAAAAATATCAGGGAAAATGAGACAGCAAATGACAGGAGAGAAACAACTACGCTTATATATAAGAATAGAGGAGACAGATGCATTCCTTGTGTGCCACTTATAATCTAATAATTAACAGGAGTCTTTAAGTCTTTTCCATCACAAATACAATTTATCAAATTCGTTTGCAATTACGGTTATTGGTGAGCGGAAAATAGACTGTTACTTGACATACCTTAAAAAATTACATTTCCAAGACCAAAAATTTAAATCTACTGTTTTTGTTGTTTACAGATAAACTCACTGAGGGTGAATTTATTCATGGTATCATGAATAACAAAGAGATCCTGCGTTTGATCCAGTTTGAACCACAGAAAGTCAAGGAGAGACTAAAGGAAAAGAAACATTAAGATTCATCAGGCAAAAATGTTTTCTTAAGACTGTTCGAAGCCGCACTTTTTACCACCGTTATCAACAAGGTCATTGCAGATACTAGCAAATGTATGCTGATTTATATGAAAAACTTGTTGTCCTTAATTAACATTTACACCAGGGGTGGGGAACTTGTAGCCTGTGGCCAACATTACATGTGTCCTAGTACATGCTAAATTGTCCTCGTAAATGCATAAATTTGTACCTACGTCTAGACATCACTGCCTCTCAAATCCCAATTGCCAAGATGACTGCACAGACAAAAAGTGACATAAACAGGTTCTACAGCCAATCAGCACTGAACAAGTTGCCATATCTAATGACTGACTCAAAAAAACTGTAATAGTTTTTAATCCTCATGAGCTGGAAATTGTAGATTTTTCTCTAAAAATATATTTAATTTGATATGACATCTAATGATTTTTTTTATGGGTCAATAGCCCTACATACAAAAAAAGTTCCTCACCCCTAAATTAAAGGGACATGAGCTGCCTAGTCATGCATTTAAAAGGGGAATGTATCAAATATTTCAGGAAAAATGAGGGCTCTTAAATCTAGATTTTTTTTTATCTTGCAGCAAAGCTCTACCCTTTGCTGTCCAGACAGTTTAGGACCTGTCTGAAAAAAGAGTATTCAAAAACTGAAAATGTGTGGCTGTGCTACGAGATAAAATAAAAAAAACTTCAAGCCAGTCAAAAATGTTGTAATCTTCTATTAAATACATGACAGAAAATGTGGAAGTACTATATCCCTTTAAGTATGTGTGTGTTGAGATGTGTTCTCTTTGTTCCAATTAGGCTGACAATAATCCACAGATTAGAGTTGGAGCCTAGTTAATCCTTCAAGGTCATTTTCTTTAAGCTGTTTTATTAACTGCAAGGATGTAATGTATACATTTAATATATACATACTTAAACCTCACTGAAATGCAGTTTATTTGTAGAGGGAAGAGGTGCAAATGGAAAACTAATTAAGAAATCTTTATATAAACAATGTGGAAGGATACCAACTACTATATGAATGGACTTCCAGTTCTATTCAACGTAAAAAACATTTTTTTTAAGAAAGCAGAAATGGTTTCAAAATAAACATATTATAATAGTACAAACAATCACAAACAAATTTAAAATTGAAATAGTTAAAACAATGTAAATTACACACTTTAAAATTACTTAAAAATACATTACATTTTTTTATACATAAAAAATTTAGATTTTAATTATTTAAAAGGTCATTTAGAAATTGACTTGTAAAATACACTTTACATAAATTTATGTAAAAAAATTGATTTATGTATATTTATGTTTATGTATTTATGTATAAATTTAAATATTACTATTTACTTAAAAATATTATGCATTAATAATTACATTTGATATACCTGTATTTAAAAAAGCAATAATTTAGCAATTTGCTTGGAAAATGTCATTCATTAAACAATAAAAATTAGAAAGGTTAAAAAAATCCATTTACTAGGAAAATCTTAAATATTCAGAATATTCAGAAATCAGAGATATTAAAATTATATTTTAGTAATTTACTTGTAAAATGTTATACAATAAAAAAGGGTGACATGTTATTTAGTAACTTTAGCAATTTCATTAGAAAATATTATATATTACATAAAAAAAAAAAATGTAAGATAATTGAGATGATCACAGTTTTTAAAAAAATGCAGGCTATCTGATAACATTGTTGGTAAAATGCCACTGCTCATTTTATAAAGTATGTAAGCTTAAAGTACATTTTTAATATGTCACCAATTATTTTAAATTTACATCTAACAATTACTTCCTGGGGTCTCTGCTATGAAAATATGTTTTCATTGAAACATTTTCTGTGTTGCTTTAATCCAAAGGATGAATAGCAATGCAAATAAACAAATGTGCTTTTATTATGATTAATTGAAACAATGTTCAGTCATAATTTCTTGAGGAGACTATGTCACCATAATTTATTTAGGACTTAGCAACATGATTGTATATTAAGAATATCATTTTTATTTACTGTAAGATAATTTAGGGTTTAAACTTTTCAAACTAATATTACAATCTATATAAAAAAAAAGGATGTCATCATCTCTCACTGTTCGATATGGCCTTTACAGTGGTTTAAAGCAACCTTAGGTTTGGATAAGGAGACTGAAACAATCTGAGACTTGGGTAATTCTGATATTCCATGGTTTCGGCAGGCAGTGTAGTATAATACACATGATCACAGATGCAGAGGTCGGGGCAGGAGGCAAGTAGGGTCTTAGTACAAGGTAGGCGGCATTCAGAAAATCCAGTCACCAAATGTAAGAAAATTCAGGAACAGAAAATAAGGAACAAACAGCTTCAAGCCAGTTCCATTTTCACTAAAGGGAACGTGGCTCATTTCCTGTCAATTTACCATATTGAATGGGTCAAAAGAGGCCATATTTTTTGCCAATTTGGACGGGTAGCATTATCTTTGCAATATCCGGTTGATACTGAAGTTGTGGTTCTGCTTTTTCCACAGCTGTTCCATGACCTTATACATAGATATGGTCTTCATTTAAAGACATACAAAAGATACAACATTTGGAAAGTTGAAAATAAAATAACAGCAACTATTAGTGTACAGTCTTGTATTTAGAAATTAGAGTGACTGTGTCTCTTTATTATTCACTACATAAATATTAATTTTTAGAGAATTTGACCACTAAAAGTCAATTGGTCAAAATTATATTCTGAATAAGAATATATTTATTTGTTATTCATATTTATTTTATGTAAATATGCAAATGTATTGTGGTTTGTTTTGTTGAGTAGTTGTGCTAAATGTAATTGCTGAACAATATAAGCTGTTAATATTCAATTATTCTCTAATTGTATATTATGTCCAGTATACATTTTGAGTACATTGTAGGGAATAAATAGCATATGCATGTTATTAAGCTTGGTATTGACACTTGTTACAATAATAAAATATTCTTTATACTCAGTGTATTTGTAAATAGTTAATATTCTATAAAATAGGTTTGAAAGCGTTGTGGGTAGACATTTTAAAAGTTTGACAAAATTACTGTTTGCTTGACAAATCCGAGTAACAAGCAAATAAACAAAGGCATGCTAAAAATGTCTGCCTCCATTAACATCACAGTACTCCTACTACAAGTCTGTAACCATGTCAAAATGGCTGCCAAAAATAATGAATAGCTTTCTGTAAAAAAAAAAATTTTTTTTAATGATTCCAAATAGTCCTATTTATGTAATACTGGCAATACAGCATTAAGCTTAATATTGCATGTAAGGAACAAGGTGGCTGCCTTCAAGATTGTAAACAAAGACATGACGAAATGGCTGCCTCTATGGTCCTTCATTGTTCTTTTATTAAAAGCAAGTAAACTAAGGTGTGACAAAATGCGTGCCTCCATGTACCTCACTGTACTTTTATTAGTGAGTATGCAAAGTGAATGACAATATGGCTACCTCCAAGGACTTTACAAAATATGTATTTTTTTAAAATGTAAATCATTACAGGAATACAAATTGGGGTGGTACTTTTTGAGGAAACACTGTTGACTACCTTATTTTTATATATTCTTTTATATAGTTTTGTTTTTTATCTTTGGACGGCTGCCCTCCAAGACGGCCTCTTGACAGTCAATCTGACAAGCCATCTACGTTTGGGAAAAACCTAGTGGGTTATGTGACATGTAGGCCTTTTTGTTTATTCTCCCATTCTTATAATTGGTTTTACACATCGTTTCCTGGTTCATGGTTGTAGGTGTGTTTGATTTATTTTTACCACCCAATGTTTCTATATGGGATGGCTGAATCAGGCTAGACCATGTTGTTTCCAAACCTGAACTCACTAAACTGTAGGAGATACAGGTTCAAGTCAAGCCAGCTTCAAAATTAAGATATTACATTAAATACTCAATATATTATATGCTATCTATCTATCTATCTATCTATCTATTTATCTATCTATCTATACAAAGTTACACTGGAGAGAGAGGGGTGCATCTATATTATAGTGGTGAAGTGCTAGAGAGGCTTGGCGATGTCTTGAAGCCCTCTTCTTTCTTAGACTATCTTATGAAGTATTAGTACTAAGGGTTGGTATCTATAACACATCTCCAGCACTTCACCATTTAGTATATATGGGCCACTTGGATTATCACACTTAAAAAAAAAACATGATTTCAGTTTTATAAATAAATGTATTTTCTATTTGATGATGTATTTTTACAGCCCTTTACAACTCTTACACTAAATCTTCTTTTTTCGTTTTTAACCTGTGAACTTACCACTTGGGGCAAGCATTATTTGTTTTACTTAGATAGGAAAGGTTTATGAAGACAATTGCATAAAACAATCTAAACAACTCTATGAGCTAGTGACGTAAAATAATAATAATGACATAAAGAGACTCTGTAATTTTTTTTTCAGGAGTTCAAAGTAACTCTCATGGCACAGCACACACATGCAGTATTCACCCCCTTGACTTTTTACCTATTTTGTTACATTACAGCCTTAAGTTCAATATTTTGTTAATCTGAATTTTATGTGATGGATCAGAACACAATAGTCTAAGTTGGTGAAGTGAAATGAGAAAAATATATACATAAACATTTTTTTAGAAATAGAAAACAGAAAATTGGCATGTGCGTATGTATACACCCCCTTTGTTATGAAGCCCATAAAAAGCCCTGGTGCAAACAATTACCTTCATAAGTCACATAATTAGTCAAATGATGTCCACCTGTGTGCAATCTAAGTGTCACATGATCTCTCATTACATATACACACCTTTTTTGAAAGGCCCCAGAGGCTGCAACACCTAAGCAAGAGACACCACTAACCAAGCACTGCCATGAAGACCAAGGAACTCTCCAAACAAGTAAGGGACAATGTTGTTGAGTAGTACAAGTCAGGGTTAGGTTATAACAAAATATCCAAATCTTTGATGATCCCCAGGAGCACCATCTAATTTATCATAACCAAATGGAAAGAACATGGCACAACAGCAAACCTGCCAAGAGACGGCCACCCACCAAAACTCACGGACCGGGCACGGAGGGCATTAATCAGAGAGGCAGCACAGAGACCTAAGGTAACCCTGGAGGAGCTGCAGAGTTCCACAGCAGAGACTGGAGTATCTGTACATAGGACGACAATAAGCCGTACGCTCCATAGAGTTGGGCTTTATGGCAGAGTGGCCAAAAGAAAGCCATTACTTTCAGCAAAAAACAAAATGGCACGTTTTGAGTTTGTGAAAAGGCATGTGAGAGACTCCCACAATGTATGGAGGAAGGTGCTCTGGTGTGATGAGACTAAAATTGAACTTTTCAGCCATTAAAGAACAGAGAGATGTAGGGTCGATCATTACTCAGCTAGGCCACGTGCAGCTCACCGAATTGGACTGAGTGGCCATAAAGAGGTCGATGCTGGCCATGACTTCAAACCTCACAAAGCGAATCGTCATATTCTGGATTTCCATAAGTTTCCTACAACAGTTGAACAATGAATGAATGAATATCCTCACAGAGGCTGTGGACAAAACTTCTCAGTGAACATTATATGGAAATACACCACTAACTTCAACTAAGTGAGGTGCAACAGCCATCACCTTGCACAGCTGTGACCAAAAGCTGCACCCACATGGGGAAGGAGCTTCCCACCACCAGTTTAATACTGTTAGCAAACAGATGCTGTGTTTCTGCATGCAGCAACACTACACTGGTAGTGGGAAGTCCCTCCTCTGTATAGGCCATATATATGGTGATAAAATAATTAAGTTAATTAAAAAACTATTTTAAATAAAATAAAAAATACCTAACTTTAAGAA
Source organism: Discoglossus pictus (assembly GCA_027410445.1). NCBI lineage: Eukaryota > Metazoa > Chordata > Amphibia > Anura > Alytidae > Discoglossus > Discoglossus pictus. The sequence goes on from CM050168.1 coordinate 148,823,399, forward strand.
AAAATGCCACAGACTTGGAAATCATATGGAAATATTGTATCCATTTTTTTTAAATTGACCAGACACTAAGTAAGTTATTATGGGTAGAAAAGTCACTGAAATATCCTCCACTGTATACACAGTAAAAAAAAAGAAAAAATACTTTTGCTAAGGGTTCTGGGTAGCCACAGTGCACTCAAAATAGGTCTAAAAGGTTCCGGTAATGGCCATTGTAGATCAAGAAAACATGCACTTTATTTTAGTGCATAAGAAACTAAAACACAAGCAGTTTATGTATCCATTTTGTATTTGTTACATCACTTCCTCAGAGCTGGAACATGAGGGTGTATTTATCTATATATCAGCGTTAGGAGGAGTGGGGAAGGAAGGAACAGGAAGAGGTCAATAGTCTTTGAAATTTACACTACACCCTTTCCCACTCCCTTACTCTTCTCTTTGTCTCACCAGTAATCATCTCCCCAATTGCCCATTCCTATCTGTCCTGTTTATTTCTCTCAGTAATTATTATCACTGCTGTCTGACCTTTTTTGTCTTACTCTTCCCAGTAATTACCACACAACTATGCCTGCCCTGCTTTTTTCTATCTCTCTTACTCTCCCTATATATCCAATAATTATTTCTCCCCACTTCCGCCTGTCCCATTTTATCTGTCTCTCTATCTCTCTGTCCTGTTTACCTCTTTTATCACTCCTGTCTGTCCCTTTTGCTCAGTAGTTATTTTTCTCCCCTCCTGCCTGTCCTATTGTTGTCTTTACCTGTCACTCAGTAATTATCCCCATGACTTTCCCATTTACAGTATGTCTTTGCCTGTTCCTCAGTAATTGTTATCCCCCCTCATGCCTGTCCAGTTTATGTATTTTCCTGTCTCAGGAAAATGCCCCCTCTGCCTGTTCCACTTACCGTATATACTCGAGTATAAGCCGACCCAAGTATTAGCCTAGGCACCTATTTTATCCCAAAATACTGGGAAAACTTAGTGACTCGAGTATAAGCCGAGGGTGGGAAATGCGCTGCCCCCTGTGTCCCTCTTGTGCCCTCTGTGTCCCCCTCTTGTGTGTCCTCTGTGCGAGGAAGGGTCAAGTGATCGGTCTATGAGGTCTGAATTGAGGGAGAGCAGCGGCGGTACACAAGAGGCAGCAAACATGAGGCTGTGGGGGAGCTAGGCTAAGCTGGTCAGATGGAGAGGGCGCAGCAAGGTGGCAAGAGGAAAGTCATAGGAAATAAAGAAGGGCCAGGATGCAGAGGCACTGGGAGCAGCAAAAAGAAGCAGCCAGCAGGGAGAAAGGGAAGAAAAGTTAAGAAGGTGCAGCAAGTAGAGAAGGGACAGAATGAAAGGCTGACGGGGTCACTGCTAGACAAGATAGAAGAGCAGGAGGATGCAGAGATAGATAGCATGGAGGAGGTCAGCAGCAATTTGGAGAGCCAGGGCCCATTATGAATGAGGAGGGATCAGTGGAGCAGAGAAGCGTTAGGAATGGAAGTGTCTGTCCTCTTTCTACTAATTGTGATCCAAGAGAAGGCACAACCAGGATTAGGTCTAACAGAGAGATCAGCGCATTCACCGGGCAGGAGACACATACGGCCACAGCTGGACAGAAAGGTAACCCCGGGGTCATCGCAGCAGAGGTCACAGCAGGAGGCATGGCGGAAGGGAGCTAGAGGTCAGAACAAGTGGATGCGGTAAGAATAGGGAACAATATATTTATGCGATTACAGAGGCAGGAGTTTGCTGGAGAGATGGCATGACAGTAGTGGTCGAACAACATCAGCTGGTCACAGGAACTGATTTACAGATTTACGCCTTCCCCAGCAAGGAGGTCTCAGACAGGAAGGAGGTCACTGTGGTCGCACAGAGTGTACGGTGAGCACAGGCGGGGTGACAGAAGCAGAGAGAGGGATTTGTATCGTTATAGGGGTGAAAGAGACAAGCATGGCAATAAGGTCCTGGCACTGCCTTCCTGTAGATGCAGGAGGGTACAGGAGAAAGAACGCAGAGCACGAAAAAGAAGTCCCACGATCAGTAGCAGTCAACTGCCACCTCCACATCAAGGGAGGAGTAACAAGATAGTGGCAGCAGAAGCAGGTAGTACAGCCCCTCGGAGAATGCAGAAGGGAGGCATAGTGGTACATTTTCAGAACACACATCTGATAGAAGAGCAGGAGGATGCAGAGACAGATAGCATGGAGGAGGTCAGCAGCAATTTGGAGCCAGCGCCCATTATGAATGAGGAGGGATCAGTGGAGCAGAGAAGCGTTAGGAATGGAAGTGTCTGTCCTCTTTCTACTTATTGTGATCCAGGAGAAGGCGCAACCTGGACTCGATCTAACAGAGAGATCAGCGCATTCACTGGGCAGGAGACACATACGGCCACTGCTGGACAGAAAGGTAACCCCGGGGTCATCGCAGCAGAGGTCACAGACACCAGTCAGCAGGAGGCATGGCGGAAGGGAGCTAGAGGTCAGAACAAGTGGATGCGGTAAGAATAAGGATCAACATATTCATGTGATTACAGAGGCAGGAGAGTGCTGGAGAGATGGCATGACAGTAATGGTCGGTCAACATCAGCTGGTCACAGGAGCAGATTTACGCCCTCCCCTGCTAGGAGGCCTCGGTCAGGAAGGAGGTCACTGCGGTGGCACAGAGTGTATGGCGAGCACAGGCGGGGTGACAGAAGCAGAGAGAGGGATTCTTATCATTATAGGGGTGAAAGAGACAAGCGTGGAAATAAGCACCTGGGACTGCCTTCCTTTAGATGCAGGAGGGTTCAGGAGAAAGAACACAGAGCACAAGGAAGAAGTCCCACGATCAGTAGCAGTCAACTGCCACCTTTACATCAAGGGAGGAGTAACAATATAGCGGCAGCATAAGCAGGTGGTACAGCCGCTCGGAGAATGCAGAAGGGAGGCATAGTGGTGAGTTTTCAGAACACACATCTATTAATCGCAACACACATAATTTGTACGTTTTCATCTGGGTTTATGACGAAAGATTTAGGCAAAATATGGTGGTGTATCCTAGTATGCAGTGGGATGACAGGGATATGGGGAACTGGCTTAAAATCGTTACTCCTTTAAGGCCAATAGCAGTATCTGGGCCAAAGCCTTTGGCAGGTAGTGCGTGCGAGTAAGAAGGACTGTTGTTTTGCTTTCAATGAGAGCTCCTGTAGTTGTGGGGCATCTTGCAAGTTCAAACATTAGTGCTCAGAGTGCGGGTTGTTCCACCCTCTCTTTTGTTGCTTTACAAAAGTTAAAAGGTCAAAAGCCACGTAAGCAGGTTCAAAAAGGGAAGGAGCCCGGTGCTATTAGAAAAGATGCGGGCATGGCTAAATCTGTACGCTAAGGTGCTGGGTAGGGGGCAGATGACAGTTTATTAGTTAATGGTTAAGAGTTCGTTTTTCCTATCCCATCTGTTATTGTGGAGGGTTTGGGTAGGCCTCCAAATTTAAAACAGCTAAGGAAAATCCTGCAGCAGTAATAAGGAAGCTTTAGGAGGAAGTGAGTAAGGGTAGGATGGCGGGTCCGTTTGAGGGTGTGCCCATTGAGGGTTTACGGGTGTCCCCATTGGGTCTAGTGCCCAAGAAGGAGTCTGGTTTGTTTATACTTATTCATCATCTGTCTTACCCCAAGGGTTGGTCAGTTAATGATGGGATTGACAAGGATTTGTCATCTGTTACATATGCTTCTTTTAAGCAAGCAGTAAAGTTGGTCAAGAAGGCTGGCAAAAGGGCTTGGTTGGCCAAAGTGGACGCTAAGTCTGCATTCAGGTTATTGCCGGTTCATCCTGAATCCCATCATTTACTGGGCTGTTTTAACTGTTATTTCGTTGACTTGTGTCTCCTCATGGGGTGTTCTATTTCTTGTTCTTATTTTGAAAAGTTTAGCTCTTTCCTGCAGTAAGTAGTGAGTAGGCGAACTGGGTTGTCAGCGGTAGTCCATTATCTAGACAATTTCTTATTTGTGGGCTCGGCTGAGTCCTTAGATTGTGGTTTATTGTTGGGCACGTTTCAAGAGATGGCTGCTGAGTTTGGTATTCCCCTTGGGGAGGATACGTTTTCTAGGGATCCTTATTGACACTGTTAGGATGGGATGTAGGCTCCCTGCTAATAAGGTAGTTGACTTCTGGGAGTCAATGTTGGGGGTTTTGGGGGCGATGCAATCCCTTCTTGGTAAGCTCAATTTTGCGTTTCGTATTATTCCTATGGGGAGAATTTTTTCTAGGAGGTTATCTTTGGCCACGTGGGAGTTCGGCTGCCTCATCATCATATCAGGATAACGGCTGAGCATAGGGCGGACTTACGGGTGTGGGATCTTTTCTTGCTGCATTTTAATGGGTGTATGCTAATATTGGAGGAGCCTGTGTTTAATGGAGATCTGGAACTATATACTGATGTGGCTGGCTCTATAGGTTGGGGCGTTTATTTTAAAGAAAAATGGTGCACTGAAAAATGGCTGGGGGATTGGGTAAGGTGCAGTTTGACAAGGAGTCTAACGTTTCTCGAACTATTCCCGATAGTGGTAGCTATGTTTCTGTGGGGAGATAGTTTTAGGGATAGACATGTAATATTTCATTATGACAATTTGAGCGTGGTCCAAGCAATTCATTCAACAACTGCCTCTTCGCCTCCAGTAGTAAAGCTGCTAAGGCAATTAGTATTATAATGTTTGCATCTCAATGTGCTGATCATGGCTTCTCCTATAGCTGGGATGAAGAACGTCATAACAGATGCCTTGTCAAGAGGGAACTGGAGTAAATTCAGGGAAATTGCACCATCAGCGGAACCAGCCCCTGTGCACTTCCCACCTCACCTGTGGAGCTTGGGCCTATTGGCTACCTTTATGGCTAATCCGGGTATTAGGCGATGTTACTGCCGGGGAAGCTACATGGTTTACAGGGTCTCCATTGTAATTATGGATTGGGGGCCATTCGTTCAAATATTGGGCACGAATGTCGGCAACAATTCAGGATAACGGCCACCAGTTGTGGTAACAGAGGAAGCAGTTTTAGTAAAATGGTTTGGGATATGGAATGAAATGGGAACAGGTTGAGATCTTATTGCTACATGTGGGTGGAAATGACCTAGGTTTCATGTCAATGAACGAGCTTATTCATATTACAGAGAGGGATATCTTGATTCTTATTGCGTTATTCCCGGGTTTGCTTATTATTTGGTCCCAGAATATGCCTAGATGGAATTGGAGGGGAGCTAATGACCAAAAAAGATTGGATGGGACTAGACATAGGGTCAAAAAGATAATGGCATCATTTGTCAGGAGGTTGGGGGGGGGGGGGGGGTTCCATAAGGCATAAAGATTTGGAGGTTCCAGAGGCGAGCACTTATTTTTTAAAGGATGGGGTGCACCTCAAAAAGGTGGGGCTGGCGTTGTTTAATTATACATTAAAGATGGGTATTATCCAGGCCATGGAGGGGGTTGGCGGTGCTTAGTTTGTTGGTTTTGCGGGTGGCGGGGGTGCTGCATTCATTTCGGTTAGAGCTCATTGGTTTGGAAGGTATCCGGTCCTGGTTGGTCCCGGAGGTCCATTGGGCATGGGGTTTCATTGGACCTCTGGGAGGGTGAGCTCCTTCCATGGGCGGGTGTACAACTACCTCTTATGATTTGTTATATTAAAGCTCTGGCCTGGTAATACCACAATCAGTGGTTTGTGTATTTATTTGGGTCGGGTTAGGGGGTTACGTTAGCGTACCTAGTCACATATGCTTAGGTCAAGTTTGCCCCTTGAGACGGAATAGGGGGAGGGGGCATTTGACCTGGCTAGGTGCTGGGGGAGTGTTAGAAGGGTCATGGTGGGTTGGGAAAAAGGGGAGTTTATAAATATAGTAATTTATAAAGTTCTTTTAAGCTCTGTTTTTACTTCCTAAAACCAAACAAATAGCCCTCTGCAGCTCATGAAGACACAAACTCTGTAGTACTTGCTGTGTCTCTTATTAACCAATCAGTGATGATCTTGCAGTAACATGCCACTAAGACGTGGTCCATGATAGGCTTGGACAATATACTGAACATCCAGCCATACAGAGTTTGTTTCTGCTTATTTCTGCAGAGGGCAGACCCATACAGTGACTTTTTGTTTGATTTTAGGCTGTAGAAACAGAGGGCCCTATTAAATTCGAGCTGCGGATGAATTCGTATCTCGCAAAGGCCCATCGTAAGTCGATTTACGATATCCGAGTCGACTTGCGATTGACTTGCGATTGACTTGCGTAATTTCGGACTACTTTGCCGAGATTTGCCTCCGATAAGCGCTACGTAGTAAGTAGCGGACAAGAATTCCTTGCGTAGACGCTCGTATCTCGCAAATTCGCTAAGTGCACAAAAAACCCACGTAAAATGGTTTACGCATTACGTACAGACAACTTAAAAATCTAAAAGTGAGTTTAACAGAGGAAAAGCATGGAAGGCCATTACAATTGATTTAACCATCCCCTCCCCCCACCAAAGCCAAGGCATTATACAACCAATTAGTTGTTACATTTTGAATGAAAAGCCATGCTGCAGCTTACATAAACCAAAATTAAAGACACACTACCTGATTACATAAAAACACTAAAACATCAAGAAAATGCAATATTAACCCTGTTATTTTGTATACATGTTGCTCATCACATCTACATTTGGGAACACAAGTATGGGGCACATGGAGAATGTGAATATGTCCTGTTCAGTCTTTCGGTCGGGTCCGACTCTGACCCTCTGTCACTGCTTTCTTACAAGGTTCCTATGCCGGTGAGACCGGAGTGGGTTGTCAGTTCCTTCCCCAGTGGTTTGGGATTTGGCCCTGCATTCAGCTTTCCCTCTCACCCCCACAATGACCCTTAATAAGATAGCTCACAGCTTCATTGAAATACACAATACCTCTTGTTTGGTCTTTCGGTCGGGTCCCACTCTGACCCTCTGGCACTGCTTTCTTACAAGGTTCCTATGCCGGTGAGACCGGAGTGGGTTGTCAGTTCCTTCCCCAGTGGTTTGGGATTTGGCCCTGCATTCAGCTTTCCCTCTCACCCCCACAATGACCCTTAATAAGATAGCTCACAGCTTCATTGAAATACACAATACCTCTTGTTTGGTCTTTCGGTCGGGTCCCACTCTGACCCTCTGGCACTGCTTTCTTACAAGGTTCCTATGCCGGTGAGACCGGAGTGGGTTGTCAGTTCCTTCCCCAGTGGTTTGGGATTTGGCCCTGCATTCAGCTTTCCCTCTCACCCCCACAATGACCCTTAATAAGATAGCTCACAGCTTCATTGAAATACACAATACCTCTTGTTTGGTCTTTCGGTCGGGTCCCACTCTGACCCTCTGGCACTGCTTTCTTACAAGGTTCCTATGCCGGTGAGACCGGAGTGGGTTGTCAGTTCCTTCCCCAGTGGTTTGGGATTTGGCCCTGCATTCAGCTTTCCCTCTCACCCCCACAATGACCCTTAATAAGATAGCTCACAGCTTCATTGAAATACACAATACCTCTTGTTTGGTCTTTCGGTCGGGTCCCACTCTGACCCTCTGGCACTGCTTTCTTACAAGGTTCCTATGCCGGTGAGACCGGAGTGGGTTGTCAGTTCCTTCCCCAGTGGTTTGGGATTTGGCCCTGCATTCAGCTTTCCCTCTCACCCCCACAATGACCCTTAATAAGATAGCTCACAGCTTCATTGAAATACACAATACCTCTTGTTTGGTCTTTCGGTCGGGTCCCACTCTGACCCTCTGTCACTGCTTTCTTACAAGGTTCCTATGCCGGTGAGACCGGAGTGGGTTGTCAGTTCCTTCCCCAGTGGTTTGGGATTTGGCCCTGCATTCAGCTTTCCCTCTCACCCCCACAATGACCCTTAATAAGATAGCTCACAGCTTCATTGAAATACACAATACCTCTTGTTTGGTCTTTCGGTCGGGTCCCACTCTGACCCTCTGGCACTGCTTTCTTACAAGGTTCCTATGCCGGTGAGACCGGAGTGGGTTGTCAGTTCCTTCCCCAGTGGTTTGGGATTTGGCCCTGCATTCAGCTGTCCCTCTCACCCCCACAATGACCCTTAATAAGATAGCTCACAGCTTCATTGAAATACACAATACCTCTTGTTTGGTCTTTCGGTCGGGTCCCACTCTGACCCTCTGGCACTGCTTTCTTACAAGGTTCCTATGCCGGTGAGACCGGAGTGGATTGTCAGTTCTGCTGTCACTCTCCCACCCACAAGCGCAGCAAACACACACAGAAGGTTTGCAGAGGCACAATGAGCACCAGCCAACTCACCTCCATCAGGGGTAATTGCCACTTCTCTTATCCAAGGAAGTCCCACGACATTGCTGGTGGCCATGTGCCAAGATGACCATTCATTCCCATTTGGTGACCTCCCATTATGTTCTGCTATTCATCAATTTACATTAGTTTCGATTGCTAAGTGATGTTGGGGAAGTGCGTGTGAGAGCAGAATTGACAGACAAATCAATAATCACTGGAGAAGGAACTGACAACCCACTGCAGTATCACCTATCATCACCCTTTTAGGCCCACAGGGGAATGTTCCTACTCCCCATTCCCGCAAATTGTACTTGGCCTGTGCATTAACCCTTTATTATGCATAGATTGTAGATCACTTAGATGCATTATATGATATCTAATGCTATTAGGACTATTATTCCTCTTAGTATGTATGGATCTATTGCAGGTTAACTAGTGCTCATTAGTTTACAGCTATAGTAATGTGACACTAATGTGATGCATGTGGATGTCCCCTAACCCCAACCATTGAAAACACACCGACATGGGAAGAACAGAATAACACAGCTTTATTTTTGGACACAGACCACAATCAGCAGTGGTCAAGACTGTGCATTCACAGAACGGTATAACAAAACTTTATTTGTGGACACAGACCACAATCAGCAGTGGTCAAGACTGTGCATTCACAGAACGGTATAACAAAACTTTATTTGTGGACACAGACCACAATCAGCAGTGGTCAAGACTGTGCATTCACAGAACGGTATAACAAAACTTTATTTGTGGACACAGACCACAATCAGCAGTGGTCAAGACTGTGCATTCACAGAACGGTATAACAAAACTTTATTTGTGGACACAGACCACAATCAGCAGTGGTCAAGACTGTGCATTAATATCATGGGTGTGGTGTGGGCGGGTCCCGAGAGAGCAAGGGGCTAAATTAAAAAAAGGGGATACCTACAGGGGTCAATCTAATAGTCTAGAATAAGCATGATGCATAGCACCTACCAGGGTCACATGCTGCAACCGGAACCAGAAATCTCTCCATTTAACTGAAGAAACCATTAGAGTGCACGGCACTTACAACTTGTCTGGATCTGTTCAATTGAACAAATGATTCAACCTCTGGACTGTGTAATGCAATCCAGTTTCACACATACAGTATGGTGTGTGAAATTGCCCACAAAAATGAATGGTCCACAAAATACAAAAAAGGCGGAGGAGGCTAAAAAAAAATAATGACAATGCATGTACAGTAAAGTGCTAAATACTGTACCAATATACCAACTCACCTGATTCCCATCTGCAAGCATTACTAACTATTAGCTAGGTCTATGGATAATGAGTAATATGGGCAAATACCCATTAATATGGACAGGACACAAAGGTCAGCAGCCACATTGACTGTTTCTTACATCAGACCCAAGGATCTGTTCTCAGACCGATATTGAGGTCAGGATCACATGCTTTATTAGTGCATATATTAATGCTGGCTGTCATTAACATGCCATTGTGAGACTTTGCAAGTCCACCGCCATAGCGGTATTAGTCTACATTTCAGCTAACAACAATCATGTCTGAGATATCTGGCAATATGATAGCTTTAAGATTGTGGGAGCTACATGTTAAGGAGGGGGCTGTCATTGGAGTAATGTCTACCTGAGAGGCACTTGTAAAACCTTACGCCTCATATAATTCCTCCACTATGCTTGCAGATGCAGGAGATGCCTTCATGGGCCTGAATTGTACCTAAAACAAATGGAAAGAAAAACATAAAGAGAAAACATAAAATCTAAGGGCCTAAAAAAAAAGGGGACTGCAGCATCCCTTTCCAACAGCATTCCCAAGTGACCATCAATTGGTGGCATGCTCAACCGAACCCTACGTGTCCACAGAGAAGAGGATCATGGACCATGTGATGGGAGGTAGCCATCTGCATACAAAATGTCACCATCACATAGGCAAAGATCCAAAACTCTGTAGCCAGGCTAGATGAGGTCAGCATTGTGACCAATAGATTGTCACTGAGGAGTGCTGTTGAGAAGGCACAATTATGTCCACAGCCCCTAGGTCCTCCTCCGCCTGGGCACAGGACCTGCATCGTCCGCGGCCGGACGCCGTCTCCTTGGTGGTGGGGGAGCAGGAGGAGGTAGTGGCACCACGGGTGGTGGTGGCGGCGGAGGCATGGTGGAAGGAGAGGAGGGGCCAGGCTGCTGTTGGCTGGTGACCTGCCCCGTTCCCAGCAGCCTGACCAAATGCTGCTCCAGCCTCCGATGATGGCTCCTCTCCTCCCTAAAGCGCCTGTCCAGGCTGCGCCTCATGCCAGAGATGTTGGCCTCAATCCTATTCACGGCGGCCAACAACTCCAGCAGCGCAGCCTCGGTCGTTGGTGGTGGGGGCTCGGGTCCTGCTGGCAGGGCCGGGTGGGAAGATGGCGGGGACAGAGTGGGGAGGATCTGGGACCCGGCTGGAGACAGGGGCTCTGATGTTGTTGTCCCCGGTGGCTCAGAGTGTGGGGAAGGAGGAGCTGTGGCATATTCCACTCCTTCTGAGGGCCCCGGCGAGATGGCAAGTCTTTGGAGGAGGGGGACAGTCGGGCTCTGGACAGGGGGGCTGTCAACGACCACGACCTCCCCCTCCGAAGAGCCAGGGCCCTCGGATGAGCCTGTAGCCTCCTCCCCCTGAGCGGTCTCCTGCGGGGCGGGGGCTGACGGCTCCGCTCGTGGCTCATCACTGGACCCAGACCTCCTACTGGATGCTGAAATAGAGAAAAGAAAGGTACATGTCATTAGTATGCTGATCAATACATTGATATGTTTTCACTCCTAACTATCTGACATCTAGGCCTGAACATGGATGATTCTCCTAATTGCAACTCCCATTAGCTCTCATTTGCTAGATTGGATCTATTCTTTGGTTTCTTGTCTTGACCTCTCCTGGCTCCTAACACTGTCTGGATTTTGCCTGCGGTTTCACTCCTAACTATCTGACATCTAGGCCTGAACATGGATGATTCTCCTAATTGCAACTCCCATTAGCTCTCATTTGCTAGATTGGATCTATTCTTTGGTTTCTTGTCTTGACCTCTCCTGGCTCCTAACACTGTCTGGATTTTGCCTGCGGTTTCACTCCTAACTATCTGACATCTAGGCCTGAACATGGATGATTCTCCTAATTGCAACTCCCATTAGCTCTCATTTGCTAGATTGGATCTATTCTTTGGTTTCTTGTCTTGACCTCTCCTGGCTCCTAACACTGTCTGGATTTTGCCTGCGGTCTGTAACTGCATAGGCTGCATTGGGCGCACCAGTACATGGACTCTATTGCTTAATTACTCTTGGGGTGGCCAGGAATGACAGTGATTTGTCAGCTTCATGGATTTAATGATACATCCATCCATCCCTTGTTAATTCCATGGAGCTGACATGTCAGTGTCCTTGTTGGTCACCATGTGTAGTGTGTGTGATGCACATGTGGTGGCATGTTGGTGTATGTGATATTCACCTGAACTGGAGGCTGGGTCGTGCTGGGCCACCGGGGATGAAGCTCCAGCTGCGGGCGATGGTCCTAGAAAGTCCCTTGCGATCCTCTCCCACTCCTTATAGGCGACACTGTGTCCCTCCGCTTCTCTGGCCATCTTCCTTTTCACCGTGGCCCTGATATCCACATATCTGTGCTTCAAGGACCTCAAGCCCCTAGGAACCGTGGACACCTCCTTCATCACTTCCACTACCTCCTTCCAAGCCTGAGCCTTAGGCCCAGGCTTCGCTTCCCTTGCCACAAGGATGACGGGCCGGTCACGGATCGCACCCAGGAGGACCATATTCTCCTGGGGCGTATAATTACGGGCCCTGCGCCTGCCCTTGCCAATAGCCCCTTGCTCTCTCGACTGTGCTGGGGGACCCTGGCCTCCCTGCACTCTTCCTGAGGCCTGTCCCTTCCCCAAACTACCCCGCCCCCTGGGAACAGGCCCCTTCCCCTCTGTCCCTCCTCTACAAGTGCCTCTGTCTCCCTCCTCCTCCTCCTCCTCCCCCCCCCCCCCCCCTCTGGGGACCACTCCTCCTCCTCCAGGGACACCTCCTCCTCTGGGGACACCTCCTCCTCTGGGGACACCTCCTCCACCCCCTCCAGGGACACCTCCTCCTCTGGGGACACCTCCTCCTCCGGGGACACCTCCTCCACCTCTCCTCCACCCTCCACTACACTCTCCTCACTCTCCTCACTCTCCGCTCCTCTCCTCTCCTCCTCTCTCCACCTATCTCCTCCCTCCATGCTCAAATAATACAAAAATAAGGATAACTCAAAATAAGTGTAACTGTTATATATGTGAAGGAAACAAATGTTCTATGTGTTTTTACTAACTGTTGGGGGATGCGGTGCAAAGGTTGGGGGGGTGGGAGGTGTGTGTTGTGTGTCCTAACGCTATGTATGTCTCTATGTGTCTTTAATCTATGTGTCAGGCAAATATGTGTTATGTGTAAATATGTGTAACTCTTACGTGTAAATATGCTAGTAATAAAATACAAAGAAATCAAAAAGAGTGCGCCTACAAATCAAAAGAACGATAAAGAAATAAAAGTATTACTGGAATGTCTGTTGGAAAGAAAAGATGTGTGTGCTATGTGTATTTAATAAGTGGTGGGGGATGGGGTGTGGTGGGGGGAATGGGTGTGTGGGGTGTGTGTCCTAACTATATATATGTCTCTATGTGTGTTATTTAATCTATGTGTCTTGCAAATATGTGAAATCTGTAAATATGTGTAATGCTTAAATGGAAGGACTTATGAAATAGACAATGCAAAAAGAAAAAAATAACTACAGTAATCTCCCTCTCTCCAAAGTACTAATCAAACTCTCTCCCACCTGCTCCTGAAACTGCGTGCTAACTCCAATGGCTCTTACAACACAGTCAGCGCATGGGTTTGTATCACTCACATTTATAAGCTCATACTGTCAATCTAATTCTTAGCTCGTACGTGATTGGCTGAGAGGCGTGTCTCGCTAGGACGTCCCCTTATCAGCTTGCGAGCGCGCCAACAGACTCAGCCAATTACATACGCACGTATAGTGTCAGGCCGCCAAGTGCGTATGTAATTGGCTGAGAGTCCCAATACATACGCACTTGGCGTCCCGCGTTGGGCTTCTCAGCCAATTACATACGCACTTGGCGTCCCGCGTTGGGCTTCTCAGCCAATTACATACGCACTTGGCGTCCCGCGTTGGGCTTCTCAGCCAATTACATACGCACTTGGCGTCCCGCGTTGGGCTTCTCAGCCAATTACATACGCACTTGGCGTCCCGCGTTGGGCTTCTCAGCCAATTACATACGCACTTGGCGTCCCGCGTTGGGCTTCTCAGCCAATTACATACGCACTTGGCGTCCCGCGTTGGGACAGCCAATTACATGCGGCCAAGTGCGTATGTAATAGGTTGAGAGGCTTCTTGACCTAAAATCATCAGCTGGAATGCCATGTAAAGATCCACAGGTGACCAATGGCAAAGCAGAAATTAACGTGCCTAATACCAGATCATGCAATCAACAAGCTATATAACCCCATCCCCAACAAGTCATCAGCATGTCTGAAACAGCATGGATGATCATGAGAGAGGGATGAGGGCTAGGATGAGTGGGCGTATGAGGTTGAGACGCTTTTGTGCAGCTCAACTAGCACAGTATGAAGACCAGGAAGCAAGGTGTGTGATTGAGGGGGTGATGGGGAGTGGCAGAGAGGAATGTCTGGGAGTGAATGAGGGTGTGAGTGGTGATGTGATCCATGCTGGGGCAGAACCAAGCCAGGCAAGGGAATTACCACAGGCCATGCCTAGTATCGTGGGGGTGGATCAGGGAGGAGAGAGAGCTCCAGTAGCACAGGGACAGATGGATATAGGGCCACCTGCACCCAGGGAGGCTGACAATGTTGTCGGTGATCAGCTGCTGGGGGGAGTACAGGATGTGTTGGCTCAGGCAGAAGGGGGGGAGCCTGACCAGGAGCCTGACCAGGAGCCTGACCAGGAGCCTGACCAGGAGCCTGTGAGGAGGCGGGCACCCAATGTGTACAGGGAGAGACTCACATTAGAGGGGTTAACTGATGGGGAGGTGTATGAGCGTTTTCGGCTGACCCGTGCCAGTCTTGGGGAGCTCTATGAGGTTCTCAGAGCGGACCTTGAGCCTCGCTCACGGGCAAATAGAGCCATCCCAGGAATGACACGGATGTTAGTTGCAATACACCTCCTTGCTTCTGGGAGCTTTCAGACCACCCTGAGCATAGCCGGAGGAATGTCTCAGCCAAGCCTCTCGAATTGTCTGAGTGCATTCCTCCGTGCTATTGGTCGGAGAGCTGCCAGATACATCAGTTACCCTAACACTGCTGAAGAGATCTCGAAGGTGAAGTTCGATTTCTTCCAATTAGGAGGTATCCCCAATGTGCTTGGTGCTATTGACTGTACACACGTGGCACTGATACCTCCTAGAGAGCAAGAAGCGCTGTACAGAAATCGTAAGCATTATCATTCAATCAATGTACAGGTTGTTTGCGATGCGAACATGCGCATACAAGGTGTGTTTGCAGGCTTCCCGGGAAGTGCTCACGACGCCTATATCCTGCGAGCATCCGGAATATATCACATCTTTGAGTCCGGCAGATTTCCATCCGGATGGCTACTGGGTGAGTACACATTAGTAATGGCAGTCAACCATATCTTACTATGACTGGATACAATAACACATACGGTACATCATGTTTCCCTCTATTGATCTGATGTTCACATGTGCATTACGGAGTAATACGACCAAAGCCAGAACATAATAGCTCATTGCTGGCCAGAACCCTGTGTTAGCTTGGCCAAACAGTATGCAGTTCACAACAACATATGCCAAAAACCACAATTGATTAATCATTAGGTATATGTTCTGATGCATTCCATTGTATCCTGTGACATGGACATCTCTAGTCTACATAACGTGTTGTGTGTTCTTGTACGGCCTATGTAAGTGAGATGTCTTCAGAATTCATCTGATAGAGGAGAATTAATATTGTTTGGCCAACTTTTTCTTGCCTGAATATATCCCGGAATAAACATGAATTAGCTTACCTTGAAGTTATCAAAATCTCCAAGGTCTTTTGGCATTTGCGTTTGATCGTGTACGCCCCTGGGAAATTCCACCTGAATTAGCATCACATTTACGTTCACAAGAATACACGATCACTCTTCACCTCAGACCTCTGGCATGTGCTCGTTACAAGAACTGCAACAGTGACTTCCTGCTCTCTACCAGAAGGGTCGCAATATGTACCCTGTTGTATTTCCCTTGTATCTCCGCCTCATGTAAGTGTCCTGTGGGTGTGAACATCTGGATTTTCCATTTGTTGAAATTACATTATAATTGATCTGAAGCTTCAGATAGAATCCATGTGTTAATACCCTAGTAATTATCCTATCAGATGCATCCATGATCCATCTCTCTTACATATATCTGTAACTGTGTATTAGCCACAGGGATGTGTTGATAGGTCATGATGACGATATTTGGCCATATGCTTTGTCAAACATCACAACATCCTATTCATATCAACATCATATTTTATTTACACCAGGTGATGCAGGATATGGGTGTTTGCCGTGGTTGTTGACCCCTGTGAGCAATCCCCAGACTCGGGCAGAGGCGCGGTATAATGCTGCGCATAAAACCTGCCGGAATGTAATTGAGCGTACCTTTGGTGTACTAAAGATGCGCTTCAGATGTTTACATTCCACTGGGGGGGCTCTACAATACAAGCCCCAGAAAGTTTGTCGCATCATCGTTGCCTGCTGCTGTCTGCACAATATAGCACTACAGGCCAACTGTCTGGGGGACATTGATGCGGCTCCGCTACCTGTGGAGGAAGAGCCTTTATTTCACCCTGAAGTGGATAATCTGCAGGGGTCACAACAACGTGTCCGCCTAATTCGTGAGTACTTCACATGTAAGTACATACCCAATATGCATGGAACACAGTCTAATGTATCTGGATTATGCCTAACTCCCAAATCCACCTTTATCCATCGCCCTTGTCATACAGAATTCCAACCAGTCCACAGTAGAGGAGAGTTCACTGACGTTGTCAATGTTTGTACACTGGAACAAGCCACATGATCAGTTACAGGTAAGTAAGCACACATTCCCATACACATCTTAAGTACTGACGGTTATAAACATCAATGGCATAGATAATTTGAGTGGATTATATATCCCACTATGTCAATGTATATATGCCCCACGTTACATTGTTATCTAGTAATTTATATTGAAAAAAGACTTTAGTCCATCAGGTTCAACCTCTATAGATCTATGATCTGCAATACGCAGAATTATTGTTAATTGATCCAGAGGAAGTCACCGAAAAACAAAAAGTGAAGCTTTGCCAATTGTCTACACAGGGACGAAAAATATAACATTCCTTCCTGACCCCAGATACTGGTGATCATATTCATCCCTGGATCAATACTCCCTATCTCTTTATCCAGGATAGCCCCTAATGCCTGTTTGGTTTTGTAATGTAAAAAGATACCCAATCCCTTTTTAAAGTCACCTACAACCTCTACGGACCAGGATTGCTCACATTGTCTGATCCTGCAAAACCACATGAAATGGGATCCAAATGTGGTTGAAAAATACCATACACACATACTTTAGTCTAATTTGTGACTGTAATCCTAACATCATATTAACCTTACAGAGCTGCTGTCGTGTGTCAACTCTTCTTTAAACAACCTAGACATGGAAAAACATGACCAGCAACAGAACTGCTACATCAATGTAAGCTACATAGCGAGTATTTGTGTAATAATATGGCCACGTATGCTGAAGGACACAAATAACACATCAATCACTTTATTAATATCAGCCTATCTCTTTCCAGGATACAGCAGATAGGTAAGCGGTGATAACTAATTACGATCCACAGCGCACGTGTCCTGGTGGAACAAATCACCTCGTGGATGAGCTTGGGACTGCGTCCAAGGTAAAACACCACATTTGGCTCTCCACAGATGCATTAATGTGTAATCTATGTGATATTCCTACATCATTAGCCAGATGAGTAGCTCGTTTCCTTTGTAGGGAAAGAACAGTGAAGACGTTTGTATGAAATGAGCAACATATATCGGTACAGTGGATCGAAAAGGTCTAAAGTCTACACACCCCTGTTAAAATGTCATGTTTCTGTGCTGTCAAAAAATGAGACCAAGATAAATCATTTCAGAACTTTCTCCACCTTTAATGTGACCTATAAACTGGACAACTCATTTGAAAAACAAACTATAATCAGTTAAGTAGAGTGAATAAAAAATCAAAAAAGAAAATCACAAGGTTGCATAAGTATGCACACCCCTAAACTAATACTTTGTTGAAGCACCTTGTGATTTTATTACAGCACTCAGTCTTTTTGGGTATGAGTCTATCCGCATCGCACATTGTGACTTTGCAAGATTTGCCCACTCTTCTTTGCAAAAACACTTCAGATCTGTCAGATTGCGAATCCATCTCCTGTGCACAGCCCTCTTCAGATCACCCCACAGGGATTTTGGTCTGGGCTCTGGCTGTGCCATTCCCAAACTTTAATCTACTTCTGGTGAAGCTATTCCTTTGTTAATTTGGATGTATGCTTTGGGTCGTTGTCAAGCTGAAAGATGAAGTTCCTCTTCATGTTCAGCTTTCTAGCAGAAGCCTAAAGGTTTTGTGCCAATATTGACTGGTATTTGGAACTGGTCCTAATTCCCTCTATCTTAACTAAGGTTCCAGCTGCAGAAAAACAGCCCCAAAGCATGATGCTGCCACCACCATGCGTCACTGTGGGTATGGTGTTCTTTTGGTGATGTGCAGTGTTGTTTTTGCGCCAAACATATCTTTTGGAATTATGGGCAAAATGTTCAACCTTGGTTTCATCAGACCAGAACACCTTTTCCCACATGCTTTTGGGAGACTTCAGATGTTTTTTTTTTTTTTTGAAAAATGCAGCCTGGCTTTGATGTTTTGCTTTGTAAGAAAAGGCTTTCATCTTGCCACTCTACCCCATACGCCAGACATATGAAGAATACGGGAGATTGTTGTCACATGTACCACACAGCCAGTACTTGCCAGATATTCCTGCAGTTCCTTTAATGTTGCTGTCGGCCCTCTTGGTAGCCTCCCAGACCAGTTTTCTTTAGGTCTTTTCCTCCATTTTGGAGGGAGCTCCAGTTCTTGGTAATGTCACTGTTGTGCCATATTTTTTACGCTGTCTTCCATGGTATATCTAATGCCTTGGAAATTCTTTTGTACCCTTCTCCTAACTGATACCTTTTAACAATGAGATCCCTCTGATGCTTTGGAAGCTCTCTGTGAACTATGGCTTTTGCTGTGGGATGCGACTAAGAACATTTCAGGAAAGACCAACTAGAGCAGCTTAACTTAATTTTGGGTTAATCAGAGGCACTTTAAATGATGGCAGGTGTATGCTGACTCCTATTTAACATGATTTGGAATGTGATTGCTTCATTCTGAACACAGCTACATCCCCAGTTATAAGAGGGTGTGCAGACTTATGCAACCACATTAGTTTTCTTTCATATTTTCTTCCCTCCACCTTACAGATTTCAGTTTGTTTGACAATTGAGTTGTCCAGTTTTTGTCACATTAAAGGTGGATATAGTTCTGAAATGATTTTTCATTGGCTAATTTGTTTACAGGAGTGTGTAGACTTTTTATAACCACTGTAAGTGACGAAGTAAGCGCTCTGGGAGCATGTGCAATGTAAATCTTGACATGTTCCTTTTATGTTTCAGATCGCAAAGATTAGTCCCTTTCCACGGTCAGAACAAGGAATGATGAGCATTCCCACGTTCCAGGACTATGCTATTGTCACATTGCATCATGTATGTTCAGATGTCAGTCATCATGTGTTGCATCGGGTGTGATATCACATCCTCTACATCGCTTTAGATGTACCTATTGCTTTAGATCTGCCATTCTCTCCTCTACTTGGACTATTGTGAAGCCTGTATCATACTTCCTTCCAGATCTCTTCCTCAGTGCTGATGTGATCCTCCCTGTACATATGGGGAACAGTAACTCTAGCCTTGGAACATAACTGTTAATGAGGTTCCATTTACCTTCAGTTATGAATATGCAACAGCAGATAATAGAGATGCTCATTCACAGAACAGAATACACCTCGAACTGGCCAGTTGGTTGGTAGTTCTGCTAACACCTGAAATTATTTGGAACACACTGATATGGTCCTGGTCATGTTCCCATCTGAGTGTCCAAACTTATGTATGTAGAGTCTTCTCTCATAGTGCCATTTCCAGTGACATGACCTACGGGGGTTCTAACATTGACTGATTGAGCACTTCTACCTCTGCAGTTGCATAGGAGTGTGTGTTGCGCGCACACACAAGACTACAGATTACTTCTCCCCATGAGCATATCTCCTTCTGTATTGTTGGTTTTGAATATTGAATGTTAGCCTGATATATTTAAGAATATAACTGATATTGCCTCACGTTGGCTGATGCACTGTATCTCCCCCCCTCAACTGATCATCTATACCAATGTCACCCCCCCCCGCGTGCATTCTGGCCCCATGTCCCTATTTCCGTGTGTTACTGGAACTCTGTATCCTACCCACCTCCACCATGATACTGAGCATGCCTGTGGTAATTTGTCACTGTGTGGCTTTGTGAACAATTAAACCGTTTTTTTTTCACTCAATGTTTGTGTAATCCTGTATATTTACCATGTAACAATTCAATTCCCCTGAAAGTCAGATGTGCTCATCACCATCAGTTAGTGGTGTAGCTATTCGGGGCAATCTGCGTTGACATTACTACATAATCATGAATGTCGATTCATATCATTCAAGTTGAGCCCTTCAAGTCACTATATACAACCCTGCAGGTCTCTAGACCTGATTTCAGAATTCCCACCCCTCCAACTTGCACCTACATGTATATTGGCAAGGGCCAGATTAATGTAGCATATGTATCTATGTAAACACACACAGATATATGTATTTAACAATGACACTTCATTCTCTCTGTATTGTCGCAACTAGAAAGCATGATATGGTACAAACACACAGAAACAGTGATAACAGTATAACAATCATACTTTATTGCATACACAGAGTACAAACAGAAATAGACAGGAATGTGCATTAATATCATGTGTGTGTTGTGAAGAGATCCTAGTATGGCAAGGGGCTGTGGCAAATCTGAGGACATCTGAAGAGGAAACAGACAACATCATCAGGGTAATGCATAGCATCTCCTAGGGTCACATGTGGTCAGGACCCCACAGTAACCAACAGCATATAACACGACATCTAATCAACATAACCATTAATGCGCATACAACAACCATATGGTTGCCAGAATAAACAGACACTATAAAACAGGGATCATGTCATACTAAGCGATTTCACACACAGTGTGAATTGGTCAATAGATGATATGAATCTGGAAAACAGAGGTAGGAGGTGTTAGAACAATCATAAGCTGTTATTAGAGTACATTGTTTTTGCTTTTGACACTACTCTAAACCAACTAACATGAACATCATCTCCGAGCAGTAAGAACCATATGTATTCTATCCTGTTCAGTCAGCCTTCCAGGAAGATGCTTAGGATGTGGAATACGACAAGGCATGCTTCACTGTGAACACAATCCTTCAGCAAAATGTACTATCACTATCTATGTGGAATAGTTGTGCCATGCTGATATCACATCTCACTTCTAAATGGGTGGTACCAAGGCCAGACAGATTACACTGTTCACATTACCCCTAAACACATGCACATTGATCATGAAGTCAAACCCTTGAAATTGCCACTTTGGTTTGGATGACATGAAAAAACTGAAGCCAATTTCATAATGTTAACGGGATGGAATGCTATAAACTTATGTGGAATTGCTGGTTTGGATTAGCAGATAGTAATGGGACTGTGCAACTCGATAGCCTGGACACTGATCATTATAATGGAAGATCACACAGTCATGTTTCTTAGTGAAAAGATATGGAGTCATATATTTAATTTCAGAGCCATCTGCAGTGGGGAATAATCCTGATAGAATGCCCGTTGGGAACTGGGTTGAGCGTTTACTCACATGATGGTATTGTACTGCTCGAAGATGAAGAAAATGTCTTCATAGTTGTGTGATTTGGCTATTAACACCTACAAAGACAAAAACAATGTCTCATTCCGAACAATATTATGATTAAATACAGCATTTAAGCTCAAGGTCAATCCACATTGAACATCAATTGTTAAAATGTTCAACATAACCAGACATGTACACACTCTGTAGCCAATATTATGTCAACATGTATAACAATCTGTATTCTGTGAGGAGTGGTCAGGAGGCCCTCTCGGATGGTCCTAACACCTCCTACTCCGAGTTAGCGGCCCCCCACCGTCTGTGCCCGCGGCCCGTCTCCCTCTTCCACGCCTTGGTGTGGGATCAGGGGGTGCCACTACAGCAGGTGGCTGGGGTTCATGGGTGGGCGATGTCTGAGATGAGGAGGCAGACATTTCAGGTTGAGATTGGACCACCGAAGGCTGGAGAGGTATGGGCTGCCGACGGAGATTACGCAATAATGCGCGTCTCTCCCGGCTTGCGCGTTCCTCATATCTCTCCATCCTTCGGTTGTGCCTCCTCATCTCAGCATATATGGCCCGTGTGGTGGCTGAGATGACCCGATTTCCAGCCAGGATGGCCCTGCTAACTGCCAATTGATTAGCACTGATGGCCAGCATTTGACTTGAGAGCTGGCTTTGGGCCTGGTCCTCTTCATCAATGTGGGACATTATGTTCCGTAATTGGGCAGGGAGATGTGGCAGAGGACCTGGAGGTCTGGCGGCTGGCGGCTGGGCGGCCGGCGACTCCGCGGCCGGCGACTCCGCGGCCGGCGACTCCGCGGCCGGCGACTCCGCGGCCGGCGACTCCGCGGCACTTCCTCCCGGGGCACTTGGGGCCGGTGCACTTGGGGCCGGTGCACCTCCTCCCGGGGCACTTGGGGCCGGTGCACTTGTGGCCGGTGCACCTCCTCCCGGGGCACTTGGGGCCGGTGCACTTGTGGCCGGGGCACTTGGGGCCGGTGCACTTCCTCCCGGGGCACTTCCTCCCGGGGCACCTCCTCCCGGGGCACCTCCTCCCGGGGTACCTCCTCCCGGGGCACTTGGGGCCGGTGCACTTCCTCCCGGGGCACTTGGGGCCGGTGCACTTGTGGCCGGTGCACCTCCTCCCGGGGCACTTCCTCCCGGGGCACCTCCTCCCGGGGTACCTCCTCCCGGGGCACTTGGGGCCGGTGCACTTGTGGCCGGTGCACCTCCTCCCGGGGCACTTGGGGCCGGTGCACTTGTGGCCGGTGCACTTGTGGCCGGTGCACCTCCTCCCGGGGCACTTCCTCCCGGGGCACTTCCTCCCGGGGCACCTCCTGCCGGGGCACCTCCTCCTGGGGCCCATGGTGGAGCCCAGGCTGAGTGCGGTGCCCCGTATGTCGGGGGAGCACAGTATGAGGGCTGTGCCCAGGGTGAGGGCTGTGCCCAGGGTGAGGGCTGTGCCCAGGGTGAGGGCTGTGCCCAGGGTGAGGGTGGAGCACCAGATGAGGGAGGAGCCCAGGATGAGGGAGGAGCCCAGGATGAGGGAGGAGCCCAGGATGAGGGAGGAGCCCAGGATGAGGGAGGAGCCGCTGAGGGTGGAGCCGCTGAGGGTGGAGCCGCTGAGGGTGGAGCCGCTGAGAGAGGCACAGGATGGTGTGGCTGGTGCAGGCCCTGAGGTGGCCACGCCGAAGAGGGCCCGGGCATCACTTCCCGCTCCGTATGAGCAAGTGATGTGGATGGTCCCGGGCCCTCCTGAATGTCCTGGGCCACTTCAGCTCTTCCTGCCTCCTCCTCTTCTGAATCTGTGGATACTGCAATGGAATAAACATATATTTCAGTTGGTTGCCATACACAATTGCCAGCTATGCATTTACATATCATTGACATCATGGTCACCTGTGAGCGACTGTGGTGCTTGTGTTACACAGATGAGCCACGGGCTGCATAATGAGCATTGTGGATCATGGCTCATATGAATGTGTACTGCATGTGCCTCAGACACGTGCTCTGCTGCATCTGCTGTGCAGTGTGTGAGACTGACCAATCTGACCAGTTTCCAGCAATGGTTGTTAATATGCAGCTGAGACATGGGCCAGGTTAGGACAGTATATGACACACATGCAGTGCTACAGAGTCTGTATCCACATATGCCACACAGGCAAATTTTTATTCTCGATCGCAGTGGAGGCCAAAGTCAGGCCTGCAGTTGTGGATAGCCATGCTGCACCCAGCTGAGAATATCATTCTCCAAGTCATTAAGTCTAATTGACTCATCTGTTCACATAAAGGAAATCCACATATACAGGCCTGTGCGCAGCACAGCAAGTTTGACTTTGGACACCCTGCTCTATTGCAATTAATCTGGATATAATTAGAAATTGACATATCAGGGAGACAAATTATGAACATGATAGGTTTGCTACCAGGTCTGAAATGGTTATTGTCGCCCCATAAATTTTTAGTCAACCATAGGGCTTACAGTGCTATTGGATGTGAATTATCCCAGTGTGTGGGCAGGGGTGTAGGAGGCCATATAATTCTTGAGCAAGGGTGGGCAGGTTCGGGCCTGGAGGGCCACACAGGTGAGCCAATCGCCTTTTCAGTCATCCTGATTGTCTCACCTGTGCCCAAAAAGGATATCCTGAAAGTCCGGCATGTATGTGGCCCTCCTTACCCACCCCTGTTCTAGAGGGATACAGCTCATTATATACAACAGCCAGAACACAAGCCTATTTATACATACATACATACATACAGCATGATATCCTGAAAGTCCGGCATGTATGTGGCCCTCCTTACCCACCCCTGTTCTAGAGGGATACAGCTCATTATATACAACAGCCAGAACACAAGCCTATTTATACATACATACATACATACAGCATGATATCCTGAAAGTCCGGCATGTATGTGGCCCTCCTTACCCACCCCTGTTCTAGAGGGATACAGCTCATTATATACAACAGCCAGAACACAAGCCTATTTATACATACATACATACATACAGCATGTTATCTGCAGGCTTTTAGACAGCCCATCCCCCCACAATCTCAGCCAACCATGTGTGTGATATGATACTCACGTTGCAGGGTGTTAGCACAATCTGTGTCCATCTGCCCTGGTATTCCCACCACAGATTCAGAAGGGATGAAGCGCATCACTGTCCTCTCCCATTCCTTGTAAACAAAAGGGACCGCGGGCACACCACCAGTCTGACGTGCTGCTGCTGCCTCATCGGACATCCTTCTTTTCACCGCCATCTTTAAATCATCAAATTTGTGCCGCACTAACCTCCAGTCCCTATTAGTAACCCCTACTGCCGACACAGCTCTGGCAATTTGGGACCAGGCCTGCTGCCTCTGGCTGGCATTAATGTCTCTGCCACCACATATAATTCCCTGGCGGGCACAGATTTCCCTGAGGAGAACCTGGATCTCCTCTGGGCTGTAATTGGGGGCCCTGGGCCTTGCCACAACCCGTTGCCTTACAGACGGTGCCTGGTCTTCCTCTTCTATCCCTGGGGCCGCTCCCTCATCCCCACTACTTCCCACCAAGGGATCAGGCCCCTGACCCTCTGCCCCTTCCACTAGAATTCCTAGCTCTGGGGGCACTTCCCTCCCCCCCTGCTCTCCTCCTTGCTCTCCTCCTCCTCTCCCTCGACCTCCTCCTCCTCTCCCTCCTCTCCCTCCTCCTCCTCTCCCTCCTCCTCCTCTCCCTCCTCCTCCTCTCCCTCCTCCTCCTCCTCCTCTCCTCCTCATCCTCCTCCTCTCCTCAGATGTTCTCCTCACTCTCCTCCGCGCCTCTCTTGCCTTACCACCTCCTCTCCTCTAAACTCCTCCAAAACAAAATTAACAATAAAGCAAGATGATCTTTGTGTTGGTTTAGGAGGTAAAAAAAGATGCAAGTATTATGTGTAGTATTATGTGTGGGGGGAGGGGGGGGGGAGGTCTTGGGGGGGGGGGTGTAGGTGTGCAGTGGCCTACCACTAGGTGTTGCTATGTGTACGTATTAATCTATGTGTGTGAATTATGTGATATCAGTAATTATGTGTATTGTAAACAAAGGGTTAAATTATCTGCTAGTTCAAAATTGAAATTCTCTCCTCTCTCCTCTCTCTTCTCTCTCTCCTTGCTCTCCAAAAACCCACCAACGCCTAGACCTGTGTGTCTACTTGCAAAAGCTCCAGCACAGTCAATTATGTTCTGTTTTTGGCTCCCTTTTAAAGGCATACTGCCGTCAGGTTAAGTGGTACGTATCACGTATTTCGCGCTCTTTTCCTACGCAAAGGGATCCGAGATATCGTAACTCATGCGCAAATCCTAACGTTTACGCATTCGCATCCATCGCTCGTATCTCGCAGCACTTGGAATTTAATAGCGTCGGAAATGGTTTCAATTTTCAACTACGTAGGCCTTGCGTTTTCACCTTTTATTTACGCAGCTCGAATTTAATAGGGCCCTTGGCTTGGAGACTGTTGGAGCATTCTCCTAATTATTTTTAATTAAGAGTGGATTCAGCACAGGCCACTTTACCAATCAAAACTATAGTTTCAGTAGAGGCAGCTTTCAAATATATACCCACCCTCTTGTGCCTTGAAAAGGAAGAATGACTATCATGGCATCTTCCATGTACTAGCAAAGTCTGCTAAAAAATCTGAAAATACTATGGCCAATATTACAGCTAATAATGTTGTTATTGCATATTGCATCACAATTGTGACACTTTTCCTAGTCTATGGTAATGCCTTCAATTGTCTCTATTGCAACGATATATATCCAGAATTTAAATAATAAACTTTCTTAAAGGGACATTGGAGATTTCTGGATTTCACTGGGAATATAATATACCTATTTAACGGGGTTCTCCTCTCTGCAACTCATGAAGACAGTGTACTTCTAAGTATAGATGTTGCACTGCCTCAAACAAACCATTCAATGGCAATATTCTGCAACATGCTAATTAAGAGGCGCCACTGACAGTCTTATTTGAAACACAGCACTTCACAGTATGCATATTCATGAGCTGCATGAGCTACAATGGGCAGACCGAAACAGGCAAACAAAAAGCAAAACAGAGCTCTTAAGCACTTCTTAATTAAATAAAGTACAAAAAAGTGAATAGATACACATGGATATTATCAGCCTCATTAAATTCCAGCCTTGTAGATACAAGGTTTGTACTTAAACCCCACAGGCTGCAAATTTTGAAAAGTTACCACGCTATTAAATTAGCCCTGCTGCAAGCAACGTGTGAGCTATGCAGCACGGCCGTCTGTGTCAACACAGAGAAAATGTAAATGAGGAGTGACAGCCTGCGAGATGATCTCGCCAGCTCCCCCACCTCATCAATTACTGTAGGGGTCCTTAACGGGGACCTCCGCTGCAGTCCGACAGAGCCCCATGAGCACTTAAATTAAACCTGTAACTCATGGGGCTCTATACCGAGCCCCATGAGCACTTCAATTAACCCTATAACTCATGGGGGTCAATACACACCCCCATAAGCCCTTAATTGACCCTGTCACTCATGGGGGTCAATACAGAGCCCCATGAGCCCTTAATTAACTCTATAGCTCATAGGGGTCAATACAGACCCCCATAAGCCATCAATTAATCTTGTCACTCATGGGGGTCAATACAGACCCCCATAAGGCCTTAATTAACCCTATAACCCATGGGGCTCTATAGAGAGTCCCATGAGACTATAATTACACCTCCCTCAGTCCAATAGGGGTCTAAATAGACCCATATAGGACACTTTTAACCCCTAGGTTAACCCTACAAGTGCCATGAGGGTCCCCCAGGACCCTAATGACAAAGTCTAAGCACTAGACTACACTATTAACCCTAACTATACCCCATTAACACATACTAAACCCTATCTAACCCTAACTGGGCCTATCAAACCCTTACTGGGCCAATCTAACCGTAATTGGGCCTTTTAAACATATCTGGACCTAATAACCCTAACTAGGCCTATTTAACCCCTTCTAGCCCTATTTAATCCCATCACTTATGAAGGTCTATACAGACACCCGTAAGCCTCTAGTTAACCCAATCAGTCCCATAAGGGTCTATGGAGACCCTCATAGGACAATTAGAAGCCTATTATTAACCCCATAAGTGCCACGAGGGTCCTCCAGGACCCTCATGACACTAAGTACAAACACTACACTACACTATTCCCCCCCAATAAACCACTGAATCTAAACTAACCACCCTCTACCCTAACCTATTAACCCCTACCTAACACCACCTACCTAACCCCCTATTAAACCCCCACCCTACTAATTACACAAATTTTTAAAAAACTAAGGTACATAAAATAAAAAAACCTAAGGTACACAAAACAAAAAAGGACATCACTACAAAAAATAAAAAAAACATCACAAACCCCCCTGCCACCATCTATACCTAACCCCCTACCTAGAAATTACCCCCTATCTATACCTAACCCCAATCTAAACACCACCCCCTATCTATACTTATCCCCCAATCTAAACATCACCCCTATCTATACTTAACCCCCAATCTAAACATCACCCCCTATCTATACTTAACCCCCAGTCTAAACATCACCCCCTATCTATACAAGACCCCCTAAATCTTAGCTAAAATAGAATAAATAAAACCACTTACCTTTGCAGATGTCCCTTCCCCCCTAGGAAAAAAATAAACATTAGATTATTAAAAAAATAAACATTACATAGAATAAAGAAATAGTACAAATACAGTATCAAACTCACCTTTCCAGCATGTCCCCGTCCATCTTCTTCTGTTTTCCCTCTCGGCCCCTGGAAAAAAGGGACATAACATTAGTATAACTCATACATCAAACACAACAAATAATAAACATTATAGATTGAAAACTTACCTGTCCCCAATGTCCCCGCCCTTCTCCTCCTTTGCCCCGGCTGGGCCCTTGATAAATCCGTGCTCTAAAAAAAACTAACGGAGCTTGCGGAGCTCCCCGACGCTAATGAGGCCTCCAGAGCCTCTTCCGGTATGAAATTGGCAATGGCACCTTCCGATTGGCTGAAAAGGTTGTCAATCACATTTCAGCCAATCAGAAGGCGCCAAGCTGTGAGCCAATTAATATACACCCCTATATCCCATTCTGGTTGGCTGAAGGAACTGTCGACCCTTTTTTAAACCAATTAGAAGGTACTATTGCTTTCAGCCAATCTTAATGGGATAAACCCCCACAGGGTGATTGGCTGAAGGCATCTGCGCCTTCTGCTGCAGTCTGATTGACAGTGACAACAACCAATCAGAAGGTTTAGATAGACCCTTATGGGACTGACTGGGTTAACTAGAGGCTTACAGGGGTCTGTATAGACCCCCATAAGGGATGGAGTTAGATTGAGGCTTATGGGGGTCTGTATAGACCCTCATAAGTGATGGGATTAAATAGGGCTAGATGGGGTTAAATAGGCCCATTTAGGGTTATTAGGTCCAGATGGGTTTAAATAGGTCCAATTAGGGTTAGTTTCGCCCCGGAAAGGGTTAGATAGGCCCAGTTAGGGTTAGATAGGGTTTATATTTTATAGTGTTGGGAAATAATAATAATTATTTCTCTCGGTGCATAACACCTATTCAAATATATTTAGTAAAGAACCTGAGAAAAACAAAACAATAAATCTTTATTTATATTATTGGAGACAACGTAGAGTAAAAACTTCTTTAAAATCAAGGGAATAGGAAGTAATTCCTTAAATTTTTTTAATATTGACTCCCTAATTTTTGCACAATAGACCAGTTATTGAGAGATAAATTAAATGTTATAATCTCTCCTGTTTTGTCTTAATCAGTGCTTTATACAAATATTAAGCTTGACTTTCTTTCCTTTATTAGTATGTATATATATATATCTCAATTTCAAAGAAATTCCATTCTATATATATATATATATATATATATATCCAGGATTAAAAGTCCTGCAGGTTACCAGTTTGTATACCTATGTTATATGGTGCCTAATCACACCCTTCTATGTTTCTTTAATATGCTGCAGTATTCTTATTTAATCTCACTCACAGGGCTACATAGAGAATATTGCCTCTTTCTATTCATATGAGGCACACTGATCACTTTTCCAAATATATGTATATATATCCTTTTAATGGCGTTCATTTATCTTTACATTTGCCACTTGGATTTAATGTGCCACTTTATAATATATGTACTTGATCAGTATATTGCCATTTGTTAAGATCTAAATTTAAAACTCTCCTGTGTATTTGAGATTAAAATGCAGTATATATATTAGGTAAATTGGGTGTTCATAGCACTATTGTAGGGAGATTCAATGTTTATATATATCTCTGTCTTGTCCACATTTGGACTACCCCCATATAAAGGCTTGTCTATATTTGCTCAGTTCTCATATTCAAGATGGCATTTATATTTATATCCACATTAATATCCACATTTGTCTAGTTTGCAGCGTTCTACGGGATAAATTAGTCTTTTGCTACTTGTTAGAACTCGGCACCGGGCTCTCCCATGTGCTGGAACTAAAGCACCAAGTTTATAACTGGTATGGACTCAGGAATCACTGAGCTGCATTCAGCTACATGGAAAGCGCTTGCTCGTTTACAAAAATCGGCGTCTGACGTCAGACGCTACCCTGACGCACGTTTCGTCACATGGGTGTGACTTTCTCAAAGGGGGGAGGCGATATTCTCAACGGTGCCTCCTATTTATAGTCAGATCAGTAGTCATGGTTACCCTTTGCCTTTATTTGCAAGTGAAGGGGTAACATGTATAAGTCTGGGCTGACAAGTCTAATCAACTACATCCAAGGTCACATTCCGATTCCTTTTGGTCATATTTATATTGAGTGTCCCTAGAGGGGCATGACATATAAATATCTGGATCTCATATACCTTAGATATGTATATACTGGTATTTGGGTCTAGTCTGAGATAATAATATATCTCAAGTATAATTCACTGTATATTTGTGACTACACATATTTCCAATATTGATATATATATATACTGATGTTAAGTATATCTTTTAATCTTCGTTATATATGGGAAATTAATTCCATATACCCCATTACAATTCTTCAGAGGGATCTCCCTGTTGTAGTGACTTAATTATATTTATCCTTCTTGAATCAATTTTATAAAATGGACATTGTTCAATTATTTATCACATGATTGTGCAAGTAAAGATTATAGAATACCCATGTTCTCATATAATATGAGGATATTCATATTCAAAATTATATACATATATGATTTGTGCTATTATTGAAGTGATTAAATTATTTATTATACGTGAGTATTATAATGAAATAGTGTCTGATCTTTATATGTAGTTCCTCCTCTGATTATATAAGCTGGAGGTTATGGAATATCTATATCCTTACATAATGTAAAGAAATCCAAATAACTCTTCTATCATGATTCCTGAATTCCATCTTTTATCTCTTTCTCAGAGTGTGTTCTATTTTATAGGGTATCCACTCACTTTCCTTGTGAAAATTTATAAAAATGCATTGAAGGAAAACCCTTCATTCAGACCTTTAGGTGTTTGGGCCTGTAATTCATAAATCCACTTAGATTCCTTCCTAAGTAATATATCGTCCAGGTTTCCTTTTCTTGGGCCCAATTTGGCTCCATCTATTATCAAGAATTTTAAAACAGATGTATCATGCTGATGTTTTAATTTTACATGACGTGCAATTGGCGTGTCATATTCATTTGTAATTGAGCAGATGTGTTCCCCCATCCTACGTCTGAATTCTCTGCTCGTTTTTCCAACGTAAATTTTCATACAGATACATTGTGCCACATAAATAACTCCTTTGGTTTTACAATTATAAAACTCTTTAATAGGGTATTTTTTGCCTGATGTTGGATGAATAAACTCCTTACTAGGTTTTATAAATTTGCAGTATTTACACCGTCCACATCTATAACAGCCAGTCAGTGGTTTTAGCCATGTTGTTTCCTTCTGTTTATGTTGTGAGAAATGGCTATGTACAAGAAGGTCTCTTAGGTTTGGACTCCGTCTATATGTTATTGAACTTGTGTGGAGACCTTGGTTTTTAGGTCTTCATCTGCCGTTAGTAAATACCAAAATTTAGAGAAGATGTCTTTAATTTCTCTTGCATTACATCCATATGTGAGTATACATCGTATTACGTCATCCTCTTCACTAGAGGCCTTCTCTTTCTGTATTTGTGACTGCTCCAACTGTATCTTTTGTGTATACTCTTCTTGAGTATTTAGGAGATCTGTTCTTTTTACATTTAGGGCATGTTGATATGCTTTTTTGAGGCATTTGTTTGGGTATCCCCTACTTTTAAAACGTTTCCTAAGTTTGTCAGCCTCTAACTTGAAAGAGATATCATCACTACAGTTCCTTCGGATACGTAAATATTGGCCTTTTGGTATCCCTCTTCTTTGGGGTTCATGGTGTTGACTTGACCACTCTAATAGGCTATTGGACGCTGTCTCTTTCCTATATGTGGTCGTACTAATGTTTCCCAAATGATCCTTCATTATTTTTAGATCCAAAAAGGCCAATTCAGTTGAATTAATTTCATATGTAAATTTTAGACCTATGGTGTTGTTATTAAGGGTATCTATAAAGAGAGAAAGTTATTTTTTTGGTTCCAGTCCAGAAAATTATGATATCGTCTATAAATCGTCTCCACATTAGTATGTTATCTGTCATATCATTTCTGGTTTCCATAAAGACCCATCTTTCTTCCCACCACCCTAGGAATACATTTGCGTAATTAGGGGCACATGATGTCCCCATTGCTGTGCCCCTAACATACCCAGAGAAAGAATAGAACAAAGATATCATCTGACATAAGTTCATTAGAATATGAAACCTCAGATATTGAAGACCCAAATATGAGATTGGGAGCTGATACAAGCACTGAGGGAATGCAAAGGGGTCTAAGAACTAGGTCAATGCAGGAACATGAACACAGACAAGAAAAAGCTTTTTTAGACAGGGGCCAATATATCCAGAGAGGAAAAAGGAAAGCAACCAACACACAGATAAGACCAAATCGATATCAGGGACCCCCACATTAAGTTTGAACGACTCTGAATCAGAAGATTCATTACAAATAATAAACTTATCAACTTTTGCACTAAATGAAACACATAAAGCTGTCCTAAAAAGAGGCCTCTCATTTGTTCCTTCATCCAAAGTAGAGCTCTTTACAAACATAAAAGATTTGAATCTCTTTGGAAGGAAATTGGCACTTTATAAATGTTATAAAAATAAAAACATGAAAGAATATGCTTATTTAAATATTGATAAAGAAGATCAAGATACATTCATGGATATGATGGCCTTAATAGACGAAAATGAGAATGAAGATGCACTTACATCAGAATCTGGAATACCAAAAATATGGAAAAAAAAGAGTAAATTTACCCCTCAAATTAAGGACTATCCAAACATGAGTGTATTTATACAACAAGTTACAAGAGAACTGGAAAACGTATATACACTGGAACAAAAATCCACATACAATCTAAGTAAAAAGGAAAATATAGCATTAAAGGAACTCCAAGAATGTAAAACTATACAGATAAAACCAGAAGATAAAGGGAGAAACATTGTAGTAATGGCAAATGAGGACTACCAAAAAATGTGTGATAAGATTTTAAAAGATAAATTAACTTATGAAACACTGAGTGCAGATCCTACAAATATGTATAGAGAAGAACTTAAATCAGTACTTGATAAAGCACTGTTAGAAGGATTAATCAACAAAGATACATATGATTATTTACTACCAAATAGTCCAACAATCCCTGCTTTTTATGCACTTCCAAAAGTGCATAAAAAGATGTCACCGATACCTGGTAGAACGATTGTATCAGGGAACAAGAATATATCTGAAAATATTAGTAGATTCTTGGATTACCATATTAAAGATCTAGTTACAGGTCTTCCCTCATATATCAAGGATACAACAGACATACTGAAACAATTGGAAGACATAATAGTACCAACTAAAACATGGCTCTTGAGCATAGATGTAGAAGCCCTATATAGCTCCATACCACATATGCAGGGCATTGAGGCCGTGGGTTTCTTCTTAAGAATTAAAGGAACCAAAATGGAACAATTCAACAATTTCTTACTAACTCATTTGTAGTATATACTAACTAGAAACTACTTTATCTTTGCTGATAAATGGATACATCAAATTAGGGGAACAGCAATGGGGACATCATGTGCCCCTAATTACGCAAATTTATTCCTAGGGTGGTGGGAAGAAAGATGGGTCTTTGAGGAAACCAGAAATGATATGACAGATAACATACTAATGTGGAGACGATTTATAGACGATATCATAATTTTCTGGACTGGAACCAAAGAAGAACTTTCTCTCTTTATAGATACCCTTAATAACAACACCCTAGGTCTAAAATTTACATATGAAATTAATTCAACTGAATTGGCCTTTTTGGATCTAAAAATAATGAAGGATCATTTGGGAAACATTAGTACGACCCCATATAGGAAAGAGACAGCGTCCAATAGCCTATTAGAGTGGTCAAGTCAACACCATGAACCCCAAAAAAGAGGGATACCAAAAGGCCAATATTTACGTATCCGAAGGAACTGTAGTGATGATATCTCTTTCAAGTTAGAGGCTGACAAACTTAGGAAATGTTTTAAAAGTAGGGGATACCCAAACAAATGCCTCAAAAAGGCATATCAATATGCCTAAATGTAAAAAGAACAGATCTCCTAAATACTCAAGAAGAGTATACACAAAAGATACAGTTGGAGCAGTCACAAATACAGAAAGAGAAGGCCTCTAGTGAAGAGGATGACGTAATACAATGTATACTCACATATGGATATAATGCAAGAGAAATTAAAGACATCTTCTCTAAATTTTGGTATTTACTAACGGCAGATGAAGACCTAAAAACCAAGGTCTCCACACAAAGTTCAATAACATATAGACGGAGTCCAAACCTAAGAGACCTTCTTGTACATAGCTATTTCTCACAACATAAACAGAAGGAAACAACATGGCTAAAACCCCTGACTGACTGTTATAGATGTGGACGATGTAAATACTGCAAATTTATAAAACCTAGTAAGGAGTTTATTCATCCAACATCAGGCAAAAAATACCCTATTAAAGAGTTTTATAATTTTAAAACCAAAGGAGTTATTTATGTGGCACAATGTATCTGTATGAAAATTTACGTTGGAAAAACGAGCAGAGAATTCAGACGTAGGATGGGGGAACACATCTGCTCAATTACAAATGAATATGACACGCCAATTGCACGTCATGTAAAATTAAAACATCAGAATGATACATCTGTTTTAAAATTCTTGATAATAGATGGAGCCAAATTGGGCCCAAGAAAAGGAAACCTGGACGATATATTAGTTAGGAAGGAATCTAAGTGGATTTATGAATTACAGGCCCAAACACCTAAAGGTCTGAATAAAGGGTTTTCCTTCAAGGCATTTTTATAAGTTTTCACAAGGAAAGTGAGTGGATACCCTATAAAAGAGAACACACTCTGAGAAAGAGATAAAATGATGGGATTCAGGAATCATGATAGAAGAGTTATTTGGATTTCTTTACATTATGTAAGGATATAGATATTCCATAACCTCCAGCTTATATAATCAGAGGAGGAACTATATATAAAGATCAGACACTATTTCATTATAATACTCACGTATAATAAATAATTTAATCACTTTAATAATAGCACAAATCATATATGTATATAATTTTGAATATGAATATCCTCATATTATATGAGAACATGGGTATTCGATAATCTTTACTTGCACAATCATGTGATAAATAATTGAACATTGTCCATTTTATAAAATTGATTCAATAAGGATTAAGTCACTGCAAGATTTGCACAGGTTTGATATAGACACAAGTGAATTGGATTTTGAATATAACCTATATAGTAGAATGGTTACAAAACACAGCACAATAGTAGTTATATAAACACATTTTAACAGAATGTTAATGTAATACACTTTTCACATTAATTTTTAAAATAAAGCTGATTGAATGAATAGGAATAAAAATGGAAGTATATGGAAGGTATATCTTTGTATAAGAAACAAGGACAATAAAAGAAATAACCAGGTACATTTGCTAATCTCATTATAGCATGATAGAAATTTATAAATGAAAACAGGATCAAAAATATTCCTGTCATGATTCTGCAGTAACAACCAGGGAGATCCCTCTGAAGAATTGTAATGGGGAATATGGAATTAATTTCCCATATATAAGGAAGATTAAAAGATATACTTAACATCAGTATATATATATATCAATATTGGAAATATGTGTAGTCACAAATATACAGTGAATTATACTTGAGATATATTATTATCTCAGACTAGACCCAAATACCAGTATATACATATCTAAGGTATATGAAATCCAGATATTTATATGGCATGCCCCTCTAGGGACACTCAATATAAATATGACCAAAAGGAATCGGAATGTGACCTTGGATGTAGTTGATTAGACTTGTCAGCCCAGACTTATACATGTTACCCCTTCACTTGCAAATAAAGGCAAAGGGTAACCATGACTACTGATCCGACTATAAATAGGAGGCACCGTTGAGAATATCGCCTTCCCCCTTTGAGAAAGTCACATCCATGTGACGAAACGTGCGTCAGGGTAGCGTCTGACGTCAGACGCCGATTTTTGTAAACGAGCAAGCGCTTTCCATGTAGCTGAATGCAGCTCCGTGATTCCTGAGTCATTACCAGTTATAAACTTGGTGCTTTAGTTCCAGCACATGGGAGAGCCCGGTGCCGAGTTCTAACAAGTAGCAAAAGACTAATTTATCCCGTAGAACGCTGCAAACTAGACAAATGTGGATATTAATGTGGATATAAATATAAATGCCATCTTGAATATGAGAACTGAGCAAATATAGACAAGCCTATATATGGGGGTAGTCCAAATGTGGACAAGACAGAGATATTTATAAATATTGAATCTCCCTACAATAGTGCTATGAACACCCAATTTACCTAATATATATACTGCATTTTAATCTCAAATACACAGGAGAGTTTTAAATTTAGATCTTAACAAATGGCAATATACTGATCAAGTACATATATTATAAAGTGGCACATTAAATCCAAGTGGCAAATGTAAAGATAAAAGAACGCAATTAAAAGGATATATATATAAAAGGGAAGAGAGCAGACGTGTGTAGGAGCTGCTCCTCCATAGAAACGCATTAAATAAAATAAATATATCTAAAATCAGCTATATTATCCCCAAAGCAATCCCACAAACTAAAGGGAAAAGAAAGAAGTAGAAGGACACTGACTGGGAGAAAATAGAGCCGGCAACAGCGCCACAAGTGTGAGATCTACAAGATCCGGCCTACCGGAGCTGCAACCCACGGGGCCCCCCTGCACAGGCAGAAAGCTGTGCCGAGGGCTCTGACACAGTATTTGGCTGCATACAACAGAGGAGAACTGCAGTGAAGGACCCGCGGCGACGCCGGGTGACCGGGAAGAGAAGGTAAGCTTGTGCCCACGCTAGAACTTACCCCAAACGTGACGGGCCTGGCACCGAAACGTGGGTGGTGGAGGGGGACATCTAGCCTGAGGCCCGGGACGCTCTGGCTGTGAAGAAGGCTCGAGCCCGACTCTGCACACCGCCATCTTCTCCCGCGCGGTGGAGGCATCGTCGGAGGCCCCCCACCTCGCAACAAGGCCGCGGTGTGCACGCAATAGGCTACAGGCGAGAGGCTCCCTGGTCTGGCAGAGGAAACAAGATCCCAGATCAGAGACCAGAGGCCCCCGAGAAGAGAGAGATCAAGGGAGGGCCCTCTAAAGAGTCTCACCCGGCCAGTGGAAGAGCCGTTATTTTCCCGCCAAAGGAGGGGCGGCCATTTTCCCTCAGAGGTTATAGGGGCTGTAGAGGGAAGAGTCAGAGGCCCAAGATGGCGGTCGCAGCATAGACAGGCCACGAGTCCTATCAAGATAACCCCATCTCGCTGCACACCAAGCATTACAAGAAAGTCCCCTGAATAGGAAGGGGTAAAACTCACAACAACAGCCACCCAGCACACCCCAGGCCTTCTGTAGGAACAGACACACTGTTAAGAGGAACAGAAACCCTCATCATAACAGCAATAAAAAACATCTCACCCCACAGAATCACTTCTGTCCAACTGAGAGGAATTGGCAAACCTAGCTGACAACTTCTAGCTTCTCATTAGAAGCCCAAAATAAATCAGCTATAACCCAAAAGAGTGTCACAAGTTCAGGGGTGTACCACAAGAAACCCTCAGGGTCACCTCAAAGGGAGGAAAAGAATACTAGACCCCTCATCCACACAACAAACAGCAGTTTATAACACATAACAAGGCAGCCCAAAGCGTGAGGAATTAGGGACCTAAACACAGTTTATGCTGAGAAGCTAATCCGGTTGGGGATACAGAGAGCCCTCAAAGAGGTCAGAGAAGACAACATCTTCCCCAAAAGAGTTAAAACTCCACACAAGGAGCTAACAACATTTTAGGGGCTAAACAGACAAACAACACAGGTTTACAACATCACCTGAATTCCAATATAACAACCTGTACTAGTGGAACCCCTCTACTACCTAGTGGACAAAAGTGTAATTACACAACGCCTGAGTAAACAGTCCACACTAGCGCAACTCCTAGCTGCACACACAGTGTTCCCTACCGCCTCACAGCAGGGAAAACAAGATCCATAATTTTTGGGGCTCCCCTGACACATTGAAACCTGTGTCCTATCCCTACTAACGTGCAGACAAAGGGGCCACTGTATCCTCACTCCAACAGGACACACCAGGAACAGACACAAAAAGCCAATCCTCAAACGATAAAGATCAAGAAGACCAAACATCCACGGACTGTTCAACATTCTCCAAGAACATTGATTAAACTTAAAGAGATGTAACAAAGTAAAAGTGCCGCAACATAGGGACGCTAACAATTGCACTGGGACATATTAAGTGACCCCTCCTCACTAGGAAAAAACGAAACTAAAGAACTCCAACTGCGATGGCGGGCGTCGCCACGAGGAAAAATAACAAGGGTATCCAATCTTACTGCCGGCCAAAATCTTCGACCAATACTCCAACCAATAATAACACCATCGCCACAGTCTACACCCCTACTAACTTGGAAATGTCGGCACCAAGCACCAAAAGCGACATCCAAGACTTAAAAGAATTAATAACCAACTTTAGAGCAGAGATCAAATCCGACATACAGAAAGTGACTACTGAACTATCCACAGAGATACAAAAGGTTGATGATAGAACCACACAGCTGGAAACAAAAATTTCAGACATCATTCAACACAACAGCAGGCTAGAAGAAGAGATCTTGGCCTTGAAAGAAGAACAATCAAGGCAGCAGCTACAGCAAGAAGACCTAGAAAACCGATCTAGACGCCAAAACATTAGACTGAGGAACGTGCCGGAGACAGTCAAAGACCTGCACGCTTATCTAAGCGATCTCTGCGACACTCTCCTCCCAAACACCCACCCAGAAAACATGAGATTGGACAGAGTTCACAGAGCCCTTGGCTTCCGACCGTCACCACAAGAACGCCCAAGAGACATCATAGCCAGATTCCATTATTACTCCACCAAAGAAAGGTTTATGAAGGCCGCAAGGAAAGGCATTCCTCCCATAGAGGGGCACCAGCCTTTGCTCTTTTCGGATTTATCACCGGTAACCCTTGCCAAAAGGAGACAAATGAAACCTGTACTGGACCGCCTCAATGTCTCCAGAGAAGGAAAGATTTTTACTGTCAGAACTCCAGAGGAAGGAATCAACTTGCTGGCAGATTGGAACATTAGAGTCAACAACGGAGAAAATCTACACGTGTCAGAAGGCCCCAGTGGGAGGAGTCCTCCTCCACACGAAGGCAGAGACTTAACACTATAAGTTGCCATCTTTTCTTTACCCCACTAATATGATAATCTATGCTAATTAAAAGTTAGAGGAACAGGATCTACAACACATTAACCACACCAGTGAGAGAGGGAAGCGACTAAAAGCACACCATAGGATAGACACCCCAGGCCATAGAGGCTAAAATACCAGACACTTAAATGGCGTCCCTAAGGGCGCTAACGAATAACCAGTCACAGACCCCCACAAACAGTAAAATTTAGGCGGTCCGATCCAGTGTCAGCTTGTAGACACTGATTGGCCCACCAGTACAATAACAAGAGGACAGCTAAGTGCTCTCCTCACAGTAGTAGAAGTTACTACGCCATATTTAAACAAAGAACAAAAGGACAGCTAAGTGCTCTCCTCACAATAGTAGAAATTACTACGCCATATTTAAACAAAGAACAACAGAAAGTTGTATTACAATAGAAATTATCCAGTCCACCAGAGAGTCACACATACAGACTCTTAAGCCTTAGCCAAGTACCTAGAATAACCATAGAGACCCCCTCTGGGAAAGGAGAACTTGTCCACACAGTTGTTAGCCCAAGTTTTGCTGGACCTAAAGAAGTTTATATTAACAGTTACTTTGTTAACTACTGTTTTTCTTTTTTTATTTTTTTATTTTTTTATTTATTTATTTATTTATTTTTTCCTTAAGAACTGAGACTCTCGCACACGTTTGCTTGCTGAACGGTTTTCGGGGCGGAAACCAGCAGGGGGCACTGGATCACTGTACCATAAACTTCCAGGTAGGTGAGCCAATCCCCCACACTCACCAAAATGCCACATACCTCAGTTAGAACTATGGACATTGGCATAGCGTCGCACAATGCTCATGGACTGAACGAACCAGCTAAGAGAGGGGTTGCCCTGAGGAATTATCAAAAATTAAAACTAGACATTGTGATGATTCAGGAGACTCACTTTAGAAAACAAGCAGTACCAAAATACTGGGGGGGAGTCTTTACACAAGCGTTCCACGCTACTTCCGAAACAAAACAAAAGGGGGTCACCATTTTGCTCCACAAGAGACTCAACTTCCAACTAAGTAAAATCCAAAGGGATACAGAAGGCAGGTACATAGCAGTTCAGGGTACAATACATGAACGGAAGGTCACATTATTGAACATTTACGCCCCAAACACAGACCAAACGCCATTTTTTCAGAAAATACAAAAACTCACAGATAGTTGGGATGACGGGCTTAAGATAATAGGAGGAGACATGAATGCGGTGTTAGACCCATCCAAAGACAAGTCAAACAACCTAGATTCACACAAAACCCCCACGGCGACCAAAGCACTCAAAAAACTATTAAATTCAAATTGTATGATCGACACTTGGAGAAATATGAACCCCACAGATAGAGAATACACATTTTTTTCAGATAGACATAGGTCACTTTCCAGAATAGACTACATCCTAATTCAACAAAACATGGCAGGGAACCTAACAGAGGCCGCAATATGTCCCATAGCATGGTCAGACCACGATCTGGTCAAAATTTCCATGAGAGACCTTTTACCGATGGGAAATAGTCCGAGATGGACGTTAAACCCTGGCTTACTTAACGACCCAACAACACGCGAAAAAATTAGAACAGCAATTACAGAATATTTTGATCTTAACAAAGAAGGCGAAATTAACATAAATGGAATTTGGGCAGCCCACAAAGCAGTAATCAGGGGAACCTGCATACAAATTAGTTTGCTTAAGAAAAAAAAGGACCAGGCACAAATTTCACTCCTAAATCAGAAAATATTAGAGGCCCAAAAACTATATGGTAGAGATAAATCACAACAAACTTACGAGAAGGTACTAGGATATAAAAAGGAACTCAACGATATATTGAGAGGAAAAATGGTCACTATACTACAACGATCCGACGCTAAATTTTTTAGAAACGCAAACAAGCCTGACAGAATGCTGGCCAATAGACTAAAAGAAAAGAGAGCAAACTCATTCATTGCCAAACTAATCACCAAAAATAAGCAAATAGTTTTTAAACCAGAACAGATAGTAAACGAATTCAGGCAATTTTATGCCGATCTTTACACAAAGTCAGACAACTCGGGTACCCCAAATCACAAAATAAACATCGAAAAAGCACTAAGTAACATAAATATCCCACACCTAGACCCCGCTAAAGCCAGTTCACTCCTTGAGCCCATATCGGTTAAAGAAATACAGGAGGTGATCAAGACAACAAAAGCACACGGGGCCCCGGGTCCAGACGGGTACTCGAACCTATATTACAAATATATGAGCGACTTACTCAGCCCGACCTTACACAAACTATTTAACGGCTTCTTAAAAGGGGGGAAAATGAAACCGGAATTCTTAGAAGCCAAAATCATAGTAATCCCTAAACCCGGGAAAGACCCAACCCAGTGTGCTAGCTATAGACCAATTTCCCTGATCAACACTGACTTAAAAATATACACTAAAATCTTGGCGGCCAGACTAGCGGAATTAATTCCTGAGATAATACATCCGGACCAAGTGGGGTTCATTAAAGGCAGGGAAGCGCCAGATAACACCAGAAAGATCATCGACCTCATTGACATAACTAGCAGAGGAGAAAACCACGCAATGGTTCTAGCACTCGATGCCGAGAAGGCTTTCGATAGATTAGACTGGACATTTATGAACTCTACTTTGATTAAATTCGGGTTGCCAGAGGGCTTTCTCAAAAGCGTTGCATCTCTATACTCAGAACCAACTGCCCAGGTGACTTACCAGGGTTACAATTCTCAAAAACTCAAAATCACGAGAGGTACACGACAAGGTTGCCCGCTGTCCCCACTGTTGTTCGCCCTTAGTATAGAGCCCCTAGCATTAGCTATTCGCCAACACACTGACATATCTGGTATACCGGTCGGCCTGACAGACCACAAAATAAGTCTTTTTGCAGACGACATTCTCCTAACAATCTCAAACCCACTAGTCAGTCTTCCTAATCTATTCAAACTCTTGTCAGAGTTTGGCTCACTGTCAGGGTTCAAAGTAAATACGAGCAAAAGCATAGCCCTCAACCTATCCCTCTCACCCACCATGGAAAAGCAGCTAACCAACAACTTCCCGATAAAATGGTCCCCTAAATCTATTAACTATCTGGGCATACAAATTACTAAATCAACTAAAGACCTGTATGAAGCAAACTACCCAACTCTTATTAAACGTATAACGAGTGACCTACATAGATGGTCAGAGCTAAAGATCTCATGGATAGGAAAACTACATGCCATTAAAATGAACATTCTCCCCAAATTACTGTACCTGTTCAGGACCATACCAATATCAATCTTAGCTAAAGAATTGAATACTATGCAAAAAATGTTGACGAGATTTCTGTGGAACAACAAAAAACCTAGGGTAAACAGAGAAACAATTACCGCAACTAAGAAGAGGGGTGGACTTGCGTTCCCAGATATCCCTCGTTATTTCAAAGCAGCTAGGCTAGCACAATTAGCAAAATGGTTCGTCAGAGACTCCCCCCCAGTATGGGTCCAGATAGAGAAACACACACTGAGGAACAACGATTTAATCATGCATCAAATACCTTGGCTCTCCATTCAGAAGGGCTTCAAACTACCCCAATCACTACCAACTACTGTGAAGCACACAATAATTTTATGGAAAGACGTAAATAGGAGGAACATGCTTCTAAACCCAGAATCCGGGCTTACTCCCCTGTGGCCCCAATCGGCCAGCCCCAATATAAATACTAATGCCCAATATAGATGGTGGACGGAAAACAACTGCTCAATTGCGGCTGATCTACCTGTAGTTAATCAAAAATGGTCCACGACTGCATTCCTAGACAAGAAACACCTCCCTCCAGGAGAATGGCTTAACCTACTCGCTATAAATCAAAGACTAGCTCAAACCATCAGGAACAAGGGTGGGCAAAATAAATCCATATTCGAAAGGTGTTGCATTAATTTCCCATCAGGGAAGGGCAACATTTCCACAATATATAATCACTTATGCGAGTTAACCACTCCTCCCAAACTTCACTACGAAAGGGCATGGGAAGCAGACCTTAACATACGATTAGATAAGGACCAATGGAACAGCATCTTGAAACAAGCAAAAAACTCTTCACTTAATATAATTTTGAAAGAAAACTCATACAAAGTGATCATGAGATGGTACCTAACCCCAGTTAGAATGAACCTAGGTAACCCGGGGATTAGCGATTTATGTGAAAGAGGTTGTAATCAGAAAGGGACTCTAATTCATAAATTTTGGGAATGCCCGTTGATTAAACATACGTGGGTAGAGACGTATAAAATCTTAGAGAAATTATGGGATCAGAAGTTTCCCATGAGACCAGAGGAAGCCATCCTGGGGCTACCGATAGAGGAGTTGTCCAACTCGGAACAATTCCTGACCAACCAAATCTTTCTAGCAGTCAGAACAATAATAGCCGCCCACTGGAAAACACCCACACCCACATTCGAGAAAATCCTAAACAAAATAGGGTTTGTTCGTTCCATGAGCATTTTGTCTGCTGAGGTGAATCATAACTATAAACGCTGGGCCTCCTGCTGGTCCGCCTGGGAGACAAGATTCGGCGGGGAAACGAGGTGAGTGA
This sequence comes from Discoglossus pictus, assembly GCA_027410445.1. Lineage (NCBI taxonomy): Eukaryota > Metazoa > Chordata > Amphibia > Anura > Alytidae > Discoglossus > Discoglossus pictus. The sequence continues at coordinate 148,867,318 of CM050168.1, forward strand.
CCCTTTCCTCCTAAGAGTCCTAGAAAGGAAAACTAAATTAGAGTAATCCTAATTTATCCAACCTTACTCAGTTAGCCAAGTTCAGAGGCGGCATCTACCAAGAGAGTTGATACCGGTCAGGTTCAGACCGGGAAGTAGACAAGTAACACAAGTAACACAGTTTACATAGATCATTCCAGTTGTATGAGATGTCATTACTCATAGTTTCCTCCTTAGTCCCAACCCAGTTAAAAATATCTTTCAGCAGACATAAAATTTGAAAATGGAAAAAGAGGAGGCGTTCTGGACATATAGACGTTCTATAAGAAGATAGATGTGATGTATGTTCTTCTTGTTATTGTATACTTTTCACGTCTAATATGATGTTTTTGTTTACTCGACAAGTGTTGTCTGACTGTCCAATAAAAATCATTTAAAAAAAAAAAGGATATATATACATATATTTGGAAAAATGATCAGTGTGCCTCATATGAATAGAAAGAGGCAATATTCTCTATGTAGCCCTGTGAGTGAGATTAAATAAGAATACTGCAGCATATTAAAGAAACATAGAAGGGTATGATAAGGCACCATATAACATAGGTATATAAACTGGTAACCTGCAGGATTTATAATCCCGGATATATATATATATATAATGGAATTTCTTTGAAATTGAGATATATATATATATATACATACTAAGAAAGGAAAGAAAGCCAAGCTTAATATTTATATAAAGCACTGATTAATATAAAACAGGAGAGATTATAACATTTAATTTATTTCTCAATAACTGGTCTATTGTGCAAAAATAAGGGAGTCAATATTAAATGTTTTTAAGGAATTACTTCCTATTCCCTTGATTTTAAAGAAGTTTTTACTCGACGTTGTTTCCAATAATATAAAAATAAAGATTTATTGTTTTGTTTTTCTCAGGTTCTTTACTAAATATATTTAGATAGGGTTTAGTATGGTTTATGGGATATAGTAAGGGTTAATAGTGTTTTGTAGTGCTCAGACTTTGTCTAGAGCCTGGAGGACCCTCATGGCACTTGTAGGGTTAACCTAGGGGTTAATAGTGTACTATAGGGGTCTATATAGAACCCAATTGGACTGAGGTTATTATAGTTGGCTCTGTTGGGCTGCTCCGAAGCACTTTTTTGTGCCCATAGGGATTATTCTGAGGTGCGAGGTTCACCTCATAGATTTATGGCTGCGTGTTACTACGTAGCTCTCTTGGAGCCTACTCTTGGTCGTTTTTCAATGTCATCTCGCAAAGCAGGCTGCGAGGGACGTATTGAGGAATCTGTCTTTTGCTGGGACCGATGGAGCTACGAGGGCTAATTTAATGAGGCCCTATATTCCTAGTGAAATACAGAAACCTTCCATGTCTCCTTAACCCTTGCAGCACTGATTTTATTCATAAATAAAATACGTCTTTAATATTTAAACCTGCTCTTTAAGTCCATAGCAGCACATTTTACTTATCTGTCTATTTAAGAACCTTTTACAAAATACAGGCATGTCCTGCCTTGGTCATACAATAGGGTTTTGTCATGCCCAGGTGGGCCTCTGGACATTAGAACTGTTAAAATGTTACTGGCCCTGGCCATGGTTTTTCCCCTTATAAAGTATTGTGTCATGGCCACATGGGCGGTGGGACTGTTGGAGCCATGGTGACATGGAAAGGGTTAAATGTGTTCATGGTTATTCTATATGGCGATATTGTGACTGCATGTAATGACAGGAAAGATGAGATGAAGACACATAAACCAGGAGCTGGAATGGACATTTATTTGTGGTATGTGGGTCCCCTCTATATTTATTAAATATCCTGACATAACCAGCAAACAAAAGGTTAAACTGACAGGTGGGTTCAAGATTTTAATTCAGTAACTGCCATGTAAGGTCTAATATATAAAGACTGGTGCAGTCTGTACCTTTGTATTATGTACAGTTTTGCCACCATAGTCTGACACAAGCCCTTTATTGTAAAATATGTGCTGTGAAAAGTTATAAGCAGCATTAAGTACCATACGTATCCTCCTTCAGATACCACAAATAAGTGTTTTTGATGTACATTTATCATGAAAGCAATGTTTCTTTCAGATAGATATAACAATGTCCTATGTTATTCTTTCAACTTCATTGAATATCAGCATAAAATGTAGCCACTTTGAAAAGAGTTCCATTGAATGTTACCAACTTAATAAACACAGATAATTTGTATATATCACCAAGTGTCTAGGAATATAGTTTTTTTTTATGAAACTATTTTGAAAACATTTGATCTAAAAAGGATATTAGCTGCTAAATCTCTGTTTCCTGCTTTACCAAACAGACACACAAAATCAATTTTCTGTATTAAAATGTGCAGAGATAGGCATTATGATTTAACAGACATTCATTGAGATATTCTCAGTGTCCGAGGTTCCTTCTAACTTGACCAAAAAAATAAGGTCATCGATAGAGCAAACTCTAATAAGAAAAACAATCTGTTGCTGAGAATAAAATGGTAAAAATATTTTAAAAACAGAATTGTCATAAAATATGCTGACAAATAAATGGGCAATTTTATAACAATTTCATCATTAGATTTTGACTTGTGGGGCTTACAGGTTTGAACTGCCTAAATTTTAGCAAATTTTATAGTTACAACCGGTATCTTCTACAGTTCCTGTTTTCCTGTGGCATCTCTGCTGCTTCCTGGTAGTCATTGTTCTGATACTGGTCCATATCTGCTAGAAGGGATACCATGGGCCTCATGATTCTATTTGGTAGGATTGATCTAGGATCTTTTAAAGCCCATGGCAGGTTGAATTTCTTTATTTAGTAACTGATAAGCAATACCAAATTTTTTTTGTTTTTTAAAACTTACATTTGAACTTTATTATTGTAAATTCAATCTGATTTAATTCTTGCCATCCCCTATTAGCTGCGCAACATTGGACAGTGACCTATTAGGAGTTTTTATCTGCCTTGGCAAGCAAATTAGTTTAACAGAAAGTTTGGACAACCTCCTTGGGACCTAATAGACACAAATAGACACAAATAGAGGATAGAGAGAAGCATGCCAGCTACAGTCTGTGACACTAAAGTTCAAATGCAAGTAATGTTTTTTCACAAAAAACATTAAGACATAACAAACAATTAAAATAGTACAGCTTCCGACATAAATAAAACAGCTCGTTCTACAATCATTTTCAATCAATTAATTAGTGGGAGGTCTAGGGGATAATTCCGTTTTTATACATTTTCATCCATGGTTTATCCCATATTAACCAATTATTTACCTCTAAAAAAATGTATACCCAGATAGTGTTTTTTTTCAAATTCTCTGTTTTTATCTACTACTACCAGTACTTTGTTAAAAGAATGAAGTAGTGTTTTTTTTCCAATTTTTTACTGTTATCAGCTTAACTACTATAGTGACCTGGACAATAAAAGCTTTTTCTTTATGAGATAAATTGTCTGGAAACACATGGAATAATGCTATGTCTAGGGATGGAACAATAGATGTTTTCAAAATAAAGCTTGATGCCCACAGATTCTTCACAGAATTGCATTCCCATCACATATGTTTATATGATCCCTTATCACATATATAGTTGTGAGCGTACGAGTTGTTGCTAACGCTGCGGGCTCGCGTAGCGAGCCGCGGCCCTCGCGAAGCGAGGGCCGGGGCTCGCGTAGCGAGTCGCGGGCCTCGCGTAGCGAGGGCCGCGGCTCGCGCAGCGAGTCGCGGGCCTCGCAAAGCGAGGGCCGCGACTCGCGCAGCGAGTCGCGGGCCTCGCGTAGCGAGGGCCGCGGCTCGCGCAGCGAGTCGCGACTGTGCCAGGTTCTCAGTTGCTGGCAGGGAGCGCCGAAGGCGCTCCTTGCCAGCAACTGAGGACCCTCGCGAAGCGAGGGCCTCAGTTGCTGGCATGGAGCGCCGCAGGCGCTCCTTGCCAGCAACTGAGGACCCTCGCGAAGCGAGGGCCTCAGTTGCTGGCTTGGAGCGCCGCAGGCGCTCCTTGCCAGCAACTGAGGACCCTCGCGAAGCGAGGGCCTCAGTTGCTGGCTTGGAGCGCCGCAGGCGCTCCATGCCAGCACCTGAGGACCTCGCAAAGGGAGGTCTTCAGTTGCAGCAACTGCGACCCTTGCAAAAAAAAATTTACGTCGCAACACATTACGACACTCGCAAACAACATACGACACACGTTCACACACATTACGACACTCGCAAACAACATACGACAGACGTTCACACACATTACGGCCTCGCAACACTCGGACGCAACTCGCGAACATTACAAAATTACAAACACAATACATACACACAGCACATACATAAAAAACTGACCTACACAAACAGGAAGCACCCAGGACCTCAAAAATGCAACTTACAACTTCATTGCACTCAAAATAAAAGAGTTTAGACACTAAATACTTTGTTAAGCGACACAAAAAATGGCCGACGAATAAAACGAAAACGAGGCTACACACGCAAACACCATACGAGACACGTTACTACACATTACGACTTCGCAAACATCGGACGCAACACGCCGACATACAAACATTTAAAACTTAACAAAGACACACAACAAACACATAAAAAGCTTACCTACAGCAAGAGGAACCAGCCAGCACCTCAAAAAAACAAGTTACACCTACATTTAAATCAAAATAAACACTTTACACACTAATACCATCGCTAAGCGAGAGAAAAAATGGCCGACGAACAAAACGAAAACGAGGCTTCAGACGTAACTACACTACACTTACTCGCAATAATGAAACACATACTATGCGGAACGTATCACAATCATATTAAACACCATTTTGAACAGTAATACGCCTAAAATGGCGGATGGAACGCAAATTGTAAGCTGGAACGCAAATAGCGCATGCGTATTGCGTTCTAACGGTCTCACTTTCCAGAACTTTCTACAAGTTTATAAATACTGCCTATTTCCAAATAAAAAATACATTTCTCCTCAGGTGATCAACGGAGTGACTTCTGCTTTTACTTGAGAAGACAATTCTTTACTAATTTACTACTTTACATTGTGCAAATTACAACTGACAGGTAAGCTATAATATATTACATTTTATTATCAGGTCAGGTCAAACAAATACAAAAATAAACTAGGATTTATGTAGTCATCATGTATTGCACATTTATGTGTATAGGCTCACAAAAAAAAATAAACTGAGCTTTATGTATAGTGACCTCTGACACAAACATATATGTCTATAATGTATAGTCACATGTGACACGCACATATATGTCTATCATGTATACTGACATCTGACACGCACATTTCTGTGTATTGCCCCTTCATAGTGACATGTGACACGCACGTATATGTGTATAATGTATAGTGACATGTGAGACGCACATATATTATGTCTATAATGTATAGTGACATCTGACACGCACATTTCTGTGTATTGCCCCTTCATAGTGACATGTGACACGCACGTATATGTGTATAATGTATAGTGACATGTGAGACGCACATATATTATGTCTATAATGTATAGTGACATTTGACACACACATTTCTGTGTATTGCCCCTTCATAGTGACATGTGACACGCACGTATATGTGTATAATGTATAGTGACATGTGACACGCACATATATGTCTATAATGTATAGTGACATCTGACACGCACATTTCTGTGTATTGCCCCTTCATAGTGACATCTGACACCGACATATATGTCTATAATGTATAGTGACATGTGACACGCACATTTATGTGTATTGCCAATGCAACAAAATTAGCTTACAACAAAATCAGTAAACAAATACATTTAAATGACATTATATCTCATGTATACTGATATGTCGCACGCACATATATGTGTATCATCTATAGTTACATCTCACACACACACATTTATGTGTGTTAGAAAAAAATAAAAAATAAGGTTAATTTAACCATTTAAATTTGACTCATGTATACTAATATGTCACACGTACACTTCATGTATGTGACATATGTGTGTAGACACTAACAAAAAATAAGGTTAATTGAATTCATTTACTGCAATTCAATAGATCATATAAAGCTGAATCTTTCTATTTCTTTTAATATTCAAACAGACTCTGCATCAACAGCGTCTCTCAACAATTTGCACCGTGCACTGTGAAGCACAATCCCTTTTAAAGAACACCAACAAATTTGAAGAGGTAAGATACAACAAGACATTACATGCTCAAAAGGCCATGCTTTGCTAGATGAAAAATTATAAATATACAAATAACTATTTCACTTTCTTTTTCAAACAGACACTACAAGAACACCGGCGGATTAAGATTGCCAGGAAGGCACCGTCTCTCATTCAAAACTTCTATCAAGGTAAAGTATTAAGTATAAACAAGAAAGAACCATGAGCCTTATTCAATTGCAACTTTCTCAATTGAATAGAGCTCTATATAAGCACATAATATTTTTTTATACAGAACTTTTTAGTTACTGTACTTCTAACCACAATGAAGGTTTTCAATAACTAAAAAGTTTGCTCAAGAAATATGTTATGTGATTATATAGAGCCCTCTTCAATTGCCAAAATTGCAATTCAATGAGGACCTATATATCTTTAATGGCCAAGGGCCTCACTCAAATGTGATTTGCCCATTTCAATAGGGCTCTATATAAGCACAGAGCATATTTTTTAAAGGAAATTTTTCTTTTGTGAACACGTTCCTTTTGGATACAAGTTCACTAAATACAAAATTCCGTAAAAAATTATGCTCTGTGCTGATATTGAGCTCTATTCCATTGGTCAAAACACAATTGAATGACGAGCTCACAATATAACAAATGCAGTAACCAAAGGCCCTCATTCAATTGCTATTTTGGACAATTAAATATGCCTATAAATAAGAACTTTTAGTCCCTTACTCTATTTTAACAAATATATGTCATGTGCTTATTTACAACCTTAGAGTACTATTACATTGTAAAATATGCAATTGAATGAGGGCCAAACTATGCAACATATGGTACACACAAAGGCCCTCATTCAATTGCAATTTGCCCAATTGAATAGGGCTCTAAATAACAACATAACAATTGCTTAAAACTAAGGTTTTACTTAATAAAAAAATATCAAAAATACAGTTTTTCAATGACTACAAAATGATTTTAAATAATATGCTATGTGCTTATTTAGGGCACAATTCAATTAGCCAAATCGCAATTCAATAACACACAAACTGCTAAACACAAAACAGATTTTCTTATTAAATGTTTAACAACCTATAAGCCTTACAAAGAAGCCAAAATAAGAATAACAAAAGTGTTGCGCACCTAATAGCATTGTACAAAAAATCACACAAACACATAGGAAACTACATTAACATTCTTCTTTAATGTTTAACAACCTATAACCTGTACAATCAAGAAGAAATAAGTTTTGCACAAGTGATGCCCACCAAACAGGATTGTCAAAAAGTAACACAAACACATAGCAAACTACATTAATTATATTATTTCATGTTTCACTAACTATAACCATCCCAATAAAGGTTAAATAAGTATACCACAAGTGGTGCGCACAAAACAGGATTGTACAAAAACTAACATAAACACATAGCAAAATAAATTCATATTTTTATTTAATATATCACAACCCACAAGCCTTACTAAGAACCTTAAATAAGAATAACAAAAGTCGTGGGATTGTACAGAAAGTTACAAAAAATATTTTTGAAAAAAATAACCATAAATGATACAATACAGCCTAATTCATACATTTTTAACTTATTTAAAAGACATTTCACTCAAACAACATTTTCTATTTTACATTACAACAGATACTGCGTGAAGACAATCGGACGAGGACTTTTGCCACAGGACCGGACCATCGGACGAAGACTCGGACCAGACCAGCAGACGAGGAATTTCAACACAGGACCAGACCAGCAGACGAGGAATTTCAACACAGGACCAGACCATCGGACGAGGACTTTCACCAACGGACCACAACATCGGACGAGGGATATCGCTACAGGACCACAATATCGGACGGGGGCTATCGCCACAGGACCACACCATCGGACGAGGACTTCCGACAGAGGACCACACCATTGGACAACGATTTGGAAACGAGGACCAACAAACATTCGGATTTAAATCACACTTCAACCAAGGTAAACTATAATAAGTACTAAAGTATAAAACTAAAGAAACTGCTTTCAGTTGCATCCGTGTCAACAGAAAAATAAAATAATTAATTTACTATCTCCCTTATTTTATTTAAATTGCTACTATGCAATACATAGCTCAATAACCACATCACTTTTTTTTAAGCAAACAAGTTTTGCTGTCGTAAATATGTATCCACAAACAAAGTTTTTAATAAATAAAACCATTATTTTAAATAAATATGTTACATGCTTATTTACAGCAGTATTCCATTGCCCAAATTCTGAGCCACTGAAGGCAGGAATTATAAATTTAACTAAATATCAATGATACATTCATGATTTGCCTTTTATTTCAACAATTGTGCACAATAATCTTTAACAGGAATTACAAATTTAAATATACACAATTACATTTATTTGTTTCCGTTTACAGATTAATATGGCTGATAACGAGACCAAAGAAGACAAGAAAAGACGTCAAACTAGAGAAAGACAAGAGAGATGGGCCGCCCAGCAGACACCGGAGGAGAAAGAAATTCGAAGAGAAAAAGAACGCAAAAGACTTGCAAATAAAAGAATATCAGCTGCAAAAATGAAAGATAGAACCAAAAAAAATAAAAAAATAATAAAGCATTTACAAACTGTTCCTAAAACATCAGATGACATTTTACAACATACCAGTCAAGACAGACCAAAAAAAACAACTACAAAAACAAAGCATTTACAAACTCTTACTAAAAACTTACAGGACATTTCAACCGAACAAGTCCAACATATACCAAGAAAAGCTACGAAAAAAACTAAACATTTAGAACCTGTTGTTGAAACATTTCAGGACTTTTCATCTGATGAATATCAAAGTCAACATCCAATATGCGTTGCAAATTGTCCTTTAATGAAGTCTTTAGCAGTAGAGGTTCATAGTTGTGGGGACATGACTACTCAATGTCAATTTTGTGAGGCTTATTATTTTAAACAGGAGAGACCTCGAGATGGACAATTTATTAGTTGTTGTCAAAAAGGAAAGTTCAAACTTCCACAAAGGAAACAATTTCCAAACTATTTACTAAATATTATGACTCAACCTACTTTTCCAAATTACAACAATTTTAAGACAAACATAAGATCCTACAATAGTGCCATATCATTTGCATCTATGGGGGCAACATTGGCTGCTAATGTACCAGGACATGGTCCTTACTGTTTTAAAGTCCAAGGACAAATTTATCATCGGACTTCACATTTACATCCAGAGGAAGGAGAGCAAAGAAAATTCGCTCAACTATATGTCCTAGATACAATGGAAGCTGTTGACCAACGTATGCAGATGGAAGAAAATAAAAAATGCTTACCCAGTGTTTTTATAGAGCTAAATAACATTATGGACAACAATCCCTACAGTAAAGCTTACAAAAAATTGGCAGAAGTAGAAAATGAACAACTACTTCATGCACAAAGACATCAATTACCCATGCCAAAGGTTAATATGGTGCTTAAAAGAGACAGACATACTGATAAACGTCGTTATAACTTGCCAACATCAAATGAGGTTGCAATGGTCTTTCACAATGATGAAGGAGAACCACCATTTCAAAGAGACATTAGAGTATATCCCAGAAATCAGGACCAACCATTTATTAATATTAATATTTTAAGTCCAAATTTAGATCCAATGACATATCCCATCTTTTTCCCACACGGAGAAGCAGGTTGGCAACCAAAATTAAGCCTTCCCAGTTACCCAAATGCTAAAGCCAGAATCCGAAATAATGTTTCTATGCTTGAATTTAAAGTTGCTCAAATTGCCATTAGAGATGATTTTAATCCCATTTTATGTGGTGGAAAACTAACACAACAATGGATTATTGATTCATATTTGCAAGTTGAGGCAAATAATTTAAACTTTATAAAATATCAACAAGATAAACTACGTGTAGAACAATATTGTGGACTCATGGACTATGTTGCTGACGTGGCTACAAGCAGAGACATGACAGCTGGCAAAGCCATCATTTTACCATCTTCCTTTCAAGGATCTCCTCGAAATATGAGAGAAAGATACAATGATGCTATGGCTATTGTGACTAAATTTGGAAAACCCGATTTATTTGTGACATTTACATGTAATCCACAATGGCCAGAAATTCATCAAAATCTACTTCTTGGACAAAGTGCTTCAGATCGACCAGATTTAGTAGCCAGAGTTTTTAAGATAAAATTAAATGAATTAATACGTGACTTTACTATAAATCAGTTATTTGGCAAATGTCTTGCTTATGTATATACCATTGAATTTCAAAAAAGAGGCCTTCCACATGCACATCTTCTCATAATACTTCAAGAGAAAGATAAATTAGATACTTCGGCCAAAGTGGATGCAGTCATAGTTGCTGAACTACCGGATCCAGAACTATATGGTAGACTATATGAGATTGTTACTCATCGCATGATTCATGGACCCTGTGGAGACCTTAATCCACAATCACCATGTATGGAAAATAATCAATGTTCCAAAGATTTTCCCAAAGATTATAGAGACAAAACATATGCCAATTGTGATGGATATCCACTTTATAAAAGAAGAGAAGGAGATAGTGCCATTATTCGTGGAAAAAAAGTGGACAATAGATATGTAGTACCCTACAATCCACATTTACTCATGAAGTACAACGCCCACATCAACGTAGAAGCCTGCACTTCCATCAAATCAATTAAATATGTCTACAAATATATTTACAAAGGTTACGATGCAGCTACTGTAGTCGTCAAAAGTGCAGACAACCCTGAAAGTAGTGAGTTAGTACATGATGAACTTGCATCTCATGTAGATGCTCGCTATGTCAGTGCGCCAGAAGCTATGTGGCGGCTTTTAAAATTTGAAATGCATGATAGATCACATGCAGTATATAGGTTAGCAGTACATTTGCCACAACGACATTTAGTCTATTTCCATTCTGGAAATGAAATGAATGCATTGGCCCAAAGTGAAGATCGTCACACTACACTAACTGCATGGTTTGCATTAAATTCCACTGATGCTCAAGCAACACAATACTTATATATTGAAATTCCATATCACTATGTTTTTGTGAATGGATTATGGAGAGCAAGAAAAACAAGAGGCAATAAAATAATTCCACGAATTTACACAGTCAGTCCAAGAGATGTTGAACGATTTTGCTTACGGATATTACTTTTAAATGTTCCAGGAGCACAAAGTTTTGAACAATTAAGAACTGTTAATGACATTGTATATGAATCCTTCCATTTAGCTGCAAGAAATAGAAACTTACTCGCTGATGATACAGAGTGGGAAAGATGTTTAGAAGAAGCAGCACAATGTCAAATGCCACGACAGATGAGAGAACAATTTGCTTTTATTTGTATCTTCTCAAATGCTCCAAATGCATTAGCTTTGTGGGAGACTTTTAAAAGTAATATGGCTGAAGACTTTATGCGACGATACAATGAACCCATTGCACACTTAAAAGCCTTAATGGAAATTCAAGAAGTCTTTTTAACTCATGGATTAAGTTGTGCAAGTTTTAATTTGCCTGATCCAGGTCTAATAGATGACATTAACTTTGAAGACTATGACATTCAACTACAAGCAGAAAGAACACAAGAAAGACTTGCAACTTTAAATACACTACAATTGCAAGCATTTCATGCCATTAAAAATGCTATAGATGATGACATGGTGACAGAGCGTTATTTCTATCTTGATGGACCTGGCGGATCAGGGAAAACATATTTGTACAATTTATTAATGAGTTCAGTACGAGCACAAGGACAAATAGCAATGGCGTTTGCCACTACTGGAATTGCTGCACTTTTATTAGAAGGTGGAAGAACTGTTCATAGTGGATTCAAACTGCCAGTGCCTATTTTGGAAAATTCAGTGTCAGATATTCGCATGACATCCTTACAAGCAAAGAAATTGAAGAAATGTAAATTAATTATAATAGATGAGGCCACAATGATGTCATGCTATGCCCTCCAATGTATTGACCGTTTGCTTCGTGAAGTCATGGATAATATTTTTCCATTTGGTGGTAAGGTAATTTTGTTGGGTGGCGATTTTAGACAAACATTACCTGTCGTTGTACATGGAAATCGAACAGACATTATTGAAACATGTATAAAGTCAAGTACAGTATGGAAACATTTTACCCATCTTCAACTGCAACAAAATATGAGATCAGAAGGCCAAACTGATTTCAATGATTGGCTTATTAAAATTGGAGAAGGAAGAACAGAAAAAATACTACATTTACCTGACGACACTGTAGAGATCCCACCTCATATGATTTGTCAACAAGATATTATATCGGCTATATTTGAAGGGAGCATAAATAACGAAGAATATTCTGAGCTTGCCAACCAAGTCATACTGACGTGTAAAAATAAAGATGCATTAATACTCAATAATGAAATCTTAAAAAAAATTAATGCACCACAAAAAAATTATCACAGTGCTGATTCTGTACTTGCTGATGACAATGAAAGTCAGGCAAACTTTTCAACTGAATTCATTAACTCTTTAACTCCTTCTGGAATGCCACCACATATTTTGCAGCTAAAGAAAGGTGCAATTATCATGTTACTGCGAAATATGAACCCCAAAAAAGGCCTATGCAATGGCACAAGGTTAATTGTTCAACAATTAAAGGACCATTTTATAGATGCTGAAATTTTAACTGGGACCCATAAAGGAGAGAGAGTTTTCATACCAAGAATAGATTTAGCACCAAGTGAAAGTAGTCTCCCTTTTATACTTCAAAGAAGACAATTTCCCATTATTATGGCATTTGCCATGACCATTAATAAATCACAAGGTCAGACTTTCAAATCTGTGGGTATTTACTTGGAAGAACCAGTTTTTGCACATGGTCAATTGTACGTTGCGTTGTCACGGTGCAAAAATCCACAGGCTATTAAAGTTTACATTGAAAACAATGAAAGTCAAGGTGATTTATTAGAAGATGGACGTATTTTTACTAAAAACATTGTCTACTATGAAGTACTATAACTTTGCAGGATACAAACTAAAGCCATGCAAACATTTTGGAAAAACATTCAAAAATACAAAACAATTTGTTGTTTAATTCAGTCATAATTAATGGAAGTCATGTTTATGGATAATTCGCCTCACAAAATACTTGCCTTGCATTTCTATGAAAAATTATGTTAAAATGTGAAGTCACTATGTTAAGGTTTCATTCATGTTTATCGCCAGTTTATGTGCTCAGTAATGAATTACTTTAATTACGTACGGTTTAAGGAGAGTTTTTACTGTATGCCTTCCTCTACATTCAATGTATATTAAACTTAACAATTATTCTGATACAAATTGCATGTTAATACTGATTAATTTAAAGTTAAACTGTTTTTACATTCAAATGTTAATACTTTTAATTCAAAATTATGTTACAAAATGTATTTACTATGTTCCTGTTTATAATGTTCAAAATTACACAAATGTTTTGCAAAAATTCCAAAGTTACATAAAAAATAAAGTTCAATTTTAAAAATATATACTTTCAAGGTTATTCCTTACATATATTTTAAACTTCATGTTAAAATTCGGCACGTTGCAAAAAGTCTTTTTACTTTTTACTTTCCTCTGGATTCTATGTATATTAAAGTGAACAATTCTTCAGATACAAAATTCATTTTTAAAAACCATTACATCAACGTTTTACAAAAATACATCTTCATATCACAATACTTACAAGGGTCAAAAATATATTTAAATAACTAAACAACTTCACAAACATATACATTACATTGCCGTCATTTTTTGACGGGCAAGTCGCTAGTTATTGCATAATCTCCAGCAACGGTCAAGTTTAGAATCTTTCATTATTAAGGCCACTTTAACAGGTACTATGTACCATCGCTGGGTGGTTTTAAAATAAACCTCTCTGAATGCCTGGTACTTGTTTTTTGGGGGGTAAACATTAAGGCATTAAACCAATTTTCTGAAGGGATCCTTAGATTAAAATCGTTTTCCCATTTTATCATTGCCTGTGTTTTCTCTAATTCATTTTCTTTTTTCAATACCTTATAACATTTTGATATTAAATGTTTACCATCCTTTGTTACAGCTAATAACTCAAACTGAGTATGTTCTCTATTTTCTATTATTCTATAGTTGGATTTGTGAATAGTTATTTCTAAAGTTTCATATTCCAACCATTACTTGGATGTTAAACCAAATTTTGAGATCAGACAGTCAAATGATTTAAATTCAGTTTTGTCTTATAAGTCACTTAAGCTGAAGATATTCCAATTTCTCCAGTCCTCCAAAAAAGTTAAGTCAAGTTTATTTTTCAACCAGTTTAACAGTATACCAGGAGATGGAAACTACATCAAATTTAATTTTGCTTTCCACTCATACCATATGGTATATCCTGTTTCTATTACATTTAATGAATTTACTTTTCCTGTTATACCCAGTATTCGACATTGTCATGATTTAATTGTTTAAGTACTATGTGTTATTGTATGGTTATATGTTGACTGTACATGGTTATTATGTATCCTAGTTATAATATATTATGTGGGAAAAATTTATATAGAACATATGTGGAATTGGTAAGCATGCTCTGCATAGAAGTTAGCTGCAGATCATTGCACACATACAGACCTTGGGTCAAGACAGATGTATGTACTTCAAGTAGTCTTAAGCAAACACTTGAGTTTAACATCAAGGTTTTTTCACTAGCCAGCTATAGATATCTGATGAATTTGATCTCAAGAGCTTTGATAGCCCAAGGTTGCAAGCCAGATGGGCTGACATTACACATGCACAAATGTACACAATGGTCTGGTACTGGAGAGTATAAATATGTTGTTTTGATCTTTCAATAAACGTTGAGAGATAGTTTTCACATATCCACAGTGTGAGACTATTTCTGTGTGTTGTATCCTGTCTTGGGGAGTGGTCTTGCCATGGGCCACTAGTAACCTGTATCCAGTATTCTCTGCCTGTACTTTTTTGGCCTTGCCCTCTTCAGAAGCCATCTTTTGTGCCACAGAGAAGAAGCAGATTGTGACAGACATTATCTACAGGCGATAGATCTTTTTTCATTTTTAACCAATTCGCCTTGTTGAATTGAGAGGACCAATTTAAAACATGTGACAGCATTACTGCTATATAGTGATCCCTAATGCATGGTGATCCAATGCCTCCTCTAGAAAAACTCTGCTTTACTGTTGCTAATTTTAATCTGGGTGTTTTAGCCGTATATATAAATTTATCTCGCAATGATTGAGATTTCTTTATAATATGACTAGGAACTTCTAATGGTAAACATCTGAATATATCATTTATTTTCGGCAAAATTTAAATTTTTATTGTAGCCACTCTGCCAAGCCAAGATAGAGATAAGTCTTTCCAGCTTGTAAGCAATATTTCCAATTTGCCATATAGTTTAATTAGGTTCAACCTTGTCAATTCCTTCAAATTACTCGTAAAGACAATCCCCAGACACGAAATTTGATTAAAGTTACAATTGGTCTCACTTGTATTTCATAATGAAATTCTCTGATTACTATCTAAATTCATTGTAAGTATTTCCATTTTGGACATATGAACTTTATAGTATGCTAAAGTACCAAACGTCTTAATCACATTTTGAACATGTTGTAATGATGTGCTAGGGATCAACAATGTTAAAATAACATCATCTGCAAAGAGCATGATTTTATATGACTCTTTCTTAATCTCTATACCTTCAATCTCTTCACTTCTAATGGTTTCTGCAAGAGGCTCCATCATTAATGCGAAGACCAATAGGGCGAGAGGGCATCCTTGATGGGTACCGTTAGTCTTGCAGACCAAGATTGTACTAGTCCCCTGATGTATGCCTTATGGGCATTCCATGTTACTATACTACTTTTGACTGATTTGTCATTTATATTGAAAAAAATCTATTTCTATTTGAAGTTTAAGTTGGTTCTCAAAGCTCTTACATAACGAGAGGTCTATTTTTCTTCTATAGAAGAGTTCAATTTGATTCTGTCCTCTTAATTGTAGTTCAATTGTGGCATGTTCGGACGAATCAATTATTCTGATTTTGACTGAGAAAATTTCTCTTATAGTCTCCAAGTTGACCAAAAAATAGTCCAGTCTGGAGTCTCATGTCGGTGTGAAAAATAGGTGCAATCTTTTTCCGTTCCATGCATCAGTCTCCACACATCATATAACCCAAATTTCAAGAGGCTGTCGTGGAATAATTTCGCTTTTCCTAATAGTTGACCATCTGGTTCGGGACATTTATTAGATTTCCTATCGATTTTAGGGTTTAGAATCATATTTAAGTCACCACATATAATTGTAGTTCCTATTTTAATTCTATTTATGTGTTTCAAAATGTTATTTAAAAATGTGTTTTGTCCCTTGTTGGGGGCATATATATTAACTATTGTATATTTTATTTGATTCATTTTCCCTATCCAAATAATATATCTCCTCTCTGAATCGGTTTCTCTGAAAGCTTCAATGATACTAATTATTTTATTAAACAGAAAAGAGACCCCTCTGCATTTCTTTTTATATGTAGCATCAATTTTGGTATTTAATATGCTATCCCTCACATAGGGTATCTGCCAGTGCATCTCTTGGATGCAAACAATGTCTGCATCCATGTTTTTAAGTTGATTTATTGCTACCTGTCTTTTAAAGGGTAGATTCAGTCATTGAACGTTCTGCGTAAAATATTTAATAACCATTTAAAAAAAAAAAAAGGTATATTTAGACCATCCCTTGGATACCTTCTCCCCATTTAACCTCCGGCTCTCCCACATGATAAACACATATACATTCATTTTCACATTGCTGTACAAATATATTGATGAAAAAAGATGGAAGTTTTGATCATTACACTTAGCCAGACCTTAACTAAGTCTAACTGCCTCCGATATGTTTCCCAGTCAGGGATCTTAGGTTTTTCTTAAGGTAACAGACAGCCGCTGATTCTATCATTCAAGGATAAGTGCTTATATCCAATATGCTACAGACACCAAAAAAAATAAAATAAACATTTTTGAGTGTTAGTGGTTTCTTACAAAAATTGATTTTGGCCTTAAATGCTTATATTTATATTATTTAAGATGCATTCTATTTCTGTAATTATTGTGATCAAATCCTGTGTGTTTGTATGCAGTAGTCTACCATTCCAAATAGACAATATTTAATAACATTTTAAGTGAAAAAAGTGACTGTAAAAACTTGTTAATAGTACCGATCATTTTCAGTTATAATTGGTGATCATATGTTATTTATTTTACTATCAATTAATTATTTTTGGGCATTAATTATGAGTCATTACTCATATATTGTAGAGAAGAAAAAAAATAAACTGTGCAATGTGTCAACAAATATTATTAAAGTTATTTAGTCTCAACATATCTCTCTCACATTAAAGCATTTCTCTAAATCTAATTTTCAGAGGCTATAGTTACTCCTTTTTTCTCTTTTTTTGGACTTTCTTCCAGTCAAAAAGATGAGTATTTATTGGCGTAGGTATTTAAGAGGTTGTTTCATCAAATGTGATTTTCCAATCTCTCAAAATATCCTCACCTTCAGTTATCGTATTTATGACCTTTTTGTCTGATTTCCTTTGGTGACAATCAGTTTGGGGCGGAAACCAAATTTATACAAAATATGTTCTCTCCTCAAGGCCTTTGTTATCTCTTTAAATTTTTTCCTCCCAGCCAGAGTGTCACCAGATAAATCTGTAAAAATTATAACATTTTCAAATGGAGGGTCAAATTTAGCCTCACATTGTGAGGAATTGAATCTGCTGGGTTTTGAACCCTGGTCCCCAGGCTGCTATACCTCTTCCCTACCACTGCGCCAGCCTGCCTTTTGTGAATTTCATTGAGATCTGATAAGCTTGACTCTGCTAGCAATATTATCAGTACCTAAGTCTCTTCAGCTGTGTCTGCTCAGGTGTCTGGTCCTTGGCCTATATCAGTGATGGCGAACCTTTTTGAGCCCGAGTGCCCAAACCGCAATACATGCCAACTTTTTTTTTCTCTAAGTGCCAACACGCCAATTAAACCTGAATACTGAGTCTTAGACGAACAACGACAGGAACGCAGAGCGTTGAAAATAAAACAAATGGCAGTTAGTGCGCGCCACGCAAATGGTGCTCAGAGGAGCAAAAGCCTCACATTATGTGGCAAACAGCATTGCCAGCCTTACAATTGTATTCCCGTCATTTTTGATAAAATTATAGACTGATCATTTCTTTGTCATGGACAAAAAAAATCCGAAGGGGATCAAATACTCCCCCCCCCACTGTATGTATATATATATACATTTATAGAGAGAGGAAATTAATATTACATTAATAAGCCCATTCACATGTCTAAAAGGCAGGGCCATGCAAATGAGAATACAATGCACCTCACTCTTTTAATCCAAAAATAGCAATTTTATACATTGCTCCCTTAATGCATATGCCCGCTTCCCCTTGTCGCCCCCTTCTCCCTTGTCTCTCCCCTTCTCTCTTGACTACCACTCCCTCTTGTCTCCCCACATCATTGTCTCTCCCTCCACTCTTGTCTCTCACTTTCTCACTCCCCCTTGTCTCTTACACCCTTCTCTCTCTCCCATTCTCCCTTGTCTCTCCCCTGCCCCTTATGTCTCCCCTTCCCCCTTGTCTCTCTCCCACCCTTGTATCTCCCCTTCCCCCTTGTCTCTCCCCCACCCTTGTATCTCCCCTTCCCCCTTGTCTCTTCCCCCATTTTTCCGTCTCCCCCCACCCTCCTCTCTCGCCTCTTGTCTCTCCCCTCCCCCTTGTCTCTCCCTCCAGCCTTGTCTCTTCCTTTCTCCCTTGTCCCCCCCCCCTTGGATCATACACCCTTCTCTCTCCCCTCCCCTTGTCTCTCCCCTTCCTCCTTGTCTCCCACCACCCCTGTATCTCCCCTTCTCCCTGGTCTCTTCCCTCCATCCTTCTCTCTCTCCCACCCTTATTTCTCCTCTCTTGTACCGCTCACAATTGTCTCTGTTTTCTCCCTTGCCTCTACCCCCCCTTGTCTCTTTCCTTCCCTGTGTCTCTCCCTCCTCCTTTCTTTCCATTCTCTACCTCTCCCTTTTGCCTCTCCCCTCTCTCTCACTCCTCCCTTCTCTCACTCTCCCTTTTGCATCTCCCTCTTCCTTTCTCTCTCCTCTCCCTTCCTCTCATGTGCCTCTACCTTCTCTCCCATCTCACTCTCTTACTTCTTCCTTTCCCTTCTGCCTCTCCCTATTTTCTTTCTCTCCATCCTCCCTTCTCTCTGCTCTCCTTTCTTCCTCCCTCCCTCCCTCTTTCTCTGCTTATCTCTCCCCCACCCTTGTATCTCCGTCACTCTTGTCTCTACCCCCACCCTTGTCTCTCCTTGTACTTCACTATTGTCTCTCCCACCATTCACTCTCTCTCCCCCTTGTCTCTCCCCTCCCCATTGTCTCCCCGCTTGTCTCTCCCCTTCCCCTTGTGTCTCCCATTACCCTTGTCTCTCCCCCTGGTCTCTCCCACCCTGCTCTCTCTACCCCCTTGTTTCACCCAACCTTGTCTCTCCCATTCTCCCTTGTCTCCCACACCCTTCTATCTCTCTCCCACACTTCTCTTTCCCATTCTCCACTGTCTTCCGCCTTCTCTCTCCCCTTCTAACTTGTATCCCCCACCCTTCTCTTTCCCCTCTTGTCTCTCCACTTCCCCTTGTCTCCCCCTTCTCCATTGTCTCTCCCCTTCTCCCTTATCTGTCCAACTCCCCATTGGCTCCCTACACCATTGTCTCTCCCTCCACTCTTGTCTCTCCCCTGCCCCATAACTCTTACCTTACCCTTGCCTCTCCCCCTGCGGATCTCGAGGAGAGTCTGTTCGCCTGCGCCGCGCGCGCACGCTAGCACAGCCCTTCCTTTTTTAAGTGACGGGAGAGCGCTCAGGCGCCGTGCTCGCGCACAATGAGCAGACCCAGCATGTTGATCTTCCTGCTGACTTTGATGCATTTGTGCGTTTGGCTATCCGTATTGATCTGAGACTTTCTGTCCAACTCCCCATTGGCTCCCTACACCATTGTCTCTCCCTCCACTCTTGTCTCTCCCCTGCCCCATAACTCTTACCTTACCCTTGCCTCTCCCCCTGCGGATCTCGAGGAGAGTCTGTTCGCCTGCGCCGCGCGCGCACGCTAGCACAGCCCTTCCTTTTTTAAGTGACGGGAGAGCGCTCAGGCGCCGTGCTCGCGCACAATGAGCAGACCCAGCATGCTGCCGGCGACCTATGGCTGCGTGCCCACAGAAGGGGCACGGCGTGCCACCTGTGGCACGCGTGCCATAGGTTCGCCACCACTGGCCTATATAAAGCACTTCCTGTCAAATGTACCTTGCCAGATTATTGTGTGGTTCCTGATCACTTCAATAAAGCTTGTTCCTGTTTCACCTACAAATTGCTGAACTGGATTATTGCTGACCTTGGCTGCTGGTCTCCACAACCTTGTGAGTCCATATCATTACAGAATAATCTGGCCCTTTCATGGAGACCGCCGGGTCAGATTCTGCATTGGCCCAGCAGATTGTTTTATTTGCAAGAACTGTGCAGACCCAGCCACAGACCATTCAAGTGCTGCAGGACCAGGTAGCTGAACTGCAGGCCCAACAGGTTGCTTTTACTGCAAGAAATGTGCAGATCCAGGCATAGACCATTCAAGTGCTGCAGGACCAGATAGCTGAACTACAAAATAAAATTCAGTCAATGCACAGTGAGTATACCAGCTACAGGGCACGAGATGTTGCGGCTGCTACTGTTACACCTGCACAAGATGCCCGCTTGCCCCTACCAGAAAAGTTTGGAGGAGATTGCAAAAAATTTAGGGGTTTCCTAAATCAATGCCGTTTGCACTTCATGATGTTACCTCAACGATTTCCATCTGAAAGAGAGAAGGTGGGATTTATTTTTTCCTTATTCAAAGATGAAGCCCTGGCTTGGGGCTCCCCTCTTCTGGAACAGGACAGTCCAGTCTTGGGTAATCTAAATGACTTTCTTGAGGCCATGTGCCTAGTTTTTGATGACCCAAATCGATGTGCTACAGCAGAAGCCACTCTACTTCATTTGCATCAAGGGAGGCGCTCGGTGGCTGAATATGCTGCTGAATTCAGACAGTGGGTTGCTGATACTACCTGGAACCAATCAGCCCAGAGGTTCCACTTCAGAAAAGGTCTCTCAGAAGCTATAAAAGATGAGCTAGCTCGTGTTGATCTTCCTGCTGACTTTGATGCATTTGTGCGTTTGGCTATCCGTATTGATCGGAGACTTTCTGAAAGAAGATTGGAAAGACAGGGCTCTTTTAGACCAAGTACTACTCCAATTTCCTATTAAAGAACTTCCACCTCGATCCCACAAACACCTACAGACTCTGAGCCAGAGGCTATGCAGGTAAATCTAATAAGAGGGTCATTATCCAACGAAGAAAAACCGTGGCGAAGCACTCACAATTTATGCCTGTATTGTGGTAGTGCAGGGCACTATGCCATCAATTGCCCTAGCAAATCCAAAAGAACAATAGCTATGGCGGCTGAGGGTGCACAGATTCAACACCAATCCCAGATTTCAGATCAACTGGATTCTGTCACACAACCCTTGTTTTCTCTGGCTCATGGTGAAGAGGGTATGTTGACTCAACATCCTCATTTTGTGGTGCCTATCACGTTGCAATGTGGTGATCGTAAAATTTCAACTACAGCTATGATAGATTCTGGAGCAGGCGGAAACTTTATGGACATTAAATTTGCAGCAGGGAATAGAATTCAGTCTATCCCTAATTCTTCACCTGTGTTAATGGAGACAGTTGACGGTTCTCCACTTACGTCAGGCCCGGTTACACATGAGACTGTGCCCTTAATGTTGACTGTGGAAGTGAATCACCATGAGGCTATCTCTTTCCACCTAATTTCCTCAACACAATTTGCAGTGATTTTGGGGGTACCTTGGCTGGCTCTGCATAACCCACAGATTGATTGGAAGATCAGAACGTTGTCCTTTCCTTCAGAACACTGCTTAATGAATTGTCAACCCTCTAAGGTAACACCTGTTGCCACAACAATTAATGAAATGGTTGCTACAAACTTGACTAAGCTTCCTCTACAATATCGGGATTTTGCAGATGTCTGTGATAAGAAGAATGCTGATCAGCTTCCACCACACAGGCCTTATGATTGCCCAATAGAGCTGTTGCCTGGGGCTGCTATCCCATTTGGCCGTATATATTCCCTTTCTGAGCCTGAATTGAAAGCTCTTCGTGAATACCTACAAGAAAATCTTGCCAAAGGCTTTATTCGACCATCTACTTCTCCAGCAGGAGCCCCTTTTTTCTTTGTAGAAAAGAAAGATGGCAGCCTACGGCCATGCGTTGATTACAGGGACATTAATAACATCACTGTTAAAAACCGCTACCCCCTTGCCTCTGATTCCTGAACTTTTGGAGAGACTTCGCTCAGCTAAAATATTTACGAAGCTTGATCTTCGGGGGGCATATAATCTGGTTCACATAAGACCCAATGATGAATGGAAAACGGCTTTCAGAACCAGGTACGGGCATTACGAATATCTAGTAATGCCTTTTGAGCTGTGTAATGCCCCTGCAACTTTCCAGCATCCTATCAATGATGTACTACGAGATCTCCTGGATCAGTTTGTTGTGGCATATTTGGATGATATCCTAATATTCTCTGATAATCTTGAAAACCACAGAAAACAGGTCCGTATAGTTCTAGAGCACCTTCGTACCCACCGCCTATACATTAAACTAGAAAAATGTGAGTTTGAACAAACAGAAATTCAATTCCTGGGGTATGTAATAACTCCCAAAGGTTTAAATATGGACGCAAGTAAAATTAAAGCTGTGCTGGACTGGCCCATCCCCAAGAATGAAAAAGATATTCAGAGATTTGTGGGGTTTGCCAATTTTTACAGGCGTTTCATTAAGAATTTCTCTGCCGTTATTACACCGATCACTGAACTCACACGTAAAGGGACTCCTTTTCAGTGGTCCGATAAGGCGGATACCGCATTTTCGCGATTGAAGACTCTGTTTACCTCTGCCCCTGTCCTGGTACATCCTCAGCCGGAATTACCATTTATTGTGGAAGTTGATGCTTTTGATTCAGCTGTTGGTGCTATACTGTCTCAAAGGACTGGACCTAAGATGCTGTTACATCCATGTGCCTTCTATTCCCGCCAGATGGTGCCAGCAGAAATAAACTATGACATAGGGAATAAAGAACTATTGGCTATAAAAGCTGCCTTCACCGAATGCAGACATCTCTTGGAGGGAGCTACCCATCCAATTACTGTCCTCACAGATCACAAAAATCTGGAATGTATTCGAAGAGACTGTCAGCCAGACAAGCACGCTGGTCCCTATTCTTCTCGAGGTTTAATTTTTTGGTTACATACCGTCCTGGCTCCAAGAATGGTAAGGCGGATGCCTTGTCTAGAATAGCTGACCCCCTCCATACTACCGTAACCAAGACCACCATCTTGCCGGAGGATATATTTATAGGAGTTACATTTCCTTCTGATCTGATGTCTCGCATTAAAAAGGGCTACGCTGAAGACCCAGTTCTTCGTGATCCTCCTCGTGACCTCCATATGACGATGCTTAATGGGCTTTGGATTTTTCAACAACGTCTGTTTGCTCCGGAGTCAGTGCGACTGGACCTTTTACGTCTCTACCATGACTCAAAACAAGCAGGTCATCCAGGAATCCGAAAGACGCAAGACCTACTTGCCCGATCCTTTTGGTGGCCGAAGTATCATGAGGATGTTAAGAAGTATGTGTCCTCTTGTGATGTATGTGTCAGACATAAGACTCCTCGCTCATCCCCTGTTGGCTTGCTTCAGCCTCTTCGATTCCTCATCGTCCCTGGGGATCTATATCCATGGACTTTATTGTGGAACTACCTCCCTCTAAGTAACTCACTACAATTCTTGTTGTTGTGGACAGGTTAACTAAGATGGGTCATTTCATACCAGCTCGTGCTCTCCCTTCAGCTAAACAAACGGCTGACCTGGTTATTCGGGAAATATTTCGCTTGCATGGAGTGCCTGATGAAGTAGTTTCTGACAGGGGAGTGCAGTTTACATCTCGTTTTTGGAAACATTTTTGTTCTAATCTAGGTATTAAGGTAAAAGATTAGACTTTGGAGCAATATTTGCGGTGCTATATTAGTTACCTGCAGGATGACTGGCTGGATTTTCTACCCACGGCGGAGTTTGCCTATAACAATGCCCAACACTGCTCCACTTCTTTGAGCCCATTTTTTGCCAACTATGGTTACCATCCGACCTTTCTAGTCAGTCTCCCAATTACTACTTCCATTCCTGCCGTCACTGACCGGCTAACCGCCTTACGTGATTCCCAAGCACTGTTGAAAGAGACTCTTTTGGAGGCTCAGGAATGCTACAAAAGAGCTGCTGATAGGCATAGAAAGGAGGCCCCAGTCTATCACGTTGGTGACAAGGTGTGGCTGTCAACAAAGAATCTTAAGCTTCGGATTCCTTCTCATAAATTGGGTCAAAGGTTCATGGGACCTTTTGAGATCATTGCTCAGATCAATGCTGTCACTTTCCGTTGGCAACTCCCGAATTCCATTAAAATACATCCAGTGTTTCACGTTGCACTGCTTAAACTTTTTCATGAAAATACTTTCCCTGGCCGAGCCCTGCCTGCCCCACCTCCAGTCCTCGTGGATGGTGAGGATGAGTACGTAGTGGAAAAAATTCTTGACTCCAGGATCTTCCGTAACAAGCTTCAGTATCTGGTTCGCTGGAAAGGCTATGGTGAGGAGGAGAGTTTGTGGGAACCAGTGGTCAATATTCACGCTCCTGATCTCCTTCGGTCTTTTCATGTGCAGTACCCTGCTAAACCAGGTAATAGGGCATCCAGAGGCTGCACCTATAGAGGCGGGGGTAATGTGAGGAATTGACTCTGCTGGGTTTTGAACCCTGGTCCCCAGGCTGCTATACGTCTTCCCTACCACTGCGCCAGCCTGCCTTTTGTGCATTTCATTGAGATCTGATAAGCTTGACTCTGCTAGCAATAGTATCAGTACCTAAGTCTCTTCAGCTGTGTCTGGTCAGGTGTCTGGTCCTTGGCATATATAAGGCACTTCCTGTCAAATGTACCTTGCCAGATTATTGTGTGGTTCCTGATCACTTCAATAAAGCTTGTTCCTGTTTCACCTACAAATTGCTGAACTGGATTATTGCTGACCTTGGCTGCTGGTCTCCACAACCTTGTGAGTCCATATCATTACACACGTCTTGATGCTTTCAACCCTTTTTCCTTGTATTCTAAGAAATTAAATGTTACTATTACATCTCTGACAAAATCATCTGTTAAGCCTCTAGGTAGAGGGATTCTATGTGCCCTATCTAAAATGTTATCCCATTGTTTCTTTAATTTTACTAAATATGAAAAAAAGATAATAAAAGGCAGGTAAATCACTAGGAAGAATAGTCTCCAGGGACTCCGCTTATGCGCAAATTGTTACGCATGGAGTGATCTTCCTGGTGTGCCATCTTAACTTTAAGTTGATTTAATTCCCTCTCTAGTGAATGTGTATATTTAACCACTTTTTGACAGTCTGTAATTAGCCTTTCCTGTGTATCTTCTAGTTCTTCAATTCGTTCTGTAAGATGGATAATTGCTGACTTATTATTTGAAATTTCTTGAGTCATTTCTTTTTTTAATGTAATTTGAAAGTCTAGTAACACTTTTTTCATAGTCACTGTAGTTAATAACTCATCTACAGGTGAGAATAAGGTGTTTGTGGGGTCTACCTCTGTTAATACCCCTATTTTACTCTGCAAGGCAGGTGATTAAGGGTAATTTGATGTTTCAAGCTGTAAACTATTCATTGCTTTAGTTCTTTCTTTAGGGGACAAGGAGGCAACCAAAGAGGGTGTGGCCGATTTAGATTTTTTGTCTTTAACTTTCCCTATTGAAGGATTAGAGTCTTTGCTTTTTCATCATGACTATTCCTCTCTTGACATTTAAGTCAGGATGATCAATTGACATCTTTTTTCAAGTTGTAGCAAAGTCTAGTTTAGATAGATATATATAGATATATATATATATATATATATATATATATATATATATATATATATATATATATATATATATATATATATATATGTGTGTATAGGTGGATAGGCTCTCAAGGGCATAAATCGCACTGCCAGGAGTGTGGTTTCTAGACCCTGCAGTTTTCAAGGTAATCTCTAAAGACATGTTTAATATGCAAAGGGTTTCTGGTGTGCATCTGTAACTTATGTCTGGTAAAAACACACTTATGTGTGGGAATTGTGAACACTGTATTCTAGAATTGTTTTCTTATGTGTATTTGTGTATATATATATAAAGTTTCTGTGTCTTTGTAACTTTACTCAATGCTTTACCTTTGGGCAGGGAGGTGATTGATCTGTATTATGTGACATGTGCAGGGTCTGGCCCACCCCCCACAGTCAGCATGGCAGACCACTTCGCTTCCTACTCCAATTTTCTCTGTGTGTGTGTGTTAGTTTTTTTATGTAAAATATGTCTGTCTGTAACCTTAAGGGAACATAGCAGAAGGGAGAAAGTGTGGTTGCTGTAAAGAGAGACAAAGGCATGTTATTATAACCCCTTTTAAGTGATGACAATGCTCACCACACCCACTGGATACACAGCATCTACTGTACTACCTCTGCTGGAATCAGTGCCCTGTATCCACTACTTCTTGGCAACATTAATCCTTATTACAAGGAAGGTATAGGAGACGTTCAAACTTTATTGAGCTTTACTATATACAAAGAAGTATAGGAAAGGAAAAGTAAATGCAACGTTACTTAATTAAGGAAATAGAAATAAAAATAAAAAAAAGTAAATACATTTTCTATACTAAAAATAAAAAATTGTTGAAGATGAAAACAAAAAGGCAAATGTGTATCACAATGACGGTGCCTACGGGGGGAGGGACATGTAATGTTAACCACCTCTCTCCTTCGGAAGAGGATATGTTTATGTGTACACAGAAAAGACTTCCACGACTGACCGCCCCTCCAACTCCTGGGAATATGGTCACTTATAGTGATGATGTAAAGAAGGAATTTGATGATGCCCGCAAATACCTGCTTGCCGCCACCGCTCCAAATCCACCTCCTCCAACACCACCACCTTATGAGGGACGGCCCGCCAGAACCAGGCGGGCACCAGATCGTCAATACGGAGGTAAGGGAATAACATCTGTGCCATTTTATCCCTTAATTGAGGTTCCCAATCCTAGAGGGGGGAAATGTGTTGCCACCCACAATGCTAGTATACCGAGCATGGACAGATGCAGATGTGAGGAGAGCTGTAGCAGGAGTCCCCCACCCAAATGACAATATGGGAATTTTCAGACTTAAGTTCCAGCGATTGCAGCAAAGTTTTAAATTAAATGGTGTTGAGGTTGTACGGTGACTGAGGCAGATATTAGGGTCCGATTGGATCCTTAGTGAAGGTGACTGGAATCCACTGGACCAAAGGGGGGAGCCATTGCAATATGGATCACAAGAACTGACCCAACGAGTATACACTCTAATAGGCAGAATAGCTGACAGACGCAGACTGGACTAAGATAAACGAGTGTGTACAAAAAGATGATTAAAGTGTGGAACAATATATGGGGAGGTTGCGGGTAGTATTTGACAGCCATAGCGGGGTAGCCAGACCTAACCCATATGATGATGCTGGACCATATGCTCAGCAGCTAAACAAATAAATGACTTTGTGATACAACACCAAATTACTTACAAAACATGTCCCCTTAGGGAAACCATAGAATATGCTAGACATGCAGAAGAGCAGTGTAAGAGAGCAAATGAAAAGAAACAGATAAAGCAAGATAGTAAACCAAAGGAGGTGTATTTGATGACTTCTGTTGATGGGAAAGCGCAACCTATAACTTTTTGCTTTCTTTTCTGGTGATGGTGGAAATAACCAAAAACGTGGAGGGAGAGGAGGTGGACGTGGTCGAGGTGGAAGCAGAGGACAAATTTTATGGAAATTGTTACGTATGTGGCAAGGCCGGCCACTTAGCACGTTCCTGCAGAAACAAAAAGTACCAGAAGGAAGAGGGAGCGGATGACGATGACTAGACTGACAAATGACTAGAACCAGGTTG
Source organism: Discoglossus pictus (assembly GCA_027410445.1). Taxonomy (NCBI): domain Eukaryota; kingdom Metazoa; phylum Chordata; class Amphibia; order Anura; family Alytidae; genus Discoglossus; species Discoglossus pictus. Next base: position 148,895,646 of record CM050168.1, read on the forward strand.
TACCCTTCCTTTACTAATATTTGCTGAACAAGAATTGCATGAATCTGAATTGTATGAGTATGGTAATAATGATGCAAATTTGCCAGAAATAAATGATGTGTTGAATTTAGAATCATGTATAGACTTAATGGCTCTAGCAGAACAACCAGTCATTAAACTAGATGTAGAGTGGGTAATGATAACATTTTTATGCGATACAGGAGCATGTAGGTCAGTATTGAGCGATGATGGCACATGGAGTATTTATACGTCATCACAAAACATACTGGTTAGGTCAGCAGCAGGACAGACAAATAGCGAACCTATATCATGCCCACTCACAGGGAGATTGTTCAACGGCCAAACATTTAAGCATCCTTTTATACTCTCCCCTAGATGCCCGATAAATCTCTTGGGTAGAGATCTGATGCTGAAATGCAACATTAGAGTGGTTCCCACAGAGAAAGGCATGAATGCATACATGGGGGACATACCTGTCAATGTAAATGTAGTGCAGGGGATGGGTGAACCACATTACTTTTACACATTAGACATGGTGTCGAAAGGGCCAGGACAAGTATCCAGCACTTTGGTAGCCATGGCTAATGACCTAGCTCCATCTTCCAGTGTAAAACAAAGCACAGGGTCATTACACTGCACTATGAAATTTGAAAGTACACCGGGGAGGGATGTGGACTATGAAAAACATTTTTCAAACACACCAATACCAGAATAACCTTGGATTACATATACTGGACAGAAAATGGGTATACAGGGGTGGGAGTAAAATTGAATGATCAAGACCAGTTACTCTATGCAGGACACACAGTGCCACACATATCACTGACTATGCCAGCTGGTGGAAGGTGGGTACAGGTAGGAGAGATGGTAGAAGAGGCTCAGACAGATAAAACACCATGGGAGTACTTACCCTATGACCTCGGAGTGCAGTACTCACCGAGCACGAAAATATATCGGAAAAGCCTGAACTGGGTAACTGAGACAAAGAAAGGAATACACTTACAGTCATCCAGGTGGGAGAAAGTTCTTCTGTTAGAGGAACCATGACACAACACACCGATACTGTTCACTCAGGAACAGGAGGTAGCATTAGAGAGCCTTCCGGACACCTTATGGTCCACAGGGCCCGCTGATGTAGGCCTTATAAAGGGGGTAGAGCCAGTAAAAATCACCCCAAAAAGTACTTTTCAGCCACATCAGAGACAGTATCCTCTAAAACCTGAAGCAGAGAAGGGCATAGAACCTATTATAAAAGTTTTGATTGAGAAAGGGATTATAATAGAATGCCCAGGATCCCCATGTAACACCCCACTTTACCCAGTCAGGAAGACAACTGGAGCTTGGAGATTAGTGCAGGATTTGCAAGCAGTAAATAAAGCTGTAATTTCCCGAGTACCCACGGTGCCAGATCCACATACACTCCTAAATGACATGCAGCCAGATAACACACATTCCTGGCAGAAGAGGGACATAAGGTTAGTCGGGATAAATTACAGCTCTGGAAAGCAGAAGTGAAGTACCTGGGATACCTAGTGAGCTGAAAGGGACGATCACTAGACCCAGTTAGGAAAAGGGCCATACTAGAAGCCCCTAAGCCGGTCACAAAGAGACAAGTTATGTCTTTCTTAGGGATGGTAAATTTCTGCAGGAGTTGGATTCCCAACTATGCAGAACTTACAGGGCCCATACAACACCTTATTTATGCACAATCAATGTCAGCTAATGAAAAGGTAGCGTGGACACATGAAGCTGAAGCAGCATTCATTCAGCTTAAGAACACAGTAGTGGGAACATCTGTATTGGGATTGCCAGATTACAGCAAGCCATTTGTACAAACTGTTGACTCAAGGGGAGGCTATATGACTTCTGTTGTGACTCAGAAACATGGCCTGCGAGACCGACCCTTGGCTTTTTACTCAACCAGGTTGGACCCTGTAGCCAGGGGACTTCCGGTTTGTGTACAGGCTGTAGTGGCGGCTTCCATGGCAGTTCTGGCGTCAGCAGCCTTAGTCCTGTTCCACCCTTTGACTCTAAGAGTACCACATGCTGTATCTGTCATTCTACTACAAAATAAGGTTTCATACCTTTCCCCTTCAAGACACTTATCATGCATGACCATACTTCTGTCACAACCACACTTGCACATAGAAAGGTGCACAACACTGAACCCATCAACGTTAGTTCCCATCCCGGAAGATGGCACACCACATGCATGTACTGAAATCCTAAAAAAAGAAGTCTCACCAAGAGACGGCCTTAGATGTTGCATACACCGAGGCTACACTAACTCTGTTTGTAGATGGGTCATCAAGTAGAAACAAAGATGGTACAAATGCAACGGGATATGCAGTAGTAACACAAGAAGAAACTATAAGAGCAGGAAAACTTCCATCACATTTTGCAGCACAGGCAGCTGAGATCGTGGCCCTTACTGAAGCCTGTAAAATAGGCCAGGGACAAATAGTAAATATATACACCGACAGCCAATATGCATTCTCAACTGTACACATATTTGCACAATTGTGGAAAAATAGAGGCATGGTCACATCTACTGGCAGGCAAGTCACTCATAAACAACTCCTTTTGCAGTTACTTGAAGCCATTCAACTGCCCTTGAAGATTGCGGTATGTAAATGTGTGGCTCATACCACGACCAAAGACGCAATTTCAATAGGAAATGGCAGGGCAGATACAGCTGCAAAGCAAGCGGCTCAAACGGGAAAAATACACATTTTTCTCTTACACAGCTACACATCTGTGTATTTCGTAAACCACATTGACAAGAGTATTCTACAGCAACTACAGGCAAATGCACCCTCACAGGAAAAAACGTACTGGTTGAAGAAAGGGAGTAAACTGAATGCTGATATTTATGAGAGTTTAGAAGGGAAACCAATTTTACCAAAATCACTATTCAGATATGCAGCTATGTTGAGCCATGGCATTAATCATGTCTCAAGAGGGAGTATGGTAGACATGGTCAGCAGAATATTTTCAGCCTATGGATTAAACACCTATTTTAAAATTTTTGTGCAGGGTGCCTTGTTTGTGCACAACACAACCCTCAGGGTAACTATCACCCCATAAGAGGCACATTCCCAGAACCAACATACCCCTTCCAGACAATATGTATGGATTTCATTGAACTAACAAAGTGTGCAGGGAAGAAATATTGCCTAGTGATAATTGATGTATACTCTAGGTGAGTGGAAACGAAACCATGTGCACACCCTGACGCAATCACAGTGGCTAAAACCTTAGTGACACAAATAATTCCTAGGTTTGGTATACCAGAGAAAATATATAGCGATAACGGCACACATTTTGTGAACAGAATTATCAACCACTTGAGTAAAGCATTACACATAGAGTTGAAAAACCACTGTGCGTACCACCCACAGTCAGCTGGATTAGTGGAGAGAACTAATGGTACCATTAAAAATAAATTGAGGAAAACGATGGCAGCGACAGGGAAAAATTGGCTTTACTGTTTACCATTAGTCATGCTAAACATGCACATGCTTCCAGGCAGGAAGAAGTTAACCCCGTTTGAAATATTGTATGGGAGACCATTCCTACTACCAGAATTTAGACCATTTATCTCAGAAGATGAGAACATGAGTGAAAACTTAGCAGACTATATGAGAAAAATGTTAAGTAAGAAAGATATTACCTCCATCTCTCTCTCTCATCCACAGCAACAGCAGGGACCCTGCTTGGTACAACCAGGCCAGTGGGTCCTAATTAAAGTAATCAAGCGTAAAAATTGGGCATCGGCTAGGTGGGAAGGACCGTACCAAGTTCTGCTGTCAACACCCAGTGCCTTGAAAGTTGCCGAACGAGCCACCTGGATACACCTGACTCACTGCAAGAGAGTAAAAGTGCCAGAGCTTGAGCCAGTTGATTCCTAAAATCTGCTAGCTGACTCATTGCGAGTCAGGCTGGGCTACAAAGGGGGGGAAACTCGTCTCAAACCCAGTGAAGAACCGAATGGTGCGGGTTTTTGGGGTTCTCAACTGGCCCAAGAAAATGTCCTGGCACCTGTTCAAAAGACCTAACTGGTGTGGCCTAAGAATCTCACTGACATGCCTCATCTTGATAACTCTTTGCATAGTAGCACCCATAATCATATGGGAAGAAGTAACAAGACCCAGAGGCAACCAGGCGCAATCTATGATGTGGATGCACAGAATGAAAAGAGACATGATGGAAGTCAATTTAACTGGCCAAGTGACCCTAGTGTTCAAGGAAGGGCAGATAGGAACCAACCAAATAGACCTATGTCAAGTACTAAGATGTGGACTTTCTGGAGGAGGACGTAGTGGAGGGGTGAGAAAAGCGCCAGTATATTTGTGTATAGCCTCTCTGTATGGAAATGAGAGATGTCCTAGCTGGAAACTGGCCTTATGGAATACAGCAGCTGACTGGGGTTACTCCCCACCTAATCACATGAAGTGCAAAAGTACAAAGAGACGCTTAAAGCTGACACGGGGTGTGGAGCCATCCTCTTGCAGCCAAAATCAGCTATGCAACCCCATCCGGATCACCCTCCAGGACCCACAAAAGTGTGATGAGGGGAGATATACTCTTGGAATTTACACCTCAGGCAGAGGTAACAACATGGAATATTTGCATATTCAGGTACTGCAAAAAGAGGAGCCCAGACAGACTATTGATACCATGCATCCGTGGATTGGTGAATAAGGTTGTTGACCAAGCAGTAACTCAACAATACCTAATAGAGATGATACCCCTCACTCAAGGAGAATCTGATTCTTATCTTGATCATGACATTGATGATGTATAAAAACAAGTGGATTAAGAGAAGCACCATGATGGTCCAGACCCCAACTCTTCACTAAAGAAAGGACTATGACCTGAACCTTGCCTTAAGACCTTGGTCTAATACATTTATAAGAGGAGGGATATGTTAGGTATTTTAATTTCTTCATTTAGAAATTAATTAGCTAAGAATATCATGATTATAAAAAGTATGTCAGCATGTTTCTTATCTCACTAGAATGTTTAAGTGCGTCATCTGTAGAATGTTTACGTTAATGTTCTTTAAAACATCTGTTTCCTGTATCCTGTCTTTGTTTCAGAAACTAATGAGATGAGATATCTATAGGAAACCGGATTTTGCTATGTTAGACAGAAACAAAAAGTCACTTGCTTGCAAAAATGTATTTAACAGTATTTTCAACTAGTTGTGACGTGTTTTATGCTATATAAGATTCTGTCGCCTAAATAAATTCAGAGATTATTCTGATGACACTCTGACTTCTGTGCATTATTTTTCTCTCATATCTTGGTGCCCAGATATAATTGATACACACATCAGAATACATGATTACTCACTAATCTGATCCTATCAATTTATAATTTCCATCAGGCTGTATTTCTCTTATAGATCTGTGGATTGTGCAAATTTTTGTTAATCAATTGGCAGTTTCAGGCAGGAAATACTTAAATAAACAGAGATATTACTCCATCACGGACCATAAATTCATATCTCAAAGAGCCAACAAGCCTCAAGTTGTAATCCCGTACAGCTTTTACACGAAAAAAGTATTGACCCTGATTTGAAAATAGGCAATTGCTGTGTATCCTTTTGATGTTTTTAGTCCTTCTTTTTGTATTTCTTCTTAACCTTTAAACTGGTTATATTTACAGATACAATAAATAGGTAATTTTTCTGAGGATAATAGATGGTTTAATGTATTTATTGGGTCTATTATGGGTTCTTACAAATTCTTCTTGCTGTAATACTTTCCAACCATTGAAATGATTGCAGAGATTATAAGTACACAGTTACTCCTTAAATAAAGAAAATGATTTGTTATGTTTGTTACTTTTATTTATATTGTTTTTACAGATAAATAATTTTATGGGTTCTTACAAGTCCTGTATGGGATATGTGTTAATTACACCCTTTATGTAATTATTTTTGCTGTTTTTGAACAGTTCTTTCACTTTCGCTGATATAATGGAGGGTTAAATTCTTAGTTTTTTTAGGCATAATTATTTCAAAAGGAATATGCACTCTACAGTCTCATTGCAACGTTACAGTGTATTGAAACCCTTTAAAGCAGAGTTGCAATCTCCAGCATCTGAGGTGTCTCTGGCTCCATGCCGCTTGCTCACTAGCTTCTACTCCTCAATCCCCTGTACTTTTCAAGAGAGCTCTGCTCTCTATAGTCTTATCCCATAGTCACGCCACATCCGTAAACCATGCTTTGGTTAGTAGCACTGAAAGGGCTGGATTACGGACACCCGCGCAAAAAAAAATCTGTTAACTTCTTCAGATATTCTTGCTGCGCCACACACACATCCTTCCACCCTTTACCCAACAAATAAAAAAACACATAGAACGCACATTATTTGTTTTTCTGCAAAAACGTATACTCATACAATTTATTTTATTTATCCTTATATTTTTTGTTGGAGGAGCAAATAGGGAGGAGGTGGGGATGTGCGGAGAAAGAGAGGATGAGACAGAGGAGAGAGAAGGGGCCACTGGGAGTAGAGGGAGGAAGTGAGCGGATACAGGGAGGGAGGTAGAGGGGATGGAGAGGGCAGAGACTTAGGAAGGGTGGGATTGGAGGGGGGCTAGGAGCGGTAGGTCTGGGGGGGAAGGCGGGAGGTGAGTTAGAGGGAGGGTAGGGTGAGCCCATAGACTTTTTCACACATAGTTCAGGGTCAGAAGGGCAAGAGCTTGATCTCAGAGGGGCTTGTGGGGGGAGGGACATGCCTCATGGTCAGAGCAGGAAAATTCGGATCACAGTCCACAGTCAAGAGGCTGGAGCCAATCACAGGGCCCCTAACTATAAGCCAGAGGAGATGGTGATACTCCTCAAAGCCATCCATGCCCACTCCAATATTATTACAGGGGTAGAGAAGTTAAAGCTGACGTGAGGCGCAAGGCCTAGAAGGAGTAGCAGCCGCAGTCAGTTTTGCACATAGTGATGTGAGGTCTGTAAGGCACCATTATGATGACAGCCAGGCAAACTTCAGGAGGATGAAGGAGGTGGAGGCAAAAGCAGCCGCAGCTGTCTGCTATAAGCAGTGGAAGAGGTTGCTGAAGGAGATGATAGAAGTAGGGACTGTCCCCCGACGCTCCAGACCTGGTGGCTACACCGGATCAAGCCTCCTTGCCAGGTGAATATCACATACACCAACATAAAACCACAGGTACACCACATGTACACCCCATACACATAAAGAACTCTATTAACTGGGAAATGCTGAACAACAATAAGAGTGAGATGACAGCTCACAGGATTTCACTAGGTATAGTTGGATTGTCAATCCCTCCTCAAATAAAGGAACCTTACATGTCACTGTCATTGGTGGGCAGCATCATATATGTGACAAATATACACAGCAAATTCCATATATATATATAGATTTCTTAAACATCCAATATAAGCAGATACATATTCTGTAGGGATGGATGAGCAGTTTGGTATACTATCCTATCAGAGAACACCTCTCAGCAGCATATTAACAGCTATTGTTGAGACATGATCACTGATTTGTTGTGTCTCTGTGACTGTAAGATATAATTTTTTAAATTTTTATTATTATTAACTTTTATTTGTAACGCGCCAACATATTCTGTAGCGCTGTACAGGGGATAAGAAAAGGAAAAATACAATCTTAACAAACTGCAGTAGATGGAGAGCACTGTTTTGAGTGTAGAATCTTTGTAGAAAGTGTTTTTTTCCACAGTACCCTACACGATTGGAAACTCGCTACTTACAATCTAAGGGAATGGAAGAGGCAGAAACCTCGGCACGCATAAACAGATAAAGAAAAAGGAGGGTCGGGAAGGTATTGAAAGTTTACTTAGGTAGGAAAGTATGCAAAGTTAGAATGGTATTTGGTAGGAGATGGAAGGTATCTGGACAAAAGTATTTGAGGTGAAAGGCTAAGTGTGTGATATGTTATCTGCTCCTAGTGGTCAGGTAGAGAGAGAACGAGAAGATGGGAAAGGAGCATGCAGAAATGTTTCTGATTATGAGCTTTAGAAGAGGGGGTAGGTGGAGATTGGAGGCAGGAGAGTAGCTCCTGGGAGCGTAGAAGAGGAGAGTATGGTAGGTTAGAGGGTTATGTTGGAGGCATGATGTGGAAAAGTTGAGAGATTAAGAGCCTACAGAAAAGGCAGAAGGTTATGAGGAAGGAGAAGGCATGAGGAAACATCATGCAAGGATTAATTAGGACTTGTTGGCTGGTGTTGCTAATTGATCATCTGTAAGAATTTTGCGTGACTCAATAAATTAAGAGTAAACAGGGGCAGGTGGGAGAGAGGCATGGAGGGAGGGGATTGGTTTTGGTGAGTCAGAGGTGTAGGTCTGTGAGAGAGGAGTGCTGTCTGAAAAACAAGCAGGAGAAGTTACATGTGAGGGGATGGCGAGATGGGGGAGGAGAGAGTTTTTCCACAAGGATAGTAGGGCAGATGGTTTAAGTAGACCTATGCATAAAAACAATTTAGACTTTTATAGGGAAACAATACTATCTCTTAAAATATCATAACGGAAGTATTGAAATTAATAATCCAGGTAAGATAAATGGCATTTGATTAAGGTAATCTTCCTCTGAAATTACCTTGTTTGCAGGGAGGTTTTGGTGAGTCAGAGGTGTAGGTCTGGGAGAGATGAGTGGTTTTAATGAAGTTCTCTAATTTTTGAGGCTATTTATGATTGTGTTGTCTCTTTAAGAGATTTTTCCAGCTGTGAGGAGATACACGTGAAAATTAAATAGTATTAGATTGCACATATGTGCCAATAGCAGTGTAAATCCTTCATTTATAATGATTTCACGTGCTTTTTGTATTGTTTTATATTGTTTGCTGTCCCTTTAAGAGGTGCTGCAGCAGTTCTGGTACCCGTAATATATTGTTCTTATTTGGATTTTATGGCACTGCCCTGATTTGCGAGAGATCTGTAAAATCTTATTAGCATTGGGTAAGTCTTACAGAGTAACTCGTAATCTATAGTTAGTGTAAAAACTCAATGGAAAAGTTATCTGTAATTTCCAACTCTGTCTTGCCGCAGTGACCCATAGCAATTCTCTCACACTGTTTTAGGGATGGGGGATTAAAATAGCTACAGTAGATAGAAATTTATGTGCTACTAAGGCACTTGTAATTGCTTTTGCCAGGATTAGCATAGTGCCCATAGTCCTACTCATCTGTAAGTATCCTCTTTTAATATAAAAAAACTTAAGTTTAGAGCCAGATTCAGCAATGATCATAGACACAGTGATCACTGTTTTTTTTTGTTTTGTTTTTAACAAAGTCTCTGTAAATACTTGCACACATTAGCGAATCTGCCCCATCATGCATGTCTTAACTTAAAGCATCGACAGCCAGGCACCATTAAGAAAGAATTAAGTAAATGATTGACTTGTCTTCCCACAGCTTAAATACATTTATTCACAGCAGGAAATTGGCATATAGTTTTTTTTGTTGCTTAAAATAGATCAAAGCGCAATCTTTAACTACAACAAAAAAGGGGTCTATTTCCTAACATACAACAATTGCATTGAACGGGATCCTTTGTGTTTGGGAATTTTCTCTACCTGCTGTACACTTGAAAATAAAAATCTATTGTGCATGTAGAGTGAACCAAGTTTTTTTTTCCAAACTGGCCATAGTCCAATATTTAAGTAGCTCGCAGGGCAAATGCAACAGAGCTGTTATTCTAAGCGACTCAGGCACTTTTAAGGAAAACTATGCACTTGGATTCCATCAAATAATGTCAATCAGTCCAACTTTCGTGGGACAACTTGGTAAGATATTTTGTGACTTTGCTTTCACACATCCAAAACTTCCAGCTAAAAGACACTGCTAGAATAGAGCACAAGACTTTTTTGGAGGGGGGTGGGTTTGAAGATATATATAGAATTTAATTTTGTTTGATAAAATATCTAGTAAATAATAATATTAAGTGGATTTTCAGTGTCTGGAATGAGATTTCTTATTGAAACTGTCAGATTTTTGTAAATTTTGATGTTTAATAGATTAAATTTCACAGTCGAATGGATTCCATGGTGCTAGAGGCACCGGACCCTCACAACCCCCTGTTGTCTTCACAGAAGCAGGAGAAGTTAGTGAGCTCTGAAGAGCAGAGCACAGACCAGGATGCAGGGTCCCAAGGGGCGGGGGGCTTGTCAGGTTGTTCAAATGGCAAAAAGGCAAGTTTAGAACAGCTGAGTGAGCCAACTAATACCCCTGGAGCCAATATCTTAATTTCTAAGGAAATTACTGAACAACCACATTCAAATAATCTCACTTCAGAACAGCAGCAGGTAAGTTGGCATTGTTATATCCTATTTCGTTTTAAATCAATAATATAAAGTAGTAGCCATAGATTAAATAACATCTAATGTTTTATTAAATATTTTAAGTATGAATATTAATATTAATATTAATTCTCATGTGTATATCGTACAAATAATGTAAATGTTAACAATTTTGTCATAATATTATACAATTTATAAGCATTTCATTCTTTTTTACCTTTGCTACAAGTGTAAAATTATAATTTGCATTTAATTTGACATGGAAATGAGAGGTGCATTGCTTGTTACTCTAAATAAATTGCTTGTAGCTAATATTTTGCTGTATATTGCAATATTCTTTATATATATATATATATATATATATATATATATATATACCGTATATATATATATGTGTATATATATATATATATATATATATATATATATATATATATATATATATATATATATATATATATATACATATATATGTAGTACTAGAAGTGTGCATGTGTTTGCACATATTGGGACAGAAGCCCTAAGGTATGAAGTGAAGCAAGCTCTTGCAACGCGTCTCAAGTTCCACTCCACTGTACTTTATGGCACAAATGTACTTAAATCTGACATGACATGCTCCAAGCTTGCCTACATATGGCAAGTTGTATGTATATATATATATATATATATATATAAATATATATATATATATATATATATATATATGTGGGTATATATCTGTGTACATATACTATACACACACACACATATATATATATATATATATATATATATATATATATATATATATATATATATATATATATAATCACATATATATAATAGTTGTGGTAATTACAAGTTGTCATCACCCAATGTTAAAAATTACGGGCTTGCGCATGCGCAATGAGTGCTGTAGGTGCGAGGCCCCTACGTGACAGGCTTGACTGGGCTGCAATCGCGAGGCCCATAACGCAGAGAAGGGGAGAGGCTCAAAATGGCTTAAGAGTTACAGGCTTCAAAAAAAATATGGCTTTACCGGCAGCCATTTTTTTTCAGCCCATAACTCCAAAGTCGTTGGGAGACCGACAAAAGACGTCAACTAATTCGAAAATTTACTTTTAATCTTACAAACAGCATAAGGTGAGAGGCAGGGAGCCTGTAAGTGAGGTTGCAAGCTAATTTGCTATTTAATTGGCATTTTTGGGAGATCTATGCGAGGAAAAAATAGCGTTCTTAAAGACGTAATTTTGTTTCAAGCCTGTAACTCGGAAGAGCATTTTAGGCTTGGGGAAATGGATCAATTTCACCAAGTCCGCAAATGGCTTCACACTCGTAAATGGCAAAAGGAGCATAGGGGAGGGAGAGGGGGGGGGATAAAATCACAGGGGAAGGAGAGGAGGGGGAAGAGACATGGGGCGGGGGGAGAGCAGGGCAAAGAGACACAGGGGAAGGAGAGGAGTGGGAAGAGACACGGGGGGGAGCAGGGCAAAGAGACACAGGGGAGGGAGTAGAGGAGGGGAAGAGACACAGGAGAGGGGGGAAAGAGACACAGGGGAGGGAGAGGGGGGAAAGAAACCGGGTGAGTGAGGGCGGTCAACACAGGGGGGGGGGGGAGAGACACAGGGGAGGGAGATGGAGTGAAGACACACAGGGGAGGGGGGAAGATCCACAGGGGAGGGGGAAGAGACAAAGGGGAGGAAAAAGGGGTGAAAGAGACACAGGAGAGGGAGATAAGGGAAAAATAATAACACAACAGTCACGGCCTTGCTTATGCGCGCAGCGCATGCCACGGCCATCAATGAGTGGCGAAGCGGGGCACGTAAAGTAGAGGGGGAGGCGCTCGTTGTGAGGCCCGAGGGGGGAGAGCCTCGCATTGTGTGGCAAACAGCATTGCCAGGCTTCAAATTGTATTGCTGTCATTTTTGACTGACAAGTCGCTAGTATATATATATATATATATATATATATATAGTGGGGGGGGGGGGTATTTGATCCCCTGCTGATTTTGAAAGTTTGTCCACTGATAAAGAAATGACCAGTCTATAATTTTAATGGTAGGTGTATTTTAACAGTGAGAGACAGAATAAAATAAAAATAAAAACAAGAAAAACGCATGTCAAAAAAGTTATAAATTGATTTGCAGGTCAATGAAGGAAATAAGTATTTGACCCCTTTGTCTTAGTACTTGGTGGCAAAACCCTTGTTGGCAATCACAGAGGTCAGACGTTTCTTGTAGTTGGCCACCAGGTTTGCTCAGGATGGATTTTGTCCTACTGCTCTTTGTTGATCCTCTCCAAGTCATTAAGGTTTCGAGGCTGATGTTTGGCAACTTGAACCTTCAGCTCCCTCCACAGATTTTCTATGGGATTAAGGTCTGGAGACTGGCTAGGCCACTCCAAGACCTTAATGTGCTTCTTCTTGAGCCACTCCTTTGTTGCCTTGGCTGTGTGTTTTGGGTCATTATCAGACTAGAATACCCATCCACGATCAATTTTCAATGCCCTGGCTGAGGTAAGGAGGTTCTCACCCAAGATTTGACTGTACATGGCACCTTCCATTGTCCCTTTCATGCAGTGCAGTTGTCCTGTACCCTTCGCAGAAAAACACGCCCAAAGCATAATGTTTCCACCTCCATGTTTGATGGTGGGGATGGTGTTCTTGGGATAATAGGCAGCATTCCTCCTCCTCCAAACACAGCGAGTTGAGTTGATGCCAAAGAGCTAAATTTTGGTCTCATCTGACCACAACACTTTCACGCAGTTCTTCTTTGAATCATTCAGATGTTCATTGGCAAACTTCAGACGGGCCTGTACATGTGCTTTCTTGAGCAGGGGGACCTTGCGGGCGCTGCAGGATTTCAGTCCTTTGTTGTGTTACCATTGGTGACTATGGTCCCAGCTGCCTTGAGATCTTTAACAAGATGTTCCTGTGTAGTTCTGGGCTGATTCCTCACCGTTCTTATGATCATTGAAACTCCACAAGGTGAGATCTTGGATAGACATCAGACCGACGGAGACTGGCAGTTATTTTGTCTTTCTTACATTTGCGAATAATCGCACCAACTGTTGCCACCTTCTCACCAAGCTGCTTGGTGATGGTCTTGTAGCCCATTCCAGCCTTGTATAGGTCTACAATCTTGTCCCTGACATCCTTGGACAGCTCTTTGGTCTTGGCAATGGTGGAGAGTTTGGAATCTTATTGATTGCTTTTGTGGACAGGTGACTTTTATACCTTTTAGAGAGTGCTCCTAACCTCAGCTCATTACCTGTATAAAAGACACCCGGGATCCAGAAATCTTGCTGAATGATATGGGATCAAATACTTATTTCCCTCACTGACCTGCAAATCAATTTATAACTTTTTTGACATGCATTTTTTTTGTTATTCTGTCTCTCACTGTTAAAATACACCTACCATTAAAATTATAGACTGATCATTTCTTTGTCAGTGGACAAACGTTCAAAATAAACTGGGGTATCAAATACTTTTCCCCCCACTGTATATATATATATATATATATATATATATATATATATATATATATATATATACCGTATTTTTCGCCCTATAAGACGCACCGGCAGATAAGACGCACCTAGTTTTTAGAGGAGGAAAACAAGAAAAAAAAAATCTGAATCAAACACAAATACACTCAAACACAAATACACTTTACACACAGATACACACCTACATTACACACAAATATATATATATATATATATATATATATATATATATATATATATATATAGATACACATACATACATATACATACACACATAAATATACATACACATACATACATATATACACACACATACACACACACATACATACACACACACACACATACACATACATATCCATATACTGCAGCATTTGGGAGCCATTGACCCTCCCTGACCCTCCTGATCCTCCCTGACCCTCCTGATCCTCCCTGACCCTCCTGATCCTCCCTGACCCTCCTGATCCTCCCTGACCGTCCTGATCCTCCCTGACCCCCCTGATCCTCACCTTTATAGAGACACATACATACATATACATACACACATAAATATACATACACATACATACATATATACACACACATACATACACACACACACACATACATACACACACACACACATATCCATATACTGCAGCATTTGGGAGCCATTGACCCTCCCTGACCCTCCTGATCCTCCTGATCCTCCCTGACCGTCCTGATCCTCCCTGACCCCCCTGATCCTCACCTTTATAGAGACACATACATACATATACATACACACATAAATATACATACACATACATACATATATACACACACATACACACACACACATACATACACACATACATACACACACACATCCATATACTGCAGCATTTGGGAGCCCTTGACCCTCCCTGACCCTCCTGATCCTCCCTGACCCCCCTGATCCCCCGATCCTCACCTTCCTTCTGATCTCTGCCATCTTGATCTCACCCCAGCGCTTCCTACCAGCACTCCACGTGTACTGCAGCGTTGCGTGTGTGACGTCACTAGGACGCACCGGCCGACGCGATGCTGGTAGGAAGCGCTGGGGTGAGATCAAGAGGACAGAGGCAGTCTGAAAAGGTATATTCGCCGTATAAGACGCACCAACTTTCCTCCCCCAGTTTTGGGGAAGAAAAAGTGCGTCTTATACGGCGAAAAATACGGTATACTGTATATATATATATATATATATATATATATATATATATATAAATATTCCAGGAAAATAGTACATTGTTGTGTATATCTGCATGCCAAAAATAAGCAAATAAACTTATTTCCTGCTCTGAACCTAAGGAAATTAATGGACAGCAGCATTCCCTATTGGAAATTGCCCTCTGGGGAAAAAACAAATGAGCCCATAATGCATTTTCACTCTTTAATCCAACAAAATGTAAACAATGCTCTTATATAGCATATTCCTGCTGTTATAACAATGCATTTGAACTTAACACAGATACATTGATGTAATCTCTTGGGAAATCACAAACCCTCCTCTGTGATGTCACAGGTGCACCTTCTTCTTGATTTAGATATAAACTTCTACAGTAATGGTGGGCAAATCAGTCCTATGATGGCTGCCAACAGTTCAGTATTTCTGGATCTCTCTGCTTGTGCATTTAGGTTCTCACTGCATTAGCACATCGGTTAATTTGCTAACAAACATCTGTTTAGCCCTAAGGACGCACTGGCAGATGAAATAGCTACATTACCATTGTACAAACAGGCACTTCCTGCGTAAATCTCCTCCCACCTCAGAAATTTGATCTGCTAAATTCAAAATGGCAGACTCCATAGCTGCATAATTGCATAATAAATATTTGTTTTTAATTTCTACAAAGCTGTTACATAGTTTTAAGTGTAGTTCTCCAAAATAATAAATTTTAAAAAATATGAGCACGGTGCTCCTGTAGTGTCAGCTTGACAATACAGCATCTATAGTATAAATCTTATATTATGTACTCTGGTGTTAATGTTGTTTTCCTTGACGTAGCCCTAGTGTTTTTTTATGTGAACTATTCCTTATTTGGAACTGCCTTGTTTAGCAAAAATAAAAGAGAATAATCTGGTTCCTAAAAGCATTACTGTAAAATGCATGTTTGAAAGAAAGGCATAAAAATATTTTACAACTTGTTTTAACAATATATGTGGGTGCCTCTTCCGGACCATGGAGGCATCCATGATCATTTGAATCTTGTGTGTGTGGTAGGGGTTTTACATTTCTGCAAGGACAGGGCATATAGTTTATCTTGTGACTACAAATGTCATATAAGGAGGTAGGTGTCAAAATCTAAAGTCCAAGAGCCTCATTCAAATGCCTGCGATTGAGTTGCAAGCTCTATTTGGTCTCCGATTGCGATGCTATTCAGTTGGCCGGGCCCGCAAGTTTGGGGGCCTATCGCGAAAATCGAAACACTATGCTGTGAGACGTAGCATTTCCGGGCTTGAACATGTTAGGGGAGCAAGCCCATAACTCCTGATGCAGAAACAGCCAATGAAAACAGATTGTCATCATGACCAACCTCCAAGCCCGTAACTCATAAGAGAAGGCTGTAGGACTTTGAAATCCAAGCTCCATTTTTCAAAGTCCTACGAGCTTGGAGGTTGAAGCCGTAGGACTTCATATTGATTGCTGTGATCGATATAACACGAAGATTGAACATGAAATAAAGTATCGCAGAATGCTGTGCTATTAATTTTAACATCACTTTCACTTTTAATAAAAGTACAGTATTGCTTTTATATTTGCTTTTAAAGTGCTCCGATTTGTCAATAACCCTTTGCGAGACCTCCTCGGTACCATTAATTTGTGGTTAGATATTTGCAATTTGGGGGCTTGACGGAGTGGTTAGCGAGGAGGAATTGGAGCAACTGATGTTGCGATGTTAGCCTTGCAACAGTGAAAGATGAAAGGATTGGAGGGCATTAACTTGCCATTTTTAAAATCGCTATATATTGCAGCTCGTAGCCCGTAACTCGATCGGAGCCCGCAAGCTGATGCCAATTGAATAGCAAAATAACTTGTCTCAATTTCCAGACCCAGATCTATCGAAAGCCTCAGTTGAATGTGGCTCCAAGGATTTAACAACCACCGCCCCTCCCTCAACTGATAGAAAAAGATAAGCAGATCCCTGAGGCTTCAAGACATCATAAAGTGTTAAAAATATACAAGATGCTCCAGGTTACCCTCCCTACCTACGTCATGTTATCTCAGGTGAAATGTTAGTTTTCCTTTCAGTAGTGTTCAGGACAATAAGAGAGGAGGTGAGGGGTACAGCAGTAGCCATTAAAGAGCTAAACTATTTTGAAATTCTATTTTTAGGGCTGTCTGCACAAGTATTATTAATGTTAATTAATGGTGAATAAAAAATTAAAAGTGCCGATAGTGGCACTGTACGCCACTAGAATAAAGATTTTTAGACATAACGCTTTTTAAAAAAAATATTTATTTATGTATAGAAATTTCTGTGTGGATTCAGCACTTGCTGATAACATTGGACCTTTTATTATTTGACATCTACCTCCTACCTCAACAAAGCTAAGAAACAGGAAGTTGCAAGAATAAGTGCAAGCCCTACTCTTACGGAAATGTAAGTGCCCCTCTCATATTTGCACCCTTTTCTAAGGTATCGTGGATGCCTCCAGGAGCCGGCAGAGACATCAACATTTCATTTTTGTCTAAAACTGCTAGCTTCCTATTTCTGTCTTTTAAACTCCACCTGTCTTTTCGGCTGCCACCAATTTTTTTTTTTTCTAATAATGTTATAGTATTGATATGTATAAGTGGTTAATATGGATGAATTTTGTATGGTATGTGTTTGAGAATAAAAAATAATAAAAAATAAATAAAATTGTAATCTGTTGTTAACATTTTAATCTTAATATTTAGGTACTATAAGTATAAATTATCCAACAGGATCCTCCCTCTCTGTTAGTTCATTTATTTAAGGCCATTAAAGGGCTATTTACCTCACTGTAAATGCTCCTCATGGTATAAAAGAGCACACAATTGTGTGTTAGAATGATCTATTTTTTAAATTACATTAATAACATATAAAAAAACTAAAGATTTACATTTCTGTTTACATACAAGTCTATCCTGCCTACTGGCTGTTGCATGAGTAATGACAGATTGCTCATTATAGCCTGCATTGTGTGAAACTATATGGGACAAGGCTATGATGGATAGCACAGCATCCCCTGGACACAGGTCACACTGCACTGATCAGTTAACTATAGCTTTTTGCTTAGGTGAGTACAGTATTTCATGTCTGCACAGATTGTTTTAGTAAGGGTTAAATTTTTGTTTGCTAGGATAACTGCAAGGAGCTGCACCAAGCACTTCTCCCCACTCTCTGACTCCTGTGTCTGTTTCCTACCTCTCTTTTCCATGGGCCATCCACTTTCCATTCAATTAACGGCCGTAGGAGATGCAAGCTAGCTACTTCCGTATTCTATTCCCTTGCGGCCGAGTGCTCCAGCAGGCTTGTGGCCGGCGCCCTGTTATCCCTTGCGGCCACCCGCGCAGCAGGAAAGTCTTTGATCTTACACGGCATCAAGAGTTTCGGCCGCAAGAAAGCCAAGGTCGCTATTCAAATGCAACCTGAACCCTTTGGTCAAGGCCGTAATTAGCTAAAACCGAGCCGCAGCTTACTTACACCAAAAAGGTCCCGCAGGGCTCTTACTTACAAATCCAAGCACCAATTAAGTACATAAAAAAGCCATCCTGTACTTTGATGAGACGTGAAAGTGATTGGAGGTGTTAGAATTCATAGCACAACATTCCCCTACACTCAAATCTGAAAATATTTTTTATTGTAATTCATGTTCAATTCATGTTCTTGGAAAATATCAGACCCGCAAAGGCTGCGGGATTAGCCTCCGTCAAGTCCGTAAATGGGTAAAATAGGCCCACAGGTCGTAAAGGGCTTACTTAAAAATCGTAGCATATTAAGCATAGAAAAGCCATCCTGTACTTTTATGAAAAGGGAAAGTGATGTTTGGTCATAGAATTAATAGTTCAATATTCCCCTACTCTCAAATCTGCAAATAAAGAAATGTAATTTAATGTTCAATCTTCGTGCTCTATCTATCATGCAAGCCCGCACGGGTTTGAATAACGAGCTACGGGCTTGGTTATTGAAGTCCGTGGGACTTGGACGGATTTTAAACCTAAGATCAAAGATTATAATTTGGTGATGTGCAAGCTTGAGAATGTTTTGCTATTAATCTTCATGCCCCCCATTGTGTTCCCCATCATTTACAGTGCTATGCAGTGCTGGATTAAATATATATTGGCTTCTACAATGCTTTGGGTTTGCGGCCTGCAACCTCCGAACCCGTACGGGTTTTAACAAGGACTAGCCGAAGGGACTTGGGACGGAAAATAAACCGGAAATTAAATATTGGATTTGGGTGATGTGCAAGCTTTAGAAGGTGTTGCTATTAATCATCATGTCCCCCATTATGATGCCTAGCATTTACAGAGCTTTACAGTGCTATCTTGAATTTATATTTGCATTTACAGTTTTCCGACTTTGCGGCCTTAAAACACGATTTACGGGCGTGCAAGAAAAGCTTGCGGCAGATTGCATGATTTGCGGCCGGCCGTAAGGGGGACCTCCTTGCGGCGCTGTCCATTTGAATAGCAGGGTAGCAGTAGCGCTACACAGGGCCGTAAGATGGCAGCAAGGAATCGCAGCATTGCAGCCATTTTACGGCAGTTAATTGAATGAGGCCCCATGTGTCTGTTTCCCTCACCCTCCTCTCCCTGCCCTGTGTGTTTTGTTTTTCCTTATTTCCCTCCCCTGTGTCTCTTTTCCTTCTCTCGGGCTATGTGTCTTTTTGCACCCTCTTCCCCCTCTCCCCCCTGTGTCTTTCTCCTCTGTGTGTCTGCTCAAGTTTAGCGTGGCACGCGCCAAGTGCCGTTGCTTTTATTCTCAAAGTCCCGCATACCGATTGTTGTTCGGCTGTGTTACTGGCTTCTGCATTGTGTATTTTCCTGTGTGCCTGGCATTGTTCCGGTAAGTGTTACTGGCTTCGGCCACGTTTTGATAAAATGTAAGTTTTTTTTCAGCCACCATTTTTTTCCTCGCTTAGCCGATTTTCGATCTCCGAAAAACGCTGAATAAAGCCTAAAATTATCTTGCAACCTCACTCACAGGCTCCCTGGCTTTCCCCCTGTGCTGTGTGTGTGTTAAAGTTATGTGTTTGAAACATTTTTGACGGTTAAAGTTGTAATTTACTTAAAGATTTGAGTGAGTTGCAATCAGCGACAAAGTGCTACGGGCTTCAGCAGCGATCGCGGCCATCGCTATGTACGCCTGCAGTTAGTTTCCATCCTTTATCGGAAGAGCGTCCTTGGCAAATAACTGGCATGACGGGACAGATGACACATAGAGGGACCCTGAAAGGCCACAATTTGTTGCACCAAGTCGTGCTGGCCTCGCAATGAGCTCCTACGGCGATCATCGCTATCCCTGCAATGAGCGCCTTTGGCGCTCATTGCAACCTAAGTCCTGCGGACCTCGCGTTGAGCGCCTGTGGCGCTCATCGCAAGCCCTGCAATGAGCACCTTCAGCGCTCATTGTGGCCTAAGTCCTAGGGGCCTTGCAATGAGCGCCTGTTGGTGCTCATTGCGCAGGCGCAAGCCCATAACTTTTAACATTGCATGACCAACAATTGTAACAACGATAACTATTATATGTGATGAACTGGCTGCACTTGCAAGTTATGGTATATTAATTTTCACCTATACCTTTTGTGCCTCATTATATATGCAATACACTTCACATGTCAATTGTTTCCCGTGCCCTTTAGCACTGATCCTATTAACTATGTGGCTCTGGTTTAAATAACTACTCAGCCAGAAAACATACAAAGCAATGAATTTACTGATTAACTATAACTGTAGATCTGTTGTAAACTGTTTATTCTACTTAAAGGGGCATTTTAATAGTCTTATAAAGGGGTCTTTTAACAAAACGTTAGGGAGGGCTTTATAAGAAATACAATCTTTATTAAAATGTTACTATGCATTTAAACAGTTAATTACCATTTTTCAATCATACCCCATGCTGTATACGCTGGACCTCTGAACGAAGTATTGTGTCTGGGGTGAAGCCACCCGGGGGGAGAGCTATCTATATTGTCATATCAAAGCTGCAGTATAAAACTTGGTGGTGACTAGAAAGTGTGTGTGCATGGCTAGCAGCTCGAGTAACACTACTCCCTGCTACTAATGTGTGCTTCAGAGAGTGTTTTTCAAATTACCACTTCCCCACTCCAATCAGGATTTTATACAGCTTGGGCTTCATTGATAAATAGAAATTCATTGTTTAAATGCACAGGAAAAGTTGAATACATTATTTTTTTTATCACGTCTTACCTAGCTATATTTTAGAGACTGCTTTACAATAATATTAACATGGTCCTTTGACTGAACCACAATATCTCATTTTGATGATGTGTATTTTGAAGAATTACATTTATAACATGCGGGCCTGGGCACCACCATTAATACCACCTGTTAAAGGACCAATTATATATATAATGGTTTTTTTTTAGGGTTATTTTATACTTTTGTCTTTTTAATTGTGAAAACTAACTTTCTATGTACAAAAAGTTTCTAATTTTTAATAAAATGGGCTTTTTTTAACAATGAAAGAGAATATATACTAACAGAAATGGCAGTAGATAAATAAATCAGCCCGGTAGATGCAAAAACAGTAAAATAATTCAATAATATGATGATGATGTTGCTGTTGTTGTTACCAAGCAGATATAGTAGTGAAGAAGCCCTATAGCCAGTGAAACACGTAGACACCTGACCACAGTGATTACTACTACCACCACGCGTCTGGTAATTATAGCATTATTACGTTGCACCTCAACCCATCTGGGTACTGAAAGCTGCCACTAAAAGTGGATGAACTAAAACATTACCCAAAGGACTAAAGTAAGTTTGCACCATTTTTTTAAAAATATGACCTAAGGAACAATATCGCCTTTTTACATATGGTTCTTTGTAACATGGCAACTTCACATCAGTAACACGCATTTTCTATTTTTGGTAACAACACTTTAATTGCCACTTTTAGCTTTTCCTAGAAAGGTTAGTGTTTGAATGAAAGATACAATTAAAAAGTCACTTCAGGCTGTTGTTTTTTATGTTTCTATATAAAGGTTGGAGCCCTTTCTGTTCCTATAATTTATAACCTCTCCTTTCCTCTCTATTGACATCACCAAATGCTGCTTTATTACAGGAAATTAACTGAACACCTGTTCAGCTTCCAAGTAATTAACTGGGAACTCTCCTATTAGACTTCTTAATGTTGTTTCCAATGTGACTTTTACCAAATCAAACCAAATACCAGTGTGATAATATCTAGCTAGAATAGAGCTGTATTTAATAACTTTATAAAGAAAAACAATATATTACTTTGAGTAATGGAAATTAAAAAAATTAGGAACTTTGTTTACAATTTATTAAAAATCCCCAAAACACCATATTAACAATAATAGCTGCTTCTGTGCAATGCCATATAACTCTCCCCTAATTGCATCAGATATGTAAGGGGAAGTATTGGACTCATACAGTCCAAAAATCATCCAAACCAGACCAGCTTAGCCTGATTATAAGAATTATATTATAATAGAATGTGGATACCTATTCAACCTATTGCAATAATCTGCCCAATTATCTCAGTGTTTTTGTTAAACAAAACGTTCTCACTTAAGAGCCAAGGTGATATCCACAAACTCACTGGTAACTCTAATAGCACCCTCTATAATGAAATAGGAGGATACAGGATCCTATGTCTCAAAACAGAGACCTCCTAACTCAGGGGCTATGGTGTGCCCCTCCAAATATCTGTAGCCCTATAAATACATAGTCATCAGGCCAACTAGGTACTAATCAAACATGACACTCCATTGTCCAGAAACAACTAAGCAAAATCTTTAAAAAAAAACATATATGTATTCATACTGCTAGAAACAAAGGGACAGTTTAGCCTCATATGTTCACCTTCAATTATTGTCTCAATTTCACGTTGTGTATATAAAGAATCCTAAGAGGTGCCATTTTGTTTTTGATCCAGACCTCCAAGGAAGTTGCACCAAATCTGACAGAAAATGATGAAATTGTTATTAAAATATTTTTTCAAGAAGATGCAGATCCAGATGCAGAGGTAAGAGTTCAGTTTTACAAAAGTGTCTACAATATATGGAAAATAAGAAATTTGGGTACTTTGTGAACTGTAATTCTTTTGGTTAAATTAATACACCAGTCAAGGAAGATTATATATATATATATATATATATATATATGCAATATGTATATATGTAGATATATATATAAAATATTTGTTGTTCAGTCAAGTCAGACTCTTCATGATCTGTCAGCCATTGCCCTTCTGAGGTCTCTCAAGCTTGTGTTCATTGCTTCAGTTACCTAATTTACCATCACCGAATCTGCTCCCTTCTTTGTGTTCTGTCTTCTCATTATAAGGCCAGAATATTTGAGCTTTATCATCATGAGCAAACCTTCAAATTAACATTGTGACTTGATTTCCTGTATTATTGATTGATTGGATCATATTGCAGGGACTCAAAGAAGTTTTCTCTAGCACTACAGTTCAAAGCCATCAGTTCTACGGTGATCAGCCTTTTTATGGTCCAACTCTCAAATCCTTTCTGGGAATACCATGTTACTGTTGGGAATACTATAGTTCGAACTACTATGTGGACCTTCGTTGAAAGTTAATTTATTTAATATTTGTGTCCAGACTTGCCATAGCTTATCTCCTCAGAAGCAAATGTCTTTCAATTTCAAGGCTGCACTCACCATCTGTAGAGAACTTTGAGGCCTGGAAAATAATATTTGTCACTGGTTCCATTTATTCTAAATCTGTTTGCCAGAAACTGAGAAACTGATCCTTCCTGTATAGATATTTTGTGTAATCCTTCCACCTCTTCTTTATCTGATTTTCTTCTGTTAAGTTCCTGCCATTTTTGTCTCTTATCACGTCCACTTTGGCATAAAAGGTTCCCTTAATATCACATTTTTCTTTAAGACATCTCTTGACTTTCCCATAATGTTCCATTGTCGCTTCTTGCTATCCTCTGGAGTTTCTGCATTCAGCTGGACTAATGTTTCTCTATCACCACTACCTGAGCTACTTTAAAAGCCTCACCAGGGAAAAAAGATGTATATGCTATTTGGCCAGAGGAAATCTGGTTCCAGGCCTTTCAAGATACAGAAACAAAATATCAAATGTGCCTCACACAGGGAGCTTTACTTTAAAGTGACACAAAGATGGCACTGGGTAGCCTCATAAGATACAAAGATATCCCACAATAATAACCTAGATAAATGTTGGAGGGAGTTTGGCCAGATTGGAACTTTTAAAAACATATGGTGGGACTGCCATAAAATACAGATCTTCGGGAAGGGATGCTATGACCTATGATCTTTCCAACATTTTGAACAAAAATGTTGACCATACTATAGAAATGTACCTCTTCCATATCTTCCCGGAGAGTATAAACCTGGCAGAAAAAGCCTTCCTTATTCAAATTTTTATGACAGATAAAAGACAGATATCAACTAGCTGGAAAAAGGCCTGTAATACCTCCTGGAATCAAGTGCTTGAAGAAGATAATAGGATGTTGGAAAGGGATTATAGAGAATTAGTTCAGCTTCCTTTAGAAGAGAAAAAGTGGAAAATCTTGGACACCTTTATGGTTTAATAAGGAGAGTGCGTAGGACTCCCCCGCCCCTCACCTCCAGTTTCCTTGGTCTTTTCCCTTCTTTTCTGTTTCTTTCTTTCTCTTGTTTCCTTTCTTTTTGCGGTGCCATATGTCTCTGATTGTGCTTACACACATAGGGTTTTTCTTGGCAAAGATACTGGAGTGGGTTGCCATTTCCTTCTCCAATGGACTGAAATTTGTCTGACCTCTTTGCTATAACGTGCCCATCTTGGATGACTCTATATGGTATAGTTCTCAATTTCATTGAGGTACATAAGCCCCTTCATCACGACAATGTAGCCATCCATATCTATATCTATAAGCAAAATGAAACACAATTAAAGAGGGTGGATATTTATATAGCATGTACTAAAGATATAATGTAAGATTAGTAGACTTCAGATCACCATATTTTCATGCAAAATAACTTTAAAATGTCATGGATTATAAATGCATCTGATAGAGGAGAATAAGTAGTGTATGAAAAATGTTTGCATGAACAAATACCAAAATAAACATTATTATACTTATCCCAAAGTTTGCTAAATCTATTGGGTTTCCAAGCAGTTGATTTTTTAAGAGTTAACATCCCTAGAAATCCCTGTTAAAATTAGCATAAAATTCATAATTCATTTTGGCTAATCAGAGGCAGATAATACATTGTATCAATCTATGATGGCAGTTTGTGCAGGAAGGAATCATGGGATGTGTAGTCCCCTGCACAAGAAAGCAGGAGGAGCCAGACACTGCTCTGTAGAACTTTGCACTTTGCTGCTGCGGACTTGAACGTTTGTACAGGTTTAAAATTCAATATCCAAATGGAGTGTTTCTATTGGGAAGTTCAAAGTCACTGTAAGCAGCTCTGGGGGTGTGGGAATAAATAAATAAAATAAATCTCTGTGTGCATAGAATGTCTCAATATAATGTGTGTTTCTGATATAAACATCATGTGTTAGATTAGAAAAAGGGAAAAACAGGGACACTTAGATATAACTTTAATTTATAGAATACTGTTTTAAATATAACTTGCAAACTTGGGAATTCACAATCCCCTTTAATTATTTATACGTGATTTTACAAATACAAAGGCAGTGCACTATAAATTATAATTTATTAAGTTAGAAAAGTGGTCTAAAAGTAATTTCCAAAATAAATTTTAATAGGAAAAAGTAAATACCTTTTATCTGTTTCTGTGAAAATGAAAATGTAGTGAGTGGGTCAACAATAGAAAGTATAGTAAGTATATACCAAGACTATTTTCCAGTGTAAGGACCCTACATCAACAGTTGTCCTTTATCCCTTTCCAATGTTGCTTCATGAATTCTAGCATCTTGAAAATTAACTTGGTGGGGACCCCTTCTGTTTTTTTTTTTTCTGTAATGATCTTTTGTAAAAGCACTGTAAAATATTTCAGTGAGGCTGAAGAAATGCTCTAGTCGCCCCAGGTGTCACCTGTGAGTAAGTTCTCAAGATGGCGACAAGCAGTGTCTCACCAAGACAACATTTTGTACCATCCAATGTGAGTCAAGTAGATATTTGTTGCAACAGAAACATTTTAATAAGTTACACTGAGATAATTTATATAATGAAAATAAGTTCAGAGTGTTTGTTATCTCTGACCGAACAAGAGACCAATTAACCATTTGGGATCATAAAGAAATGAAAGTGAAATAAATACAATGTTAGCTTCCTTAAAGAAATACTACAATTTAATATTATTTAAAACTTTGGCTTACTAAGCTTATTTAGTTCAGGAACCCATCTCAAAAACACACTTTGTCTCAAACGCCTCTCACTCCACTACTGTAAGAGGACAAAATTCTATTTTTACCTGAATAGTATATCATGATTATTTAATTTTAAATAATTGTTCATAATTTTTGTTTTTAGATAAATTCTCCAGCATTTGGTACAATTTTCATTTGACCCAAACATTTTTGAGGTATGTTTTGACGGGATGATTTGTGTAAATGTTTGGTTTATGTGAATGATTTGTTGAGGGTAAATAATTAATTTTAACCTATTCAGCTTAGTTGTCATATAAAATGTATATTTACCTTTAAGAAGCACCTTTTTTCCTGTTTACTCCCATGATTGCTGCCATCTTTCACATGTGTTCTAAGGCCATACCAGCAGGGTTGGAGCTTTACAATATTAATCTTATGCTGTTGAAAATAGATAGTGACATGCTGTAAACAGACAGTATAAAGTGACATAATGTACTTTATTATTTAAAATAGAAAAAAAAATGTTGAACTGTTTGGAGAAAAATTATGAGATATATTATATGTTATTTTTACATTCTATACCTGAAAATTATTAGGGGCAGATGTACTTCATGTTGCTCATTATAACTTCTGCCTATAATTTAATCAAAATAATTATATTTAACTATTTCAAATAATAATACGTAGCAGATATATAACATAATTTCCACATTTTTGCTCTCACTGTTCAAATTTTGTTCACTTAGCAGCTTCTAACAAACAGCATGTCACTGTCTGTTTGATACCAGCATGCCAGTGGTAGTGTGAGGCCCCCCATTGGACATGGCTTTATGTCACAGATGTGACGGCAGCATGCAGGGGATCTAATACTGAGAAAGTCTATATGCTTCTTAGAAATAACTGAAATGTACATTTTATACGGCTGTTACATTGATGTGGTATCATTAATAAATTCAGCATTGTTAAAAAATTTAAGTGAAGCAATGACATTTGCCCAAATACTTAGTTAGTGATCTTAGGATGCCATTGCAAGAGTGTGAAAAGTGTTAAAGGGACATGGTAGTTCAATAATTTTAGTGCTCTGTATTAAGGTGCTAGAAATAATAGTGAGCATAATGTTTTAGGATGTTACAAATTCAAATTGTAATCACATATATAGTTGTGAGCATGCGAGTTGTTGCTAAGCGAGGGCACTGGGCGAGGGCATCAGTTGCTGGCATGGAGCGCCGAAGGCGCTCCATGCCAGCAACTGCGACCCTCGCAAACTTCACGTCGCAACGCAAATAACACGACACACAAATTACGACACTCGCTAAATTTTACGAGCAACGCAAACAACATACGACACACGTTCACACACATTACAGCCTCTCAACACTCGGACGCAACTCGCGAACATTATAAAATTCAAAACACAATACATACACACAGCACATACATAAAAAACTTACCTACAGCAACAGGGAGCATCCAGAACCTCAAAATGCAACTTACACCTTCATTTCACTCAAGATAAAAGAGTTTAGACACTAAAAAAATTGCTAAGCGAGAGAAAAAATGGCCGCCAAACAAAACGAAAACGAGGCTACACACGCAAACACCATACGAGACACGTTACCAGACATTACGACCTCGCAAACATCGGACGCAACACGCCGACATACAAACATTTAAAACACAATAAATACACACAACACACACATAAAAAGCTTACCTACAGCAAGAGGAACCATCCAGCACCTCAAATAACCAAGTTACACCTTCATTTAGATAAAAATAAAACACTTTAGACACAAATAAAACCGGTAAGCGAGAGAAAAAATGGCCGACGAAAAAAACGAAAACGAGGCTACAGCACTCTCAACACGTAAAACACCACAACACACTTGCAAAACACCACACGAAACTCGAAAAACACCACGAAGCACCGACGGATAATCCGCAAAGACGCATACCACAGATAACCCGCCATTTTACGCCAATGCGGAAGTACACCACTACGCTAACTGTTTCGTCTCGCGCACGCACAATATTACACTGCACACATTCAGCACGCTTACACAGCAGCTCCACACCACTAATGCTGCAGCAACCTCAAAACACATTGACAGCTCTTCAACACAATGCTTCAAAATAGGTAAAGTATATTAATTTATTAATGTATTATATATTTCATTTTTACACACCAAACAGCATTAGCTGCCTTACAATTTCTTTGCCGTCATTTTTTGACTGGCAATTCGCTAGTATCTATTATATTTAACTAGCGACTTGCTCGTCAAAAATTACGGCAATAAAAAGTAAAGCCTGCAATGCTGTTTACCACACAATGGGAGCCTCTCCCCCTCTACTTTACTGGCCTCGCAATGAGAGCCTTTGGCGCTCATCACGGGCCTCGCAATGAGAGCCTTTGGAGCTTATCACGGGCGTCTCCCTCCCGTGTTTCTAACCCCCTTCCCTGTGTCTGTTTCCCTCCTGTGTCTCTTTCCCCCTCTCCCTCCCCTGTGTCTCTTGTCCCTCTTCTCGATCCCCTGTCTCTTCCCCCTCCTCTCACTCCCCTGTGTCTCTTTCCCCCCCCTCCTCTGCCTCCCCTGTGTCTCTTCCCCTCCTGTGTCTCTTCCCCACCTCTTTTGGATTGATAGAATGGACAAGCTTTCTGTCATCAAATCAATGTTTCTGTTTCAGGGAGGATGCCTGACAAAAGGAGAAATAAATAGACAGACAAGGGAGAGATAGAGAAGGGGTTAGGGTAGGAGTTAAGGGAATATAAAAGAGGGAGATTATGGAAAGCAGAAAGAAACTGTGAGGAAGCAAGATAAAATAAAAAAGGAAGGATGAGGAGATGCCAAGGAGGAGGGGCAGAGGTAGAGAAGTGAGGGGAGAAGAGAGAAAGAAAGGAGAAGAGACTGGAGGGAGGAAAAGAAAAGAGGAAGGGAAAGACAAATGGAAGGCCAAAGGTCTAGAGAGTGGGAGAAAATTAGAGGGAGATACTGAGAAAGTGAGAGGATAGAGGGAGGGAGATAGACAGGATAAGAGGTGGAGAAGTGTGCATACACAAAGGTTTATGCTGCTAGAATTGTCCCTATGAAAAACATGTATGCAAAGCAAGAAAAAATGATTCAGAGGAAAACCAGAAATATATCTGCTGTGGTCATGCATGGCTTGAAATCTACTGTTCATGTTTTGCTAAGTATAGTTACACTCATATCACTGCATAACACAGGCTACCTCCAACCTCACTATCATATCACTGCATAGCACAGGCTTCTTCCCTCCTCCCTGTCATTTCACTGCATAAAATAGTCTTCCTCCCACCTCACTATCATATCACTGCATGACACATAATTCCTCCCTCCTTGTGTTACTCTAATTTGAATCACTCCGTGATACTTTCCCAGGGGAATGGTGATTGTGGATGTTAGGTAGGATATGGGTGAAGGAGAAGAAGTGGAAGGGAAGAGGAATTAAGGAAGAGCATGAAGTAGAAGGCTGAGAGAGGATGGAGAAAGTGAGAAGAGAGCAAAGTGAAGGGAGAACAGAATAAAGGACAAAGAGTAGAAATGAGTTGGAAAGATATGAAATAACTGAATATATTGCAAAAGTAAATAAAATCAAGTGTTGTAATGCAAATATACATGTCTGAAGTATATTTGCAATTTTAATTACATTGTTGTGTGTAACTCTATGCAAATGCTTCTTGGCTACCCATTGCATCCTTCCAGAGTTGCAGTTGAAAAGGAGGTGTCAAGAGCTTTCCTGGATCAAAGCTTTCCTTGGAGAGAAATATTAGTTTGGCCTCTAGTGGACAACTCCAGTAATGCATGATTAGGTTTAATTTCACTAGTTTGTGTGTCCTCTTTTCATATAATCTGGGAGGATGTGTCCCTGTATCCCCTCAGTTCCTACACCCCTCTGGGAGGCTACTATAAAGTGTATTTGTGTACATTGCCATCAGCTCATGTTATACTATTGACTGCTACTAATTGGTGTTTTACACAGTAGTCTCAAAATGTGGTACTTTCACCTGGGTTGCTCCCACTTCTGAGACAACACATCATTCAGAAGGAGGAGAGATGTAGAACTCATACAACATTGGGCATGATTAACTAGCAATTTATTGCTTAAACTCACAGTAAATGTACAGTACAATAAAGGTGTTTTTCTGATAAGTGACCCTTTAATAAGAATAAAATGTTTTTATTTTTTACCTGTTAAAATGTTTTTGTCTATTATTTATAGCATAATAAAAAAATATCAAATTTAATATTCAGAGTTCACCATGCTTTTAATATTTTATCTTGATAATATGTCTTTTTAACTTAAAGTGTTGCTTGGATCATTTCAGTTATATGATCATCCTCATCTCACTGATTTTAACATAAGAGACATTAATCTGTTAATCTTCAACATGCTGTTTCTTATCAAGTCAAACTAATCCATCTCTTATATATCCAGGTTGCAGATTTTAGCTAGAACAAAAAAAATACCCATTCTTAATAGAGTTCAAAATCATAGATTATTTGCCAACAAAACTCCTAGGTGCAAATGCATTCTTAAGAGAGACAGAATAAAGATTTATTTTATGTTAAATTTAGTTATGAAAAACTACAATGATCCTTTAATTAAAGGCTTCCATCCTTTTGTTGAGTACCGTATATACTCAAGTGTAAGCCGAGTTTTTCAGCCCTTTTTTTTAGGCAAAAAAGGGCCCCCTCAGCTTATACTCAAGTCACTCCCCCCCCCCCCGTGTCTCTCTAACCCCCCCGTGTGTCTCTAACCCCCCTGTGTGTCTCTAACCCCCTGTGTGCCTCTCTACCCCCCGTGCCTCTTTCCCTCCCCCCTCCTCAACCTAAACCCCCCTCATCCCCCTTCCTTCTCCCAAATCCCCCTAAATACCTCCCCTCTCTCCCCTCACTTACCTGCTTGTGCTCCGGCCTCCGCTCCTTTACCCGGCGCCGGGAGGTTGAGGATGGGGGGTTGAGGAGGGGGTTGAGGATGAGGAGGGAGGTTGAGGAGGAAGTTGAGGATAAGTAGGGAGGTTGAGGATGAGGAGGGAGGTTGAGGAGGGAGATTTAGGATGAGGAGGGAGGTTGAGGTTGAGGAGGGAGGTTGAGGTTGAGGAGGGAGGTTGAGGATGAGGAGGGAGGTTGAGGATGAGGAGGGAGGTTGAGGATGAGGAGGGAGGTTGAGGATGAGGAGGGAGGTTGAGGATGAGGAGGGAGGTTGAGGATGAGGAGGGAGGTTGAGGATGAGGAGGGAGGTTGAGGATGAGGAGGGAGGTTGAGGATGAGGAGGGAGGTTAAGGATGAGGAGTGGGGTTGAGGAGGGTGATAAGGGGGGGGGGGAGACACAGGGAAGGGAGAGGGGAGAAGAAACATGGAGAGAGAGGGGGACACAGAGGGCACAAGAGGGACACAGGGGGCAGCACATTTACCACCCTCGGCATATACTCAAGTCACTCATTTTACCCACTCGGGTCGGCTTATACTCGAGTATATACGGTAAATTATATTGAGTAAAGTCAGAAAGTAAAGTTATTATAGCTTTTGATACTTACATTTGAACTACAGTGCTGGATGCTCTAGCACATCCACTTATCTCCAACCCCAATTAGATGTCTAGTAGGTAGGAGAAGACCTACCATATCCAAAATTTCTGACTGGTCTTTTTTTGTGTAGATAAAGACTGTGCTCTTGACAGTGTCCTGGGCAGACCCTCTTCCACCAACTGCACACTTGATAAGTGGTGAAGAGAAGCAGATCTGCTAAAATCTGAAAATCTAAAAGTGAAAATATATGTTTTAAAGGCTACAATGACATTTTCTTTAAATAGTTTATATATATATATATATATATATATTTATATATATATATATATATATATATATAAAATGTTGCTAATTAGTGATTAAATAAACATATGAAACAGTATTCTATGAGCACTAAATTGAGTATTTCATTGTTTTATCCAATTAATTGCCCTTGCCTTGTTTTGATTGTGTTGATGGTAAACATGGGGACTCATTCAATTGCTACTTTTCTGACATCCAGGCTCGCAAGTGGAGGTTGCAAGTTACTTAGCTATTCAAATGCCTCCTACTTGCAGGCTCCGATCGGGTTACTTGCTGCGCGCTACTATCCATTGCGATTCTTAAAATCGCAAGTTACTTTCCTCAAAGTCTTTGATCTTTCAGGGCCGAAAGAGTTGCGGCCGCAAAAATCACAAATCGCTATTCAATTGATCTACCCTTCCGTCAAGCCCGTAAATGGCCTAAAGCCTACCAGAGCTTACTGGTACCAAAGAGGTTGCACAAGGGCTAGTAAAGCTCATACTTATCCACCCCACTGGTCCTAACCCCCCCCCACCCCACTCTTAAATTAAACCCCCACCTCCAATCGTGACCCCTGCATCATGGGGTTCATGTGGGGACCCAGCAGCAGGGTTGCCAACCTGCATTTTCTTAAGCCCTCCGGGCTTGGAGTTTGGAATCATTGATGTCATGATGACGATCTCGGTTTCCATTGGCTGTTTTGATAGCGGGAGTTACAGGCTTCATGTTCAGGCCGTAAATGCTATTTCCGATGGCATGGCTTACGATTCTCGCAAAGGGGGACCAACTTGCGTGCCCGGCCAAATGAATAGCAGAGTATAAATAGAGCTACTTGAGCATGCATCACAATAGTAGCAAACTGGGTTTTTGTGCTCGAGTAACAGCCCCAAATGGAATGAGGCCCATAATGTCTGAAAATTTTGCAGCTACTTGACAACCAAAGAAATTCCACCCTCACTGATCTTATCATGGGTAGATACCAGCAGCAGCTGAGGGTGAATTTTTGCAGTAAGATTAACATTGATTTTTTTTTTACTGTTTGTTTCAGAAAATGCCCTTTGCTGGAATGTATTGATATGTATTATTATTCACTAATCCTTTCATCTGTATTAATCTGTGATTAATTATAATAGTTGCAGAGGTCAATCAAACCTTTACATGCTTATTTTTTATCAGTAATGTATTACTGAACAACAGGAAATATTGAATATTGATCCTGGATTAGTTTACATTAACTAGAGATTATTTGTTCTGGGTAATCAAGAGGAATTTTTAGCTCCCATTGATTTAAAACCAAATTGATGTCCAGTGAATAAATACTCGCTTTATTAAATGGACTCAAATTGTAAATGGACACTGGCAATTTCTATAAATAATTAAAAAGTGCAGGTTTGCCATTTTTCATTGCATGAAAATAGGTGCTGCCAAGGTAAAAAAAAAATACTTTTAAAGCACCAATGACAATTAAATAAAACGTGTATTATTTTTTTATTATTCCCTTAGAAGCATAGACACCATACATTTTATATATATTTAAATAATAACCTTATTATGTCATATTCAAATGACTGACTTAGACTCCTGCACTCGCAGGCACTAGATTGGTGCAACTATATAGTTCAAGTTTGATTTTATCACTGTGCCACTAACAAATATGGCCACCCTACCAACTCTACAAAACCAGACAGAGACAAGTATGGCTGCCGCAACTACACCACACTAAGCACAAGTACTGCTTTATATAAAGGAATAACTAACCACTCAAGACTGCAGTGTTCAAGATAAACATACAATTTCATTATTTTTAGCAGGATTAGACACTCGTAGACACTAATAGTCTTAAGCCCCTCCCCTTTGAGCATGGCTTTCGGTCATAGCTGTGCTAAGATGACACCTCTTGTGAGGGAGAAAGGGCTGGCTCCAGAAGGTCAAAATATGTTACTTTGGGGTCTGGTTGAATTAAAACTTTTATATCATAACTACATTGAGGAAGATAAAATGAATCAAGTAAAATATATATATATATACAACAAATAAGATGCATAAAGAGTCCCTTTAAGTGGGCTCGAGAGACAAATCTATTAAGCAAGGCCTTAACGATTTAATGATTAATGATTTAGAAACACCTAATAAAAAATGAGACCGTCATCATTAGGTCAGTAAAACATGGAGGTTACACGTCAATCAATTAGCGTTTAGAAGTCTGATATGCGATCAGACCCACAATCCGGCACAAAATAATAAAAATAAAGTAAATGTTCTAGTCCATGTGGGTGGCCTGATATGTATTAACTCCCAAGATTGATATAACACCGAAATGAAACTTGAGACTGTTGTGTAGTTAATTCTAATGTCTATCTTCGCTTTCCCTGTTTTTTAAAGTGCAGTATTGATTTTTTTATTGCATTTACAGTGCTACGAACAGAGGTTAAACCCCCTTGCGAGTCCTATCTGGTACTCGTAGAATTTTCTTCTACATTTGACATTTACAGGTGTGAAAGCATTTGCGGGCTTGAGGAATTGAATAGCGATTTGCGATTTTAGCGATTGTAGCTCTCGAGGACGTGAAAGATCAAAGGCTTAGATGGGGTGTAAGTTCCTGTTGTAACAACCGCAGGAGTTATCAGCCAGTAACCCGTAGATCGTTTGCTGCTTGCAAAAAGACGCCAACTGAATAGCAAATTAGTTTACAGTTCAATTACGGGCTCCCGTAAGCTACAATTTCTCAATTGAATGAGGCCCTTTGTCTAGCAGGCATAAAGTTATATCAACACAATGCTGTCCATTTACTGGTGATTTGCTATGTTAAAGTGGTTTCCCTTGGCATTGTGTTTGGTTGTAGCCTATAAATGATTGTTTAACCTCTTATAGGTTAAGATTATTCGTAATACCCTTAAAATCTGTTTCTCAGCCAAAGCCACCTTTTCTTTTGATGTCTTTATGGGGCAGGAGACAATAGGGTTGGAAGGGAATCTAATAGGTAATAAAAAATGACGGCAATAGAATTGTAAGTCAAGGAATGATGTTTGTGGTGGTCTGAGATCTCGGCGCTCATTGCGAGCCTCTTGGTTGTTGTATTTATTTTATCAGAGGCGCTTTTGCTGTCATTGATTGGCTTTTTGAACCTATTGCAAGGCTGTCCCCTGGTGTAGTTTGTGTGGTATGAGCAGCGTTGGCGCTTGTTGTGGTCTGAGATCTCGGCGCTCATTGCGAGCCTCTTGGTTGTTGTATTTTTTTTAAGCAGATGGGCTTTTGCTGTCATTGTAAGGTCGGCGCTGATCTGCTTTTTGCGCTTATTGCAAGGCTGTCCCCTGGTGTAGTTTGTGTGGTATGAGCAGCGTTGGCGCTCGTTGTGAGGCGTGCAGTGAATGTATTTTGCGTTTCTTGCGATAGTTGTTTTTTTTTTGTGTATATGTTTTTTGTGATGCTAATGAAATAATTAGTAAATTAATATACCTTACCTGTTTGTAAATAATACATGCAGGAAGCATTGTGCTGAAGAGCTGACAATCTGTTTTTCATGTTCCTACAGCATACAATGTAGGTTTGCAGTGTTGTTGAGCTGAGGTGTAAGTGTCAGCAATGTGTGCAGTGTGTAGTGTAAATAGGCTGCGTGTGCGAAAGGAAGCCATTTGTGTAGCTGTGTACTTCCGCATTGTGTAAATTAGTGTTGTAAAATGGCGGCAAATGGGTATGTAGTAGGCGGGTTTGTATGATTTAGCGTCCTTGTTAATGGTGTATCTTGTAGGTCGTACAGGTTTTTGTAAAAGCCGTATTTGCTTTGTAGTATTTAGTGGCTTTCGGCTGCCATTTTTTCTCTTGCTTTTGAGTGGCTAAACTTTGTAAATTTGACTGAATTCGAGGTTTAAGCAGTGTTGCAGAGGTCCTGGGTGTCCCCCCTTGGTGTGGGTAAGGTTTTTATTTTTTTTGTGTGTGTATTTTTGTGTTTTATAATGTTTTGCGCTGTGCGCGGGTTGTCCGTCAGGGTCGTTTTTTTGCGGGTCGTAATTGTTTTTGTGTAAGTCCGCAATTTTTTTTTTCTAAGTTCCGTGGCTGGTATATTTTTGTGTAAGTCCGTAGTTAGTCATTGCGTGTTTGTGTTTTTTTTCCAAGTCCCGCTTGTGTAGTGGTTTGTAACAGGTTGTGAGGCGCCATAGAGCCTCCACCTTCGCAAATGCGGCCCCTCGCTTCGCAAGGGTCCGCATTTGCGGTCTGAAAGTCGTAGGTGGTCGTAGGGGGTCATAGGGGGTCGTAGGGATCAGTGCAGTAGCGCTCCTTGCCAGCAACTGCGGCCCTCGCTTTGTCCGATCCCGCAAGCGTTAGCAACCACCTGCATTGCTTACAACTACCGTATATACTCGAGTATAAGCCCAGTTTTTCAGCCCTTTTTTTAGGGCTAAAAAGGGCCCCCTTGGCTTATACTCGAGTCACTCCACCTAGTGCCTCTCTAACCCCCCCGTGTCTCTTTAACCCCCCGTGTCTCTCTAACCTTCCCCCCGTGTCTCGCTAACCCCCCCCGTGTCTCTTTCCCTCCCCCTCCTCATCCTCAACCCCCTCCTCAACCCCCCTCCTCACTTTCTCCCCTCTAAAAACCTCCCCCTCACTTACCTGCTTCTTCTCCGTCCTCTGCTCTGTCTTGACCCCGGCACGCATGTGACGTCACATCCGCGCCGCGTCATTAGCATATAAGTGGGGGGTCAAGACGGAGCAGAGGCCGGAGAAGAAGCAGGTAAGTGAGGGGGAGGTATTTAGAGGGGAGAAAGTGAGGAGGGGGTTGAGGAGGGGGTTAATGAGGAGGAGGGGGGTTGAGGTTGAGGGGGGGTGAGGAGGGGGTTGATTAGGAGGAGGGAGGTTGAGGGGGGGGTTGAGGTTGAGGGGGGTGAGGAGGGGGATGAGGATGGGGGGTTGAGGATGAGGATGGAGGGGTTGAGGATGGGGGTTGAGGATGGGGTTTGAGGAGGGGGGTGATGAGGAGGAGGGGTGGTGAGGTTCAGGGGGGGTGAGGAGGGAGGTTGAGGTTGAGGAGGGAGGTTGAGGAGGGGGGTTGAGGTGGAGGGGGGATGAGGAGGGGGATGAGGAAGGGGGGTTGAGGATGAGGATGGGGTGATTGAGGAGGGGGGTTGAGGAGGGGGTTGAGGATGGGGGGGGTTTATGATGAGGATGGGGGATTGAGGATGGGGCGTTGAGGATGAGGATGGGGTTTAAGGGGGAGGATGAGGATGGGGGTTGAGGGGGAGGATGAGGATGGGGGGGTGGAGGGGGTTGATGAGGAGGAGGGAGGTTGAGGTTGAGGAGGGGGGTTGAGGTTGAGGGGGGTGAGGAGGGGGTTGAGGATGGGGGGGTTGAGGATGAGGATGGGGGGTTGAGGGGGGAGGATGAGGATGGGGGGTTGAGGAGTGAGGTTGAGGAGGGAGGATGAGGAGGGGGTTGAGGATGAGGAGGGAGGTTGAGGATGAGGAGGGAGGTTGAGGATGAGGGGGTTGAGGATGAGGAGGGAGGTTGAGGATGAGGAGGGAGGTTGAGGTTATGGAGGGGGGTTGAGGTTGCGGGGGGGGTTGAGGATGAGGGGGTTGAGGATGAGGAGGGAGGTTGAGGATGAGGAGGGAGGTTGAGGAGTGGGGTTGAGGAGGGAGGTTGAGAATGAGCTGCATATTAGCATACTAGGCCACGCGTTAGCATACAGGAGCTGCAAAATCAATTCTATACATTTAAAAAATTATAGACTGCTAGTACAATGTATAGCAGGTTTTATTGCTCTTTAAAAAATGAAATTAACTTTCTGTTGGGTTAACAGAGTCCCTTCATTTAATAACCAATGCATAAATAAAAATAACTAGCTATAGTGGACCTGTAATATATTTTTCACAAAAAAAGTTACCTGTAGTTTTAGTTTAGAAAATGTGTATATAATAAGATGTTGGGATGGTTTGATTTTCGATCTGACTTGACATGTTTCACGATACACAGAAGATTTGGTGAACCTCACCATTTTTTCAGAGCTTTACTATCTGAGTCAAGATTCAAAAAACAATTCAGATATTCACTTCTATCCCCTTAAACTTTCTTTTCCTTACTTCTTAAGACTTTAACATAACCATAATTATAACTTTCCATCAATGTCTACACTAGGAACAAAATGTGAATGCAGGGTGTAAAATCCTTTTGTTCTCTGAACTATACATTGTCAGGACAGACACCGAATTTACTGTTTTAATAAGCCTTAGCATACAAAAAGAGAAAAATGGATCTGCCAGTCTGCTCTGAGAACATTAACGTCTCAAGAAGATTGCAGTGTAGTTTTCTATGGTGTTATCTTACCATACTAGGCTCAGAACGGGGGATAATATACTTTTTTATAACTTTCTGTGCTTTGTCACACTGTTTATTCAGAGTGTTGCAGATCAGACATTCAGAATTATAATGTACAAGAGACAAGACAAGTTCTGACAAGTAGATCTGGGAATGACGTTGTTGGAATGGAAAGATAAAGCAGTTATTGGCAGTCAGAAAGGGAATGACTAACCCGGGAATAATAAACACATAAATAAATGGGACAATAAAGTACTAAAGATGTATTGAGGGTCATCAAGACACTTGTTGTCCAGTATAAACGTAACAGCCAGGGCCCCCAAATGTTTTACAGGTGCAGTGTGTGAATATATGTATGTGTATATAAATGTGTATTTAGAGTGGCGGATCTAGTACATGGCACCCCGATGCAAAAAGAAAATCTGGGAGGGGGCAGGCACAATTTTTTTTTTGCTCTTCCTGAACACCCTCCAACATCAACTCATACAGTACATAAAATATATATAAAATATATAAAACAAATATATAAATATATATATATATATATATATATATATATATATATATATATATATACAGTATATGTATAAATATATAAATATATATATAAATATGTACATGTGCATGCATTTATATATATATATATATATATATATATATATATATATATATATATATATATATATATATACTGTATATACTCGAGTATAAGCCGACCCGAGTATAAGCCAAGGCACCCATTTTACCACAAAATACTGGGTAAAATGAGTGACTCGAGTATAAGCCAAGGGTGGGAAATGTTCTGCCGCCTGTGTCCCTCTTGTGCCCTCTGTCCCCCCCTCTCTCTCCGTGTCTCTTCTCCCCTCTCCCTTCCCTGTGTCTCTTCTCCCCTCTCCCTTCCCTGTGTCTCTTCCAACCTCTCCCTTCCCTGTGTCTCTTCCCCCCTCCCTTATCACCCTCCTCAACCCCACTCCTCAACCTCCCTCCTCATCCTTAACCTCCCTCCTCATCCTCCCTCCTCATCCTCAACCTCCCTCCTCATCCTCAACCTCCCTCCTCAACCTCCCTCCCCATCCTCAACCTCCCTCCTCATCCTCAACCTCCCTCCACAACCTCCCTCCTCATCCTCAACCCTATCCTCAACCTCCCTCCTCATCCTCCCTCCTCAACCCCCCTCCTCAACCCCCCCATCCTCATCCTCTCTCCTCAACCCCCCATCCTCAACTCCCCATCCTCAACCCCCCTCCTCAACCTCAACCACCCCTCCTCAACCCCCCTCCTCATCCTCAACCTCCCTCCTCAACCCCCATCCTCAACCCCTTCCTCAACCTCCCTCCTCAACCCCCCCATCCTCAACCCCCTCCTCAAGCCCCCCATCCTCATCCTCCCTCCTCAACCCCCCCATACTCAGCCTCAACCCCCTCCTCAACCCCCCCATCCTCATCCTCTCTCCTCAACCCCCCATCCTCAACCCGCCTCCTCAACCCCTCCTCCTCAACCCCTCCTCCTCATCCTCCCTCCTCATCCTCAACCTCCCTCCTCATCCTCAACCTCCCTCCTCATCCTCAACCTCCCTCCTCATCCTCCCTCCTCATCCTCAACCTCCCTCCTCAACCCCCATCCTCAACCCCTTCCTCAACCTCCCTTCTCAACCCCCCCACCATCAACCCCCTCCTCAAGCCCCCCATCCTCATCCTCTCTCCTCAACCCCCTCCTCAACCCCTCATCCTCAACCTCCCTCCTCATCCTCAACCTCCCTCCTCAACCCCCCTCCTCAACCCCCTCCTCAACCTCCCTCCTCAACCCCCTCCTCAACCTCCATCCCCAACTCCCCTATCCTCAACCCCCTCCTCAACTTCCATCCTCAACCCCCCATACTCAACCCCCTACTCAACCTTCCTCCTCAAACCCACCATCCTCAAGCCCCCATCCTCATCCTCAACCTCCCTCCTCAACCTCAACCCCCCTCAACCCCCCTCCTCAACCTCAACCCCCCTCAACCCCAACCCACCTCCTCAACCTCAACCCCCCTCAACCTCCCCCCTCAATCCCCCTCAACCCCAACCCCCCTCCTCAACCCCCCACCTCAACCTCAACCCCCCTCAACCCCTCCTCCTCCACCTAAACCCCCCTAAATACCTCCCCCCTCTCTCCTCACTTACCTGCTTGGGCTCTATATATACACCTATATAAATACTTTCTTACCTGCCGATGCGGCACTCCACTTCCTGGGGTGGGCAGGGACCACAGCAGTCTAGACGGCCGAAGGGGGCCACAGAGGTCTGCTGTGGGCCACAGGGGCCTGCAAGGATGAGGGGGCCACAAAAGGCAGAGGACGGACATATAGAAAAAGTCAGTCAGAGTCAGTAGAGTATACTACCACTTCCATGCAACTGCCTCATTTCTGCAGAGTATAGCACAGTCAGAAAATTACACTCTGTCAACAGTGCTATTTCAGATTTTGGATTCTAGGTGATCAGTAAACCTGTGAACAATTTGTAGAATTTAAGTGCGGTTTCGTTTTAGGCACTGAAAAAAAAATCTCTGGAAGAAACCATTGTAAGTCCCGAAAAGGTGAATGAAAAAGAAGTGGATAGAGGGCAAAAGAAAATGACATTTGAGAAAATGGATGAAAGCGATAAACAGAAGGGAAACCTGGAAGAACTGATTAAAACGTATGTTTTATGTTTTAAAAAAAACAACAACTAAAACAAGATCTACTAATTGAGTTTATATAAAATATAACTTTGCTTACACTTGTTCTGTTAGTCAGACATGTTATATATTTTTGCTATGCCAACAAGGCTTGTATCCAGGAGGTCAGATGTTGCAGGTGCCTTTCCAAAGAGTAATATTTCTATATAGAGGTCAGTTCATTATGTTCATATAAAATATAACTTTGGTTGCACTTGCTTTGTCTTTAATCATGTGCATTTGATATGTCTTTGGTCAGACATGTTATATATCTATATTATATCTATACTAGCGACTTTGGCGCTTATTGCGAGTCTCTCCCCCTGTCAACTTTCTCCCTTGTGTCTCATTTCCCCCTGTCCTCTCCCTCCCTTGTGTCTCCTTTCCCGCCTGTGTTTTTAACCCCCCTCCCTCCTATATGTCTCTTTTCCCCTACCCTGTGTCTCTTACCCCCTCTCCCTCCTCTGTGTCTTTTCCCCCTCCCCTGTCTCTTTCCTCCCTGCCCCCCCGTGTCTCTTCTGCCTCCCTTGTGTCTTTTTCCCCATTTCCCTCCCCTGTGTTTTTTTCCCCACCCCTGTGTATTCCCCCCCCTCCCCTGTGTCTTTTCCCTCTTCCTCTCCCTCCCCTGTATTTCTTCCCCCTCCTCTCACTCCTCTGTGTCTCTTCCCCCTTCTCTCACTCCCCAGTGTCTCTTCCCCTTCTCTCACTCCCCTGTGTGTCTATCCCCCCTCCTCCCCTGTGTGTCTCTCCCCTCTCCTCCCCTCTGTGTCTCTCCCCCCTCTTCCTCTGTGTGTCTCTTCCCTCTCCTCCTCCTCTCATTTTCACTTTTGATATGTAATTTTATTTATACTTTGCACACTATCAAGTTTAATTATTTAAAAGGATATGTAGAAAACCATTTGCATCAAAGGCTCTTTAAACAAGCACCAAGAAACTGCTGTAGATAACTGT
This sequence comes from Discoglossus pictus, assembly GCA_027410445.1. Lineage (NCBI taxonomy): Eukaryota > Metazoa > Chordata > Amphibia > Anura > Alytidae > Discoglossus > Discoglossus pictus. The sequence continues at coordinate 148,937,717 of CM050168.1, forward strand.
CCTGTACTACAATTACGTTTTATATTAAATGTAACATTTTTCATTTTACGCTGCAAATATTGCCATTTGTTTTTAAAATTTAGCAATATCACTTTCAAAGCAATGTAGGTCAGAGCCGTTGGATGATTGGGTACAATATATCTATATTTTTTTTAAAAATGTTTTATATGCAATATGAAAAGTCCCATATTGCAAAGTAAATTACATTGTTTAGCAAAACAGACTTTCATCCCAACATCATAATATAGATACATAAGAACCAAAAGTCCCATCTAGTCTGGCTATTCTATCTAAATAAAAAACTTGGTTCAGGATAGCTTAATGCCTTACCCTTGTAAAATGATTCTCTCAACTCAAAATATATTTTTTAGGTTAATCTTAACCATTCTTTTTTAACGTTCCATGTTTAATACAATGTATATCTAAAGTGGATTGCTCCTGAGAAATTAACTATTGTTTTTTGCAAATTAGCTGCTTCTACTAAATAACCACTTTTCTTGTTTTATATAACTGATGAAAGCAACACTATGCTCAACATTTTGCTATATTTTTTCTAAATAATTAAACCTGATTTTATATATATATATATATATATATATCAGTAACTTGCCTGTCAAAATTGATGGGATATTTGATGTTTGTCTCCGCCCCCTTCCTCTGTGTCTCTTCCCTCTCCTGTGCCTCTTCCCTCTCCCTCCCCTGTGTCTCTTTCCCCCCTCTGTCTCTTTCCTCCCCCTCTACATCCCCTGTGTCTTCCCCTTCTCCCTCCCCTGTGTCTCTCCTCCTCTCCCTCCCCTGTGTCTCTCCCCCCAGTAATTCCCTTGTATCTCTTCCCCCTCCCCTGTGTCTCTTTCCCCCATGTCTCTTTCCCCCTCCGCCCTTCCTCATGTGTCTCTTTCCCCCTCCTTCCCTCCCTTGCTCCCCTCTTCCCTCCCTCCCCTCTGTCTTTCTCCCCTCTTCCCTCCCTCACATGTGTCTTTCTCCCCTCCTCCTCCCCAGCGCACCCCCCTCCTCCTCCCCCTACTAACTCCGCTCAGTGCAACGTATTAGAGCGCAGTGCGGAGGTGCAGCTAACGCCGCGCACTGCACGTGAGCGGCTTGTACGGATTCCGTACAATAGTTTCCGTAGCTCGCATGCGCTCCCCCTGAAGCATTACACACTACGAAAACTACTATATTATATGTGATTTTTTTTTTAATCTTTACATTTTTTTAATTTTATATGTGCTTATTTCTTTCCTGTAACTTTCTCAGGTGAGTGTGATCTTTTAAATTAATAAACTGTTTAGTCATGCTGATAATACTGAGAAATGTAATTGCCACATTCCCATTGTCCAGACACAAGTTTCTGTATATTCAAATTCTCCTCTCATCTCTGATCTGCAAATACACCAGCCAAAAAAACAAATTAGGGCAGCCTCTTGGGCATATTATCTTTCGCTCCTGGACATCTTATAGTTGGGTGGAGAAATAGTCCTTTAAACACTAAAGTTCAAATACACATTTTAAAACCTATCCACTTGCTGGTTTATTTGCTGATCAGTCACTAAATACATACATTAAATCCTATATTATGAGCATTTTGAAAGAAAACGCCTTCTTGCTATCGTTATTCAATATTAAATTTATAAATAGCAATAAAAATAAATTGTATATATCAAAAACTGGTTTGATGTGTAATGCTAATGCTCCAGTTATAAATAACTTTTTCAGTGATTTTCCCTACTAGCTGTTACACTGTCTTGATAGATGTCACTTTCAATATGGAAATGAATAATAAGCCTGAGAGGACAGCCAGTAAATCTATTTCTCAAGGGCATGTTGGCTTCATACTGAGCAGCTGTAAAGTTACCTGATTTCTGGATTCTACAGCTTAAAACTGAATATTAAAGCACCTCTGTGGTCAGATTTTTTAAATGCAGAAAGTTGATTCCACCGTAGCATAATTGTAAAGGAAAAGTAAAAATTAGAGGCACTGTTTAAACATTTGATATATAATATATAAATTGCCATATATTTAGTTATTTCATATAAAAAATATACAAACATATTAACGTATATATTAGGATGTATATTTTTTTGTTTTAAATTTTTTAAATCCAGCCCACTCGCTCACTAACCAATGTAAATCCAGCCCACCTGTCAGGATCTGCTCTTCAGTGGGCTTGAAAAGGGCCAAAGATACTCAAACCTACTGGCAGAATGCAGCGCTGTACAGCGCTATAATTGAAAGGGGCCACATTGGGGGACATGAGGAGGACATGTAGTACATTGGCTAGCTGGCCGCAGTCCTCCGGGCTTGGAGATCAAGTTGCAGCCTTGGAGGTCATCTAAGCCCGGGACTACTGTAAGTAGGTCATCTAAGCCCAGGACTACAGTAAGTACGCCAGCGGCAACTAACATTAATCCCCCACGCTGCGGGGTCCCCATTGTGACCACCGGAGGGCCCCCACATTAACCCTTGCAGCGGGGGGTCCCATCCCCCACTGCATTACAAATTCAAATTGCCCGCTCATGCCGGTCCTGAAAGGACCTCAAAGGTCCTTAAAGGACCGCAAGTAACCCCCCCCCCCCCCCCCGGCACCTAAAATTAACCCCAGCAATCATGGGGGTAAATATAGACCCCCATGAGAAATTAACCCAGTCAGTCCAATAGGGGTCTACAAAGACCCCTAAAGGACACTATTAACCCCTAGGTTAACCCCATAAGTGCCATGAGGGTCATGATAAAGTCTAAGCACTACACTATTAACCCACTATTAACTATACTCCATTAACCGCATAACCCTAACTATACCCCATTAACCCATACTAAACCCTATTTAACTGGACCTATTTAACCCCTTCTAGACCTGTTAAACCCTCGCTGGGCCTATTTAACCCTAATTGGGCCTCCCTAACACTAACAGGGCATATTTAACTCCTTCTAGACATATTTAACCCTAACTGGGCCTATTTAACCCCTTCTACACCTATTTTACTCTAACTAGACCTATCTAGCCCTAATGGGCCTATTTAATCTCTCTAGGCCTATTTAAACCTAACTGGGCCTATCTAACCCTAACTGGGCCTATTTAACCCATTTTTGCGATATTTAATCCCATCACTTATGGGGGTCTATACAGACCCCCATAAGCCTCCATCTAACCCATCACTTATGGAAGTCTATACAGACCCCCATAAGCCTCCATCTAAGCCAATGAATTATGGTGGTCTGTACATCACAAACCCTCCATTACAAAAAATAAAAAAAGGACATTACAAACCCCACTCCAATACAGAAAAATAAAAAAGGACATAACAAACCCCACCCCAATACAAAAAATAAAAAAGGACATTACAACCCCCCCACTACAAAAAATAAAAACAATTACACACCTGCAAACAAAAGGCATACACAAATATACATGACATTACAGTAAAAAATACATTATAAATATACCCCTAACTACAATACATTATCCCCTATCTATACATGACCCACTATCTATACATAACCCCCTATCTAACATTACCACCTATCTATACATAACCCCCTATGTATACATAACCCCCTATCTATAAATTACCTCCTATCTATACATAACCCCCTATCTATACATTACCCCGTCTCTATACATTACCCCTATCTATACATTACCTATCTATACATTACCCCCTCAGAAGGTGCTATTTCCTTCAGCCAATCAGGATGAGATACACCCTGTGGGGGTGTATCCCATTGTGATTGGCTCCAAGCATCTGCGTCTTCTGATTGGGTGTTGTCGCTGTCAATCAGATAGAAGCCAATCAGATGACTTCAGCCAATCTCCCCATGGGTGTGTATTCCATTCTGGCTGAACAGTGCCTTCTGATTGGTTCAAAAAGGACTGACAGCTCCGTAAGCCAATCAGGATGGAATATAGGCGTGTATCCCATTCTGATTGGCTTACAACTTGGCACCTTCTGATTGGCTGAAATATGATTGACAGCCATTTCAGCCATTCAGAAGGCTCAATTCAATTTTTTTTTACCGGAAGAAGGCCTAGAAGCCTCATTAGCGTCGGGGAGCTCCTCCAGGGAGGAGCTCTGTTAGTTTTTTTTTTGTTTTGTTTTTAGAGTACAGGCTTTTTGAAGGGCCCAGCCGGGGCAGAAGATGACAAGGCCCAGGACATTGCGGACAGGTACGTTTTTTTTATTTTTGGTGACATAGGTTTTTTATTTTGTGTAATTAGTGGGGTGGGGGGTTTAATAAGGGGTAGGTAGGTAGTGTTAGGTAGGGTTTAATAGGTTAGGGTAGAGGGGGGTTAGTTTAGATTTAGATGTTTATTGGGGGGTTATTTTAGTGTAGTGTTTGCACTTAGTGTCAGGAGGGTCCTGGAGGACCCTCATGGCACTTATGGGGTTCAGTATATTGTTCTCATTGTCCTATGAGGGTCTTAGTTTAGATTTAGATGTTTATTGGGGGGTTATTTTAGTGTAGTGTTTGCACTTAGTGTCAGGAGGGTCCTGGAGGACCCTCATGGCACTTACGGGGTTCAGTATATTGTTCTCATTGTCCTATATCCTTTTGGGACTGAATGGGTCAAATACAAGCTTACGGGGGTCTATATGGACCCCAGAAGTTATGAGATTACATGGAGGCTTATTGGGGTTTGTATAGACCCCCATAAGTGATGGGGTTAGATGGAGGCTTATGGGACTCTGTATAGACCCCAATAAGTGGTGGGTTAGATGGAGGCTTATGGGGGTCTACACACACCCCCATAAGTGATGGATTAGATGGAGGCTAATGGGGGTCTGTATAGACCACCATAAGTGATGGTGTTAAATAGGGCTAGAAGGGGTTCAACAGGCCCAGTTAGGGTTAGATAGGCACAGTTAGGGTTAAATAGGGTATAGTTAGGGTTAAGGGGTTAATGTAGTATAGTTAGGTTTAATAGTGTAGTGTTTAGACTTTGTTATGAAAGACCTGGATGACCCTATATAGACCCCTATTGAACTGAGGGGGTTAATTTTAGTCTCATGGGGGTCTATATTGACCCCCATGAGTGATGGGGTTAATTTTAGGTGCTGGGGGGGGCTACTTATAGTACCCCCGTGGCTTGGGGGTAACCATTAGTTTGACGCAGGCCCTTTAAGGACTGGCAGCGGGAAATTCAAACCCTGCAATTCCCCAGGCTTGAATTTTGAATTCAAGCCCGCCCCGGGAAATTTGAAATCCTGTAGATGCTGCGAGGGTCGTGATCGGTGACAATCGGGACCCTCTGCAGCAAGAGAAGGGGTTAATGGGAGCCTGCAGGGGGACCCCTGCATTAAAGGATTAATGTGTGGGGTCGAGATAGGAGCTCTGCATTATAGGATTAATGTATGCATCAATTTAGACTAAAATCTACCCCCCTCAGTCCAATAGGGGTTTATTTAGACCCCTATAGGGCACTATTAAAACCTAGGTTAACCCTATAAGTGCAATGAGGGTCCTCCAGGACCCTCATGACAAAGTCTAAGCACTACACTACACTATTAACCCTAACTTTACCTCATTAACCCCTTAACCCTAACTATACCCCATTTACCCATACTAAACCATTTTTATCCCTAACTGGGCCTATTTAACCCTATCTGGATCTAACAACCCTAACTGGGTCTATGTAACCCTTACTTGGCCTGTTTAACCCTAACTGGCCCTATTTAACCCTAACTAGGCCTATTTAACCCTAACTGACCCTAATAACCATAACTGGCCCTAATAATCCTAACTGGCCATATTTAACCCTAACTGGCCCTATCTAACCCTAACTGGGCCTATCGACCATAACTGGTCCTATTTAACCCTAACTGGCCCTATCTAAACCTAACTGGGCCTATCGGACCATAACTGGGCCTATATTACCCCATCTTAGCCTATCTAACCCCATCCAAGCCTATTTAATTCCATCACATATGAGGGTTTATACAGACCCCCTAAGCCTCCATCTATCCCCATAACTTATTGGGGTCTATACAGACCCCCATAAGCCTCCATCTTATCCTGTAACTTAGTGGGGTCTATAAAGACCCAGATAAGCCTCTATTTAACCCAATCAGTTCCATGAGGGTCTATGAAGACCCTCATAGGACAATGAGAACCCTATTATTAACCCCATAAGGACCACTAAGTACAAACACTACACTACACTATTTTCCCCTGAATAAACCACTAAAACTAAACTAACCCACCTCTACCCTAACCTATTAACCCCTACCTACCTAACACCTACCCTAACCTATTAACACCTACACTAACTACTAACTCCCTATTAACCCCCCCCCACCCCACTAATTACACAAAATAAAAAAAGCTAAGTTACAAAAAATAAAAAAAACTATGTTACAAAAAATAAAAAAGAACATTACAAACCATCCACTACAAAAAATAAAAAAGAACATAACAAACCCCCCACTACAAAAAATAAAAAACGAATTACGCACCTGCAAAAAAAATACATACACAAATATACATAACATTACAGTACATCAATAAATACAGTGCAAATATACAGTGGATATAAAAAGTCTACACACTCCTGTTAAAATGTCAGGTTTCTGTCCTGTAAAAAAATGAGACAAAGATAAATCATTTCAGAACTTTTTCCACTTTTTTGACCTATAAACTATACAACTCAATTGAGGCTGGCTCACTCTTTTGAGTGGGAACAGACTGATATACTACAGGATATTTTTCCCTGTGAAGGGCACAAGTGAGCTAAAAGAGGTTGCTCTCAGAGTGGTGTATCATGGCCATAGAACTCACCTATTAATGTTGCTTCGTTCTCTGATGAGCACCTCTGACTTAGTTTTTCTGTTTATGCAAATTTCCCTTAGGGTTAAGTCTCCCTAAGGGTAATAGGGGAATCCAGATGTGGACCCCTTGCTCACTGTGCCTTAGGGAGTTCAGCTGCACCTCACTGACAAGGCCCATAAAGGCCGAAACGCGACTGGGGTTTGCTGTTTCTCCTGTTCAGGGTAGAATTGCCTGGTATTTCGGAACTGGGTCACTCTTTTGAGTGGGACCAGACTGATATACTACAGGATATTTCTCCCCGTGAAGGGTACAAGTGAGCTAAAAGAGGTTGCTCTCAGAGTGGTGTATCATGGCCATAGAACTCACCTATTAAGGTTGGTTCGTTCTCTGATGAGCACCTCTGACTTAGTTTTTCAATTGAAAAACAAACTGATATCTTTTAGGTAGAAGGAAGAAAAAATATAAAAATAAAATAATATGGTTGCATAAGTATGCACACCCTTAAACTAATATTTTGTTGAAGCACCTTTTGATTTTATTACAGCACTCAGTCTTTTTGGGTATGAGTCTATCAGCATGGCACATTTTGATTTGGCAAGATTTGCCCACTCTTCTTTGCAAAAACACTCCAAATCTGTCAGATTGCGAGGGCATCCCCTGTGCACAGTCCTCTTCAGATCACCCCACAGATTTTCAATCGGATTCAGGTCTGGGCTCTGGCTGGGCCATTCCAAAACTTTAATCTTCTTCTGGTGGAGCCATTTCTTTGTTGATTTGGATGTATGCTTTGGGTTGTTGTCATGCTGAAAGATGAAGTTCCTCTTCATATTCAGCTTTCTAGCAGAAGCTTGAAGGTTTTGTGCCAATATTGACTGGTATTTGGAACTGTTCATAATTACCTCTATCTTAACTAAGTCCCCAGTTTCAGCAGAAGAAAAACAGCTGCCACCACCATGCTTCACTGTGGGTATGGTGTTCTTTTGGTGATGTGCAGTGTTGTTTTTGCGCCAAAACATATCCTTTGCAATTATGGCCAAAAAGTTCAACCTTGGTTTCATCAGACCATTACAACTTTTCCCACATGCTTTTGGGAGACTTCAGATGTGTTTTTGCAAAATGTAGCCTGGCTTTGATGTTTTTCTTCATAAGAAAAGGCTTTTGTCTTGCCACTCTACCCCATAGCCCAGACATATGAAGAATACAGGAGATTGTTGTCACATGTACCACACAGTAAGTACTTGTCAGATATTCCTGCAGCTCCTTTAATGTTGCTGTAGGCCTCTTGGTAGCCTCCCAGACCAGTTTTCTTCTCGTCTTTTCATCAATTTTGGAGGGAGCTCAGGTTCTTGGTAATGTCACTGTTGTGCCATATTTTCTCCACTTGATGATGACCATCTTCACTGTGTTCCATGGTATATCTAATGCCTTGGAAATTATTTTGCACCCTTCTCCTGACTGATACCTTTTAACAATGAGAACCCTCTGATGCTTTGGAAGCTCTCTGTGGAACATGGCTTTTGCTGTGGGATGCGACTAAGAAAATTTCAGGAAAGACCAACTAGAGCAGCTGAACTTTATTTGGGGTTAATCAGAGGCACTTTAAATGATGGCAGGTGTATGCTGACTCCTATTTAATATGATTTGGAATGTGCTTTCTTAATTCTGAACACAGCTACATCCCCAGTTATAAGAGGGTGTGCAGACTTATGCAACCACATTATTTTTCTTTTTTTTTTTCTTCCCTCCACCTAAAAGTTTTTAGTTTGTTTGTACAGTTTATAGGTCACATTAAAGGTGGAAAAAGTTCTGAAATGATTTATCTTTGTCTCATTTTTTACAGCACAGAAACCTGACATTTTAACAGGAGTGTGTAGACTTTTAATATCCACTGTACCTCTAACTACATAATACATGACCCCTATCTACAAAACATTACCCCTAATGGTAGGGGGTAATGTATTGGAGTCAGGGGGATATGTAATGTAGATAGGGGGAAATGTATTGTAGTTTGGGTATATTTGTACTGTAGTTATTGCTATATTGTAATGTTATGTATATTTGTGTATGTATTTTCTTTGCAGGTGCGTAATTCTTATTTTTTGTAGTGGGGGTTTGTAATTTTCTTTTTTCTTTTTTGTAGTGGGTTTTTGTATTGTTCTTGTTTTATTTTTTATAACAGGTTTTTTATTTTTTGTAACTTAGCTGTTTTTATTTTGTGTTTTTAGTGGGGTGGGTGGTTAATAGGGGGTTAGGTAGTTGGTGTAAGTGTTAATAAGTTTGGGTAGGTGTTAGGTAGGTAGGGGTTAATAGGTTAGGGTAGAGGGGGTTAGTTTAGTTTTAGTGGTTTATTGGAAGGAGAATAGTGTAGTGTAGTGTTTGTACTTAGTGTCATGATGGTCCTGGGGGACCCTCCTGGCACTTATGGGGTTAATAATATGGTTCTCATTGTTCTATGAGGGTCTTCATAGACCCTTATGAGACTGATTGGGTTAAATAGAGGCTTACGGTGGTCTGTATGGACCCCCATAAGTGATGGGGTTGGATGGAGGCTTATGGGGGTCTGTATAGATCCCCATAAGTGATGTGGTTAAATAAGCTTAGATGGGCTTAAAAGGGCCTAGATGGGGTTACATAGGCTAGATGGGGTTACATAAGCTTAGATGGGGTTAAATAGGGCTAGAAGGGGTAAAATAGGCCAAGTTGGGGTTAAATAGGTCTAGAAGGGAATAAATAGGCCCAGTTAGGGTTTTGGTCCTGATAGTGTAAAATAGGCCCAGTTAGGGTTAAATAGGTCTAGAAGGGGTTAAATAGGCCTAGTTAGGGTTAGATAGGCAGAGTTAGGGTTTCATTTGTCTAGAAGGGGTTGAATAGGTCCAGTTAGGGTTAAATATGTCTAGAAGGGGTTAAATAGGCCCAGTTAGGGTTAGATAGGCCCAATTAGGGTTAAATAGGGCCAGTTAGGGTTAAATAGGTCTAGAGGAGGTTAAATAGGCCCAGTTATGCTTAATAGGTCTAGAAGTGGTTAAATAGGTTCATTGGGTTAGATAGGTCTAGTTAGGGTTAGATAGGCCTAGTTAGGGTTACATTTGTCTAGAAGGGGTTGAATAGGCCCAGTTAGGGTTAAATATGTCTAGAAGGAGTTAAACAGGCCCAGTTAGAGTTAGATAGGCCCAATTAGGGTTAAATAGGGCCAGCTAGGGTTAAATAGGTCTAGAGAGGGTTAAATAGGCCCAGTTAAATAGGGTTTAGTATGGGTTAATTGGGTATAGATAATCGTCTATATTGACCCCCAAGAGTGATGGTGTTAATTTTAGGATGTTTGTATATAGGTCCCACATCCATTGAGGCCAGGATGGAACCAATGGAAGGTAGTTTCAGTTGTATCCTGGACCAAGAGGTTTAAAATTATTTCTGCCAGTTCTTGATATTATGGGCCTTCCAGGATTTCCCTCAGTGCATTTTGGGAAGCATATAGAAGCAGTCCACTTATGGATCTGCAGGAAACAAGCCTTTTACTTGGCCTTCAATACTAGAGGGGAGGCTGTGTACGATGCTTTTGAATTGGTCTATATAACCAAAATAGACATGGCTTCAATGATCTAAGGGTCAAAAAACTGATTGGCACTTGGGGGACACAGACTGAAAAACAAATTGATGCAGAAATTTAGATATGGATTTAACCATGAGAGGGAATTTATGTCACATTAATCCATATCAAGTGAATCTTCGCCTATGTGAAATTTTCTCACCAACATCACTGGACCTTAGTAAACTTTTTGCATCCAGTGCAACAAAACTTGCTTTTTTCACTTATGTGATAAGGTAAACCTTATCTACTGTCTGATGAATGTACTAATGAATGAACTAATCAGCTGGGCTACATGTACTGCAAGCTTTCAAGATTTCATTTGACAATTTGCTTTGAGTAAGGGGCTTTGACTGCGCAATCTAATACCACTGAGTTAGGCTTTAAATGCTTTTATCTCCACTATTCATTTAAAAAAGTAGTCTGTGATCCTACATTATCTGCTTAACATTTTTTAATTTTTAATTTTTAATTTTATTCTCTTTAATTATATACAGTTTCCATTAAAGATAGTTCCAACTCTTCAATCATATGTTTAAAAGAGCATGTTTTATACACTACAAACATGATTTTGCATTGAAAATTAAGGTATATTAATTTAAGAAAGTTAATCATAAAACAATCTGTTTGGATAAATTATGCTTTTACAATGAATTAAGAGGAAGTTTAAACAAAGTCTCAGAGAGCTACTGTTAATTATATTTTTTTTAAATCTGCTTTCACTCTTATTCAAATGCATGGGAGTGGAAGCACAAGATGGGTGCAATCTGAGATCCATAAGGCTCACTGACATTTTGAATCCTGAAACATGTCAGGACAGACAAAAAAAAAATACAGACTGTCTCACTTACAATTTATGAAAAATAAATGGTCTGTAGTGTAGAAAAATTATACGAACAAAACTTTTGAAACATGATAGAAATGTTTGGCCCTTTAAGTTGAAGAAAACAAATCTTTCCATGACATATGACTCAGTGCCTCCTAGATTTTATTGGCCTGCCTTAAATATAAACATTAATTGGCCTGTCATACTGAGCACTTACAGAATATTTATTAATTCTCAGGTTTATATTTTAGGGGCTAAGAAAAGTGCAAAGTGTTGGAATTTACAAGTTAAAAAAATAAACATCAAAAAGATATCAGTCCTACAGATAAAGCAATTTAAGAGTGATCTGCTGATATTGTGCCAGAGGTTAATTTATTGTGTTAAAAAATATTTTGGCTTCTAAAAAAAGAGGAGAGTATCACTAAATCTAGAATTAGGATTATTAGATTTTAGTTATTTTGAAAAATATGTCTTCAAATATAAACAACTTCAATTTAGAGAAAGTTTAACAATTTGGAAAGTCCACTTTAAATTGAAAAGTAAGAACAAAACGTTAAGGATCTATCTATCTATCTATCTATCTATCTATCTATCTATCTATCTATCTATCTATCTATCTATCTATCTTACACTCTCCTATATATCTGTCTATCTATCCTAGCTATATATCACATATCATAGTTGTCAAACTGTGAGACATTGTCACACTTTGCGTGGTGCGTATGAGTTAGCGTTACTGTTAACGTGTAGCAATGAGGCGATGAGCGCCAAAGGCTCTTATCGATGCGAGCCTCGCAAAGTGAGGCGAGCCATTAACACGTAGCACTTGGGCAATGAGCGCCAAAGGTGCTCATCGCCTGCGAGCCTCGCATAGCAAGGTGAGCCGTTAAGGCACTACAACGCACTAGAACTATCAGCACAAACACGAAGAGGCAATGAAATACGCAGGACTTAGCCGCAAAACACTTCCTAAACACGGGATCGCCTTGTCGTGCAAGCGATGACAAACCCGGGACTTAGAAAAAAAATTACAAGACGCAGTACTTAGTAAAAAAAAATACGAGACATGGGACTTAGAAAAAAAAAGAGATGCAAAACATTACAAGATTAACGGACGAACGTCAAAAATGAAAAAACATCCCCCAAAAAATGACAAAAACATCACAGACAGCATGGGGCAACAGCCAGGACATCTGGGAGTGAGGTGGAACGCACATTTAACTCGATTTAAACAATTTTTGCCACTCGAAAATCGCCTTAGCGAGGAAAAAAGTGGCCACCGAAAAAAATGAAAATGAGGCTACACGACTTCGGACTACGCAAAACACTGCCAATCGCATAGCACTTTACACCTCACACTACGACCTACAAAATACACTAATACAAAAGCCAGAAAATGCTCCCGAAACGCGTACCACATTAATAACATTATGACTATACAATGCCGCTTTGCACAATAAACCAACGACTATACCTCGCGCACGCAACCTATTTATAATGCACACTTCAAACATTCATTACACTTTATAAGCAGCGCACCAAGACTCAAAATGGATATTCTATGCTGTCGGAAAATACAAACAGATTGTTAGCTCTTCAGCCTATTGCTCGCTGCATATATTAATTATAAATACTTAAAGTATATTCATTTATTGAATAAATAATGCATTATTACTTAACTACATATACATAGAAATATACATCTCTCTTTATCATGACTCATGAAGGTGCTCAAAGGACCAAAAGTAAACGACAGGAGAGGCTCGCAATGAGCGCCGAAGGTCCTCACAATACAAAACGGTTTACATTGTGTGTCAAACAGCATTCCCATGGCTTTACATTTTATTGCCCCGTCATTTTTGACCGGCAAGTCGCTAGTATGTATATATATTTGGCAACAACTATTAAATCATTGTTAAAGTTGCAGTGCAGGGTGGGGTAATTTAAGCCTGGAAAAACAGTAGGAAATTTGGGAAGTTAAGGTAGCACACCCTGAATTTTTTTTCTGATAAAATTATTCATGACATCACCTATGACATTAGGTGACATCATTCATCACATCATTTATGATAATATATATCATTTTTGACAGTACTCCTTTAAGTTTTTAATGATCAGCATTAAACCAGCAAACTTCTGGCAGTTCATAAGTTAATGCCTCACAGTATTTTCTGCAATTGTAGAGTAATTTGATTGATACAATCTAGATGGGATTTTGATCTTAAAGTGGAGAGGTTTGGCTTTTATGATGAGTCTTTTGTTATTTTCCACTCTGAATTCCTTTGTTCATATTGATCCTTTCATGCCTAGCTTTAGAAACCGTGTTTTTTGTTCCGATCTTGAGATTAAAAAAGTCTGTTTCTGTTGATTGATATGGATAACGCAAACAGAAATGTACTGCGCATATAACCATGTGAATAGAACATATTTATTATATGGGGGCTTTCAGATCACATACATTGGTACTAAATAATAAGTTTGCAATTTTTATACAAATAAGTGACCAATAATGCGGAAATCTTACAAAAAGTGTGTGGGGGGGTACTATTACTTTTCAAGTTTATAACTTTTGTAGTGGACGTTCAAAAGTATTGCTCTCTATTTTCTTTCTTCAGTTATTTATTTTATCCATTATTAAATTAAACGTGGTTTATATTGGTTGGATTATATATATATATATCTCAAATAACTATTTAAGTACATATAATGTAGAGTTTTATGTTAAAAAAAAAGACATTTCAGGTGGCTATATATACATTTTTGTGGGTCTCTACAGATTTTTGCAGATTCTGTTCTGGGCTCAGATATAAATATATATCTGTAATTTCTTCACTCTAATTTCTTTTTATTTTTCCCTATTTTATGGTACTGTGCGACATGCTTTGTGAGTTTAATTATCTTGAAAGATATAAAGACCAAGTTATTCAACAAAGGTTAAAATACATCCATTCCCTTATTCTTTCATTGCAAATAAAAGATATTTGTAAATACATATTTTTGTGAACCCTTGTGCGCCTGCAGCTCTCTTTGTCCTCAGATAAAAAGAAATCTCAATTTACAGAGGGGACGCGACGACGCTTTGAGTTATTGTCTTGTTCCTTTGACGCACGGCTGGCATCTGTAGACAGTAAGAAAGCAGAACAGATTGAGATATTCAATCATGGAGATATTGTCACATTTACATTCAGGGAGCAAGTCATAGATTGAGGCAGATGTGACCTGAGTTACAATATCCAACACCAGGGAACATTTCTTATCTGATCTATGTTGAATTTAATGTGCATACAGACACAATGTATTGCAGTCCAGACCTCCATAAGATTCACTGCCCCCTTTGTTTCTTGTAAACTGTTGGGACAGAGAGAAGCAAAAAATCCCATTCTGTCTCATCTTAATGTAATTTATCTACTACTATCTATACTTTTAGGGCTTATTTATTTATATAAGTGTTTTATCTAGGTGATATTATTAGTATTATTAGTTTTATCCTTCTGTTATGTATGCTTTTCAGAAACCACCAGAATAACATATTCTTTCCATCTATAGCCTCCCCCTCTCTTCCAGTTCTCTTTTATACAGGCTGCCATATTTCAATGCTGTGAACTAAAGCTATGCATACAGGGGAGGGGCCTCACACGACCAGCGTCACACTGTAAGCAAGCAGACACACAGCATATCACTATCTGTATGCAGAAGTTTGATACTGATAATTTGAAGACTTCATCCCCATGACTGTGGCCTTAAGTCACAGGTGTGAAACATGGCACCCAACATGAAAGAGAATAGGAAGAAAGAGGGGTGGGTTCCAGATGGTGTCATAAAATTTACAGTTGACGTCCGAAGTTAAAAATTGTTAAAATATGAATATGCAACAAATTTGCCTAAAGAGTCCCTTTAAAGTACCACTGTTTAATATATGCTCTTTAAAAATATACTTGGAAATAGAGCAAAAATGTAAGAATGTAAAATTAAACATACAGCCTGTAATATATTACTTTTATATACAATTACGGTATGTATATCCTACGTGAAATGTAACATTTTGGATTCTGCTATTCAACTTCCTGAGGTGAAAGAATATTTTGAATATAGAGGAAACTTCCGTCCGGACAATGGGAATGGGGCAGCTAAAACTACTAGTGCTTTAAAAAGGACTAATGGAATGCTGATTAGTTTACAAGGACACACTCTCTTGAGAACGTAACAGACAGAATGAGCTGAGAAAAGAAAATGGAAACTGTAATAAGAAATCATTGCACATACATTAAAAATGTAAAAACATTATTTTTATTACATTTTAAAATAGTTTTGCCTGTTATCAAACAGTTTTTTTAAATATCATATAGAAAAAATGACCACAGAGAGTCTAATAACAAAATGCTTTATCATCTTAACGTTTGTCTAAAAACTGTTTTCTTTTCTTCTGTGAACTTACAGTGAAGTTTATAATTTCTACCTGAGATTTCAAAATCTAGAAATTTGAAATATGGAGATACAGTGACCATGTAATGTGGACCTGACAAGAACAGATTGTGAGCTCCTATAAGGGTAGGGTCCTCTTCACCAGTGGTTCTGATAAAGCTTGTCTTAAGACCAGTGCGTGTCCCTGAGACCTTATCTGCTAGTCCACCGGAATGAGAACCACTGCTCTACACCAGGCTGAGAACCACTGCTCTACACCAGGCTGAGAACCACTGCTCTACACCAGGCTGAGAACCACTGCTCTACACCAGTGAGGGCAGCCAACAGCCTGGGCCCTCATGTGGCTCTGATGCTTTCTATGAGTGGGAGACCATGTCCCCTTCAACAATACAGAGTCCATAGTATCTCTCCACACTTATCAAATCACCATACCTTCTCTTGCACTCCAAAACATGTATCCTTATTATCTATACTTTGATTACTAATTAATGCACATTTATCTCTCTCCCACAGTGATTTTACAAATTTTTGCAAAAGGTAAAACAAAAAACAAAAAACAATTATGTGGCCATCTAAAAGGGCCAGTAAATTTAGTACAGCTTGGAACTCACCTCTGTAAAGTTCTCATAAAACCATGTTAAAAATATTTTACAATTTTTGAAATACATTCTTTTTCACAGAGAAATTTATAAATTAAATGTCTGTTTACATGAGACTCTGACATACCCCCAGACAGACCCATAAGAGAGCATAAGCAGAAAGAGAGTTAACCCTTCACAAATTCATCTGTACAGGGAAAGGTCTGCTGAGATCAACTAAAAATGACAGTTAGGAGTTAACATTTCCTGCTGCATTCCTGAAGTTCATGAAAAACTATAAATCTTTGTGCTCACAGAGCCTTCACCACTCAGTGTCAGCAGATGTTGTTAATCATGGAAACATCAGGAGTGTGTTTGTAAACAGACCTAAAACTGTAGATGTTTAGCTGTTATTAGTGTCATTAAAAAATAGATAATTTTAACATACAATCTTGTGCTTTTTCACACTATGAAGAGCAATTTTACATCCTCATTAAATTGGGGCTACATTTTAAACTGTTACCCATATTGTAAAAAGTAGGACTGAAGGCTATTAAATAAGCCTCATAAGCCGACCTGACGATGACTTGCGGGTTAAAACACAGGACGGCTGAAAAATGCCTACGGGACATGGAACTTGGAACTTCGCAACCCGCAACCCTTTGACCTGTTAAGCCCGTACCTGCTACGTTCCAATCATGCTATTAAATTGCAACAAAGTCCCCCACGAGCTAGCCAGTAACACGCGAATGGAGCCCAAAGCCCAATAAGTGCTGGGGAGGACTCGCAAAGGCTTGTACAGCCCTTACGTTTGCTGTAAGGGGAACAAAAAAGACCCCTGATTCGACCCCCTAAACCTCCTTCCAGCCGCTAAAGTTCCCCCTGCTCCCCAAACAAATCCCCATGCTGCAGGGTTCCTGATCGGGACCCCTGCAGGCTCCTAATATCACCCCTTGCTGCGCGGGTCCCTGTTAACCCCTGCAGCGGGGTCACTTCAAGTACCCCCGCGGCACTTAAAATTAACCCCCGTATTCTGGGGGTCCCCATCGGGACCCCCGCAGTGTCCCCATATTACCCCTTGGGTACCCTGATTGGGACGACCGCTGCATTTAAAATTCTAAATTCCTTAAAGGTCCTTATGGACCCTTGGTAACTAAAAAATTAACGCCTGCCGTGGGGTACTATAAGTACTCCCTCGGCAATGAAAATTAACCCTATCATTCATGGGGGTCTATATAGACCCTCATGAGCCTCTAATTAACCCCCTCAGTCCAATAGGGGTCTATATAGACCCATGTAGGACACTATTAACCCCTATATTAACACTATAAGTGTCATGAGGGTCCACCAGAACCCTAATGACACAAAGTCTAATCACTACACTATTAACCCTTTCCTACCCTATTCCAATCTATTAACCCCCTCCAACTAATTAACCCTCCTCTACAATATCCTATTAACCCCCCTCTACCCTATCATATTAACCCCCCAACCCTACCTTATTAACCCCTACCTAACCCCCTACTAAATTCCCTAGCACCCCACTAGTTAAATAAAAAAAAAAAAAACTTTTTGCACAAAATAAAAAACTCTACATTACAGAAAATAAAAAACTGCATTACTGCAAATAAATAAACAACATTACATAAAATAAGAAAACCTACATTACATAAAATAAAAAAAATACATAACAAAGACCCGCGAGGTGGGAAATTTGAATTTTTAAATGCAAGGGGGGCCCGATCGGGACTCCTGCTGCAAGGGGTAATGTAGGGAGACCGCGGCAGGGGTTCAATATTTAACTGCCGCGAGGGTCCCAATTAGGTTCCCCCAGGCTTTCATCAGCCATGATGACAATCTCTTTTGCCATGGGCTACATCTAACTCGTTACTACGGGTTTGATTAATTGATCCTGTTCACGGCCGCACATCCAACATGTGACAGACAGGGTTGTGGTTTAGCATCTAGCAGCACCTTCCAATTTCATAGCCCCGTAACACAGGAGATTTTCAAGCCCGCAGCCGTTGCGGGCCTCACATTGAAGAGACAGGGATGCAATTTAATGAGGCTGATAGTGGGGTAAAAGCCCTTGTATATGTATATGTGGCTCTAATCTGAATCTGAGTATAGCAATCCATTTTGTGTTTGTTATATTGCTTTCTCAGAGCTGGATAATCAGGGTGTGTGTTGACAACAGTGGAAAAAAATAAAAAAGCCCTAAATTACAAAAAAAAAAAAGTTACATAAAATGAAATAAATAAATAACACAATAAAAAAAAAAAATAAACCTGTAAAAGAAATAAAATATTAATAATGCCTAGCTAAATTATCATTCTGCAATGGACGCCCTTGTTCTCACTCTTCTGCCCTCAAATATTCAGGCTATCCATCTTAATTGAAGAAAATCCTGTCCTGTCTTCTGGCCAGAAAATGTCCCTCCAGAAAAAAAAACGCTCCTATAAAACAAAATCCCTTTTGCTAAATGGCCGTTTCCACACTATTGGTGGCTTAAATAGTACTTTTTACGCATTCTGAGTAAGTCCATTAATCTGTGCATTCTGATTGGTCCAATTAAATTTCCCAGACAATATGAGCAGGATGACAGCTCAAAAATCAGAATGCATAAAAAGTACTATTTAAGCCAACAAAAATGCAAAAACGGCCATTCGCAGCCATGGGCTACATCTAACTGGTTACTAAAGTTATTTTTTTAAAGTGGCGTTTCCTTTTTTTACTGAAGGGCCATTTTTTTGGCCCGAAGATGAGGACATGGGCTTCAATTAAGAGTAAAGAGGAATGGATGTTCAGCAATCAAGGGCTTTGTTGATCAAAATATTTTTTTTTTTTTGTAAGTTAAGTATGAAATAGAATCCCTGTAACACTAACCGTTATCTAAATATAAGACTATAAGAATTTCTCTAAACAATGCATTTACGTTCCTGTCTTGCATCCCTGCTAATGCATAATTCATAAAGTGTGTATTTTTTTTTAGCAAATTACAATCATGCTTTAGACGGACACTTTTGTGTCTTATAAAGGGAGAATAACTATACTACAGAATAGTTAGGTGGGCAGGACAAGAACAAAAAAAAAATCTGAATAAGGATAATGTTTTACAATACAAGAACATTTGGGCATGCTCTTGGTGGTTCTGAAAAGTAGTATTCATGCACGTTACACACAAGAACTTTAGTTAAACCTTTTATTCAGGAGATACTGCACAAGATACTGGACAGTTTGTTATGGATACTTTAAGAAAATCAAACTAAAATGTGCTATATAGGAGCAAAGTCAATTTATTCTTCAGTTCTCTTATGTATAATATTTATTGTTTTATCTATTTATCTATGAATTAATTCTCTTATCTATTAACTCCTGGTACATTAGTTCTGTTGTTGCTTTTCTACAGATTCTCAGTTTGAAGTGGTCTGCTTTGAGTATATAAAATTGCTTCTTTTAAAAAAAATACAGTTTTGTGTGTTTTAAAGGCTGAAATTACTGTTTACTTTCACATTCCACTATTTAATTTATTTGACATAGATATTTGAAATATCAACTTTTTTCACAGAAAGTGTACTTTACACAATTACTATCTTTTTTTATAGACATTCCACGGATAAATTGTTTGTATAAAATTCCCTGATAGCTTTCACCACCTACATACAAAGAAACCGATCAACGAATGGCGCACACTTTAAAACTTATTTTATTGGAAATCGACCAAAATTACCATCTTCATCAGACTTTTAATTGTTGAGTTCTTTTTCTTACAAGATAAAATTCTCTGCTTAACTTTTGCAGAAAGGATTTGGAGATCAGTTCAATTAGCATGAAACTAGAAGAGGAACATTCCCTAAATATGGAGCTGCAAAAGAAAAGCAAGGAATATCTGGTAAGGAATTTGGTTTATTCGAATTAGATTTTTTTTTTTTTTTTATACTTAAAAAAAACATTAAAATATATAAAATATAACAATATAACGATTAAAAAAGTGCATTCGTATGTATATGTTTAGATAAAGAGAGTTTGTTTCAGACAATAGTTTTTTTTTTGTTTGTGTTTTCCACTCTGTTAATTCCAGAGGACATCAAGTATTGCTCAAGAGTTGACAATTGTCGGAGATGTCTCCTGAAACTTTGTCTCCTAATATTGTAGTTTAGCAAAATATAAAGGGTATCATTATTTACCATAAAAATCAATTGTTTTGGGTTTCATGTATCAAGTTACATACTTCTTGTATATAGTGCTACATAAAATGTTTGTGCTTTACAAATAAAGCAAATAAATGTTTTTTTATATACTGTATATATATATATATATATATATATATATATATATATATATAATAGAAGCCAGCAGCACACATTTTAAGAACCCAGGCTGCAGGGAAATCTCAAAAAAATTAGGAAAAAAACCTTTAATAATGCTCTTTATTTTTGGCTGCCTAAATATTGCTGGCAACTTTAAAACAGCTATATAACCTAATTTGTAAGAGAGAATCTGGTATAACAGAACATTTATACAGCTTCACGCCATACTCTTCCTATGTGAATTGAATTGTGATTTGAATTGTAATAATAACTGGGATATATAAAAATAAAAAATGTATCGGACCCAAGGTACCTTTGAGAAAGTTATTGTTATAGTAAGTTATAGTAACGAAACCGGTCTGGTTTTAAGAAGGGCAATTTCTTTTTCTAGCAACCTCAGGATGGGTGTATAAGCATCAGGATAACTGGCACAGTCAACCATGCTTTATTACATATATGTATATAATTTGTTTTAAATACTGCTGGTTGTGTTTACTGTTACAAATAACTTAACATCGTTTTTTGTTTTTTTTGCTGCAATGAGACCTTTTAAGCCATTAGGAGGCTCCCCCTTTGCCATTAGGCTGCATGGAGGCACCGGACAAAGGGTATATTACAGCCCAGGGCTTGTTGGAAGGCTATTGCCGTTTATTGCATAAAGAGATAATTCCTGTTTGCTTTATATTTAGCATACATGCTTTAACCCATTCAAGCATCTGGTTTGCATTGTTTTAAAATAATTTTTAGCCTATTGCTTTTTCATTTTTTGTTATCCGATGTCTTGCAATTTTTTTGTATATATGAGGATAACATTTAACAGCATTCACGCTTCACTATTATTAGGAGAGTAAAATGACTTTTCTATTTAAACTAACACACTTTAAAGCACCAGGATTATTACAAACTAGGAACTTGCCTGTCAACAATGAGGGGAGCCCCACAATGAGTGCCTTCATCGCTCATCGCGTGGCTCGCAATGAGCACCCATATGTCTTTTTGCAGCATCTCCCCCCTGTCCCTTCCCTGTGACTTTCTCCTCTGTGTGTGTGCTGAGTGTGTTATAATTTTTGGTACATGATTTCTTTTTATATTTATTTATATATATATATATATATATATATATATATATATATATATATATATATAAATATGCTCTTTTGAGGAACTTGAACTGATAATGCACACATTTGTTTTACCAAGCTTAAGATAAATACAGGCTTTTTTTAGCTATTACATTCAATATTGCTATAATATCACCAAATTTGTTTTTGTTGTTAATATTCTTAGACACTCTGGATTCATATAAGATCTCTTCTCAGTTGTGATGAAAAACTGCCACTGTAAATAGCACCTTTACAAAAGAAATAAATAAGAATTGTCCCAGTAGGATAGCCACCACTTCAAGCCATGGGCAGAATTAATATACTAGATGGATTCTACCATAACACAGGCTAAATTAAAGATTTTCTTTAAAAATTTATTTATGGTCATCATTGTTATGTTATAATCTACCACCTTTATCTATGTAACATGTTTTCCCCAAGCAATATTTGTCTTTCAACAGTAATATATTAAAATATTGATTTTCTATTTCTACTCTCAAAATGTGCACCTTTATTTCACGAGTAACTCATTTAAATAACCACACCCCTTTCTGTGTTTACAAGGCCTCTGAGTAGATCCATTTATTTTGTCATACTTCAGTGCTTCAATATGTATTTTCACTGCCTTGATAGAAATTCACAGTGATGATAGACAGGAGATTGTAATACAGTCCCACAGATGACAGATGTATAGTCTGAATTATGGGAATATTTGTTCATGGTAGATCAAGACAGAAAAAGGAAGGTGTTAAATATCGGGTATATGACCTTTACGTTTTATATATATTTTCCCAAGGCAGAGCTGAATTTACTTTTCAGTCTTGCATCTCAGAAGCAGAAGTTTATTGAATTTTATAAAAGAAAATATTTTTTTTAAAGAGACTCAGTCACCCCCAACAGGATGATTTTATTTTAAAATACATGAAAAACTGTTACACTAAACTTTTTTATATATGGTAATTAATTCCAGAGAAATATAGCATTGTAATGTGTATCTCAATATGCTAATACCCAGCTCAAAGTACTTGATATCCACGACCACATGGTGGTTAACCTAAAAGTACAGTTACTCTGTGCTACTTGTATTTTTTGAATTGGCTAATGACGCTCTTGCCTTCCTATTCTGACATCAGTGGATACACTTTTGGATGGGTTTTACCCAGGGACAAAGGGCACGCAACCTTCAAAGTGTCGTCTAGGAACTGGGGGGGATCACCCCAGATTATATGGAGGGAAATGTTGTTTTTTTTCTCTCTCTCTCTCTCTCTCTCTCTCTCTCTCTCTCTCTCTATATATATATATATATATATATATATATATATATATCACACTCAATAAATATATAGATACTTATATATACCATCAGTTAGAGGGTGGAAAATCATGTGGAACATTAATTGACTTTTTCAATTGTCATTATAGTTTAGCACTTAAAGTCATCCCACAAGAATCTGCAGAAATAATAAGACTGGAGTCTGTAACCATTATACATTGTATTATGGATTTACACTATATGTAAACGCAGAGTAGGGTGGTATAACAGTAAGCAATCCATTTTAAAGATTTTCTTCATTGGTATGTTGTAGGATCAATTCCCCTGTCTTTGTTTAAAATGTACTTATTTATATGTATATATAATTAAACAGTGAAGCAACCATGAATGTTCAGTATTCTAGTCATTTAGCAATTATTAATCTACCTATATATTGATTAATAATGAATATTGCAGTATATTGTGATACCTTTTGTATCTGACAAACAATGAGTTTGTCCAATACAAAATGCATCACAATATACTGCAATAGTAGTTTATTAGTTAATTTAAAAAAAACAAGTTATTTAAAACCAAAGGCTTTCTACTAATTAAAACATTTTAAAGAACACACTTTCCGATAGGCCAAAACACTATAAGTAGTACTAAAAAAATGACAAACAACAGGATAGTTACCTTACATATGCTTTATTATATAAACTAAAGAACATGTTTCTGATTTTTTTAAATAGCAAAGTCAAAAAATCACCCTTTGGGAGAATTGAACCTAGGACCTGCCCCACCACAGACAGCAACAAAAGCTGTGTGCCATTTGCTCAGTTACTATACAACTTGCCAGAACATTATGAAGTAGTCACAATGATGGAGCCACTGCCTCATTCAAAGTTTTTACACCAGATTCTAATTAATATTCATTATGTTCCGCATGGTACAGAGCTCATTAGTCATTTAGGCAGAAGTAACACACTGAAATAGCCTGACTTCAATTGATCATGACTCCATGAATTCACTATCAATTTTAAAAATGAAAACACTTTTCCATGTGCCTTTTCATCCTCTATCTAATGATGCAGAGCTCCATTCTGTATAAGAAACTTAAAAGTATAGTTAAGATTGTAGTGCAGGATGTGGTAACTTAAGGCTGAAAAAACTTAGGCAATTGGGAAGTTAAGGTATCACGCAACCTTAGCATCCCTTCCCCTATTTTTCTGATGACATAATTCATGACATCATCTATTACATTAAGTGTCAACATACATGACATCACATATGATATAAATAATGTCATCAGAAAAACCTTTGCAGGATAGGGAGGGATGTTAAGGTTATGTGCTAACTTTCCAGTTTCCTGCATTTTTCCAGCCTTAAGTTGCCCCATTCTGCGCTGCAACCTTAACTATACTTTAATGTATTTTTTTCCAATACATTTCCAGTGTTTTTGTCATCTCATATACAATTGTTTTTGATGGGGATAACAACCCTGCAAATTGAATGTGGGATTATCTGCAAGTTATCCCTCAGCAGAACAGCAGACCTGTTTCCTGGGACAATTATAAAATCTATCATAGAAAGGGCTTCTTAGGAGGATAATGACACACAGGTCAAACATCTACCACTGAGATATAATGATGTGGGCCTGAAGTCAATAACATTACCCCCAGGTTTTTGTTGAGGTAATAACTCTATCAGCTCTTTCTCAGTGAATATGTAAAAAAATACTTTACCAGGAATCCTGCACTGCTCCTTCCTGGGGAAGGAGCAGTGCAGGATTCCTGGTAAAGTATTTTTTTACAATGATTTTGTTTATTGACAATAATACGGAATATATTGGCTGTTACAAATAAACTATAATAATATTTAAAACTATCAGTTTAAAATGATTTATACAGTTACACTCAGTATAGACCTAGTGAAGCTCTTATTCTGGGATCTCTCAGGGCACCCGGGTATAAAGGTGCAGTGTGTAGTGTCAATACAGGAAAAGCAGAGCTCACAATGTGTGTATATATTATTATTATTATCCTTTATTTGTAATGCACCAACATATTCTGCAGCACTATCCAGGGTAGATACATGTCAAAACATTTATATCAAATTACAAAAGAGTGGAAGGCTCTGCTATTGAGCTTAAAATCAGCATACAAAGAGCTTTCCCTAAAGCTCCTAACAAGATTGAGAGTTTGCAAACTTACAGTCCAGAGCAATGGTTTCCAATCCAGTCCTCCAAAATTCAATTCAACATAAATAATTTTTTGGGGGCAGGACAACATTTTATGAAAATTGGAAAAAAACTTAGACTCCCTAATCCCTCCTAAAATACCAAATTTCTGTGCAAAGAACATATATACAGTATGTCTGTAGTTATAATTGGTCATATTTTGGCTGGAACTATTCCTGTCCTTTTCAAGTGACAGGAACTACTCATGCTTTGCCATTAAAACTGTAGGGTAAATAGGCAGCAAAAAATAACACTGGGTCAACCAGTTACAGAGTGTGATTAATTTTTCTATTAATTAAGATTAAAACATAATAATAATAAAAAAATATTGCCAGCCCCAGCAGTTGCAGTAGAATCTACCATGTTGTTTTCTGATGATCAACTTCCTGAGACAGAAGGAGACTCTTCATGCAGAGATAAAGCTTTTATCTGTTTATTGGGAAGGTGGCAGCTAAAACTGCCAGTGCTTTCAGCAGGGCAAATGGAAAGCAGAATGATTCAGGTAAAAAAAGAAAATAGAACTGTGAATAATTGCAAATAAAAGTTTAATATCCAAATGTGTTTTTCAACCTTTTGCCCAATATCTAGTTTCATTGTTCAAAAAGCATATATGCAAATACTGAGCAGACACTAGTTCCAGTTACCGGTTAGGCTGTAAGAGAATTCTTTTGAAATGCAGACTGCGCTTTTCCTTAATGACTTTTTAAGTATATTTGAAAAAAATAACAATAATATAGAGGATGTGTGACTATGGCCCTAGGATTTGCAATAATGTGCAGGAAAAAAGACTTAATTAATATCTGGTGCTTAAGGGTTTTATAGGTGAACAGATTGATCAATAATACTTAATACAGCAACACAGCTCACAGCAAAATGTCTGGGAACAAATGACTCCCTTGCAGAGAGTTTAATGTGTTCACTGGAGGTAAATCAAATCATTAATGCGCCACCGAAAATATTTTGTAAACTGCAGTCTTGAAGTAAGTTGAAAAAAAAGATCTCTCTTCTCCCTACTCTCATTGTTATCTTCTCTCTCTCCTGTCTATCCTCCTCTCTATCTCCCTTCTCGCTACTCTCTTTCCATTCCCTCTCTCCTCTCGCCCTCTATTATCTTCTTTCTCTTCTCTCCTCACTCATTATTCTGTGATATCTCTTCTCTCCTTTTTCTCTCCCCTGCACTTTTTGTTCTTTCCTCTCCCCGCTCTCTCATTTTCAATCTTTCTCTCTCGTCTGTCTTATTTCTCCTCTCTCCTTTCTCCCTTCTCTTTCTTCTCTCTCTCTCTCTCTCTCGCATCCTCTCTCTCACATTATTATTACTGTCTCTCGTTTCTTTTTTGTCCCCATTTCCCTTCCCATTCACTCACCTTTCTTTCTTTCTTTCTCCTATATCGGCTCTATATTTCCTTCTCTTTTGTTATCTCATTCCCTATTTCTCTTCTCTCATCTCTTTTTCCCTTCGGTTTTGTCTTCCCATTCCCTCCCTCTCCCTTCTCTCTATCTCTTCTCTTTTCTTCCCACTCTCTCTCTCCTTCCTGTCTCGTTCCCTACGCCTCTCTTTATCTCCCTCTCTGATCTCCCTTCCTGTTTCCTCCCTCTGTTGTCTCCTTTCTCTCTCATCTCATTATTCTGCCATCACGTTTCATTCTCCCTCTCTCACCTTCTCTCATCTCTTTTCTCCATTTCTCTCTTGTTTATCTTCCCCTCTCCTCATTCTCCCCCTCCTTTCTCCTTTCTCCATTTTCTCTCTTATTTGTCTTCTGAGGAATGAGTAGACTGCAGGAAGTGTCAATTTGTTACTCTGGGGTGTTCTTAGAAGCATGCAAAGTGAAAAATGGATATTGTAACTAGATTGACTAACCTAATTAAAATATTTTTTATAAGGAAAACATTTATTTAAAACACTTTAAACAATTCTGTGTTATGTACATCTCAATTAATTCATTATACTGCCCCTTCTATGTATCGAGAAGGGTGAGGAATAATGTGCCCTTAACACATTCATTTTATCTAAACCTTGCGCTAACATTCTTATAATTTAAATACATTATTTCAACATCATTCCAAATAAGAAACTCAATTTTCACAATTTCTTTTTCAAAACTTCTTAAAGCTATTTACTCAGAAAGGTAGAGAATTTTACTTTGGTCAAATTACTCATTAGAAAGCTACAGAAGAAGCTAGAACTACAATTAGACTGCAGTATTTATTCTAGACAGTTAAATAGAGAGTGGGTGGGAGAGGAATTAGATTTACAGCATTCTCACTGCCCTCTGGGTGCTAGTTAATCCTTAATCCCTGGAAATTGATGGCTCCAAGTGTTTTATAGCCCTTGTGAGAAAAACTTTAAACCATCTTGTTAGGACTAATAGCATTTGCATGGGCATCCACTATGTTCTCTGCTATCCAATTCAATTTTCCATTAAATAAAGAATATTCTGACTGTTATTTACTGTGCTTGTGTCACAGTGATTCTGAAAGCAACCAAGTAAATATATCAGTTAATCAATTGCATTATTATCTTTTTTATATACTGTTCATTTGAACATTATTTTTAATTAAAAATATATATTTGATACATTTTTAGACAGACTAAGAGCATAATTAAGCAGGAAAAAACTGACAGTTTTCAATAAGATTTTTTTTTTATGTCTTTAGTGGATCCTGGAGGCATCCATCATACATTGGTGAAATTGTGTGTATGAGAGGGACGTTTACATATCTCCATGGCTGTGGCTGCATCTATTTTAAAAGCATGAGAGCGCCCATTTGTCTTAAACTATATATATATATATATATATATATATATATATATATATATATATATATATATATACACCACTCTTCTGGATCTACCTTGTTGGGGAAATGGGGCATGTGTACCTCAATGAAGCTGTGAGCTAAACTATGAAGGGTCACCCAAAAGGATGGGTCATAGCAGAGAGTTCAGACAAATCGAGGTTCACTGTAGAAGTAACCAGCAACCCACTCCAGTATCTTTGCCAAGAAAGCCATATGGATAAGCACAACCAGAAACACAGTCAGATGTGTCTTGTATGCTGCGGTCCATATGGTCACTGAGAGTTGGAAACAACTGAAGGACTGAACAAAAGCAATATATATATAAAAGAGGTGTTCATATTGAAAGCTTGCAATACTCTGTATGTTACTTCTGGGAATACCAATCTTTTACTATGCAGCCAAAACCACAATGTCAAAAGTTTATAATTCAGTCAATTTAACAGTAATTTTATAAAGGTAAGCACTTTTTCTGCATCCTTTTCTAACCTACCGTTTTGCTCAAAAGTTTGCAAACCCTTGGCAAATTGGTAAAACATGAGTGAGCAGGCAAAAAACATTAATTTTATTTCTTATGGGATTCATATTAAACTGTAAGTTATAACAGAATGGCACAATCATAAAACAAAACATGGCAACAAAGAAAAAAATGAAATGACCCTGTTCAAAAGTTTACATACCCTTCGTTCTTAATACGAAGTGACAGTGTACATTCTTTTGTAATAGTCGTCTATGAGGCCCCTAATTCTTGCTGGTGGTATAGCTGCCCATTCGTCTTGGCAAAATGCCTCCAGGTCATGCAAAGTCTTTGGTCATATTGCATGAATCGCACGTTTGAGATCTCTCCAGAGTGGCTCGATGATATTAAGGTCAGGAGACTGTGATGGCCACTCCACAACCTTCACCTGTTTCTGCTGTAACCACTGGAGGGTCAACTTGGCCTTGTGCTTAGGGTCATTGTCATGCTGGAAAGTGGAAGAGAGTCTCATGCGCAGCCATTGTGCAGAAGGATGCAAATTGTCTGCCAATATTTTCTGATAACATGCTGTATTCATCTTGCCATCAATTTTCACAGTGGGGATGGTATTCTTGTCACTATAGGCCTTGTTGACCCCTCTCCAAACATAGCTCTTATGGTTTTGTCCATGAAGCTCTATTTTGGTCTTGTCACTCCAAATTACAGTGTGCCAGAAGATGTGAGGTGTGTCAAGGTGTTGTCGGGCATATTGTAACCAGGCTTTTTTGTGGCACTGGCGCAGTAAAGGCTTCTTTCTGGTAACTCGACCATGCAGCTCATTTTTGTTCAAGTATCGTCATATTGTGCTCATTGAAACAACCACACTGTCTTTTTCCACAGCAGCCTGTATTCCTCCTGAGGTTACCTGTGGGTTTTTCTTTGTATTCCGAACAATTCTTCTGGCAGTTGTGGCTGAAATCTTTCTTGGTCTACCTGACCTTGGCTCGATTTTTCCACTTCTTAATAAGTGATTGAACAATACTGACTGGCATTTTCAAGGCTTTGGATATCTTTTTATGTTTTTTTCCATATTTACGAAGTTCCATTACCTTGTTATAACAGTTCTTTTCTGCTCCCCATGGATCAGTATCTAGCCTGCTCACCGCATCCACGTGAGAGCTAACAAACTCATTGACTATTTATACACAGACACTAATTGCAATTTAAAAAGCCACAGGTGTGGGAAATTAACCTTTACTTGCCATTTTAACCTGTGTGTGTCACCTTGTGTGTCTGTAACAACGCCAAACATTCAAGGGTATGTAAACTTTTGATCAGGGCCATTTGGGTTATTTCTGTTATCATTATGATTTAAAAAGGAGCCAAACAACTATGTGATAATAAATGGCTTAACATGATCAATAAAATACTTTTTTTGCATGATCAGTCATATTTTCAAAATAAATACCACCATTTCTACCAGGGTATGCAAACTTTTGAGCACAAATGTATGTCGGATGTAGAGATGTATTTGAATCCAACCCTGAACCACATTTTTTCTGTGCAATTTTAATGTTTACATCTGAATAACAACTTAGAAAATGTACATAATATTCAGGTTGACATGTTTTGGGCCACATGGTTAATGGGTCCCTAAATCACCACATTCAGAGTTTGAATAACAGGAACAGAAAGTCTGCAAACATGGCTGGATCTCTCATTACGTCAAATCGGCAGCTGCCTAGGGGCGCTGTCCCACGAAGGC
Organism: Discoglossus pictus; assembly: GCA_027410445.1. Classification (NCBI taxonomy): domain Eukaryota; kingdom Metazoa; phylum Chordata; class Amphibia; order Anura; family Alytidae; genus Discoglossus; species Discoglossus pictus. Next base: position 148,967,814 of record CM050168.1, read on the forward strand.
CGTCTCATTTCACACTTCAAAATGTTCCATGGTATAAAAAGAAAGATAGGGTGTAACAAGAGGGAGGAAGCTGCTGTGAGGCTTTACTGTATGCAGAGAATTGGTGAGTACTAGACGAAATATATATACATACATACATGTCGCTGGAGGTTATATCATCCACAAGCTCTGCAATTCTGTGTTCATATGTCTGTGTGTGTTACTGTGTATGTATGTTTGTTAGACGGTCTGACTATGTTTTGTTGTGTATATAGTGTATGTATATAGGGTATGTGGGCACTTTTTGTACATACAAGTATCTGCTGTTTTGGGGGACTATGTGTAATGTGTGGAAGCTGGAGCTATGTATTTTATTTATATGTCTAGTATGGGGGAAGCATTGGGTATATGTGTCTATAGAGAGAGAGAGCGAGAGCTGTATATTTCTTTATCTGCCTTAGTATAGGGGAAAAAATGTGTATATCTCTATCGAATGAGAGAGCAAGTGCTCTATATTTTAACAATAAAGCATATATATAATTTCTCATTATGCTTTCTGCAAAGCTGGTGCTGCCCTCAGTGGTGTATGGACAACAAGTGATATGGTCCATTGTGTCTACACAAAGAAAAGTGCCCCTTATTGTCAAGCTTTGGCAACTACTTAGTTCACACAACACAGTTTTACAATTTAAATAACAGTATTGCAGTATTGGAGCCTGTATTATGATGGCAGGGTGTGATATACAAGATTGTTGCACTCTGGTTATATTAGGGGTGGCTTTTGTGTCATGCTCACTGACATCAGTATGAGTTGTCCGTGTCACCACCTCCCTGGTCTGCACCTCCACTTCATTTCCACTGCATCACAGAGCTCTGCAAATTAAAGCAGACATGTCCATCGTTCATATTTGGTTTTTAATATTGTACTTGTTCCAAGCGCACCTATAGCTTGAAGTATAGCAATTTACATGTACTCGCTATTTTACACATTCACTCTCTGTGACCTTATGGACCGCAACACGCCAGGCACATCTGTCAGCTACTGCCCCTCTGAACTCCATCAAGCTAATGCTCATTTCCTCAATGATCTCATCTATCCATCTCCGCCTCTGCCTCCCCCTTCTGTGAGTGCCTTCGATCTTTCCCAGTACTAGAGTCTTCTCTAGTGAATCCTGTCTCCTCATGATATGGACAAAATATCTGAGCTCCAGCTTTATGATTATACCTTCCAGTGAACTGTTTGTCTTGATTTCCTGAAGTACTGACTTACTGGACATCCATAATATCCAAATTAACCCCTAACTATCTAGGCTCCCAGGGTGACCTAAAATGAACCTCTAAACACCATGGGGTCTATCTAGACCACCATTGTAAGATGGAATTAACCCTTAATGAGCACACGGTCCTTAAAGGGTCCCATTGTGCATAAATGAAGCCCTAACTACCCTGGGGATATAACGAGATATATAAACAAGGGGGGCAAATTTTCTTTTTGTACCACTGGCAGATGGTGATACTTTTGTAAACCTTATTTTCATGCCACTATACAGAACTCTTACCCCAGTGGGAGCTCCATTCACTGAGGTATTCTGTTGGAGAAGAGGTCTCCAGACCTACTTGAGACATGCATGTGTACTCTGAATGTTATACTGTCTTTCTAAGCTAAATTATCTAACACCTCCACTCTATTGTCTTGTATAAATAAAAATAACCAATTATAATTATATTTATTTATATGTATGCTCTTCATTACTGCAGTAAGTGTGACCTTTTCTGTGTTTCATATTCAGAGGCTGTGCACTCTCCTAGCTGATCTCTGGCAGAGCTTCGTATTTGCATAACTTTTCATACAGTGATGGAACGAGCCATGAATTCCTTATAAGATCAAGTTAAGCTGTGGAAAGTGTCTGAGGTGCCAAGTTGTGTATTTATTTATCACTCGGGCATCACATTACCCAATTTATTTTATATACCACACAGTGGCAGAGCTACTGCATAGCACCAGGGCCCAGTACAAAGTAGGGCCCGTCTACTACAGGCAGTGGCCTGGAGTAAAGGGAGACTTTTCATTTATTAGGGGAGTGGGACGGATAATTGATTTTAAAGAAAGATTATCAAATCAAACTGCTGTGTCTGCCCACATACATATATAGAGTACTTGCAAGGGGGCACACAAATTATTTTGCACCGTGGCCCTCAATTCACAAGCTCCATCACCAATACCACTGTCACTATGTCCCACATATATTGCTTTTTTCTAGCATGTGGATGTCGTGGGATTTATTACAGAGAAATGTGAAACATAGATTTTATCTACCTAGAAATCTCAGGATTAGTGACTCTGAACTTATGGATACTGCTTCATGCCATCAGATAAAAATCAAGTGGAATTTATGTAAAAATATCAGTGATTTTGTGAGAAAATTGACATGGTAAGTGGCTGATTTCCACTGATTTGTAGACTGGATCTTCTCCCGTCTTTTACAATCTGCTTAGCATAGTGACAGAGTGTACTAACACTTCCCTGCAGCTGTCTCATTAATGCACAGTGCAGCACAGCCAAAGCGAACTACACCGCCACAAAAGTTAAGCAATTTGTAAAAAATGCTTTCCAACTGTTTGTGGCAGAGTGTAGTTTCATTTGACTGTGCAGCAATGTAACATCTATAGGGAAGTGTTAGTACACTCTTCCAACAATACTAAGATGATTATAAAAGAATTAAGTAGACCCAGACTAAAGATGGTAGGAAAACCAACTATTCTCAGTGTAATATCAACTTTTTACATCATAATAATAAAATTAAAAAAAATAATCCATGTACATTGAACAAATATGTTTGATAACTTTAAGTCTAAGAGTAAAATTAAGCTGGATAATATCATCAACCTAGAATTTAAATACATACTGATGCATCCACTGGATCCTGGAGGCTTCCGTGAATCTTTGGTGGAATTGTGTGTGTGTGATAGAGGGGTTGGATGGAGGGGAACTTTCTAAAAATATCCAGTTATTTAGAAAACTTGCCTCTCCCCTCCTCCCACACATCTACTGATAAATAAAGATAGGCACACCTCTCCGACTTCAAGCTATCAGGACGAACAGGAGAAAATGGAATAATCTATTCATAAACAGTGTTAAAACATTCTGATTGTTCTTTAAAGAAATATACATATAAGACATACGTCAACACCAAATGCAGTTTTTTTTTTTTACTTCAGTTGATTTAAATGTACTAAAAGTCCACTTAGAAACATTTTGGGTACAATTGTCAAGAGCTTGAAGGCTCCAAACAAAAATCTCTATATAAGTTGTTACACTTATTATTATTTTTATTGTTATTATTATTTTTATTCTTTTAATGCAAAACACTATTTTTATCCCCGAATGGTTTGCTTGAAGCTTATTTGGCTGCCATAGTGATAACTCATCTTGTTCTCCAATCTCCGGCCCTGTCCTCTCACAGCTGCTCTGCTGTCTGTACTCATTAATGTGACTCTATTTCTCTGTAACATACTCTGTATGTAGTAAATATACACAGATAACCAATCACAGGGGAACTTAAAGAGAAAGTGTCAGGGGATGAAAAAAGACACTTACTGTGTACCAAAGCAAATAGCTTTTCCCTTACAAATAACACTGGTCATATCATTGCTTTCCATCACGGCTGCGGAAATTTAGACCTAATTTATATACAGCACCCAAGTAATAGTCTTAGTTATTTCTCTATATTGTGACTACTTATATGCCTCCCTTCTCTTTACTTTGTCCTTGCTTCTCCCCCACCCTCTTTCTCTGCTCCTTTACCCTCTTGCCTCTCTCTCCTTTTTTCTCCCCACCCTCTTCCCCCTCTATTTATTTCCTCCCACACCATCTTGCCTCTTCCTCCTTTTTTCTCCCCAACCTCTTCATCCTCTCTCTTTATTCCCCACCACACCATCTTGTCTCTCTCTCCCGATTTTCTCCACACCCTCTCCCCTCTCTTTTTATTTTCTCATACACCCTCTTGCCTCTTCTTAAATTTTTTTCTCCCCACCCTCTTCCTCCTCTCTCTTTATTTCCCCCACAACTTCTTGTCTCTCTCTCTCCTATTTCTCCCACCCTCTTCCCTCTCATTATTTCCTCCCACACCCTCTTGTCTCTCCCTCCTTTTTCCTCCCCTCCCTCTTCCTCCTCTCTCTTTATTTCTCCCCACATTCTCTTGCCTCTCCCTCCTTTTTTCTCCTCACCCTCTTCCCTCCTTCTCTTTATTTCCACCCACACCCTCTTGTCTCTCGCTCTCTCATTTTTCACCTCACCCTCTTTCCCTTCTCTCTTTATTTCCTTTCACACCCCCTTGACTCTCTCTCTCCTTTTTTCTCCCCACCCTCTTCTCTCTAACTCTCTCCCTTTTCTCCTCACCCTCTTCCACCAGATAATTATTTTCTTGAAAAATGATCTCACCACTCTCAGAGTGTCTGACACTAAACATATCATTTTTGGCTTTGTATTGACCTCTACAGGGTGTATAGTAAACAAGGACCCCTAAATATTTGTAACCAGGATCCTCCATTCACTAGTGCTGCCACTGAGTAAATGCCTGTTTTTCATCCTCCCCATGAGTAGTGTATTTGTTTTTTATTAAACTATTTATCAATGAAGATAATGTTCAGGTCCAAATTCCATATTTTTATTGCTACACGTGCAAAATAATGGCATTCAGAAGGGCACTAACATACTCCATCTCTTCCTCTACTCTCATATCTCACTGTCTATGTGTGTGTGCGTGTCTCTATCCTATCTCTCTCTACTCCCATCTCTCTGCCCCATCTCACTCTCAGCAACATTTCCCTGTTTAGTTTAGGCTTGTGATGTCCTCTGTGATTCTGCACAGGCCAGGATTCCCTGCACAGGCCAGGATTCCCTGCACAGGCCAGGATTCCCTGCATAGGCCAGGATTCACTGCACATGCTTTAAAGAGTTTTCTAAAACACAATAGAAGATTAAATAAAAAAATATTATTCATTGCTACTTTAATATCAGCCTTCCAAATGTCTGTTTCTCATTGTCTCTACTTCATTGAATGACATAGCTCAAATATTTTAGTCTGGTTGATGAAAGTAATCAATATTTATATATATTTTCCCCAGGTTCATATAGAAGAGCTAGAAGACGAGCTTGAGGCAGAAAAATGTATACGAGCCAAGGTACGTAAAAGGTTTTGATGGCAGAAAAGAAACAAGGCCCATATGGTCTGCCCATTCTATCCACTTAAAAAATTGGCTTAATGTAGACTCATGATAGCCTTGGAAATTAAATATTTTTATGAAGATTATTATTTTTTATATTTTCAAAGCCAATAAAATAATATTTAAAACTTTATTTTACAATGGGGTCATAAAAAATAATATTCTGTTGAAGAACAAAACTTGCAAATAGGAAACATGTTTTAGAATGTAGAAAAATATTATATGGCCTCTGACATAACCTTTTATATGCAGCTCTGGGATCTGCCATTTACATTTCAACAGATGCATTTCCTATGGTGGGAGGAGACTTTGAATGTAGGAAATGTATATGTGCACAGTGGGAATGTGGCAGTTACAATTTACAGGACTGAAAGGAAGTTTATAAGGACATACCCTTGTGATAATGTAAGAGATGGCAGCAGGCAAGAAACAAAAATGGGTCCAAAATTGATATTTGTATTACATGGATGATAAAAGATGGATGAGCTTAACATTTGGTAAAAGTTTTTTTATTCTTAAGGTTTACACTTTATTGATAACCAAATCACATATAATAGTTGTCAAACTGCTAAAAGGTCGTTTGACAACTGCGCATTGTGCACCGCCCCGCGCATGCGCATAGCACGGCGTGAGCATTGTGTGGCAAACAGCATTGCCTGGCTTACAATTTTATTGCCGTCATTTTGTGACGGGCAATTTGCTAGTAATTAAATATTTAGAATGATCTTCTTTATATTGTATGTATCCAGTGGCAGAGCTAATCAGTGGAGTGCCCTGGTGCAGAAAACATTTTTGTGCCTACCTTTGGTGCGACTCTTGACCTCCCCCCGCCTGATCCCCTATCTTGGCGCTTCCTACATCACCAGCACTCCTCCCGCACTGCAGCCTTCCCTCTCTAGTGTGTGACGTCATTGGGATGCACCAGCAGGTGAGTATGCAGTGCGGGGAGTGCTGCTGGTGGGTAGGAAACACCAATGGGGGGGGACCAGTAGTGGGGGAAGATCAAGAGGTGCCAAGGGGGATCAGGATGTGGGGGATCAAGAGGGCCAAGGGGAGGATCAGAGGGGCCAAAGGAGGCATCAAGAGAGGCAGATAGAGGACCAGAAGGCGCTAAGGGAGGATCAGGAGGGGGCTCTGGGGGGCCCTTCCAGGAGCAGGGCCCCAGTGCCTTGTACCATTTGAACAACGGCAGTAGCTCCACAACTGTATGTATCCATATGTTCCTTTTGAGCTACCTCAGTTATTCAGGCATAAAGAGGAAGGAGGGCAATTCTTATTACCTTATAGGCCACCTAATAAAAAAAATATTTTTTGTTGTATCTAATATAATGGAAATTTAACAGTATTACATTAAGTCTAATATCATTAGAGTGATGCAATGTTGGATTCCAGTCTGTTCCTTGTTTCTATCTTATGGAGTTAGTACAAAGCCTTGAGATGCCTTTTTTCTTCTTTTTTCCTACTAACTTATCCTTCATGTGTTAGGCTGTTAATATTATTGTATTCAAAGTAGTGATTTAATGACAGCACTTTTAATTAATACAATTATAACCATATTAACTGCTTGCCTGCATTACCATAATTCTTTTGTCAACCTATTGTATATATTTGGAGAAAGAATAAGGAAATCTGAAACAAATATGATAATTGGTATTTAAGAACAAAAAAGATAAAGAATGTGCCAGTTTTTCAAGAAGCAACTCAAGTCGATGAACGTCTGAGCAACACTAAAAATAAATATGTTACCAAGGATTAGAATGAGATTATTGTTACAGATCTTTTATGAAACATACATGTAATATATATACATATGTTTGTCATTTGCTTAGGTAATCCCTGTACAAATTGCTTTTGGAGCAAAGTCAGGAGTGTCTTCCTTTTTTTCAGTAGAGGAAGAATATGATTGAAAACAGAAATTAAAAATCTGTGCACACTATCATTAGACATTCTTGATTCTGGGAACTGACATGTAAATGAGGCTCGGGATTGATCAACCTTGTGTCTCTAGACCATTTAAGATGGAATCTATTTAATATCATTGTAAGAGGAAATTCATTTTGATTTAAAAAACATTAAACACTGGCTATACATTGTACTAGCCTTTCCCCCCTGCCATAAATCATGGCTGAGTTGTACAGAATTGTTTTTGCAGACAAAGTGCTGTTCTGTATGCTAATTTGCAGCTCATGCATACACTGCTAGTGTATGAAAGCTACCATGATAGTTATATTACCTTTTCAAGGTATGAGGGGGTGGTTACAAAGCAGGGCAATTAGTTGTTGAAAATATACCGGCCAGGTGCCATCTACTGAGCATGTGCAGGGAAGGGGAAGGTGTCAAATGCTGAATACATCAATGAATCAACAAATCTCCTGCCTTAACTCCATAATAGATAACAAAAACAAACTACACCCACTCGACTCCAAGCTAGCAGGAAGTTTGAAAGACAAACAATCTTTCAAACAATGTCTTGTTTAATAAAGATTTTACCAATAAAATGTTTCTAATCTTTTACAACATACAAACCTATGACGTTTGTCCCAAACTACAGAGGCATTTTTAAGTACATGTCAGTGGGAACTTGAATACATTTTCCAGCACTAAAGCTTCATAAATGTATCTACCCTCTTTTGAGTATTGTGCAAACTGGTTATACAAATCCTAGCTAGTGAGACCAGTGTAGATTCAGTAGTGCTTCCAGAAGATGAAGTGCAATGTGCATAGGCGCACATGAACTCTGCATAGAAATGAATAACGGAACTGGTAATTATTTTTAAGTACATTGGAGTGCCTATCAGTTTATACAATTTGTCTATCAGCTTTGTGGTGGACAGAAAACAGAAAAATAGGAAACGTTGAGCACTGAAGTGATTCATTAAGCAAGCACACTATAAGTGTAATATAGTAGTGCTATTTTCTTTACACAAACAAGCTTCTCCCTGTGAAAATATTATACTGTCTCTTTAAATTGTAGCTTTTCTCCACAACACACCACATGCTATCTGTGCTATCTGCTCCAAAACACAGGTTCCTTGCCAATATCCTTCACATGCTTCAGTTGTTACCACATCTGTCTCCCATGTCTGGGCAGTCCCCGCCCCCAGAGAACTTTAAAGATTCAGTTTCTGCTAATTCTCCCAGCTTGTTTTACAAGGCTTTGGCCGCACCGTCAGCTATCCCAACCATGAATATATATATATATATATATATATATATATATATATATATATATACAGTGTATACATATATATATATATATCACATATATAGTTGCCGTAATTGCGGGGTTGTTGGTAACACAGTGTTAAGAGAGGCGAGCAGTCGAACTGCGAGGCCCGCAGGACTTAGGCTGCAAGGAACGCTGAGGGCGATCATTGCAGGGCTCGGCTAAGCACCGCAGGCGCTCATCGCCAGCAGCGCAGGACTTAGGCTGCAATTAGCGCCAAAGGCTCTCATTGTAGGGCTTGCAATGAGCGCCACAGGACTTAGCCTGCAATGATCGACAATGGCTCTTCGCCCGCAGCACAGGACTTCACAAAAATTGTGGACCTCTGAAAAATTGCGGACTTCTCAAAAATTTAGAATTTAACGTCCGAACCACGGAACTCAATAAACCAACAACAAAAAACAAATACCGTATTAGTCCGAATATAAGCCGCACCCGTAAAGTGCAAGGGGAAAAAATAGAAAAAAGATAGTACTCAAATATAAGCCGCACCTGTAAAGATTGGAGAGAAAAAGACTCTCAAAGTGATCAGCCATTGCAAGAAACAGGCTTTTTTTTGCAGGTTACAGGCATTACAGGATGTTAGAATCACTAAAACCGTAAATCGCTATTCAATACCGCAGTCTAAAGCACGAAAATCGCCACCCTTAACTCGCAATCGCGCAAATCGGCATTAATTTTGCATTTGCGAATAGAAGTCGCACGTGTTACAAGCAAAGTTCGCAAATCGGCAATGATTTTTTGACGTTCGCGAATATAAGCCGCACCCTTAAGTCGCAAGGTCAAAAATCGGAAAAAAGGTGCGGCTTGTATTCGGACCAATACAGTATGCCTCCAATTAACTTTCACACACAGCACAAGGGGAGAGCCAGGGAGCCTGTGAGTGAGGTTGCAAGTTAATTTGAGGCATATTTGAAGTTTTTTCACAATTTAAATTTACCGAAGCAAGAAAAGAAATGGCTGCCAAAAAAATGTAACACAACGAAAACGAGGATGAAGGACGTAAAATGATGCCGAAGGATGTAAATACGAGCCCTAAGCAGTAAGATTTAACGCAAGCCAGTAACACTTAATCCAAGCCAGCAACACTTAACCCAAGGCAGTAACACTCATCACAAGGCCCCTAAACTACACTGGGGGACAGGCTCGCAATGAGCGTCTAAGGTGCTCAAGCGTAAGGTCTATAAAGTACACAGGGGAGAGGCTTGCAATGAGCATCAAAGGCGCTCATCGTGGGGCTCACGATGAGCTCCGAAGATGATCATTGCAAAGCAGGAAAGTTGTGGCTCGCGATGAGCGCATTGTGTGGCAAACAGCATTGCCAGGCTTAAAATTGTATTGCCGTCAAAAGTCGCTAGTATATATATATATATAGCATGTGTGTGTGTCTGTGTGTGTGAAGCAAGGAATCTGTGAGCTTGAGACTGAGCAGAGTTGTATGTTCAGTCTAGAACAGAAAGGGTTAATTGAGCTACTGCTCAATTAGTGGTTGAACTAGGGTCGAGGAATTTAAGAGACCTACAACCAGAATGAGGGTGTGTTTTTTTTTTCTTAATTGTGAACCTGAAGCTGCTAAAATGAAGACAAAGGGCTTTGTTCAATTACAAACCTGTAGATTATGTCATACTGGCCGCATGTCTGTTGGCTTGAAATTTGCTACAATTACAGAGCGATTCAATTGAACAAGCCCGCAACTTACGGGCCGAAAGCCGAAACCATAAACTATGCAATCATTAGTAGCATTTCAGAGCATCATCATGATCAATTTAGCAAGGCTGTAACTACCGATTTAGAAACAGCCAATAGTAAATGAGACCGTCATCATGACGTCAGTAAAACATGAAGGTTACACATCAATCAATTAGCGTTTAGAAGTCCCATATGCGACTCACAATTCGGCAATGTACAAAATAATAAAAATGAATGATAATATTGTTCTAGTCCATGTGGGTGGCCTGATATTTATTAACTTATTAATTCCCAAAATGAAACCGTAAAAAAAAAAATTCTATTGCAGATTTGCAAGCTTGAATTTACAGGCTCCAGTAAACAATTGCTCAAATGAATAGAGGCTAAAGTGTTTGCAACTTACTGGAGAAGTCTTGCTGCAAAGATAGCTGCATTTGCGGTTTTTGGGGAAAGCTCAGACACAACAACCCGGAGTCTGTTTTGGAGAAAAGCTACCATTTGAGGAAACACATATTTCCACAGGGAGAAGCTTGTTTGTGTAAAGAAAATAGCACTAGCCAAAAAGTGTGTTAAGGGTTCCTGGTATGGGGCAATTTAAGAGAAGGGAGGATCAGAGCACCAAACGTCTGCTTGTGAGGAAATTCACTAAATGCGGTCTAAGGAAGATGGCCTGAAGAAGTTATTGCTGACAATGGGCTGTGTAAAGACGACTGGTTTCCTGTCACCTGAGAGCCGAGAAATTACTCCTAGCCAAGGTGTTCCTGCACATTAGTCACACTCATATTTAGATACTAGCGACTTGCCCCGACTTGCGCGTCAAAAAATGACGGTCAATAAAATTGTAAGACTGGAAATGCTGTTTGGCACACAATTTAAGGTTTTTGGGCACTCATTGCGAACCTCTTCCCTGGCTCCTCTGAGCACTCTTTGCGCTCATTGTGAGTCCCACGCTGTGTGCCTTCGGCTCTCATCGCGTGGCTCGCAATGAGCACCTTCGGCGCTCATTGCGAGCCTCTCCGCTTGTGTAATTTTGGTTGTGTGAGCACCTTTGGCGCTCATTGCAAGGGCCGCGCTGATCGGCGTTGGCGCTCATTGCAAGCCTCTCCCCTCATGTACTTTTCCTCCTCTTAGCACTCTCGGCGCTCATTGTGAGCCCTGTGCTGAACGCCCTTGGCGCTCATTGCGATCCTTTCCTCAGCTCTACTTTTGGTTCTCTGAGCACCCTGTGCACTGATTGTGAGCCCCGCGCTGAGCGCCTTTGGCGCTCATCACGTGGCTCACAATGAACGTCTTTGGTGCTCATTGCGAGGCTCTCCGCTCGTGTAGTTTTGGTGGTCTGAGCACCTTTGTCAGTCATTGCAAGGGGCGTGCTGATTGGCTTTGGCGCTCATTGCGAGCATCTCCCCTCGTTTACTTTTGCTCCTCTGAGCAACCTCGGTGCTCATTGTGAGTACGCGCTGAACGCCTTTATGGCTCATTGTGATCCTCTCCCCTGGTCCTTTTTATATGTATATATAAATATATATATATATATATTTATTTATTTTTTTGGGGGGGGGGGCGATTTTCGTGTGTGGAAAACTCTGCAAATTGTGGTTAAATTGTCATGCAACCTGACACCTAAACGTTGTGCCGTGAGTGATATTTATTTTGTATTTTTGTTAATTTTGGTGGTGTTATTGTTTTTTTTTGTATGTGCGCTGTTCGGTTGTTAACTTTATATTATTCTGACCTCATATTTTTTTTTTCTAAATGTCATTTTTTTTTTGTTTTTTTGTTAAGTGCCGCTTTCCTTTTTGCAAGTGTTACGGTCCGTGATTTTTCCACACGTTTTTTATTTTCATACTGCTATGGGTCTCGCATTGTGAATGGTGTAATTGAGATTTAGTTCCGCGGGTCGTATTGATGAGCGCATACGGCGCTCATCTCCACCAGCGCAGTGAGCGCCTTCAGCGCTCAATGCCTAAGTCGTGCGGGGTTGTAGGGATGAGCGCCATAGATGCTCATCTCCACCTACGGCAGTTATTTCCACCAGCGCAAGGAGCGCCTTTGCCGCCTTTTGCTTGCAGGTGCAGCGGGCTCGCTACTCGAGCCCACAAGCATTAGCAACAACTCGTATTGCTCACAATTATATATGTGATTTATTTTGTTTTCCTGAACTAAGCCATTTGCTTTATGTTTTTGAGACTATTAAACATATAAAAAAGACAAGTGGACTCTCAGCTGTTTCTGTATAAACACAACTTAAGAAACAGGGCCCCAAGGGCCACATTACAGCTATTATGTGCTGCACAGTTGATTTGTTGGAAACTACAGCTGCTGGTAGAGCAATATGGCGGTAGGGAGACAGAGATGCACATGAACTCATGCACCCAGGGGTGACTAAAGGGCTTATTCATAGGGGTGCCAGATATATAAAGCCATCTCTGCCATGACCTTAGGTCACTGATGTGATAGATGGCACCATACATGAGGCAGAACAGGAAGAAAGGGGAAGGCTCCAGAAGGTGAGAATCTGCTATCCTTGAAGCATCTTAGAAGTAAGCGAAGTATAACTTTTATATAATTACATTTAAGAGGATACAATTAATTAATTCACCTAGAAAAAACATTTAAACAAAACAATAAAAATCCTAAATAATTCATTTAAAATTGTAACTGCAGGAATACTCTGTTTTGTTATTTTAGCTCCATCCTAATTTCAATGATAGCTTAGAATACACATGGCCATTCACACTAATCTCTTACATTGTTAAAAGAATAATCCATACGCAAATTAAATCAATGCTAAAATTACATGTTGTTTAACCTTTGTGTGGATGTATTGAGCAAGAAAGCAAAGTGTCTCTGCGCATTATGTCACGTAGGCCATATTTCATATTTAAATTCACTGTTGTTTTCTAACTAAATGTAGATTCCTTTTTCCTCACAATTTATATATATCACATAGATGATAGAATGACAATATTTTTAATTTATTGAACCAATGTACTAATATATATACTACACATAAAATAGAAAAATGTACCTAGAATGTAAAAAAATAAAACCCACCTAATGTATTACTTGTGTATACAATTATCCTGCAGTTGAATGCACCATTTTTGTTTTTGCTGGTAAACTTCCTGAGGAGGGTGGCGGCTTTGAATTCATAGGAAGCTCTATCAGCACAGTAGGGATGTGGTTTTCATGATCAATGGAAAGCTCATTCGTAAGAACAGCATAACACCATTTCAATGGAGATGATACTTTTTTAATGGATAACATATTAGAATTAAATTTCATCATTCAAAGTCATAGCCTCCTCCTAATCATCTGCCTATTGCCAATCCAATCCAATTTCCTCGAGGAAAATGTTTTAATTTTTAAGATTAAAGATTAATTTATAATATGCTCTTATTTAGACCTTTACTTGAAAACTGCTAAAATATGATAAAATAAACATACATACAGTGGATATAAAAAGTCTACACACCCCTGTTAAAATGTCAGGTTTCTGTGCTGTAAAAAAATGAGACAAAGATAAATAATTTCAGAACTTTTTCCACCTTTAATGTGACCTATAAACTGTACAACTCAATTGAAAAACAAACTGAAATCTTTTAGGTGCAGGGAAGAAAAAAAAATAGTGTTAAATAGGAGTCAGCAAACACCTGCCATCATTTAAAGTGCCACTGATTAACCACAAATAAAGTTCAGCTTCTCTAGTTGGTCTTTCCTGAAATGTTCTTAGTCGCATCCCACAGCAAAAGCCATGGCCCACAGAGAGCTTCCAAAGCATCAGAGGGATCTCATTGTAAAAAGGTATCAGTCAGGAGAAGGGTACAAAAGATTATTTTTCCAAGGCATTAGATATACCATGGAACACAGTGAAGACAGACATCATCAAGTGGAGAAAATATTACATTACCAAGAACTGGAGCTCCCTCCAACATTGATGAAGAGACGAGAAGAAGTCTGGTCTGGGAGGCTACCAAGAGGCCTACAGCAACATTAAAGGAGTTGCAGGAATATCTGGCAAGTACTGGCTGTGTGGTACATGTGACAACAATCTCCTGTATTCTTCATATGTCTGGGCTATGGGGTAGAGTGGCAAGACGAAAGCCTTTTCTTACGAAGAAAAACATCCAAGCCAGGCTACATTTTGCAAAAACACATCTGAAGTCTCCTAAAAGCACGTGGGAAAAGGTGTTATGGTCTGATGAAACCAAGGTTGAACTTTTTGGCCATAATTCCAAAAGATATGTTTGGCACTGCACATCACCAAAAGAACACAATACCCACAGTGAAGCATGGCGGTGGTAGCATCATGCTTTGGGGCTGTTTTTCTTCAGCTGGAACTGGGGCCTTAGTTAAGATAGAGGGAATTATGAACAGTTCCAAATACCAGTCAATATTGGCACAAAACCTTCAGGCTTCTGCTAGAAAGCTGAACATGAAGAGGAACTTCATCTTTCAGCATGACAACGACTTGAAGCATACATCCAAATCAACAAAGGAATGGCTTCACCAGAAGAAGATTAAAGTTTTGGAATGGCCCAGCCAGAGCTCAGACCTGAATCCGATTGAAAATCTGTGGGGTGATCTGACGAGGGCTGTACACAGGAGATGCCCTCGCAATCTGACAGATTTGGAGTGTTTTTGCAAAGAAGAGTGGGCAAATCTTGCCAAGTCAAAATGTGCCATGCTGATAGACTCATACCCAAAAAGACTGAGTGCTGTAATAAAATCAAAAGGTGCTTCAACAAAGTATTAGTTTAAAGGTGTGCATACTTATGCAACCATATTATTTTATTTTTATATTTTTTCTTCCCTCTACCTAAAAGATTTCAGTTTGTTTTTCAATTGAGTTGTACAGATTATAGGTCACATTAAAGGTGGAAAAAGTTCTGAAATTATTTATCTTTGTCTTATTTTTTTACAACACAGAAACCTGATATTTTAACAGGGGTGTGTAGACTTTTTATATCCACTGTAGCTTTGAATTGTATTCTTTATATTCAGTTTTACTTTACTGTCAGTCAACAGTTGCTTTTGTTACCAAAAGGATTAAATACCCATGAGTAACTTTGGAATCAGATAAGATCTCTATTTCGTTGTATTGAAAGAGTGCCACTTAACAACAGAAATACAAGTATGCAGTCGGATAACTGTTCTACAGACTCTAGGCCAATATAGAAGTGCCCATACAAGCAGAGCTCAGGATTGCATCTAAAAGTGTTTCTGAGCACATGGCTTATAGCTGCTAATGTTGTTAGTTTGTTATGTACTTCACAAACGTGAAGATTTTCACAAATTACAATGACAATCAACACCTATATCTTGGTTTTTCCTTCAATTATTCTCCAAACCTCCAAAGTAAATCAATCCTTTACACTTTAATTCTATTTACCTTTACAGATACAATCTAAGTCATGGAACTATAGGAGACAATGAAATCTCCTTTTATACAGAAGTGTTTTTATGGGTTAACTGAATATAAAAAATGTAGCAGCAGAGAAAGAACTATTGATTAGCTGTCAGAACATTGCTGACGTGTAATTCTTCCAAGCAAGCTTAGTACATAACCTGCTTTTTACATCTGTTACTAGACCAAGAGGTACATGCACCTAGAGGATTAGTAAAACTATATTAAATTATCAAATGTAAGAACATAGCAGATCTGTACATCTGCACATCCATGGAATGTTTCTATTTCCCATATGCTTAACGCCAGTCCTTAGCTTGCTGCCTACCCTATTGAAAAGGGGAAGATTTAAAGGTAAATTTCAAAATTGGCACAGTGCAAGCTGTGACTAGCAAGAGTACAACTGTAACCAACAAATACTAGGGAGAGTGGGTGGGCTTGTCTTCTCTAAAGCATGGAGAGGAGCAGCCTCATAAAAAAAACTCCCTACTCCTTTCTCCCCTTCCCTACCTTGGTCATGCCCCTTTT
Organism: Discoglossus pictus; assembly: GCA_027410445.1. Taxonomy (NCBI): domain Eukaryota; kingdom Metazoa; phylum Chordata; class Amphibia; order Anura; family Alytidae; genus Discoglossus; species Discoglossus pictus. The sequence continues at coordinate 148,983,869 of CM050168.1, forward strand.
CATAACTCACCTCCAGGAGTAAATTGATACAAATATTTAAAGTAGGCATAAGGCTATACTGGAGTATTTAAAGGCAAGGCTGTTGACAGGGGTAGAGGGCATATGTTTGTGAGGGTCCCTTCCTGACAGTGGTACCTCAATTTACGGCGGCCTTGGTTTAAGTTGATTTCAGTTTACTTTGCGTCTCCTCTGGAAATGTTGGCCTTGGCTTATGCTGCACTCGTGATACTGAAAGCACAATCGCGACTGCTGCAGGCTGCTGCAATCGCGACAGCTGAAGGTGCTTGGGCCGTGCATAATTCTAAGCTGGTGCATGCAAGAGCCCAAATTGAGCCAAAATCCAGCCTGTGCCTGTAAGAGCTCCAATCACATGTGCCTGCAAGAGCCCAAATTGATCCCATATCCAGCCTGTGCCTGTCAGAGCCCAAATCCAGTCTGTGCCTGCAAGAGTCTAAATTGAGCCTGTGCCTGCAGGAGCTTAAATTGAGTCCAAGTTCAGCCTTTGCCTGTGCCTGCGAGAGACCAAATTGATCCCAAATCAAGCATGTGCCTGTCAGAGCCCAAAGCCAGCCTGTGACCGCAAGAGTCTAAACTGAGCCCAAGTCCAGTCTGTGCCTGTAGGAGCTCAAGTTCAGCCTGTGCCTGCAAGAGGCCAAATTGAGCCTGTGCCTGCAAAATCTTGAATTGAGAACAACACCAGCCTGTGCCTACAAAAACCCAAATTCAGCCCAAGTCCAGCATGTGCCTGCAAGAGCCCAAATTGAGCCCAAGTCCAGCCTGTGCCTGAGAGAGTCCACAATGTGCCTGTACCTACAGGATCCCAAATTGAGCCCAAGTCCAGTCTGTGCCTGCAAGAGTCCAAATCAAGCTTAAGTCCAGCCTGTGTCTGCAAGAGCCCAAATTGAGCCCAAGTCCAGCCTGTGTCCCTGTAAGAGCTCAAGTCCAGCCTGTGTCTGTCAGAGCCGAAATCTAGCCCATTGCCTGCAAGAGTTCAAGTCCAGCATGTGCCTGCAAGAACCCAAATTGAGCCCAAGTCCAGCCTGTGCATGAGAAAGCCCACAATGCGCCTTTGCCTACAGGAACCCAAATTGAGCCCAAGTCCAGTCTGTGCCTGCAAGAGCCCAAATCAAGCCCAAGTCCAGCCTGTGTCTGCAAGTCCAGCCTGTGTCTGCCCAAATTGAGCCCAAGTTCAGCCTGTGCCCCTGTAAGAGATCAAGTCCAGCCATGCCTGTCAGACCCCAAGTCCAGCTTGTGCCTGTAGGAGCTCAAGTTCAGCATGTGCCTGCAAGAGCCCAAATTGAGACCAAGTCCAGCTTGTGCCTGCAAGAGCCTACAATGAGCCTGTGCCTACAGGAACCCAAATTGAGCCAATAGTCCAGTCTGTGCCTGCAAGAGCCTAAATCAAATCCAACTCCCTTCGGCAAAACCTTTGTCAGGGAATTCACAGAGTATACAGAGGCTGAGTCTATTGTTCCCCAACAAGTCTTCAACTGTGACGAGACTGGGTTATTTTGGAATAAAATGCCTACCAAAACCTATATCACCAAAGAAGAGAAGTCATTGCCAGACCACAAGCCGATGAAGAACAGTCTAACTCTATTGGTGTGCAGGAATACTAGTGGGGATTTAAAAAGCAAGCCTCTACTAGTAGACAATAGTGAGAACCCCATGGTTTTTAAAAGGAAAAATGTGCAGAAAAAGCAACTTAAGTTTCATGTGGAGGGCCAACATAAAACCCTGGGTAACCAGAATGTTCTTCACGGAATGGATGAATGAAGTGTTTGGCTCAACTGTTAAGAAATATTTGGTGAGAAAGAACTGCCTCTGAGGGCTCTGTTAATCATGGACAACTTGCTGGAGAACTTTAAGTTCAGAACTGTGAAGTTCTTGCCTCTGATCCAGCCCATGGACCAGCAGGTCATCTCCAACTTTAAGAAACTGTATACCAACACTCTCTTCTGGAGGTGCTTTGAGGTGACCTTTAATACTCAAGTGACACTCAGAGAGTTCTGAAAGGACCATTTTAATATCCCCCATTTTGTAACTGATAGATAAGGCCTAATGGGAGTTCTCTCACAAGACCATGAAGTGTGGATGGAGGAAATAGTGTTTAGGGTTGAACCTAGCAGAATAGTGGAGGATATTGTGTATCTGGGATAGTCCATTGGCCTGGAGGTGACTAATGAAGACATTGAAGAGCTAGTGGAGGAGCATTGAGAAGAGCTCAGCACTGAAGAGCTGCAGGGACTTCAGAGAGAGCAGCAAGAGGGAGTGGCTGATGGATTTTCTTCATCGGGTGAAGAGAAGGGAAGGGAGGAAGCACCTACTGCACTCAAAGAAATGTGTGCTTAAACACCCTGACTATGCTCAAGCAAGCCACGTTGTGGACTTGTTTAATGATAAAGCAATGTCTCACTTCAGAAACATTTTGCCACAAAGGCAGAAATATTTCTAGTAAAACTGCCTACATTACAGTCTTCAGGGTGCAGTGATGTTAAGAGACATAAAGGACAAACATCCCCTGTGCAATTGCCTGATGTTGCAGTGGAAGAGGACAATCTTCCAGGCAATAGCTTGTCTCCTCCTTCTCTTCCTCTACATTACCACCATCCCTCGAGTCCTCTCAAAACTGTAGAGTTAAAGTGAAGTTAAATTCTCTGTTGTTGGCCTGAGTACAGTTAAATGTTATTTGTTCTCAGTACAGTTACTTGATGTAATTATTGTCGTTTAGTAATGCCTGTTTAGTTTTAAGGTTTCGTTCAAAATAAAATGTGAGAAAATGTAAAAAATCTGAGGTCCGGAACAGTTTATTTCAATTTACATTGCTACCTTGGTTTAAGTCGTTTTCAGTTTACATTGTGCCTTCCGTAACGTATTACGACTTAAACTGAGGTACCACTGTATTTAATTCTTCCTTCAAGCAACTATCAAACATGCACACTAGAAGTACCTAGTATGACTTAGAATTTCATCCAAATGCTTAAATACTTAAAAAAATACTTTTTTTGTAGACTAATGTTATAAATGGAAAGAGAACAAAAAATGACTATTTATTTTAAAAACGTACTATTTATTTAGAAAAATGGAAGGTAGAAGAATCAACCCCAGAGCTACACATTCATATATAATTGCACTTACCACACATCCACAATTTTCAAGCTGGTGAAAAAGAACAATATATATTGCATTTATAATCCAAAAGTAACAGTTCTGCAACAATCTAGACTTCATTGGGCTTGAAAAGGCCAGAGAGGACTAATCCTACCCATAGATCTTAGTTCCCTTTGACCAAGATAGCAAGAGTCACTGAGCAGCAAGTAGTCAAAGCAGGCCTTTTCTCAATATAACAAACCATTACTATGTGTCCCTAAGAGAGTATAATCTTTCTTCAAAACTACATTCATTTTATAGTGTCAAAAAATAAGACAGTAAGTTGATTTGCCTAAGCAAACAGAATTTTGCAAGTTTGGGGATTTTGAATTTTCCTCATTAACCTTCCGCCTATCAGGAACCTTGCTGGTAGGTGATACTCTGATTGTCTCTGTGGGCCAGCCCTCAACCAATCATAATAGTTGGTCCTGATCAGGGATTGGTCCTTAACCTGAGTATAGCTTCGGGCTAACCCCTACATTGAGGCGCCAGGATGTCTGCAGATACCATATGGGTCCCTGATCAGCCTGATAGTTCGTCCCCCATACAATGACCACATGGCCCGGACAACTAACCCAGCCACAGAAGTGTTGGCGTAGTGCCTGGGAAAGGGGAAGTGGGATCCATGGGGATAGAGATTGGAGGATCAGGGTACGAGGAAGACAGAGTTTTACCCTTGCCCTGGGGTAGGAAGTATCAGTGTATGGGGAAGACAGGGTCTTACAGTTGCCCAGGGGAGGAAGGATCAGGGTACTGGGAGGACAGGGGCTTGCCCTTGCCCTTGGGAAAGGATCAGGGCCTCAGGATAATTAGAAGAGAGGAGGACAGTATTGTCTTATTTTATGAATGGGCTCCCATAGTAGCAAGTGGGAGGTCTAAGCTAGACACCATTCATAAATCACTTGCCAATTAGAGTTTAACTGCAGACAAAGGATCAAAAGGGTATCAGTTAAAGCACTTCACATCACTTAACCTTTGTCAATGAAACCACCTAAGTTCAAAGAAGTATTTTACACTCTGTTAACTTTATCTATGTCTCAGCATAATAGGCAACTCACCCATAGTGTATGGAGCGTTGATCAGAGTGGCCACGGGTTCAATTCCTGCAGGCAGAGGTTAGCTTTACCTGGAGAAATTGGACCTGGGCCAGCAATTAAAGACTAATGGTAAATGGGAAAGTGTGTGTTTAATCCTGGCTCTGCTCCCAATGCATTGTTATATCCTACTTTTCCTCAATAAGGGGAATCACATGCTACCAACTTTTAACCAGGTGAATGTGCACATATTACCGTGAATATGAGATAGTGATCATATCATGGTTTTGCTGCCAAATGTTTTGCTTTGAGTTGAATTTGTTAAGGAGCAATGAAAACAGTTCAATGCTGTCCTCCAGGCGGTTGCGATTTGTGGAGGCAGGTGGTGCCAAGTTTGGCATAGATGATTAAAAATGTATTCTATAGGTTGCACTACTGTGTTCTGGCAGAATAAATCATGGCCTGCACCAGCCAGTGGCACTAATTAAAGCATCAAACCACAGATTTTTAAATCTTATAACTCACTTAATTCAGCAACAATTTAAGAAAAGGAAATCACTTTTTCATCATGCTTTGTCATTCTCTATCTGAAGATGGAGAACACATCTGATGGCTTCATTCCCTTTAAATACATCCAGAGAAAATTAACTATCTATGTAAAAGTTATCGAACTTGCCTAGTTTACCACTTTTGTTCTTGTTTAGTTGTTAGGTCTTGTCCGAGACTCCATGACTCTAGCGACTGCAGCTAGCCAGGCATTTCTGTCTGCTACTGTCCCTTAGTGATCCATCAAGCTCATGTTCATTGCTTCAATGACCACATCTATCCATCTCTGCCTCTGCAGTCCCCTTCTTCATGTGCTTTCAATTTTTCCTAGCATCAGAGTCTTCTCAGGGGAATCCTGTCTTTTCATGATATGGCCAAAATATTTGAGCTTTAACCTTATGATCAAACCTTCCAGCGAACAGTTATTCTTGATTTCCTGTAGTATGGATTGATTGGATCTTCTTGCAGTAAAAGGGACTCTAAGCAGTTTTCTTCAACACCACAATTCAAAGGCATTCATTCTAGGGCTCTCAGTTTTCTTCATGGTCCAGTTCTCACATCCGTATGTTCCGACTAGGAATATCATAGTTTTAACTATGCAGACCTTTGTTGATAGGGATATATCTTTACTTTTCTAGCTTATCAAGACTTACCATAGCTTTCCTCCCCAGAAGGAAACATTCTTTTAATTTAATGGCTGCATTTACCATCTGCAAAGATCTTGGAGCTCAAGAAAATTAAATCTGCCACTACCTCCAATTCTTCTCCATCTATTTGCCAGGAATTGAGATTGCAGTTTGCTATGATATTCATCTTTATAACATTGAGCAGCAGACCAGCTTTTGTACTCTCTTCTTTTACCCTAAACAATAGGTCATTTAGTTCCTTCTCACTTACAGCCATCAATGTAGTATCATCTGTGTAACTGAGATTGTTGATATTTCTCCAAGCAGTATTAATTCTGGCTTTGGATTCATCCAGCCTGGTCTTACGCATGACCTATTTTGCATATAGGTGGAATAAATAAGGTGACAATATACAAACCTTGTCTCACTACTTTTTTTATCTTGAACCATTTGGTTGTCTCATGTTCGGTTCTGACCGTGGCTTCTTGTTCCTCATACAGATTCTTCAGGAGGTGAATGACATGATGAGATACTCCCATCTCTTTAAGAACTTGCCACATTTTGTTGTGATCCACACAGTCAAAGACTTTAGAATAGCCAGTGAAGAAGTAAATATTTTTTCTGAAACATAAGGCTCCATGTAAGAGGGGAGTGCAAACTACAATTAGTAGAAACATACTATTTCATTTCACTTACAATTAGAATTCTGAGTTGTATAAAAAGGTTATAGCCAATCAGTTATAATTTGTGGAAGTTTTTCACCACTCCTCACTTCATCATCTCTCTTTTGTTATTAAGTTAAACTGACCATAAAGCAAAACAAATAGATACATGATGAGTATTATAAAGTAAGAAATTAACTCTTACACTCCTTTTCCCCAACCCAAATTACACAGTATATGACTACACCACAACTGCTATCACCAGGTGAGAAAATGTAGATAGAGGAAAATAAATCCTGTGTATGACATAGACAGGCTCCTCCACTATAAAGACTTAAAATATAACTTTTAGTAGAAACAACTTAAAATATTTACAATTTTGTACCAAATGAAAGGGCATTATCATTTATTTATAAAGCAAAAAGTGTGGACCAAAATCTGTGACTTCCTATGTGTTAATCATCCCCCTAGTCCAATATTGCCCAAAGCCCTATAGTGCTAAGGGATTAGACCGAAAAAGGGAAATTTTGCTAATAGCCCAAATCTACCAATAGGCTACTGAAACTGGAACATTAAATGTAACATACATAAGAGAAATAATGCCAGACTGAGGATTAGTACAATAGATGCAGCTGTGATCACCGCAGATAACGACAAGAGAACAAGCTAATGGTTTACATTGCAATGCCAGCAAAAACACACCCCCTACAGCTTCTGTAACACATAAACAGATACGCCTGTAGCTAAGCAGGTGGCTAGTTGATAATGTGTCACAGTGTCCAGTAATAACCAAATATACTTTTTGTCTTATATTTACAGTCTAGATTCATATATCAGCCATAAGGCTGGAGAAGATAGATCTGAAACAGAGGAAAAATGAATATAAGTCCTCTGACATGTCAGTGCCTGCTCCCAGCGCTGTAATACTAGACTTAGCGTGTTATAATATGTACACACTCAAATTATATCCCAATACCCAGCACTAACAGCATATACAATATTAACGGTATACGGTACCTTACAGTAGTGCCACTTGCATGAACACCACCAGCGCTCTTTACGGGCGCAATCTCCAGCACTGACAGCACATACAATATTAATGGTATACAATACTTTACAATGATGTTGCTCCCATGAACGGTACCAGCACTCTCTACTGTGTAACTCTGAAAGCGATCAGCTGCTGCTCTCTGTGGTGCATCAAGCTGACTATTTGGAACTGAATCCTACAAGCTAGATTCTCTGCGGGACTGCCATGTGATGGGCGCCCGATTTTTAACCCTCACTTGCTGTCCCTGAACTAAGGTAAGTATTCTGAAGCAATACACCATGAGGACTCACTGACCACACCACTAATTAACTCCCTACGCGCGTTTCCCTGTTTATAACTTGGATTTCTCAAGGGGAATTCTGAAGCAAGAGGCCAGGTGGATCTTTAAGCTTAATGCCCCTTCACCATGTGGGCTCAATGAGGGGTTTACCTTTACTCCATTTATTTAAAAGGCTATTCTTCTTTTTGCTTTTGCAGGTGGCAACTTCGGGAGTCCAAGCCTCATTCTATCGGCACACTGTACCTAAGTCAGGAAAATCATCATAACCTGAGTTATACAAATGCAGGGATAGAAAATGTTTGATTTCTCTACCCAGTTAAAAGTGTGCAAAGATAGTCTAGAAACTATCTGCTGTTGTTTAATCCCATCCAAGGATGTGCTCATTATCATTCATCTCATGATTTCAGAATGTAATCCTTATCATCATCAGCAATTATGATAGGATTTCATTATTACTATTATCTTTTTTAGATAATGGTGTTAGATCTCAGGTAATAGGCCTTTCTGACCACAGTAAACCGTTATTTATAATATAGTAAACATAGCTGCCACTGACTAGTGAATAAGACAACTTAAAGATAATGGACCATTATAACTGTGGTTAACAATCTGAGACTATGAAGTTGAGCAGTAATATATGCTGCATTTGGCCTCTAGGGAGTAACATTACCACAAATTGCAGAGTAATCTTTTCCTAGCCTGTACATAACTGGTATAAACTAATAAATAAAATAAGGCTATAATTAATGGCTTATTATAAATATAATCAATAACTTAAGATTAATCTGGTCAGTAATGTTACTATTATTCCTTAGCAGCTAATTTATGCAATGGTTAGGCAAAAACATTAGACTCAACATATTAGTTCTTAAATTAATCACAATGATCCAATCAGCACCTACACAGTGCCGAGTTGACAGTGTTGAGTGTGTTGAGTTGTTTCTCTTTTTATTCTTTTTTCCTTACTCATGCTTCTTCTTTTTCCTTTTATTTTTACCTGCAGTGTAAATTTCATTAATGTAAATATACTATAAATTTGAGTAATTAGTCACAAGCCAAATTATGAGTTAATTTGCAAAGCACATGAGTGACATCATGTGCTTTGATTTTAAAAAGCGCCGGTATCGCTGCTTCAGAATTCCCCTTGAGAAATCCAAGTTATATATGGGAAAATGCACGTAGGGAGTTAATTATTGGTGTGGTCAGTGAGTCCTCATGCTGTATTGCTTCAGAATACTTACCTTAGTTCAGGGACAGCAAGTTAGGGTAAAAAATCGGGCGCCCTACACACGGCAGTCCCGCAGGGAATCTAGCTTGTAGGATTCAGTTACAAATAGCTTGATGCACCACAGAGAGCAGCAGCTGATCGCTTTCCGAGTTACACAGTGGAGAGCACTGGTAACGTTCATGCGATCTGCATCATTGTAAGGTATTGTATACCGTTAATATTGTAGGTGCTGTCAGTGCTGGGGATTGCGCCAGTGAAGAGCGCTGGGGGTGTTCATGCAAGTGGCACTACTGTAAGGTACCGGATACCGTTAATATTGTATATGCTGTTAGTGCTGGGTATTGGGACATCATTTAGTGCGTACATATTATAACACACTAAGTCTAGTGTTACAGCGTTGGGAGCAGGCACTGACATGTCAGTGGACTTATATTCATTTTTCCTCCTTTGTTTCAGATATATCTGATCCAGCCTTAAACTGATATATGATCAAGACTGTAAATATAAGACAACAAGTATATACGGACACTGTGACACTAGCCACCTGCTTAGCTACAGGCGTATCTGTTTATGTGTTTAGTTACAAACACTGCAGGGGGTTTGTTTTTGCTGGCTTTGCAGTATACCATTAGCTTGTTCTCTTGTCATTATTTGCGGTGATCACAACTGCATCGTATGTGCCAATCCTCAGTCTGGCATTATTTCTCTTATATATATTACATTTAATGTGCCAGTTTCAGTAGCCTACTGGTAGATTTGGGCTATTGTCAAAATTCCCTTTTTTGGCACAAAACCCAACAGTGCTAAGTCTAATCCTTTAGCATTATAGGGCTTTGTGCCATAGGTTGGTATATTATAATCAAACAATATTGGACTATGGGAATGATTTACACAGAGGAAGTCACAGATTTTGGACCACACTTTTTGTATTGTAAATAAATGATAATGCCCTTTAATTTGGTATAAAATTGTAAATATTTTAAGTTGTTTCCAATAAAAACAATGGCTTTAAAGAGAATAATTTGTATTTTTCAATAATAGCACCAACACAACACAATTTATATACATATTTATATTTAATTTTATGTTTATATAGAACTTGAGATGATATTAGTTTTGTTTTAGGCAGATAGTTACACATAATATATATATATATATATATATATATATATATATATATATATATATTCTGTATATCACTCACATAGTGAACAACTAACTATTTAGCAAAAATCAATTACCAATAACACTGGGTTGAAGATTAGATCATCATTAACATTTTTTGTAATTGAATTTGAATATTAGAATGAAATATAAAACATTATTATTAGGCAGCACCAATTGAGCACCTGAGGTTCAACTAATCACAACATTTTTAAAATGTAATTATGGTAGCCATTCCTATTATACATCTCCAAGTTATTATTAGGATATAACATAGTTAACAATAAATCCACTACACAGCAGGCTCAGGATACTTATAGAGATTTATCTTTATTATCAATATTAAATATTGAATATGAAACATCTTATAACTAATAATCCATAGAAAATATCCAAAAGTTTGTCTTTGTTAGGATCGTGATTCAATAAAGTTATGAACTCTTTGAATAATGCGAATATGTCCACCAATTGTTTAATATAGTTGTATTATTATACAATAGCGTAATAGCGGTCACGTTGAAGTAGTGACGTCATCGCTTCCAAGACTCAATTACGTAACGCTTACAATGGAATCCATAGTAAACTGGCTTTATGAGCCAGAGAGGCCAGCATACTACACAGCATTAGAGAAAGTCCACGAGGATGGACCGAACGGCCCGTTGGCAATTATATGTTTTCCTTGATTTGAGATCAATATTTATGGTTATATTAATCCATGTTATATTTACATTAGGGGATTTATTTTATAGTGCACTATTTTTGTATAAATTTTGAGCTGCGTTATTTTTGGATAATATGTATCCTATTAAAGTTATTTATTTGTTTCCAATAAAAGTTATATTTAAACACATAGGCCCTCATTCTATTATCGGCCGTAAGAGATGCGGGGCCGCAGGGACCGGCCGCAAGCTATTTGTCTATTCTATTCCCTTCCGGCCGGGGACTCCGGCAGGTTTGCGGACGGCGCCTTGTTATCCCTTGCCGCCGCACGCGCCGGAGGAAAGCCTTTGATCTTAAACGGCCGCAAGAGTTTCGGCCGCAAGAAAATCCTGGTTGCTATTCAATTGCTCCGGGAACCCTCTCTGCAAGGCTAAAACGGAGCTGCAGCTTACTTGCAGCAAAAAGGTCCCACAGGCACACAATTAAGCACATAACAAAGCCATAATAAAGTGATTATAGGTGTTAGCATTAATAGCACGACATTCCCCTACACTAAAATCCGTAAATACATTTTATTTTAATTTATGTCAAATATCTGTGGAAAAAGTCCAGAGGGCTTGGAGCACCTCAGACCCGCCCACGCTGCGGCCAGAAAATAAACAGTTAATGTAATCTAATCCTCATGTCCCCCATTATGATCCCTAGCATTTACAGAGCTTTACAGTGCCGTCTTGAATTTATTTTTGCATTTAAAGATTTCTGAGCTTACGGCCGTTTGCAAGATATACGGCCGGCCGTAAGGGGATATCCTTGCGGCGCCGTATAATTGAATTGCAAGGTAACGGGAGCCCTGCAAGGAATCGCAGCTTTGCGGCCGATATACGGCCGATAATAGAATGAGGGCCATAGTCTTTATAGTGGAGGATCCTGTGTATGTCATATACGGGATTTCTTTTCCGCTTTCTACATTTTCTCATTTAAATTGATATTTGAATTGATATTTTTTTGAAGCTATTCTATCCAAAATATCACCAGGTGAGTCCTAACACAACACCACCTGGCCAGAGCAATGGAGTTCCTCTTCTCTGTGGTTTCACATAGGGGAATTATACCTTTTTTTTCATTATGTATCAAAATCTGCAATAAGTTTAACACCACAATATAATCAGAGGATCCAAATTCTGCTCATTTTTCTGCCCCTCTTCCCTGCTATAGAGTACTCCAATAGTGATGTCCTGAACAGTTCGCCGGATAACTATTCTCGTCGATTTTCGCATGTTCGCATACGCCGCGAACGGCGAACACATGCGCTTTTCGGTTCGCCCCCTATACTTTATCATTGAGGAAACTTTGAACATCATTTATTTTATTTTATAATTTTTTTGTGTAATCTATGCCTGCCTGCCAGCGTGTGTCTGTGACAGGCTAACACCTAACAGCTTATATTGTGCTTATTTTCACTACTCATACCTAGTGGTGTAACATACATTGAAAACAACCATTTTTTTCTTGTAATCTAATTTCAGTTGCCTGCCTGTGTCAGGCTCACAGCTTATATTGTGCTCAGTGACATAAAACAACACTTTTTTGACTGTAATAGATTGAATAGCAATTGCCTGCCTACAGGCGTGTGTGTGAAGCCTATTGCATCTACTCTGCCAACTTTTGCCAGTGCACAGTGATACCTCATATCTGGTGCAACCATAGTGTACAGTGACATAAAACAACACTTTTTTGACTGTAATCGATTGAATATCAGTTGCCTGCCTACAGGCGTGTGTGTGAAGCCTATTCCATCTCCCGCTTCCAAAAATCCATGCCATATACACGTCCCTCTGATATTGGACGTAACAGGGATTAAACCAATAGGAATAGTACTACTTAACAGTACACACCTTATAATAACGCAGACAGAGGCAACGCGTATAATCTTCCATGCTGTGCAGTGGAAGCCCCCAGACTCTGACCTGTGTATAATTTTCCATGCTGGGCAGTGGAAGCCCACAGCCTCTGACCTGTATATAATCTTCCATGCTGTTCAGTGGAAGCCCCCAGACTCTGACATGTGTATAATCTTCCATGCTGGGCAGAGGAAGCCCCCAGACTCTGACCTGTGTATAATCTTCCATGCTGGGCAGTGGAAGCCCCCAGACTCTGGGAGTCTGAAGAAGAGGAGTCAGAGGAGGAAGGTGGCTTTGAGGAGGTGGAAGACCAAACACAACAGGCGTCCCAGGGGGCTTGTTGTCACCTTTCGGGGACCCTGGCTGGGTGGAGGAAGAGACCTTCAATGACATCAATGAGGACAAGGAACGGGACATGGCTAGCTTGGTATCCAACCCTGTGCAAATGGGGAGTTTGCGGTTGTGCAAAGGGACTGTTTGCGGTTGTTTGCGGTGCATTAAACGGGGAGATTGGTCTGTTACTGTGAAGCGGGTGTAACCCTTACACTACCTGATCGATACAACATCATACCTGATGTTTTAAAGCATTTTATTCCAAACAATTTAGCAATGTTAGGTGATTTATGCCCTTTATGGCTTAAAACCAGACTCTGCATCAACTATGTAATTTTCCGTGGGAGTTTTGCCATGGATCCCCCTCCGGCATGCCACAGTCCAGGTGTTAGTCCCCTTGAAACAACTTTCCCATCACCATTGTGGCCAGAAAGAGTCCCTGTGGGTTTTGAAATTTGCCTGCCCATTGAAGTCTATGGCGGTTCGCCGATGTTCGCCCGTTCGCGATCATTTGATGAAGTTCGCGTTCGCTATTCGCGAACGCAAAATTTGATGTTCGCGACATCACTATACTCCAATTTTTCAACACACACCCTAAATGGAAACCTTACACTGACATCCTCCCATGGTGTGTTACTATGTCCATGCTTAAATAACCTTCCTTGAAATTCCCTCTTAGTATTTTGATTTTCAGGTTTTCAAACACATACAGGAGAGGAAAAGATTTGAAATGAAGATGATCGCATTCTTAAACTGTAAAGATACAGAACTTCAGATTGACTGGGGATTCTTATCATATTATTAAAACTTATTGTTACTCTGTCACATGTTTTATTGTTTTCAAACTCCTTAAAGTCCATTTAATTCAGCTCAATTTGGACCACCACAGTAAAGATCTCCTAAAATCATGTTGAAATTATTTTCTAATTTTTGAAATACATGCATTTTTCACTGGGAAATAAAATAAAATCTGTGTTTACATGTGTCACTGATTGCTCACTGACAGACCCGCATCTACAGCTCCATGTAGTGAGCAAAACCCCTAAAAAATCTATCTGTTCAAAGCATGGATTTATGGAATCTCCTAAACAGGTCAGTTACGGGTTAACTGCTCAGTGAAGTCCTGAGTCCCGCAGCCACATTAAATTCCAGCCCGTAGCGGGAACCTGTACACCCACAAAGCCTGCGTGCTTGAAATCATGTGGAGTTACAGCGCTATTAGATTCAACCATGCCACGTCCAACGGGCCGGAGCTGCAAGCCTCTAAACACTTTTCGCACACACAAGCTGTTAAGAGGCTAGCCCAAATGTCATCAGCCGTTATGATCCAATCGTGGTATAACATAGTGCGACACAGGCCTTCTCAGCCAATAGAAAGAGGTTTAGCCACAGATGATTGACAGAGGGAGATTATCTAGTTGTGTTCCACCCACCCATGCATTGACTGTGTTGTATTTTCTGACGAAGTAGCACGCAGGTCCCGAGCTAGAGGTTGGTTCTAGATAGAGAGAGAGTAGGAGTATTTTGAGAGCAGTAATTTGCGTTTTTGTTATCAATTATACTATTTATGATTTTACACTTAATCCTTGATTACACATATTTACAGATTACACATAATTGCAATACACATAATTCAAAGAACACACAGAGACACATAAAGCTAGATCACTTTTTTTATTCTCCTCTGCCTTTTTATATATATATATATATATATATTTTTTTTTTTAAAACATACAAAACATATACATACACATCTTCCCTTATTATAACCATTTTATAAAAACGTTTTTTGGTGATCATTATTGAAAGGACAAAGAAATGAAATAACATCTTTTAAATATAGAGAATTTATAGAACATTTATACTCCTATCTATTTATCCTTAAGTTTATCCCAAGTATTCCAATCAATAGAATTCTTTCCTCTCAAACCACATATATAATCAATATTAATCAACTTTCTATTATAATTAACTTTATTTACAACTTCACTCCACTATGGAATGATATGTTTATTCCAATATTTCACTAGTAAATATTTTATAGTTAATAAAATATGTGATATCAATAATTTATCTTTGGGGAATATTTTATCTATCTGTATATGGAATAAGATTACTGTGGGAGTACATGGGCATTCTGTTTCAAATATTTCAGTTAGATAAACACAACATTCTTCCCAGAATTTCTGAATTCTAGTACAATCCCACCACATATGGGAGGATGATCCAATTTGGCCACAGCCTTTCCAACATAACATGAACACATCTCAAATTGAATATATATTCCCAATCTATTACACTCATTGATTTTATATATTTCATAGCATTTATTCTGATTTTATTAATCTTTGAGATAAGTTGTGTCACAGAACCTTTAATCAAAATAACTTCTAGTTCATACATTTTATCCATATTCAAAGGTGAATAACCTTTAGATTTTAGTTTTTCCATCATTGCTCTATAATTTAGCCAAGATATTTTTTTCAGGCCATAGACCTTCTGGAAATCTGTATAATTTATTAAAGAACCTAAACGGTATAGATCAGATATATATTCTATACCTGCTTTCTTCATAAGATCTATTTCTTTTTTCCTCCAAGATATCAATAGGAGCTGATAGAGAGGGGAAATGGAATTACCCCAATTTAGCTTTATTTTTACCCAATAATTTTATCCGAGATCTTATCCCTTTTGGTAGTCTGCCCCATATTTCTTTATCCTCATTCAATCTACCTAATAATAATCTAATTGAAAAAGATCCAATAAGATCTTCCTCAATCATTTTCCAACATGTGTTCCTATATTGTATATTCATATTAATTATATAAGTTGCAATATTTTCCCAAATTTCTTTAATATCTGGTGTTCCAATACCACGTAATTCAAATTTTTTATTAGCTATTGTTTTTTTTACTCTCACTTTGTTATCTAAGTAGAGGAATCTGTCTATTATTTTCTGAATAGAATTAATAATGTAAATGCATACTATTTCTGGAACACATCTAAATAGATAAGTTAGCTTGGGGATAATACTCATTTTAACAACTGTTATCCGAGCTGACCATGAAAATCTTATATTTCACCATTCGTAGAGTAACACTCTAACCTCTTTTAATATTTCTGAAATATTGTCTACTATTATTTACTCATTGAAAAAGTTGAATCTTATACCCAAATGGGAAATATTTTTAGAATACCAATTGAATGTATAAGAATTCTTTAATTAATTTAAAGTTTCTAGATTTAAGCCTCTATAAATTGTATCAGACTTTAAAGAGTTTATTTTGAAATATGAAACTTTACTAAATTCAGCCAACAGATTCTTTAATTTTTTAAAAGATTCTACTGGATCTGTTAAAGTTACTATAATATCATCAGCGAACAACATAATCTTGTATTCAACGTTTCCAAATTTTATACCTTTAATCTTTTTATAGCTTTTTATTATTGATGCTAGTGGCTCCAAAAAAAAATAGGAACAGCAATGGGGAAAGGGGACATCCTTGACGGGTTCCGATGGCAATTCTAAATTTTTCTGATTCAAATTTTGGGCCTGCTATATATGCCGATGATTTTTTATATAAAGCCTTAATAGTTTTAGATGCAAAATCAGCCAAATTTTTGCAACACTGCTTCCAGGAATTCCCAACTGACCCTGTCAAATGCCTTCTCTGCATCTAAAGACAGGAACAGTGTGGGAGCTCCTGCTTTTTTTTGCCTGAAACATCAAATCCACTAACCGTCTTCTGTTGTCCGAGGTTTGACGTCCTAGGACAAAACCAGACTTAAGCAATATTTTATTAAGCCTGTTGGCTAAAATTTTTGCATATATTTTTTAATCAATATTAATAAGGCAAATAGGTCGATGACTTGTAACTTCCTCTGGATTTTTACCCGGTTTTAATATATTTTTAATTTTTGCTTCAACTAATTCTGGTACCATTTTCCCTGAGTTTTTGTTTTCATTAAACAAATCTCTAAGGCATTCTCTAATTTCTTTCGGAAGAAACTTATAAAACAGATGATCAAACCCATCAGGGCCAGGAGCTTTATTAGATTTTGCTTTATTTATTACCTCGTTTATTTCATCTAAGGTAATATATTTATTTAAATAATCATGATCCTCTGCACAAAATCTAGATTATATAATAATTTATAAAATTCTGTGAAGATTTCCCCTATCTTATCTGGATGAGTACAATTTTTTTTTATCCAAACCCTTAAGGCTTAATAATTTTCTTTGATTTGTTTGCTTCTTGAGCTTGTTTGCTAAATATTTACTTGTTTTGTTTCCCAGCAGGAAGTGGGACTGCTGAAATCTCCAAACCAAAGAGTCTGCCTGATTTTGTAGGAATTTATTTATTTTATTATTCAATTTAGATATCATAATTGTCCCCTCCCTACTTGGAGACAATTTCTTACTTCTCTGCTGTTTTTCCAGTTCTATATAGAGAAGTCTTAACTCCAAAGTTTCCAAAGTTTCATCGTTTTTAAATAATATTGGATCTATCTTCCATTTTTTTACATGACTATAGTCTTTCCGATCTTCCATAGTGGTACATACAATAGAATGGTCAAACCAGAAAATTGCTTTTATATCTATATATTCTTAACTAATCTCAAAGGGCCTCATTCTATTAGCGGCCGCAGCATATACTGAAATCCTGGAATGGAGGCCCTCTTAGGGCCACGTTGCACACCACTGCTTTAAGAGGTGATATGATGTTACTAAATGTCTAAATACATAGGGCCTCATTCTATTAGCGGCCGCAGCCGTTGCGGGGCCGCAAGGACCGGCCGCAAGCTATTCGGCTATTCTATTCCCTTACGGCCGGGGATTCCGGCAGGCTTGCGGCCGGTGCCTTGCTATCTCTTGCGGCCGCTCGCGCCAGAGGAAAGCCTTTGATCTAAAACGGCCGCAAGAGTTTCGGCCGTAAGAAATTCCTATTTGCAATTCAATTGCTCCGGGAAAACTCTCTGCAAGGCTAAAAGCCAGCCGCAGCTTACTTGCAGGAAAGAGGTCCCGCTAGCACCAATTAAGCACATAAAATAGCTCAAATAAAGCCATCCTGCACTTTGAGAAGACTATAAAGGGATTTTAGGTGTTAGAAAAAATAGCACATAATTATCCTATACTCAAATCCGTAAACTATTTTATTTTTAATATCCGTAAAATATCCATGTAAAAAGTCCAGAGTGCTTGGAGCACTTCAGACCCGCCCACGCCGCAGCCGGAAAATAAACAGTTAATTTAAACTCGGGTTTGGGCTGATGTGCAAGCTTGAGAGTGGGTTACTTTTAATCCTCATGTCCCCCAATATGATCCCTAGCATTTACAGAGCTGTACAGTGCAGGCTTGAATTTATTTTTGCGTTTTTAGATTTCAGAGCTTACGGCCGGTTTCAAGATATGCGGCCGGCCGTAAGAGGAGATCCTTGCGGGGCCGTATAATAGAATCGCGAGTTAACAGAACCCCCGCAAGGAATCGCAGCCTTACGGCCGATTTACGGCCGGTAATAAAATGAGGCCCATAGTGTGTATATCCATCAAAAAGTAGTCCAATCTTAAATACGAACTATGTCGATTAGAAAAATGGGAATAATTTTTATCATAAGGATGTAATATTCTCCAACAGTCCATATGGTCATATTGTAAAATGTCTTCATTGAATTCTTTAGACATCCTTCTAATCTGATTTATTGTTTTTTTATTTAATTTACCAACTCTATCTTTTATAGAATCCATCATCATATTAAAATCCTCTCCAATAACTATGATACCTTTTCTGAATTTCTTTATTTCTTTAAGTATCTTTTTTAAGAATCTAATCTGATTAGTATTTGGAAAATATAAATTAACTATCGTCATAGTCTTATCATTTATCAAAACGCACCAAATTATAAATCTTCCTAAGGGATCTATAATTCTAGTCTCCTCAGAAACTTTTAGCTCATAGCTAAATAAAATTGATACACCTCAAGATTTTTTATTATATGTTGAGTCCACTCTAATATTATAATTTCATTCCCCATGTAACCTAATGATTCTTTACACTGTAGGAACAATATATCAGCATTCATCTTCCTATATTCCTTAAAGGCGATCTTCCTTTTTGAGGGAGAGTTTAGTCCATTTACATTATGAGTTATTATTTTACTCATATTTCTTTAGTTTAATATTCCTTAAAAAAACCTAAATGTCTCAAACTCTTACCTCTAAAAAAAAATGTTTATATTTTCTCTCCTAAACATTGAGACTTTTCCCCTCCATATTCTCCTTGCTAACTCCTTTCTCATTATTTTCTCCACAAAAGACTATTATTGGGAAGTTAATTCATTCTCTCATTCAAACAACTAACAAACATAATCTGAGTTAGACCTAACTTTGGATATAACTTCAATTTTAGGGCAACTATGCCGATTTTAGGAAATGTTAGGAGATAAACTTGGTTAGGAGGTCATGATTAACAAATATAAAATAACCTTGCAGGAATAGTATAAATATAGTTTAGCAATGAACATTTTTCATAGACAACATCTTAATTTACTATACATTTCCATCAATAAAAAAACCTTTACAGAACATCCCATAATAGGATGACAAATAGAACAGATACCAATAATTTATTTTACATTGTCCCATATTAGGATCTCTAGAGTATAGAGCACGGTAATCCCCATTACCGTCCCAACCTTCCATCTACTGTATACCTGAATGATCTTAATTTACTATAATTTATTTACTTTTGTACTCTTCATATCCTTAATATACCATTTGATCAACATGGCCAGCTAGTAGTTATCCTGCTATAAGAGACAAAGTAATTTATAGCCATCTTATAAATGTTATCGTGTTAATTATCAAAAACTTTTAAGTTTCTACTAAAAATATTAAATTAAATTCTTGAGTAGTGCAAATTATTATTGTCTAAAAATTCCTCAACCCTCTAGTGAATAATTTACGTGTATCCGTATATAAAGTGCAAAAATAGTATACATTTTCTTTTTCTTTCTTTTTTTTAAATAATTATAATTTTTTTTAAATATAATTTTATATTATTTGTGATATTAATTGTTTACTTCATTCATAATAGTGATACAATTAAAGCTGAAACTATATAAACTAATATATATTACTTCTAGTTAATGTTGTTTCCCAGGATGTGAAAACTCAACGTGATCATATAAATAGTATTAAAACTATTATATTATAAAATTCCTAACCAAATATTATTAATTCATTATGATTATTGATAAGAGACCGATATATATATTAACTGCTCTAATTCCTTTATACAATCCCTCTTAGCTTAATCATTATTTTGGATATAAGAGTATTTTCTTGTTTGCTGGAATCAGTTTATTAGTTCCCATTCCGTTTTTTGAGTATTAGTTCTGTAATTTTTTCTTTATGGATAGAAGAGTCCACTTCAATATTCCATTTTTGTAATAAGGATTGTCCTTCTTTTACCGAGTTTACTCTATACCAACTTGAGTCTTTTAGAATTGAAAGACCATATGGAAATTTCCATCTGTATATAATTCATTCTTCCCTTAGACTAGCAGTTATAGCTAAATATTCTTTCCTTTTTATTAATGTCTGTGATGCCAAATCTGAGAAAAGTTTTATCTTCTCATAAGGAGAGTCCAAAGATTTTTTTATAAAATGTGTTTTTAATATAGCGTCCTTAAATGGTAAAAAATGGGTCCTAACTAGAACATCTCTGGGTAGAGATTTATTCAGACCTCTAAGTAGAGGGATTCTATGAACCATTTCAATTTTTGAATCTTCCTTAGGGAATTGACTAGTTAGTTTATTTAATCCCATCCAATGTGGCTTAACAATGATTTAAAGATCAAGATACGGAGTAAAAAACAGGCATTTAAATTATACAAACAAGAGGGGACAGAGACTGCTTTACGGGAGTACAAGGAAATTAACAAGGCTTGCAAAAGGGCTATTAGACTGGCTAAAATAGAAAATGAAAAATTAATTGCAAAAGAGAGTAAGACTAACCCTAAAATATTTTTTAAGTATATTAATGGGAAGAAGGCGAGGAAGGAAGCTATAGGAACATTACAATGTGACACAGGCCGTCTGATAATTAGTGACCAAGAAAAGGCAGATGAGCTAAATAGGTTCTTTTCTTCAGTATACACAAGGGAGGTACCAGTGGTTAGGATACGGCAACATAATGGGACTACACTGCCTTTGCCAAATAATTGGATAACACAGAAAGTAATCCAAAAGAGGTTGGAAAAAATAAAGGTTAATAAAGTCCCGGGTCCTGATGGAATACATCCAAGGGTACTAAGGGAACTGGGTTCTGTAATAGCCAAACCATTATATTTAATTTTTCAAGATTCACTCAACACAGGGTCTCTACCAGATGACTGGAGAAAAGCTAATGTGATACCTATATTTAAAAAGGGAGCAAGAGCAAATCAGGGGAATTATAGACCAGTGAGCCTCACTTCTGTAGTGGGGAAGCTTTTAGAAGGGTTAATAAGGGATAATATACAAGAATAAGTCTATTTGAACAGGATTATAAGTAGGAGTTAACATGGATTTATGAGGGATAGGTCATGTCAAACAAATCTAATTAGTTTCTATGAGGAGGTTAGTAGGAACCTGGATCAAGGCAACTCAGTGGATATAGTCTTTTTGGATTTTGCAAAGGCTTTTGATACAGTGCCACATGGGAGACTATTGTGCAAACTAAGAGATACAGGAGTTGCAGTAAATATCTGCTCATGGATTGAGAGCTGGCTAAAAGACAGGAAGCAAAGGGTTGTTGTAAATGGAACATACTCCGATTGGACTAATGTGGTAAGTGGGGTTCCTCAGGGTTCAGTATTAGGTCCTCTCCTTTTTAACATACTTATTAATGACTTAGAGGTAGGATTGGAGTGTGGTGTCTCCATTTTCACTGATGACACGAAGATGTGCAAGGTAAATAAATCAGATAGTGATGTGCTTTCCCTCCAAAGGGATTTACATAAAATTGAGGAATGGGCATCTAAATGGCAGATGAGATTTAATACGAATAAATGTAAAGTTATCCATTTGGGAAGGAAAAATAGCCATGCAATTTATAATCTTAATGGAGCAAATCTAGGTGTATCGGATATTGAAAGGGATTTGGGAGTGCTTGTGGACGACCACCTAGGTAACAGTGCTCAAAGCCAAGCAGCAGCTGCAAAGGCAAATAAAATATTAGCATGTATTAAGAAGGGTATAGAAGCCAGGGAAGCAAATATCATTTTGCCACTATACAAATTTCTAGTACGCCCTCATTTGGAATATGGAGTACAATTTTGGGCACCACTTCATAAAAAGGACATTTTAGAGCTGGAAAAGGTACAGAGGAGGGCAACAAAACTAATAAGGGGAATGGAGGGGCTAAGTTATGAAGAAAGACTAACCAAATTAAACTTATTTTCTCTAGAAAAAAGGCGTCTAAGAGGAGATATGATTACCTTATATAAATACATCCAGGGTCAGTATAAAGATTTGTCAAGGGAGCTTTGTGTGCCAAGAGGTTTTCAACTGACAGGAGGACATCCCTTGAGGAAAGAAGTAAAAAGATTCCCCCTTAAAGAAAGAAAAGGTTTCTTCACAGTAAGGGTGGTTAATCTGTGGAATTCTCTACGAGAGGAGGTGGTGACAGCGGATTCGATAGATAACTTTAAAAGGGGACTGGATTTATTTATTAATTAAAAAGGGAATTCAGGGTCATCATGGATAATTAGAGTATTGATCTAGGGAGAAGTCTGGTTGCCGGTGTCTGGGATCAGGAGGGAATTGATTATTTTTTTTATTTTTTTATATACAACTAATTAATTAATAGTTAATCCGCATATTGCAGATCAGAGGATATCTTAAAAGGTTGAACTTGATGGACTGAAAGTCTTTTTTCAACCTTAAATACTGGGGCCCTCATTCAATTGCAATTTGGCCAATTGAATAGGGCTCTAAATAAGCACATAGCATATATTTTTTAAATAAGTTTTTAGTTAGTGAAAACCTTGCTTTTGGATAGATGCTTACTAACTAAAAACTTATTTAAAAAATATATGTTATGTGCTTATTTAGAACCATATTCAATTGGCCAAATTGCAATTGAATGAGG
Organism: Discoglossus pictus; assembly: GCA_027410445.1. Classification (NCBI taxonomy): domain Eukaryota; kingdom Metazoa; phylum Chordata; class Amphibia; order Anura; family Alytidae; genus Discoglossus; species Discoglossus pictus. The sequence continues at coordinate 149,006,636 of CM050168.1, forward strand.
GCCTATGTAACTATGTAACTATGTAACATCTCTTCAACAAATTTCTTCAGCTCTTTATCTGATAAATTTTCGTCAATTCCTCTAATTCCCAAGTTGTTTTTCTTAGATCTGTTCTCCATGTAGCTAATTTTATTGTTAAGTTCTTCTATCTTATTTTCAAGATTATGTGTATATTTTAACAGAGAGTTATTGTCCGTGATTAACTTATCACATTTCAGCTCAATTTCATAAATTTTAGCATTGTTCTCCTTTATTGATTTTGTGTTTTCCGCAATCTGTTTTGTCAATTCTAATGTAATTTTAACTTGAAAGTCATTTAACAAGTCCTTCATTTTTTGAGCAGGTTAAGAGTTCTTCATGAGAATCTTCTACCGCTTCTATTGAGGACTGTGATGATAATCCTGAGGATTTATTTGTTTTTTGTTCCTATACTGAGGATTCTGCCTGGGGTGTTTCCAAAGGATTCAGTTTGTTTTTAGGAGAGAAAAATTGAGAGTTTGATATTTGATTTTTTTTTTTTAGCCCTTTTACTTGGAAAAGTTCAGACCCTAAGCCCCATTACTTCTTTTTCCCTCTCCTTTTTTTTTTTTATCATCCCCTAGGATCTTTACCTAGTTTCTCCCAGAAAAAGACCCGGAGTACCTTGAACAGAAATAGACTTATCTTTTGTTTGAATCTTTACTGAGTCCTTCGTCCAGGTGTCGGGCGTCCTTTCCCCTGGGTTTAACTTGTCTGGGCCAAAAAGGGAACTGTGTCCTAATGGTTCCCCCAGGCTGTGTCTCCCGTCACAAGGGAGAACTCGTTACCTCCTCTCAGCGTTCTGCATTCGGGGTTCTGGTATTCTGCACTCTTCTCGCCGGAATACCGATTCTTCTGCGTCATCGCGCCTCCGTCACTGGAACCACGTCAGCCACGCTCGCGCCTCCACTCTCCGGCCTCCGATCCGACTCCAGCCAGCAATACATTAACATGTGCATCTATGTACACACATGTTGAGTCTTGATACTCCAATACTTAGGATCCAAATATAGAGATGTAGTTTTAGGAGACACTAGAAGTCTGGGGCACACTAATATGGGCTAAATAAAAGAAAACAAGAAAAGGGCTTAACTAATAACACATATTCATCCTCAGCTCATCTAAAGCTTCCATACATGACCTCCCAACGCTCCTACCACAGGCTCATTTTCGCACCTGTGGACTGACCTTTTCCGGTACTGCCCCCTCGAGCGATTTTTTTTCTTAATGTTGGCCTCTGCCTTTTTTTTAGATGATCACTTTTTTTGTTTTGTCACCACACTGTATGTGTGAAACTGGATTGGATTACACAGTCCAGAGGTTGAATCATCTGTTTCATTGAGCAGATCTAGATAAGTGCTATGCACATTAATGGTTTAGTCAATTAAATGGATTGATTTGTGATGATCCTTTTTTTCATCAGATTCCGGTTGTAGTGGTGTAGTGACCGCATGTGACCCTGGTAGGTGCTATCATCATGCTTATTCTAGACTATGACATTACCTACTTTAGGTATGCCCTTTTTCCCCAAGAGCCTCTTGCTCGCCCGGAATTTGCCCACACCACACCCATGATATTAATGTACAGTCTTGTCAATTTCTTAATGTGCTCTGTGTATGAAATACAGCTTTGTATTTAATAATAAATATCATATATAATAATTATAAAGGGTTAATACACATGCAAAGTCCAATTTGTCATTTTGTGGAGTATCAACATTCCCCTGAGGGCCTGATAACAATATGACAGGTGATACTCGGTTGCTAGTTCCTTCTCTAGTGGACTGTGATTTGTCTGATATATCTGCTATGACCTGCCCACCTAGAGTGACCCTACATGGTATAGCTTGCAGCTTCATTGCAGTACACAAGCCCCTTCACCACCACCACTTAGCAATGCTGAAGGGGGCTAGCCGAGCATACACCACACTAATCCACTCTATCCCATCATGAGGGGATGCAAAAAACGCATGGAGGCTGTGCAGAGGAACGTGGATCAACAAACAACTCACCTCCATCAGGGATAATCTCTGCTACGCCCATCTTGGAAAATCGCATGCCATTGCTGGTGGCCATGTGCCAAGATGTATTCCCATTCCCATTTGGTGACCTCCCATTATGTTTTGCTATTCGTCAATTTACATTAGTGTGGTGTATGTTCCCCTGGTCCCCTTGTGGATTGCTAAGTGGTGGTATAGGGGCTTGTGTACCCGAATGAAGCTGTGAGCTATACCATGTAGGGCCACTAGAGAAGGAACTGGCAACCCACTCCAGTATCTTTGGCATGCAAGCCTTGTGGAACAGCACAGACAGAGACCTAAATGTGCTACAGTACATAGGGTCACAGAGAGTCGGACATGACTAAAGGACTGAACAACAAATAATAAAATGCTTCCCTGGTACTTGATATATGTGATGTAATATAAGGTGTAATTTGGCCACTATTTATTTTCTCAATGTAGATGTGATGAGCGAGATGTATATGCAATCATATATATATATATATGTTTTTTTGTTGCTATTTAATCAGGTACTGTGTCTTTAATTGCTTTCTGCATGTTGCAGCATGGCTTTTCATATTGGCATATGCATAACCGTTAGAACATATGATGAAATAATAATTATTTTAAATGCCTATTTTTTATTTGGGGATTGTTGTGCAAGTAATTGTAGTGCCTTCCCATGCTTTCCCTATATTTTAAAGTCCACTTGTGTGTTTATATTGTCTTTTACAATGTTGAGGTCGTAATATTTTTGCCTCCATTTGGGGGTTACTGGTTTGAACGCCAGTGGATTCATAGCAATTTAATAGCGATTTGTGAACGTAACATTTACGAGCTTGGCAGATCAAAGGCTTTGCGCTTCCGATTTTGACAGCCCGTAGGGTTTTTCCACCTGTAACCCGCAGATAGTTTGTGGGTAGCTGTAAGAGGCCAATTTAATAGCAGTCTAGCGGGCTCCGTTACAGGCTATGGGTTTTCACGTTGGGGGAATTTAGTAGGGCTGCAGGACTTCAATACGTGCTCGGCTATCTCTTATTACTCATGCAACAGCCAGTAGGCAAGATAGACTTTTAGCCACATTAAACTACAAGACCGTATGTGCAACGGCTGCTGGCTTGAAATTTGGCCAAATTACGGAGCTATTAAATTAGAGCAGGGCGCAAGCTATGGACTTGAGACGCAAACCTGTAAGACATTTGTCGAACATTGGATGCGCGTGATCAATTAGTCAAACCTGTAGTTATGGGTTTAGATGGAGCCAATGGCAACAAAGATCGCCATAATTATGTCACTGAAAAATGGAGGTGGGATTTCAAAGACTTATGGGTTTCAATTACGAGTAACGATCGGACCGATATTTCAGCAATAATGCAATATTAATAAATCCGTAAATATGATATTCTAGTCCATGCGAGTTCCATTATATGTATTAACACATTGATTGCTGGGATTAATATAACACAGAAATTAAACAGGAAAACATGACATTTTATTTTGCCGATTTGCGAGCTTGAGAATGTTGTGTTATTAATTCTAATACCTAACATCACTTTCCTTGTTCTTATATGTACAGTAGAGTGTGATTATTTGCTTTTACAGTGCTACGGATTGGACTTTTAGCCCCTTGCGGGTCATCTCTAGCACCCATAAGCTTTTTGGTTCCATTTGGGGGTTGCAGGCTTGAACACCAGTGAATTTGTTGCAATGTAATAGCGCGATTGGAACATAACAGTTAGGGGCTTGAAAAAACAAAGAAATTGCTGGTGCGCAAGTCAAATTCTCATGTCCCGTAGGGTTTTCTCGTTACAAAGTTCTTACGTTACAAGCTACGGTTTTACATGTTAGGGGAATTTAATGTGGCTATTTGTATGAAAACAGATTTAAAACATTAGATGTGTCAGCTATTATTAGTGTAATAAAAATAGATACATTTAACATACAAACTTGTGCTCCTTCACACCATGAAGAGCACTTACAGTGAGGTAAATGTCGCTTTAATATATGGGGATAATTACAGCCCTAAATTAATATTACTCTGGTTTACTCTTATATAAAACCTTATGTAGAGACATACACACTTGACCCATCCCTGCTGTCTCACTGCTTGTCTTAATCAGTACTGCTGATTTGATTACGCTTGTCATTCTAATTAACATGTTTGTCCAATAAAAATGTATCACTAGATACTCTAATACTCTCATCTAGATTACTATATATATATGTATATATATATATATATATATATATATATATATATATGTATAGGTGAGTTGGCATTCTGATCTTGAGCTATATAACTTGCCTTTCTCATAGAAAGTGTAATAAAGTGCTACACCATTCGCTGTCTCCCTTTACCCACCTTAGCAAACATACTGGAGTGAGTTGCCAGTTCCTTCTCCAGTGCAAAAATCTATTAGGAAAAAATATATTTGATGCCAATAATTGTATATACACTTAGTAGTACCTTTAAATTCCATTTAACAATTCATATTTGATTTTTCCTAGATCACCACATTGAAGTGTTTGGTATTCAGTGAATGAAACTATAGTGTCCAAAGCGCTTTACATATTTGCCTTTTATTCTCTAATATATTTTGTTGTTTTTCCATGAAGAGTACATGGCTAATTCTGTGGGCCAAAGCGTGAAAACTTAAGTCTACAAGTAAAGCGAGTATTTAATGCTATACTTGATTTTATGCAATGTATTAAATTCAACTTCATTTTGGGGTGACAGTATACCTTTAACACAAATAAATGAATCAAAGCATACACAAATTGAGCAAATTTAGTAAAATATACACATATCTCTGTTTATTAAATAAATGAAGATTATAAAATCACCATTCTATTCAAAAAAGGTTGCCTTAAGCTTTTTTGTGTAATCGAGAGTTCAACCAATTAAAATTGTCTACATCAAACAATTTTCTTGTCATTTAAATAAAGTGCTATCACGTTCTGTCGATGTGCTGTGGAAGAGAAATTGAGGTTTAAATTAGGAAGAGGCAGCCATACGTAGCGAATAAAATTTCTAAAGTAACATTTTTATTAATTTAATGCGCTTTTATAAATAGTTTGAACGCAAGTGAACGCAAAGGCCCTACTTTTTGCAGAATTAAATATTACACATAGAAATAAATACAGCTTTTACTGTTCGTGTTTTAAAGACAAAATAACTAAAGTAAGGGAACTTGAAATGTAATTCTGTTTTTTCATGCATTTTAAAGAGCTGCTGTAATCAAGGTTGTATTTGCATTAAAAGTAAAAACGTGTTTAGCCTCCTAAACAAGGAGACTCCTAGTGTGACCCAGCAGCAAAGGAAGATGTGTAGTGCTTGATCAGAGCTGCTAATAGAGCACATAGAATAAAAATAAAGCATTTTCAAAATAAGTCAATGTAGGTTTTTTCTCAATAATTTGTTCAATTCTTATGCTTTGGCATGCTGCCTACATTGGCAGTATACCTTTAAAAACAAAACTTTCATATAGTCCTTTAAACAATGTACTTGTTCCAGCATATAGACGAACCTGAGTATCAAAAGAGTAAAAAGCGCTAATATAAGACACCAAATATGAAATTGTATGTTCTAAAAAAACGTACAGAGCTGCCTCTAAGCCAAACCCACCCTTGAGAACCTTATCAGGGTGGAGGCGATCAGCTCAACTGGAGGCTGGTTCTCTAATCTTTAAAAATGAATTTAGTATTAAATATTGCTTTTATAAATCATTAAATATGAATTTAATTTATAATCAATGTATATTTAAAACAACTACTGTAGCTCCTCTTATTAGGATGTTACTGTCAGGGGTGTAGGAACCAGGGGGTGAGGGGGACAAAACTCCTCCCAAAATATGTAGTTCCCCATAAGCTCTATCTATCCACACATATTCAGCCTTATTAAATTACGATTCAGTAAATTTAAAAGGGCTCTATTTAAGCACACAGCATATTTTATTTACAGAAGTTTTTAGTTAGTGAAGACCTTGCTTTTAGATAGAAGTTCACTAACTAAAAACTTCTGTAAAAAAATATGCTGTATGCTTAAATAGAGCCCTTTTAAATTTACTGAATCGTAATTTAATAAGGCTGATTGTGTTGATTGTCAGTTGTCCCCTCCAGATTTTATTTTGTGATTCCTACACCCTTTGTTACAGTCCTTTGTTACAGTCCTTAAGACTCCTCAACTGTGCAAGTTAAGTTAATATTTGTGAATTTAAGCTATTATTATTTAAACAGATAAGAGTTCTCTGCCTTCCAAAAATACATGGTTTTACGCTGATGTGTCATCATTCGGGTGCCATTTAGCCTATTCTGGTCCAACATTCAGATGTGATGATGTAATCTGCATAAACTTTGAAAATATGTAAGAATTTGGAGTCTGCATAACATTGAAATGTTATTTCTAGCAGCTACAAAAAGCTTACATCACTTTAGTCTAAAGCTTCCAATACAGTTATGCTCCAGTTGGTTCCATCACTTTTGTTCCTGTTCAATGGATTCTATATATAGTAGAGCATGTGGATTGTAGATAACTTTTCAGCTATTTGAATTGGAGCTGTCAATGTATTAAATAGGGCTAATGGAAATGCTGGGTTTCCTGGTGGGCCAGTGGTTAGGACTCTGTGCTTTCACAGCTGCGACCTGGGTTTGATTTCAGCTAGGGAACCAAGAGGTCACACCATCCAGAAGCCATGCAGTTTTGGGCCTGGTCAGTACTTGGATTGGAGACCACCTAGGAATACCAGGAGCTGTGTGCAGTGGCCCACTAGCGAAGGAACTGGCAGTATCTCTGCCATGAAAACCAAGTGGATCAGCCTGACCATGGACATAAAGATGTGCTTGGTGTGTTACAGTCCATGAGGTCATGGAGAGTTGAAAACGACTGATCGGCACAAAATGGAAATGCAATCAAGGCTAATGCATATTGAGAAACTACCCTATGTATCAAAACTAAAACTATAGCAGTTACTGTATGTAAGCCATAAGTATAAAAGCATTTTTGAGAAAATTATCTTATTACTCTATAGATCTCTATTTGACAATTTCAGTGGTTACATCATATTTTCTTATGTGTGAATATATTTATAGTAATTTAAACATAATACATTATACTTATTGCTCTTTATTTATGAAGCACTACCATTTGCCACAGCTCTATTTATTAATATGTTTTGTTTCTTTTACAACAGGTTGAAAAGCAAAGATCTGATCTTTCCAGGGAACTTGAGGATCTGCATGATAGACTTGAAGAGATTGGAGGGTCTGCTGCATCACAGGTAAAGTATAAATGTGGGCAAGACATACTAAAGAATGAATTGTCGGAGAACCTCATATATTTAATGGCAATTTCAGGACCGCAAAAGAAGAGGAAATGGACTTGGAAGTTATTATATAGGATATTTAAAATTAGGCAACCATTGCAATAAAGCTGCAGGAAAAGCCAGTAGGTTCTCATGAGCAGGTCATAGGAATAAGACACTATCTTCCAGTCTTCAGGTAAAGAGAGGAATAAGGATAACCTAAGACTTTAAACATACCACTACTATTAATCAAAGTTATAGTTAGATTTTTGATAAAGTATTTACAGTTAAAATACAGATAAATACTTATAGTCAAATGTAGTATCACTCTGTTCATCTGTTTCTATTCATGTAAATCATATGTACTTAGATTTGACATTTCCAAGAGCTCACCACCACATATGACCCCTAATATTCTACATATAGTAAATGAAAACTTCTTTGGAGATAGGTTTTGTGAAACATTTCAAGAACAAACCATTGGTGCCACAAGAGCTCAGCATCTTAGACTAAGAATGTTCCAAATGGTCCTCTGACCTGACAACAAGAATGTTATGTGATGGGTCCTCTCGCCAGCTGTCCAGCCTCATTTACAGCTCCAAGAACTTACCTCACAGTCATGAGACCCATATAAAGGCAAAACTGCACTCCGTGTGTGGGTTCTGGCGCTGTATCCAGTCCATATCTATGTTCTAAAGGCTACCTGAGCACTATACACACGGTCATAAATGTGTCTTGTGTTGAGTGGGTAGAAGAAAATAGTGATACATTTGCGCTGCCTTGGCATGTAACCACCCAGAATCCTTAGCGGCAGTGGCAACACTATTCACTAACAAATGATGAGAGGGAAAAACAGATTCTGGCCTGCTTGGCAGAAGTAGATATACTCAGAATGACTTTTTATTCTTTAAACTACACCTAACTATCAAATGTTATTGCAAAACAAGGAAGTTGCTGTCTTCGTATATCCCATTCAAACTTCTTACAGCAAGATATAATAGGTCCTCCACAATTCCAGTTATTTTGTTCTCCTTCACTCTTTTAGAAAGTCTGAGCACATGGAATAAACATTTCCCATCACCTATGTGCTATTTCTCTTTAGTTGTTCAGTCGAGTCTGACTCTCTGTGACCCTATAGACCATAGCTTGCCAGGCACATCCTGCGTCTGGTTGTGCCAATCTAAGAGGTTTTCATGACAAAGATACTGGAGTGGGTTGCCAGTTCCTTCTCCAGTGGACCATGATTTGTCTGTCCTGTCTGTTATGACATGCCCATCTTGGGTGACCCTAAATGGTATAGCTCACAGCCCCTTCACAACGACAATGTAGCTATCCATAAGGGGATGTGCTACTTAGACTATCTTTAAAAATGTCACTTTGTTTATATGAAAAAACATGTGAGAGGCATTCCTTTCAATTGGATGGATTTGTTAATTAACCATTGTTTGGAGAAACATGCAACAAAAAACTAACATTACTGATGGCATCATGTGAGAGTATCATCAAACATGAATAAAGGGAGAGAAGTCTTTGAATAATCAAACAGCTACCAGTTGAAAAAGGAGACTATCTCATGGCAGCCAAGTAAACAATGTGAGTCATGTGTCGGGTGGGAAGTGGGGACAACGCAAGCACATCATACAGGTAAGATTTATTTTAAACCATTTGATTTACAGATGGTTGTATTAATTATTTTATAAACACATATTTCATGCATTAAGGTGGTGAACTAGATTCTGACAACCTGGCACTTATTCAGATCCTTCAGCGCATGATTTGTGACTTCAGAGTTTCTTTAATAATGTATTTTGAATTATTCGTCTTGATCAATATATATTTAATATTCATAAAATCTTTCTTCCTCGAGGTGGAGATTAATAAAAAGCGTGAATCTGAGCTAGTGCGCTTGCGGCAAGAGCTTGAGGAGACCGTGCTTCAGTCTGATGCTACAGCGTCGGCTCTCCGAAAGAAGCACGCCAGCTCATTGGTGGATGCTACAGAGCAGCACGAGAACATGCAAAGGGTTCGGATTAAACTGGAAAAAGAGAAACAGGCCATGAAAGTGGAGATAGAAGAACTCACTGCAACTATAGAAAATCTACAGAAATCAAAGGTAATCTTAAAGAAAAAGTTCCACCTTAAATTAAGTTTATTTTATATTAAAAATCACTCCTAGGGAAAAGTATTAAAACGTTACAGAACTTGTCTAGTTTGACAGCTACTCCGCAATTGTTGTAATGCGATGAAGCTGCCATTTTAAGTTTCATTTTTGTCACTGACACACAGAATGCTTAGCTGACTGTGTCACAAATTCAATAGGTATCTCAAGAACCAGTCAAACTATAGCAGAGGTCTAAACTATGGTGTCCCGTATATATGGCGTGCAGCAAATACGTGCCCTCAAAAGCGTGCATAAAAAAACCCAGAAGCACACAAATGCGCGTGCACAAGTGACTGATGCGCCGAGCCAGGGGGTGCCCGAGACTGTGAAGCTGTCTCCGATACAGAAGCTGCTGTACAGTTGCTCGTACCAAGAGAGAGTGTGTGCGAATGGAGAGGTAAGGGGAGAGGAGCAGAGGGGTGAATGAGAGTTACAGAGTGAGAGAAGAGAGAGTAGGGTGAGAGAAGAGGGAATAAATGGCCGGCGCGGAGGCAGCCCCAGGCACGCCGGGTCTGACGCAGCTCTGCTGGCTAGAGGAGGAGGAGGGATTTCCGCCCGTTTCGCGGGCTTCCCCTCACTCTGCGCCGGCCCTTGAATGGATTCCCTCCCTCCCCTATGAGTTGGTGGTTAGTTATAAAAAAAAAGTTGTAAATATATATTAATAAGGTATAGTCGAACGGGGTAAGGTTGTTGGAGCTCAGTTCAGGTTGCTTAAGTTAAAAAAAAAAAAATGGGGGAAAGAGTAGCAAGGATAAGGAATTTAGGATTCCTAGGTTAGGACGCAAGTTAGGAATAATTTTAGTTAGCGGGAGGTGAGTCATCCGGCCCACGGGCTTAAGTGGGCTTTGCCCTGCCTCATGGGCATGCTTAGTAAAGCACTGGGAGGCTCTGGGCGCGGCCCCAGGGCGTGAGGTTACTGACCGGGCCAGGCTCCTCCTCCGGGATGTTTAATTGAGCTGTGATGTAACAATGTTAATTATGTTAATTGGTTATTGGAATGGGGTTGCTTTAGTAAAGCTGTGGCCCGTAATTTTTTTGTCAGTGTGCTTATTTAACTAAACGCCTAATGGATCTTGCCGGGGTCATGGGAGATACAGCGAGAGGAGGGTTGTAAGAAGAAGATAGAGACAGAAGCAGTGACACAGCCGGGACAGCAGCTTCTGGATCTGAGGCAGCACTCAATTAACTGCGCACAAATTTCGTCGCCATTACGTCGGTGCGTAATTCACGTGCACCAAATACCCGGGGTGCCGCAAACTATGTCATTTACATTCATGTGCTGTGTTCTTCAGCAGCTCACATCACCTAATGTACAGAGCAGTGGCGGCTGGTGATGCTTTAATCTGGTGGGGCATAATTTTAAATCGTGATCTCTTTATACAGACATATCCTGCAAAACATATACATACACTCTATCTTTCTATACACGCACAAACTCTGCAAGACTGAATAACTTTTGACCTCTCTCTATACACATATACTGTATATCCTGCAGAACAGACACTCATCACCTCTCTGTATATACAAATATTCCTTTTTGAATAAGTAGAGAGATTTATTTACAATTACAAGGTGAGATCTGCAGCTATACAACAAATTCATTGAGCAGAAAACATTTAACACCCCTCTGGCTAAGGTGAGCAGGAGACCTCAGCTTGTCTTCAGAAGAATAAATCCCGAATATCTGACTGGCCAATGTCTGACAGTATTATTGTCCCTACCTTGTGTAATGTCCAGAGCAATGCCCTAATTCACACCTATGTTTCTATTGTTCAGTCCTTCAGTTGCATCCAACTCTCAATGACCATATGGACCGCAGTATCCAGTTACATCTGTGCTTCTGGTTGTGCTTATCCATAGGGTTTCTTGGCAGAGATACTAGTGTAGGTTACCAGTTCCTTCTCCAGTGGACTATGATTTGTCTGACTCTCTGTTATGACCTGCCCACCATGGGTGACCCTACATGGTATAGCTTTCATTGAGGTACACAAGCCCCTTCACCACAACAAGGTTGTGATCCAGAAGGGGGTTCACACCTATCTTGGAAAATGATCACACTCCTGGCTTTAAAAATGTAAAATAAGAAAAATGATTTTGAATTTAGCAACTGTACTGAAGAAGACTCATTTCCCTGGCTTCTTGTTATATCAACCAATACATAAAAGGTGCAGAATAGACCCACTCTTGGTCTTTGTGGAGACAAAATATAGGACAGACAATTCCAGTCACCATTGAGTCTTATCAAGAATGTCCCTAGTGATCAATCTCAAGTATTTAAGATCATTTAAAACAAATTATTCATATCATTATAATACATTTCCATTTGAATATAAAACAAAATGCCTTGTGTCTAGTGTAGCCCTTACTATACTTAAGAGAAACAAGAGTGTTGCAGGGTACCACTATGTCATCAAATAAACGATTAACAGAAAGATTATTAAGTATGCATTAAAGTATAATACTGTAATATAAAACTGATAAGGAAGCTAAAATGATGTATTTTGTGTATCAGCTAACAACTACTTCTGTTTAATCTTTAATTTTGATTTATGTACTACACTATCCATTCCTCATTTACTATACTAAAAGCTATATACACTACTGACACAAGAAGCTACAGAAACTATTTTAGATGATAAACTAATACATTGTTCTAGCTTATCAGTATTATTATTATTATTGCAAACCAGTAACCCCTGAAGTACCAGAGCACTACCAATACCCCTTTTATTGCAGCAAAGCATCTTACTGCACCATTGCTTTAGCACAACACAGAAACCTCTGCACTACCATAGCGCAGCACTAGTACTCATGCAATTTATCAGTAAGTGTGTGTATAACCTTTCAGTGCAAAGTAACATTTACTAACTTAAGTCAAATAATGGTAACATATATTAAAGTATATATATCACACTATTTCATTTTACATTTATACATGTAATTATGCAGTCCATGCACTGTTTTAACACAATATAGTAACCCTTGCATTGCCAGAAAGCAGTACTATCCTCTGTATTGCCAAGTACCATTAACACCACATTATTAAATTGCACCAGCATTATGCCCTGCCCTAATCCACCCCACCACCTCCCCCTGGTCCCATTTCCACCTACCACCTCCCCCTGCCCATTTGCCTCCCATTTTCCCCACTACTTTATCCCTCTTCCACCTGATAACCACTAGCTTCTTCCATTTGTACCTCCTATGTACCCCTACCCCGTCCTACATCTCTCTACCCAACTGTATCCCTCTACACCTCTCTAACTTTTTAGTGACTCCCACAAACCCAACTGCCTCCTTTTATCCCAGTACTTCCTCCATCTGTCCCCACCTGCCTCTCCCTACTTCTGCTGCCTTTACCAAAACCCCCACTGCTACCCCTATATATATAAAATGAGGGGGCCCAGGTGGGCCTAACTCAAAACTAACTTTGGCAACCCCCCATTTTTTTGCACGAGGGCCTTCCATTCACTAGCTCAGCTACTGCAAATACTCGACTGATATACAGTAATAGATACAAAAAATACTCGCCCTCAGAAGTTCAGATTTCTCTAAATATGTATGTCCATGGCTAACACAGCTGCTAATGCTATTATATAGTTCACAAACAACTTTTTTTCTTGAACTTCTTTACCCTTTAAGTATTTATCCCATTACCAAATATTTTCCATTAATAATAAAGTTGTTTTTGATTCCCTGACTTTTTACCCAAACTACTTAAAAATGATGAGCTTCAGTGTATATAAAACCAGATATAGCAGTGCCAATGACAGAAAGGTCAGAGCCACATTGATATTCAATACTCCTTACAGCCTTGGTTACTTTCATGTAAAACATTTCACATTCTTTGGAAAAAAATGTCGATTTTTCCTTTAGATTAATTGTTTTCTCTACTGAGACTTGTACTCGCTGCAAACACAAGGGCCATTGTTCCGCATCTGTAAATGTTCAGGTTTTTGTCTGTACTTGAAGTATTAAATACTCAGGAGAGATGCCCCATGCGTTTGCCATTTTTCTGTCATTCTCTTTAGGTCATTCATGCGCAGAGCCTCTAAGGTTTTACTAGTATAAAAGGCTTAGCAAAGATCTTAACTTGAAAGACAAAGTCATTGCAGTATAATGGATGTACTTTATGTAAGAGAAACAAGGGGAAAAGAAAGTAGTATAGTATGACACTATATGTGTGTATATATATATATATATATATATATATATATATATATATATATATAGATAGATAGATAGATAGATAGATAGATAGATAGATAGATAGATAGATTTATATAGTAGGTGTCCTTGCGTTTTATGGGTCACTTAAAATTACTGTTAATATTGCCACACATTCTATTAGCTCCTTGCAATCCGATTATGAGTTCCTCGCCCACAATCACTACGGGCCAGCCAAACCTGCAAAACTTACCTTAGAACTCCATTGGTTTTAGCACAGCTTGAATATTATGAGCTCTAAATGGTTAAAGTTACACAAAATCGACATTCTATTAGACCTGAAGCTCTAGCTCGCAAATAACTTCGGAAAAATATTTTGAGTACTATTTAGGACTGGCAAGGTTTTTTTAAAACACTTATAGCTGTAGCAGCAACTAAACACAAATACTGTACTTTAAAAGCATGGAAAGGCATGGAAACACATTAGAATTAATCTCAAACCTACAAATATGCAATGAAAAATATTATTTATTTATTGATATCGATCCTGGGACTCACAGGCTTATACTTATCATGAAACCCACATGGACTAAAACAAATGATCTCATACATTTTATTGGGTGCTAAATTGCGAGCCCGATCGGCAAATATTACTTCCTGGCTCTAATTAATTTGTAGCCTGCAATTGCAGATCAAGTCTATCACGGACCCCTTTTTCTTGGCCTGGGTGTTGGCCTTTTGAGCCCATTAAAGGAAAGACAGCTTGGCGTAAACACCTCCATTGTATTTGTAATCGGTTTTGTCCCATTGTTTAACAGATAAAGTTAATCACATCTGAAATGTGTTAGAGACAGCAGGAGGTGTATTGGAGGTTAAGCCTATTGCTCTCATGAAGCTATTACTGGACCCCATGTGGCGTCATCTCCTGTAATTGTCTGCCACCCCCTCTCATTGTTACATTGTGTACACCCCCTCTGTATCTAACTGCTATAAATGTTGCTGACATCCAAAAATAAATCAGTTCACTTTTGAGGCCTATGGAAGTCGTATATCTTTTATTTTGCTCCTGTTCTCCTAGATGGCTGCAGGGAGGTACTGCGAGACTCTGTAGGATCCTGCTGGGGTAGGTTTGACTGTAACAAGTCTTATCAAGCCCCCTAAGAAGAAGCAGATCTGGAGTCTCTTGGTAGCCTGGAAGTGCTGATTTCTGATGCAAGGACCCTGACTGATACAGAAGCTAGATATCAGGGTGCTGGTGCCGAGATTTCCTAGAACACCACAGTCCTTGTGGGTAGTTAACCTGAAGTCTATAGCAGGTGGCCCTGGGCTTGTATATCCCTTACCTTCAGATCACAACGTCTAACTTACATGTTTTACTGTGTCTAAGAAGTAAATTATGGGCTTGCTTAAATATTGTCAGATCATATGATCATGCCCCGTGAAAACTGACTTAAAAAGGCAGGGTTTACGAGTTTAGGCTTAAGGAAGTAAATTGCAAGCTGGAGTCAATAGAATACATCTAAAAATTTATAGAAAAAAACACATGCAGCCAAAATGACGGGTTAGAGACATTTGTGGGCTTCTAGTAGAATAGGGCTCTCTGTTTTTATATGTGAAATCAGTGATCATGATATGTGTTTGTGTGACATGTGCTTGCTGCCCTAACATAGAAAAATATAAATATTAGTTTTGCGCATCATTATGGCCCCCTCATCAAATGCATTTAATAAACAAGTAATTGTTCAGTGTGTGTATGAATAGCACACGTATATAGAGAAGATGTGGGTCTTTTGCTCTTTACAATAAATGTCCTTCTGGTTTATTTATGTCTTTGAATGCATGACTGTTCTCATGACGTCCTAATTCATCACCAGCTATCATTACCTCGTATTTGGTTTTGTTCCAAGCTCCCAAATGACTTTATTTACTCTTGTGTCATTCAGCATGTCTGATAGCTGTTCTTGCAATTTACACAGGGCCTGGATGCCATAAGTATAATACTGCATTTACATGCCAATGAGTGGGGGACTCACTGCTTGTAAATATCACTGACCCATGAAAATAAAAACTAAGGAGCCATGAAATAGATTGGAAGGAAAAACAAGCCTGGGCCTGCCAACATTTAATTGTAATGCTTGGATGCTGCTAAGTGTGTAGAGTTATCCATTAGAAACAGGAATATATAACTATTCAGAATTTTAAAAAAATCTTACCTGCATAATATATGTTTGTGTGTAAATATAAATATATATATATATATATATAGAGAGAGAGAGAGAGAGACAGATCTCTCTCTCTCTCTCTCTCTCTCTCTCTCTATATATATATATATATATATATATATATATATATATATATATACATTGCCTTGCAAAAATATTCACCCCCTTTGGCATTTTTCATTTTTTGTTGCCTCACAACCTGGAATTAACATGGATTGTTTGAGGATTTGCATCATTTAATTTACAGAACATGCTCACAACTTTAAAGATGTTTTTTTTATTATTATTGTGAAACAAACAACAAATAGGACAAAGTAACAGAAAAAGTAAATGTGCATAACTATTCACCCCCCTAAAGTCAATACTTTGTAGAGCCACCTTTTGCGGCAATCACAGCTCCAAGTCACTTTGGATAAGTCTCTATGAGCTTGCCACATTTTACCACTGGGATTTTTGCCCATTCCTCCTTGCAAAACTGCTCCAGCTCCTTCAAGTTCGATGGTTTGCGCTTGTGAACAGCAATCTTTAAGTCTGACCACAGATTGTCTATTGGATTGAGGTCTGAGCTTTGACTAGGCCATTCCAACACATTTACGTTTCCCCTTAAACCACTCAAGTGTTGCTTGTAACGGAACCCATCACTGTTTTACCCTGTGTTATGGTTATTTAATTATTATGGTTAAAATATGATCACATTGCTATACTGTAGATATGTTGGTTTATGCTCTGCAGGATATTAGCTCAGACTATTGCAGACACCTAGCATAATACATAATCCTATTAGGGTCTCCTAGAGGCAGGAGAGCCCTATTGTGTAAAGTGTTCACATTGTGAAAGATGGAACAAAGATAAGCATTATCTTATCAATGTCTGTTATTGAATCAAAGTAGCCGGCTAGTCCCTGGGAGGTGTGACCACACCTATTGTTCTCTCTATGTGTACTGTGTGGCCAGGTATGGGCATGTGTATTACCTGTGGCCAAAGAGATGTATATATATTTGTGTAAGAAAATAAAGAGACATGATTCTTTGACTCCCAAAAAAGTGTTGTCCAATATGGGTGGTCTGGGTTTCTGAGACTGCGCAGTGCTTCTATATGGATATTTAATGCTGAACCTGACTTTCCCTCTGGAACTCTTGGATGGGATTATACCAACTTCACTCTTACACAGCAGCTTGCCAGGGAAAAGGACGTCTCCAACGGCTGGTACCCTCTCACTACCGGGGTAGCCGTTACATTGGTTGGCAGCGGTGGGATGGTCCTTTTCTTTCCCAACGCAAGTGCTGAATGGAATCCCAGTACGCTAAACTGAAAAGACCCACACTAAAGGATCTCTTGGAAACCAGAGGAAGGAGTGCCAACAACCGACCACGGAGAGAGCTGATAGCTGACCTACTGGAGCTGGACGAGATGGATCGATCCATGGAGGTCGTGGACCAACCTACCCCTGTCAGCGAGGAGGAGGAAATTACAAACCTGGTTCAGCGGAGATTATCCATGTACCCAGCAACATCCGTGGATCTAATAGATCAGCTGTTCCGGGAAGCGAGAACGGAGATACAAAATGGGAGGGGGCACGAACTTGAACTGGCAAGAGCTAGACAACCCCTGGCACATACAGTTCATACTCCCCCACCCGCTGCTACAGGGCAGAAAGTACCCTTCACGGCCTTCAAAGCGTTTGTGGAAAGTGAGGAAGAAATTGATGGATATTTGGCTGACTTCGAGAGGCAGTGCTCACTACACCAAATACCCCCAGACCAATGGGTCACTATTTTGGCTGGAAAGCTATCAGGAAAGCAAAGGAGGCTTTTTGGGCGCTTACTGAGGAAGATATCGCGCAGTATCGCCGGGTGAAGGCTGCACTGCTCACCAGATATGCCGTTACCCCGGAAACATATCGCCGTCGCTTCAGGGAGTCTAAAAAGAAGGCTGCAGACTCCCACATGGAATGGGCCAGCAAGATACAAAGGGTGGCATCACATTGGGTGCGAGGGTGCAATGCCAACACAGGAGAGGAAGCACTACAGCTATTCCTGATGGAACATTTCTTCCAAGATCTGGCGGCAGACATACAGGATTGGGTGAGAGATCGTCGCCCTGCTAACTTAATCGAGGCAGCACGACTAGCGGACGAATACGCAGAGTCCAGAAAAGTGAGCCAAGGGTCCACACGACCAACCTCTAGAGCAGAGCCACGCACCTCAATGCCCGCTGCACGCCCAGAATTTCGGGCCCCAGTACCCCCAGGACCGCCACGGCCTCAGGGGTCTAACCACCAACCCCGGGATTCTTACAAAATGACGTGCCATCGCTGTGGCAACCCGGGGCATATTGCTCGTTATTGCCCCTTGGGATTAGCCAATAACAACTGGAGGCGCCCGACCAATAACCCAGAGATCCCTTTATCACGTACCTCTGCTGCTCACTGCCTGGAAACAGAAGGGAGCCCTGAGGAGTGTTTGGGCATCCTGTACAAGGCAAACCCCATACAAGCTGCATCCCGAGATAACCGCCAGCATCACCGCCAGGAGGTGCGTGTAAATGGACAGGTAGCACAAGGCCTAAGGGACACTGGTGCTACCATCACGTTGGTGCAGAAACATCTTGTGAAACCAGAACATGTATCTAATGGTACCGCTGCTGTTCGTGTCGCAGGGGGGGCTGTTTTTCGCTTACCCACCGCCCGGGTACACTTGGATTGGGGAGTCGGGTCAGGAAAGACCACAGTAGGCATTATGGACAATTTACCTGTTGAGGTCGTGCTGGGCAATGATATTGGCCCTCTAGCCTCAGCCTTTTTACCCATGACTGCTGCTGCTTGTCCCGTGACCACCCGCTCACAGACCCGTACCGAGGACGTTCCTACAACAGGTCGGGAGACCCAGGTAAGCCACAAGCAGACACTTTGCACTACCGCCACAGAGAGACCCATAGCGTGGGACACCCCCGAAGAGCTTGTGAGGGAAACTAGACAGGACCCCACCCTCCAAAAGTACCGAGCATTAGCCGACGATAGAGGGGATGAGGGGGAACGCTTTATATGGAAAGGGGTTTCTATGGGACAGAGATTGTGGCCCACCTTTTGGACACTAGGATCCTGGACTGTTGGGATGGGATCCTGAATTTTTTTGGGTGGGTGTACAGGGGGAGAACAGTGGGCCCTGTACAATAGGGGCCCGACCACAAGCTGGGGGAGGATTGTACTCTGCAACTTGGGACGGTTTTGCTAAAGGACTTCAGTTCATTTGGAAGGCTGATGCTTTTCTGCTTCATTATTTAATTGTCTGAAACCAGTTTGTAAAATGTATTTTCCCTCTCCTTGAAATGTTTATTGCTGTGAATGCTGTATGAAGTGTGCGTTTGTTTTGTCTTGAAATGTGAGGAAATGTGAATTGCAGTAATGCTGATGGGTTGTCAAACTGTAGAAGTGACCAACAAATCGTTTTGTCCGGACATCCCCAGGCCGATCCGTTGGGATCAGACCGTGTATGCTGGCTTATGGTCACGGGGGAGGTGTGTAACGGAACCCATCACTGTTTTACCCTGTGTTATGGTTATTTAATTATTATGGTTAAAATATGATCACATTGCTATACTGTAGATATGTTGGTTTATGCTCTGCAGGATATTAGCTCAGACTATTGCAGACACCTAGCATAATACATAATCCTATTAGGGTCTCCTAGAGGCAGGAGAGCCCTATTGTGTAAAGTGTTCACATTGTGAAAGATGGAACAAAGAGAAGCATTATCTTATCAATGTCTGTTATTGAATCAAAGTAGCCGGCTAGTCCCTGGGAGGTGTGACCACACCTATTGTTCTCTCTATGTGTACTGTGTGGCCAGGTATGGGCATGTGTATTACCTGTGGCCAAAGAGATGTATATATATTTGTGTAAGAAAATAAAGAGACATGATTCTTTGACTCCCAAAAAAGTGTTGTCCAATATGGGTGGTCTGGGTTTCTGAGACTACGCAGTGCTTCTATATGGATATTTAATGCTGAACCTGACTTTCCCTCTGGAACTCTTGGATGGGATTATACCAACTTCACTTTTACACAGCAGCTTGCCAGGGAAAAGGACGTCTCCAACGGCTGGTACCCTCTCACTACCGGGGTAGCCGTTACATTGCTTTAGCAGTGGGTTTGGGGTCATTGTCCTGCTGGAAGGTGGTCCTCCGTCCTAGCCTCAAATCACGCACAGAGTGGTACAAATTTTGCTCAAGAATATCTCTCTATTTAGCACCATCCATCTTTCCCTCAACTCTGACCAGTTTCCCAGTCCCGGCAGCTGAAAAATATCCCCACAGCATGATGCTGCCACCACCATGTTTCACTGTGGGATGGTGTTCTTTGGGTGATGTGATGTGTTGGGTTTGCGCCAGACATAGCTTTTTCTTTGATGGCCGAAAAGTTAAATTTTAGTCTCATCAGACCAGAGCACCGTCCTCCATACAGTTTGGGAGTCTCCCACATGCCTGGCTTTCTTCTGGCCACTCTGACATAAAGCCCAACTCTATGGAGCGTACAGCTTATTGTCGTCTTATGTACAGATACTTCAGTCTCTGCTGTTGAACTCTGCAGCTCCTCCAGGGTTACCTTAGGTCTCTGTGCTGCCTCTCTGATTAATTCCCTCCTTGCCCGGTCCGTGAGTTTTGGTGGGTGGCCGTCTCTTGGCAGTTTTGTGGTGGGCCATGTTCTTTCCATTTGGTTATGATAGATTTGATGGTGCTCCTGGGGATCATCAAAGATTTGGATATTTTTTTATAACCTAACCCAGGCTTGTACTTCTTAACAACATTGTCCCTTACTTGTTTGGAGAGTTCCTTGGTCTTCATGGCAGTGTTTGGTTAGTGGTGCCTCTTGCTTAGGTTTTGCAGCCTCTGGGTTCTTTCAAAAAAGGTGTGTATATGTAATGACAAATCATGTCACACTTAGATTGCACACAGGTGGACATCATTTCACTAATTATGTGACTTCAAATGGTAAGTGGTTGCACCAGAGCTTTTTATGGGCTTCCTAACAAAGGGGGTGAATACATACGCACATGCCAATTTTCTGCTTTCTATTTCTAAAAAAATTGTTTTATGTATATATTTTTCTCATTTCACTTCACTAACTTAGACTATTGCATTCTGATCCATCACATAAAATTCAGATTAACAAAACATTGAACTTAAGGCTTTAATGTGACAAAATAGGTAAAAAGTCAAGGGGGTGAATACTTTTGCAAGGCACTGTATATATATATATATATATATATATATACCGTATTTATCGGCGTATAACACGCACCTCATTTTAAGAAGGGAATTTCAGGGGAAAAAAAAAATTCAAATAAAGAACTTTGAAGCAAAATCCTCAACCTCAACCTCCCTCCTCATCCTCAACCCCCTCCTCAACCTCCCTCCTCATCGTCCCTCCTCAACCCCCTCCTCAAACCCCCCATCCTCAACCCTCTCCTCCACCCCCCATCCTCATCCTCCTTCCTCAACCTCCCTCCTCATCCTCAACCCCCCTCCTCATCCTCAACCCCCTCCTCAACCTCCCTCCTCATCCTCCCTCCTCAATCCCCCATCCTGAACCCCTCCTCAACCTCCCTACTCAACCCCCCCATCCTCAAACCCCTTCACCCCCCTCCTCAACCCCCCCATCCTCATCCTCCCTCCTCAACCCCCCTATCCTCAACCCCCTCCTCAAACCCCCCTCCTCAACCTCAACCCCCTATCCTCAATCCCCTCCTCAATCTCAACCCCTCTATCCTCCACCCCCCTCCTCAACCTCAACCCCCCTATACTCAACCCCCGTCCTCAACCTCCCTCCTCATTCTAAACCCTCCTCCGCATTTTAACCCCTCTCCTCATTCTAACCCCCCCCTCCTCATTCTAAACCCCCCTCCTCATTCTAAACCCCCCTCCTCCTCAACCTAAACCCCCCTTAATACCTCCCCCTCACTTACCTGCTTCTGCTCCAGCCTCCGCTCCGCTCCTTGACCCGGTGACGTCACATGCGCGCCAGCGCGCCACGTCATTAGCATAGAGGTTGAGGATGAAGAGGGGGGAGGGAATATCGGCGTATAACACGCACCTATTATTTGCCCCCTATTTTCAGGGAGAAAAAGTGTTATACGCCGATAAATACGGTATATATATATATGCGCACATACGCAAATGCACCACCTAAAAAAATAAATATACTGTAGGTGTATAATTGTGTTGCATATGGCATATACATTTAGTGCCTTCTCTATAGTGGTAATTCCAAAATCTCTTCTCAAAGCCCACCAGACAGGACATTTAAGTTTAACACTGTTAATATAAGTGAGGCAATTAATATTTAACAGGCTTTGGAACCTGTATTTGTCTCATTTATATTTACATTGTAAATTATGTTGTGTCTGGTGGGCCTTGATGAGAGGGCTATGAATTACTGCTCAGCAGGTTTATGTTTTCCATTATTTATGAGATACAACTGAAAAGTATTTCAACTTTTTATTCTTAGTTATGGGCACTTATGAGTTGAGCATTATATGTTTTTTTACAAATATGCTTTAAATTGAAGTGTAAGTCAAACAGCAAACAGTATTTCCTTATTTTGTGTCTCATAAATTAAAAATAATTTGTAAGAATAATGTTACCATAATGCAACGTCTTAGGGAGTCTAGTGTGATGTCATCAGTAATATCATACATGATGTCATTTTTCATATTTTATGTGATCTCATTACTTATATCATATGTGATATCATGAATGACATAACGTTATATATGATGCCATGAATGATGTAATCAGAAAAAACTTTGCAGGGGGAGAGAGGGATGTTATGGTTGCTTGTTACCTTAACTACCCAATTTCCTGTGTTCTCCCAGGTTGTCCCATCCTTTGCCGCAATCTTAACTATACATCAATGCCGTTTTTGCCAATATATATATATATATATATATATATATATATATATATATATATATATATATATATTCTCTCACATACGCTCTCTACACAGTATATAGTTATAAAGTTACAAAGTAATTGAGGTTGAAATATGACGTTTAGTCCATCAAGTTCAACCTTTTAGATCTCTCTGATCTGTGATATACAGATTGGTTGTTAATTGATCCAGAGGACGGCAAACAGAAAAATAAAAACATTGAAACATTGACAATTGTCTCAAAAGGGGAAAAAAATACAATTCCTTCCTGACCCCAGATACTGGCAATCGGACTCCTCCATGGATCAATACTCTCTCTCTCTCTAATTATGCAGGATAACCCCGAATGCCCTTTTTACTCAAAAATATATCCAACCCATTTTTAACGTTATCTATCAAATCTGCTGTCACCACCTCCTTTGGTAGAGAATTCCACAGATTAACCACCCTTACTGTGAAGAACCCTTTTCTTTCTTTAAGGCGAAATCTTTTAACTTCTAACCTCAAAGGATGTCCTCTTGTCAGTTGAAAACATCTTGGCACAAAAAGTTCACTTGACAAAGGCTTATATTGACCCTGGATGTATTTATATAAGGTAATCATATCTCCTCTTAGACACCTTTTTTCTAGAGAAAATATGTTTATTTTGATTAGTTTTTCCTTCATAACTTAGCCCCTCCATTCCCCTTTATTAGTGTTTTGCGTGGTGGCCAGAATTGTCCTCCATATTCCAAATGTGGACGTAATAGGGATTTGTATAGTGGCAGAATTATATTTGCTTCCCTTGCTTCTATACCCTTCTTAATACACAATAATACTTTAATTGCCTTAGCAATTTAGACATTTCCACTTAGGGGTGTACTCACTTATGTTGCCAACGGTTTAGACATTAATGGCTGTGTCTTGAGTTATTTTGAGGGGACAGCACATTTACACTGTTATACAGCCTGTACACTTACTACTTTACATTGTAGCAGAGTGTCATTTCTTCAGTGTTGTCACATGTGAGGGGTGTACTCACTTTTGTGAGATACTATATATATATATATATATATATATATATATATATATGAAGAGTGAGGTAGCCGTGAATGTCCAGTAATCCAGATGAATAATCAGAGTATTGCAGTATATAGTGATACCTTTTTTATTGCACAAACATATTCTTAGGTTTCATGACGAGCTTTCGAGACTGTTCCTCTCTTTGTCGAGTCAGAGTCAATACTGATTATAGATTCACAAATACAGAAAACAATTTCAGGATTAAAAAATATTGTTCTGTTCAGCCAGCCATGCAAGTGTGTGGGGGTGTAGACCAGAGTAAGTAAATCGGGGTCATAAATAGTTTTACATCTAAGGAACCATAGAGTTGTAACCAAACTCAGGAGGAAGGCAGAGAACAAAAAATAAAAAAATCAATAAACACACATATATATATTTACAATCATGAATGTTGGAGGTTACAAGAAATTTTGATAATGAGATAAAAATTCAATGTCTACATTAAGGCCTGAGTAATTACTGTTAAAGAACATAATCATTTTAATTTCAAATGTCTTTCTTTCCTTAGTGTTTTAAAAAAAAACTTTGAGTATTTTGATTTTGAGATTGGTTATTGGTTATTCTGGGTGAAATGGTGTCCAAATGGAGTACAGTAAGTCTCCTCATTGTGCTTATTGATGGAATGTCTGTGTAGATGCATCCTCATATGTCATTTCTGGCTGGTTTCTCCAATGTAGCATCTGAGAGAGGCTGCTACATTGGAGAAACCAGATAGAAATTACATATGAGGATGAATCTACACAGACATTCCATCAATAAGCACAATGAGGACACTTACTGTACTCCAGTTGGACACCATTTCACCCAGAATAACCACTCCATGAAAAATCTCAAAATCAAAATACTCAAAGGTTTTTTTTTAAAAACACTAAGGAAAGAAAGACATTTGAAATTAAAATGATTATGTTCTTTAACAGTAATAACTCAGGCCTTAATGTAGACATTGCATTTTTATCTCATTATCAAAGTTTCTTGTAACCTCCAACATTCATGGTTATAAATATATATGTGTGTATTGATTTTTTTATTTTTTGTTCTCTGCCTTCCTCCTGAGCTCTATAGTTCCTTAGATGTAAAACTATATACGACCCCAATTTACTTACTCTGGTCTGCACCCCCACACACTTGCATGGCTGGCTGAACAGAACATTATTTTTTAATCCTGGAATTGTTTGCTGTATTTGTGAATCTATAATCAGTATTAACTCTGACTCGACAAAGAGAGGAACGCTTTCGAAAGCTCGTCATGAAACCTATGAATATGTTTGTCCAATAAAAAAGGTATCACTATATACTGCAATACTGTGATTATTTATATATATATATATATATATATATATATATATTAATACAAACAATGAATAGTACTTTAGTGATTCCATTTGAATTGAATCATTAATGCACTATTCATTGTACTACTGTACTCTGCATGGTGGAGGGCATCTATCACTCTTCAGCCCACAATATGTGAAACGGTTGCTGTAGTGAAGTGTGTGTGTATATATATACATACATACATACATACATACATACATTTAAACTATTATTTGTTTTAGCCAGACAAACATTTCATTTAGAGTGCAAGCTTTCAAGTCATTGATATTATTAATTATTCTTTATAGAGCCCCTGAAATCCTATAGTTAAAATATATTTTTAAGAACTATACTTGAAATTGGTGAAAATTATACTTATTATATAAAATATATTGTAATGATATACTGTCAGCTGTTACACATCATATTTTGAAATCCTTAAGATGCTATGATAGAATTATTTGATGGAAAGAAGACATCTGCAGCTGGCATAGCTAGGCATTGGTTAAGAAAATTGAAAAATAAAGTGGTTTAAGATACAAGAGAAATAGAGCCGTTGTGGCTCCATATGACATATGTTATTTTCAGGTGATATTATTATACACAATAAAAATAATTTAAAAAATACAGCTTCTATGGCAAGCATCAATGTGAGCTTACTGAAAAAAAATCACTTTTTTTAAATAACAATTATTATTTAGGGCCTTTTTAAAATTAGAGCTGAAAATCATCACATTTCAAGCATTTCTTTAAATACAAATACACACTATATCACAAAGGAAATTTGAATGAACCTTTTTGCTTTCATATTCCCTAATATATTTGTTAATTTCATGCTTTCGTCTATGTTGTTTTTTTTCCGAGCAGGTTAACAGTGACACACAAGTTCGGAAACTGGAAGATTTACTTTCAGAGGCAAATAACAAGACTGAGGAACTACAGAAGATCAATAATGATCAAAACCTGACTAAGCACAAACTCTTAGGTAAGGCTTGTCAAAATAATATTGTATTTATTAATCAATATCATTATAGAATGAAGAGGCAGTCTCAAATGATAATGAAAGTCCATATAATTCGATAACACTTGTCAAAATTAAAGAAAACTAATAGAAAATAAAAATATTTAGGAAGTGATGCTTACTAGCAGAGTGCATTGTTGACTATGTTGACCCTGTTTTGTGTATTATATTTATTAGTGATTTTACCAATGGGCTTCAAGGGAAGATTTGCTTCTTTGCAGCTGACACGTTTCTGTAACATGGTTGATATCCCAGACCTTCCAGTAAATTTAATGTGGAATGATTTAAAAAACTAAATGAAAAGTTAAAGAGCCAGTGCACACTTTACATGTTAAACCTATTTTTAGTTCACTGTGAAGATCTGTTTTCCTGACCAGGGGACTTTTGGAACCTGTAGACATTTTGTCAAAGGACATGTAATTCCAATTCTTGTCCACAAGATGTCACTGCAGGACGTTGGGGTAATTACAGTCCCTTTGTTCTGTTTGCCACTCTGATGCCATGCGGGATCGGCTCAGTGGTCCACCTCCCTAAGGTGGGCAAGCCAAGCCCCCAGTTATACATTGATATTATTGAGAGATGCTAATCTGGGTGGGGGATTTGAATGTGTTCAGCCCACTATGATGTAACTGGGGGAGGGAAATCCTTTTGTCTGGGTTCAGTTGCTGTTTGGAAATGCTGTGAGTGAGTCCATATTAAATCCATGCTTCCTGGAATACATAGACAATGGTGTAATTTCTTTAAGAGGGATTGATATGACTGCTGGTCCCCGAGAGTCCCATTCCTTCCGAGAATATTGCCAGCTGTAACAAGGGGAATTCCTGTAGCTCAAAGGCAGGAAGTGTTGCAGCTGAATAGCGCCCCTATCTGGGATCTTCACATTCACCATTAATTAACATAAAAATGTAATGTGCAAACAGCAGCAAAGCAAAGCTTTAACCAGAAAATATAATTTAAAAACACAGTTGACTCTATTAATGGCTGTCGCTGTACCCCTCCCCACCTCTCTCATTGTCCTAAGCACTACTGAAAGGAAGTGAAAGATCTCAACTGAGAAATGTTGATTAGGCTGCCTTGGTGAGGCTTGTTTTCTACAGCTAAAACATGCTCTATTCAAACTAGTGCAAAGCTATGTGAAAATATTGTGTCATATGTAGCATTAGTCTGCTAAAATTTTCTGGATCCCAAAGGAGGTCTCCATGACAAAAATTATTATTTTTCATGCCATTTTTTTCTATATTTAATACATGATTTCGTATTACAGTATCATTTTAAGGTGGATTCTGTGAGTTGTGTGCAAGATATCAAGTTGATCTATTTAAGGTGGATTGACCAAGTTTAAGCAACATGAGATAGGATTAATGGTTTCAACCAATGATGTCAGTCAGTGATGGTTCCTCTTTGTTCTATTGGCTTAGTTTAAAAAAAAAGGCTTTAAGTTTAACAAATGCGTGGCTGTTGCTAGACACTATGCAATGATAGCGACATATATTTTAGAACTTTTTCCTGTGTTCAAAATTCAGAGCATTACCCAGACAAGGTGAAAAGCCAAGGTTAAAGTTGTTGGGTGTTGCTTTGTGATTCTCTCTGTTCACATTAATCAGATTTTGCATTATTCACCTTTATACACAAGAGTAATGGAAAATGCAAATACAGCTATGAGATTGATTCCATTGACCTGGAAAGTGTCTAATTTGCAAACACAGCACCGAAATTCTTTATTCAGCTCTCAAAATGGTAGATTACACGTTACAAAAATGTCTGTTGAGGAGGATACGGCTGTAAACCTTCACTTGCCATTCTGCATGCAGATGCGCTCCTTAACTTAAATTCATCCACTAAGCTATAGGTATTTATTGCTGTGAGTGTCAGAGAGGCAAGCAACAGTAAATGATTTCTTGTGATTGAGGATCCAAGACGTCTCACTTTAAAAAGTAGTTATTAGATATTTGTAGAAGATATCAGTTTATTGCTGCATGCAGGTAACTTGAAAATCCATTGTGGAATTGTATAAAATATAACTTTTGATGGGTTAGTTAGAGAACCAAAGAGAACTAAACATACACATTTAAAAATGCATTATTTAATTTAAATATGTCATTCAAAATAAACACCATAAAAGTTATATTGATTGCTTTAAATAAACATGTCAGACTGCTCCCTCCTATGTAATTGCTGTAGTTCAGCAACACCTGCAGGCACTATACTGGTGCAACTGTCTAGTTGCGGCTTGACTTTGACATACATGCATGTACTAATCTCTAAGCCATTACGAATATAGTTGCAGCACCCATACTGCAGACACTGTCAGAAATAAATATGGCCGCCACACTAATAGAGAAGCAGGCACTGCCTGCTTTACAGAGAAAAATAATGAACTATACAAGACTGAGATGTGCAGCACTTCATTTTAAAATATTTATTCACATATATTGAGAAGGAAAAACATTTATTTAAAATAAAAAATAAAAAAAAGGAAATGTGTTAAATTATCAGTTTTCTTTTAAAATGCCCCAAAACTATACAAAAGTAAAAAATGACACTAATAAAATGCAGTGGTACTTTAACACTAGGTAAATGACGGCTATCAAAATGTAGCAGCCTATTTGTGGTTTTCGGTTTATGAAATAAATTGATCTCCAGCCTCTCCGGGATGAAGTAGCCAATTTTTACTAGAGGCTAATTATTTTACTTTCCCAAATATTTGCCCTTGGAACATATATATACGTTGGGCATATTGGAAGATCTATGGGAAATGTATGAAAGAACTACTTTACAGAAAGAGTAGTAGATAACTAGAGCTATATATATATATATATATATATATATATATATATATATATATATGTTGTTGTTGTTCTGTGACCCTATGGATTGCAGTACGCGAGTACCATCTTGTCTCTGGTAGATACTGGAGTGGGTTGCTAGTTCCTTCTCCAGTGGACTGCAATTTTTCTGACCTCTCTGCTATGACCTGCCCATCTTGGTTGACCCTATATTGTATAGCTCACAGCTTCGTTGACATACCCAACCCCTTTCACCACAACAAGGTAGCGATCCAGAAATGGATAAATATATGTCCAGGTGAAGCCTGTAAGTTGTAGGAGGGTCCCTCTCCTACCTTTCATAAGCTCTTCCGTCAGTCCTCTTCCTTGCACACCTCCATTCACTTTTGAGTCTGTGTTTGGAGGGTGCTGCTCGTGATTCCTTGACTTTTGGCTTTTACCAGCCCCACATTTCAGATTTTTTGTGGGCCCATATCTACTAAGTGAAGTACTTGTCCAAGGTTAACACTTTACAGCTTTCACCAAGCACTTCATCGCAGATTACATCCCATATTTACTAAGCACCATCCTTGCCCATGTGCATGGTAACACAATTACATTATCATGTTGGCTTTCAACAAGGGCCACAGTGCAGATTTTGGCCCTTAACCAATGTGAGGAAATTTTCATTGCTGGAGAGTCATGGCTCACCTTTTGCAAGCTGATTTTTTTACTCATATCTACTAAACAGTGTGCTAGCCCATGCCCAAGTTTAACGCCTTTTTCATACCTTCTGACCAGGCTAGATTTACATAGATTTGGCCAATGCATTAGCTACTCCTCTCTAGGGGAGAGGGAAGCGACCACAAATATATATATAAATATTATGGTTCAACATTATTTGAACTAACTGTTAATTATTTATGACAAGCTTTCGAGACTTCACCTCTCTTGTTCGGGTCACAAAATACTGATTCAAATTTTTTTGGGCGTGTTATATGGATGAACTGATCATTTTATATTTCTTACATCCACCTTAAATATTTATAGTGCACCTTATTTATTTTACTTTTTTCTGGCTCTTCAACTTTTCCTGTTGCCCCTTAGAGATTTTATATTGGATTGTTCAAGCATAAAGCACTGAGAAACTCCTTCTGATTTGGCCTAAGAAAAAGAAATAGACTTTTCAAACTGGTCTAAATAATATATTTTTATTCCAATAAAAATGGTATTACTACGGTTTCTAAGGCTAGTATAATATTAACACCCAATAACAGGAGTTTTAGAAGTATAATTTTGCTACTATATAAATCCAGGTAAGATGTGGATATGGAATGAAGGTTGGGTAAGCAAATAAGCTCGCCCCCACACCAATTGGGTGTGTGGGGTTCTATGTCTTGTATTAAGAATTCAGGTATCAGAAAACAAAATCTATTTTTAAACCCCACCACCCTCATTCCTTTTTATACTTATTCTTATAGTATTATATTACTGCCATAGAATATGCTAGTGGTTTATGTGTATATGTGTATTTTTAATGTGATTATGCTGCTTGTGGAATTTACCATTTTGGTTTCTGCTGATCCCTTTCCTGGGGTGGAGGAGACTTTGAATGCAGACGAATATTCTGCCAGCACAGTGGGAATGTGGCATCAAAAACTGCAAATGCTTTAAATAGACATAATGGAGAGCTCGGTAGTTTACAAGGGCACACAGACCTAAGACAGTAACTGACATAAAACAATGAAAGCTTGCTGTTAAGAATAATTAAAAGATTTGCGGGCAAAGTGCAAAAGCAAACAATTTCATACAATCTATGGGTTACAGGCTGCAAATCCCTGTGGTTGCCAAAATCGTAACTTACAACCCATCTAAGCCTTTGATCTTTCAAGGCGGCAAATGTTACAATTGCTAAAATCTCTATCCAATTGCTACAATTCCTCCAGCCCACAAATATTTTTACACCTATAAATGGCAAATGTAGAAGAAAATCCTATGAGTACCAGATAGGACTCGCAAGGGGTTAAACACCTGTTCGTAGCTCTGTAAATGCAAATAAAAAAACAATACTGCACTTTAAAATACAGGAATAGCGATGAAAGACATTAGAATTAATTGCACAACAGTCTCAAGATTGCAAATGTGTTTCTAAATCGGTAGTTACGGCCTTACTTAATCGATCATAATCACGCTCTGAAATGCTACTTACAGGTGCATGGTTTATGGTTTTGGCTTTCGGCCCGTAACTTGCGGGCTTGTTCAAATGAATCGCTCTGTGATTGTAGCAACTTTCAAGCCTGCAGATATATGGCTGGTATAACGCAATCTGCAGGCCTGCAATTGAATAAGGTCCATGGATTCTTAGCAGCAGTCAGCTTCATAGTCTAATGTATTGAGCTTATGGGGACATGCTGTCATGTCTTGGACGGACCTAAAATGACAAGCTCCTCCTAACTGCCTATTTACCTCTTTATTGGAATAATACATTTGACATATTTTGGATGTAAGCTGTCATTGCTTGGGTGAGGTAAGGAGAGAGTATTGTCATTATTTGATTTTTGGTCCTGTTGTGTATTAAGGAAGCTCCATGTGGCTGTTTGAGGTTTGGGTTTATAAAACTAAAATATGCATCAGTTTTAAACATTTAAAAAGTTTTTTAGCGCTCTGATAATGTAGATCTGCCATCACATTTACTGTATGATGCAATTTTTACTGGTGTCCTAATTTCGGCATTGTTACCTTTTCTTTGTCAGCAGCACCTTATTCTAATGTAAAATAAGATGTATTAATGGAAACTATTTGCACAGTCCCGCTCCCAGGCTCACATATGGTAGAAACATTTTATTCTTTGCCCCATTAATATTATCTCATCTGGAGGAGGCCAGATGTAATAATACAGTGCAGATCTGTAACTCTAAGTGTAATACATCTGCTAATAAATAGAGTTTAATGTTTTATTATGAGACAGACACAGAATTTTAAATCTGGAACCTCCTTACAATTTCTGACTATAGGTCTGCTCCTAACAAGATATGTAATTAGACTTAAAAATTTTGAAATTTTCTTTAAAAGATAAGACTCTGATGCTACTGGCCGCCTCCTGCAATAATGCTCTGCCCATGAGCAGGTCGAAGGTCACATTGAACGTTTAAACGAGTAGTTGTGTTTAACAGAAGTGCCTGTATTACATCACTGAAACTAATGCAAATCAGCTAGCAAGAATATGCAAGAAATTATATGTGGTGGTGGATTAAAGAGTCTTTAAATCTGTTATGTAGAGCAGTCTAAAGGGCCACTGTACACAAAAATATATGTATTGGAAAACTTTGAGCTGGGCAAAGAGCATTATTATGCTGGCTAATTAATTCTCAGTCATTAGGAAAAAAAAAAATGTTTAAGCCTCTGCTGGTTCCTGGAAGCATACATGATACATTGGTCGAAATTGTTTGTGTGTGAGAAGGACATTTACATTTCTGGATAACAATAGATAAATGTCCAGGTGCAAGCTTTTTTTTTTGAGATGGCACACTACACAAACATAAAACATCCAGAGGTGCTCCCGCACTCCTGAACGACTATGGAGGAAATCACGCACTTCAGCAGATATTCTCCATTACAAGTTTATGTTGCGCTACTTTTTCTCTGCCATCAACCTTGCCAAACAGCACTGCTTCACAACTTAATATTTACTCTGTCCTCCAACCTCAAATGTCTGGTTGCCACACTCTACACTCTCCTCGCCCACCACTACCCCTTTCCCTTCCTGTCTCACAGTTGAAGACTTTGCCAATCATTTAAAGCATACAATTGGGAACATTTGCAACAAACTCTCCTCTCTATGTGGCTTGCACACTCCCTCTTCTCTGCTAACAACACCCAGCCTTCATCCTTCTTCAATCCCAAAGCCGCTATGTGCTCCTTTGACCATGTAACAGAGGATTAAGTCTCCAGCCTACAATCAACCTCCCTCCTCATTACCAGTCCTCTGGATTCTCCTATTCCATCACAGCTGATCCCTCCCCTTTCTACCACACTTATCCCAGCTCTCACACATCTCTTCAACCTTTCCCTAAACACTGGCCCATCATCTCTAAAACATGCCATAATTACACCCCTACTTAAGAAACTCATGTGACTTTGATTATGCATCTAACTATTGCCCTATCTCTCTACTTCTCCTTCTTGACACCTTCCAATCCGGCTTTTGGCTCCAACACTCTTCTGATACAACTCTCACAGAATTCACTAATGACCTGCTCTACTACTTCTGGATCTCTCTGCTGCCACACAGTTACCACCCCCCCCCCTCTTCTAATACAAATTCATCACTCTCTTGGTATCCGTGACACTGCTCTCTCATGGTTTACATTATACCTACAAGATTGAACATTTAGTGTCTCCTTCTCTGGCACCTCTTGTTCTCCTCACCCTCTGTCATTTGGCGTACCTCAAGGTACAGTCCGCAGCCCCCTTGTTTTCTCCTTTCATACAGTACATCCTCCCTTGGTATCCTAGAACAATATTTTTGATTTCAGCATCATCTCTATGCAGGTGACACTCAAATCTACGTGTTTCCAACTGCCTCTCAAGTATATCCTCCCTGATGTCCTCCCACCACCTCAAACTCAACATGTCTAAGACTAAACTACTAATCTTCCCACCCTCAACAGCTTAAATTCCTCACATCTCTCTCATTGTCAACAATGCCATCATTACTCCCATCTCCCAGGTTCTTTGCATTGGGGTTCTACTGGACCCACCTCTGTCTTTCATTCCTCACATGCATTCACTAACAAAATCTTGTCTTTTTCATTTAAAAAAACATTTCCAAAATATGTCACTACCTCACACAGGACACAACTAAGCTTCTAATACACTCTCTCATCATATCTCATCTCAACTACTGCAACTCACTTCTTGGTGGCCTGCTTACCATCCATCTATCCCCAATACATAATGAACACCACCCTATACTGATCTACCGTACTCAACGCTCAATGTCTGCTACACCTCTCTGTCAATCGCTCCAATGGGTTCCTGTAGCCTCCCCCACCCGTCCTCTTCATTCTGATAATGATCTTCTTCTTTCCACCTCTCTCATTCCCTCCATCAGGACTTTTCTCGTGCTGCCCCTATTCTTTGGAACTCCTTGCCTCGCTTCACCATCTCTCAGCCTAAAAAACTTCAAAACCTCACTCAAAATGTATCTGTTTAAACAATCACCTTCCACCCTAACATGTACAACAATTCTCTTGCCCTTGTGTACCACACCGAAACCCTTAAGTTGTAAGTTATAATAATAATAATAATAATAATAATAATACATAATGTGGTCTATACATATTTATTCATCTGATACAATAAGAACCTGCCACACATGCCTATATGGCCAATGAATAGGGGGGTTTAATGACCTGCATAAGGTCATAAGAGTCTATCCTAGTATTAAAGGTCACTGAAGTGCCTTTTCAGTTTTTAAAAAAAGTTAATGTAGTTTTTAAGACTTACATTTGAACTTTAGCATTTCAGACTTCAGCAAATATGCTGCTTTCTACCCTCTTTCAGATGTTTAGGGTGTTGGAGAGTTTCTGTCTGGGAGACTATCCTTAAAATGAGTTTTTATCCTGCAGAAACAAACTCCAAAAAAAATAGTTCACACTGCTTGGCGGATCCTCTCTCACCCCCTGAACACTACATAGGGTTAGAGAAAAGCAGTTCTGCTAGACCCTGAAACATACCGAAGGAAGGAGGAGGAGAGCAAAAGGACCAACTATTGTAGTATGAGAAAACTATTTATTATGTGCTTAGGAAACCAATATAATTAGCAAAACAACATTACTGGTTCGTATGCGTGATTGTACTCACAGGACTTCTTCCGGGATATTGCAGGTGATACAGAAAAATCATAAAAATGTAAGTTTGGTAAACCCTGAAACACTGCAGTTTAAATGAAAGATTTAAAAACTCCACTGGATTTATTTTCTGATGTTCTTGCAAATTAAATCAAATTGCACAAGCACAATAAAACCAGACTTTTTTTTTACGCGTCCTAATCTTAGTTTATTTTCTCATTTGTAGCTGAAAACAATGAACTGAGCCACCAAGTAGAAGAGATGGAAAACAGAACAGCCCAATTAACCAGAACCAAGTTATTATTGGCATCTCAAGCAGAGGACCTGAAGAAGCAATTAGAGGAGGAATTAAAGGTATGGACTGCCTGCTAATGGGGCAGAAGGATGAACCTATTTTACCAGGACACTACTGATCGTTGGTATTAGTTTAAAGCGCCACTGTAGTGCTCATACAATAGGGGTTCATTTGTTTAGTTAGTAACTGGTTAGCAACAAAATCAGTATTTGAAGTAGTTTTTAAAACTTACATTTGAACTTTAGCACTGCAGCTTCAAATATATCTGCTTCTCTTTGTTCCTATTAAGTGCACAGGGAATGGGAACATGAGGTTGTCCAAGTCAGAGTATTTAATTGAAGTTTTCCTGTAAATTATTATTTGTCCTCTATTTTAGTCTCTCAGCTAAACCTTCTTTTGTGTCTTAATTACTTTATCAGGGGGGAGGCAAAAACTGGAGGCTGGTAATATAATCTTTTAAAGTAAATTTAATATTGAAAAATGCTTTTAAAATGCATTGAATATGAATTGAATTAATGAACAATGCATAATTAAAACAAACAGCTCCTCTTTTAGTGTGTTACAGTGGTACTTTATAGGGCCACTGTAATTCAAGAAAAAATGCACTTATTTGTGAAGTAGGTAACAAACCAACAACATCAGCAACTGTGATACATGGTGATAAAAAAAAACATTTTTTTTTAATAAAAAAACTTTAATATATTATTTTTAATATATGCGTGTCGCAAATGTGCTCAATACTCTCCCAGTGCAAGTTATTTTCTGTATGTGTTTATCGTTTAAGGCAAAAAATATATCGGCATCCACACTCTCCAGTCTGAAAGTGGAGTGCGATCTGCTGAAAGAACAGTTGGAAGAGGAGCAGGAGAGTAAATGTGAGCTGCAAAGACTGATCTCTAAACTGAACAGTGAGGTCACACAATGGAGATCCAGATACGAGAATGACGCCATGCACAGGACAGAGGAGCTGGAGGACTCCAAGTAAGAGAATAGGCAGGAACCAACGTCATTCACTAAAAGTACTGAACGTGAAATCTTGGCACCCAGTACAAATGTAGTAGCCAGGGCCCCCATCCATTTTCATATCCTCCGTACCCAGCCATAATGTTAAAGGGTCACTTGATTGAGCACAATTTTGACCACACCACTGTAAAGATCTCCTAAAAGCATATTTGTCACGGACACCTTTTCTCAGCCTGGCTGTTGGGCTATTGAGCCACCAGACTTCTTGGCTCAACCACTAGATTAAGCTAATGCCATCAGGAAGAGAGGAGATCAGACAGCCAGATAAATTAATCCCATCTGATATGTGCTAGAGACAGCAGGATGTGGATTGAATGCTAATCCTATTGATCTCAGGAAGCTACTGTTAGACCCCATGTGGAGTTTATCTCTTGTGTTTGTCTGCCACACACCCTCATTGTTGTGCTGTGTACAACCCATCTGTGTCTAACTGCTATAAATACTGCTGTGATTTTCAAAAATAAATCAGTTCTCTTGGAGATACAAAGAAATTGTGTATCTCTGATTATGTTCATGGTGGCTGTGATACTGAACCTATCTCCACCCTACAAGTAACCTGTCCTGGACCACAGGAAGGTTACTGTGACTCCTGGATGCGCTGATTCCTGATGGAGAGACTCTGACTGATACAGAAGCCAGATATCAGGGTGCTTGTGCCGAGGTTTCAAAGAACCCAACAGTCCTTGTGGGTAGATAACCTATAGTCTATAGCAGGTGGCTCTGGGCTTGTACAGCCCCTACTCACGGATTGTCACAATATTGAAATACTTTTTGAATTTTTTAAATAAATGCAGTTTCAGCTCTGTGTAGTGAGCAAAATAAAAAAAACAGTTAAACCTGCAACAAATCAATCTGTGCAGAGCAAGGAATGCTGGAATCACCTAAATAGGTCAGTTGTCAGTTAACTTTTGACTTCATTCCTGAGCTCAGGGAAAAACTTCCATCTGTCATTGTCTTCACGAGCATTCAGCTGTCTGTTATTAATCATTTTAACGTACAATCTTGTGATCTTTCACACCATGAATAGTCAGGTAAACGGCCCTTTAACTGCTCAAATAGTAGCAAATGATATCTTAATTTATTTACTTTATTAAATGTGTATATTTAGGATTGGACAAAAATAGGACACTACACTATAACCTCTGTTCTTTACTCCTTGATAATAATCACCCTAACAAACAATATAAATGCTTGCTAACATAAGACCCCCCCTCCAGGGCAGGCCCCCTCACAAAAGCACGCCCAGTCTACCACCACCTTTAAATCACGTGCACTTCCTGTTTTACATTAATTGCTTTTTTTCACTTTTTAACATTATTTTTATTTTTATTTTGTTTTAGATAAATACAATATAGTTTACATGCCCTATATAACAAATAAATACAAATGAATCAAGACATGGATAAATGCAAAGATACAGCAAAATGAACAAAAGGGCAATAACTATATGATCAATAATCAAAAGAATAGAAACAAAGATATGAAATGTATATAAGCTTAAAGCAACAATAGTAAGATCTGGCATAATAAAAGAAAATATTAGCCTATTTACCTGATACATAAAATATTCAACACACAAAAAAATGTAATTATTTAAAATTTGTAAAAAAAGGCAAATATCTTTTTTTTCCCGAAACAGGAAAAAACTTACATGCCGTTTGCAGGAGGCGGAGGAAGCTGTGGAGGTAGCACAGGCAAAGTGCTCCAATCTGGAAAAATCCAAACAGAGACTCCAGAGCGAGATGGAGGAGATCTGTATGGACCTGGAGAAGGTGATGTCAATAAAACAAAAAACTTTGGTTTTCAAAAAAAAAAGAATCTAGATGTAAGGCTCCAGTGCGTCAATTCCAGATATGCCAGAAACCAACAGAGATAAAGAAAAAAGGGAGGTACCAAAATAGTGTAGTACAATAAAAATATTAACAATTCATATATATCCACAAAAAACAATACGTGTTTCATCCTATTAACAGACTTCTTCAGGGATCACTTAAAGCTACATGCAAGTTACCCCCAGTTAATTTAATCATTACACCCCATCTCATCATAATACTCACATTAAATTATATATGTTATATATGTTTTATTACTTGCCCCACATTTCTCGCTTTTTTCCTACCTCATCATTACAGCCACATGATATCAGATGATCTACATCCATTACGTACAATGTCACCACATTCTCATTTAGTAGTTCTGTCCCTTTACAATCCGTTTTAGTGCCGTTCTTAGTACTAAAGGAACACTGTCCACCTCTTCGTGAGGGATGAATTTAATAAATAAAAATAGAATCTTATGAGCATAAAAGCATTTTATATAAAGCCTATGGAAGAGAGGAACCAGCTGTGCTGTGCTCTGCTATCACATATTAATATAGTCAAACTGCAAGTCGTCATCACGCTTTGAGAAGCAAGGGAAGCAGTTCTGGCTGCATTTGCGGAGGTGGAGGCCCCCACGTCAGCTGCAATGAGCCGAACAATTGAAGTACACGAGGGGATAGGCTCATAATGAGCGCTGAAGGAGCTCAGTGCAGGGCTCACAACAAGCGCCAAAGGTCCACAGAGGAGCAAAAGCCTTACATTGTGTGGCAAACAGCATTGCCATGGCTTTAAAGTTTATTGCCGTCATTTTTGACGTGCAACTCGCTAGTTTAATTATATTGTGAAGTGGCTAATTGTAGTGGCAGTCTTTCAACAGAACTGAATAGAGATGCTATCTGAATTCTAGGTTTCCTCCCATGCCTCCCACATGCCTAATCCATTTAGGAACAAAAAGAAACAAAAACAAATGGCTGCTACCATTAAAGCAAATATGAATATGAAGTTACTCATAAGAGTAGATAGTAAACAGGATCCTTGAATACAAGATCTCTCTCTCTAACTCTCCTTACCTAGGACCACTAATTAGCTCTTAGAGTGGGGGAGATAAATAAGAGCAGCATGCTCAGTTTGATACATAATAGTAATGGCAGAGATGTTTAATTCTGTGTCATTATACACATTTATAGAAAATTGAAAAAAAGAGAACTTAGAATGAGGTTGAAGCTTCTAATATTCACTATTCAAGCTCAATTATTTAACACTTCCACTCAATTTTTTTAAATGAGAACCTACTACAATTATGTTTATTTGTATATGTACATTTCCTTTCTGTGTGACAGGGGCCTTTGTTGTGTAATTTTAAAGTGCAAGTTTCAGTATTTTTTATTAAAGAGCAGTCCTAGAAAAGATTATCTGCATAAAGGTTATGAAACATGTCTAGTTTGCCAGTTATTCCTCCATGTTTGTGGAGAACAGAAGCCGTCTTTTTAAGGTGAGTTTGTGACACTGTGTTCTGTCAGCTGATTGGGTCAAAAGTTCAAGAGCCAGCCCAAGAGCCAATAAGATTGCAGCTGTGACAATTAGGTTCATGTTTACCTAATACACAGAGGCCATAGGCTTTAGAAACCTCTACTTTAAGTGGAAGACTTTGTATCATTGTCTGGTAATTAATTCTGGCTTATAATTAAAACTGTTGATAAAGTCCCGCTTTGTGTTCCAGGCAAACGCTGCGTCTGCGGCTTTAGACAAGCAGCAGAGGACAATCGATAAGAAGATTCTTGAGTGGCGCCAGAAATTTGAGGAAGTTCACGGGGATCTAGAGGCCTCACAGAAGGAATGTCGCCAGTACGCCACCGACCTCTTCAAGATCAAAACCGCCTTGGAAGAAACAAACGAGCAACTCATGTCGCTCAAAAGAGAGAACAAAACTCTTCAAGGTGAGTGGGGTTGTAATTAATAATTATCTGATCTATTAACGATCTGTCAGACAGAATGAAGAGACGTGAAGAACACGAGTCTTAATTACTTGCTCATTTATCGTATACACATAAATCAAGCAATATTCTTGGCACTTGTATGTTCTGACTTTTCAGCTGAATTTATTAATGGACCACTGTAGTTTATAAAAAAAAAAAAACACACCTCTCACACACATAAATTCCATCACATAGGCATGGTCTAGCAAAAGGCATCAAACTTCTAACTAAACATTTATAGCTGCAAGCTCCTCAGTGTATGTCCAGAGGAAAGATGTAAGACTCAAATTCCGAAAGATCCAATTATTTAACAACTCCTACTCCTTCCTACACTGATAGATAAGATAAACACACCTTCAGGAGTGATGAAACCAGACAAAAAGGAACCTTTTAACAAACATTTTTATTTTCTCTAAAAATATTTTATATCCATGGCTTTCCCAGCTGCTAATGTAGATTTTTTACATACTTTACAAATGTGCAAGGTTTTGTTTTATTATTATGTATCATGTAGTATTGTTTATTATTTACTACTAGAGAATTGCCCGTCAAAAAATGACGGCAATAAAATTGTAAGCCAGGCAATGCTGTTTGCCACACAATGCGAAGCTATGGGCCCTCTGAGCACCTTCGGCGCTAATTGCGAGCCTCTCCCCCTGTGTACTTTATAGGCCTGTGTAGTTTAGGGCCCTACTGCCTTGGGTTAAGTGTTAGCGCCTGTAATGACATTGTAAGGCTGGCAATGCTGGTTGTCATAAAATGTGAGGCTTTTGGTCCACGTTGGTTGTATTTTCAAAGTCCTACCTTCCTGGCGTGGTTAGTGTAAGTGTTACTGTTTGCACCGTTGTGTATTTTCTAAGTTTTGCATGTCTGTCGTTGCCTTGTTTTCATCTTGTTTCAGATTTTTTAAGTTTTTCGTCCGCCATTTTTCCTCTTGCTTAGCCGATTTTCTAGTGACGAAAAATGGCAAATAAGGCTCAAAATGGCTTGCAACCTCACTCCCAGGCTTTGTTATTATTTTTCTTGTTTGTCATGTTTTTCGAGTTACGCGATACGTCCTTCAACTGCTCGCCTGGTTGATGAGTGGCTTCGGTGAGTGTTACTGTTTGTGCCATTGTGTATTTTCTAAGTTCTGCGTGCCTGACGTTACAGAGCCTCGTTTTCAACCTGTTTTCGTTTTTTTTTACGTTTTTAGTGCATCATTTTTTTCTCGCTTAGACGATTTTCGAGTGATGAAACACGGCAAATAAGGCTTAAAATTGGTTGTAACCTCACTCCCAGGCTTCCTGGCTCTCCCCCTGTGCTGTGTGTGTGTTTTTATTTTACTATTTTATTATTTTTCTTGTTATTGGTGTTTTTGGAGTTACGTTCTTCAACGGCTCGCCTTGTTCACGAGGCTCGCAGATGAGCGCCTTTGGCGCTCTTCTCACGCATGTGACGGTGCTGCTGGCTGCAATGAGCTCCTTTGGTAAATCATTGCAGCCTAAGTGCTACGCAGCTGCTTTGCGAGGGTCGCATGTGTGACGGCGACGCTGGTTGCAATGAGCACCTTCACACAACCATGACGACAAATCGCAGTTATGATGTAAATTTTTTCAAACCTTGAAACACTTTACTCTTAATATTATGCACTTCAGGACCTTAGGCTTTAAAAAAAATTAGACTCATGAGGGATCTAGGGTCTTTCACTGTCGTTTACT
Source organism: Discoglossus pictus (assembly GCA_027410445.1). Taxonomy (NCBI): domain Eukaryota; kingdom Metazoa; phylum Chordata; class Amphibia; order Anura; family Alytidae; genus Discoglossus; species Discoglossus pictus. Next base: position 149,048,261 of record CM050168.1, read on the forward strand.
TCATGTTTGAGTAAAGCAACAAACCAAGGGCCCAATGCTAATCCCTGCAAAACCAATCATGAGTGCAGTTGCAGCACAGTAAATCCTACCTAGCTATGCTAATTCCCAATCCCTAAAACATTGTAAGAGAACTGCTACTGGTCACTGCTACCAGTAAGTTTCATGACACAGCCGAAAAGCAAGGAAAAATCTCTGTTGATTCTTGCACTGCCAATAAATTACGATTTACTCCCTAACACTTTGACACCCAAACCCTACGCTAATAAGAATTTGAAATTAAGGCTGTAATGTAACAAAATAGGTAAAAAGTCAAGGGGGTGAATAGTTTTGCAAGGCACTCTACATATCAGGCCACCCATATGGAACAGTATCGCCATTCATTTTTATTATTTTGTACATTGCCGGCTTGTGAGTCTGATCGCATATCAGACTTCTAAATGCTATTTGATTGATGTTTAGCCTCCATGTTTTCCTGACGTAATGATGACGGTCTTGTTTACTATTGGCTGTTTTTAAATCGGTAGTTACGGCCTTGCTTAATTGATAACGATTATGCTCTGAAATGCTACTTACTGGTGCATGGTTTACGGTTTAGGCTTTCGGCCAGGTAGTTGCGGGCTTGATCAATTGACTCGCTCTGTAACAGTTGCATATTCAAATGCAATGCAATTAAATAAGGCCCTAAATGTACAATGTTGTAGGTAGGATGTAAACCACGAGAGAGCTGTGTCAAAGTTGCCAAGAGAGCAGAGAGTTTGGATTAGAAGGGGCTGGTCAACTGTATCTCTAATGTTTCCTTGTCACAGCAGTTACGCACTTGTTACGGCACTTCCCACTCATTATAATATTCATGATGTTGACATTTACTATTGGCTCCTCGAGCCCTGTCTCATCTGACTGTTTCTAAAACTGCACATGGAATAGAATCAAATGCTCAAACTTCACCTCACTGTCCAAAGAGGTAACCCTTCTACCAGTTCTGAATAGAGAAAAATGGTAAATAACTCCACAAACCGGAGTTGTCCTTTAAAAAAATACTGTGGTCAATTTCTTCTCTATATGATATTTTATTTACTAAACTGGATAATGAGAAAACATATTTTTAGAAAATAATTTTGTTGATGAATATCTGGAAGCCATTAAAGTCACTTGGTAGATGTTTAATTATTCAGCTGTTGTGACTTATCTCCCTCTATGCTTGTCCATGCCCCCCACTGATGTCATTAGTGAATCAATGTCAATGTATTTTTTATTTTTTCCAGCAATGATTAATAAAAAATCCTACCAGAAAAAATGATTAAAGGAAGGCCTAAGCAATTCCAGAATAATTAAACGGAAGTATTAAAAGTGACTTCAATGGCTTCCACAAACACAATGTGATTAGAGGGAGGTAGTGACCCAGCACCTCAGGTGCGTTACATTAATTTTAAACCATTTAAGTTATATATTTCTATATAGTTTAAACTAGCCATATAAGTGAATTATAATTCAGGAAGGATTTGGCTCCATATGCTGAGAGTATTATAGAATCCAGCCATGTTAAGGCCAATATTATTAAAAATGTATACAACTCAAATGGTAGGAAAAATATCGCCATACTCTACAATCATTTAAATGATCAGGCCATCACAAGCAAATTATCATATAGATCCTCGTGGAAAGGATCAACTTAATGTTACCATAAACGATGAGCAATGGGCAAAAATTTGCAACTCCCCTAAATGTAAACTTTGAAAGAAAATGCATACAAAACCATCTTGAGATGGTACCTTACCCCAGCTAGAATGCAACTCTCAAACCACTCACTAGATGGGAATTGTTCCAGGGCTGTAACACTTTAGGAACTCTAAAACATATGCTATGGGACCATGGGTGAAGGTCTGTGTATACAATGAGCTGTATGCCCCTCAGAATTATTCTGCCTCCTACACCCCTGTATGGGACTGTCCCAAAATCAAACACATTTGGAACAAAACTTACATATTTCTGGAGAAATTATGGGACACAAATATTCCTCAATAGCCAGAGAAAAATCAATTACATTAATTCAATGAGTGTATTATCTGCTGGGTTAGATGGGAATTACAAAAGTTGGTCTTCGTGTTGGGAAATTTGGACCCTGACGGCTGACAGACGGTGAGTGTCTGATATCATCTGATATTACAGACTCAATACCCCTTCCCATCCTTTCTTTCCCCTCCGTTCTTCTTCTTTTACAATATTTTGCTTTATTTGTTATATAAATGTTAAAGTTTATTTAAGAAATATTGCAAGAAAGTGTATTTAATTTTAGAAAAAAAAGAGATAAATATTTGAGAAAAGACAAAGGAAAATCTTCATGTTTCAGGCCGCAATTTATCATTGCATTGTATTTACTCTTCAATACTTGCCTGCGTGTGTGATGTAATCTTTTTTTCACAAAATAAAAATTATTTAAAAAAAACTGTTAAATAGACTAAGAAATTAATAAACGCTTAATTAGTTGATATCTGATCTTTCTGTATTTCTCCCATTGTCACGTCTGATGCACTTTTACCATCTGTTTTGTTTATAAATTATACTGTATAGTCAGTAAGAAATGAGCTGCAAAGGTTGTCTGAGGAGTAATTCAAGAAACACTGCAGCTCCTATATACTGCTTTAAAAAACTATACTTGATAATGGGATATAAGAAAATTTTGATAGGTAAAGTAATAAAGCCTTTATGCAAGATAAAAAAAAACATGAGTCTCCATACTAATTCTCTACATCACAGATTGCACCATGTTTAAGAGCAAAGTTAATCTCCCTAGCTATGTTAATCCATCCATCCCGGAAACATTGCGAGAGAACTGCAAGCCGGAGACTGAAATTGCCTCCATGTAAATTGAGTGAGCTTTTTTTCCCCTAGGTTTTACACTAATGTAAATCTTTTACTCCCCCAGATTAGAGCACTCAGTGCAGAATTGTAAATTCTGCCTTAGCCACTGCAGTATCTGTGTACAGAGTAACCAAACCAAGCTTTACGGATGAGACAGGGCCCTAGGAGCCAATAGCAAATGCGAACGTCATGAATATTTTAATAAATAGGAAGTAACAAGTAACTAGGCTGTGGCAAGGAAACATTAGATACTGTATATATATATATATATATATATATATATATATATATATATATATATATATATATATATATATGTATATATATATATATATATATATATATATATATATATATATAGTAATTGTTTTTTTATTTATTAATATATTTTGATATTAAAAAGATGTGACAATTGTATTTATAGTTTCAATAAATAAAGATTTGTTTATTTTGTGTTAAAATATGCTATATTTGGGGGGGGGGTGGAGCTAGCAGGTGACCAAGTTGGACGTGCCTCACTGGAGGTCAGTCAAAAGATCTCGTATTACCACCCAAAAAGCCCTAAAAGTCCCCGAATTAAGTTCCTGAAGAGAGGAACAGCATTACCCAGAATACCCACCACCGAAGAGAGACACCAGGCTGCCCAGGGAAAACGCGAAACAGAGGCAGAGGTCTGGGCCTGCTGCCTCGGCCAGCTTGGGGAGTTGCCATCCGGAGGAGCCAGGAGTGTGACATCTACCCTGGTAAGAGACTCCACACAGACAAGGCTGCAGCGGGGAGAATCTGGCGCTGAGACGGCACATCATTGGCAGCGGGGGCCCGGTCGGAGGTCCCATTCTCCTGCCTGGACCAGAGGATACCCCTGGAGCGAGGCACGCACCCCATGAGGGACAGCGCGATGGCGTGGCAACAGTGAAGGCTGCAGGGTTCTTGAGTTGTAACGCCAAAGCACCGCATTTACATCAGTGGCAGCCAACTTGAAGCAGCAGACCCTCCAGAGCCCCTGTTCGTCAGACCTGATCGGAGGAGACTCTTGGAGACCTTTCGGGAGGTGGCTGGTGAGTGTATGCTGCTTTGGGGAACTCCCCCCCCCCCCCAACTCCCCCCCCCCCCCATCTTGACCAAATATAACACCAGGCCACCCACCCCAAATATCAGACTTGACCAAAACTATTTTGCCAGCCCTCAGCCCTAGGGACTAACCAAGGGCTATAAAACACAAAATACAAGAACTGAACCAGGGAAAATAATAGCAAGCCTCCGGATTCAGCTTTGGGGTAAATTGCCCCTGATTGTGCAGGGGAAATTCAGGAGGGATGTCAGCCCCAAAAAAACCCTGCACACCCGAACCTGCAAGCAAACAACAGGGAATAAACTATACCCCCATCTCTCTCACCCAGAGACTGTTATTATTTTTTATTTTTTTTATAAAAGAAGAGGGGATATAATTATTTACCTGAAAGAGGAAAGATTGAGAAAAATCATTCAATAAAGAAAATACTGATCTTGTCCTTTGCTTTTATAGTAAAGGAGAACAGGCTTGTAATTTGCCCCACAATACTACACAGTCTTGTGTAATAACTTGTTTGTCTGTCTGGCAGGGTGGCACCCTGTGGAGCAGGGTGTATAACAAACTTACCTAAAGGGTTAAGAGTTTGCTCAACTCCTTGTAGGATGGTTAAACAGGGTGCGGCCCACGCATACTGACAAAGGCTTACAAAACAAACTTATTAATGTTGCTCTGTGAGGGGCTGACTGTCTGCCTGTAATAAATTACTCCAGCAGAGCACCACTAATATCTAGTGGCCAAATCCTATAGCTGCAACCTCAGAGACATTAAGCAGACCCTCTAGCTATTGACTTTAACACATAGGGCCAGCATTAATAACCTCACCTTTAATTAGCTCATTTATCATCTGGGCTACTACTCAATCCAACTTGGATAAAAGGCCTGTTAAAAGGTGATCTGGGACACGGTCACAAAATTGAAAGACTGATACAGTTACTCATCCAGATTCTCTAAAAAATAATTAATAGAAAATACAAGAGTAAAGAAAGTCTACTGAGTGCCTGGACAAACTTGAAGTACCCTATTTGAGAATATTGGGTGTACCAAGTATACTGTTTGTCTCTGACATTGATACTGCTACTAATTTGCAAGTACAACTTTATTTCCTCTACCTGCTCGTAATGCTCTATTACCAGCCAGACCTCCTCATTATGATCATAATGACTGAATAATATCATTTATGTACCTGGAAGCACCTGGCCTACTGTTTGATATGGCTAAGATGGGGGCCTCTTGGATATAACCCTATCTAAAAGCTAAAGAGGGCTTGCTCCTGGGCTTCCTGTTTGACAACCTAGCCAGTGCCTTCCTGCATCTTCCTTCCACATTTTTGTTCTTAAAAAGCCCTGTCTTCCTATACAACATGGGGAAACCCAACAAAAGAAATCAACACTCCAGATGAATTAAGGATCACTTTCTATCACAAGCTCTTCCACCTGCTCCATCTTATCATCCAGATCCTACCTCCTCTGACAGCTCAGATGAAGAAGATACTCCTGACTGCCCTCCACATGTTGACTTGACAAATGCAACAGTTGCAAAAATAGATGCCCTTTTACAAGCTCGCCTATCCACCGCTGTTAGGGAAATCAAACAGAAAATCCAGGACCTTGGTCAACACACCAACCATCTGGAAACTTTAACGGATCAAATTATTGAGACACAATCTTCCGGCAGGTGATTGGTCAGCACTCATCGCAAATTTCCATCCTTGAAGCCAAACTGGAAGACCTAGAGAACCGCTCAAGGCAATATAATGTCTGTTTCCGTGGCATCCCCAAAGTTGCTGCTGATGCACGAAGGACATTTTAGTCCGCTTTCTTCGCAAAATGCAAGAGATCTTCGTCTACAGGAGGCCAGGAAATCCTCTTCCATTGTGGGCCCAGAGGGATCCACCTAACAGATTTATGCGGACCTAGCACCATCTACGTTATGGAATTGTAAACTCATAAAACCCGCAATTGCAATTCTCATCCACAACAAAATCAAATACAGGTTCCTTAATTTAAATCTACTCTTAGACCCAAAGTTGTTCCCACCCGGTATTCTACAAATAATGGCTGGGCCCTTGCAGGTCCATTAATTTAAATATATTCTTGGACCCAAATTTTTCTCTTACCTCACTAGTAGGGATTTCAAGGTTGGGGAGACCCCCTCCTTACCCTCGGCACAGTGTGTGCCTTAAATTGTTTAGTGAGGCAATACCCCTACCATCCTGTTGTTCTTTTTTCTTGTTTTCTTCATACAATATTGTTTTTCTGGATGTTTTTTCAATGTTTAAAATGTTATTTTTGTCTCCATTCTCCCTTATGTTGTGGGTTTTCTGGTCCTGATCCTTCTTCTTTCCTATGCCTCTGGTCCTCGGCCGCCTTGTGCTTAGCACTCCTGCCCTGGAAATGCAGACTCAACATCTCCCCAAGCATTCATTACACCCACAGGCAAAAAATGACTGACACTTCCTTCACCTTTCTCACACATATTGTTAAGGCCTTCATCTCATATAAATCACTTCGACCCTCAGTAATTGTTATACAGGAAACCCACTTTGCTAAAGGCAAAATCCCCTCCTACTTACACAAACCATATCCTTACTTTGTAACCTCAACATGCCTCACTAATAAGCAGGTGGCTATACTGATTCATAAAGATTTCCCTTTCAGTGTGGAGAGCAAATAGATTGATCCGAGAGGGCAACTATATTATATTAACTGGCTCCCTTCTAAGCACTAGGATCTCTCTCATAGCTTTGTACTCCCCCACTACCGCCCCACATAATACCCTTATCAAACTACTTGCTCATCTTAAGTCTCTAGATACAGGCAAGAATTGGCACTTTGCTAATCGATTCATCTTTGTCGGATGGCTTAGTTGCCTCCGAAATATGCCCCTGACCCTGGTCCGACCACTTGGTTGTCCATATGACCCTAGATTTTGGCATTGTATACAAACCCCCTTATGCCTGGAAGCTTAATGACATGCTCCTCTCCAATCAAAGCTTTAGGGAACAGGTTGCTTCAGACCTCAACTAATTCTTCTCAGATAATTTAACCCCAGGCTCGGATATAGGTTGGGTCTGGGCAGCACATTAGGGGCTCTTGCATTAAACTTTCTGCTACCCATAAGAAGCAACAAAAAATAAGGGAAGTTTAGCTTTAGAAAAATCTAATCAGGTCAACCCCTCAACCCAATGCTGTAAACAAATAGACATCTTACGTGCAGAATTAGATTTAATACTTTCCTCTCAAACTGAAAAAGCATTGAGATAGACGGGCCATAAATTCTACACAAAGACTAATAAACCGGATTCTCTATTGGCTAGAAAATTGGGAGGGAAGCTGTCCCATTCCAAAGTATTTAAGATCAAAAACCTCTCTGGGGACAACACTTATAGCTCAAATGAAATTAAAGAAACCTTCAACACCTTCTTTCAAAATCTTTATTCTTCCCCACCGAATCCATATACCAATCAACTCTCCTCTTTCCTAGAGTCCTACGATCTCCCACATATCTCCACTCAAGAGTGAGATTGCTTGAACTCTTCAATCACTACAGAAGAAGTTCTAGTGATGATTAAAAAGTTGAAATCAGGCCCCAGGTCCGGACAGATTTTCAAATCTTTACTATAAGAGATACGCATACATTTTGGCTCCCCATCTGGTGACCTTATTTAATGCAATCTTAGATGATCATAAGATTCCACCCAAACTTAACCAGGCGGACATGGTCTTTTTTCCAAAAGAGGGCTGGAATCCACTAGAAGTTAAGAACTATAGACCTATTTTGCTACTAAATATGGACGTCAAAATACTTGCTTAAATTGATGGCTGACAGAATCTCTAACTTTTTACCCTCACTAATCCATAAGGACCAAGTGGGTTTCATTCCCTTTAGACAGACAGGGGATAACATTAGACGGATTCTGGATACCATGCACTGGGCAAGTCAATACCATACTCCTTTATGCCTTCTAGCCTTAGATATGGAGAAGGCCTTTGACTCTTTAGAATGGGACGTTTTATGAACTTGATCAATATTTACTATAAATCCCCTCAAGCAGTACTAAAACTCCCAGGCAAAACCAGGGCTTCATTCACTACAGGGCTGTCCTTTATCCCCTTTGCTATTTGCTCTAGCCATTGTTCCTTTAGCCCAGGCCATTAGATCAAACCTAGACATCAAAGGCATAAATATAGGCCACCACCACTTCAAGTGTGCCTTATTTGCGGATGATGTCCTCTGCACTTGACAGATTTCAGCACCTCGGTCCCTGCCCTCTTTCACTTATTAGGATAATATGGCAAATTCTCTGGGCTACAACTCAATATGGATAAAACGGAAGCCATAATATCTTCTTACCTCCCTCCGACTTAGTCTTTTTACAACAGCACTTTAATTTTAACTGGCCTTCCAACCACCTCAAGTATCTGGGTGTGAATCTCACACGTAACACTGCAAACCTGCACAAATACAACTACATGGCCCTCTGCAAAATATTTACCCAAAATCTATTGTCATGGGCAAAATACCCTATCTCCTGGTTAGGACGTATCCACTCTTTTAAAATGAACCTCCTTCCCCGCATTATGTATTTATTTTGCTCCCTCCCGATCGCCCTGAATTACACAGACTTAGATAAATGACAACGCCAACTATGTTTATCAAAAATCGAAAGGAGATCATTCCTACCCCAACCTAAAACTATATTTTATGGCGGCACAATTGGCTTTTATCCCAATTACGCACTCCCCTACTCACCAACCCCTCTGAATATTTATTGAGAACTTTATGATGGCCCCATATACGTGGCATTCCATCCCACTGACATGCTTGGGCAAAGTGGGCAGTCCATATATAAAGCAATCCTTATCTATTTGGTCATGGGCTGTCCGTAAATTTAATTTGATTCCAAAATATCCCACCCCTACCCCCATAATACCCAACCTCAGATTCCCTGAAACTCTTCCTGCAGCCTCTCTACTATGGTGGAAATTCCATAATCTCCTGACAGTGAACTCCTAGTATAGAGTATAGTATAACACTACCTTAACATTCACTCAATTAAAAGAAGAATTCAATATCCCTATCCAGGAACACTATACATTCTGCAGATTTAAATACTTCCTCTCCTCTTTGGAACACACTCTAGGGAAACCTTCATCAAATTGGTTTACCAGGTTATGCCTCTTTGATCCTCTTACAAAAGGTATTTTGGGTATTCTATACAATACTTTCAATTCTCTTTCCGCCACCTCCCCACCAAAATATATTCAGAAATGGCAAGAAGATTTAAGTTGCAACTGGGATACAGGGACCTGGCAAAACTCCTGGCGAAACCTAACCAGAGGATCTCTCTACAGTAATATTTTGGAGACCTCCATTAAAGTTCTTCATAGGACGTATATCACCCCGGATAAACTATTTAGATGGAAATGCTCCCCTAATCCTAATTGCTTTAGAGCTTGCCAGGTCCCTGGAACCTTTTTCCACACTTGGTTGTCCTGCCCCCAGGTACAACGCCTTTGGAACAAAGTTTTCCATCTAGCCTCAGCTATATTTGGCACGCCTATCATGGCTAAAGCAGACATAGGCCTTTTACGGCACTTTGTTCCTTAACTATCAAAATGTCAGAATAGACTCCTCCAGTACTTAATGCTAGCTACAAAGAGCCACATAGCCAGGCAACGGAAATCTCCCACTCTTACTCTACAATCAGTTATCAGTAAGATTAATTACATTGCTGTAAATGAAAGGCTAACCCATTTAGTGGAGGACCTTATGCCTAAATTCTACCAGATCTGGAATCCCTGGATTAATTCCCCTTATAGTCCTCCTATAATATGAAACCTTCTTATTTAACATTTATGCTTTTTTTGCTAATCTCTACACTAGAGATGCGGACCGGGGACTGGAGGCAGCAGGAAAGGTAATGGATCCAAACTGATAACCTACAGGACTTGAACTTGGACACCTTTGGGGCAAAAATTTGATTTTGAATTTAATTTTGTTGTTGTGTATTCAACAGTGTTTTATTAAATTGCTTATTAACTAATTTAGAGTTACATTATATTCTTACAGCATTGCTTTTATTTAGGCTCCTGATGTTTTTCACATTGAACCTGTTAATCCGTTTTATTTATGGTAGTATTTTTCCATAGAAAATTGGAAAAACTTAGGTCACAGATTCACTTGGACCTTCCCACTGGTGGAGATGGACCTTTCTGTTTGTATTTATTTCGACTTTAATACTGCACCATTATATTTTACAGTATAATGTTAGTCTTATTCTGTTTTCTCTTATTATGGTGATATTGTACTTCATTTATGCCAAATCTGCTACTTGGCTTACATGTCGATTTCCTTTTATTCTGTTACCTAATAAAAACCTTGTGAAAAAAAATGCTATATTTATAGACAGTGCATTAAAGTGTTTGTTCCTAGGCAACATGGTTTTGTGACATGAATTAACCCCTTAAGTACTGGGTTGTGTGTTACCCTGGATGTTGTATAATGAAACAGACATAATAATAACATATATTTTTTAATTACACATATCTTTAAATCGGACTGTTAAGTGTCAAATAATCTTGAAATCATGTTTTAGTCTTTTTGGTGCTATCCTGTCTCTTTAAATGCAGCAGCGGAACTAAAACCACTTGCGAGTGGTCTTTGGTGTTTCTTTAGTTTTTCTTTCCGTTTTTTGCAGTTATGGCACTGCCCTGATTTGTGAGTGACCCATAAAATCTATTTAGCATAGTGTTAGGGTGTCAAAGTCTAACAGAGTAACTGATAATTTATTGTCAGTGCAAAAATCAATGGAGATTTTTGCCTTGCTTTTTGGCTTTAATGTGCAATTCATTCTCAGAGGTGACTCTTGCAATGTTTTAGGAATGAGGGACTAACATAGCAAGGTAGGATTTACTTAGCTGCTACAGCACTTGGAATTTATTTTCCCAGGATTAGCACAGGGCCCAATTATAGCAAACTTTTACACTGATTTTTGCACTGCTAATCAGACTTTATGGATCATTCGCAAATCAGGGCAGTGCCGTTACTACAACAAACTGAAGTTGCAAAAGGTTTTAAAACCATTTACTGAGTACTGTAGCAGCAGATAAAGAGACAGTACAGCTCCAAAAACTGTAGGAAATGATGAATGCTCATCATTATTTGTCACTTAGTAGTCCAATATAAACATATGTGTAATTAAAACATATGATATTTTATTATTATATCCATTTCATTATACATCATCAAGGGTAAGATACAACCTAGTACTCGAGGGGTTAATACATATCAGGAAACCTTGTTGCCTAGGAACAAATGCTCTAATGCATTGTATATACACAAATACAAAAAATATTATATATATTATATCTATAAATGCAATTGTTACATATTTAATTTAAATAAATATAAATAAATAAAATCATAATACAGGAATACCATGCTTAACGCTGTAGATAGGTTCCAACCGATATGAGTGTTAAGCGAAACAGTTCTAAACGGGGCAGTTTAACATGGGGAAGATAGGGATAGGGGAACGACTTTGAAAAAAAAAACACCACACCAATAGAGATTTAATTTCTTTTACTGTATCTCAACAAACTTAACTGCAACCTAAATTAAAATTTGTTTATTTATTTGTAAAAAGTTTAAGTGACAAAACACACGCAAAAAAAGTGCACTTTAAGCGGATGATGTGGGAGGCTCGTCTTCCACCCAGGCTTTTTTTACTGTGAACTTGTCCATGGACACCTGCTTTCGCTCCTTTTTGCACCCATCCAGCAGATTCTGGTAGAGGGACAATGAGGCATTAATGCTGCGTCTGACATTCCTGCTCCGCACAGTGTCAGGGTCATAAGCCACAATCTCATTCATTGCATCATGGATGGTACGCAGGTTCTTGGCTAGGAGCTTTGTGGAGCTCTGTGGAGCTCTGTGTCAGAGTCACTGCTGTCTGCAACTTCCTCAATTCCCTGCTCAGCCAGCTGTTGGAGGTCTTCATTGGTCAGGCTCCACCCGAAGCCTGGACCAACTCTTCAATGTCCTGGGCATCCCAATCCCCCAGTCCAGCAGTGGTAACAAGACCTGCTATCTCTGCTATGATGGGGTCTTCAGGTTGCACATCCACGCACAGCTCAAGCCAGATCTTCCTCTAGACACCTTTCAGACACTGCTGTGTCACTTCCTTCCAGGACAGATCGAAGTTGGTTACTGCCTGCATGATGTTGTATTTCTTACAGAAATCCAACATCGATTGCTTGTCCTGGCTGTCCGTCTGGTCGATACACTGGCGGAATGTGCTGCAGAGATAGTAGGTCTTGAAGGTGGCCCCCCTGGTCCATTGGCTGAATCAACAAAGTAGTGTTGGGCGGAAGGAACACCACTTCTACTGGGATGCAGCTGTCCAGCTCAGCCAAGTTAGTAGGGTGGCTTGGCTAGGAGCATTGTCCATCAAGAGGAGAGCTTTTGGCTCAAAGCCTTTGCACCTACAGTAGCGCTTCACTGATGGGCAGAAATGCTCAGAGAACCACTCCTTAAATATGTCACGGGTGATCCAGGCTTTCCTGTTGGTTTGCCAGATGACCGGCAAACTGCACTTGGGTATGCCCTTCAAAGTTCTTGGAGTGTGGGAGTGGTACACCAGCAATGGCTTTATCTTAAAGTCACTGCTGGCATTTGCTCCCACAAGAAGTGTCAGCCTTGGCCGCCTTGAAGCCCGGTGCTCTCCTCTGGTCACGGGAGATGAAGGTGCAGCTTGGCATCCTCTTCCAGAAACGAGATCAAGAGGGTAACTGCCTCTCTCCACAATTTCCCTCAATTTAGCCAGAAAGGCCTCCGCAGCCTCGGTGTCAGAGTTCTCCTTGCTTCCCCTGTGATCTTGATATTACACAGGTTGTTCCTCTTCCTGAAGTGGTCGAACCAACTTCTACTGGGTTTGAAGCTCTCCGTCTCATCTGGTATTTGGGCCTGGATATGGCTGTAGAGACTCCTAGCCTTTTCCATAATTAAAGCCTGGCTCCGGGGCATGTTGCGCTCCACCTCATCATCAATCCAGATGGACAGCCTCTTCTCCAACTCCTCCAGCATCATTATATTTTTGGCGGAAGATGTAGTGGCTGACAATTTTATCTTCTCTTTATTCTTAAGGATGGTGCACCTGCAACTTCACATCCAGTGGGATGATCTTTAGTTTGGCCTGATCTTTCTTGGCCTTAGACATCTGTAAAACAGTATGAAAAAATACAATTAATGTAGATTTGATTAGAGAATTAAAATGAACAATCACAATATGAGAAACAAGGGAATTAAAAAATAAACAGTACCTCGCCACTGGACGCACCTCCAACACTGACGTCTTTTCCCAAAAATAAAAAAACATTAAATGTAGGTTTTACAATTACAATTGCAGTAATCACAGTAACAATTAAAAATCACATTATGATAAAAAAAAATTGTACTGTAGGCAGGATTTGGAGGTCTTCTGTAACTTTTTTCCCACTTTCTCCAGCTTTCTCTTCTTTCTCTGTCTCAATCTGTGTTTCTGTCCTAAAATGGTGCCACTGATAACGCTGTGAAGCTATTTGGAAGCGTTAAATGAGATCACACGAGGTCAAGAAGCGTTCTAGCAAAGC